>CM076675.1:151354828-152652328 GCA_038501925.1 Xenopus petersii
GGCCAGGCTGGTAAAATACCGGCTAGGTGGCAACCCTAATTGGGATCTATTCACTGAATAATATGAGCGTCTCATACATGAACTTCAGCGGAATGACTGGGTACTGGGCCCCACAGCAAGATCATTGGGCCCCTAAACTCTTAGACAAGATTTATATTCCTGCTACTTAATAATCCCACTGGGCCCCCTATAGTTCCTGGGCCGTCCAATAGTTATAGGGACTTTTTCCTTTATATTTATACCCCTGTTTTTCAGTAAAATGATTGATGGGTTTGTATTATAGTAACTGTGGATTAAAAAAAAACTACTCCAGTGAATAATTTCAGAGGGAAGAGGCATACTTAAAGGGATGGTTCACCTTTAAGCGAACTGTTGGTATTCTATAGAATATGCAATTCTCAGCAAATTTTCAATTGGTCTTCATTATTTTTTATGATATTTTTCATAGTTTCTGAATTATTCACCTTCCTCTTCTGACTCTTTCCAGCTTTCAAATAGAGGTCACTGACCCCATCTAAAAACAAATGCTGTGTAAAGGTGGCCATACACGGGCCGATAAAAGCTGCCGACAGACTGTGTCGGCAGCTTATTGGCCGTGTATGGGGGTCCGCGACAGGCTTCCCCGATCGAGATCTGGCCAAAAGTCGGCCAGATCTCGATCGGATGGGTTTAAAAATCCCATCGGATCGTGGCCGCATCTGTTCGTTGATGTGGTCCCGCGATCCGATCGCCCGTTAGCGAATGCTAGGATCCAATCGTTGGGCCCTAGGGCCCACGATCGGATCTGCCCGATATTGCCCACCTCAAGGTGGGAATATCGGAGGGAGATCTGCTCGTTTGGCGCGCCAAACGAGCGGATCTATCCATGTATGGCCACCTTTAGGCTACAAATATATTGTTACTTTTTATTCCTCATCTTTCTATTCAGGCCTCTCCTATTCATATTCCAGTCTCTTATTCAAATCAATGCATGGTTGCTATGGTAATGTGCACCCTACCAACCAGATTGCTGAAATTGCAAACTGCTGAATAAAAAGCTCAAAACCATGAATAATAAAAAAGGAAAATCAATTGCAAATTGTCTAAATCATACTAAAAATTCATTTAAAAGGCGAACAACCCCTTTATAGGATCAGTGACATCAAACTTTTGATGTTACTGGCTGGTCATAGATGTGCAGATATGATCGTATGAATCTTTGTTTGGTACGATTTTCGGACAGTGTGTGGATCGCCCCGACATTTTTCTTGCCATGGCGATCGGTCGTTCAGATGATTGGACAGGTTAGAAAATTTCTGTCGGCAACCGATAATATCTCTGCATGTATTGCCTATCTGAGGAGATCAGTGGGAGTCTGTCGCCAACTTTTGTCGGACATAACTTTCGTACAATTGCTGTCAGGGGCAGAACATCGTCTGATCTGTTCTTTTACTACTTTATTTGATCTGAATGGTTAGTGGCAGGTCTGGAGAGGGGCACCGAACGATCGTTCGTCCGATATTGCAGGTATATATTGCAGGGATTTAAGTCTTGTCCGATCGATATCTGGCCGACTTTCGGCCAGATATCGATCGGTTAAGCCAGTCGGAGGGCCCCATACACGGGCCAATATGCCGACTCGGTCTGTCTATACAAACTAAACACATATCCTCAGAGCTGGGATGTGACACTTGTAGCTCTCCAGTTGTTGTTGTTGAACTATAACTTTTGAGTCTTTAGTTAATACCCCCGGCTACAGAAGGGAGGGCATTCGCTTCTCCTTTCAGTATTATGATACCAAGATGAGAAGGATGTTGGGAGTTAAATGTTGCAGATAAATAAGGCAGCTGCGGCCCTCCTACAGAACTACAACTCACACACCCCCCTCCTACTTGAAGTCGGATGTTCCAGACGCGATACTTACTGGACAAGCGCTGGGCTTCCAGTCCCGCCAGATCCACCTTCTTACTCCCCACAGGGGTGACGGCCTGCGAGTAGACAGCAGATGGGCCCCCGCCGGGAAGGCTGAGCGGGGAGTTGCCATTACCGTGGATCCCCCCGAGTTGGTCGTCGTGTAGGAACTGGCACTCGTCCCCGTAGAAGCACGTCCTGTCCTTGGCGTAGTAGCGGCAGAACTTAAGTTTGGCCCCGGGGACCCCCGCGAGACCTGCTACTGCCACCACTACCGGGGATGGGGACGAGGTCAGTCCGCTGTTCATGCTGCTGCTGCTCCGCCCCCGCTACCCGGCGCCACCATGGAGGGGTGAGAGAGAGGAGCTGATATAACGCACAGTGGGTTCCTGGGTGTCAGGAAGAAGCGGACACCCCCCGAGTTTAGGCCTATGCGGAGCGCTCGGGCCTAGTAATAAAGTAACAACAAGCAGCCCCAGCGCTGACCCCTCTTCCTCATTAACCGGACGCCCCTGTTTATATGCAGAGCCCGCCGACCCTTTCCCGAGCGCTTTCCCTTTCTTATTTTCCTCTCTTCCCCTGCTCTTTTCCTATTTTCCTCTTCCTGAGCTGCCACCTTTCTGCGCACGCGCTGCCCGAGGCATCATGGGAGTTCGCTGTACGACTCACTGACGGCAAAACATTACAAGGAAATGAGGGCGATGTCAGGGTGTTTAGCTACACATACAACTGCTGCTATAGGCCTCGCTTCCACTCAGCCAAAACTGTACTTTACATAGAGAATGTGCTGTGAATGAGGTGTAGTCAGCTCAATTGCGGAATATCTGTACTACTAGCACTGTAAGTTAACAGTGGGATAATAGTCTCTGGGAAGGGAGTGTGACTGTGGGATAGCAGGTATAGTAGGGAGAGATGGTGCCTATAGTAACAGTGGATAATAGTCTCTGGGAAGGAAGTGTGACTGTGGGATAGCAGGTATAGTAGGGAGAGATGGTGCCTATAGTAACAGTGGGATAATAGTCTCTGGGAAGGAACTGTGACTGGGATAGTAGGGAGAGATGGTGCCTATAGTAACATTGGGAAAATAGTCTCTGGGAAGGGACTGTGACTGTGGGATAGCAGGTATAGTAGGGAGAGATGGTGCCTATAGTAACAGTGGGATAATAGTCTCTGGGAAGGGAGTGTGACTGTGGGATAGCAGGTATAGTAGGGAGAGATGGTGCCTATAGTAACAGTGGGTTAATAGTCTCTGGGAAGGTAGTGTGACTGCGGGATAGCAGGTATAGTAGGGAGAGATGGTGCCTATAGTAACAGTGGATAATAGTCTCTGGGAAGGGAGTGTGACTGTGGGATAGCAGGTTTAGTAGGAAGATATGTGTCTATAGTAACAGCGGGATAGTCTCTGGGAAGGGAGTGTGACTGTGGTATAGTAGGGAGAGATGGTGCCTATAGCAACAGTGGGTTGATAGTCTCTGGGAAGGTAGTGTGACTGTGGGATAGCAGGTTTAGTAGGGAGAGATGTGTCTTTAGTAACAGCGGGATAATAGTCTCTGGGAAGAGAGTGTGACTGTGGGATAGCAGGTATAGTAGGGAGAGATGTGTCTATAGTAACAGTGGGATAATAGTCTCTGGGAAGGGAGCGTGACTGTGGGATAGTAGGGAGAGATGGTGCCTATAGTAACAGTGGGAATAATAGTCTCTGGGAAGAGAATGGGATAGCAGGTATAGTAGGGAGAGATGGTGCCTATAGTAACAGTGGATAATAGTCTCTGGGAAGGGACTGTGACTGTGGGATAGCAGGTATAGTAGGGAGAGATGGTGTCTATAGTAACAGTGGGATAATAGTCTCTGGGAAGGGAGTGTGGCTGTGGGATAGCAGGTATAGTAGGGAAATATAAACAGTTGCTGAGCGCCATGTCTTTTGGCTACAAGGCACCTTGCTACCCAGGAGTTTCACCTATGTCCTGAGGAGCATCTCTGTATCTTACCTTTTGCTTGGTGAGGCTGCATACAGGAGTGGTGGGGCATGGGCAACGTGGGTGTCCTCTGACATACGCTTTCATTACTCATTGTTGAGGATGCTCAAGGTACTATGAAAAATGTACATTGTGTCTTAATTCCAACACAAAGTGCTGATTTCACTGCAAAAGGCCTACGCACAAGTGCTATATGTGTGACACCATATTTGTATTTTGTCCCATAGTTTTCCTGCAGTAATTCATAACCCCTTGAAAAATTAGTAGAAGTTTTCTTTTTAACTAAAGTTTGTAGAGCTATAGTATAGTTTATGCTTACATTTGCCATACATCATCCCTTTTAAACAATGATGGGATAGGTGAGATTGTTGACTGCCATGATGACCTTTCGTGGGCTCTATTATGGCCAGAAGTATGTTTATTTCAAGCTGATCTGGTCTCGCTATCAACTGTGCATGCTCCAAGTAGGCGATCTCTGCATGAGAACGAAAAATCCCCATACAAGAGCAGATATCAGCTGCCGATAGATTTGGGCAGTGTATGGGGACCCTCCGATGGACTAACCCAATCGATATCTGGCTGAAAGTTGGGCAGATGTCTACTGGGCAGGTTTAAATATCCCGTCAAATTGATGACCACATTGGTCAATGATGCAGTCCTCTATCCGACCACCAGTATTTTGCTCGTGATCCAATCGTACACTTTAAGGTAGGCATATATTGCAAAATGACTCCATACTTTCTCATTGCGAGTGTGGAGCTCCCCATTCGTCCAGGTTACTCACGTGACCTCCAGTCTCACATCCTGGCATTGGATTCATGTAACTCACTCGTTTATAGTAGACTTGATTCACGGACACTTTAGGATGCGTTAAAAAAATTTTACATTCTTTATTTCTTCACATTTAAAAGAGTATCAGCATTGGCACAGTGCATATAGCACACCACTGACGCGTTTCGTACCTCTACTAACAGGTACTTCCTCAGAGTATATCTTTTCAATTACAGCATGCAACTTTATAGACACCCCACACCTTAACAGACAAAGCCTTAAAGGGATATTTCAAATGGGATATGTTCAACTATACATATCTTCTATGTCTCAACATGTCACACTTTACTTTTAAAAACAATTATTTAAAAACAGTGGTTAAATACATTTACAGATCTCATCCAAAGGGAAAACTTCTTAATATCAGTATAATAGGTATCTTTTAATATATATACTCTCTAAATATCTTCTTATATCTTTACATATCTCATTATTTATTTCTCCCTTACTTTTCAGTTTATATATACTTCTCTATGCCTCTATTTGCCTAGATAGTACTTTATATCCCAATCTTTATTCAGACCTATAGGTCTCTCAGTTTCTAGGGTGAACATCCACCATACTTCTCTTCTGTTTATTAGTTTTTCCATATCTCCTTTCCTTTTTCCTAGGCTTACTTGTTCTATACCCTGAAATGAAATATATTTCATATTCCCCTTATGTACATTGATTAAATGATCAGCTATTGCTGATGAAGTGGCTTTCCTTCCTACACATGCCAGATGTTCTAAGATTCTGTCTTTCATTCTACGTGTCGTTTTCCCCACATATTGACATCCACATTTACAGGTGGCTAGGTAGATTACATTATTTGTTCGGCAATTCACATAGGTTCTACAATCATATTCCCTGCCTGTTGCTGTACTTTTAAATTTTCTTGAAACATTGATGTAGTCACAGGCTTTGCATACCCTTGCACCACATTGCAAAATGAGACTGCCGTTTTTCTACTGGGCTGCCCGGACTGTTGTGTAATTTCATATGTTTAAGAATGTGTTTGTGCGGTACAATAATTGTTAGTTAAGGCAATGATTTAAATAAATAGACATATTTAGTGAGTAATGTAGTGGATGTATGTGGCACACTGTAGAGTCCTGCAGCGGGTCAGGTACCTGCGGGTTACCGACAAAAAAGATGGGTTCCCTGCGGGTAGGATTTTCGGGTGCGGGTATAGGTATAGATGTGTTACATTCTATATACCCATACTAACTATAGAGCTTAGTATCACAATAGCCTTTGATATTATGTCTGTCCAAAAAATCATCCAAGCCATTCTTATAGTCATTAACTGAATCAGCATCACAACATCACCCGGCAGTGCATTCCACAACCTTACTGTCCTGACTGTGAAGAACCCCCTACGTTGCTTCAAATGAAAGTTCTTTTCTTCTAGTCTAAAGGGGTGGCCTCTGGTACGGTGATCCACTTTATGGGTAAAAAGGTCCTCTGCCATTTGTCTATAATGTCCTCTAATGTACTTGTAAAGTGTAATCATGTCCCCTCGCAATCACCTTTTTTCCAGAGAAAACAACCCCAACCTTGACAGTCTACCCTCATAATTTAAGTCTTCCGTCCCTCTAACCAATTTAGTTGCACTTAGTCTCTGCACTCTCTCCAGCTCATTTATATCCCTCTTAAGGACTGGAGTCCAAAACTGCACTGCATACTCCAGATGAGGCCTTACCAGGGACCTATAAAGAGGCATAATTATGTTTTCATCTCTTGAGTTAATGCCCTTTTTTATGCAAGACAGAACTTTATTTGCTTTAGTAGCCACAGAATGACACTGCCCAGAATTAGACAACGTGTTATCTACAAAGACCCCTAGATCCTTCTCATTTAAGGAAACTCCCAACACACTGCCATTTAGTGTATAACTTGCATTTATATTATTTTTGCCAAAGTGCATAACCTTGCATTTATCAACATTGAACCTCATTTTCCAGTTTTCTGCCCAGTTTTCCAGTTTAGACAAATCACTCTGCAAAGTGGCAGCATCCTGCATGGAACATATAGTTCTGCACAATTTAGTATCATCTGCAAAAATAGAAACAGTACTTTCAATGCCCACCTCCAGGTCATTAATAAACAAGTTGAAAAGCAAGGGATCTAGTACAGAGCCCTGCGGTACTCCACTAACAACACTGGTCCAATTAGAAAATGTTCCATTTACCACCACTCTTTGTAGTCTATCTTTTAGCCAGTTCTCTATCCAGGTACAAATACTATGTTCCAGGCCAACATTCCTTAATTTAACCAGTAACCTTTTGTGTGGCACTGTATCAAATGCTTTAGCAAAATCTAAGTAAATCACATCCACTGCCATCCCAGAATCGAGGTGTCTACTTACATTCTCATAAAAAGAAATTAAGTTAGTCTGGCAAGATCTATTACGCATAAAACCATGCTGGCACAAACTCATAGTATTATGATTTGCTATGAAGTCCAGTAGTGGATCCAAGTGGGTAAATATGTGGGTTGCAGGTTCGGGTCAGGTCCAGGTCTCAAAAATTGGTTCTGTGCAGGACTCTAGCACACTGATCTAGGCAGTATATATCCCTGCTCAGATGACTGGCAATCTTGTAAGTCACTGTTATCTCATTCGTTATTACATTTCTTGAGACTCAAGCGAGAGCCAAGACTAAAACATTTTGTTAATAATGTCCTAGAGCAGAGACAAAAAAAAACATCCCAAATGACTAGTGACGTTAGTTCCAGCCTGGTTTACAAAAGACCTGCCTTGGGCACACAGACTCATTTCCAGGTACTGGGTGTTTGTGCTTTGGTTGACTGTAAAAGCGCAATGCTGAATATGATCGGTTGAGTGTTTATGAAATGTTGCTGAAACAGTAAAAAGCTGACAAAGTAATAATTGGCATCCTGGCTGAGTAAAAAGTCTGGTGAATGCTATACCTACAGCTGAAGGGGCTTAGTAGCAAAACATATGCAAGCTCCTTCAGAAAGGGACTTATCAAATAGGGTTTAATACATTACACAAATGACAATCAAAAATATCACAATGGAATGGTTTGACAATATCTGGTATAACTGTTATAATAGGGATCACCTGAAGAAATATATGAAGTAAATACAATTAAAACTGATATACAGTTATGAAATCTGTTTTCCAGAATGCCCAGGACCTGGGCCTTTCTGGAAAAAATATCTTTCCATAATTTGGATCTATAAAATTATGTAAACGTTCTAAACCCAATAGACTGGTTTTGCTTCTAACAAGGATTAATTATATCTTGGTTGGCAACAAGTGCAAGGTACTGTTTTATTATTACAGTAATTTGGAGCATTCTGGATAATGAATTTCTGGATACCGTACCTGTACTGTCTAATATTTAAAATGAAAATATTCACAGTAGTGACCAAAATATTGGTATCAGTTCTGCCAGCAAACTGTTGAAATAACAGTGCTATGGTATTTCTTTTGGCTGCAATGGAACAACACAAAAAATGGAGGAATCCAAAAATGGACTGAACTCAATAAATGGTGCTTTGATATGGTATGGTGGCTTTTTAACTGGAAAAAGAAAATGTGTGTGTTTGCATAGATACTAACTTGTAATGCAACAGGTGGAGCAGGAAATGTGCATTGATCCATACCTTTGTTTTTTTAGAGCCATTTTTGGATTGTTTTACCCTACCAGGGGTGTGGGCTAATAGAGCTCTGGTGGGGTAATACAATTCAAGGTGACCAGTGACCTTTACGCAGGGGTTTCTACTTTAATTTGTAAGTAAACTCACTTTGTTGAGTTGCAGGTGCCTGTAGTAAAAGAAACACACATTCAACCACAGAGATAACTCTGGGCACCACACTGAACATGGAGAAAAGAAAGAAAAGCAGAGAACTGTCTGAGGAGAGGAGACAGAACATTGAAAGAAAGCATGGACAGTCTCAAGGCTACAGCTCCATCTCCAACAAATGTTTGTTTCAAAATGCATCAGTTAATAGTGCTGCTCCAGCAGAATTCTTTACTGAAATCCGTTTCTCAAAAGAACAAACAGATTTTTTTATATTTAATTTAGAATTCTGACATGGGGCTAGAGTAAATGTGACGCTTTCATTGAGGCCATTGGGAGCTTTACTATTTAGACAGTAGATCCATTGTGCTTCACACTGTAACAGTACTCTGTCTATGTCACCAACCCACATAGTAGGTTTTATGTATTATACGGCTTTGAATTTCATCACATCATTTTTACTGTTGTGTATCTCATTAACATGATTCGCAACCGATGTGTTTCTCTTACTGTATGTTTAACGCCACCTACATGTTCAAAAATTCTCCTCCTGAATTCTCTTCGTGTTTTTCCTGTATATGTTTTACCACATTTCATCACATATACATACATATTTCATTCTCAATTATGCAGGCAGGAGCTACTAGGCAGCACCTAACACTAGAAGGGATAAAGTGATTTCAATGTTTTCTGCCCATGAATATCTATGATGTACGGCTGAGGTCAGGGGGAGTGATTTTTCGCGCATGTGCATTAGTGAAAGCGTAGAAACAGAAGCCAATATTCCTTTCTCAAGATGGCGACCGCATTCTTCCTGTCACAAGCGCTGGACGAGTTCAGTGCTTCTACTCACTTCAGCGGTGAAATCCAAGCTGCCACATGGGTAGGGGAGGCGCCGGCGCGATGACGTCACAAACCAACGCCAAATTCAAATATAAGGACGCTCAAAACGCCGGTTCAATGCCCAAGTATAGGACTTGTTTGTTTAATCCTTCCCAGGTGCTATTATTCTGCTATTACACTGGGAGAAGGGATCTCCTCTTAATGATGATGCCAAGGCTTTCCTCCAGGAGTTCCAAACTGTGTTTGATGTTACTTGTTGGGTTTTTACCGCTTCATCACGACTTTTTCTGATTTGTAAGGGGAGTCACAGCGTTGCTGAATATGCTATTGAATTCCGTACGCTTGCTGCAGAAATTGGTTGGAACAACGAAGCCTATCATGCTGCCTTCTACAATGGGCTCTCTATCCACCTTAAAGACGACCTTGTCTCCTGTGAATTACATACACTGGCAGAAGACCTTATTGCTTTGGGTTTCAAGGTGGACACTCGGCAAAGAGAACATCAAGCAGATAAGGACCGTATCAAGAGATTCCAACCTATGTTGGCTCCCCGTTTCCAAAGACACCTGTTGCCTCTGTCACCCCAGCAGCCTTCTGTTATTCCTCCGTAGGAACCCATTCAGATCCGAAGGGCACGTCTCTTTGAGCAGGAGAAGCTCCGGAGGCGTTTGGCAGGACTATGTATTGTGGTGGTCAGTCTCATTTTGCCAACTCCTGCCCTGTGAAGCCAAAGGGTCCTCTTCTTCAAGGTAAACCTGGGAAGACATATGTGGGTGGCATTACGCCAAAATCCCAAGAGAACTCTCACAGGTTTCTTCTGCCTTTACAGATTTGTCTGGCCACTAAGACTATTGTTGGCTCTGCCTTCATTGATTCAGGGGCTGCCAGGAATTTCATGGACGCTCTCTTTGCCAAATATATGGAGGTTCCCTTGTATCCATTGAGCACTCCCCTACGGTTTACAGCAATTGACGACAGGCCACTTATGTCCGAGATAATTTCCATGACAACAGGGGAGTTGCCTGTGCAGGTTGGGACTTTACATAAAGAAAAGTTATCGTTCCTGATTATTTCCTGCCCTTCTGTTCCTTTTGTCTTGGGTCTACCCTGGCTTCATCTACATAACCCCTCCATTGATTGGTCTTCAGGGCAGATCTCTCGATGGAGTTCGTACTGTCAAGAACACTGTCTTCCCGCTAATCCCCTCCACCGGGTGACTATCTCTTTGACAGATCTGAAAGCCCTGCCTTCCTGCTACAAGGAATTCTCTGACATCTTCTGTAAAAAGTCTGCAGTTTCTCCCTCATCGTCACTACGATTGTCCCATCAATCTCCTTCCTGGAGCCATACCTCCCAGAGGTCGCACCTATCTACTCTCTCCTGCAGAGACCTCCGCCATGAAAGACTATATCCAGGAGAATCTCCAGTGGGGATTTAATCGTCCTTCTACCTCTCCGGCAGGAGCTGGCTTCTTCTCCGTGGAGAAGAAGGATCGTGGTCTGCATCCCTGCATAGATTAACAAGATTACAGTTAAGAATCGATACCCTTTGCCTCTGATCGCAGAACTATTTGACCAACTGAAAGGGGCAAAGATCTTCACTAAGTTGGATCTACGCAGGGCATGCAACCTAATCCGCATTTGTGAAGGGGATGAATGGAAGATGGCATTCAATACTCGGGATGGGCACTACAAATGCCCCCGCCATCTTCCAAGAGTTTGTGAACGACATCATCCGGGATCTCTTAGGGAGATTCATGGTTGTTTACCTCGATGACATCTTAATCTTCTCCAAGGACTTGGAGTCATCGCTCCCAGGTGAAGGAGGTACTCTCTTGTTTGAGGAAGAACTCCCTCTTTGCCAAAATTGAGAAGTGCGTCTTCGAAGTGTCCAAGATTCCTTTCCTTGGCTATATTGTCTCTCCTGAGGGTTTCAAAATGGATCCTGCCAAAGTGTCCACAATTCAGGAGTGGCCCCTTCCTTTGAGTGCCAAGGCAATACAAAGATTCATTGGGTTTGCAAATTACTACCGACAGTTCATCAAGGGGCTCTCCTCTTGCATTGCGCCTATCCTTGCCCTCATCCGAAAAGGGGGTAAACCCAACTCATGGCCCCTTTCAGCTGTAGAAGAATTTCAGTCCCTGAAGGATAGTTTCGCCTCTGTCCTCCAACATCCAGATCTGGTTTTACACTTTTTCATTGAGGTGGATGCTTCTGAAGTTGGAGCTGGCGCTATCCTGTCCCAAAGACATCCTGCTGATGGGAAACTACGTCCTTGTGCTTACTTCTCCAAAAAATTCTCTCCAGCTGAGCAGAATTACAATGTTGGGAATTGTGTACTCTTGGCAGTAAAGCTTGTCCGCGAAGAGTGCCGTCACCATTTAGAAGGATCTTTGATCCCCGTCACTATCTATACTGACCATAAAAACGTAAAATTCATACAATCTCTCAAGAGACTTGATCCCCGTCAGGCTAGGTGGGCTCTCTTCCTTTCCCGCTTTAATTTCATCTTGACTTATTGCCCTGGCTCCAAGAATCGGAAAGCAGATGCACTGTCCCGAAGTTTCACTACAGTGGATCGTCTCCCTGAAAGGCAAGAACCAATTATTCCTCCTGCCAAGATTATTGCTTCCCTTTTTCCTCAGTCTGCCAAGCAAATCCTGTTGGGTCAATCTTCCACTCCTGCTGATACACCTATTTGGATGACGTTTGTGCCCTCTGAGCTTCGCCTGCCCATCCTACAACAGACTCATTGTTCCAAGCAATCTGGACATCCTGGTTCTGAAAAGACTCTTGAGCTGTTACGATGCCTAGTCTGGTGGCCGACTATCCGTAAAGACTTTAGAGACTTTGTTGCTGTCTGTACCGTTTGTGCCACTTCCAAGGTTAGCCTTATTCGCCCAAACGGGTTATTACAACCTTTACCCATCCCCTCTCGTCCATGGACTACTTCATTGTTGAGTTTCCACCCTCAAGAGGGAACACTGCGATCTGTGTAGTTATTGACCGCTTCAGCAAGATGGCACATTTCATCCCATTGCGGAAACTTCCCTCAGCAGTGGAACTCACCCAGCTCTTCATCCAATTTACTTTCCGGTTGCATGGCTTCCCGGCTGAGATAGTCTCTGACAGGGGATCTCAATTTACAGCTAAGTTCTGGCGATCCTTATGTAAAGATTTGGGTATTACACTTCAGTTCTCCTCTGCCCATCATCCCCAAACCAATTGGACAACGGAGTGTGTAAATCAAGCTTTGGAACAATTCTTGAGGAATCATGTTTCCCTCTGTCAGGATGATTGGTCTAATCTTCTCCCGTGGGTGGAATTCGCTCATAACAATGCATGCCACACCTCCACTGGAAGGTCTCTGCTTATGACTGTGCACGGACAACATCCTCAAGCCTTCCCTCAAGACTTCGTCTTGTCTGATGTTCCTGCTGCAGACGATCAAGCAGCCCATATGTCTGCTATTTGGGCTGCGACCAAATCAAGTTTGCAAAAGAGTGCTCTTGTGCATAATACTTTTGCCGATTGGGGACGTAGATCTTCTCCTCTATACGAGGTTGGTGACAAGGTGTGGCTATCCACTAGGAACATTCGCTTCGCCTACTCCCAAGTTGGGTCCAAAATTTGTTGGTCCATTCTCCATTGTGGAGATAGTTAATCCTTTGGCTGTCAGACTTTAGCTTCCCCCTGAGATGCGAATTCCCAACGTGTTTCAATTATCCCTAGTGAAATTTCCAATCGCTTCTCTTCTGATCAGTCTCCTCCTTCAGCTATCTCGGTGGACGCCAACAAGAGTACGAGGTGGAAAAGATCTTAGACTCCAGACTCTCTAGGGGTTCTCTCCAGTTCCTTATTAGGTGGAAGGGTTTTGGTCCTGAAGAATGCTCTTGGGAGAAACACTCTGATGTACATGCTCCTTGACTGGTAAGGGAATTCTACAAGCATTTTCCCCAGAAACCCAGGCTTGGTGGTCCAGTGGCCCAGTGGGGGGGTACTGTCATGAGGGTTGGATGCGCTCAGCGCGTCTACTCCCTTTGGCGGTGAAATCCAAGATGGCGGCGCTAATAGCTGCCATGTGGGTAGTTGAGGCGCCGGCGTGATGACATCACAAACCAGCGCTAAATTCAAATTTAAGGACGCTCAAGACGCCGGTTCAATGCCCAAGTATAGGACTTGTTTTTTTAATCGTTCCTGGTGCTATTATTCCGGATTTATTGATTATTGGACTTTGCCTGGACCTGGATTCTGCATTCATCCTGCCTGCCTTTGAACTTTTGCCTGAATTTGAATTTCGTCTTTGCCTGAACCCTCCTGTACTGCGATCTTGGACTTTAAACCCTACAGCTTCCTCCTTGGTCCAGACTACTCCCGGCTGGGAGCCGATGGGCCCCCTGACACTTCCAAATGACCTGTGAACATTAAAGACGGTTCTCTTATTTAATTGTCAAGGATTAGGTAGGGGGCCCTGTGGAGACTGATAGGGAATGGGTGAGTGCTTGAGGCAGGAGCTGTATGTGCCATGGGAACACATAAAGGGAAGGCAGGAACTTGTTGATGAGGGCGAAAAGTCAGACTGTATCAGGTGCAGAGCAGAACAGGATGGAGAGGGCGAAGATCAGGACTGGACTAGGCAGGATGAAGAGGGCGACGACTCAGGACAGGAACAGACTGAATGGAGCAGGAGTGGAACAGGAACAAACTGGATGGGACAGGGCAGTGCAGGCGTAGGTCAGATCAAACTGGGGATAGAGTGCAGAAGGAGACTAGAGCAGGATAGCAGGAGAGGACTGGAGACCAGGATAGCAGGAGAGGACTGGAGAGCAGGATAGCAAGAGAGGACTGGAAAAGGCAGGGCAAGATACAGAGCGGCTGGGAGCCGATGGGCCCCCTGACACTTCCAAATGACCTGTGAACATTAAAGACGGTTCTCTTATTTAATTGTCAAGGATTAGGTAGGGGGCCCTGTGGAGACTGATAGGGAAAGGGTGAGTCCTTGAGGCAGGAGCTGTATGTGCCATGGGAACACATAAAGGGAAGGCAGGAACAGGTTGATGAGGGTGAAAAGTCAGACTGTATCAGGTGCAGAGCAGAACAGGATGGAGAGGGCGAAGATCAGGACTGGACTAGGCAGGATGAAGAGGGCGACAACTCAGGACAGGAACAGACTGAATGGAGCAGGAGTGGAACAGGAACAAACTGGATGGCACAGGGCGGTGCAGGCGTAGATCAGATCAAACTGGGGATAGAGTGCAGAAGGAGACTAGAGCAGGAGAGGACTGGAGATTAGGATAGCAGGAGAGGACCGGAGAGCAGGATAGCAAGAGAGGACTGGAAAAGGCAGGGCAAGATACAGAGCAAGATGAGGGGGTACAAGGTACAATGCAGAGTCAGGAAGCAAGAATCAGGAACCAGCAAAGTCAGTACAAGGCGAAGTCAGGGAAAGGTACAAGGTGCAATAAGATAATGCAAGATCAGGTTTGGAGTGAGGAACAGAGCAAGATACGGAATAGCAAGGAAAGCTGGGCAGGGCAAAGTCAAGACAAAGTTAAAGCAAGGAGAGCTTAAAGCTGGACTGGAGCAGAACTAGAAAGGGAAGGCAAAGAAGAACAAGACAAGGTTAGAGCCAGGCAGGACAAGATAGGGAAGAGTTCAGACAAGGCAAGGAAAGGAGGCTAGAACTGAAAACCTTAGCTAGGGACAATGCCACACTGCTAGTCTTGGAAACAATGCTGGCAAGGTGTGTTTGGAGGGCTGACCTTAAAGGGAAGTAAAGTCTAAAATAGAATAAGGCTAGAAATGCTGTATTTTGTATACTAAATATAAACATGAACTTACTGCACCACAAGCCTAATCAAAGAAATAATTTATGCTTTCAAAGTTGGCCACAGGGGGTCACCATCTTGTAACTTTGTTAAACATTTTTGAAAGACTAAGACTGTGCACATGCTCAGTGTGGTCTGGGCTGCTTAGGGATCATCATAAACAAAGCTGCTTGAGTTCTGCATGGCTGGAAAGTAAGGTTGGGCTCCCCCTGCTGTTCATAAGTATGATTGTTTCCCTGCTCAGCAGTTAGGGACCATCTGACAATTCCTATCCACAACAGTAAATGAAGGGAGAATATAACTGCATACAGTCAGGTTTCTTATAAAAATGGTACAAATTTTTTAATTAAAGTATATTGAAGATAGGTTTCTTTTACATTAAGGAAAGTAAAAATGGGATTTTATTTTTTTGCCTTTACATGCCCTTTAAATAGGGCAGAGTCAGACCTTATTGGCTGATTGCAACTAATCAGGCAGCAGCTGGGCTGGGGCTGCAGAGGACAAACAGGCTGCATCTGGTCTGGGGCTGGAGAGGCCAATCAGGCTGCAGCTGGGCTGGGACTGCAGAGGCCAGGTAACATATAGCGAGCAACCCTACAGGCTGCTCACCTGGCCAAATGGCTATGGTATTGAGCCCGAAACCCAAAGGCCCCTGGCTCGAATCCCAGCAATATCTGACATTTAATATGCACATTGGAGAGCTAAACCTATAACGATTTAAGGCATGGCATATGAACTTTCCAAAGAGTTAGTGTATAACTTTTGCCTTTTGTTCTCCTTTAAATATTGACCCGTTGGTATGCCATGGATTAGATTAGACTGAGGGATGTTGACTTTTAGCATTTAATAAGTTGTTGGTTGCGGTCTCTATTCTATACACTGAAGTATGGACACTATTATTTGGATCTCTGTAGATATGTATGTCGAGAAAGTTTACAGTGATTTTATAAATTTCCGCTGTGACTTAAAGTAATCACATATATTTGTATTGTATTTCATCTTTCCACAAATGCAAAGAATTTTTCTGGAGCTCCTGTCCATATTAATATTACCGTATATACTCGAGTATAAGCCGATCCGAGTATAAGCCGAGGTACCTAATTTTACCTACAAAAACTGGGAAAACTTATTGACTCTAGTATAAGCCTAGACACAGCTACAGCCCTGTTTCCCAGCAGCACACATTTCGCCAAAGAGACCGCCCCCCGGGGATCAACCAGACTTCTTTGCAAAGTTGATGGTGACAGAGAATTGCCAAACGGATTACTGTGTGCATTGTCCCACTGTCCCACTACCATGTTCAGAGGGTGCTGTGTGATATTGCCATCACTGTTAATCCTTCATACAACCAACAGAGGGCGCTGTGTGATATTGCAGTCACTGTTATTCTTTCATATAACCAACAGAGGGCGCACTGTTATTCTTTGATATAACCAACAGATGGCGCTGTGTGATATTGCAGTCACTGTTAATCTTTCATATAACCAACAGAGGGCGCACTGTTATTCTTTGATATAACCAACAGAGGCTGCTTGATATTGCAGTCACTGTTATTCTTTCATATAACCAACAGAGGGCGCATTGTTATTCTTTCATATAACCAACAGATGGCGCTGTGTGATATTGCAGTCACTGTTAATCTTTCATATAACCAACAGAGGGCGCACTGTTATTCTTTGATATAACCAACAGAGGGTGCTTGATATTGCAGTCACTGTTATTCTTTCATATAACCAACAGAGGGCGCACTGTTATTCTTTCATATAACCAACAGATGGGGCTGTGTGATATTGCAGTCACTGTTATTCTTTCATATAACCAACAGAGGGTGCACTGTTATTCTTTGATATAACCAACAGATGGCGCTGTGTGATATTGCAGTCACTGTTATTCTTTCATATAACCAACAGAGGGCGCACTGTTATTCTTTCATATAACCAACAGATGGCGCTGTGTGATATTGCAGTCACTGTTATTCTTTCATATAACCAACAGAGGGCGCACTGTTATTCTTTGATATAACCAACAGATGGCGCTGTGTGATATTGCAGTCACTGTTATTCTTTCATATAACCAACAGAGGGCGCACCTTATTTTTTTGGGTTGACATTCACTCTACGTGTTCCTTTATATTTTTACAGAGAAAAAGGAAATACATTTTTAAACTTATTTGCTTAAAATGGACTAAATTGGAGATTGATTTCCCATAATTCACAGCTTTCTGGACGGTTTTCCAGACCTGTATTAAAAAACATAATATACCCCTCCTTTAAAATATAATATATAGTAATATTATAAGCTTTAGTATGATTGCTTTTAAAGTAGTGCTGGAACTTGTAGGTGACGTTGATTATTGTCTGATTTTTTAGCTGAGGTACACTATTAATAGACACAATTTTAAGATTTAAATTTGTTGCACATCCTATGGAACAAAAAAATGAAGTAAACTATATACTGTATCTTCCTTATTCAATGGGAATTACGTCTCAGCTTCACTCAAGAACTTTGGGCCAGATTCAATAAAAAAAGTTTGCTCACTAAAATGAATCTGGCCCCTTGTGGTGCATTATGAAGAGTGTTTTGGGTTAATGTCCTGCTAGAAGACAGAGACCTAGCTTTCTGGTCGTAGGATCAATATTACACTCCAATGTACCTTGGCAATCTTTTGATACCATAATGCTACAGACACACGGCATCCAGTTCCAAGGGCAGCAAAGCAATACCAAAACATCCATGACCTACCCCCCAATTCTGTCTTAAGGTTGCCACCTTTTTGGAATAAACTTACCAGCTAGCAAGGGGAGGGGGGCTGCAGCAGTAAAAAAAAAGGCAGTCTGTGATGTAGAAGAGGCTAAGTGATGATGAAAGAGGGCTGAGCTATGACATTTCAGATGTCTAAAGGAGGAGAAAGAGTGGCTTAAAGGAACAGTAACACCAAAAAATGAAAGTGCTTTAAAGTAATTGAAATCTGATTTACTGTTGCCCTGCACTGGTAAAATTAAAGTGTTTGCTTCAGAAACACAACTATGGTTTATATAAACAAGCTGCTGTGTAGCTATGGGGGCAGCCTTTCAAGCACAGGATACACAGTTGATAACAAATAAAGGTCTGAAGAATCCCATTGTATACTGCAGAGTGTAAGACATGCCTGGAGATCTAATCCATAGCTTACCTCCCGCGTGTCTCTCTTCTTCCTTGTGCGCAGGCGCACACTTCCTGCTTGCTCCTCTGACGCTGGGCGTCCAGACTCTGACGTCTTAATGTCACTATCCAGCTCCAAATTCAAATGTTTTGGCGCCAAAGTCCCTTTAAAAGTTTGATCCACCATTTTGCTAATGCCCAAGCTAGGCTTCAGTATACTGTTCCTGCTCAAGCGTATTTTCTATCTGATTATTTGGTTTTTTGCCTGACTCTCGTTTACAATTCCTGCAGCCTGCCTTTGCCTGTTTGACTACGTCTATTCTAAATCCTTGCCGGTACCTCGTTTACGAAGTATTTGCTAAAAATCTGCACTTCCTTGTTGGTTTTCCGCATCAGAAGGGGGCCCCAAAAGGGCATTGGTGAACACCGGAGACCGCAGGGTTATCCTGTTCAACCAAGTGTACTCATCACTGCACAAGGTTCTAATAATGAGATTTTTACACAGAGCTTAAAGGAGAATTCAACCTGTGGGGAAATAAACCCGTACCCCCCACCCCAGGTAGACCCCCCTCCCCCCAGGCTAACTACCCCCCCGGATTTTTCCAGCGGAGTTCCACACCTCCAGGTCATTTATAAACAAGTTGAAAAGCAAGGGACCTAGCACAGAGCCATGCGGTACTCCACTAACAACACTGGTCCAATTAGAAAATGTTCCATTTACCACCACTCTTTGTAGTCCATCTTTTAGCCAGTTCTCTATCCAGGTACAAATACTATTTTCCAGGCCAACATTCCTTAATTTAACCAGTAACCTTTTGTGTGGCCCTGTATCAAATGCTTTAGCAACGTCTAAGTACATCACATCCACTGCCATCCCAGAATCGAGGTCTCTACTTACCTTCTCATAAAAAGAAATTAAGTTAGTCTGGCAAGATCTATTACGCATAAAACCATGCTGGCACAAACTCATAGTATTATGATTTGCTATGAAGTCCAGTATCTTATCCTTTATTAACCCTTCGAAAAGCTTTCCTACCACTGACGTCAGACTAACTGGCCTATAGTTTTGAGGCTGAGAACGGGATCCTTTTTTGAATAGAGGCAACACATTAGCAATCCCCAGTCTCTCGGCACTATGCCAGATCTCAATGAATCCTGAAAAATTAAGTAATGAGGTTTGGCAATCACAGAGCTAAACTCGCTAAATACCCTGGGATGAATACCATCTGGCCCCGGACCTTTGTTAATCTTAACATGTTCTAGTCTCTTTTGAATTTCATCATGTGTGAACGATGCATCATTAGTTGTATTCCAAGAATTGGGACTATTAAGAAGGAAACTTTCAATTACTGGTTCCTCATTTGTGTAGACAGATGAAATAAACATGTAGAGTGTACCTTGTGTCTGAAGGTTACCTTGAATCTGTCTGGCAGTTGAATGTGCTACGCAATATGTTGGCGCTATATAAATACATGTTAATAATAATTAATAATAATAATAATGTGGTTTAGCACGTCAAACAATTCCTACCAATCAGTGATCAATAGTTCTCTTGCATCCATGTCCAGGAATATTAAAGGAACAGTTCAGTGTAAAAAATTTTGCTGTGCAAAATAAAACATGTTTCTAATATAGTTAGTTAGCCAAAAATGTATGAAGGCTGGAGTGACTGAATGTCTAACAGAATAGAACATAACTTCCTGCTTTTCAGCTCTCTAACTATGAGTTAGTCAGCGACTATAAGCAGCGCCGTTTCTGGGTTAGGAGCCGCCCCCCGCACCGACTTACCTGTCGGCGAGGGGAGGCAGGAACACGATTGCGGAGAGCGCAATTGCGCTCTCTCTCAATAGCGCAGCCGAATTTCCGGTTTAAAAACCGGAAATTCGGCTCTTAAAGGTGCAGGAGCGGCTTTTTGCCGCCCCTGGAATCCTGTCTGGCGCTGCCGCCTGAGGCGAGCGGCTCAGCTCGCCTCATTGGCGGAGCGCCCCTGACTATAAGGGGGGCCACATGGGTCATAACTGATTAGTGAGTTAGCAATTGAAGCTCAGCATACAGCTCAGATTCAAAAGCAAACAGTAATAGCCCATGCGCCCCCCCCCAAGTCACTGATTGTTTACTGCCTGGTAACCAATTAGTGGAAACCAAGAGAGCTGCAAAGCAGGAAGTAGTGTTCTGGCTACTGTGTTAGACATCCAGTCACTCCAGTCTTTATACATTACATGTTTGCCTAACTAACTATATTATAAACATTTTTTATTTTGCACAGCCAATCTATTTACCTAGTTTTTATTTTTACACTGAACAATTCCTTTAAGTGCCAAGGCTTCAAACTTTTTGTTAACATTGTGTATTGTGGATCCAAGTCTGCAGATGAACTTGTCGTTCATCTGCTACCCGCTGGATAATGACCATTATAGAACTGATATAAAGGGTCCCTTCACTAAGTTGAGACCAAAAAGTACATTTACACCTACAAGCTCTACCTGCATTAAAGTGGAGACATTCATCGAAAGTGGCACACAAGATTTGAGACAACCCCACCTCAGGAGACAAAATAAACTTCATAATCCCAAAAACATGTCTTGGAAAGGCAAGGCTTAATTCAGTTAGAAAATAACAGTGAAATAATAATTAAGCCAAGTGACAAGGGTGGCAATATAGTAATTCAGGATAGAATAACATACGTACAAGAGTGCCTACGTCAACTAAATGATAAAAAACGTTATACACAATTAACAACTGACCCTATAATGATATTTCAATCTAAATTACTAACAATATTGAATAAAGGGGAGGATATAAATCATCTATGTAGCGTAGCCAGAGTGGAATACATTGTGTATATTCGATGAGGTCCTCACTGAAGACTTGATTACGTTCCCACCATCCTAAATATGTGTTGGCATATGTAGAAGCGTATGTGCTTCCCATCGCCGTCCCCCTTATTTGGTGATAATACTGGGCAAGTAATTGTGTTTCAGGATGAATTCTAACAGTTCTACCACAAAGGAATTATGTTTACGGTATTATTGTCCCCTCTGATCTAATGTATCCTGAACCGCCCTTAGCCCCACTTCATGTAAAATACTTGTATGCAAGAATTCTACATCTAGGCAAGCTAATTATTGATCATCATTTAGTGTTATACCCTCTAGATGTCGCAAAGCATCCATTGAGTCCTGTATATATAATGGAAGGCTGGAGACAAAAGGTTTCAAAATCTCATCTATGTATACGCTTAACGGTTTGGTCAGACTGCCTATTCCTGATACAATAGGATGCCCTGGTGGTGATGTGGCATTCTTATGTATCTTAGGGATAGTATAAAAAGTAGGGATAACCGGCGACTTCACAGCCATGTAGGCAAACTCATCTTTATTAATTAGATTTATATCCTCCCCTTTATTCAATATTGTTAGTAATTTAGATTGAAATATCATTATAGGGTCAGTTGTTAATTGTGTATAACGGTTTTTATCATTTAGTTGACGTAGGCACTCTTGTACGTATGTTATTCTATCCTGAATTGCTATATTGCCACCCTTGTCACTTGGCTTAATTATTATTTCACTGTTATTTTCTAACTGAATTAAGCCTTGCCTTTCCAAGACATGTTTTTGGGATTATGAAGTTTATTTTGTCTCCTGAGGTGGGGTTGTCTCAAATCTTGTGTGCCACTTTCGATGAATGTCTCCACTTTAATGCAGGTGGAGCTTGTAGGTGTAAATGTACTTCATTTAAGTCTCAACTTAGTGAAGGGACCCTTTATATCAGTTCTATAATGGTCATTATCCAGCGGGTAGCAGATGAACGACAAGTTCATCTGCAGACTTGGATCCACAATACACAATGTTAACAAAAAGTTTGAAGCCTTGGCACTTAAAGGAATTGTTCAGTGTAAAAATAAAAACTAGGTAAATAGATTGGCTGTGCAAAATAAAAAATGTTTATAATATAGTTAGTTAGGCAAACATGTAATGTATAAAGACTGGAGTGACTGGATGTCTAACACAGTAGCCAGAACACTACTTCCTGCTTTGCAGCTCTCTTGGTTTCCACTAATTGGTTACCAGGCAGTAAACAATCAGTGACTTGGGGGGGTGCATGGGCTATTACTGTTTGCTTTTGAATCTGAGCTGTATGCTGAGCTTCAATTGCTAACTCACTAATCAGTTATGACCCATGTGGCCCCCCTTATAGTCGCTGACTAACTCAGAGTTAGAGAGCTGAAAAGCAGGAAGTTATGTTCTGTTCTGTTAGACATTCAGTCACTCCAGCCTTCATACATTTTTGGCTAACTAACTATATTAGAAACATGTTTTATTTTGCACAGCAAAATTTTTTACACTGAACTGTTCCTTTAATATTCCTGGACATGGATGCAAGAGAACTATTGATCACTGATTGGTAGGAATTGTTTGACGTGCTAAACCACATTATTATTATTAATTATTATTAACATGTATTTATATAGCGCCAACATATTGCGTAGCACATTCAACTGCCAGACAGATTCAAGGTAACCTTCAGACACAAGGTACACTCTACATTTTTTTTCATCTGTCTACACAAATGAGGAACCAGTAATTGAAAGTTTCCTTCTTAATAGTCCCAATTCTTGGAATACAACTAATGATGCATCGTTCACACATGATGAAATTCAAAAGAGACTAGAACATGTTAAGATTAACAAAGGTCCGGGGCCAGATGGTATTCATCCCAGGGTATTTAGCGAGTTTAGCTCTGTGATTGCCAAACCTCATTACTTAATTTTTCAGGATTCATTGAGATCTGGCATAGTGCCGAGAGACTGGGGATTGCTAATGTGTTGCCTCTATTCAAAAAAGGATCCCGTTCTCAGCCTCAAAACTATAGGCCAGTTAGTCTGACGTCAGTGGTAGGAAAGCTTTTCAAAGGGTTAATAAAGGATAAGATACTGGACTTCATAGCAAATCATAATACTATGAGTTTGTGCCAGCATGGTTTTATGCGTAATAGATCTTGCCAGACTAACTTAATTTCTTTTTATGAGAAGGTAAGTAGAGACCTCGATTCTGGGATGGCAGTGGATGTGATGTACTTAGACTTTGCTAAAGCATTTGATACAGTGCCACACAAAAGGTTACTGGTTAAATTAAGGAATGTTGGCCTGGAAAATAGTATTTGTACCTGGATAGAGAACTGGCTAAAAGATGGACTACAAAGAGTGGTGGTAAATGGAACATTTTCTAATTGGACCAGTGTTGTTAGTGGAGTACCGCATGGCTCTGTACTAGGTCCCTTGCTTTTCAACTTGTTTATAAATGACCCGGAGGTGTGGAACTCCGCTGGAAAAATCCGGGGGGGTAGTTAGCCTGGGGGGAGGAGGGAGGGGCGTCTACCTGGGGTGGGGGGTACGGGTTTTTTTCCCCACAGGTTGAATTCTCCTTTAAGCTCTGTGTAACAATCTCATTATTAGAACCTTGTGCAGTGATGAGTACACTCGGTTGAACAGGATAACCCTGCGGTCTCCGGTGTTCACCAATGCCCTTTTGGGGCCCCCTTCTGATGCGGAAAACCAACAAGGAAGTGCAGATTTTTAGCAAATACTTCGTAAACGAGGTACCGGCAAGGATTTAGAATAGACATAGTCAAACAGGCAAAGGCAGGCTGCAGGAATTGTAAACGAGAGTCAAGCAAAAAACCAAATAATCAGATAGAAAATACGCTTGAGCAGGAACAGTAAACTGAAGCCTAGCTTGGGCATTAGCAAAATGGTGGATCAAACTTTTAAAGGGACTTTGGCGCCAAAACAGTTGAATTTGGAGCTGGATAGTGACATTAAGACGTCAGAGTCTGGACGCCCAGCGTCAGAGGAGCAAGCAGGAAGTGTGCGCCTGCGCACAAGGAAGAAGAGAGACACGCGGGAGGTAAGCTATGGATTAGATCTCCAGGCATGTCTTACACTCTGCAGTATACAATGGGATTCTTCAGACCTTTATTTGTTATCAACTGTGTATCCTGTGCTTGAAAGGCTGCCCCCATAGCTACACAGCAGCTTGTTTATATAAACCATAGTTGTGTTTCTGAAGCAAACACTTTAATTTTACCAGTGCAGGGCAACAGTAAATCAGATTTTAATTACTTTAAAGTACTTTAATTTTTTGGTGTTACTGTTCCTTTAAGCCACTCTTTCTCCTCCTTTAGACATCTGAAATGTCATAGCTCAGCCCTCTTTCATCATCACTTAGCCTCTGCTACATCACAGACTGCCTTTTCTTTACTGCTGCAGCCCCCCTCCCCTTGCTAGCTGGTAAGTTTATTCCAAAAAGGTGGCAACCTTAAGACAGAATTGGGGGGTAGGTCATGGATGTTTTGGTATTGCTTTGCTGCCCTTGGAACTGGATGCCGTGTGTCTAGCATTATGGTATCAAAAGATTGCCAAGGTACATTGGAGTGTAATATTGATCCTACGACCAGAAAGCTAGGTCTCTGTCTTCTAGCAGGACATTAACCCAAAACACTCTTCATAATGCACCACAAGGGGCCAGATTCATTTTAGTGAGCAAACTTTTTTTATTGAATCTGGCCCAAAGTTCTTGAGTGAAGCTGAGACGTAATTCCCATTGAATAAGGAAGATACAGTATATAGTTTACTTCATTTTTTTGTTCCATAGGATGTGCAACAAATTTAAATCTTAAAATTGTGTCTATTAATAGTGTACCTCAGCTAAAAAATCAGACAATAATCAACGTCACCTACAAGTTCCAGCACTACTTTAAAAGCAATCATACTAAAGCTTATAATATTACTATATATTATATTTTAAAGGAGGGGTATATTATGTTTTTTATACAGGTCTGGAAAACCGTCCAGAAAGCTGTGAATTATGGGAAATCAATCTCCAATTTAGTCCATTTTAAGCAAATAAGTTTAAAAATGTATTTCCTTTTTCTCTGTAAAAATATAAAGGAACACGTAGAGTGAATGTCAACCCAAAAAAATAAGGTTTTGCCTAATAAAAGAAAACATAATTCTAAGCAATTAACATTTTCAGTGGTTTTTATGTTACATGTATATGTATTGTTATTGAAAGTAGAGTCTGTCCCTTTCTATTCTCTGCCCTGATGGCTCAGACTGTTGATACAATGTAACATAAGGCAGCTGATTAACAGACCTGTCTTTGCGGGGAAAAAAAACTTTTCCAACATTGTTTAAAGGAGAACTAAATTGTAGCTAAAGAAGAAGGCTAGAAATGTTGTACATTATGTTTTGTGCTTCTGCACCAGCCCTTTAGCAGTAAAGATCTGTGTCTCCAAAGATGCCCCAGTAGCTCCCCATCTTCTTTTCTGCTGATTCACTGCACATGCTCTGTGCTGCTGTCACTTACTGAGCTTAGGGACCCACTCACAATATACAGTACACAAAGAATAGAAATGTCACAATATAAGGCTGATTAGTAATTAATACAGATAATTACTACATGGCAGCACAGAAACCAGTGCAATTAGCATCAGAATTTAATAATCAGCCCTGTAGCATCAGCTTATATTACAGACCAACCTCATTTTCTGCTTGATCATTTGCGACGACCCCTAAGTTTAGCTTCTCAACAGCTGCTCAGAGCCCACTGAGCATGTGAGTGTCACAGACACTTTCCAAGATGGTGACCATCTGTTACAAATTTGAAGTCCTGGATCTTTAATGCTATTGACAAGCTGAAACTTTAGGCTGATGCAATAAGTTCAGAATATAAAACATGGTATTTATGGCAATATTCATTTTTAGGATTTAGTTCTCCTTTAAAAAGTAACAACCAAGAGTTAAGCAAATGCTGCTTTCAATAGCAATTGTTTTTTTCAAGTAACTTTGAAAGCGCTAGAAACTTTTAACAAATGTATATTGGAAAGTTGCTTGAAATTATGTTTATCTTTTATTTTGGGGTTGACTTGCCCTTTAAGCTTGATGCATCGCACTCCTTCCATCCCAAATTGGTTTGCATAGCACTCTGCTACATAGTCTTCGGTGCAAATGAGACTCCAGCGTATGATCTAAGTAAAGTACCAAGTTCTCGTGTCCCATTGTGCAGAGTGCCACATACACTCTGGGGGTTGTTTATCAAAATCGGAATTTTTCTGATTTTTTAAATAAAAAAAGTTCGACCAAACTAGAATCTACTATTTGACCTTAGTTATTATTAAAAAAGCATAAATTAATTATTTTGGAGAAAAACCGCAAAAAAACGTATTGTTTGATATTTTCGGATTTTTGCCCAAAATAGTCGGATTTTCAGGTTAGTTGCAGTGCAGACCACAGAAACTTCCAAAACGGATAGGGACCTCTCCTATGACTCATATACAACCTGGGTAGGTCTGAGATGGCGGATTCTGACATTTTGCAGCCTTGGGGTATAATAAATCTTGAAAATTCAAGTTTTTTTTTCTCCACTGAAAATTTGGATTTTAATGTAAAAAAACTTTTTAATAAATAACTCCCTCTGTGTCATAAAATTAACTTCTTTTTCAGGGGTTATAACTCACAATAGACAGAATATTGTGATTACAAAGGGGTTAGGGACTTCTGCAATGTTTTAGCAGATTTTACTACAAATTTTACAATTACAAGTCTTGTACATTTATGGGACCTATTATCCAGAATGCTTGGGACCTGGGGCTTCCTGGATAATGGATCTTTCCTTAATTTGGATCTTCCTACCTTAAGTCTACTAGAACAAGGTACTAGGTACTATTTTATTATTATAGAGAAAAAGGAAAACTTGGATTATTTAGATAAAATGGAGTCTATGGGAGATAGCCATTCCATAATTCAGAGCTTGCTGGATAATTGGTTTCTGGATAATGGATCCCATACCTGTATACGTTTCCTATGCAATCATATATCGGCTGGATAATTGATCAGATCATGAGCAAAAAAATCCAGGCACACTATACTGTGTCAAAGTTGTGTGTCAAAATGATAAAAATATTGTCATGTTAGATACAGGCAAAAGAGTTTCAGTAAAATGCAAATAAGACCAAAAAACCACACTGTAATTCTAGCGGGTAAAAAAAACCTTTTTCCTTGCACTTTGGATGCTGTAAGTATCACGGTCTGTGCATTATATATTGCGTGATATATTAACAACCCCTGACTGATGCAGACCCCAGAGGTTTAGAAATAGAGAAGTTTGTTGCTGTCTTTAAAAAAAAAGGTGCTTGTGGGTTTTTCTTTTTTTGACGTCTCAACTGAACAGAGCGGGAAAGGGAGGTGACCTGCTGATGACTGCCACACAACTTCAAGTCATACGAAGCTGTCTAAAGAGAGTGAATAACATGAAGAATATCTGCTCTGCAAGGCCTGGGCTTTGGCTTCAAGGTAAAAGAAATCTCAATGGCGCTAAAATAGACCAACAACTTTGGGGTGACGTATGGCAGCTTGCTTATTACTTTATATAAGGATGACTTATGGTTCTAATAACTTCATTTGCATACCTTTCCTGTATTAGCTCTTTGTAAGTGGCAATACAACATTCATAGCTGTTTGGGTAAATAGCCACCTAGGGAATAATGGAACTTATTAAGGCAGTTGTCATTTTCAATGGAAATTTGCTAGTAGAATTAAGCCATGGACTGAGGAAATATGTCTGCACAGATGTTTAGGGTGTTGTGTTAGTGATAAAGTTGTAGTTTTCTCTGTTGTAGGATCTTAGGTATCCAAGCTTGCCTCTTTTGTTCTCAGATAGACCACTCTAAACTTATATACCTTAAGGCAGTGTTTCCTGTTGGGCTGGGCTCCCTATGGGCAGTGGCAGTTGAAGCTCAGCCTGAAGGCAAGTTAAAGGGGTTGTTCACCTTTAAATTCAATTTTAGTATGATGTCGAGAGTGATATTCTGAGACAATTTGCGATTGGTTTTCATGTTTTATTACTTGTGGCTCTAGAGTTATTTCACTTTTTATCCAGCAGCTCTCCAGTTTGCAATTTCATTATACAAATAATCCTAGCAACCATGCATTGATTTAAATGATAGACTGGAATATGAATAGGAGAGGCCTGAATAGAAAGAGGAGTAATGCAAAGTAGCAGTAACAATATATGTGTAGCTTTTCAGAGCATTTGTTGTTTAAATGGAGTCAGTGGCCCCCATTTGAAAGCTGGAGAGAGTCAGAAGAAGAAGGCAATTCATTTTAACACTATAAAAAATAAATAATGAAGACCAATTGATAAGTTGCTTAGGGATAGCCATTCTATAACATATAGAAAAAAAGTTAACCTAAAGGTGAACCACCCCTTTAAGAGGAGATTAGTTAAACATGTCTTGGTTGCTCTCTGAAGTCCTTGATATTCTTGGAACTATTGCTGAATGCCTGGTATAAATGCCTGGTATAGCAATATTTGTTTATATCTGTAACATTGTAAAGCAAGAGGAGCTCTGACCAACACAAGACTTAACCACAGTATAAGGTGTTATCACAGAGCTTTATTAACTGTTGCTGTTTCAGTGGTTCCATTGCAAAAGTATTTGTCTGAAATACGGAAAGTGAATCAATACATTTTTTTTTATGGACCCATTTGTTGTCCAATATAGGTTTCATCATCTTCTGAAGAACAACCTCCACTAGGACAGCATGTTGGCTTAGTGTTTAGCACACTTGCCTTGTAATACTATGGTCTAAAGCAGTGATCCCCAACCAGTGGCTAGTGAAAAAACATGTAGTTCACCAACCCCTTGGCTCTTGCTCCCAGTGGCTTCAAAGGTGGAGCTTATTTTTGAATTTCTGGCTTGGAGGCAAGTTTTGGTTGTATAAAAAACAGGTGTACTGCCAAACAGAGTCTCTTTCAGATAGCCAATCCACTACCAAATAGCCATTATTAGCCCCCCGGTGCAGATCTGGGTGCTATATGCAAGGAGCTTGTATGTTCTCCCCATGTCTGCATGGGTTTCCTCCTGATACCTCCTCCTGATCTTACCACACTCCAAAAACATATGGGCAGCTTGATTGGCTGTTGATAAAATTGAACCATAATGTACGTGTTCTGAGCCTCTTTACGAGGGAAGGTTTGCAGGATCAGTGAGCCAGCAAGTAGAAAGCAAACTAGTGATGCTTTGGTCGAGGAAAACTAAACCCGTACCCAGCCCTAGAGAACCCAACCCTAATCCGCTGCACACTTCTGTTTATATACCCATCTGACCTGCCTCACTGTGATGTCATGGAAGGGAGTGGGATACGGGAGTATATAGAAAAGAGCGCATCCAGGTGGAAATGGGGCACTAGAAGGTCATGCTTGCGGCCTACAAACTGTGCGGAAGTTGGTCTGAACATGCCCAGCCGTTGTGTCGTGTGAGCGAGAATTTTACATGTAGCTCACACTCACGCCACCTCACTCCTTTAAAACCGAACACGTGGAATCCACAGCCCGCATGGCTAATTAGCAATTAATTTAGATGCATGCTGCAGACTGAACTGATTTATCTGCATCTTAATGAACTTCTGCACAAAGTTTGAAGGCCGCGGGCACGACCTTCTAGTGCCCCACTTCTACCTGGATGCGCTCCTTTCTATATACTCCTGTGCCCCTTCCATGACATCACAACGGGGCAGGTCAGACGGGTGTATAAAAAGAAACGTGCAGTGGATTAGGGTCGGGTTCTCTAGGGTTGGGTACGAATCAAGTTTTCCTCGACCTACACATTATTAGGGGTGAGGTGGCAACCCTACTTATGCATCAAATTTTTGTATCAGTCGCATTATATTTTGACTCATGCAACTACATCTGTTTTACGGTTTCAACACCATCTGACAAAAGTGCTTGTGGAGTTCAGCCCTTAATTCGAATTTCAAGTTAGGGTTTGTGTACTTTTTGGTAAACTGTGACTGCCACCTTATTATGAAATCCATTAAGGCCTTGCCAATCCAGAATGGGGTTGGAAGCCGGAGTGTTGCAGTCTGCTTGTGCAGAGAAGGGGTTAAAAGCCAGGTTTTATTTCTTTGGTGCTTCTTTTTCACGACATTGGGTCATACTGAAACTCTCATATTAGAAGTAACAGTTCCTCATAATGCTGAACATTTTGGTTTTCAGGTAGAAATGAGAACTATTTCATGGTATTGTTATTTTTTACCAGGAGTCATTTTAAGGAAATATAAGCTGAAAGAGCGAGTAGAAAGAGTGTACTGTAATACATCTCTTAAAGAAGAAGGAAAGGCTAAAATTAAGTAAGCTTTATCAGAAAGGTCTATATAAATATACCAGTAAACCATCAAAATAATGCTGCTCTGAGTCCTCTGTCAAAAGAAAGTGATGTCACATCAAGCTAATATGGCAGCTGCTATCCTAAACAAACAGAAAGAGCTTCTATTGCTGTTTACTCAGGTATGGTAAAGCATTCTGCAGAATAAATAAAGTGTTATTGCTTGCACTATTGTGGCTATTGGCAATACACTGCTTTGGAAGCTTTGCTTCTCATTTAAGCAAATGGTGCAACCCCCTCTAAAGGATGCATTAGACCTAAATGTCAATCAAAATCTAGCTCCAACTCCTGACAGGGGGGATATTGAAGACTAACTAGATCATTCCAGAAACTGTATAGGATGTTTAATTTGATTCTTATTTCAGTGAGATAAAGCTTATATTATTTTCATTTTCTCAATAAGCCCCAGAATGCTGTGTCATTGCCCAAAAAGTAAATTGCTGTTGGTAAATTACTCTGTTCATGTGAAAATACCTCCAGCGTTTCTTTTTTAATTTTTATAACTTTTCGGCATACAGGATCAACCACCTGAGCGAAAATTCGCTCTTTTGCTAGCTAATTGTCCTCTGCGCCTGTTAGTAAATTGTCAATGTGCCTGCGGATTATATTCCTGCCAAATGTTCGCTAGCAACAGCCATTTTGCCTTTTGGTGAATTTGCCCCACTGAGTGCAAGGCAGGGTTCATAGTGCAAAAAAACATGTGCCATCCACCATGTATTTTGCACTTATCTCCCATGGCATAAGTCCCTGCAAATAGGTAGTACATGTTAAAGGAGAAAGAAACCCCCTGGGCGCAAAACCCCTCTCCCGTGTTGCCCCCCCCCTCCTCCTCCCTGGCCTACCTGTCCCCCTGGGCATATGCCACTAACTTGTTACTCACCCCTCTGCGCAGGTCCTGTTCACGGAGTTCATAGTCGCCATCTTCTCCCACGCACGTCTTCTTCCTGCTTTGACCGGTGTCTTCTGGCGCATGCGCAGTAGGAACATTTACCGGTACGGAGCTACTGCGCATGCGCTGAATGTCACAAAGTTTTCCGATTTCACTTTGTGACATTCTGCGCATGCGTAGTAGATCCGTACCGGTAACTGTCCCTACTGCGCATGTGCCAGAAGACGCCGGTCAAAGCAGGAAGAAGATGCGCATGGGAGAAGATGGCGACTGTGAACTCCGTGAACAGGACCTGCGCAGAGGGGTGAGTAAAAGTTAGGGGCATTTGCCCACGGGGACAGGTAGGCCAGGAGGGAGGGGGGCAAAACAGGGGAGGGGGAGGGGTTTTGCGCCCAGGGGGTTTCCTTCACCTTTAAATGCATGGCATTTTAAAAGGTGCACTGTCCATTATGGGACCTAGCCACTTTGTGGCAAAATGGCACTTGCATTTCTGTTTAATGGATATGAAGCCATAGTTAATCATGGTCAAATTTGCCTGATCGAGAAATACAGCATTGGCTCTCTGAATTCGGACAATAGGTAGTGTGCCAGAACTGCTGGAAAAACCAGGAAAGAAGACCGACCAGCATCCTAATATACAGCAACTGCAAAAGGAAGATATGAACTCAGCAAAGGTTCTGAGTCAGTCCGACTGTCTTTACAACTTGCTGAAGCCCATTCTTTCTAGTTAGCTGTCCCAACTCATGTGACTGTAAACCTAGGATGCATAAAATAGTTTTATATACATATTTATAGCTTATATAATATCCAAAAGGAGCACAGATTAACTCTGAATATTTCAGAACTTAGAAATGATCCCTATCTGCTACTGATTTCTATATAGAGACTTAGGGGTTTATTTATTAAAGTCCAGTTTTTTCTTGTCTTATTTTTTCTTAAAGTCCAAATAAAAAAGTACTCCAACCCAGACCTGCCGAGTTCATGTAGAAGTCAATGGCAGATGTCCCATTAACATTTGAAGATATCCTGATCTGCGCTGGGTTTCATTCAATAATCTAAAGATTTTGTGATTTCGGGTGTGAAATCGGAAAAAGTTGCAGTTTCATATGATTTTATCGAGTCTTTTCCCAAACAAGAAGTTTTCGAGAAAATGTATTGATAAATTGCGGGAAAAATCATTACGGATTTGGTCGGAGTAGTTTTCAGAAAATCATTTGGAAATTTTGGATTTTGAAAAATAATCCCCTAAGAGTGTTTTGGCTTCACTTTTGCTAGAAGAAGGTATAGTGGAAAATAGTTCTTATAATACGTATCAATGAACAATTTACCCCTGAAAATTATGAAAATAATATGAAAATAGTTTTTACAAAATAAACATATGACCACTGGTTAGCATTGCTCTTATTGCCCTTACACTATCTGGCAACATATGCTTCAAAAAAAACTTTTTGTCACATATTGATATTAAAAAGGATATGTCTGGGCATTTGCCAGTCTTTAAGGGGCAGATTTATCAAGGGTCGAATAGTAAATTAGAATTTTTCGAGTGTCAAATTTCACACAATCAAATTTAAATCCCCCTATTTGAATGTGAGATTTTTCACACCTCGACCATGGAAACAGTCATAATTCAAATATTTGCCACCTAAAACCTGCCGAATTCATATAGAAATCAATGGCAGAGGTCAGTTGAGCCATTTGGAGATGTCAATAGCCTTTCTGACATTCAAGTTTTTTTTTTCGGGAGAAAAACTCGATTCGTACGAATTGAATACGATTAGAATTTTCAGGTCGGAAACCTTTCGGTAGACAATATTCGGATTTTTTCTTAAATAACCTCCGAGTCAAATTGTGAGTGTATTCGAATTAAAAAAAATTCACATGAATTCGAAATTCGACCTTTGATAAATGGGCCTCTAAGAGTCATATACTTATGCAAATTAAAGTCTCCATGATTTTTACCCAGAATGCAGCATTTTTCCTCAATTCCAGAATTATTTGCGGGGTGTGAGTCGGAGTTGCTCCCAATGCAAAAAGAGCAAATTGCACTTGCAATCGTACTGAAACTTTTTGGAGTTGGGATTATTTTAGTTCTGGCACTCAATTTCAAATTGATGGCTTAATGCACAAGTGTGTTTTACCTATTGATACCACCCACTTTAGGAATTCTGCTCCAGGGCTCATGTGTCCATACAAAAAAGGGTGGTTGTGGGTAGAGATGGCGCGAACTGTTCGCCGGCGAACTTGTTCGCGCGAACATCGGGTGTTCGCGCTCGCCGGAAGTTCGCGAACGTCGCGCGACGTTCGCCATTTTGGGTTCGCCATTGTTGGCGCTTTTTTTTGCCCTCTCACCCCAGACCAGCAGGTACATGGCAGCCAATCAGGAAGCTCTCCCCTGGACCACTCCCCTTCCCTATAAAAACCGAAGCCCTGCAGCGTTTTTTCACTCTGCCTGTGTGTGCTGAAGAGATAGTGTAGGGAGAGAGCTGCTGCCTGTTAGTGATTTCAGGGACAGTTGAAAGTTTGCTGGCTAGTAATCGTGTTGATACTGCTCTGTTATTGGAGGGACAGAAGTCTGCAGGGGTTTGAGGGACATTTAAGCTTAGGTAGCTTTGCTGGCTAGTAATCTACCTTCTACTGCAGTGCTCTGTATGTAGCTGCAGTGGGCAGCTGTCCTGCTTCTGATCTCATCTGCTGACTGCTGCAATAACAGTAGTCCTTGTAAGGACTGCTTTTATTTATTTTTTTGTTGTTTTACTACTACTACTACTACTACTACTACTATAAGAGCCCAGTGCTATTAGTCTAGCAGTGTTGGGGAGTGGGACTGGTGTGCTAATCTGCTGCTCCTAGTAGTTCAGCAGCACCAACTGTAATTTTTTTTTTTTAATATTCATTTTTTTTTTATTTTACTTTTTTTTATTTTACTACCGCTGTAGTAGTGTATAAGTTGACCTTTTAGGCATTATTTGCCCTGTAGGCATTTTTTGCCCAGTGTGTTATTCAACCAACTGCCATCTAGCTGTGTGACCTTGTTCACATTCTGTCTAAATATCCATAATATTACCGTCTCCAGAAAAAACACCGGAGTGACTGTTTTCAAGCAGCCATAATAAATTTTACGTAATCCGTATCCATCGCTGTAGTAGTGTATAAGTTGACCTTTTAGGCATTATTTGCCCTGTAGGCATTTTTTGCCCAGTGTGTTATTCAACCAACTGCCATCTAGCTGTGTGACCTTGTTCACATTCTGTCTAAATATCCATAATATTACCGTCTCCAGAAAAAACAGCGGAGTGACTGTTTTCAAGCAGCCATAATAAATTTTACGTAATCCGTATCCATCGCTGTAGTAGTGTATAAGTTGACCTTTTAGGCATTATTTGCCCTGTAGGCATTTTTTGCCCAGTGTGTTATTCAACCAACTGCCATCTAGCTGTGTGACCTTGTTCACATTCTGTCTAAATATCCATAATATTACCGTCTCCAGAAAAAACACCGGAGTGACTTTTTTCAAGCAGCCATAATATATTTTACGTAATCCGTATCCACCGCTGTAGTAGTGTATACGTTGATCTTGTGGGCATTATTTGCACAGTGTTTTCTTCAAACCGCCATCTAGCTGTGTGAGCTTGTTCACATTTTGTCTAAATATTGATAATATTATCGTCTCTAGAAAAACCACTTGAGTTACTTTTTTTCAAGCAGCATTCTTATATTTTACGTAATCCACCGCTGTGTATACGTTGACCTTGTAGGCATTATTTGCACACTGTTTTCTTCAAACTGCCATCTAGCTGTGTGTATTATCGTTTCCAGAAAAAACAACTGAGTTTTTGTTGTTGTTGTTTTTTTAAAAATAATGCCAGGCAAAGGCAGGCCGCCACGCAGAGGCCGTGCTAGGGGCCGTGCTGCTATGCAATCCTGTGGCCCTAGCAAATTGCCCAGTTTTAAAAAGCCAATGACCCTGAACTCCCAAAATGCTGAAGAGGTAGTTGACTGGCTTACACAGCACACCCCATCCTCTACCGTTTCTAACTTTACCACAACATCCTCCTCATCCTCCACTGCTATGGCCACCCCACGTAACACTTCCTCCACCACCGGTGCCCCTTCTTCACTGGAATCAGAGGAGTTATTTTCCCATGAGTTTCTTGAACTGAGTAATGCGCAACCATTATTGGCAGAAGAAGATGAAGGAGATGAGGACGTTACACCAGATTTAATTCTGGCAGAGAACACGACAGAGATGGACATAATGATGAGTGATGAGGAGGAGGTCCCCGCTGCTGCTTCCTTCTGTGATTTGTCAGAAGAAATTGATGCATCTGAGGAGAATGATGATGAGGAGATTGATGTTTTGTGGGTGCCTAGTAGAAGAGAGCAAGAGGAGGGTAGTTCAGATGGAGAGACGGAGAGTCAGAGAGGCAGTAGGAGAATAAGACTTAGAAGAAGCAGGGAGGACAGCCCGCAGGGATCAGTAGGGCAACAACATGTATCGGCACCTGTGTTCAGCCGGCCAACGCACCCGCCATTGCCGCCAATGCCGCCAACTTCTACTGTTACCGCCAGATCGCACACTTCCAAAAAGTCAGCAGTGTGGGATTTTTTTAATGTGTGTGCCTCTGACAAAAGCATTGTAATTTGCAATGAGTGCAGTCAGAAACTGAGCCTTGGTAAGCCCAACAGCCACATAGGTACAACTTCTATGCGAAGGCACATGAGCGGCAAGCACAAAGCACTTTGGGAGCAACACCTCAAAGGCAACAGGCAAACTAAAAGCCACACTCCTTCTGGTCCAGCATCTTACTGCTCTACCTCTGCTCTCCTTGACCCATCTGAACCACCCTCCACTCCGCCTTCCACCTTGACCACCTGTTCCCATTCCCAGTCATCTGCCACCAGCCAAGTTTCTGTGAAGGCCATGTTTGAGCGTAAGAAGCCAATGTCTGACTGTCACCCCCTTGCCCGGCGTCTGACAGCTGGCTTGTCTGCACTCTTAGCCCGCCAGCTTTTACCATACCAGCTGGTGGACTCTGAGGCCTTCCGCAAATTTGTAGCAATTGGGACACCGCAGTGGAAGGTACCCAGCCGCAATTTTTTTTCTAAAAAGGGAATACCACACCTGTACCAACATGTGCAGAGCCAAGTTACCGCATCTCTGTCACTTAGTGTTGGGCCAAAGGTCCATATGACTACTGACGCATGGTCCTCCAAGCATGGTCAGGGCAGGTATGTCACCTACACTGCCCACTGGGTGAACTTGGTAATGGCTGGGAATGGGAAGCAGGGAATGGGTAGCTCAACAACAACAACAACAGTGGAGTTGGTGTCACCGCCACGGATTGCACGCGGTTCTGCCACCACCTCTACTCCTCCATCGCTCTCTACCTCGTCTTCTTCCTCTTCTTCTTCTTACTCTGCTGCTGGGTCCTCCTTCTCCTCCTCCACACCTGTGCACCCCCAGCTCCCCCTAGGCTATTCGACGTGCCAGGTACGCCGTTGTCACGCTGTCTTGGGGATGATGTGCCTGGAAAGCAAAAACCATACCGGATCTGTACTCCTGTCATCTCTGCAGTCACAGGCCGATCGGTGGCTGACCCCACACCAACTGCAGATCGGAAAAGTGGTGTGTGACAATGGAAGCAATCTGTTGGCAGCGTTGAGACTGGGAAATTTAACACATGTGCCCTGCATGGCACATGTGTTAAATTTAATAGTCCAACGTTTTGTCTCCAAGTACCCAGGATTCCAGGACGTTCTCACCCAGTCCAGAAAGGTGTCGGCCCATTTCAGACGTTCCTACACAGCCATGGCACGCCTTGCTGACATTCAGCAGCGCTACAACATGCCAGTCAGGCGTTTGATTTCTGACAGCCAGACTCGCTGGAATTCAACGCTCCTTATGTTGGAACGTCTGCTGCAACAACAAAGGGCCGTCAACGAGTACCTTTTTGAACTGGGTGGTAGGACTGGATCTGCAGAGCTGGGGATTTTTTTCCCCCGTTACTGGGTGCTTATGCGCGATGCCTGCAGGCTCATGCGACCTTTTGAAGAGGTGACAAATATGGTCAGTCGCACCGAAGGCACCATCAGCGACCTAATACCCTTCGCTTTCTTCCTGGAGCGTGCCGTGCGACGAGTGACAGATGAGGCTGTAGACCAGCGTGACGAGGAGCTGGAAGCGCACGATTTATGGTCGGAATCACCAGAACGAACCCAGGCACCTGCTGCAACGCAGGGAGAGGTGCCAGAAGTGGAGTCAGAGGAGGAAGGTGGCTTTGTGGAGGAGGAGGAGGAGGACCAACAGGAGCAGGCTTCCCAGGGGGCTAGTGGTGACCTTTTGGGGACCCCTGGTCTTGTACGTGGCTGGGGGGAGGAGACCGTGGATGATGCAGTCCTTGATAATGAGGAAGCGGAGATGGATAGCTCTGCATCCAACCTTGTGAGAATGGGGTCTTTCATGCTGTCATGCCTGTTGAAGGACCCCCGTATCAAGAGGCTTAAGGAGAAGGACCTGTACTGGGTCGCAACGCTACTAGACCCTTGGTACAAGCATAAAGTGTCAGAAATGTTACCAACATACCACAAGTCCGAAAAGATGCGGCATTTACAAACCAGCCTGCAAAACATGTTGTACAATGCTTTTAAGGGTGATGTCACTTCAGGAACTCATCAACATTCCAGGGGCAGAGGTGCCAGTAATCCTGCCACGAGCACACCTGCAAGGACAAAGCCCTTTGGCCGGTCTGTAACGTCAGACATGCAAATGTTTTTCTGTCCAAGGCAGCGCCACAACCCTTCTGGATCCACCCTCAAAGAACGCCTCGACCGGCAGGTAGCGGACTACCTGGCATTAACTGCAGATATCGACACTCTGAGGAGCGATGAACCCCTGGACTACTGGGTGCGCAGGCTTGATCTGTGGCCAGAGCTGTCACAATTTGCCATGAACCTCTTGTCTTGCCCAGCCTCAAGTGTGCTCTCAGAAAGGACCTTCAGTGCAGCAGGAGGGATTGCAACTGAGAAGAGAACTCGCCTAGGTCACAAAAGTGTCGATTACCTGACCTTTATTAAAATGAATGAGGGGTGGATCTCGGAGGGTTACTGCACGCCGGAAGACTTGTTCTGACTTCTATGCAGCTGTCCTTCTCTTCAAGCCTCATGACTCCACACACAGCTGTCCTTTAGCGTCCTCCTCCCTCCGCCACCGTTACAAACTAGGGTGCAAACCCTACTGGTTTAATTTTTTCTGGCCTCTGTGCTTCAGTGGCTGCAACCAAAAAAACTGGGCAAACAAGGTCTACAAGGTCAACGTATGGCGAAAAATGACTATTTTCAGCATTTATATGGCATATTTTTTCTGGCAACTGTGCTTCAGTGGCTGCGTCCAAAAAAATGCATATTTTCTGCATTTATATGGCATAATTTTTCTGGCCTCTGTGCTTCAGTGGCTGCAACCAAAAAAATTTATATTTTCAGCATTTATATGGCATAATTTTTCTGGCAACTGTGCTTCAGTGGCTGCGACCAAAAAAATGCATATTTTCTGCATTTATATGGCATAATTTTTCTGGCCTCTGTGCTTCACGTCGTTCACGTACGTCGTTGACCTTGTAGGCATTGTTTGCCCAGTTTTTTTGGCCGCAGCCACTGAAGCACAGAGGCCAGAAAAAATATGCCATATAAATGCTGAAAATAGTCATTTTTTGCCATACGTTGACTCAACGTATATGGCAAAAAATGACTATTTTCAGCATTTATATGGCATATTTTTTCTGGCAACTGTGCTTCAGTGGCTGCGACCAAAAAAACTGGGCAAACAATGCCTACAAGGTCAACGTATGGCAAAAAATGACTATTTTCAGCATTTATATGGCATATTTTTTCTGGCAACTGTGCTTCAGTGGCTGCGTCCAAAAAACTGGGCAAACAATGTCTACAAGGTCAACGTATGGCGAAAAATTACTATTTTCAGCATTTATATGGCATATTTTTTCTGGCAACTGTGCTTCAGTGGCTGCGTCCAAAAAAAACTGGGCAAACAATGTCTACAAGGTCAACGTATGGCGAAAAATGACTATTTTCAGCATTTATATGGCATATTTTTTCTGGCAACTGTGCTTCAGTGGCTGCGTCCAAAAAAACTGGGCAAACAATGCCTACAAGGTCAACGTATGGCAGTTGTTTAAAGAGAACAGTAGATTACTAGCCAGCAAAGCTACCTAAGCTAAAATGTCCCTCAAATCCCTGCAGACTTCTGTCCCTCCAATACAGAGCAGTATCAAGCAGATTACTAGCCAGCAAACTTACTATCATCTGTCCCTGAAATCACTAACAGCTCTCCCCCTACACTATCTCTTCCAAGCACACACAGGCAGATTTTTCAGATACATTTTTGCCCTTGATCCCCCTCTGGCATGCCACTGTCCAGGTCGTTGCACCCTTTAAACAACTTTAAAATCATTTTTCTGGACAGAAATGTCTTTTTTAGATGTTAAAGTTCGCCTTCCCATTGAAGTCTATGGGGTTCGCGAACCGTTCGCGAACCGCTCGCATTTTTGCGCAAGTTCGCGAATATGTTCGCGAACTTTTTTTCCGACGTTCGCTACATCCCTAGTTGTGGGAGCACTCAAAGGCTAAGTTAAAATGTGTTTAAATACAATGAAAGTGCTTCTGATTTGTCCAATGAATCAATGCACATTCTCTGGTCCCCTGTCTCATAAGTAATTCAGTATAAAAGCAAGTGCATGTGTTTACAAAAAAAACAGGGTTTTTTTGTTACAAAGTTATGATCATAAAGTTGATAAGCCAACATACCACATCAAGGTAAACCCCATACGGTGGTCCCTAACTTGTTTACCTCTGGTCATAGTATAAAAAGGCTTGTACCTCTGCATAGTCGCATTAATAAATGTCTCCATAAACACTTGTGTGTGATTAAAAACAGGAGGTCAGACACATGCACCAACACTGGGTGCAACAATACAGAAGAGCAAGGGTGGATGGCATTAATTCTTGCAACGGCTGAATCCATTTTTATGCGACCGCAACTGTGGCTGTAAATAAGCCCTGTTATAAAGCATCTAACATTCCGTTTTCTTTCTGCCAAGGAGCAGATTGTCACATATACAATGTTGAAAAAGGATTTTTTTAATGGGACTGAGCTACTTTATTCCAAATTTTTATTTTTGCCATAAATTCACATTATCTGTCTTTCATGAAATGTTTATTGATATTTTTAACTGTAATTTTCGTGATTAATGGATGAATGAATATAATAACCATTACATGAATGGTGGGTGTGTTTTTAACCTTCAAGTTTTATATTTTCTTTAAACATTCACATTTTTACAGTCATTGAAAATGAAAGGAACAAATAGATTTTCCGTGTGTGTATGTGATCAAGGTTAGAAAAGTCGAAATTCAAAAATGTATAAATCTGCCTCCCAAAAAAACTGAAATAATAGAAGCAGAATAAAAGAGATGCATTGACTATTGAGACTTGGGGGCAAATTTACTAATGGTCGAATATCGAGGGTTAATTAACCCAAAGTTAATTCCTTCGACTTTGAAAAACGAAGTAGAAGAATTTAGCGATATTCGTTCGTTCGAACGATCGTAGGAAAAATTGTTTGATTGAATGTTTAATTCCTTCGAATCGAACGATCCGAAGGATTTTAATCCATCGATCGAATGATTTTCCTTCGATACCAAATTGGCTAGAAAGCCTATGGGAACCTTCCCCATAGGCTAACATTGGTGCTCGGTAGGTTTTAGGTGGCGAAGTAGGTGGCCGAAGTTTTTTTTAAAGAGACAGTACTTTGACTATTGAATGGTCGCATAGTCTAACGATTTTTAGTTCGTAACGTTAGATTCGTAGTCGAAGGTTGAAGTAGCCAAAAAAACTACTTCGAAATTCAAAGTATTTTTTATTCTATTCCTTCACTCGAGCTAAGTAAATGTGAAAACATTAGAATTGCTCGATTTTTTCCTGAAAATGTTCAAATTGCTCGATTTTTTATTGAAAAAGTTCGAATTGCATGATTTTTTCAATTTCACAATTTTTTTCGTGAAAAAGTTTGAATTTCACGAAAATTGAATTTTTTTGCAGTTTCGTGAATTTTGCGGGAAATTCGCTAATTTTTCGCTGAAGCGAAACGGGAGAAATTCACCCATCACTACTTGTAACAAGTTACATACAGTACAGCAAAGCACATTTGGTACCTTTTTATCAGAGTGAATGATTAGTAACTAATGGGAGCACTGGGCTGCCCAATTGCTGACATTTTGCACAGCTACAGTATGTGGACCTCCAATCCTGTAAGCAAAGCTAACTAAAAATAAACTCAGTTTGCAAATGTTTTTTGCCACACCATGTTCAGGAAGAGAAGCTTCCTACATAATCCCGTATGCAGAAGGATGCAGAAGAATTACATTTATGCTGGGGGGGGTCAGATCTTTTACTCAAGAATTCAAACGGAACACCATTTAAACTCAAAGAGAATACACCGTTATCTGGAAACCCATTATTCAGAAGGCCATCTGCCTTTTAATTAAATACTGTTATTTAACATTTTAAAACATATTTCCTTTATCCCTGTAATAATAAAACAGTACCTTGTACTTGATCCCAAGTAAGATTGAATTAATCCTTATTGGAGGCTAAATAATCCCATTGGGTTTATTTGATTTTTTTAGTTGATTTAGGGGCAGATTTATCAAGGGTCAGATTTCAAGGTGATGGGACTCGAAATTCAAAAATAAAAAGACCAACCGAAATTGAATTGAAAAAAAATCAACATTTTTAACTTCAGGTGAATAGGCTGTATTCAATCGTTCGATTCGAATTCGGATCGTATTCATCGAATTCGAATCAAAGTATTTTCCAAAAAAAAACTTGGGGGCACATTTACTAAGGGTCGAATATCGAGGGTTAATAAACTCCCAAATACGACCCTCGAAGTAAAATCCTTCGACTTTGAATATCGAAGTCGAAGGATTTACCGCAAATCCTACGATCGAACGATTCAAAGGATTTTAATCCAAATGCCTTGTTTTGTGCTTGCGTTGATCTGCCCCGTAGTTGATCTGCCCCGTAGAGAAGCTGAGGCTGCGCTTAGTCTGAAATCAACCCCAGCCAATTTCCCATCAGCTTTTACTTCCACCATGGAACAATATACTGTAACAGCTGTAACATTTAGCATCATCTAAGGGGCATATTTACTAAAACTCGTACTTTAAAAAAAATGTTATTGAAAAAATTTTGACCTAACTCCCAACAACGATATGACTTAATTTATTAAGAAGTTGGGGAGACAATTGAACATGTGGGAAAAGTTACGACAAAATCGAACAACTATGACGGTAACTAAACTGCAATCCTATTGGGTTTATTTCATGTTTAAATGACTTTCAGTGGCCTTAAAGGAGAACTAAAGCCTAACTAAAGAAGTAGCTAGTAATGCTGTACATTATGTTTTGTGCTTCTCTACCAAGGCAACCACAACCCTTTAGCAGGGAAGATCTGTGTCTCCAAAGATGCCCCAGTAGCTCCCCATCTATATTTCTGCTGATTCACTGCACATGCTCTGTGCTGCTGTCACTTACTTAGCTTAGGGACCCACTCACAATATACAGTGGACATAGGGGCACATTTACTAACCTCCAGTGAAGAATTCGATAAAAAATTCGAATTTTGAAGTATTTTTTTGGGTACTTCGACCATCGAATGGGTTAAATTCTATCGAATCGAATGATTCCAAGTAAAAATCGTTTGACTATTCGACCATTCGATAGTCGAAGTACTGTCTCTTTAAAAAATACTTCGACTTCATACTTCGCCACTTTAAACCTACCGAGGTACGATGTTTGCCTATGGGGACCTTCCCCAGCACTTTTCTTACATTTTTTTGATCGAAGAAAAATCCTTTGATCGATCGATTAAAATCGTTCGATCAAACGATTTTTACTTCGATTGATCGATTGAAGGATTTGCGCTAAATCCTTCGAATTTGAACCCTCGAAATCCGACCCTTGATAAATGTGCCCCATAGAAATGTCACAATATAAGGCTGATTAGTAATTAATACAGATAATTACTACATGGCAGCACAGAAACCAGTGCAATTTGCATCAGAATTTAATAATCAGGTCCCGAGCATTCTAGATAATAGATTGCATACCTGTATATAAAATATAGCGGTTGTACCCATTGAAACTTAAGCATAAGCATGGGTAGACAAAATGTTGGCAAACTTTAAATAACCCTTTATTTATGGTCACAAGAGAAAAAGCCAGGGCAACTCTACAGCACGCTTTGATATACACATCCAAAAAGAGCACATTTTGCTCAAGATTTTGTTAACCAATGTCCTATTGCATTATTAGCACTCGAGGCTTGCAAACACCACAGGCGGGAAATTATAATATTAATATAGAAAGTGTTAAGATTTTTTTGTACTTGAAGCGCACCACTTACATCTATATGTGGCTATTTTTATTAAAGGTGTCTTTGTCAACCTAAGTGCTGCGTTGTGCTTGCGTTCTGTGAGCATTTAAATAGATCTTTTTATTTTGCATTATGACCAGCACTCATCTTCTATTATTCCATCTCCTATTTATGTTATAGCTGTACATCCCCCATTCCCCACCACACACACACACATATATTTTCTATACACTTGCAGAACAAATCTAAAGGAATAAAGATCATTTCTAAAGCAACAAACATTTACATGCTTTATCAACAGACAACCATTGTTGCATCACACACCTCCCATTAACTGACACATCAAAATACATGTATAGGATCTGTTATCTGGAAACTCTGAATTACGAATAGGTCTCCCGTTTTATCAAACAAATCTAAATTTTAAAAAACAGTACCTTATATTTGATCCAAACTAAGATATCATTGATTAGATTAATCTTTATTGGAAGCAAAACCAGCTTATTGGATTTATTTAATGCTTACATGATTTTCTAGTAGAGTTAAAAGAGAACTAAACACTAAAAATGAATGTGGCTATAAATGCCGCATTTTATACACTGAATTTATTGCACCAGCCTAAAGTTTCAGCTTGTCAATAGCAGCAATGATCCAGGACTTCAAACTTGTCACAGGGGGTCACCATCTTGGAAAGTGTCTGTGACACTCACATGCTCAGTGGGCTCTGAGCAGCTGTTGAGAAGCTAAGCTTAGGGGTTGTTGCAAATAGAAAATGAGGTTTGTCTGTAATATAAGCTGATGCTACAGGGCTGATTATTATATTCTGTTTCGAATTGCCCTGGCTTCTGTGCTGCCATGTAGTAATTATCTGTATTAATTTCTATTGTGACATTTCTATTCTGTATATACAGTGTATTGTGAGCGAGTTCCTAAGCTCAGTAAGTGACAGCAGCACAGAGCATGTGCAGTGAATCAGCAGAAAAGAAGATGGGGAGCTACTGGGGCATCTATGGAGACACAGATCTTTACTGCTAAAGGACTGTGGTTGCCTTGGGCTGGTACAGAAGCGCAAAACATAATGTACAACATCTCATGTCTACTTCATTATTTAAGCTTTAGTTCTCCTTTAAGGTATGAAGATCCAAATTACAGAACTATGGTAATCCGGAAAAACCCCAGGTCCCAAGCATTCTGGTTAACAGGTCCCATACCTGTATACTGGATTCAATGGCTTTTACTTTGCATACATCTGTGCTAATTGAACTGAAATGCTGCGACTTAGCTCACATTTGCAGAAAAGGACGGTTTGCAGACTTATCATGTGAAACATGCAAAGCACAAGTGATGCAGCAATATATTTATATCCATCGGGTATATGTATGCAGCTTGTCTACTCTCACTTTCTATTTAAATATCACACGAAGGAGGTTTGTTTACTGAGTGACTTGCTTTGGATATAATGATATTAATATTACATAGTTACATAGTTACATAGTTAAATCGGGTTGAAAAAAGACAAAGTCCATCAAGTTCAACCCCTCCAAATGAAAACCCAGCATCCATACACACACCCCTCCCTACTTTTAATTAAATTCTATATACCCATATCTATACTAACTATAGAGTTTAGTATCACAATAGCCTTTGATATTATGTCTGTCCAAAAAATCATCCAAGCCATTCTTAAAGGCATTAACTGAATCAGCCATCACAACATCACCCGGCAGTGCATTCCACAACCTCACTGTCCTGACTGTGAAGAACCCCCTACGTTGCTTCAAATGAAAGTTCTTTTCTTCTAGTCTAAAGGGGTGGCCTCTGGTATGGTGATTAGGGATGTAGCGAACGTCGGAAAAAAAGTTCGCGAACATATTCGCGAACTTGCGCAAAAATGCGAGCGGTTCGCGAACGGTTCGCGAACCCCATAGACTTCAATGGGAAGGCGAACTTTAACATCTAAAAAAAACATTTCTGTCCAGAAAAATGATTTTAAAGTTGTTTAAAGGGTGCAACGACCTGGACAGTGGCATGCCAGAGGGGGATCAAGGGCAAAAATGTATCTGAAAAATCTGCCTGTGTGTGCTTGGAAGAGATAGTGTAGGAGGAGAGCTGTTAGTGATTTCAGGGACAGATGATAGTAAGTTTGCTGGCTAGTAATCTGCTTGATACTGCTCTGTATTGGAGGGACAGAAGTCTGCAGGGATTTGAGGGACATTTTAGCTTAGGTAGCTTTGCTGGCTAGTAATCTACTGTTCTCTTTAAACAACTGCCATACGTTGACCTTGTAGGCATTGTTTGCCCAGTTTTTTTGGACGCAGCCACTGAAGCACAGTTGCCAGAAAAAATATGCCATATAAATGCTGAAAATAGTCATTTTTCGCCATACGTTGACCTTGTAGACATTGTTTGCCCAGTTTTTTTTGGACGCAGCCACTGAAGCACAGTTGCCAGAAAAAATATGCCATATAAATGCTGAAAATAGTAATTTTTCGCCATACGTTGACCTTGTAGACATTGTTTGCCCAGTTTTTTTGGACGCAGCCACTGAAGCACAGTTGCCAGAAAAAATATGCCATATAAATGCTGAAAATAGTCATTTTTTGCCATACGTTGACCTTGTACGCATTGTTTGCCCAGTTTTTTTGGTCGCAGCCACTGAAGCACAGTTGCCAGAAAAAATATGCCATATAAATGCTGAAAATAGTCATTTTTTGCCATATACGTTGAGTCAACGTATGGCAAAAAATGACTATTTTCATCATTTATATGGCATATTTTTTCTGGCCTCTGTGCTTCAGTGGCTGCGGCCAAAAAAACTGGGCAAACAATGCCTACAAGGTCAACGAACGACGTTGACCTTGTAGGCATTGTTTGCCAAGTTTTTTTGGCCGCAGCCACTGAAGCACAGAGGCCAGAAAAAATATGCCATATAAATGCTGAAAATAGTCATTTTTTTGGTCGCAGCCACTGAAGCACAGTTGCCAGAAAAATTATGCCATATAAATGCTGAAAATATAAATTTTTTTGGTTGCAGCCACTGAAGCACAGAGGCCAGAAAAATTATGCCATATAAATGCAGAAAATATGCATTTTTTTGGTCGCAGCCACTGAAGCACAGTTGACAGAAAAATTATGCCATATAAATGCTGAAAATATAAATTTTTTTGGTTGCAGCCACTGAAGCACAGAGGCCAGAAAAATTATGCCATATAAATGCAGAAAATATGCATTTTTTTGGTCGCAGCCACTGAAGCACAGTTGACAGAAAAATTATGCCATATAAATGCTGAAAATATAAATTTTTTTGGTTGCAGCCACTGAAGCACAGAGGCCAGAAAAATTATGCCATATAAATGCAGAAAATATGCTTTTTTTTGGTCGCAGCCACTGAAGCACAGCTGACAGAAAAATTATGCCATATAAATGCAGAAAATATACATTTTTTTGGTTGCAGCCACTGAAGCACAGAGGCCAGAAAAATTATGCCATATAAATGCAGAAAATATGCATTTTTTTGGACGCAGCCACTGAAGCACAGTTGCCAGAAAAAATATGCCATATAAATGCTGAAAATAGTCATTTTTCGCCATACGTTGACCTTGTAGACATTGTTTGCCCAGTTTTTTTGGTTGCAGCCACTGAAGCACAGAGGCCAGAAAAAATTAAACCAGTAGGGTTTGCACCCTAGTTTGTAACGGTGGCGGAGGGAGGAGGACGCTAAAGGACAGCTGTGTGTGGAGTCATGAGGCTTGAAGAGAAGGACAGCTGCATAGAAGTCAGAACAAGTCTTCCGGCGTGCAGTAACCCTCCGAGATCCACCCCTCATTCATTTTAATAAAGGTCAGGTAATCGACACTTTTGTGACCTAGGCGAGTTCTCTTCTCAGTTACAATCCCTCCTGCTGCACTGAAGGTCCTTTCTGAGAGCACACTTGAGGCTGGGCAAGACAAGAGGTTCATGGCAAATTGTGACAGCTCTGGCCACAGATCAAGCCTGCGCACCCAGTAGTCCAGGGGTTCATCGCTCCTCAGAGTGTCGATATCTGCAGTTAATGCCAGGTAGTCCGCTACCTGCCGGTCGAGGCGTTCTTTGAGGGTGGATCCAGAAGGGTTGTGGCGCTGCCTTGGACAGAAAAACATTTGCATGTCTGACGTTACAGACCGGCCAAAGGGCTTTGTCCTTGCAGGTGTGCTCGTGGCAGGATTACTGGCACCTCTGCCCCTGGAATGTTGATGAGTTCCTGAAGTGACATCACCCTTAAAAGCATTGTACAACATGTTTTGCAGGCTGGTTTGTAAATGCCGCATCTTTTCGGACTTGTGGTATGTTGGTAACATTTCTGCCACTTTATGCTTGTACCGAGGGTCTAGTAGCGTTGCGACCCAGTACAGGTCCTTCTCCTTAAGCCTCTTGATACGGGGGTCCTTCAACAGGCATGACAGCATGAAAGACCCCATTCTCACAAGGTTGGATGCAGAGCTATCCATCTCCGCTTCCTCATTATCAAGGACTGCATCATCCACGGTCTCCTCCCCCCAGCCACGTACAAGACCAGGGGTCCCCAAAAGGTCACCACTAGCCCCCTGGGAAGCCTGCTCCTGTTGGTCCTCCTCCTCCTCCTCCACAAAGCCACCTTCCTCCTCTGACTCCACTTCTGGCACCTCTCCCTGCGTTGCAGCAGGTGCCTGGGTTCGTTCTGGTGATTCCGACCATAAATCGTGCGCTTCCAGCTCCTCGTCACGCTGGTCTACAGCCTCATCTGTCACTCGTCGCACGGCACGCTCCAGGAAGAAAGCGAAGGGTATTAGGTCGCTGATGGTGCCTTCGGTGCGACTGACCATATTTGTCACCTCTTCAAAAGGTCGCATGAGCCTGCAGGCATCGCGCATAAGCACCCAGTAACGGGGGAAAAAAATCCCCAGCTCTGCAGATCCAGTCCTACCACCCAGTTCAAAAAGGTACTCGTTGACGGCCCTTTGTTGTTGCAGCAGACGTTCCAACATAAGGAGCGTTGAATTCCAGCGAGTCTGGCTGTCAGAAATCAAACGCCTGACTGGCATGTTGTAGCGCTGCTGAATGTCAGCAAGGCGTGCCATGGCTGTGTAGGAACGTCTGAAATGGGCCGACACCTTTCTGGACTGGGTGAGAACGTCCTGGAATCCTGGGTACTTGGAGACAAAACGTTGGACTATTAAATTTAACACATGTGCCATGCAGGGCACATGTGTTAAATTTCCCAGTCTCAACGCTGCCAACAGATTGCTTCCATTGTCACACACCACTTTTCCGATCTGCAGTTGGTGTGGGGTCAGCCACCGATCGGCCTGTGACTGCAGAGATGACAGGAGTACAGATCCGGTATGGTTTTTGCTTTCCAGGCACGTCATCCCCAAGACAGCGTGACAACGGCGTACCTGGCACGTCGAATAGCCTAGGGGGAGCTGGGGGTGCACAGGTGTGGAGGAGGAGAAGGAGGACCCAGCAGCAGAGTAAGAAGAAGAAGAGGAAGAAGACGAGGTAGAGAGCGATGGAGGAGTAGAGGTGGTGGCAGAACCGAGTGCAATCCGTGGCGGTGACACCAACTCCACTGTTGTTGTTGTTGTTGAGCTACCCATTCCCTGCTTCCCATTCCCAGCCATTACCAAGTTCACCCAGTGGGCAGTGTAGGTGACATACCTGCCCTGACCATGCTTGGAGGACCATGCGTCAGTAGTCATATGGACCTTTGGCCCAACACTAAGTGACAGAGATGCGGTAACTTGGCTCTGCACATGTTGGTACAGGTGTGGTATTCCCTTTTTAGAAAAAAAATTGCGGCTGGGTACCTTCCACTGCGGTGTCCCAATTGCTACAAATTTGCGGAAGGCCTCAGAGTCCACCAGCTGGTATGGTAAAAGCTGGCGGGCTAAGAGTGCAGACAAGCCAGCTGTCAGACGCCGGGCAAGGGGGTGACAGTCAGACATTGGCTTCTTACGCTCAAACATGGCCTTCACAGAAACTTGGCTGGTGGCAGATGACTGGGAATGGGAACAGGTGGTCAAGGTGGAAGGCGGAGTGGAGGGTGGTTCAGATGGGTCAAGGAGAGCAGAGGTAGAGCAGTAAGATGCTGGACCAGAAGGAGTGTGGCTTTTAGTTTGCCTGTTGCCTTTGAGGTGTTGCTCCCAAAGTGCTTTGTGCTTGCCGCTCATGTGCCTTCGCATAGAAGTTGTACCTATGTGGCTGTTGGGCTTACCAAGGCTCAGTTTCTGACTGCACTCATTGCAAATTACAATGCTTTTGTCAGAGGCACACACATTAAAAAAATCCCACACTGCTGACTTTTTGGAAGTGTGCGATCTGGCGGTAACAGTAGAAGTTGGCGGCATTGGCGGCAATGGCGGGTGCGTTGGCCGGCTGAACACAGGTGCCGATACATGTTGTTGCCCTACTGATCCCTGCGGGCTGTCCTCCCTGCTTCTTCTAAGTCTTATTCTCCTACTGCCTCTCTGACTCTCCGTCTCTCCATCTGAACTACCCTCCTCTTGCTCTCTTCTACTAGGCACCCACAAAACATCAATCTCCTCATCATCATTCTCCTCAGATGCATCAATTTCTTCTGACACATCACAGAAGGAAGCAGCAGCGGGGACCTCCTCCTCATCACTCATCATTATGTCCATCTCTGTCGTGTTCTCTGCCAGAATTAAATCTGGTGTAACGTCCTCATCTCCTTCATCTTCTTCTGCCAATAATGGTTGCGCATTACTCAGTTCAAGAAACTCATGGGAAAATAACTCCTCTGACTCCAGTGAAGAAGGGGCACCGGTGGTGGAGGAAGTGTTACGTGGGGTGGCCATAGCAGTGGAGGATGAGGAGGATGTTGTGGTAAAGTTAGAAACGGTAGAGGATGGGGTGTGCTGTGTAAGCCAGTCAACTACCTCTTCAGCATTTTGGGAGTTCAGGGTCATTGGCTTTTTAAAACTGGGCAATTTGCTAGGGTCACAGGATTGCATAGCAGCACGGCCCCTAGCACGGCCTCTGCGTGGCGGCCTGCCTTTGCCTGGCATTATTTTTAAAAAAACAACAACAACAAAAACTCAGTTGGTTTTTCTGGAAACGATAATACACACAGCTAGATGGCAGTTTGAAGAAAACAGTGTGCAAATAATGCCTACAAGGTCAACGTATACACAGCGGTGGATACGGATTACGTAAAATATAAGAATGCTGCTTGAAAAAAAGTAACTCAAGTGGTTTTTCTAGAGACGATAATATTATCAATATTTAGACAAAATGTGAACAAGCTCACACAGCTAGATGGCGGTTTGAAGAAAACAGTGTGCAAATAATGCCTACAAGGTCAACGTATACACAGCGGTGGATACGGATTACGTAAAATATAAGAATGCTGCTTGAAAAAAAGTAACTCAAGTGGTTTTTCTAGAGACGATAATATTATCAATATTTAGACAAAATGTGAACAAGCTCACACAGCTAGATGGCGGTTTGAAGAAAACACTGTGCAAATAATGCCTACAAGGTCAACGTATACACAGCGGTGGATACGGATTACGTAAAATATAAGAATGCTGCTTGAAAAAAAGTAACGCAAGTGGTTTTTCTAGAGACGATAATATTATCAATATTTAGACAAAATGTGAACAAGCTCACACAGCTAGATGGCGGTTTGAAGAAAACACTGTGCAAATAATGCCTACAAGGTCAACGTATACACAGCGGTGGATACGGATTACGTAAAATATAAGAATGCTGCTTGAAAAAAAGTAACTCAAGTGGTTTTTCTAGAGACGATAATATTATCAATATTTAGACAAAATGTGAACAAGCTCACACAGCTAGATGGCGGTTTGAAGAAAACACTGTGCAAATAATGCCTACAAGGTCAACGTATACACAGCGGTGGATACGGATTACGTAAAATATAAGAATGCTGCTTGAAAAAAAGTAACTCGAGTGGTTTTTCTAGAGACGATAATATTATCAATATTTAGACAAAATGTGAACAAGCTCACACAGCTAGATGGCGGTTTGAAGAAAACACTGTGCAAATAATGCCCACAAGATCAACGTATACACTACTACAGCGGTGGATACGGATTACGTAAAATTTATTATGGCTGCTTGAAAAAAGTCACTCCGGTGTTTTTTCTGGAGACGGTAATATTATGGATATTTAGACAGAATGTGAACAAGGTCACACAGCTAGATGGCAGTTGGTTGAATAACACACTGGGCAAAAAATGCCTACAGGGCAAATAATGCCTAAAAGGTCAACTTATACACTACTACAGCGATGGATACGGATTACGTAAAATTTATTATGGCTGCTTGAAAAAAGTCACTCCGGTGTTTTTTCTGGAGACGGTAATATTATGGATATTTAGACAGAATGTGAACAAGGACACACAGCTAGATGGCAGTTGGTTGAATAACACACTGGGCAAAAAATGCCTACAGGGCAAATAATGCCTAAAAGGTCAACTTATACACTACTACAGCGATGGATACGGATTACGTAAAATTTATTATGGCTGCTTGAAAACAGTCACTCCGGTGTTTTTTCTGGAGACGGTAATATTATGGATATTTAGACAGAATGTGAACAAGGTCACACAGCTAGATGGCAGTTGGTTGAATAACACACTGGGCAAAAAATGCCTACAGGGCAAATAATGCCTAAAAGGTCAACTTATACACTACTACAGCGATGGATACGGATTACGTAAAATTTATTATGGCTGCTTGAAAACAGTCACTCCGGTGTTTTTTCTGGAGACGGTAATATTATGGATATTTAGACAGAATGTGAACAAGGTCACACAGCTAGATGGCAGTTGGTTGAATAACACACTGGGCAAAAAATGCCTACAGGGCAAATAATGCCTAAAAGGTCAACTTATACACTACTACAGCGGTAGTAAAATAAAAAAAAGTAAAATAAAAAAAAAATGAATATTAAAAAAAAAAAATTACAGTTGGTGCTGCTGAACTACTAGGAGCAGCAGATTAGCACACCAGTCCCACTCCCCAACACTGCTAGACTAATAGCACTGGGCTCTTATAGTAGTAGTAGTAGTAGTAGTAGTAGTAAAACAACAAAAAAATAAATAAAAGCAGTCCTTACAAGGACTACTGTTATTGCAGCAGTCAGCAGATGAGATCAGAAGCAGGACAGCTGCCCACTGCAGCTACATACAGAGCACTGCAGTAGAAGGTAGATTACTAGCCAGCAAAGCTACCTAAGCTTAAATGTCCCTCAAACCCCTGCAGACTTCTGTCCCTCCAATAACAGAGCAGTATCAACACGATTACTAGCCAGCAAACTTTCAACTGTCCCTGAAATCACTAACAGGCAGCAGCTCTCTCCCTACACTATCTCTTCAGCACACACAGGCAGAGTGAAAAAACGCTGCAGGGCTTCGGTTTTTATAGGGAAGGGGAGTGGTCCAGGGGAGAGCTTCCTGATTGGCTGCCATGTACCTGCTGGTCTGGGGTGAGAGGGCAAAAAAAAGCGCCAACAATGGCGAACCCAAAATGGCGAACGTCGCGCGACGTTCGCGAACTTCCGGCGAGCGCGAACACCCGATGTTCGCGCGAACAAGTTCGCCGGCAAACAGTTCGCGCCATCTCTAATGGTGATCCTCTTTATGGGTAAAAAGTTCCCCTGCCATTTGTCTATAATGTCCTCTAATGTACTTGTAAAGTGTAATCATGTCCCCTCACATGGGCCTTTTTTCCAGAGAAAACATCCCCAACCTTGACAGTCTCCCCTCATAATTTAAGTCTTCCCTCCCTCTAACCAGTTTAGTTGCACTTAGTCTCTGCACTCTCTCCAGCTCATTTATATCCCTCTTAAGGACTGGAGTCCAAAACTGCACTGCATACTCCAGATGAGGCCTTACCAGGGACCTATAAAGAGGCTTAATTATGTTTTCACCCCTTGAGTTAATTCCCTTTTTTATGCAAGACAGAACTTTATTTGCTTTATTGATTGAGAGAAGGGTGAAATGTCTATATGCATGTAGTTATATTATTTTTTTTAAAATAAAAGAACAATAAAACCCAAATTTTGCTCCAGGGCTTCCAAGTGTAGAATCCCTCTGGGTAGAAATTGTGACTGGGCAAAAGGTTACAAAGAGAATTATCATTGATGTATGCTATAAACCACCTCGTATAAGTGACGAGTATGAACCCCTATTTATGGAATAGTGATCATAACATGGTCTCCTTTGAGATTCTGTTGCAGAAGCAATTCTATGAGGGAGTAACTAAAACACTAAATTTCAGATGTTTTACGGCATTTCAGACATTGTACTTTCAGTATAAGGGCATCTCTGCAACATATTAAGTGGGAAATGCATTTCACAGGGTTAAACACTGAACAAAAATGGGAAGTCTTTAAAATGCTGCTTAATTAATATATATCAGTATATTCCACATGTAAGCAAGGAACGTCGTTGCAAAGCAAAACCTTTTTGGTTCAATAGACGTGTTGGTGTTGAGGTGGGTAAGAAAAGATGTGCTTTTAAGGCTTTCAAGTTAGCTGGGACAGCCGAAACATTTATAAGGTACAAGGAGGCCAATAAATCATGCAAAGAAGCTATAAGGCAAGCTAAAATTGATATGGAAAAGTATATTGCAGCAAGCAGTAAAAAAAATCCAAAATTATTTTTTAAATATGTTAATAGTAAAAATATTAAGCAGGAAGGGGTGGGACCTTTGATGAAAACAAAATAAAAGCGCAGATTCTGAACTCATATTTTTCGTCTGTCTACACAAATGAGGAACCAGTTAATGAAGGTTTCCTTCTTAATAGTCCCAATTCTAGTAATACAATTATGATGCATGGTTCCATGAGGAAATTCAAAAGAGACCAGAACATTTTAAGATAAACAAAGGTCCAGGGCCAGATGGTATTTATGCCAGGGTACTTAGTGAGCTTAGCTCTGTCATTGCCAAACCTCTTTACTTAATTTTTTTTTAATTTTTCAGGATTCATTGAGATCTGGCATAGTGCAGAGAGACTGGCGAATTGCTAATGTGGTGCCTCTATTCAAAAAAAGGATCCTGTTCTCAGCCTCAAAACTATAGGCCAGTTCGTCTGACGTCAGCGGTAGGAAATCTTTTTGAATGGTTAATAAAGGATAAGATACTGGACTTTATAGCAAATCATAATACTATGAGTGTGTGCCAGCATGGTTAATTTATTTTTATGAGAAGGTAAGCAGGGACCTTGATTCTGGGATGGCAGTGGATGTGATTTACTTAGACTTTGCTAAAGCATTTGATACAGTGCCACACAGAAGGTTACTGGTTAAATTAAGGAATGTTGGCCTGGAACATAGTATTTGTACCTGGATAGAGAACTGGCTAAAAGATAGACTACAAAGAGTGGTGGTACTGTAAATTGAACATTTTCTAATTGGACCAGTGTTGTTAGTGGAGTACCGCAGGGCTCTGTACTAGGTCCCTTGCTTTTCAACTTGTTTATTAATGACCTGGAGGTGGGCATTGAAAGTACTGTTTCTATTTCTGCAGATGATACTAAATTGTGCAGAACTATAGGTTCCATGCAGGATGCTGCCACTTTGCATAGTGATTTGTCAGGAAACTGGGCAGCAAACTGGAAAATGAGGTTCAATGTTGATAAATGCAGGTTATGCACTTTGGCAAAAATAATATAAATGCAAGTTATACACTACATGGCAGTATGCTGGGAGTTTCTTTAAATGAGAAGCATCTAGGGGTTTTTGTAGATAACAAGTTGTCTATTTCTGGGCAGTGTCATTCTGTGGCTACTAAAGCAAATAAAGTTTTGTCTTGCATAAAAAAGGGCATTAACTCAAGGGATAATACATAATTATAAAAAGAAAGACTTACACTCGCACACCCTGGCCGTCCAGACTTCAGCGACTCCCAGGTGCTCGATGTCAGAGGGAATGGGCAACCTCAAAAACAACGTAGGAACAGGACACACCGGCACAGCATGGGTAAGTTCAGCAGGTTAAACCTTGCTCATTTATTGCGGATGCGGGGCGTTTCGGGGCGTGACGCCTCGCCAGGGGCGTTTCGGGGCGTGACGCCTCGCCAGGCTTTTTCAGGCGACTGTTGAAAAGCGCATCGCAAGACTTAAATTATGAGGGGAGACTGTCAAGGTTGGGGTTGTTTTCTCTGGAAAAAAGGCACTTGCGAGGGGACATGATTATTCTTTACAAGTACATTAGAGGATATTATAGACAAATAGCAGGGGACCTTTTTACCCTTAAAGTGGATCATCGTACCAGAGGCCACCCCTTTAGACTAGAAGAAAAGAACTTTCATTTGAAGCAATGTAGGGGGTTCTTAACAGTCAGGACAGTGAGGTTGTGGAATGCACTGCCGGGTGATGTTGTGATGGCTGATTCAGTTAATGCCTTTAAGAATGGCTTGGATGATTTTTAGGACAGACATAATATCAAAGGCTATTGTGATACTAAACTCTATAGTTAGTATAGATATGGGTATATGGAATTTATGTGAAAGTAGGGAGGGGTGTATGTATGGATGCTGGGTTTTCATATGGAGGGGTTGAACTTGATGGACTTTGTCTTTTTTCAACCTGATTAAACTATGTAACTATGTAAGCAATAGTACCCAAGAAGCACTAAGGAGGTGATTTACTAAACTCCGAATGCAAAAGTCCTGAAAAATATTTGTGATTTTTTAAAAGTCTGATTTTATACTAAAAAATCACTAATAGGTGTTATTGCTTGGAAGTCCTGGTGCAAACTTAGCACTTGTAAAGATATTAGGGGTCATTTACTTATTACAGGGGTGCAAAAATCGAATACTAATCTAATCTAATTACAAGTGCAAAGTTTGCTCCAGGGCTTCACCCAAGAAGCACTAAGGAGGTTATTTACTAAACTCTGAATGCAAAAATCCCGAAAAATGTGTGATTTTTTTTGTATAAAATCTGACTTTTAAAAAATCTAATTTTTTTGAATTTGTTATACCCCGAGGATGGAAAAGTCATAATCAGAAAATCCAGCATCTGAGACCTTTCGAGGTTGCATATATGTCAATGGGGGAAGTCGTAATGATTTTTTGATGTGCGCTGTCTTTCGTTCAATACCCCGGAGTTTTCAGGAACAAAGCATACAAAATCAGAGTTTCAATCGAGTGGAAAATCTGTAAAAATCATGAAATATGTATTTTTTTCTACTAATGAATAAGTGGAAAAAAACCTATGCGGGTGTAAGCTGAGTTTTTGGCAGAACATGTTGAGATAAATTCGGACTTCGGAAATTCGGATAAATAACCTCCTAAGTCTAAGTCAAATACAATAAAATCAAACCAATATTACCAATATTTATTGAAATTGTATATGGATTAGGGCCTCATGGGGCCCCTATACCTTCTGGGGCCCCCTCTAGCCGCAGGGTCTGCCTCAGTAGTTATGCCCCTGATAACATCTCTTCTACCCACCCAACGTAAACTACTCTACATGAGCCACACAAGTCAACTGGAAAAGGTCATTTGGCATATTAATTTTCCCTATCCACAAAAGTCTGTGTTTGTGCCTGAAAATAATGTGTATTGTTCGCGACGTTTTGGAAAGCTGTTATAAATAAAACCTAAAAGCTCATACTAAAGGTCAGTAAAGATGGCCATATACGGGCCAAGAAAAGCTGCGACAGATAAAATTGGCAGATTATTGGCCAGTTTATGAGGTCTTCAGACGGGCTTCCGTGATAGATATCTGACCCAAAAATTGTGCAGATATCGATCAGGCAGGCTTAAAATTCCCATTGTATTGAAGACCGCATTGGTTCGTTGATTCGTTTCTCGATCCCACCGGCTTCATTCCTGGCCTTGTGACCTGATCATTGGGCCCTGGATCAGCCCGATATTTCCCACTCAAGGTGGGCATATTTGTGCAAGATCCGCTTGTTTGGCAACCTCTTGCTTTTTGCATTTTACGACCTTGTACTAAAACAGTTATCTACACAAGTAGTAAAAACAAGGTTCATTAGCTATGGGTGGGTTACTGCATTTGCACATGTTTGCATGCATGCAAGTATCATAGGCAACGAGCCAGTGATATAACTAGAAGTTTCTGGGTCCTACAGCAAAATCGTTTTAGTCAGTTCCCTACTCAGCCCTCAATAACTCCTGCCTTCCAAGCAGTCCCATGGTCTTCTTACTTTATAGCTATTCCTCTTCCCCGAGCCCCTTTAAAACCTTCCTAAATGCCTGCTGGCCTCTACAAAGCTTATCACTATGAAGACAGGCTCTTACTAAACAGCCATCTCTCAGTGAAGTGTAGTTCTCTGCCCCCTGCTGACATTGTTGTAGTTGACATCCTATCCTATCTTCCCATGACTTTACTTGATTTGTATGAGTTGCACTTACAGGTGTCCAAGGCTGCTGAGCAGACACAGTTGATAGATTCACCATAAATGCTGATGAGATCCTAACATAGCATGATGCACCAGTATGGATACAAATTAACATCTGTTTTGGGATTTTGTGTGTAAGGTGCAACTTCACATTATTTTGTCAGCATTTGTGTTGGAATGGCTTCACCTTTAGCATGGCATCAATAGTATAATGGGGTTATTTATCAAATTCTGACTTTTTCTGGTCAGATTTTTAAAGGGGAAAACCACAGTTTTTAGTAGAAAAAACCTTGATTTTTTTCGTTCAATAATCCGAAGATTTCGTGGTTTATGCATCAAATCTGAAAAAGTCGAAGGTTTTGACAACAAACCCTAAAAAGTAGCAGCTTTTGGCAACTCATCCGAAGAATTCATACGATTTGGGGTTTTTTCAAGGTTTTATTGATTTCTTTCCCGCACAAGAGATTTTCCAAAAAATACAAAAAATATTGATTAAAAATATTGATAAATGGGGGGGGGATTCCAGGCGGACTTGGTCGGAGTCGTTTTTAGAAAACAGTAAACCATGCACTGATTTGAATAAGAGACTGCAATATGAATACGAGAAAGCCTGAAAGGTGAGTGATAAAAAGTAACAACAATAAATGTGTAGCCTTACAGAGCATTTGTTTTAAGATAAGGTCAATGACCCCCCATTTGCAAGCTCAGAAGACGATGGTGTATAAACTAAAAACTATAAAAAAGAAAACATGAAGACCGATTAAAAGTTACTTAGAATTAGAAATTCTCTAACATACTAAGGGGCAATTTTACTTACCTTCAAAGTTGCGCCAGTTACCGATCGTTTGAGAAGTTGTGCTAGCGATGTTACGATCAGCAGTTCGAAGTTATGCTAGCGATCGGAAATTTGCATACAGCGTCCAGTTAAAGTACAATGCCCGTATAAATGCAGCAGCAAAGTCATTACACTACACAAGCCTGGGAAAGCTTCATAAAATAGAGTTATTATTTTACCCTATACATGTGCCCACTGTATAGTTTATGTGCCATATGTTAGGAAATGTAGGGGGGAAGGAGGGTACCCCCAAAAAAGTTATCTTTTTCAGCCTATCACCCTTAAAAAAGTAAAAGACAACAGCATTTTTTGGGACTTAGAAAAAATTTTAACTTTTTTTTAAGCAAGTCCTATGTACTCTATTGTAGAGTAAAGTAAAGTCTGGCGCAAGTGGTAACATTCACGAAAATCCACAACTTAGTGAATTTGTGTACTTACGTCACTTAGCCAGAGCGCAACTTCGCCTGCCATAAGGGTGCGAAGTAGCGATAGAGTAGGTCCACTTCGCTAGCGGATTTACGCCAGCGCCCATTAGTAAATCAGTGAAGTGGCAAAATGACGTCACGCTGGCGAATTTTCTCTAGCGTTAGCCATTTCATCCTTTAGTAAATTTGTCCCTAAAAGTTAACGTAAAGGTGAACCACCCCTGTAACCCAAATCAGGTGCAGCTATTGATGGAATCTGCTAAGAGAAACCTGTTAATCACACCTGCTTCAGTCTTCCAGTGGCGTAACTACCAGGGAGCACCCCTGCTAGAGCCATAATTAGACATACTGTGAGCAATAAGGAAGGGGTTTTGCATACAAGCCAGGGTGGGGGGGGCGTGAGAGTATGAGTTTGGAGAGGGGCCAGAATTCAGCCATTTCTAGTATTGCTTAGGGTTGCCATCTGTCCTGTTTTTACCCAGACAGCCTGTTTTTTTGAAGGGTCAACCTGCCTGCCAGGTTTTCCAAAATAGGCAAACCGGGCAGCATTCCCTATGATTGACGCCCAATCACCCCTGACATCACAACCTGCCCCCATTGCATCACGGCCCGTCCCCTGCCCGGATTCAACCGGGCCAAAAGGTGGCAACCCTAGTTCTGACCAAATGTGCAATTTGGTGTAATGCTGAGCAGGTTGAGGTGGTGCAGTAAAGGAGAAGGATAGTATTCATGCACCTGGGGGTGCCAAATGTTAGGCACAACCAAGTGATTGTACTGACTTACCTTAAACCCCCGGGCTGGTGTTGCAATCAGCAGAAAACTGCACCGGCCCAGAGTTATTCCAGTGAGCACCACGGAGTGATCCTCTTCCATCTTCCTCTTTCTTCACGCGGCTGCGCATGCACAGTAAAACAAAAAGCCGAACTTTAACTAAAAAGTCATCTATTTTGTTCAACTGGGCATGCATTTGCCCCGGTATTTTGAAAAAGGAAGAAGCCGGAAGATGATTGCTCCATAGTGCTCACTGGTATAACCACAGGCCGGTGCATTTTTGTGCCGATAGGAGCACCAGCCCGGGGTTTCAGGTAAGTCAGTACAATCACTTGGTTGTGCCTAACATTTGGCAACCCCAAGTGCACGAAGCCTTTCCTTCTCCTTTAACACTTCTTGTAAGTTGCAAAGGAGCATGAGGATAACTGTAGCTGTTAATTACTGTATGTATCTGCTTTTAAATACTTGAACTCATTTTCATTAGCCTCTTTGGATTGCACCGTACAAAGCTATTATGTGGGTGTTTCGATTTTCATTCACGTTCTTCGTACTTCAGTCGGCAATTACATTTTAATTGTGTAGAACACTTTACAGAAAGAACAAGTTGCTGTATCAAAAAAAAACCAAAACATTTCTAAATTCTGAATTCATTTCTAGAAGTTATTATCACACTGCAGCCAGACAAAGCTTAGCACGGGGGGTTAAACTGAATATGCTGTTGTCTTTCTGTCGGCTCAGTCCTTCTCTTCCTGCTTGTAGAACGCAGCTCATTCTCCAGATCCCACAGGAAATGGCAGCGTCTTCTGAACGGGAAGTGTGACCTAGTGAAGGACTCGCTGGAGTAGTGACAGTTGCAGCCGCCTTTACTGAAAATAACTCTGTGAAGGGAAGTCCATCACAAAGGCATCATTTCTGGTTTCATGTCATTTACGACCTTGTACTAACACGGTGATCTATACCATCGGTAAAAACAAGGTTCATTAGCTATTATGCATGCTGCTACCAAACTATTACAAGATGAACTGAAGTTCTAAATAAATCCACATATTTACTATGTCACCTTACAGGAACATTGTTCATTTGCAGTGATGGGCGAATCTGACCCGTTTCACTTCGCTGAAAAGTCACGAAACAATGACAATTGGCGACAATTGTTTGAATTTCAGAATTTTTTCGGGGAAACTTTTGAATTTCATGATTTTTTCATGAACTTTCTGATTTCATGATTTTTCATGAATATTACACCGTTTCACAAATTTCACGGATTTTGCAAGAAATTCGCGAATTTTTCGATGGGAGAAATTCGCCCATCACTAGTCATTGACCCGTATCTCAAAACAAATGCTCTGTAAGGCTACACATATTGTTGTTACTGTTTATTACTCAATTTAGGCTCTCTCGTATTCATATTCTACTCTCTTATTCAAATCAGCGCATGGTTGGTAGCGTAAAATAGACCCTAGCAACCAGATTGGAGACTGAAGAGCTGCTGAATAAAAAGCTAAAGAACTTTAAAACCACAAATAATAAAAAATGAAAACCAATTACAAATTGTTTTAGAATATCATTCCATACATCATACCTGTAATAAAAGTTAATTTCAAGGAGAACAAACACTTTAAAGGGATCCTGTCATCAGAAAACATGTTTTTTTCAAAACACATCAGTTAATAGTGCTACTCCAGCAGAATTCTGCACTGAAATCCATTTCTCAAAAGAGCAAACAGATTTTTTTATATTCAATTTTGAAATCTGACAAGGGGCTAGACATTTTGTCAATTTCCCAGCTGCCCCTGGTCATGTGACTTGTGCCTGCACTTTAGGAGAGAAATGCTTTCTGGCAGGCTGCTGTTTTTCCTTCTCAATGTAACTGAATGTGTCTCAGTGGGACATGGGTTTTTACTATTGAGTGTTGTTCTTAGATCTACCAGGGCAGCTGTTATCTTGTGTTAGGAAGCTGTTATCTGGTTACCTTCCCATTGTTCTTTTGTTTGGCTGCTGGGGGGGGGGGGAAAGGGAGGGAGGTGATATCACTCCAACTTGCAGTACAGCAGTAAAGAGTGATTGAAGTTTATCAGAGCACAAGTCACATGACTTGGGGCAGCTGGGAAATTGACAATATGTCTAGCCCCATGTCAGATTTCAAAATTGAATATAAAAAAATCTGAAGGTATAATCCTTGAAAAAGGTCCCAAAAGGGACCGAAACGTTGGATAAAGATGCAATAAAAGATTGTTTATCTTACATCAAAGGGAGTGCTGGTCTGTGAAATATTGGTATATATATATATATATATATATATATATGTGTGTGTGATAAAATTTTGTCAGATGCCGCAAGAAACTGTAGATAACACATATAATGTGTTTTGAGCAAACAATTTCAGATATGGAAATACTGTGGTTTATTTAACCTTCTAACCCATATAAAGAAAGACTTGTGAACCCGAGGTAACCTTCACAGCAGTGTGGTTATCACAGTCACCAGATCTGCCTGGTTATCTGGAAACAACACACTTTCTCTACAACAAAGCAAAACATAACTGATTAGAGGAATGAGATTTTGCAATACGTTCATCCTATTCTGGTTTGTAGCATAGGGACGCGAACCCAAGAAGGACACCATCGCTTACATCTGATTAGTGAGTACAATCTGATAGGTATTTCAGGTTGATTATTTTCATACTCTGCTCTGTTCTCAGCGCATTTAGAATAACTGCACATTCATCAATGTGAAACAAAACATAAGAATATCACAATGGAGTGGCTACTATGTGAAAATGATTGTTTGATACCAAGCTGTTCAGTTTGCTGAATAGCTCATGTGATGACAATAGAAAAGTAGAAACACATGTGCACCAGAGATATGTTGACTATTGTTCCTCCTCTACATGTTGGCTTTAAATTAACTTTTAGTATATTGTAGAGAGTGATATTCTGAGACAATTTGCAGTTGGTTTTCATTTTTTATTTGTGGTTTTTGAGTTATTTTGTGTTTTATTCAGCAGCTCTCCAGTTTGCAATTTCATCTACTTGGTAGGGTTCAAACACCTTCGCAACCATGCATTGATTTGAATACGAGACCGGAATATGAATAGGGGAAGCCTAAATAGAAAGACAATTATTAAAACGTAGTGTTCATTTGTAGCCTTAGCGAGCATTTATTTTTAGATGGGGTCAGTGACCCCCATTTGATATCTGGAAAGAGTAAGAAGAAGAAGGCAAATAATTAAAAATCTATTTAAAAAAAAAAAAGAAGACTAATTGAATAGTTGCTTAGATTCTATAACATACTTAAAGGAGAACCACCCATTTATAAAGGTCACAGTAGCTTTTTTCATATAAATAAGTATTGTTGCATTAGATTCCTTATTACCTCCAACAACCCTTTTGTAGTTATTACTTATTTTAACTTAGAACATGGGCAGCACTGAGTGGAAAGGAGTTGTTTTATAAGTCTCAGAATCTGAACTCACACTGACTTTATATTTCATTCTGGGGGTATTGGGAAATAAATATAAACACCAACCAGCCTCCATTTAATTAAAAAACGAATCAACACTATCAATTTTGATTTACCTTTAAGTAAACGTTTAATATTCTATAGAATGACTAATCCTAAGAACCTTTTCAACTGGTCTTTATTTTTTTTTATTTTTCATAGTTTTTGAATTATTTGCCTTCTTCTGAAATTTCCAGTTTTACAAATTGGGGGGGGGGGGGTTTGCCACTGACCCCATCTTAAAAACAAAATGTTTTGAGTCAAATTATCACTCACAATCACTGATTCCAGTGTTGGACCAGGGTTCCACCAGAAAACCTTAGACAATAGTCATTGTGCATAGGGTTGCCACCTGGCTGGTAAAAATGATTGTTGATCCCAATGTTATTAATAGGGAAAAAAGATAAATATATAGGAAGGATGTTTTTTTTCCAGAAAAGGTGGCAACCCTAATTGTGCATGGAATACATCAGCCCATAAATGTGGCCCTCAGGTGATGGATCTCCATAGGCCTCCAATATGATGCACTCTAATGACCAGATAATCAGATAAGCTTAAATTGGCCCAGTGTTTTGTGACCAAATCAGGTAAAGGTCCACTCATTTAGTGAAAATATATATTTGTTAGGCAGCTTACACTTGTTCGTATCTGTATTAGTTATGTGCTAGTTGACCTGAAACCTGTGGTTGACCATCAGTTGGGTGGTTTCATGTTGACATTTGGCCAACCAGTGATGGTTAGGGTTGGGTGCAGGTCAGACTGGGGTAGTACACTCCTCCTATGTCAAGGGATAGGTTATGGGGAACTGTGGAAGGTGAATCCTTAAGGCAGGGACTGTGCACACAAGGAACAAAATAGGTAGGACAGGAACAGGGTGAAGAGGCCAATGAGTCAGTCTGGTACAGGACAGTGTGGACGAAGAAAGCAGAACAGGAGCAGACTGGACAGAACAGGATTGAGCAGACGTAGTAGATCAGGAGCAGACTGAACAGGGCAGGACAGAGCGGTAGTTGCAGAACAGGAGCAGATTGGACAGGACAGAGTGGGCATGGAGCAGGAACAGGACTGGAACAGGAACAGGACTAGAGCAGGAAGGAGGGCAAGGCAGACAGTACTGGATAGCAAGGTTCAAGGCAAGGTACAAGGCTGGAGCAAGAGCAAGGTCAGACAAGGCCAGGACAGGACAATGCAAGGCAAAGTAGAAAGAGAAAGTTCCAAGCTGGGTACAAAGGAAAAGGCTAGAGCAGGAAACTAGCTAGGGGCAATTCCACAGTGCTATGGTAGGCCAATGCTCAGGCATTGAGGGTGAGGAGGGCTGGCCTTATATAGGGCATTGTCAGCCCTAAATGGCTGACCCCAACCCACCAATCAGGCTGCTGCTGGGAAAAGGGCTACAAATGCCAGGTGAAATATAGTGAGCCAACCTGCCGGCTGCTCACCTGGCCCAAAGGTTAAGGCACAGAGCCAGAACCCCAAAGGTCCCTATCTTGAATCCCAGCAGAGCCTGACATTCTGCTCCCAAATATTCCCTGTCTTGGAATCTGAGGCGTGAACAGAAATAGCGAGTGAGAAGATGTGAGTATGGGTTGGTCTTGAGTCCTAAAATAACAAAATTTTTCGAGTTAGGGTCGGATAGGGGTTAAGCTTATGCAGGTTCAGATTGGGTGCAGGTTGAGTTTTTCCTGACCCACACAACACTAATCTGTATATATTTTTTGTGGTCTTGTTTTTCAGTTGCCATCATGTTAATGCTGTTGTGCTTTGTTAGAAACCAAAGCTCTTTGGCAATCAGATGTGACATCATAAAAATGTCCACAATAGCACAACCAGCAGCAAGGGTAAGTATGAAAACATAAACCAGTTTTTATTTGCGTTTGCACAAATTTAGCTCTCTAGACTATCTATTTTTGTCTCAAAGGTGTGTCTTTAGAAACGTCCTTGTAATACACTGTTCCATTAAAAGAGTGTCAATTAGGTTTTCTCTTGTCCTGAGAACCACTGGGGACACAGCCTGTTTGCTGGCCGATTTACTTCCAATCTTGATGTTATATTTATGATTTAGCATAAAAATGATTGGCCCATAAACTTAATGCATATTTCCAGTTTAGGAAAACAAACGCCATCTTGAAATTATCTCAAAATAAAAAAGTAGTGTTTGACCGGTAGTGTGTGTTTTAATACAAGTACATATTCTATTTGCTATTAGAAAGGATGAGAATTTTGTTGAACTGATTTCAGGGAGACATTATGAGTGAATGGGCTTCTTTTGGGGTTCTTTTATATATTACTATGTACAGAGAACTCCTCTTAATATTATCCTCTAGTGCAGTGATCCCCAACCAGTAGATCGTGAGCAACATGTTCCTCTCCAACCCCTTGGATGTTGCTCCCAGTGGCCTCAAAGCAGGTGCTTATTTTTGAATTCCAGGCTTGGAGACAGGTTTTGCTTGTGTAAAAAACAGATGTACTGCCAAACAGAGCCTCAATGTAGGTTGACAATCTACATAGGGGCTACCAAATGGCCAATCACAGCACTTATTTGGCACCCCAAGAACATTTTCATGCTAGTGTTGCTCCCCAACTCCTTTTACTTCTGATTGTTGCTCAAGGATTCAAAAGGTTGGGGATCCCTGCTGTAGGGTTTCTACAGGAACCTTGTCTTGGGTTATTTAACTGAAGGTATGGAGATCCAAATTTTGTAAAGATCCCTTGTTCAGAAAACCCCAGGTCTGGAGCATTCAGGATAACCGGTGCCATAGCTGTACTGAACTTACAATACCAGCCCAGAGGTTCAGCATCCCTATAATAGTCCATGGTCCAGGACTTCATAGTTGTCCAGAGTAGCTCTCCGTCTTGGATCCTGTTTGGAGCACCTTTTGATATATCTCATGCCAGATATTCGGCTTTGATTTCACGTGGCAACATCTTATTTCTGCTATAGGCACAGTGGGAATCAAATAACCTATTTGATACCGTTAATTCTAGATTTCTAATATGAGCAAAGCGACCGACTTGGGGTGTTACTGGAGCTCAGAAAATGTCATCAGAGCTAAACTGCCCGTTGAAGTCAACATATTTGACTCTGTAACACTGGAAGTGACCCTGAATTTAAGTGAGATTGTATCTTGTAGCTGGGTGCTCAGAGAGAACAGCATACCATGCAGAATGTTACAGAACTGGAACAGCAGGTGAGTAAAGTCGTTTTCCTATTGGCTATATGAATCTGAAACTGTAATATAATTAGGGATGCAGAGAATCCACTATTTTGGATTCGGGCAAATCCCTGAATCGTTCGTGAAAGATTCAGCCGAATACCGAATCCTAATACAAATTAGGGTTGGGAAGGGAAATTACATTACTTTTCGTCACAAAATAAGGAAGTAAAAAAAAATGTTTTCACTTGGTCTGTTCCTATCCCTAATTAGCATTTGTAAATTAGGATTCGGATTCTGTTCGGCCAGGTACAAGGATTTGGCCAGAATCCTGCTGAAAAGGCCGAATCCCGAACTGAATCCTGGATTCGAAGCATCCCTAAATATAATAACAATCCTATTGAGTTTATTTAACGTTTGAATTACGGTATGGAGAATTAAGGTATGGAGATCCAAATTATGGAAAGACCCCTCAAAATGCAATAGATAGGCTAATATGGCATAAACTGCTAACGGAACCAGAATCTGAATCATTTCGCAGTTAGCAGATACCCAACCGTGAACGATTTTCTTCCCAAATGCGGATGTCCATAAGAGCCCTAAGCCCACTGGTATATGTAGAGGAAGTTTTTTCTAAAATAACTTTTTATGCACAATGATGTATTTCTGCAGCCTCGTCATTTCTTTGGACGTAGTAAGAATGTCAGAGAAAGATGCCGGAGAATATAAACTTCTCATTAACAGTGACAATGTCAGCTACTCTGCGCATATTGAATTAGAGGTAAAAGGTAAGTGAGCCCATAATTAAAAAGATATATTTTATCACCCTTGTATAAAGAACTGCATGCATTAATGAATCTCTATCCTAACTAAGAAAAGGGCATCATTAAACCATTAGATCTTGCAATCTTTACATAGAAGTTCCAGGGTGCCATTGCTGTACATTCAACATTTTGCATCTGTTCTTTGCACTTTCCTGGGGCTTCTGCCATGAATACAGTGCTGCTTGTATTTGTCAGCATTATTCATATGAGGGAGGGGTGGCAGTGGGAGGCACGTGGGTATCCTCACCTTTCCCCTTACCCAGCTCCTAACTTGTGTATCATTTAGTTAGGGAGCACTGGTAGTGCACTGACTCTGGCTAACATATTATTTTTCCTGATACAAACAACATCTGTTTGCCAAATAATAAGCCAGTTAGACCAGGAGACTCACAGTAGTGATGTGCGGGCCGGCCCAATACCCGCGGGTTGGGCGGGTTTTGAGTCGACCCCACACTCCTCTTAGCGGGCGGCGCGCGGGTTGAGCTCTTCTCCTGCTCTCCCACCCGCCACCTTCAAATGCCGACTTCTGGCTTTATAGCAGCGCACTTGCTTGCCCTGCCCCTTTTGTGACATCATCAGCGGGGCAGGTTGGCGTGGTACTATAAAAGAATCCCGGAAGTCTGATGCGGGCTAAGGGAGAGTGGGTTAGGGTCGGGTGTGTAACTCACTAACTCACAGCATGGGTGTGTATTTTTTTGCAGGAATTCAGAAATAAACAAACGCATATGTTGAAGAAAACCTTAAAAAATACAAACTAATTTTGAAATCGATTTAAAAACAAAATATGTAATACTTAAAGGTCGAATTTTAGAGTAATGTGAATTTTTTAAAACTCTAATAAATTCGATTTTATTCACAATTCGAATGGTTATTTTTGAAATATTTCAACATCTAAAATTCGCTCGAATAGTCCCGACCCGAAAACTTGAATTCATGAAAACTTAACCTAATCATTAACATATAGTTTAAGGGACTTCTGCCATTGACTTCAATGTGAACTCGGCAGGTTTTAGGCGCAGAATAGTCGAATTAGAACTGTTTCCAGAGTCGAGGTATGAAAAATGTCACATTTAAATTTGAGTTGGTGGTTTTAAACTTGAATTTGTGAGTTTTGACTAAAATAAATTTATCATTCGAACCTTAGTAAATCTACCCCTTAATATTGACTTTTGTATAATAGTCATGGTTCCTTGTTGGATTCACTAAATCATTATTTCTGTGGAATGTGATAATTTGTTGTTGTTTTTCTCACTTTTTCTTTAGGCAAACCAAGAAAACCCTTTTTTATAGGATCTCATGGAACTGTCAGCTGCATATCTGAAGGATACCCAGAACCTACTGTTTATTGGTTAATGTGTTCTTCCCCTCATGGCAGGTATCGTAAGATATTTATGTCATGTTGATCAGTGATATTGTATTAGCAACTATTGGATTGGGCACAATTCCATAAATTGTGGATGCAGTAATTCTTTGGACTTCTTGTCAATGGCAGTATTTAAAGGGGTTGTTCACCTTTAAATTAAGAATTTAAATTAAGAATGATGTAGAGATACACTGAGACAGTTTTCATTTCCCTAGCAACCATGCATTGATTTGAGTAAAAGACTGGAATGTATAGAAGAGGGTCTGAATATAAAGATGAGTAATAAAAAGTACCAATAACAATACATTTGTTTTTAGATGGAGTCATTTAAAATTTGGAAACAGTCAGAAGAAAAAGGCAAATAATTCAAAAACTATAAAAAAAGAAGGCCAAATTAAAAGTTGCTTAGAATTAGCCATTCTATATCGTACTAAGGGGCAAATTCACTAACCTCCGAAAATTCACCAGCGACGGCTGCGCTCACAGTCCAACACTTTGGCAGGCGTAGGTACGCCAGGTCAGCGCTAATTCATTAAAATCTAAAGTTGGATCCACGGCGCTGAACTCTGGCAGTGTTACTGCGCCAAGCGAAGCAAAGTTACGCTAGAGATGCCTAATTTGAATATGGCGGGAAGTTAAAGTTGAATTGGTGTACATGTTGCAGCAAATACATTACACTACACAAGCCCGGATACCTTAATAAAATAAAATAGAGTTGTTATATTGCCCTACACATGAGCCCAGTGTATAGTTTATGTGCCATATGTTAGGAAATGTAGGGGGGAAGCTGCTTACCCCCCCAAAAAAATTACGCTCCTTTTCAGCCTAGCACCCTGAAAAAGGAAAAGTCGCCAGCATTTTTTGGGACAATTTTCAACAATTTTTTGAGGAATCCTATCTACTCTATTGCACTTCGCCTGGTCTGAGGTGGTGAAGGCAAATCTGGCGCAAGAGGTAAAGTTCCGAAAAATCCGCATCTTAGTGAATTTGTGTAGTTACGTCCATTCACCAGAGCACCAATTCGCCAGGCGTTAGGGAGTGAAGTACCGATAGTGTCTATCTCCTTCGCAAGCGAAGTTACACCAGCGATAGTCACTTCGCCCTATAGTAAATTTGCCCCTAAAAGTTAACTGAAAGATGAACCACCTCTTTAAGTCTTGCTAGTACATTGTGAACTGAAGAAGGTATATGAATTGTGTATATCCATAAATCAAGGTAAATGTGATATAAAGCATAGCTTTGTTGTGATATCTGCAGGTGTGAAAACAAGACTGGCATATATTTGTTCAATGGCATCGACATTTATGGCAGGCACAGGGTAATGAATGAGCTGAAGTCACAGTTTCTGCTGGATGAATATATTTGGTGTTGTGCCACTAACGCCTTTGGCACGGAATGTACCCAACTGTATACAATAGGTAAAACGAACTGTTTGAAATGTATGTATTATTCCTCACTTCTTGTGTTGTGCATGGGCGAGAGCTTGAAATAAATGTAATAATAATACGAAAGCAACATAACTGTTTCTGCCATTCTTCTGTTGTGCTAGTAATACTTAAATATAATTACTGCCAATTGCACTCTAACCACCCTTGTCCCCACGTGGATACAAAATAATCTGTAAGATTCAGAAGCTCAAGGCCTTCTAATAAAGTCACATTAAAGGAGAAGGAAAGGTCCAATCCATGGAGGGAGCCAAATTTTAAGGTACCCCCCTAGATTGTAATGACTTACCTGATACCCCTTGTCGGTGCTCCTGTTAGCTTAAAACTGCTCTGGCCCAAGGTACTTGCAAGTGAGTGATCCTCTTCCTCCCTTCTTTTAACAAAATTCAGCATCTGACACATGCGCAGTAGAGTGAAAAAGGTCTTTTTGTTAAAGGGATACTGTCATGGGAAAAAAAAAATTTTCAAAATGAATCAGTTACTAGTGCTGCTCCAGCAGAATTCTGCACTGAAATGCATTTCTCAAAAGAGCAAACAGATTTTTTTATATTCAATTTTGAAATCTGACATGGGGCTAAACATATTGTCAATTTCCCAGCTGCCCCAAGTCATGTGACTTGTGCTCTGATAAACTTCAATCACTCTTTACTGCTGTACTGCAAGTTGTAGTGATATCACCCCCTCCCCCCCCCAGCAGCCAAACAAAAGAACAATGGGAAGGTAACCAGATAACAGCTGCCTGGTAGATCTAAGAATAACACTCAATAGTAAAAACCCATGCCCACTGAGACACATTCAGTTACATTGAGAAGGAAAAACAGCAGCCTGCCAGAAAGCATTTCTCTCCTAAAGTGCAGGCACAAGTCACATGACCAGGGGCAGCTGGGAAATTGACTAGCCCCATGTCAGATTTCAAAATTGAATATAAAAAAATCTGTTTGCACTTTTGAGAAATGGTTTTCAGTGCAGAATTCTGCTGGAGCAGCACTATTAACTGATTCATTTTGAAAAAAATTTTTTTCCCATGACAGTATCCCAGTGTCCGGCTCTTAACTACTGTACATGCACATCCGTGCTAAGAAAGGAGGGAAAAAGAGGATCGCTCGCTCACAAGTGCCCTTGGCTAACAAGAGCACTGGCCAGGGTTATCAAGGAAGTGATTATAATCCTTGGGGGTGCCATAACATTTGGCACCCCCTTGGATTGGACATTTCCTTCTCCTTTCAATTCTAATATATTAAGTTGTAAAATATCCTTATAAACATTGTGTAGTGATGTCATCAGTTATAAACAGTGTTTAGTGATGTCACTTATACCACATGGCTCATTAAATTGGATTTTAAAAAGTTATCATCCCCAACTTAAAAAAGGAACATGTTTAAAGCCACCCGCATGATTTATGATAACATTTTTTAGCCTGTGGCCTTGTGCCTGCATTAGATCATGAAATGGATATTGCATTGACTATGCCTTTTTTTGTACAAAGGAGGGGACTTTATTCACTATATACTGTATTACAATGTTACAGTTGTCATTAACTTTGTAGTTCGCTTTTATCTCTACATGTAGATTTTGCCACAAATTTGGAAGACATGTCCCCTAATGTAATAAAATGCACTATGTTTGCCCAGATGCAGTAACCCATAGCAACCAATAAGATGTTTGCTGTTAAACAGGTGATCAATAAATGTTACCTGCTGATTGTTTGCTATAGGTTAGTGTTCCTGGGCAAACTTAGGGGATTATTTATTAAGTCCAAATGTCAAAAACTCAAAAATAAATTGAGCTTTTTCCATTATAAAATCTGAAGTTTTAGTAGAAAAATACCCTGAGGATGGAAAAAGCCAGAGTCCGAAAATCTGGCATCTCAGACCTGCCGAGGTTGTATATAAGTCAATGGGAGAGGTCCCTATCCCATTTGGAAGTTTCTGTGGTCTGTGAAATCAGCCCTGAAAATCTGACAGTTTCGGAAATCGTACGATTTGCATTTTCTCAAGATTTTATCGAGTTTGTCCCCGATCCGAATAAATAGTGCTTTTTAAATAATAAATAAGGACCGATCTTGGATTCTTGTTTGGACGGACATTTTTTATTTTAAAAAAAAATTTGATTTTGATAAATAAGGGCCCACCCCATGTTGTTTATTTCTTAACCCCCTTGTTATTTTATCTGCCATGAATGTGAAACTAACACATTAGCCGATCTTAACCAAAAGATCAATTTCTGGCCTGAAATATAAAAACAACATATTCCAAATTTTGCAAACATATTCAAAACTTTTGTTATTGTTCCTCTTCTATATCTTTCCACCTCTCAAAAAGGGGTCACTGTACCCCGGCAGCTAACACAACTATTGCTCTGTGAGCTGACAGTTATTATTCTTACTTTTTATTTCTTACAGTATCTTCCTATTCAGAAGCTCTCCTATTCATATTCCAGTCTCTCATTCAACCCAACAAGCAGGGTTGGACTGGCCCGGCGGAAAACTGGGAAAAAACCCGGTGGGCCCGACCCTCATGGGCCCCCACCAGGCCAGGCCCCTCTTCCGTTATTGGAAATGGCACAGTAGGGGGATGGGAGCGGTGGGAGCCCCTGGACAGTGGGCCCCAGGGCCCCCAGTCCTGCCAACAAGACCCTAGCAACCAGATATCTGCTGAAATTCCAAACTGGAGAGCTGTTGATCATAAAGCTAAATAACTGAAGAGACACAAATAATAAAAAATTAAAACCAATGGCAAATTGTCTCAGAAGATCAGTTTCTAATTCATACTAAAATTTAATTTAAACCCCTTTAATAAGAGAGAGAGAGAGAGAGAGAGAGAGAGAGAGAGAATATTAACTTCAGCTATCATATCTTCAATAAATATTTGTAAACTAAGAATACCATGTTTCACTGTTTAAAGGAGAAGGAAATGCTAAAATTAAGTATTTATCAAAAAGGTCTATATACATACACCAGTAAATCCTCAAAGTAATGCTTCTCTGAGTCCTCTGTCAAAAGAAACATCACATTTGTTCCCTTTTATTGTGTACTCATGGGCTTCTGTATCAGACTTCCTGTTTTCAGCATAATCCTCCAGGGCTAGGGCTTGAGCATGCTCAGTTTGCTCCTCTCTCCCTCCCTCCTCCCATCCCTGCTGTAATATGAGCTCAGAGCTGTATGTGTGCAGGGAGAGACTCGGGCAGGAAGTGATGTCACACCAAGCTTATATGGCAGCTTCTATCCTAAACAAACAGAGAGAGCTTCTAGAGCTGTTTACTCATGTATGGTAAAACATTCTGTACAATAAATAGTGTTATAGCTTGTACTATTGTGGCTAATCTATTGGCAATAAACGGTCTTGGAGCTTTCCTTCCCCTTTAAATAAGCTCAATCGATACTGACTTAGCTGCTGTGGGGAGGGGGAAGTTCAGTTCAGCAACAGCAGGAGAAACCTACATCATGGAGTTTGTAATGATTTCAGGAGCTTAAATAGTCTTGTTTATTTTTCCTTCAACAGACCTAAATTCAGAGGGACTCCTACCCAAAATATTTGTTAAGGTTGGAGAGCCCTTTATTATAAGGTGTCGTGCTAAGAATGAAACATTTAAATTTGGAGTAGAATGGTCCTCTAACAGTACAGATCAAGTAAGTGACCTTCCTGTTATTCTGGCCCTATTTATTGTTATTAAAAAATACCATATATAAAATACACACAGCTGAAGGCTGCCTACATCTAACGTGTAGATTATATGCAAACACTGAGCTTTGTTCATTAGAATCTAAAGGGAGAAGGGGCATGTTTCAAATTAACTTCGTTCCAGATTTTCCCGAAGGCTATAATTGTGTTTTCATGGCATAAACTAAAGATACATTTGCCTCATTGATCTGAATTAATCTAATTATCCCAGAGTTTGTTCTAAACACATTACCATCATTTATTTACTGCAACAGACAGTATTTCTAAAGTATATTTATTTATACAACATATTATTGTTTCTCTGTTATAGTCAAGCACTGCCCTTGTCCTGATTATGAGTCATTAAAACGTAACAAAGGGAGAAGAAGGTGGTTTCATTGGTGGGAGGAGTGATTTGATTAACCTGTATATTTATATATTGAATATAGCTGAGTGTATTTGAAGAAAGAGACTACAGTAACAGCCAATCACATATGGTCAAAGTCTTATTCGCAACGTCTTTACAGATGAAGAGATCAAACAACGGTATTTACACCTGCTCCTCAACCTACCTACCAAGCAAGTCAGTCCAGGTCATCCTCTCAGGTACAATTAGCATTTGATATATTATGACAGTTATCCCATAGACTCCATTTTATCCAAATAATCTCTGTAATAAGAAAAAAATCAGTAGGTTGTACTTGATCCAAACTAAACTATAATCAATCCTTATTGGAGGCAAAACCAATCTTTTGGGTTTATTAAATTATTGTTTAAATGATTTTCTAGCAGACTTATGGGGGATTGTAAATATAGTCAGTAACAGAATTTTTTTTCACAATATTTGCACTAACAAATTTTCCTTTGCGCTAATTTAATATAGCTTTTGCAATCCCGGAAACTTTTTTAGTGACCTCTTCTGACTTTGGAAGAAGGTTTGCGAATTTTATCGTTTGTGCCAGTACGTGATAAATGTAATAAAACGTCTTACTGAAATAGTTCCAAAAGATTACAACACTTTCAAGCACTTCTTAATAGTGAGCACTTTATTGGTCTTCTGTGTCATGATGCCCATGAAGGGAAAAGGGGGGGTTCAGCATTGGCATCACTATAGAAGAAGCAGACTCCACAGCCAGGGGGGAATAAGGGGGCAGACGTCTGAAAAATCCTCCATTCCCAGCCGATCTCTTACCTGCAGCGGGTAAGGTGGACACAGACAGCCGGTAGACTCTCGAGCAGGATGGGAAGTGGGTGGGCATGACGTGGGCAGTGGTTGAATGCAGGAAGCGGAGTGGGCAGGTGGGAGGGCAGTTGAGGAGTATGCTGGGCCCCATTGAAGATTTTTGCAGAGGGGCCTAGCGCACTCTAGTTACGTTACTGGGCTTCAAGTGCCACTGGTTGTAGTGTTTTGAGTAGAGATCTAGAAGGAGACTGAGATGGGAACAGGAAGACAGATATTTGGCAAAGAAACTTTATTGCAGCAAAACAAAACAGAAAAGCAGGCACCGGCACAGGTAGGGTTAACTGAAGGTAGGCACTTATAGTGAAGCATGCTCAGGTGACAAGGCAAGGCTAAGGAACAGTACCGACAAAACAGAAAAAGGTACAACAAATGTGCAGGCAAAGGCCAATGGCTGCATCAGATCACGGTCAAGAACAATATTAACAGGAGCAGATACCACAGACGCAGTGTTTAGCAGGGTGGTTGACCTAATGAACTGGTCAAGACCCATTTGCATCAGTGGCTTTTAAGGCTTTTATTTAGTCCTAAACAGATAAACTTGGAGGTTTGCCGGGCGTTGGCTCGGATGTCACTGTGCAAGTGCCGGCCTGGAGCAAACACTATATTTCCCCCGAAATGTTTATTATTTGTACCCTACATGTCATTTTTATGCATACGGGCTACAAGGCATTGAAGAGAACATTACACCAAATGAAACAAACCTGCTCAAATATAGGATCATGCACCAATCATCTTCATGTGGCCAAACTTCGGGAGTGCTTTTTTTTTTTTTTGCCAATAGCAGTTCTTTTTTTTATCTTGCAGACAAGGGTTTCATTCACCTGAATACTTCCAAGGAAGCGTATACTATTGAGCAGAGAAAAGAGTTTTGTTTCCGTGTAACTTTCGAAGCATACCCAGCAGCGCGTTGTACGTGGCTTTACCGGTCAATTCACTTCCCATGTGAAAACGCTACAGAGGGAGCAAGGTGATTACGGCACTGTGATGTGCTTAGCCCTGTCTATACTGCAACTGTAAGAGGGGGCAGTGGTACTTTGACTGATGAGCAGTTGAAAATTTCTTGTTCCCAAAGTTTAGAGGATCAATAATCTTGCTGTAGGGACCAATAAATATTCATTCCATTGGGGGTCAGCAGGGTTTGCCGTAAATCTAAACCATACACACCTTCCTGGCCTTTTCACACTGCTCTGCCTTGTCATTGATATGGAAGTTGTACAAGTTTCTTTGCAAGTCATAAAAGTTTTTGAGGTATTCATGTAACTTTTTGCTATATGGACGAGCCCCCTAATCAGATCGAAATTTGACCAAGCCAGGGACAACTATCCCCCACTTACCCCTGATGACAGCCCTGTACCCCACTAAAAAAGGACCCCATGATATAATTTTTACAAACCTAAAACTGGTGTTGGTAGAAGATATCCAGTTCTAGAATAGTTCCATTCTTAAAAAAAGACGGATTGATTTCACTGAATCATTTTAAGCTGTTGGTTCTTGTATTAATCATTCACTGTAATCAGTATCTTTGCTGACATCAAAAAAGTTGGAGTTTTGTGTTTTTTTAAGTTTTTTTGACACTACGGGCCAATTTACTTAGTTTGAGTGAAGGAATAGAATAAAAAAAACTTTGAATTTCGAATGTTTTTTATGCCTACTTCGACCATCGAATAGGCTACTTCGACCTTCGACTACGACTTCTACTAAAAATCGTTCGACCATTCAATAGTCGAAGTACTGTCTGTTTAAAAAAAACTTCGGCCCCCTAGTTCGCCACATAAAACCTACTGAAGTCGAATGATTCGAAGGATTTAATCATTCGATCTAACAATTTTTCGTTCGATCATTCGATTGAACTATTTGCGGTAAATCCTTCGACTTCGATATTCAAAGTCGAAGGATTTCAAATTGATATTCGACCACAAGTAAATTTTCCCCTACGATTAAACTCTTTTCCTCTAAAACTACGAATGCCATGAAAGCTATTAAAAGATCAGAATTAAAAATGTAGGAATGGAAAAAAATGATGAATGATGCTCTAAAAAAAATCAGAAAACCTCTAAAAATGTAAGCTAGCAAAAATAAAATCTGAAAACCTCTAAGAGTCGGAATTGACTAAGAATATTTCAATAGGATCAGCGCTGCTCCCATTGGCTTCTGTGGGACCTCAACAACAGTTTTGTATTAGAGGTTTTCGTGGTTTTACACTTCAAAAATCGAAAATATTTAGGGTTTTAGAGAAATTTGTGAAGATAGAAATCCAAATTTTAGTAAATAGGCCCCATGGAATAATGTTTTGTTCTCGTTCATGAACAGCATGGCCAAGTTCTGCGACCATAAATATATGCCTGGAGAGTATACGTTCTACATAGAGAATGAAGACGTGCAGCTTAACAAAACATTCATTTTAAATCTACTGAGTAAGTTTATTGTTGTCTAATATTTTTTGCATTGGTATTTAAGGCATTGTATAAAATAAGTCAAACATCTGCATGTAATGTTGGGATATCTCTTGCACCTATTTCTGTATTATTATTGACATGCCAATCTCTGCTTTTATGTAACACAACAAAAACTCCCAGTGACTTCTTTTAAATGCAGAGGGCACCTTGATTCATTAGCAATACATCTGTAGAAATCAGTGCTGCAACTCATTTACTGTGATTATAATACAGTTTAGGTGAATGTTAAGTATTGATAAGGAAAAACTGAAATAGAATGCAAACCAGAACTCACTTGGGGGATGTCACCTAGGTTCCACCATGCCTGCTTAACACTCTTCTAACCTATTTTAATGTGACCAGGGATGTAACCAGTTTAACTCCCAAATCTGTTAGAGGCCAGAGAAATGAGCAGAAAATGTAAAGACTGAAAGGAAGAGAAGCAAAACTGTTGACCCTTTTTGTCAAGGGTGATGTTGCCTTAAAGGAGAAGGAAAGGTTAAAACTAAGTAAGCTTTATCAGAAAGGTCTATATAAATACACCAGTAAACCCTCAGAGTAATGCTGCTCTGAGTCCTCTGTCAAAAGAAACATCACATTTATTTCCTTCTATTGTGTACACATGGGCTTCTTTATCAGACTTCCTGTTTTCAGCTGAAACCTCCAGGGCAGGGCTTGAGCATGCTCAGTTTGCTCCTCTCCCCCTCCCTCCTCCCATCCCTGCTGTAATCAAAACTCAGAGCTGTAAGTGAGCAGGGAGAGACTCAGGCAGGAAGTGATATCACACCAAGGTTATATGGCAGCTTCTATCCTAAACAAACAGAGGTGTCTAGAGCTGTTTACTCAGGTATGGTAAAGCATTCTGCAGCATTAATATAGCATTCTAGCTTGCACTATTGTGGCTAATATGTTGACAGTAAACTGTTATACAGTTTAGGTGAATGTTAAGTATTGATAAGGAAAAACTGAAATAGAATGCAAACCAGAACTCACTTGGGGGATGTCACCTAGGTTCCACCATGCCTGCTTAACACTCTTCTAACCTATTTTAATGTGACCAGGGATGTAACCAGTTTAACTCCCAAATCTGTTAGAGGCCAGAGAAATGAGCAGAAAATGTAAAGACTGAAAGGAAGAGAAGCAAAACTGTTGACCCTTTTTGTCAAGGGGGATGTTGCCTTAAAGGAGAAGGAAAGGTTAAAACTAAGTAAGCTTTATCAGAAAGGTCTATATAAATACACCAGTAAACCCTCAGAGTAATGCTGCTCTGAGTCCTCTGTCAAAAGAAACATCACATTTATTTCCTTCTATTGTGTACACATGGGCTCCTTTATCAGACTTCCTGTTTTCAGCTGAAACCTCCAGGGCAGGGCTTGAGCATGCTCAGTTTGCTCCTCTCCCCCTCCCTCCTCCCATCCCTGCTGTAATCTGAGCTCAGAGTTGTAAGTGAGCAGGGAGAGACTCAGGCAGGAAGTGAAATCACACCAAGGTTATATGGCAGCTTCTATCCTAAACAAACAGAGGTGTCTAGAGCTGTTTACTCAGGCATGGTAAAGCATTCTGCAGCATAAATATAACATTCTAGCTTGCACTATTGTGGCTAATATGTTGACAGTAAACTGTCTTGGAGCTTTCCTTCTCCTTTAATTAAACTGAACATATGGGAGTTCAATTATCATTTTATCCTACTCATCAAGTGTAGGGTGTTAAGGGGGATCTATTGCAAAAATGAAAATTCAATATAAGCTTCATCTTGCTGAGATCAGAAACTTAATACAGTAAATATAATCAATTTAAAATTCTGGACGATTTATGAAATAATCAAGTTTATCTTCACTATCCTCCGTCGACCAACCTGTCTATCTTCATTCTGTCTTCATGCAGTAGGTGGAGTGATTTTTTTGATTGACAGATAGGTCGAATACATGCTTTAGGGGAGGGTTGCACCCTTAACCTATGTGCTCACTCTTTAAAAAAATAACAGGCTCTGACAAAGGGTCAATGTAGACCTGAAACATTCTTCTGACAGTCTGTAGGTGCTTTATCCATATGAAAAAAAATTACTTTTGGAGTGCTGTCCAAGAACTGGCAGTTTGGTGAACGGTGAAAGTGAACACAGTGTGACGTGCACCCAGTACATAAGGAATTCAGTGAAGGTGCTGACTGATTAGAGCAAACTAGTACAGTCAAATGTTGATCAACTTAAAGGGATACTGTCATGGGGAAAAAAAATTTTTTTCAAAATGAATCAGTTAATAGAGCTGCTCCAGCAGAATTCTGCACTGAAACCCTTTTCTCAAAAGAGCAAAAAGATTTTTTTCAATTCGATTTTGAAATCTGACATGGGGCTAGACATATTGTCAATTTCCCAGCTCCCCCAAATCATGTGACTTGTGCTCTGATAAACTTGAATCACTCTTTACTGCTGTACTGAAAGTTAGAGTGATATCACCCCCCTTCCTTTTTCCCCCCAGCAGCCAAACAAAAGAACAATTGGAAGGTAACCAGATAGCAGTTTCCTAACACAAGATAACAGCTTCCTGGTAGATCTAAGAACAACACTCAATAGTAAAAACCCATGTCCCACTGAGACAGATTCAGTTACATGAAAAACAGCAGCCTGCCAGAAAGCATTTCTCTCCTAAAGTGCAGGCACAAGTCACATGACTGGGGGCAGCTGGGAAATTGACAAAATGTCTAGCCCCATGTCAGATTTCAAAATTGAATATAAAAAACCTGTTTGCTCTTTTGAGAAATTGATTTCAGTGCAGAATTCTTCTGGAGTAGCACTATTAACTGCGTTTTGAAAAAAACATGTTTTCCGGTGACAGGATCCCTTTAACAACATCCCTTATTTTCAAAGTTCCAGGTCAATTTCCAATTCCATTGAAATATTCTGTTGTTATTGTTTTACTAAAATATGCATCTTTGTCTTCAACCAGAGAAACCTGAGGTACATACTGCATCAATGCAAGATTACTTGTCTTGTACTGCTAGCGCCAACCCATTAGCAGTTTGGTCATGGAAGAGAAGCAGGGGAGATCTCTCCAAGTAAGTAGCATACAAAAGATGTTAAAAATAAAAAGAGAATTTAAAGATAACCCAATTTAAGAAACACCAAAACCATTACAATTAATAATTTATATGTTGTTTATTGAATGTACAGAATGTATAGTTGCAGGTGTGGTGGTGACCATCTGCAGCCGTACCCCACTCTGTATTAAGACCCAGTAGGCATGCTAGTATGAAAGCATTGTTTTAAAATAATTTGGCATTTACAATATATGGTGTATTGCAAACAAGGCAAACATATGACAAATTTACCTGGGTATGTAGGACTTATGCAGATTTGCCCTAAACCTGCACATTCATTTCCTCCATGCAATCCATACCAATTGGCATTGAGATACTGAAGAACCCATACTTCTTGTTTTGCTATGATAATTCCATCTTTACAGTGAATAATGCTGGTGCTGCAAGTACGGAGCGCAGGATTTTGTCAATTTTGCATTGTAACATCATATTTATTTTTCTCTCTGATTGGGTTGTCCAAGTTTTATAACTAATTACCTGTTGCCTTAAAGCTGCACAGAAGACATTATTGATGGTTTTTCGTATGGACTAGCAGAAAGGATGTCTGACGCTTGGATATCCAGGAGCGACCTGTATACAGGCAACTTTACAGGGACTTTTTGGATCTGTTGCTGTGCAGTTAATGCTGTTGGACTGACTTGTGAAAGGATGCCTTTAATAAACACGAGTAAGCCATATCCAAACGTTCCTGTTTACAGCAGGAAAATGTCTTAATTCATTTGTGTATGTATGTATATTTTTATTTATATAGCACCACTTGTGGATAACAGTAAATGCAGAATTTACTTCTACTACTACTAGTTTGGAGCCAAACTACTCAGAATAGTGTCAAATTGATGCCAAACTACTCAGAATAGTGTCAGACCCATTTAAGAAATGCAGAACGTCAAGTTCATTATTAATTCCATAATGAAATAGCATATGATTACCTGTGCCCAAATTTCTGTATACATAATGGGGATCTATGATATAATATACCTGATATACTTCCTTTAACTATTGCATCACCAGACCTTCTGCCCAGAACACACTGAGCATGTGCAGTGTCACTGACACTCCTAACAAAATATGAGATGGTGACCCCTGTGCACAACTTGGAAGGCCTGAATCATTATTTAATATTCTAAAACTGGTGCAGTGAGTTTAGTACAGGTATGGGATCCGTTATCCAGAAATCCATTATCCAAAAAGCTGTGAATTTCTGGATGGCTGTCTTCCATAGGCTCCATTTCAATCAAATAATTAAAATTTTTAAAAATAATTTGCTTCTTCTCTGTAATAATAAAACAGTACCTTGTACTTGATCCCAAATAAGATTTAATTAATCCTTAGTGGAGGCAAAACAAGCCTATTAAGTTTATTTAACTATTGAGTTTGTTTAAATTATATTTTAGTAGACTTTAGGTATGGTAATCCAAAATACAGGAAAATCCCTTATCCGAACAACCCCAGGTCCCAAGCATTCAGGATAACAGGTCCCCCAGCTACTTCAGATTTTGTAGCTGATACTTCCCTAATAAAGCAAGATTAACAATGGATTTTTTTCTATTTTTTTTTCCAGAAGCCATTGTTGAACAAAATTCACATTTTATCCCTGTGGTAACTTGTCTCTGCGTATTAAGCATCTTCTTTTTAACTGCACTGATTTATAACAAATCCCAAAAGGTAAGAATACTTCTTAATAGTAGACGTATGCAGACTTTTAAGATATTTAACATTTTTTCTGAATCTTTTTGTTTTAAGAAAAACCACTATCAAAGCCAACTGCAAATGATACAGTACATTGGCCCATCAGACAATGAATACATATACATTAATTTCAGTGTCTTGGAGTATGATTTAAAATGGGAGTTCCCTAGGGAAAATCTAGAATTTGGTAAGACAATAACAAAATCCAATAATGTTTTGCAATTTGCATAATTAATGCACAAAATGAACTAAATATTTTTAATTGTAGGGAAAGCATTGGGTTCTGGGGCCTTTGGAAAAGTGGTGACTGCAACAGCCTATGGTATAACCAAGTCGGGGGTCTCACTTCAAGTTGCTGTAAAAATGCTCAAAGGTAAGTTTAAGTTTCCATCACAGAGAACATCTTCTTTTATATAATTGTTATGATTTCTTAACGGTGCACTGATTGGAAGATAATCTTCTCCAGTCAGCGCTTTGACAGTAACTGCATTCCAGAACTGAAGGTGACAGTGAATAGGGTGGGTTAGGAAAAAGAGGACATCAGTGAAGAAGTATAAGGCAAGGCAGCCATCAGAAATCATGAGGCCTTGTACAAAAACATTTTTTGGCCGCTGGTTCCCACTATCCCCAAGTGCCCGTTGGAACCTTTTTCCACTACCCATACTACACAACTTCTTTCTCATGCACCTAGTGCTCACTAATTGATTTCTGCTAATTCTATCTATACCTGTTCTACAAGTATTAGGGCTTGAGTCACCCACTGACTGTCAAGGTTCCATGGCTAAAAATATACCAATATATATATATATTTCACAGAAAATGCTGATGGTTTGGAAAAAGATGCACTGATGTCAGAACTGAAGATGATGACTCAAATTGGGCACCATGAAAACATAGTCAATATGTTGGGAGCATGTACAACGGCAGGTAATTATAATCCTCTTCTAGTCTGTTTTAGTACGGGGAATGTTTGTATAAAAATTATCTACCCTTGAATTCTCTTCCTGACCCAGCCTGTACCACTTGCCATGTATGGGCCAATCAAAGACTCAGTGGGGGTCATTTATCAACACTGGGCAAATTTGCCCGCTGTTACCCATGGCAACCAATCAAATTGTTGCATTCATTGTTCTACTTGCAGCTGCTTGGAAAAAGCAAAGCGCCGATTGGTTGCTATGAGTTACTGCCCACGGGCAAATTTGCCCAGTGTGGATAAATGAGCCCCAGTGTGTAACAGTTTTTGTGGTTTCAACTAGACGACACCTCTTGAAATGGTCTTTTTAGTTGATGGACAAATCCTACATTTAAATGATTGTTTATATGATAAGCTTGGTCCTATGATAACGAAAAGATCTTTTAAAAATCTTAATATCTATGGCCACCTTTAGTGTAACCAGTCCTAAGTCTGGCCCTGCAAAATAAAACAGTTGGTGACAACAGTTCAAGGAACAAGTAAAAGTTAGAACAACAATTGAAGAATCTCTATCCTTCAGTTGATGCCAGTGCAAAGGAATATCTTGGCTGTCGAATAACTGGTGTATATTCAGTTCCCTTGAGAATTTTACTGTGTTTTATACCGAGCCAAGGTTGTTTTCATTTCAAGAGCTATAGCCCATTTGTATATATCTGTCTTGAGGCTTTGTAGCCCGATTGCTTATAATGCTGACCAATATTCTCTTTAAACAACAGGACCTATTTACCTCATTTTTGAATACTGTCGCCATGGCGACCTTCTTAATTATTTGAGGAGTGAAAGAGAAACATTTCACAAAACATGGACAGACGTTGTCAAGGACCATAACTTCAGTTTCTACCATAATTTTACTCCAAACCAAAAATCCAGGTACTGAATATATATATATATATACTATGTATATATTAAAGTCCGAATGCCAAAAACTCGAAAAATGTGAAAAAAAAAACCTAGATTTTTTTTTGGATTTCTTAATTTATTATACCCCGAGAATGGAAAAAGTCAGAATCAGAAAATCCGGCATCTCAGACCTGCCAAGGTTGTATATAAGTCAATGGGAGAAGTCCCGAAGATATCCTGATCTGCACTGGGTTTCGTGGAATAATCCAAAAATATTGTGGTTTTCAGGCAAAAACTGCACAGGGAATTTTCGGGAAAATGTATTAATAAATAAGGGGAATTAACCTGTGCATATTTGGTCGAAGTAGTCAGAAAACAATAAGATAAATCTGGATTTTGATAAATAACCCCCTTAGGGGCAGATTTATCAAGGGTCGAATTTTGAAGTAGAAAAAGCTTCGAAATTCGAATTGAATTGGAATACTTTAACTTCGAATATCGAAGTAGAAGTTTTTTTTACATCCAATTTGCCCATTTGCGGTAGGTTTAAGTTGGCAAAGTATTGAAGCCGAAGTTTTTTTTAAAGAGACAGTACTTCGATTATCGAATAGTCGAATGATTTTACTTCAAATCGAATTCGAAGTCCTAGTAGCCTATTCAATGGTCGAAATATCCAAAAAATTACTTTAAATTTCAAATTTTTTTACTTCGATAATTCCCTCGAATTCACTTCGACCATTGATAAATCTGCCCCTTAGTGTCTTGTTGTGGATTCGATCATATGTATCGATGCAATAAAGCTGTAAGTTACAAATCATATGGTTTGCATCTTCCATTATAGTTTTTGCTGCTTCCATTTAGATGCTAGAAGTTCAAATCTGAATCTTCTATAACAGTGTTGGGCTGGCCTACTTGGGAATACCAGGAAAACCCCCAGTGGGCCAGGGAGTCATAAGGTCTCCCTGCTTCTGAAACTTCGGCCTATGTCATGGTCATCCCCTTATCAAAGGTCAAATTTTGAATTCATGTGAGTTGTTTAAAACTCCCATGAACTCGAAATTCGACCAATTTGAGTTCTTAAAGGGCCAGAGTATGATAAATCTTGAAAATCTGATTTGAATTTTTTAAAAACGCGAATCGGATTTGAATAACTCCCTAGTCAAAGTTGAGAGTTTTGACCATTACAAAAGGGCAGGCAGGGAGTGGGCAGACAGGGGGCCGGGTACGGCTCTCTGTCCACCGGACCCCTCTGAAGATTTCAGTTACGCCGCTCTAGTTACGCCGCTGCTTGTTCTTGTATATGGCAACAGAGCAGCCCAATGATTTGCTGGCTTAGGATAAAAGGATGCAATAAGAATTATACAGGTGTAAACAATGTGTGTAAACAATATGTTTTTTCTGGGATGATAGCACCCCTTTAGGACACTCTTAGAAGTAGCCAATATTTACGCAGTGGTTCACACACATATACTGCATCTATTTTAACTCAATGGACAGAAATAGCAGAGGTTAATCATTTCTGTGATTTTTATTTTCTCACTTTTCTTTAGTGTGAGACGGGAAAGCCTCCGGGACAATGGCTCTTATATAGCAGAAAACAGAACACTGGTCTCTGGAAACAGTCAACAAATAGAGGACTTTTCATTTAACTCTGAGCAAAATAACAATCAAGAAGAACGTAAGAGTCATTAATTAAAATACTTTAAATACTAAAATGTTCAGTGTTGAATGTTGTATAAAGAGAAACGATTACAGTATATTTAGTTAAATCTGTGACTATTTAGAACCATAATACTGTATGATCATGCTTATGACACTAGCAACCAGCGCCGTTTCTGTGTACATTGAGGCGGCTCCAGTAATGCCGCCCCCCCATCCCGATTCCATTTCTGGTGGGGAGGCAGCAACGCTAGTGTGGAGAGAGCAATTGCTCTTTCTCGCCCTAGTAAAGCCGAATTTCTGGTTTAAAAAACGGAAATTCGGCTCTTGAAGGCACCAGGAGCGGCTTTTTGCCGCCCCTGGAAACCTAGCTGGCGATGCCGCCTGAGGCGAGCACCTCAACTCACCTCATTGGCAGATCGCCCCTGCTAGTAACATCGGCTCCATTACAGAAATTGGAGCAAGGAGCGAAGTCTAAAAAACTAATTCAAAGCCCATGCATTTATATTTCTCCTTATGCTCTTAGGTCCACCTCTTTGCTTTCTTATAATAGAGTGGAGAAAATGTAAAGTTTGGTGATACCTTTTATAAGCTGAAAAGGCACATTATATATAGGGATGTAGCGAACCGCCGCCGATGTGTTCGCGAACGCCGTTCGCGAACACCGGCAAAATTTGCGAACAGTTCGCGAACTGTTCGCGAACTTCGAACATCCGAAAATCGTTCGATTCGAACGATCGAAGGATTGAAATCATTCGATCGAAGGATTTTCGTTCGAATCGAACGATCGAAGCCATTCGATCGAATGATTTCATTCGATCGAATGCTTCGATCGTTCGATTCGAACGAAAATCCTTCAATTTTAGCGGTCGAATGGTCGAACGATCGAACGATTTTGACGCGAACGCCTATTGGCGAATGTCGCGCGACGTTCGCGAACTTGCGGCGGACGCGAACAGTCGAAGTTCGCGCGAACTAGTTCGCCGGCGAACAGTTCGCTACATCCCTAATTATATATACTGTTAGATCACTGAAAAAGGGTTTAGGGTCAGGGCACAAACTCAGATTCAGGGAGATTAGTTGCCTGGCGACAAAAATTTCCTCTTCTTCAGGGTGACTAATCTCCCCGAACTGCCTTCCCGCCAGCTTGAATGTAAATCACCAGCGGGATGGCACTCGGAGCGCTTTGTTTCCAAAGTTGCTCGAAGTTGCCTTTCGAAAGCTTGCAATTGTTACTTATTTAGTTAGCCAATAAAAGGTATCACCAAACTTTACATTTTCTGCATTTTTTCAATGAGCGACACGGTACAACATCTTAAAAGTATAATAGAGTGCAATGAGTTGTGCCAGTGACAAAAGACTTTGGTAGAAAACTGTCACATAGTAGGCAAAAATGTTGCGAGGTAGACAAAAAAGTATTATCCTCCCCTCTCCTTCCACATTAAATAATAATATTTGAACGATTGAGATTTGAGCACCCAGATATTATCTTTTAAATTTATTAGTTGTGCCTGTGTTTGTAACCTAGTAATATATAAACTATAGATGATACGTTTTGATTAAACAGCAACAGAGTTACTAAGTTTAGTAGTAGATACTACAATTAGCAGATTCGGTCATCACAGTCAACAAGACTTGAAAGTAAGGAAAACAATTTTATTGGTAGCCCAAAAAGCAGGAAAAAGGCGCCACAAAAAAAACCCATATACTCTAATTATGTTTGCTACTAAAGCGACAAAAAAGCAGCAAATCTTACTTTTGTTGCACAACAACATTTGAAGACAAGCTGAATTTGAACCTTTTAAGTCGTCTAGGTTTATTTGGATGATCCTGTTCTTTAGAGTATGTTTTAAATTTGAGAAAGAAAAAGAAAATTAGGGTTCAGATCAATTTGGTATTCAGCCAAATAAAATAATATTAAGGTAAAAATATGACTCCTGTTACATCATCCATAAAATTATAATTGGGGTCTGAAATAGGGGGGAAGCATAAGAGGCACATTCTTGGAAAGCAATGGCAGGGGGAATTATAACCCCACAATATTATATAAATCACTGCTCTGACTGCTCATTGGGGGCTGAAGGGAGGATACATGATAAAGATAGTCCCCAAACACATAGGGGCAGATTTATCAAGGGTCATTTCGAATTGAATAAACTTTGAAATTTGAGTTCAAAAAGACCAACCGCAATTAAGGTTTTTTTTGGTTGAATAGGTCAGTTTTCAATCAAATAGCTCCGTATTCGGCCGAATTCGAATCATATGATTCAAAGAAATATCGCATCCGATCGAATTCGATTCAAAGTTTTTCCCCAAAATAAAGTCCACCAATTGACTCCAAGTAGGCTCTAGGAGGTCCCCCATAGGCTAAAACAGCAATTCAGAAGGTTTTAGATGGCGAATGGTCAAAGTCGAATTTTTAAAGACATTACATGAAAAATTTCGATATTCTGAAATAAAAAATTGATTGTGTTTTTTAATGCTTAAAAAAGGCTTTTTCCACACTACAGAGATTAAATATGAAAACACAAGATGTTATGATGAAGAAGATCTGCACGTTCTAACATTTGAAGACCTGCTGTGCTTTTCATATCAAGTTGCAAAGGGGATGGAGTTCCTCGAATCGAAGCTCGTAAGTTTGCTTGTTTTTAAAATAAAGAAAAATCCCTTGTTGATGATAAAATAATTGCAGTATAATTCATTATGTTTCAGGAGCTGGTCCATGCCATAGGTACCGGATAGGGTGTAACTAAAACTGTAACTGTATAGAGTAGATTTTGGATATGTCAGCTAACAATATCCAACCAGATCTTCTTTTCTGTACAGGTATATCCAGAAAGCTCTGAATTATGGAATGGCTGTTTCCCATAGACTCCATTATATAGTGAATAAAGTACCCCCTCTTGTAAAATATAAGGATATTATAAGTTACCGAGGAGTTTCATGACCATATAAACGAGGCCGAAGGCTGAGAGTTTTTATGCAGGTCATGGAACTCCGAGGTAACTTCTAATATCCCCAGTCATGTGACAGAAATGACATCACTACTCACCGTTTATAACTGATGACATCAGAACTCACCGTTTATAAAGATACAATTTACAAGATATTCATGGCTTTTGTGTATTATATCAAAATAATCAAATCATTTTTTTCAATGTTTTCCTTTTTCTCTGTAGCAGTAAAACTGTATCTTGTACTTGATCAGAACTAAGATATAATGAATCCTTATTGGAAACAAAACCAGTCCTTTGGATTTATGATTTTCTGGTAGAATTCATATATGAAGATCCAATTTAGGGAAAGATCCGTTATCTGGAAATCCCCAGGTCTCAAGCATTCTGGATAACTGGTCTCATATCTGTTTAATGGAGACATTTCGGTTTCCCCACAAAATCCACTGAACCGCGGAGTCTGATAAATCTTTGCCCTTTGCGGATAAACAAAACTTTGTCAAGCTGTCATGTATTTACTGAATATGAAATGAACCTTGAAAATGTAACTTAAACGGGAAAGTTCCAAACAACTGAGCAAAAAGAGGTTTTGTGTTCCATTTCCAAAAATAGACATTAATGTCTACAGATAAAATTGCAACAGCATCCCTTGGGGGGAGCATAAATAGAAGGTGCTAATAAATAGATAAATGATAAGTTGAATCATAAAGCTTAAATCATACTTATTTCACCTTTGGGAATTTATAAAAAGCCAAATCCCTGCCTGGTGGCTACCCAAAAGGCTCTCTATAAAGTGATAAAAATAATAACAATAATGAAAGTAAGTGATGTCGGGCATAACCAAAATCATATAAGGCTCTGACTAACCAGACTGATGTACTCTGGCATTAAGCCCAGCGCTGGGGAAAGGGATAAAAAGACTATTTCTTGGAAGATTTTAAAACCCAAACATGAAACTGAGAAATTGAACAAATTTCACCATCACGCTCCAATGAAACTGGCCCTAGGAATTTATAAGGGTCATATACGATTGCCTTCCCAATAAATAAGCCTTGGCCAGATATTGGTCAGATAGGTCATTGTTTTGCCCCCCCCCAGTCCATTTATATGATCTGGAGGTGCCAAAACAACCAATTTTTGAATAGAAATAAGGCCGTCCCACTCCTAGTCCTATGCTTCATTGATTCTGGGATATATATTGTTTATCCACATCTAAAGAATCTACTTTTTATGATGGGTCTTCAAGCTTTAGCTCTTTCCACCCAACTACTAACCTGAACATGAGTATGCCTTCACCGATCCCTACAAACTCTGTAGTACCATTGAACTAATATTGCTGCCATGAAACCTTATTGTGAAACATGTGAGGATTAATAGGGAGTCGTGATAATCAATCATTTCTTTGCACAGTGTATTCACAGGGATCTCGCTGCAAGAAATATCTTGATAACCAATGGGAAAGTGGCCAAAATATGTGACTTTGGACTTGCTAGGGATATTGAGAATGACTCAAACTATGTGGTTAAAGGAAATGTAAGTGACATTTTGTTGGTATAATCTGCTGCAATTTATGAGCCATATGCTATGAAACTACAGCTCACACCACCCCTGTCATCTAGATCATATCATATAATCACTGTTCTTTATTGTCAATATAAATGTCTAAGTTGGAATGGAAAGGCTGCAACAATGAATACAGCTGGGACAACGGGTGGGATGGTGGTCCCAATGAAGATGGGCGATTTGTTTTTACCCTCTTCTCATGCTCAGATGTATGGCTGCTGAGATTCTAGATCGTTCATACATTACCTATCAGATGGTGGCAGCAAATCTATCTACATCTCAGGGAACACAATTAAAGGAAAACTATACCCCCAAAATGAAAACAGCAACAGATAGTTAACATCATATAAAGTGGCATATTATAGAAACTTACCAAACGGGTGTATATATTTAAGTAAATCTTGCTCTTTTACATCTCTTGCCTTGAGACACCATTTTGTGATGGTCTGTGTGCTGCCTCAGAGATCACCTGACCAGAAATACTTCAACTCTAACTGTAACAGGAAGAAGTGTGGAAGCAAAAGACAGAACTCTGTCTGTTAATTGGCTCATGTGACCTAACATGTATGGTTTGTTTGGTATGTTTGTGTGCATAGCGAATCGTACAATCCCTTATTTTTTAAATTGGCAATTTTCTATCTATGATTACCCAATGGCACATACTACTACAAAAGTATATTATTATGAAAATGGTTTATTTACATGAAGCAGGGTTTTACATATGAGCTGTTTATGAAATATCTTTTTATAGAGACATACATTGTTCGGGGGGTATAGTTTTCCTTTAAGCACAAACTGTCAAATGAGCATGAATAGGATATACTGCTCCAAAAGGAACTTGCAAATACCCAGCTGATATTCAGGTATAATTTTCTTCCTATCTTTCCCTTTACCTATATTTTATTTTTTGGTTATTTTTATTTTTTTTAATATATATATAGTATATATATATATATATATATATATATATATATATATATATATATATATTTTTTTTTTTTTTTATTTATTTATTTTTTTTCAAAATGGACCAGCACTCTTGGAGTGCTGGTCCATTTTGAAAAATACATGTGACATTTGACCAAGCACCCACGAGTGGATTGAGGAGTAAGAGTGCGGGTATCTTCAGAAATACTAAAATTACAAACAGTCCCATAATACCCAAATCCCAGTATTGAGGCAGTTTTAAGGTGCTGGCAGAATCGGTTTGAGACCATGCCAAGGTTGTGTAGTTGTGAAATCATCTGCATGCAGTTGTCCATGTTCTACAAATTCAGTTTTGTAGTCTGTCTCGAGGAAGAGACAACCTTGATATAGACTGTCACAGTTTATATATAAAGTGTAAATAAGAGTTTGTGAATATATATATACAGTATATATATATATATAGATTATATATATAGATACTTTTTTTAAGGGGGACCTGTCATCCTAAAAAATAATTCCAAATTATTTTCCATCCAAGGCTATTGTGATACTAAGCTCTATAGTTAGTATAGATATGGGTATATAGAATTTAATTAAAAGTAGGGAGGGGTGTGTGTATGGATGCTGGGTTTTCATTTGGAGGGTTGAGCTTGATGGACTTTGTCTTTTTTCAAAACAATTTAACTATTTAACTATGTAACTATGTAAGTTGAGCAAAATAAAATGTACTTACACTACATTTGTTATTTACAGTTTGTTTCCTTCAGTCTTGGAATTACACAATCACAGCAAGCAGGCAGAAGCCATTTTGTGGACACTGTTATTAAAACAAGTTGTGCACCAGAATGGGGGACCTAATGGCCATGAGCAGTGCCCTACACAAAAATAGAGCTGTAGGAGGGAGGGGGAATGTGGGGAGAGCAGTGACATCTAGGAAGTGCTGAATGGAAAGTGAAAGTAATTGACTGCCCCACCTCTATACCTCATTCATAGAGGCGGGGCAAGTAATATATGATTGACAGCTTAGATATTTAAACACCTTTATAACAGGTCTACTTTGATAAAAAATAAAAAACCTCTCCATCTGCCACCAAAAGTGTAAATCAGAGGTGGAGCTGGAGGGTATGAGGCAAATTGTAGCACGTTGCGGATAGACAGGGGCGATCCTGGCCCCTCCGCCGCCTGAGGCAGCAGCAGTTGCTGCTGCCCCCCCTCCCCCGGAAATTCGCTCTTAAAGTACCAGGAGCAGCATTTTTGCTGCCCCTGGTACCTATTGGGGCGCTGCCGCCTGAGGCGACAGCCTCAACTCGCCTCATTGGCGATGCACCCCTGCGGATATAAATGACATCACGTGTAACAGAAAGTGATGTCATGCAAAGCCGTGCTAATGACGCCACTTCCATGTGCTGGGGGCTGCACCTACTGTAGATCTGATGCCTAGGGTGGCACCCAACCTGAATACTGCACTTTCACAGGTTTATGCGGCTGCATAATTTCATACTGCTGTTAATTATTATTTAAACGTCCCACATCTCTAACTGTTTCGTTTTTTTCCTATAGGCTCGTCTACCAGTCAAATGGATGGCACCAGAAAGCATATTTGAAGGCATATATACCATAAAGAGTGATGTGTGGTCATATGGCATATTGCTCTGGGAGATCTTTTCTCTTGGTAAAAATGCTGTAAATAATGATTATGTGTGTTATTTTATAGGGTACGTGTCACTATAATGAAACCAGCTAACCTGTAGTAGGTCAACCTACTAATTATCTGCAGCAAATAATGCGACCCAGGCTGTGAGTGGCTGATCTCCTGAGGCTGCTTCCAGCATGGTGTAGTGCATTTAAATGGCCAAGCACCAAAACCTGTGGTTGAGTTGTTTGCAGCAGAAACATCATGTAATATTGAGAGAGCACACGCATAAACACATAAGGGCACATTTACTAACGGTCGAATATCGAGGGTTAATTAACCCTCGATATTCGACCATCGAAGTAAAATCCTTCGACTTCGAAAATCGATTTACCGCAAATACTTTGATCGAATGATTCGATCCTCGAATCAAACGATTTTAAGGATTTTAATCCATCGATTGAAGGATTTTCCTTTTATCGAAAAAAGCATAGAAAGCTTATGGGAAGGTCCCCATAGGCTAACATTGATTCTAAGTGCCGAAGTAGGTAGTCGAAGTTCTTTTTAAAGAGACAGTACTTCGACTATCGAATGGTCGAATAGTCGAATGTTTTTTAGTAGAAGTTGTAGTCGAAGGTCGAAGTAGCCTATTCGATGGTCAAAGTACCCCAAAAAAAACTTCGAAATTCGACGTTTTTTTACTTTCAAATCCTTCACTCAAGCTTAGTAAATGTGCCCCTTAGTCCACAAAAACTATAGGGGAAAAAAATGAAAACTGTGTGGCATATACCTGTATATTCATCGACCCTTTAAGTGCCATTAACCTTTTGGGTGCCAACGGCATAGATTCAGGGTTTCAGCATTCTGTTCAAATGACTGGAAATAAAACACATAGCTAGCAGGCCAAAGAGCTAAACTCCCTCTTTGGATTTGGTACCTGTTCTTTAACTATGACTGTTCCAGTTTAACAAAAGATGGTGACATTTCTTGGGGGCAGATTTATCAAGGGTCGAAATTCAAATAAAAAAAGACCAACCAAAATGTATTAAAAAAATCGAAGTTTTTTTTCCGGGTGAATAAGCCATTTTCGTTAGAATTTCGAATAGTACGTATCGACGTAATAGCACATTCGATCGAATTCGAATCAAATTTTTTTTTTTTTTTAAAAAGATTTTTAAATGTTTCCGATTTTTTCAGCAATTCGGCAAGTTTTAGATGGTGAATGGTCAAAGTTGAATATTTAAAGAGACAGTACATGATAAATTTCAATATTGGAATATTGGACTATTCCCTAGTCAAAGTACACAAAAAATAGTTTGAAATTCAAATTTTTTTAATTCAAATTTTCACTTTGACCCTTGATAAATCTGTGTTGTTTCTTTTTTTTTACACCTTATATTTCCTTTCACGGCAGGAATCAATCCCTATCCTGGGATTCAGGTTAATGCCCACTTCTACAAGCTCCTGCAGAGCGGATTTAAGATGGAACAGCCATTCTATGCCACGGATGAAATGTGAGTATGTGTACTTGCTAAATAGCTACAGCAGCCAGTGGCATAACATGGGATCTTTAAAGCCAATAATTACAGTGGGAATCTTACAATGCTGAAGAATCATTCCTATTGTCCTTAAAGGGCACCTATTGCCTGAATTTCCCCCCCCCCCACCAGAGGCGTGAACTAATAGAGCCCACACTCTGCTGGGGGAAACAATAGGTTTTTTATTTTCAAAGATACTTTCTCATTATTATGGTGTATAATGAGCAAGTGGGCCCATATCAGACGTCTATGTCAGACGCATGTACATAATGAGCTAGTGGGGAGACTCGCTCATGCACTCTATACAACCTGGCACCTCGGGCTGAGAGCTCCCTCCTGGTGTGGGTGACGTAGCACCCGTAGTGCAAGCTTTATTAGTTTTAGGTTTAATTCAAGTGACAGGTGCCCTTTAAGGCCTAAAAACATGATAAATGACTTATAGAAAGGCATTCAGTGTTGAAGATAGTAAAGATGGGGGTTAAATTACCCAAATGAAAGGGGGGTCCAGGTGCTCAAGCCCCAGACCTTCAGTTCGGGGAGGCAATGATATGCAAGTAGATAATAAAGAGCTGGCAGTTACCAGACCGCACTCCTTAAATTGATGTAAAAAGTATTTATTTAGGCAAAAAAACATAACAGCAAAGCCTTGCGCGTTTCGTGCCTTAGAGGCCTATGATTAAGTGCTCCTAAGGCACGAAATGCGTAAGGCTTTGCTGTTATGTTTTTTTGCCTAAATAAATACTTTTTAACTAGATCAATTTAAGGAGTGTGGTCTGGTATCTGCCAGCTCTTTATTATAGACTTGCCTAAAAACATGATGCATGGCTTATCATTGCCTTACTGACCATACAGAATCAAAAATAACACAGAATTGCAAGGGCAAGTTTACCCCAAAATAAAAATGTGCCTAATAAAAGAAAACAATTCTAAGCAACTTTTCAATATACCTGCATTACCAATTTGCAGTGCTTTTAAAGTTATTTGTAAACACAATTGCTATTGAAGACAGCATTTGCTTAACACCTGGTGGTTACTTTTTAAACAATGTTGCAAAAGTCTTGGTTCCCCAGCAAAGTCAGGTCTGTTAATCAACAGTCTAAGCCACCAAGGCAGAGAATAGAAAGGGATGATGATTTCTACATACTCTGCATTCATTACCCCTGCAAACATGTCAGAGACAAGTGGAAGGGTTACTGCCTGCTCCTACTTTTCTTCTAAAGAAATATAACTAGGTAGCCATGCCCTGCCCCATTATACTCACTCCCTGACTGGGCTTTCTGCCCAACCCTGCATGTTTCTAGTAAGTCAGATACATTTTAGGACTTTTTCACGGACGGGGATCGCATTTACCTTGGTGCAAATTTCAGGTATACTGTTACTTGGGGACTGGGGAGGGATGGGCAGAACAGGGTGACTCCTGGAGACTCTGTGTTACGGTGGCCATACACAGGCCAATAAAAGCTGCCGACAGACCGAGTCGGCAACTTATTGGCCTGTGTATAGGGCCATCCGACAGGCTTTCCTGATCGATATCTGGCTATCGTCTAGATGTCGATCGGACGGGACTAAAAATCCTGTCGGATCGCGCCCGCATATGTTCGTTGATGCGGCCCCGTGATCTAACCGCCCGTTAGCTGTTGGCCGATGATCGGATCAGCCCGATATTCCCCACCTCAAGGTGGGCATATCGGGAAGAGATCTGCTCGTTTGGCGACATTGCGGATCTCTCTCTGTCTTTAGTTGCTATGTCTCAGATTCCTAATACAACGTATATAAAGGAGAACTAAAGTCTAACTAAAGAAGTAGGTAGAAATGTTGTACATTATGTTTTGTGCTTCTGTACCAGCCCAAGGCAACCACAGCCCTTTAGCAGGGAATATCTGTGTCTCCAAAGATGCCCCCGTAGCTCCCCATCTTCTTTTCTGCTGATTCACTGCACATGCTCTGTGCTGCTGTCACTTACTGAGCTTAGGGACCCACTCACAATATACAGTACACATAGAATAGAAATGTCACAATATAAAGCTAATTAGTAATTAATACAGATAATTACTACATGACAGCACAGAAACCAGTGCAATTAGCATCAGAATTTAATAATCAGCCCTGTAGCATCAGCTTATATTACAGACCATCCTCATTTTCTGCTGGATAATTAGTGACGACCCCTAAGCTTAGCTTCTCAACAGCTGCTCAGAGCCCACTGAGCATGTGAGTGTCACAGACACTTTCCAAGATGGTGACCCCCTGTGACAAGTTTGAAGTCCTGGATCATTGCTGCTATTGACAAGCTGAAACTTTAAGCTGGTGCAATAAGGTCATTATATAAAACATGGCATTTTTAGCCACATTAACTTTTATGGTTTAGTTCTCCTTTAAGGACAGAGACAAAAGGAAAGGGATTGGTACTTAAAAGGTATCAAATAAAGTCACTCATTATACTGGCATATTAAAGGAGTGTGGCTATAATATAGGAGAGGCCTAATTTTGTATACCAGTATGGGATTCATACTGAAAAGCCATTTACCATAGACTCCATTTTAAACAAATAATCCACATTTAAAAAAAAAACAAAAAACATTTTCTTTCCCTCTGTAATAATAAAACAGTACCTTGTACTTGATCCCAACTAAGATATAATTAATCCTTATTGGAAGCAAAACCAGCCTATTGGGTTTATTTAATGTTTTTGTGATGTTTTTGTGATTTTCTAATAGAGTTACGGTATGAAGATCCAAATTATAGAAAGATCTGTTATTCGGAAAACCCAGGTCCAAAGCATTCTGGATAACAGGCCTGTACCTGTACAAATGATCTCCTTTGAGTCTAATATGGATTATAAAGCCTTACTTTGCCCATTAAAAAAATGCAATTTTGAAGAATTTATTTGCTCAGCTGCCGGGGTTTAAAAAAATGGATAGATGTGCGAGAAAATATTACAACTTTTTTTTCATGTTGGTGGAACAAGTATCAATAGTTTGCTTTAAAACAGAGAATGGTGCCACCTGCTGGACATTTCATGTCTAGCCAAAATCTTAGCCTGGATGGCTTTAATAGTGGGTTTCCAGGAAAATGCTGGAGAACATATAGGAATTATCCCCAAATTTCTCTCTAACTGGTTCTTGTTGTCAACATCATACCCAGCACATCACAACAATAGTCTTCTAGCCACAGCTCTGGGTCCCAAACGTTGAGAACCATTGATTTAGCCACAGGGTTGGACTGAGCCAGCGGGCCCTGGCCCATGTGAGCCACACGGCCCACACCGACCCAGGTCCGCTCCTTCCTTTGGGAACTGTAGGTGACGATTAAAGTGCTCCTCCCAGCTGCCATGTCTACTAGAGGTTAAGCACACATGGTGAGTAGCAGGGGGGAAAGGATAGGTGTCGCTGCTGAGTGGGGTAGGGGGCGGCAGCCTCAGGACCTGTTATCCAGAATGCTCTTGGACCTGGGGGTTTCTGGATAACGGATCTTTCTGCAATTTGGATCTTCATAACTTAGGACTTCTTGAAATACATGTAAACATTAAATAAATAAATAGGCTGGTTCTGCTTGTAATAAGGATTAATTACATCTTGGTTTGGATCAAGTACAAGGCACTGTTCAGTTAGTAAGGATGCACCAAATCCACTATTTTGGATTCTGCCGAACCCCAGAATCCTTTGCGAAAGATTCAGCCGAATCCCAAACCGAATCCTAATTTGCATATGCAAATTCAGGGCGGGAAGATAGTTTACTTCCTTGCTTTGTGACAAAAAGTCACGCGATTTCCCTCCCGACGATAATTTGCATATGCAAATTAGGATTCGGATCCGGTTCGGCCAGGCAGAAGGATTCGGCCGAATCCAAATCCTGCTGTAAAAGGCCGAATCCTGGCCGAATCCCAAACCACATCCTGGATTCGGTGCATCCCTATCAGTTAGTGCAGAAAAAAAGGAAATCATTTTAAAAAAAATTAATTACTTGGGAGATGGTCTTTCTGTAATTTGGAGCCATCTTTCTGGATAACGGGTTTTGTGTGCGCTCACAGAACATTATATGGTACGGTTGGGAGAAATGGGTGAGTTACTTGGGGATATCAGCCCATTACTAGACTTTTTATTACTCAGTGACATGAACTTTATTTTTCATTATTTTTTTTTGCCTTCTTTATTTTAAGATCTCTTCTCCCCCCACAGATATTTCCTGATGCAATCCTGCTGGGCGTTTGATTCTAGGAAAAGACCATCTTTCCCACAGCTTGTTTCCTTTTTGGGATATCAGATTTCAAATACGGAAGCTCTGGTATGTCAAAATGCACTGGGAAGTATAATGGGCTCTTGGGGGGGGGGAGGCAGCAGCGCTAAGAACAATACCACCAGGGTGAATTGGGCATTTTATTACTGCCTGGGGAATGGGAGTAAATTGCCAAGGTCCGTATTCAGGGTTAACTGTAGCCCTTTATCGAACTCTGAATCGAAACAGTTACAAAAACCATTAATGACTATTTGTGTGCAAGTTTCCTGTATAATATGCACAGCATGTTGCCATTAGTACACTAATAGGACACATACTATTCCTTTTGCCCCCATTGTAACAAAGCTTATTCAGAAATTAAAGGGATTCTGACGTTTTTTTATGGTATAGTTTGAATTACTAAATTACACTGTGTACATTGCAAGTAATTCATTCTACCATATAAAATTGTATCTTATCTCTACCACTAGGTGGGACATGGTAACATTTTCAGCAATGAGGTGTAAGGAGATGTTATCTGGTTACCTTCCCACTGTTCTGCTGATGGGCTGCTGGGGAAAGGAAAGGGGGTGATATCATTCCAACTTGTAGTGCAGCAATAAAGAATGACTGAAGTTTATCAGAACACAAGTCACATGTCAGAGGGCATCTGGGAAACTAACATCTCTAGATTTCAAAATTAAATATAAAAAAAAAGTCAATGCACGATTCTGCTGAAGGAGCGGTTTTCCCATGGCAGAATTCTTTAAAGCCATACTATCGTACATAGTATCAATGGTTGGAAGTCTACAACTAAAGACATGGTCTTTTTTTTTTTTTTCTTCCACTTTCAGGTGTATCAGAATATGGACCAGCGTAACAAGCAGGATTCCTCCAGTCTGAAGCACAGTTTCAAAGAGATGAGCAGCGATATCCTTCTTGCCCAGGAGCCGCTTATCTAAGTGTAGTGGGGTTCAGGGGGTTTCACTTACCCTTTGTAAAATCGTTCAGATGCAGGTAGAGATTTCAGTATGACAAAAGGTTGACCTTGACTTGACTCTTGTTTTTTTTTTCCAACCTCAACTATTATAGAATCATGATGATGTATCCACCAGTGTATACAAATCCAACTAGTTCTAGGAATTCACAATGGAGCCACACTGTTCTTTATGGGGCTTTTCTTCAAGTAGAAAGAAACAGATCAGAAATGTGTAAAGGCAGGGTTTCTTCTACCCTGGGTTTCATATTGTATTTCATCTCGAAGGCAAATGGTCTATGCATTAATGTACATTTTTTTAACTATTTTCAGATGATGCTCTTTAAATGGGAGGTACAGTATATTCTATTTATAGACATGGATTGTTTCTTGCATTTATTTTCCCTTAAACCCCTTATAGAAAGTATACAGGAACCATTGGCCAGCAACACTGGTAAAATCAGGCCATATGCCAAGGGTCTCTTTATATTACTCATTAGAAAGGATTCAATTATTATGGCACCTTCAGTTTATATCTGTAAATGTAGGCGCTGATCCGGAGGTAAAAAGGGAAAATAAATGGAAGATAAACACTACTTGTAAGTAGGATACTGTATATACTCCCATTTAAACTGGTTACAAAATATATATATATATATTAAAAAAACTTTATATAGTAAATGTGTATTTACAGATAATAATGTAAGTTTAATATGATATAAACTATCTGTTGTTCAAGTATTCATTTTAGGGGTATAGTTTTCCTTCAAGCAAACAGGCAGTTGTGGAAATTCTTTATAGCATGTTTCAGCATGGCTGAGGAGTATGGGGCTTGGGGTTTGGGAAAGGAATTGTCCATATGGTTACTATTGTGTCCAGTCAATGTACAGTGTCACCTACTCAAGTAAAGCAGCATTTTCCCCAATCCTCAGCCTTTTATAGTGTCCCAGAATGACAATGTTAGGTAAGCAGCCCACAATCAGAGTCGCCAGATAAACGTCCAGCTCTTTGAGAGGCACAGTGCTGCCCACAATAACCTCCTTTGCTTCTTCTTCTCCTCCGTTGTGCCAATGTGTCATTGTGCCTGAGCATAAAGACTGGCAGCACACATACGTGACAATATACAGTGGGCACAAGGTTACGTTTCTAAGGAACTATTTTTTTGCTGTAGGTTGCTTTGATGCCTCAGAAGAGGAGGAAATGTTTAGTAGAAGCTATTGCTGCTTTAGACAAAGAGATTGTTTCATTTAATTCCCAGTGTCCTTGCACCTTATGTAAAGTGTATAAATGGGCAAGGGAACAAAACCAGTCACTAGGGTAGAATTTGTTCCATTTATTTTTAAGAAAAGTTTCCTTGTGGTCCTATGTACCTAACTGAGAAAAAAAAGATTTACAGCAAAGACTTAATTGTGACACAAGCCAGAGGTGCTGCAGTTTGTCTGCCTTCTTATTGCTCATACAGCGGTGGTCCAGTGCTGCTCCCAGTAACTACCTGCTCTAGGCCTATGTAACCTTCCCATAAAACCAAAGTTCCCAAACTTTTTCTTATGACTGTATATAAATATATATATATATATATATATATATATATATATATATATATATATATATATATACACACACACACACACACACACACACACACACACACACACACACACACACACACACACTCATGGGCATAGTGAAAAAGGAATTTATTGGAGCTTCGTATATTCCCCCCACATCTTGAGCAACATGTTCACCAACCCCTTGGATGCTGCTCTCAGTGGGCTAAAAGCAGGTGCTTATTTTTGAATTCCAGGCTTCAGGCAAGTTTTGGTAGAATAAAAATGTACTGACAAACAGAGCCCCTTTTAGGCTGTCAGTCCACATATGGGCCCCAAAATAGCCACAGCCCTTATTTTGCACCACCCAAGAACTTTTGTTATACTTATGTTGCTCGCCAACTCTTTTTACATCTGAATGTTGGTCACGGGTAAAAAAAAGTAAGGGATCCCTGGTCTAGAGCCAGGTACCTAAATAATGGTAAACACCACAAAGGTTTTGGGATAGGTAAATCAGAACATCCAGTGTCCGAGGATTTAGAAGTGTTACTTCAAGGGAAACAACCATTCCTTTTGGATTTAGATAGCCAGTCATTGCTCCTTGGTTGTACAGGGATGAGATGCCCCTCATCCCTTCATCTCCTGTATTCCCTTTTAAAGGCAATCATGGCTGTTAAAGGAGAAGGAAAGGCTAAAACTAAGTAAGATTTATCAGAAAGGTCTATATAAATACACCAGTAAACCCTCAGAGTAATGCTGCTCTGAGTCCTCTGTCAAAAGAAACACCATATTTCTTTCCTTCTATTGTGTACACATGGACTTCTGTATCAGACTTCCTGTTTTCAGCTTAAACCTCCAGGGCAGGGCTTGAGCATGCTCAGTTTGCTCCTCTCTCCCTCCCTCCTCACATCCCTGCTGTAATCTGAGCTCAGAGCTGTAAGTAAGCAGGGAGAGACTCAGGCAGGAAGTGATGTCACACCAAGTTTATATGGCAGCTTCTATCCTAAACAAACAGATACAGTGTCTAGAGCTGTTTACTCAGGTATGGTAAAGCATTCTGCAGAATAAACATAGCATTCTAGCTTGCACTATTGTGGCTAATATGTTGGCAATAAACTGTCTTGGAGCTTTCCTTCTCCTTTAAATAAGAGTCTCTGGATATATATAAGACTATAAAGTGGGGGGGGAGGTTGCACTGAATAAAAGTATATTAACCTCTGATTTAGGTACTTAATACTGACTGTCTTCCAATTGGGGAAAGATGGAAGATAGAGGTACAAAAAACTGATGTTAGTATTCCCTTTATCTTAAATATTTCACCCCAATAGTTTTTGTTACAGTGGAAGCAACGCATGTGTCTGCTGGTTCCTCTAAATTTCTAAATCACTTTAAAAGTGGCATTTGTAATGGTTCAGGTCTGAGTACTTACAGTATATGATGAGCATCGGAAGCCTGGGAGAAAATAGGATGAGAATTGTTAAATAAAGCTCTATTCTACTGAGCATGTGCAGCCTAGCAAAGCTCTGTGGATGTGCATGTACTGGCAGCCAGCAGAGGGCAGGAGGGTTTAGTTAACAGTTCTCCTCCAGCAAAATCCTGCATTGAAATCCGTTTTTTAAAAGAGCACACAGATTTTTTTATATTTTTAAATCTGACATGGGGCTTGACATGTTGTCAGTTTCCCAGGTGCTCCCACCCATGTGACTTGTGCCTTGATAAACTTCAGCCACTCCTTATTGCTGCACTGCAAGTTGCAGTGGTATCACACACCCCCATCAGCAGAACACTGGGAAGGTAACCAAGGTTACAGCTCCCTGACACCTACATTGACACCTACATTGCTAAAAATGTTTCCATGCCCCACCTAGTAGTAGATACGGTACTCAATAGTAAAAATCCAAGTCCAGTTAACCCAAGTCGCAACACCTTCAGTTACATTGAGCAAGAGGAAGAATATCTTATTTGAAAGCAGTTCCATTCTGAAGTGCTGGCTCTTTTTGAAAGCAGAGGAGCAGGCAAAGTGTAATTTAGAAATAAAAACTACACCATAAAAATCACAACAGAATCCCTTTCAATTTTTTTCTCAACCCTAATAATGAAATCTTATCCAATCTTATAAGTCTGTGTAAGCCTTTAGTAACCACAAAGTATTTTTACTGTTAGAATATTTTTTTCCTATAGGTATTGGACCTGTTAGCCTTGAGTTTTCTTGATAAGGGGTCATTCTGTAATTTGAATTTACCTATTTTATGTCTACTAAGAGACATTCAAATATTAAATTAATTTAATAAGCTGGTTTTGTCTCCAATGAGGATTATTATATTATATCTTATTAGGGTCAAGTACAAGGTACTTGTTTATTATTTTTAAAAAGTGAATTATTTCATAATAATAGAGTTGATGGGAGATGGCCTTTCTGTAATTCAGAGATTTCTGGATAATGGGTTTCCATACCTGTACTTATAGTTCTATTGCTATTTAATGCAGCCTTTGGTTTCTAGGGTCACTTACTTATAAACATCAGCGGTATCAAGATGCAGTTTCTCTGAATATACAGAAAACTGCCTCTCCTCTGTTATTCTCACAAACCCAACCAGGCCCGGACTGGTTGGGTTTCTGGCAAATGCCAGAGGGGCTGCTATAAGGTCCCATAGAAAGTCAGTATTTAGTGGGCTGGTGGGGGCTTTTTGGGCCTCTGTGTGGGCTGATTGGGCCTCTGTGTACTTGAATTGCCTGGGCCTATTTTAATTCTCAGTCTGGACCTGAACCCAACCACAAACCGTTGGGGTTGAGATCAACTGCAATGAGTTAATCAGTATGCCAAAAAGCAACCCAGCGAGGCCTAAATGAGAGCAAAGAGCTTATATGGATTCTCTGCCTTGGGAATCAGTACTGTATAAGATTCCCTTCTACAGTTGTACTTTCAACTTGCTAAATCAGTTTGTGTCAATGACCCGTGGTTCAGCCGGTGGTTAAACAATGAACTTATTAACTAAGTCAGTTTCCTGAGAATTTTGGATTATACAGCTTCATTCTTTTGCCACCGGCTCAGCAACATGGACCTCAACATCATAAATGCCATGAGCTACGAGGAGTTTCTGGACATATTTGGAAATATCATAGAAAGGTGTCCCCTTGTCACGGCGGCAATTTTGTCCCAACGGCCGTTTGCAAGCGTAATTGAGCTTGAAAACAGCGTCTATGGCTTTATTGATTCCCTCCCTCCAACTGGTAAGTTCTCTTGGAACGATATTTACTGTGTATTTGAGTTAAGGTACAGGAACCTACTAAACAGCGAGATTCTCATTTAATTATTCTAGCTGGAAAAGGTCCCACAATGTACAGAGAAGAAGTCATGTGACATGAAAAGAATTTAATGAGCAAAGCACCAGTCTATAAAGGAAAGTGGTGTTTTGCCCTTCGATTCCTTTTTAACCTGTCACTCAAGTCACAAGTAAAGGACAGGGTGGACACCTTTATGATCAGAAGGAGCATATGAGGGACTCTGAATGGCATTAAGGACAAGATTTGGTGTGAATGTTAAACTACTGTTCTGTACAGCAGGACATTCTATGTATCCCTAATCAAGGGTATATTATTAATGCCAAAACAGTGAAGTGTATTTCTGTGCAAAGAGAAAGACTTACACTCGCACACCCTGGCCGTCCAGACTTCAGCGACTCCCAGGTGCTCGATGTCAGAGGGAATGGGCAACCTCAAAAACAACGTAGGAACAGGACACAGCATGGGTAAGTTCAGCAGGTTAAACCTTGCTCATTTATTGCGGATGCAACGTTTCGGGGCGGTGTGTCCTGTTCCTACGTGTATTTCTGTGCACCCTGAGTGCAGTCTAGCAGGTGGAGCAGAAAAAATGTCATGACCTTACTGGGTCCTTCACACCCCTCACATCTGTAGTGTGTAAACCTCCTGTAGTTACATCACTGGTTATAACACAAAGGGGGCGTTGATGCAATGTTATATTTCAAAGGGAACCCTGAACCTAAAATTTCAGAATACCACTAAGGTGAGCATGCCAGGCCAGCAGTGTTAAGGCTTTGCATTCTCCTTATTCAAACATGAATTTTATTGTAGGTTTCAGCCTGGTCCTACAATATCAGGGCAACAAATGAGCAATAACAATAAGCTTACCCTAAATGGTATTCGGTGGGTGCTCCATCCACTAACCAGCTCTGGACAAAATGCCTAAAGCCTAAATCTAAAGAAAAGTAACTCAAAACATAAGCCCTACAGCTTTCATTGCAACCGTTGTTGGAGAAGACCTAAACAAATGCCCAGTGTTTATTTAAAAAAACCCTAACCCTATTTTTGTTACATGTTTTTAGTAAAAGAATACCTGTGAGGCTGGGTGCTCTGAACAATGAGGCTGGGTGCTCGGGACAATGATGCTGGGTGCCCAGGACAATGAGGTTGGGTGCTATGAACAATGAGGCTGGGTGCTCAGGACAATAAGGCTGGGTGGTTGTGACAATGAGGCTGGGTGCTTGTGACAATGAGGCTGGGTGCTCAGGACAAAGAGGCTGGGTGCTCTGAACAATGAGGCTTGGTGCTCAGGACAAAGAGGCTGGGTGCTCAGGACAAAGAGGCTGGCTGCTCAGGACAAAGAGGTTGGGTGCTCTGAACAATGAGGCTGGGTGCTCAGGACAATAAGGCTGGGTGGTTGTCACAATGAGGCTGGGTGCTTGTGACAATGAGGCTGGGTGCTCAGGACAAAGAGGCTGGGTGCTCTGAACAATGAGGCTTGGTGCTCAGGACAAAGAGGCTGGGTGCTCAGGACAAAGAGGCTGGCTGCTCAGGACAAATGCCCTCTGCTCTGTGATACAGTCCGCAGATATCTGCCGATGAACAATTCCCAAGAATGATTTGCAAATGACTAATAATGGACACTAGAGGTCACCCTTGCATCATTTTCTGACATAAAGCTTTGAACATTGGTTCCATTATTCCTGTGGTCAAAAATGAACCTCCTTCAGGGCATTAGTCTATTAAGACTATCATTAGAATGTGGATATCCCGCAGGTGGAGCAATGAGCAGAGCAGGTGGAGATGGTGAAGGTGCCAAAATTGCCGTCTGCTTTTAGCTCTTCCCATGTGACTTTGGGAACAGAAAATGTTTGCTATTTAATATGGGGAAAGTACTGATGGCTTCTGCTACATAGTCTGAACCAGCAGTGCATATAATACACATAAAGCAGTAACATTCATAAATATATTGAAAATATATCATGAATTTATACTGGAAAGTTGCATTATCTTATCATGAAGCAAAAAAAATATTGGGGTGATGTTCTGCAGCAAATTCCATTATATCCTGCATAATAAATGGTAAGAATAAATGCAAAAAAAAAGAGAGAAAACATCATCTATTTATAATCATAGTTTTAATTCCATCGACATTTAAACCAGCATAACATTTTAAAGAACTGGCGTAACTATAGAGGAAGCAGATCCCGCAGTCATGGGGGAGCCTTGGGAACAGGGGGGCCCAGATTGTGGGGTCTGTTTCCTCTATAGTTAATTAAAAACCCTCCTCCCCAGCCCCTTTCTTACTTGCGGCGAGGAAGGAGGATGCGAATCGAGTGGGTGGAGTCGGGGAGGGAACAGAGTCTTGGTGTGGAGCAGAGGCAGGGACATTGGTAGCCCAAAAGCGCAAAAAATGAGGCACAAAAAATAAACGCCCAAAGTTTTGCAGATTTTTGGCCAAAACGGGACAGATTTGCTCATTACTTGTGGCTAAAATAACACTTAAGAACAACACTTGCTCTGCTCAGAGAATTTAATTGCAGCATTTTTGTGCAAAAAGCTGCTGTGAAAAAACACATTGACTTCAATGCTGTTTGCAAATTAACACCATTTTGAGGATTTCCCCTGCAAGTTCGTAATTTTTCCGGCAAAACAGGACAGATTCGCTCATCTCTACAAAAGAGATCCTGACCTGAGAAAGACGTGATGATTAATAGAAAGGACAGGAAGTTAATAGCAGAATATAAAGCACTGTGTATCTTGACAGCGCTATATAAATAAATGATGATGATAATATTCCAAAGCCCTCCAAAATACCAGAATTCTTATTAGTCGTTAACTCTCTTCCAGATGTCAGTGCTATTTGTCACCAGTAGATGGCGATAAACTGCTAGATTTGGGCAGGGCTAAGTCTAAGGGTAACAGTTCATTTAATAAATCAGGGACAAATCTAAAAAATATAACCAGTGCATCCCTTGTAACCACTAAGGGTCTGTTAGGGATAACTCATTTGACTAAATCTCCTATCCTTCTACTGGACCCTTGCAATAAAAATAATAAAATCCCCTAGCATGAGCCCATTCCTTTCACTCCTTGAGGAGGCTCCTGTCCCTTAGAATACAGGTGAGCTATTCTGCCATAACCAGGGTCAGACTGGGGGCCCAGGGCCCATTAGGGCTCCTATCTCAGGGGCCCCCTCTGGGCTCCCTGGACCCTGCCTTCCCCTCTCCCTCATGCTCTTGTACCTTTCTTCTTTTGTTGATCAGGGCAGGAGCGGGGGGTCGGGGGCAGTAGTGGAAAATTATGGCAAGGAGCAGATTTCACCACCCGTGAATAAATTTGGTGGTGCATTAAAAATTATTTGACACCCATTGACTTTAATGCATGTGGACTAAATAGTCGCTCGTATAAAAATTATTGATCACGTCAAAATTGGCACACATCAAAATAATTATGACGCCCATTGACTTCAGTGTTTTGTTTTGTGAATTTTTCAGCGAGACAGATTCGCCCATCATCACTACATGTGATGTCACACACATGACATGCTGACGTCACACGCACAGTGTAGGGGGCTTGTTAAGGTCCGGTGCCTAGGGTGGCATCGAACTTAAATACTGCCCTGGGTGTAGCCATTGGGAAAAAACTGGGAATCACTAGTGGAGTGACTAATACAAAGCTTCATGTTATCTATAGCAGTGCAAGTGTCAGCTGGAGAATTCTACAGGCCTTGGAGGCAACTAGGTCTTCTGCTCAGCCAGATATCCTAATGATTTATTGCTGCCTTTAGCTCAATACAGATACTGAAGCTTGAAGAAAACCCTTGGTAATTGCTTCTATAAAAGTCAATAAAGGAAGACTATATCCCCAAAATTAACACTTAAGCAACAGAAGTTTATATCAAATAAAGTGGCACATTAAAGAATCTTACCAAACTGGTATATATATATATTTAAGTAAATATTGTCCTTTTACATATTTTACTATTTTATTTTCTGTGCTGTCTCAGAGATCACCTGACCGGAAAATACTGCAGCTCTAACTGTAACAGGAAGAAGTGTGAAAGCAAAAGACAAAATTCTGTCCGTTAATTGGCTCATGTGACCTAACATGTATAGTTTGTTTGTGTGCACAGTGAATCGTAGGATCTCAGGGGGCGGTCCTTATTTTTTTAAAATGGCAAATTTCTATTTATGATAAACCAATGGTACATACTACTAGAAAGTATATTATTATGAAAATAGTATATAGGGTTTTACATATGAGCTGTTTAATGCAATATCTTTTTATAGAGACCTACATTGTTCAGGGGTATAGTTTTCCTTTAAGAGGAAGATCCTCACTTTAGTTGCCTTAGCAGTACACTTCGTTATAGGTGCAGCTGAGACTCTACCATCCCGGCATTTGTTTCTAACTGAACAAATCAGTACAGTTGCATACACTCAATGGAGGATCGAAGATCTTCTTAATGCAGATACATATTATTTAAAATTTTAATGAGTGACTACCCACCTGGAATAATTTAATAATTGTTTTTATGTAATTTTTATTATTGAGAAGTGACCAGCACCGCTGCTATAATGCAGTCCTTGTTGTGAGATGCAGCTGCAAATCTGTCCACCAATCTGTCCATCCCTCACCTGGTCATTCTCAATCTGAAAGCAGGAGCAATGATTTGCATCTCACAGTTGCGGGTGCCTGTTTCTGTGCCCTTTGCATTTTTGGAGGCATACGGCCCTTGTGTGGGCTCTGATCATACATTTTAAGGGCACGGTATAATTGCGATGCACGTTTGGGGGCAATATGGTGAAACTGTGAGGCATCAGCAGGAAGATGTGTACAGATTTTGTGTGATTGGTCCTGGACTCAACTAGTGATTGCATAGGCAAAAGTAGATGAAAACTCACTTTTGTAGTTCAGGTTAATGAATCGAAACCCAACGATTATCTTGTGAGTGTCTTTATTTCGCTTTAACTTAAGGTGCCAATGCCAAGCTGCATCTAGATTTGGGCTTCCAGTTGAGAAGCTCAATAAATGTCATATCTTCACCGCTAATTCGAACTGATTTTAATATAAAGATGTGCTGTGGGATTTTTATTTGAATGTATGTAGGGACTGTGCCCAATGAATAGGGATTCTGTTCACATACAGTCCAGGCAGTATCGGCTCCGTAGGCCGTGGGGAGGCATATGCACGCGCTGCCAGTAATAGCTTGAATTGACTAACAGGCACAAAAGGAAAGGACCAACTCTCCAAAGAATTGGTAACAGCTTAGGAAGAGGAGGAGCAGCGAGGAGGGCAAAGAATAAAGGGAAAGTACACAAAAAGAGGAGGGGAATTCAGCAGGATGAAAGGGAGAAACACAAAGGTGACATCCTGTAGGAAAGACCTGCCCCCTATTCAAGCACCTAATGGAGCAGCTGGCAGACACTTCCACCAGGGCCCTGCACCCTAAAATGCAATATCCTTCCCCTTGGCTTACATGCAAACAAACAGCTACTTGCATTGACTCTATCACTTACATTCAGTGCACAAGGGGAAACATTGCAATGAAATAAGCCATTGTTATTGTACATTGACACTTTTCCAATAAGCCGACAGTCTAAAGTCCCCTTCCACCCTGTGTCACTTTATTTGTGGATAAATGTTGGGAAAGCATTCTAATTTTATTTAAAGGTAATCTTCGATTGAAATCCTCTTTGACTGACAGTACAGTGTGAGAGCAGTGTTTCTGCTGTTCGCCGTGCCTTTTTTCTCAATGGATCTGCTTTTATGCATATGAAAGTTATCCACTGGTTAAGGCTTTAGAAAAACAGGCATTTGTGATGACCAGTAGGAGTGCAAGCTTTCAATAAGCTTTCAGACATGGCAAGCAGCATGGAAGGTCCCATTTTCATGTATGTACTTTAAAATATAAATATAGAGAGAAGGGAAGTTCTGGACACACAATGGTTTGTTTGCTAACGTAGGTTCTCATAATAATCCGATAATAGATTAGCCAGAAATGGAAGATGTATTTTTTTTGAGCATTGCTGTTACCCATCACAAAGAGTAACATAGTGACCAGTCTGTTTTTGGACCTGAGAGTCAATGTGGGACATTCACTAAGATTCGTAGTTGCGCTGGCGTCCGCTTCGCCGCACTTCGCCAGGCTTATTTTCTCTAGCGCTCCACAAATTCACTAAAATCCAAAGTTGCACTCAGGGGTAGCGTAAGGTTGCGAAGTTGCACAAGCGTTAATTCGCCAAGCAAAGCGAAGTTACGCTAGCAATGGTTAATTTGCATACGGCGCCAAATTCAATTTCCAATGGAAGTATTCGTAGCAGAACTACACAACCTGGGAATCCTTCAAAACAGCAAATAAAATTTTTATTTTGCCCTACACATGTGCCCACTGTGTAGTTAAATTGCCATGAGTCAGGAAATGTAGGGGGGAAGGAGGGGAGCCCCAAAAATTTTTTCGATCGTTTTCAGCCTATCACCCATAATAAAGAAAAAACGCCAGCGTTTTTGGGGCTTAGAAAATTTTTTAACTTTTTTGGAAGCAATCCCTATCTACTCTATTGCGCTTCGCCTGCTCTGAGGTGGCGAAGGAAGTCTAGTGTAAAAGGTAGCGTTCAGTACACTGCGTGCGTTAGTGAATTTGCGTAGTTATGTCGGTTGCGTAAATTCACCAGGCGTAAGGGTGCGAAGTAACACTAGCGAAGTTACGCCAGCGTCCGTTAGTGAATTTGCGAAGTAACAAAAATGCCCAACGCTAGCGAATTCACGCTAGCATTAGGCGCTTCAGTGCTTAGTGAATTTGCCCCATTGTCTCAGATTCACACCTCCATGGGGTCTAATCAAAGATAAGGGAAAAACCTTAGAAATGACTGAACCTAAGTCATTGCAGTACAAAACTGCCTGTGCTTGGTCACTTATCATTGTATTGAGCTGTGGAATATATTGGTTCTTTATAAAGTACCTCCTATATTCATCATTATGTACAAGGAACATGTTGCTGGTGTTGGCATCTTAGTTGGTGTAAAGGGAGGAGGACATGTTGCACAAACTCAATTTACTGGGCTGTTTTATCCAGTATGATGTAACCCCCTTGTCCCAGCTCCTCTCTATTCAAAGTCCAAGAAGTGGGTGGAGAGACATTTTTGCTTGGGGACTATACTAGTGGAAAGCTTTCAATTGCAGTTAAAACAATAAAAAGTTATAACTCTATATAAATATAGAAGCGTGTCTTTTTCTGGGAGGCCAACATTCCTTAAATCTTCATTGTTTAATGACAATACCAAAATATTTGGACCTGGAGCCCCTGTTCTCTGCCAGAAATCTTACCATGATATTCTGCTTGATTTTTTACAATTATTATAGTAATATTTGTCCTATGTGGAGCATACAGTGCAAACAGCCCACTGGGGATGCCCCTTGGGGGCATGTAGATCAATGCACATAGTATATTGTGTTAAATATAAAGGTGGCCATAGACACACCGATAATATTGTACAAAACTAATTTTTGTACCATATTCGGTGTGTGTATGGTGGGAGATGAGCCAACTCTTATTGGCATCGATTGAGCCGGCCATAAAATTTTGATTGGGCGCCTTTATAGGCACCTGAACATCGGCCATTGTTAGTGCTGAATACAGGTAGTATTCTATTGTTTCAGCTCTACACGTGTGTATTGAAAAAAAACAATATTTCTTGGAAAGATCTTTTCCAGGAAAGATCGTTATTGTAACGTCTATGGCCACCTTAAGAATCAGGGGTTTCCCAACTTGCAGCACTCTAGCTCTGATGGAACAGCTGGAGGACCAGTGTTGGTCATGGCAACTCAATGGCACATATGAGGTCCTGATCATTTCTGCATTTCCTCTGTCTCTAAAGGTGGCCATAGACACACAGATCCGATCGTACGAATCGAGGATTCGTACGATTTTCGGATCGTGTGTGGCATGTGCCGACTTCTTTCTTCCGGCGGAGATCGGTCGTTTGGTCGATCGGTCAGGTTTGATTTTGACCCGACCGATCCCGCCGGAGCTCATGGCACATCGTAATCTGATCGTTCGGCCGTACGGCCGAACAATCAGATTACCCCCGATATAGCCATGCCTGTTAATGGCATATCGGGGAAAGATCCGCTCGTTTGGCAACATCGCCAAACGAGCGGATCTTTGCATCTATGGCCACCTTAACACCAACCTTACTACTTAGATCAGGCAGTGACTAATAATACACCTTGCCACAACATGGGGAAAGATATCCAGTAATTACCAGAATTTAGGAATTTTCTCCTAGCACTGAAGAGCTCAATAGCCAATGGCCAGTGTCTGCCCCATGTCATTTCTGCATTTCAAAGCATAGTCTTCAGTAGCTCAGACTGCTCGCAGCAATTTGTAGCTACATACATCCTACTTATCTAGATCGCCCTGCAGTGTGTGCAGCCCAGAGCATGCCAGTTGGCTAGATAATAATATAGAAGCCGTCATTTCCATTTCCTCCTTATATGGCCCCTCTCAGGCTTCCACATACTTTTACTAAATACTCTGCTTAATTGGCATTTTAATGGGACATTAATTCTGTAGATACAGGCCCCTATTTGTAAATAACTATGTGCTACATATAGAGATTTGATGGGCATAGTTACTTGGTGAAGTTTACTATCCCAGACTTTGAAACAGGTTTAAAATAAATAGGAGCTATGACAATCTAGAACAGTGATCCCCAACCAGTAGCTCATGAGCAACATGTTGCTCTCCAACCCCTTGGATGTTGCTCCCAGTGTCCTCAAAGCAGGTGATTATTTTTGAATTCCAGGCTTGTAAGTAAGTTTTAATTCCATAAAAAAACTAAGTATAGTGCCAAGTAGAGCCTCCTGTTGGCTGCCAGTCCACATTGGGGCTACCAAATAACCAATCACAGCCCTTATTTGGCACCCCAAGGGACTTTTTCATGCTTGTGTTGCTCCCCAACTCTTTTTACATTTGAATGTGGCTCACGGGTAAAAAAGGTTGGGGACCCCTGATCTAGAATATTCTATGAGGCCATGAACTTGTAATGTGAATAGGGTAGTTTGGGTTATTATTATTAATTATATGTTTCCCTTCTTCCCCCACAATGCTTTCAATAGGGGAGTTGATCAGCAGTGTTTATAATGACTTAGTTGGTCCAATGTCTTTAATCTCAGACATTAAACGTATTGCCATATATTTCAGGCTCTGAGGGCCATAGCAAGGCTGTAGATATATAAAACATTGCTGTAGAGTCCATTCAGCTATAGTTCCAGTATGTACATGGGGGGAGGATCACTATACTGCTATTTGTACTTCCAAAAGCTGAAGAAATGGCTCTTGATAACGGCTACATTTTAATCTTTTACCCTTTACCCATTTGTATGTATATATTTTAATGCCTTTAATCTTTGAATGGATGGATTTCCCCTGCCCTTTGAATAGCTCTAGCATTGTATTATATGCAAGGGAGTAATTAAGCGAGGTCTGCTATGGGTTATATACCATAGTGACAGGAACAGCAATGAAGAACGAGTCAATCAGGAATGCAATTGGGTAAAGGAAAAGAATCTGAAGCAGTAATGACTAACCTGCTGTGCTGGAGTTGCTGCTGATTTGCAACTGGGCTGTCAGGGGCTTCCTTTGTCTTTGAAGAACCTTTGACTTGGGCCATTTGCTCAGCATCAGGTGCTCAATGAGATCTTGTATGATTGGCATTAGCAGCGTTTGATAGGGAGTTGGTGGCAATGGGGGCAGGTAGCAACATGTGTCCCTGGCACAAAATTGTTGAAAACAAGCACATTTCAATAGGTTGAAGCAGTGATCCCCAACTAGTGGCTCCTGAGCAAAATGTTTCTCACCAACCCCTTGGATGTGAATCCCTGTGACCTAAAAGCAGGTGCTTATTTTTTTAATTTCTGGCTCATGGTTGCATAAAAATCACATGTACTGCTAAACAGACCCTCCTATATCCCGCCAGTCTTCAAAGAGGCTTCAAAATAGCCAATCAAAGCCATTTTTTGGCACCCCAGGAACATTTCTTAATGCTTATGTTGCTCCCCAACTCTTTTAATATTTGAAAATGGCTCACAGGTAGAAAAGGTTCCCCCAGTCTCAAGCAAGTGGACTTCCTATTTATTCTATCTGAAATCTGAAATACTGCTACTAGACTATGGATTTTCTCATTTGTCTGTCTTCCGTCAGTGGTCACTACACAGAGTAGCCCAAATGACAACCAGCTGATAGAGATGATACACTGTGGGTTTTCAGAGGTTGATGTCAATGAGAAGCTCCTGGAGTAGAACTAAATGTGCGACCATAACCAGGGGTGTAGAGGATCCTGACCCTGAGACAGGAGGCATGTGGTCTGACCGTGGCACTGACTAATAAATAGTTTCCTGAAAAATGTCTTATTACAAATGTTTAGAGAAGTCCACTATACACCACTATAGATGAATTCTCACCAATAAATACAATGAACTACTATTCTGTGCACACAGTTGGCATTCACCAACTATATGTATACTAACTATACCAGGGCACCATAAATTGAAAATAATGTAATTGTGGATCCAATCAACTCTATTGATTCAAATAAATCCCACCATGTATTTCCTAATAGCACACAGCTCAACCGGGGTCAGTAAAGTGCCATGCTGGTGGGTATTATTATATTCCATTAACTCTAAAAGTGGCATTTTATACACCGATGCTTTATACACCAATACACAGGTTGGCTTCTTTAATTGTGACAAGGACTATTTAACCATTTAAGTCTGTGTTTAATGGAACATAAACTATAATGATAACTTCCTTTGGGTGACGGCTCCTGCTGAGCTGTGAAGGTGCAAATCTTGACTGTTTCCTTTAGCAGATATATTTCAGTGTCCCACAATAGATACATTTCCAGTGCCCACACCGGAGTAGCATTGAGTCTCTCTGTAGGTTGAGACACATCAAAGCCTCAGACTGCTCAGCTTGAAAAGCTTGGAGATATCCTAAACATCTTATCTTGTCACTGCTTGGGGGAAGCCATAAATTCCACAAACCTATTACCTTATTCTCCTGGATACCCACCAAATGTTTTTATTACCCTGTCATCACATTCTCCCTGACAAAGGCCTGTAAAACCTGGTTTAGGAGAAAACACTCCATGGGCTGCAAGGTTTCTTTCTTGTTCTTCGTTTTTTTTTTTTTAGCTGTTGTAAATAATGTTCCTGGCACACAGAGCTTACAAAATCTCCAGAAATAAGGGCAACTCATTAAATGTAGATATTGACACTTCTGGGGGGGGGGGGGGGTAGAGGGACAGTCTGTCTTATGGCCTTACCATTGCTGTAAACTATGTCCTCCAGAACCCCAGCAACTGGCAGGGGTTATAAATATTACTATTGCCATTTTGCCATACTGGACCAACTTTGTATAAACAGCCAGTCTCATTTGCATGCCCTTAGGGTGGTGGCACATGAAGAGATTTGATTGCCTCCCATAAATCTTGGCCACTGCAGGCGACTAATCTCCCCAAAATCGTATAAGTGTCCTTTTGCTTTCCGAAGTCGTCCATACTTGACTCAGAAGGAAAGAACACTAAGTGGCGCGCATGCCATCCCACCGGCAATAATTACAAGTGAAAAAAAAAATCAGAAAACCTCTAGTCCAAATTGATTAAAAATTGTCCAATAGAATCAGTGCAGCTCCTGTTGGCTTGTTTGGCAGTTTTTTATTAGAGGTTTTTCCATTTAATAAATCATTTAATATTTTTGAGTTTTAGAGAAATAGAAAAAAAACACAAATTTTTAGAAAAAAAAATATACTTTGTGAAAATTTGTAAATCATCCTATTAAAGTGCAAAAAACAACCTAGTTGGCTGGCACAATAAACCACTTTCACAGTATTCGGAGTGCTGCAGTGCATGTTTATTGGAGTTATATGTGGGTCGCTGGCAGGGGGATCTGCAGCTTGCACCCGACGCTACAACAAGCAGTGAGTTGTAGTTGAGCATTGCCCGCATTGGGTTGTAGTAAAGTTCAAAAAACAGGGCACAGTCTATATTTATAGTACTTTTTGCAATGCCCCAAGTACATGTATTTTAGAAAGCTCTGAAATACAGGAAGATCGTCTCCCAAAGTCTCCATTTTTTATCAAATACATTTTAAAATGTCCTTTTGGTCTGTAATAATAAAACAGTACTTTGTATTAGGTCCTAACTAAGATATAATTAATCCTTATTGGTGACAAAAATTATCCTATTGACTTTCTTTCATGTTTAAATGGTTTTTTAATAAGGTTATATAAGTCCGAATCCAGTTTTTTTTTTTACTATAAACTATAAATTTTTACTGGATAAAAAAACCTCAAATTTGGAAAAAAATGGAAAAAGTCTGAATCCGAACATCCGGAATCTCAGACCTGCCGAGGTTGTATATAAGTCAAAGGGAGAGGTCCCTATCCAATTTGAAAGTTGCTGTGGTCTGTGCTGGAATTAACCCAAAAATCTGACTAGTTTTGGACTTTTTGGGCAAAATCTGAAAAATTAATTTTTTTGGGGGAAAAATCCCAAAGAAAATTGAGCAATTCTGTAATTTCGGGTTTTGCTCGATTTCATCAAGTTTGTCCCCGATCCGATTAAATAGTGTTTTTTTTTATATTAAATCCACTTGTGGATTCTAGTTTGGTCTGACTATTTTTATTTAAATACTCAAAAAAAATTGATTTTGATAAACAAGGCCCCCCAAGTATGCTGATACAAGTTACAGAAAGACACCTTATCATAAAAACCCCAGCACCTGTACAGCATTTTGCATCATAATTGTGTGGTTATATATACAGGGACCTCCATTGTCTTATGTCTATTAACGGGGTTGTTCATCTTCATACACTTTTTTCAGTTCAGTTGGTTTCAGATTGTTCACCAGAAATATAGACTTTTTCCAATTACTTTCTATTTTCTAATCGTGACTGTTTTTCTAATAGAAAAGTGTAAGGGCTATTCCACACGGGGAGATAGCGACGCGCTTGCGGTCGCGGCGACAAAGCGCTGCGACAGTCGCCGCGACCGGCGCAGGCGACAGTTTTGTATGGGCGCCTGTGTAAAAACGCCTGTGCTAACCACACGAGGCGATGCGCTTTTCAACAGTCGCCTGAAAAAGCCTGGCGAGGCATTGAAAAGCGCATCGTCTCGTGTGGTTAGCACAGGCGTTTTTACATAGGCGCCCATACAAAACTGTCGCCTGCGCCGGTCGCGGCGACTGTCGCGGCGCTTTGTCGCGGCGACTGTCGCGGCGCTTTGTCGCCGCGACCGCAAATGCGTCGCTATCTCCCCGTGTGGAATAGCCCTAAAGTTTCATTTTTCACCTTCTAAAGCAGCTCTGGGAGGGGGGGGGGTCGCCGACTATTTAACTGTTCTAAATTGATACATTTGTTATCTTTGTCCCTGCTGAGCAGTATCCCTGAGTTTTATTAGAGGCAGCTGTTTGATACAATAGTTGCTGATATTCCAAATAACTAATAATAAAGAAATGTATCAACTAATATTAACATTAAACTCTAAACTTACATTTTGGTAAGACGGTAAAAAATAAAAAATGGAAAGCAATTGAAAAAAAGTCTTTGTTGATGTGAACAATCTGAAATCAAATGAACTGAAAAAAAGTAAAACATTTAAAATCAGGGAAATGTGTTAAAGCAACTTGTTCTTCGGGTACTCAAAGGATATAATCCCAGAAGACAGTATAACTTTGAAATACAGGTATGGGATCTGTTATCCAGAATGCCCGGGACCTGGAGTTTTCCAGATAATGGATATTTCCATAATTTGAATCTTCATACCTTAAGTATTGAAAATCATGTAAACATAAAGGGGCTGATTCACTAACTTCGAGTGAAGGATTCGAAGTAAAAAAACTTCGAATTTCGAGTAGTTTTTTGTGCTCCTCGACTATCGAATTGGCGTAAATTCGCCTGAGTAGAATGATTCGAATAGATCGAGCGCAAAAACGCTGCGACTATTCGCCCATTCGATTGTCGAAGTACTGTCTCTTTTAAAAATACTTTGACTGCCTACTTCGCCACCTAAAACCTACCGAATTGCTTTAAAAGCCTATGGGAAAGTCCCATAGGCTTGTTTTCCAAGTTTTTGATCGAATAAAAAGGCATTCGATCGAATGAAAATCCTTCGAGCGAATATTCGATCGAGCGCCAATTCGCCTGGCGAATATTCGCCAATTCGACCATTCGCCAGCGCGTAAATTCGCCTGAATTGCCTATTCGATTCTATTCCCCAGTCGAATTTCGAGGGATTTAACCCCTCGAAATTCGACCCTTGATACATCTGCCCCCAAATAAACCCAATAGGCTGGTTTTGCCTCCAATAAGGATTAATTATATCTTAGTTTGGATCAAGTACAAGCTACTGTTTTATTATTACAGAGAAAAAGGAAATCATTTTTAAAAATTCTGATTATTTTATTATAATGGATTCTGTGGGAGACAGCCTTTCCGTAATTAGGAGCATTCTGGATAATGGGTTTCCAGATAACGGATCCCATACCTGTACAATATTGCAGCATTAGGGTTACACTATTGGGGGGATGTGAAATACCTCATTATGCATTATAAATTGTAAGGACCACAAAATAGGGTTGAAAAAAGCAGAAAAACTTAAAATCATAGGATGTAAAACTGAGGTTTTTCTGTGCATTACAGTAAAATGATTTTTGTTACCTCTTTCAATTAAACAACTTGGAATTGTATTATTTGATTTCAACAGGGAAAGAAGGAATATTAAGGTGCCACCCTGACTTAGCTGGGAGAGACCTTGTGCGAGGAACACTCACTGATGAATCTTCCAATGAACAAACTCAAGCAGGACTCGCCTCACTCAGTCCCAAAGAGAGGGACACTCTAAACCTTCTCAATTCACAGTACAAGGCAAAATTTGGATTCCCCTTTGTCATTTGTGCCAAAATGTCTGACAAAAACAAAATAATGCAAGAACTGGGCTCTCGTCTTCAAAGTGAGCAGCTGGAGGAGCTACAAATAGGCATTGCTGAAGTCAAAAAGATTTGTCATCTGAGAATACATGATCTGTTCCTTCATTTAAAATTACCCACCAAACTATAAATATTGAAGTGATATATCGTTGCTTCCGTATTTGTAACCTCAGCTTTGTTTGGTAAAAATGAGTATAATGTTCAAAAATGATTGAATGTTATTGTGCAACCAGTGGTGAATATATCTTAAAATTATTTATAGTGATTTATTTTTTAATCGTTGTTTAATTGCGTAATTTAAACTATGTGGGGAGATAAAACACATCAGAAACATTCTTCAGCATTATTTTTGTTTTACAAATTAGAATGAAATCCTTTTATTAAACCGAAATTATATTCATGAAAGTTCCTATGCCTTAACTGCAGGGCAGATATATCAACATTGAGATTTAACTTTTTTGCATGATTTGAGGGTTTTACAAAATTCAGACTTTGCTTTAATGAGTGCAACAATCTTTAAATAATTAAATAAAATTTCAATCTAATTTTTAATCCGAGTTTTCAAGATTTGAAATTTGGCAGACTGATTTAAATTAAAGATATCATGTGATTTCACTGTGTTTTGGTTGTTCTGTCGCTCTTTTTATCAAGTTTTCGTGATTCGAGTTTTTGAAATGCACATTCAAGATTTTTTTAATTTCTTGTTCAAAGTAGAAGAAAAATAAAAATGTAAATGCCCTTTGTTACACTTATTTTATTATAGGATATCAGTGTTTATGATAAATTAAAAAACAAATTATACATGAACGAAGTACTTCATATAATATACATTATTTGTATAATTACATTTAAAAAGTACATTTTATATCTATCTATCTAATATATATATATATATAACTAAAGGAATGGTGCACTCCGTAGACAAAATTAATACCTGGGTGCCAGCATGGGAAATAAGCAGTCAAAAAGGATTGCGGCACTCACAGGGTTTTAGTGAAAAAACAAAAAAATGTTTTATTATTAAGCCTCAATGTTTCGATCCCCCACAGGGATCTTCGTCAGGAGCAAAAACAAACAAACATCAAAACGGTGAGGCTTAATAATAAAACATTTTTTGTTTTTTCACTAAAACCCTGTGAATGCCGCAATTCTTTTTCACTATATATATATAATATGTAACTCTTGTAGTGTTTTTTTTAAATTTATTTTGCTGTGTGTATCTGTGTTTTTTTTTTTACACCAATCATAATTTATAAATAGTGTTCGTGCACATAAACATTGTTTATATGTTGTGATTGTTTAAAAATAATCAAATAATACAGACACATGCAACAAAATCTAAAAAAAAAAACCCACACACTCCAAAGCTGTGTACAATATTTAAATATCATTTAAGAGGGAGCTAACAAAATACGCCCAAAACTCCAATACCACCTGTTGCATTATTAGGACTGGGTATTAGATATTTCTCTAAAACATAATATTTGCATGGCATATGAAATGTTAATCAAAACAATCCAAACTGGAGTTGGTCAATGGCTTGCTGGAACTTGTTGTGTGGCATCTAAAAAGCAATATTAGTCAAACCTTAGGGTTTCCGTCTCTTTGTGCATTTGAAGCATGAAGTTGCGTCGTGTGGAACTGCTGGAAGTCTCCGTTCAGTTGAGCAGCAAATACAAATACGGCCCCAGTCACAAGCAACATATATTGCCCATAATGACTGGAGGAAAGCAAGTCAAGGTGAAATGTACAATGGAGAGGTGCCGATGCTTCACATTGACGCTGGTTTTCTGTTTGGCTCTCTGATTACACTATTTACTTGTCTTCAGCCAAACACAATTGTTGAAATGAGCAGCGTTGGGTTTCCTATGGGCTCTTTATGGCTCCATGGTGTTTAGCCACCTCAAGTTATTTATTTGTTTTTATTGCTATCCTGTAGTTAAAAACACACACCTAGATTAACCTGCACTGAATAAGGGTTATTTATATAATTGTTTATGCAAAATAATTGGAGTAAAAAAATTTATTTTTTTCTTTCTTCTGGTTTCTCCCCATTCAATGCTTATTTTCATTCAACACTTTTCCTCCACCATACGTGTTCTTGTATTTGATTGATTTTTGCTCTTTTTCAGAAACAAATTCTTCTTTATCTGCCAAATTGTCTTTATCCTCTAGCCCAGTGATCCCCAACCAGTAGCTCGTGAGTAACATGTTGCTCACCAACCCCTTGGATGTTGCTCCCAGTGGCCTCAAAGCAGGTGCTTATTTTTGAATTCCAGGCTCATGCTGGCCATAGACGCAAAGTTCCAATCATACTAATCCTCGATTCATATGATTTCCGGACCGTGTGTGGAGAGTCCCGCCATTTTACATCCCACGGAGATCAGTCGTTTGGTCAATCGGCCAGGTTAAAAGATTTCTGTCGGCTGACAATAATATCTCAGCCTCAGCGTCACCAGCTTTTGTCAGACATAACCTTCGTACGATTGCTGTCAGGGGCAGAACATCGGCTAATCTGTTCTTTTACTACTTTATTTAAACTGAAGGTTAGTGGCAGGTCAGGAGATGGGGACGTCCATTCTTTTGTCCGATATTGCAGGTAAATCTACACATCTATGGCCACCTTTAGAGCCAAGTTTTGGTTGTTTAAAAACCAGGTGCAATGCCAAACAGAGCCTCAATGTAGGTTGACAATCCACATAGGGGCTACTAAATGGCCAATCACAGCACTTATTTGGCACCACAAGTACATTTTTCATGCTTGTGTTGCTCCCCAACTCCTTTTACTTCTGAATGTTGCTGCCGGATTCAAAAGGTTTGGGTTTCCCATCGAGCCACTGCACTCTCTGAATATTTTGATCAAAGCCAAAATTTATCTGACAACTTCTATCAAATGTACAATGGGTCCTTCAAGCTTAAAGGAGCAGTAACACCAAAAAAACTAAAGTGCTTTCAAGTAATTAAAATATACACTGGTTTCCTTCAGAAACACTTCTATAGTTTATATAAACCAGGTTCTGTGTAGCCATGGGGGCCGCCATTCAAGGCTCATGTTACAAAGGCAGATAACAGATGCAGTCTGCAGAATACCATTGTATTCTATTACTGAGCTTATCTGTTATCTGCTATGTAACCTGTGCCTTTTCTCCTTTTTTGCCCTAAATGGCTGCCTCCATGGCTACACATTATTTATATAAACTATTGTAAAGCAAACACATAACGTTTATCAATGCAGGGCAACAGTACATTATGTTTTAATTACTTAATTGTTGGTGTTACTGTTCCTTAAAGGCTAGGAAAGAAATGGTTAAATCATTGTAATTAGTGATGGCTGAATTTAATCGCCAGGCACGTATTCACGGCGAATTCCAGCGATTCACCGCCAGCGAATAAATTTGTGAAACGGGCGCGAAAATTTGCCGGCGTCAAAAAAGTGGACACCGGCGTCAAAGACGATACACTGGTGCCGTTTTGCAAATTTTTCACCGTTTCGCAAATTTCGTGGGATATTCGCTATTTTTCGGCAAAGCGAAACGCCCCAAATTCGCACATTACTAATTGTAATATTATTTTTATCTTTGCACTCTTGCAATATCATCTTTCCCAGCAACGTCAAAGCGACATCATGATTTAAAGGGTTAAAAAAACATAATTCTAAGCAGTGTTCCAATCAATCCATTGTAAATATACAGTTAGGCCCATAACTCTTTGGATTTTTTTCTAATTTTGGTTCTGTACATTACCGCAATGAATTTTAAATGAAACAACTCAGATGCAGTTGAACTGCAGACTTTCAGCTTTAAATCAGTGGGTTGAACAACAAAAAGCTACTTCGACCATGCTGCTGCCTTTCAGGCTCTAATAGTAGCACAGAGCCCACATTGCATCGCATATACCAGATAAGGTTTGCAGAATACAGTAGGTTTAGTGCTTAAGTGGCGATTAACTGGGATCAAAGGTCATTCATTCATGGCTCAATAAACAGCTAAAGCAGGAAAAATTTTCTTGTTGTAACCAATACATATTTATCTGCAGATGTAAGGCATTCTGGGCTTAGGCTCCCCAGTGGCCTTATAATATTTGTGCTACAACATATCTTCTACTTTATACTGTTACTACTGGTTGGGGGTACTACTGTTACCCCCGAACCAGAGTGCAGGCTCTATTAGCCACACCTTTGTTGGGGAAAAGCTTTTTTGCCAACAGGTGCCCTTTAAACAGGTCTAAATTTCTACAAATTGTTTTAATATAATTATTGGAGAACACATCTTTTGCCTTGGTTTGCCATTGTGATATACCACAATGGATGTACAGGTATAGGACCTCTTATTCAGAATGCTCTGGACCTGGGTTTTTTTCTGAAATATGGATCTTTTTATAATTTGGATCTTCATACCGTAATTCCAGATGAAAATCATGTAAACGTTAAATAAACAGGCTGTTTTTTGCTTCCAATGAGGATTAATTTTTTAATTATTAATTATATTTGACTTGGGATCAAATAAGGAACTGTTTTATTATTACAGAGAAAAAGGAGATCACTTTTAAAAATTGGGATTATTTGAATAAAATGGACTCTATGGGATAAGGCCATTCTGTAATTTGGAGCTTTCTGGACAACGGGTTTCCAGATAATGAATACTATACCCATACCTTCCAAAATGTGGCAGGTTATGGAATGTTTGAATGGTTTTTGGAATGTTTGGGGGGGTTTAGGATCATATTTATGTGTTATTACAGTTTTGTTAATGAAGGTGAAAGTCTCATTTCTCCCAAGAGACCTGCTTAACTTAAATAAGTATCACTGCTTAAATGTATTTAGGTTCAGGTGCTGAGTATTCTGGACTCTTTGTCAAAAGCTCCTTATTTAATTAAAGGGATTCTTTCATGATTGTTATGGTGTCGTTTTTATTTCTAAATGACACTGTTTACACTGCAAATAATTCACTCTACAATATAAAATGTCATTCCTGAACCAGCAAGTGTATTTGTTTAGTTGTAATATTGGTGTGTAGGTGCATCTCAGGTCATTTTGCCTGGTCATGTGCTTTCAGAAAGAGCCAGCACTTTAGGATGAAACTGCTTTCTGACAGGCTGTTGTTTCTTCTACTCAATGTAACTGAATGTGTGACAGTGGGACATGGATTTTTACTATTGAGTGCTGTTCTTAGATCTACCAGGCAGCTGTTATCTTGTCTTAGGGAGCTGCTATCTGGTTACCTTCCCATTGTTCTGTTGTTAGGCTGCTGGGGGGAGCGGAGGGAGGGGGGTGATATCACTCCAACTTGCAGTACAGCAGTAAAGAGTGACTGATGTTTATCAGAGCACAAGTCACATGACTGAGGGCAGCTGGAAAACTGACAATATGTATAGCCCCAAGTCAGATTTCAAAATGAAATATAAAAAAATCTGCTTGCTCTTTTGAGAAACGGATTTCAGTGCAGAATTCTGCTGGAGCAGCACTATTAACTCATGCGTTTTGAAAAAAACATGTTTTCCCATCACTTTATTTTTTAGAAACGTTGTATCTTTTCCTGGCTATTCACTAAAGGAGGTCAAAGAGAAACTGGGGACATTTCAGTAACAATTTGGGACTGCAGGCTGAGTTGGGAGTTATACAATTGAGGTAAGATATAAGGTGGCTCTTGCACATAATAGCCTTGCTTATAAAACCTTCCATTGTCTGTCTATACAACTTTCTTATATCAAGGCTGCCATCCCAAAAATCCAAAGAAAATCAGCTAGGCCCTCTCAAAAACAAAGCATTACAGAGCTATCCAAGATTTAGCTTTATTCATTTGGAAGCCAGATGATTATAAAGCAATTATATTATACAAAATGGTCTACAGAGATCATGTATATGCCGAGCCCATGAAAACTCTTCTTGGAGGGTCACATCCAGCCTCCTTGGCCTCAAGTTCCATAGTCCTGCTATAGACTATAGGGCTTATGGCATGTTTGTTTGGCAGCAATCGGGTTCATGGTTCAGAGAGATGTGGGTAGTGGCACAAGTGTTTTTTGCTGGGCTCTAAATGGCACAACTATGTTCCCCCTAATTGCTCCAGCACTTGATGGAAAGTAAATGAGCCCTTAAGTATTACACATGACAAGAGAAATATTCGGCCAAATCCTTCTTCCTGGTCGAACCGAATCCGAATCCTAACTTGCATATGCAAATTAGGGATAGGGAGGGAAATCAAACTTTTTGTCACAAAACAAGGAAGAAATGCTTCCACTTCCCACCCCTAATTTGCATATGCAAATTAGGATTCGGATTCGATTCGGTATTCAGCCGAATCTTTTGTGAATCCAAAATAGTGGATTTGGTGCATCCCTAATACTGATTATTTTGCAAGATCAAAGTTGCAGCTGATATATTTGAACTATTTTTCAAGATTTAATATGTTTTATTTAGCTGTTCACTGTGTATACATATTGGCATAACTACTGCGGGGGCAATGGTGGCAGGGGGTGGCCTGGTTGCAAGGTTTGCTTGTTAGTTATTCATTTCCACCACAATTTATAAATACAATGTTTAGTTCCACCCGTATATATATACATACATATAGAGCTTGAATGACTAAGCAGCTGCCAACCAATCGGAAAAACAGACCTAGGGCTAAAGTACAGACCATAACAAATCAGAGCTCTTGGAAATTGTAAGAGCTTCAGAAATTCCCAGACAGCATGGACCCTGCATAAATTCTGTTTTGGGGTTAAAAATCAATAAAATGAGGAAGAATCCTTCAAAACAACAGCCCTGCCCTATTCCATATCTTTTTTACTACAAACTTGCTTTGCCCATCTCCGCTCATTCCCTCTACAGTACTGATAGTATCACGGTGATAGGAAGAGTGATAAGCAGAACTACACAGTAAAGAAAAGTTCATAAACACACATTTACAACAGCCAATAAACATGCCGTGACAACAAAAGGCAGCAACGGTGCAGGGGAAAAGTTATGACACCCCCATCTGACTGCGATAAGGTGAAAATTCAGAGGTTATGGTCATTGGACCTACTGGTGATATTTTCCTTTGCCTATCCGAGGTTAACTATTTCTGCACTAATCACACAAGTAATCGGGTGATAATATGTAATACCCCCAATAGTTTCTTTATAATGCCTCGCTATCAGTCAGCAATGGTGTCATAAAAACATATACGCAGCCATTAAGGTTCATTTGTTAACTGTAATAAAGGTCAGTAAATCAAATGAGTTAATATATTGAACTCTAATTATATGTTGTTATTTACTGATAGAAGCGGTTCTACACTATTACTTCAAGGAATATTTTGCTTTTGATAATAATAAAGTGACCATCCTTGAGCTCGATAAGCAAAAAAGATGCCATTACTTGTTACATTACTAAACAAGGGAAAGTTGTGCTCACCACTATCTTTTATAAAACATTAAGCCGGGGTGCAATGAGGCTGGGACCACATATAGACAAATACAAGAGGTCCATTATACCGTTATCAATATATTTAAGACAGAGACATTTTGTGCATACTGCTACTGAAAAATGCCTTACCCTTTAAACAAAACAGGGATTGTTTGTCCATATATTGCAATATATTTAAAGGAACAGTAACATGAATTTTTGTTTACAAAAAATTTGTTTGCCCTTAACGAAAAAAAAAAACAACAGCAAATATTTAACTTTTGCACTCCTCTTCTGAAAAGGCGACATGGCGACAATCCATCTGGCGGCGCTCGATTTCTCCTCCCTGGCTATCTCCTATAGAAGGCAGGGAGGAGAAATCGAGCGCCGCCAGATGGATCGTCGCCATTGTCGCCTTTTCAGAAGAGGAGTGCAAGTGGAGTTTTGGTAAGATATTTCTTAATAAAGTCTTTGCGAATCTAAAGTTAAATGTGTGCCGGTATTTTTTTTTCGTTAAGGGCCAACTAATTTTTGATGAAAAATTTCATGTCACTGTTCCTTTAAGCTGGCCAACTATGTCAAAGTCATCCCTGGTCTGTCCAGCTCTACACTCAACTTTAATCTGATTCATTAAGAATTCTATTGCTTCATTATTGCTTCATTAGACTAAGTTTTACTTGCAACTTACTTGTTTGCTTTCAAGGTTAAAACTCCCAAACATGGCTGCCCTTTTATTGGCCACCACTGGGATCACCTGACTATAGTTGGAAAGGAAAAGTTTGGGCGTTTTAACCTTGAGAGCAGCAAGTTGCAGGTAAAACTTTGTCCCTGTGTAAAATGTATAATGAAGCAATAGAATTCTTAAAGGACATGTAAAGTCTACATTTTCCTACCATGTATATAAGTTAGGCATATCTTCCCCACCCAAGCCACATCATTTGTACTGCATATACCCCATTCATTTGCCAGTGCCATCACATTTTCCTGAAACAAAAAGCAGTTTCCTCCGGCGGCCATTTTCCCTCTTACACATCATCAGTAACACTGACATCTGCTAACAGGACATGTATGCTGTAAAGTTCATGCAATGCAAAATGCAGCTTTACACAGGCACTACTTACTTTGATAAAATGTTCTGCTGGGGTTGAGCCGAGCTCAGGAGAGGTGGTTAGGGAAAAAAATAGGATCAGGCAGCTAGAGCAGAGTTTCTATGGAAACCAGCAATGTTATCTCTTCATTGGCTGTTAGACTTGAGGGTGTGTTTAGTAATCTGAGCTGAGAAGAACTGAGCATGCTCATAAGTCAACAGGCGAAGGAAATTCCTGAGGGAAGGGGCTGAGTGGGTTAGAGGAGGAGAAAGATTCCTAAGTTATTAAGGGGATGGTGCAGCCTTACTATTATTGTTTTAATAACCAGAGTGGCGGGAATCTAAAGATTTCAAAGACACTGTTTTCTGATTACATTTTTGGGTAGCGGGTTTACATGTCCTTTAATGAATCAGATGCAAGTTGAGTATAGGACTGGCCATACCAGGGATGACTTTGACGTAGTTGGCCAGGTTAAATATATTGCAATATATGGACAAAAAATCCCTGTTTTTTAAAGGGTAAGGCATGTTTTGGTAGCTTAAGGCACAAAATGTCTCAAGTAATGGGTTGAGTGCAGAGGACCTCTTGTATTTGTTTGTATGTTACATTACTGTCACCAACTTGCCCTACTTATTGATGTTGCCCTACTAGAACAGCTTGTCCCTTTACTCTTTATACCTACAACTGCTACCTGGTCAGTCACCCCTCTTTAAACTTCCTAATATGTTTCTTGGAGAGACAATACACGGGTAACATAATGGTCCCCACAGGGCAGCCATCAGGGGGGGACAGGGGTGAGAGTTGTAGGGGGCCCCGAGGGTAAGGGGGGCCTGGCCATGCCACACTTACTTGATTAATCAGGCCCCCCATCTTTCTGAGAGCTGCTGACTTCGGGAAGGCATGGGCGTTTAAGGGGCCCTGTCCACCAATTTTCTTATAATGTGGGGGGGGCCTGGCAATGAGTTTTGGCCAAAATTTTTTTTTCTCATGTGGGGTCCTAGCCACCTATATTTTTTAATGGGGGGCCCTAGCCATAAATGTTTTTTTATGAGGGGCCCTGACCACCAATATCTTTTTATTTTTTATTAACATGTGGGAACCCTATTTTTTTTGTTTTTTTACTGTGGGGGTTGGGGGTGGACCTGTGGGGTGGGGAGGGTGGACCTGTGAAGTGGGTGGGCCTGTGGGTGGGGCTTGCAGTGGGCGCAGCCCAGGGGGCCCAGGAAATGTTATTGTATGGGGCCCTGTGATTTCTGATGGCGGTCCTGGGTCCCCACCCCAAATCATGCCCTAGACATCTATTATTGCAGTGGCATCCCCAGACAGAAACCCATTTGGAAGTGGATCTTTGCCTGATATGGCCATTCTTGGTGTTACTAATATGATCATTTTACCCCCAAGCCAATGAGTGAAACTTATGGAGACAATTGGGAGAGGAACACATCAATGGTCCAATGAAGTCCTTGCCCAATGGAATTTTTTAAATTGCCCTGCCAGGCATTGCCCAGATATTGGTCAGCTAACTCATTTCAACTTGTAAATAGATTGTCTATATTGTATGGATTGCTATAACCACCTACTAACTAAATTATCTACACTCCATCTCTTAGGCCGCTGTCCGATGGGGAGATTTTGTAGATAAATTGGCGCTACTGTGGGGAACAAATTTCCCAAAAATGCTTTTCCACTGGCAATAATTGAAACCACCAGGGGTAATATTTATGGGTCTCATTTTTTGGAAAAATTAAATCGCCAAAGTTGCCTGAAGAGATGAGAAACTGAAATCCCAGAAGCTACTTCTCGAGAGGATTTCCAAAAAACGAAATGGTGACTTTGCCACATGTAGGTTTGACCACGATCAATTGTTGCTGGTGGAGAAGCATTATTGAGAGATTTGTTGCCCCCAGTAGCGCCAATTTATCACAGGCAACAAAATCTCCCAGTCAGACAGCAGCCTAAGCTGCAGAGGTCATTTTTTGCTCAGATGCTATCTCTATTATTTACAGCCACTTTTCTTGGCTCCCTGTTATCCACCATCCACTTTGATTCATGAACAAGTTGCCTTTAGGGTGAGTGCCAAACTGAGCACCATGTTTATGAACTGCACAGAAACGCTCCAGAAAGTTATGTAGAAGAACAAGTGATTGGAGAGAAGGGTTGACAATAAACTGTGGGGAGATGGGATGACACCTCAAGTCACATCTGTTTGATCACTGCCATACGATAAGAGGTCTTGTGAAGTCGTAACCAGAGTGCAAGTGACTGAATAGAATGATGGATTGGGTGAAGCGAGCATGTTAAAGCTAACAGTATTGTTTTTCTTACAGCAGCTCTTCCAGTTTCCTGTCTCCTATACAAAGCTGCATTATGTTGGCTGAAGGGCTGCAGTTTGATATACTTGCCGTGAATGCCAACATGCCTTGCCCAAGGACAACCCATAGTCTAGCCATGTAGCCTAAGATCTAAGAGATGATAAGGATGAGGCGATGAGAAGAAATGCTATTGGCTTCTGTAAACTAGGGGCCCTTCACCATGTTGTTCCTGCTCTCAAGGAAGTTGTTAGATGATCACCTATGGAAATACATCATGGAAGACTTCAAATGCCAAAAGTCTGCATGTTTCCATAGAGTGGAGCTGTGGAGATGTTTACATAGGTAGGAATATCCATAGCAAACTGCTAATACAGAAGAAAACATGAACTGTGGGTTTTCACTCCCTGTGCGCCTCCAGGCTGAATGGGCAGGATGGAAGTAAAAAAAATCACACAGGTTTTTGCATGTTTTGTTCTTTTCCTAAATGCTCCCCAGGGCAGCAGGACATATGCATGGGCCATGGAACACAATGGGGTATATTTAGCAAAAAGTGAAGTTAGAGATAACCACAGTCCACTAGAGTGAAATACCGCCTCTCTCAATTCATTTCTAGGGGATTTTAAAGGTGTATTTTTTAAAGGGTGAACTTTCACCCTTTGATAAATACTAGTAAAGGAGAATTTGGGGTGTTTTGCTTCACCGAAAAATAAGTGGAATTCCCGCAAAATTCGCGAAATGGTGAAAAATTTGCGAAACGGCGCCTGTTTTTGGCGAAATTGCACCCAAAAAAACTGACACTGGCGTACATTGTTTTTTACGCTGGCGAATTTTCACTCCGGTTTCGCAAATTTATTTGCCAGCGGCGAATCGCTGGAATTTGCAGCGAATTCGGGCCTGCCGAATAAATTCACCCATCACTAATAAATACGCCTTTAAACATCCCATAGAAATGAATGGAGAGAGCCAGTATTTCACTCTAGTGGACTGGGGTTATCTTTACTCTTTGATAAATATATCCCTATTTCTTAAAAATGGCTTATTCTGTACAGGTTTTGTATAGGCACTAATGGGGGGATGTAATATTGGTCGCTAACGCAAAAATAATTTGCAATCCTTTCGCTATTCGATATTCATTATCGCAAACCATATTTTGCAACTAAATATTTAATGAAACTGCAGAGCAGGTGCAAAGCACAATGCGCAATTAAGATTTGCAATGAATCAAAGCCTAAAGAAGAAGAATATTGCATTGCGACATGCATTCCCCCTGAGAGTCAAACAGGGTTACTAAGGGGCTGATTCAAATTAACCCTCGATATTCGACTAGGAATTAAAATCCTTAGACTTCGAATATCGAAGTCGAAGGATTTAGCGCAAATACTGCGATCGTACGATCGAAGGATTATTCCTTCGATCGAACGATTAAATCCTTCGAATCGAACGATTCGAAGGATTTTAATCCAACGATCGAAGAAATATCCTTCGATCAAAAAAACTTAGGAAAGCCTATGGGGACCTTCCCCATAGGCTAACATTGACTTCGGTAGCTTTTAGCTGCCGAAGTAGGGGGTCGAAGTTTTTTTTAAAGAGACAGTACTTAGACTATCGAATGGTCGAATAGTCAAACGATTTTTAGTTCGAATGCTTCGATTCGAAGTCGTAGTTGTAGTCGAAGGTCGAAGTAGCCCATTCGATGGTCGAAGTAGCCCAAAAAATACTTCGAAATTCGAAGTTTTTTTTACTTCGAATCCTTCACTCGAATTTAGTGTAAGGCAGGGTGCAAAGTTTGCTCTCTGCTCCCTGTTCTGCAGTTGGAATAATTGTCAAAGATTTCTGTGCTACAAAACAAAGCACAGATACCTTTATTTGCCCCATGAGTACAGAGCTGCCTGATTTTACAAGAGGCAATGGAAAACACATAGGTGTCATTACCCCCACACCCACCCACACCTAACTCCCCAAAAGTTAGGAATTGTCAACAGATTAAGGGTAAAGGCACACCTGGCGATTCGGGGAGATTTAGTCGCCTGGCGACTAATTGCCTCTTCTTTGGGGCAACTAATCTCCCCAAATGGCTTCCGCCTGTCTTGCGCCGACTATAATGAAAAGTCGCCTGCGGCATGGCACACGCGGCACTTCGTATTCTGAAGTCGCCCGAAGTTTCCTTTTGAGGCATGCCAGACCCTCTCTGAAAATCTTTTTTACGGAGAGGCCCTGGCACTCTGTAGTTCAGCCTCTCTTTGCCTTTCTCATCAGTAACGTTACTAGGCAGAGTCGGGCCCGGTGCAGCCCGTGCCCCCTCCAGAATTGATTTTCTAGGTGGCTACAAGGGCACATGAATCACCAGCGGGCACCCAGGGGGTGCGGGCCCTGGTACAATTGCATCCCCTGCCCTCCCGGTAGTTCCGCAAGTGATTCTCATTGCTCTTGCATTGGTGTATTTTGGTAAACCCAGCCTGGTTTTCCCCTCTAGATCCCTAATAAATAATTGGTCAAACCGTTTAGTTTTGGTCATGAAAATCCATAAGGTTATCTCTAACCACTGCATGGTGGTTAGTGGTCAACAGTTTTTATTAACAATGTCATGTGACAAACGGAGTTTTAAGTATTGTAAACGTTTACCTCCCAATTTCACATATATCAGAACTCACCTCCTGTATACATTGAATGCCTATTAGATATTTTTAATTCCTACATACTCATACCTTATGGTTGAGGAAGCAACACAATAAAAGTTGCCATGTGTCCCACAAAAAATGATGCCTTGCAACTTCCACACCACATTATTTCTTCTCCTCACTTCCATTATCCTCTTTCACACCTTTAGTCTCCATTTATAGACATTTCTCCTCTTTCACACTGAAGTTCACCTCCTCCTTTTTCACACTTTCTTCTCTCGGCTCCTCTTGAATTGCATGTTTCTCCTCCTCCTCCTCCCATCTCAACTGCCTATTCCCTCCCCCACTTTTTCTCACACACCCTCTCTCTTCTCTTCCCACAAAAAGTCCCAAAAGCACTTTCCCAGGTCTCCATAAAGAAAGCTCTGGGCTATTTCTTATTCTCATCATTTGATAGTGGACCTCTTGTGGTTTGCAACATCATACCATTGCTCATAAAAGTAAAGACATTTTCAACATACATTCTCTACATTCTGTCCCAGTGCCAGTGCCATGTTTAAAGGGGTTGTTCAAGCATGTTCTATAATGGCTAATTCTAAGCAACTTTTCAGTTGGTCTTCCTTTTTTTTATCATTTTTTAATTATTTACCTTTTTCTTCTGACTCTTTCCATCTTTCAAATGGGGGTCACTGACCCCATGTAAAAACAGAGGCTTTGATAGGCTACACATTTATTGTTTTTTGCTACTTTGTATTACTCATCTTTCTATTCAGACCCTTTTCTATTTATATTCCAGTCTCTTATTCAAACAATGCATGGTTGTTAGGGTAATTTGGACCCTAGAATTGCAAACTGGAAAGCCCCTGAATAAAAAGCTAAATAACTCAAAAATCACAAATAATAAAAAATGAAAACCAATTGCAAATTGTCTCAGAATATCACTCTCTACATCAGGCGTGTCCAAACTTTTTTCAATGTGGGCCAGATTTGGTGAGGTGAAAATGTGTGGGGCCGACCATTCAGAATGTGTACAATGTTTCCGGGTAATAACCCTTTCTGGTGTTGAAATAACTACAAGAGGGTAATGGGAAATAAGCATGCTCTTTTTATGCAGTTATATGGAATGATCTTTTAACTCCACCCATTACGTTTGAAACATTCACCTTTTTTTATCACAGGAAGGGTTACTACCCTGAAACATTGTGCGCTTTCATTTTTCTACAATAGATGTGGCTGTATAAGCCTTGCACCTTCCTTATCTGGGTTGTCCCATTCTACTTTTGTTGATGCCAGAGTAGGAAGATGCTGCTAGCATTCCCACTTCTACAAGCTTGCTGGCCATGGTCACATATCTCTAGTTTACAAAGAACAGGGTAAATTGAAACCGTTTGGGGTTAATAAGCAATAGCACAGTCCACCACAATTGTCCATAAAAAAGCCATGTTTATAAGCGTGTAATAATTGTAATTCAATCATTATAACAGCCCGTACGTAGCAGAAACCTAATTTTCATTACCATATTATATTCTGTTGTAGTAGTTGGCTGCATATCTTTGGACAGCACATATCTGTTCTTCAATGGGCAAATATTTAAGGCTGCGGGCCAGTCTAAAATTGAAAACGGGCCCCAATTGGCCTGCGGCCTGGAGTTTGGACATGCCTGCTCTACATCTATTATATATAGTATATTTTTTCCCTAATAACATTGGCATCTAGTTTCATTTTTACCATTAAGGCCAGTAAAATAGCAGCAACCCTAACTGGTTGGGGTGGCTTAAAGGAGAACTAAAGCTTAACTAAAGAAGTAGCTAGAAATGTTGTACATGATGTTTTGCGTTTCTGTACCAGCCCAAGGCAACCACAGTCCTTTAGCAGTAAAGATCTGTGTCTCAAAAGATGCCCCAGTAGCTCCCCATTTTCTTTTCTGCTGATTCACTGCACATGCTCTGTGCTGCTGTCACTTACTGAGCTTAGGGACCCACTCACAATATACAGTACACATAGAATAGAAATGTCACAATATAAGTCTGATTAGTAATTAATACAGATAATTACTACATGGCAGCACAGAAACCAGTGCAATTAGCATCATCATTTAATATTCCGCCCTGTAGCATCAGCTTATATTACAGACCAACCTTATTTTCTGCTTGATAATTAGCGACGAGCCTTAAGCTTAGCTTCTCAACAGCTGCTCAGAGCCCACTGAGCATGTGAGTGTCACAGACACTTTCCAAGATGGTGACCCCCTGTGACAAGTTTGAAGTCCTGGATCATTGCTGCTATTGACAAGCTGAAACTTTAAGCTGGTGCAATAATTTCAGAATATAAAATAAGGCATTTTTAGCCATATTCATTTTTAGGGTTTAGTTCTCCTTTAATGTGGCCATACACAGAGCTTGTAAGTGCCTCCTTGGCTGATATCTGAGCAAAAATCAGCCAGATGTAGATCAGACAGGCTTGTTGGGTCGAGGAACTTGTTGATGTGGTCCTAACTCCAATACTATATTATGATCCAGTTATAGGCACTTGTAAATATGAAATACCAATAGTTTAGCTTCCCCAAAAAGAGACCACAGGGGTTAATGTCTGTACCCTAACCCTAATCACCTTTTATTGGCACTTTGCACATTGTCTTCTGTTGATTCTGATTTCCAAAAGGTCTCTGAACTCCATTTTGGGACACATAGACCTATAGCTTCCAAAATGAATAGAGTGCTACCTGCCTCGGGCACAGGTAACAAGCTCTCATGCTTTGGTAAATCACAAAATCACACAGAGGAAGTGTTTGTAACTACAGGAATCAACATCAACTGCAATCCAAATAGTCCGTTCCTAGAAAACATCAGTGCACAGATCTGTATAAAGCGCTATAAACTAATAAAATGATAAAAATAACACAGCTAAAATGACTTTGATGGATCATTACGGATTCACGCTGAAATACTCCATGTAAACGTTTAATAATTCACAAAATAGTGCAACACTGTCCACTAGTTATTGTCTGTGGACCTTGTAGCTGTGTGCCATACGACTGCAAATGTAAAATGAGAAAGGAAAATGCAAAAAGTACAAAGAAAAAGTGAGGGCCCTTTGGTTGTGAAAAAGTATTTATATAAGTGTCAAAGACTTAGGCCAATGGCACATGTATTGTGCATGTTTGCTGTACGATTGTTTATCTAACATTTCCAACCTCAGATGTGGGGCATAAACTTCAATGACATTGCCAAGTGGCACTTCCAATTTCTGCCTCTGAATGCAGCTTGACTGCGGCAATGTAGCTGCCGGTAAATTTGTAATACACCTAAAAAAAGCCTGTGACGTGCCCCTAGCCTGCTCCAAACTCACCTTTTTTCCTGTGCTTCTTGCCAAATGCGCATGTTTGGCTCCACCCCCTTTGACGTCATGACCTGGCCAGCCAATAGCGTATCATGGCCCGCCCCATTAAGCGTCACGGCCCCGCCCTTTTAACCCCGCCCCTCCACCTGCCGGTGAAGATTATTTTAACAGGTGGCAACCCTACCTGTGACTTAAGGTGGCCATACACAGGACTGCTGACAGACCGAGTAGGCAGCTTATTGGCCCATGTATGGGGCCCTCAGACAGGCGAAAGTCGATCGGAAGGGACTAAAAATCCCGTTGGATCTCAGCCGCATCTGTTCGTTGATGCGGTCCCGCAATCCAACCTTCCGTTACCCTTTGTTATGATCCGATCGTTGGGCCCCAAGGTGGACATATCGGGGAGACCTTTACTCGCTTACAAAACTGCCCAGCTGACAGAAATGTGGGTAAGGCAACAAAAAAAGGAGATAACGTGAGGCAACCTAGCTTGCTTAACACGTTCCACACTTGAAAGAACCCATGTTATGGGAGACACATATCAGGTGAGTTATAATATTTTCCCTGTGTTTGTTTATTTATTTATTTTTGTTTGTCAATAAAATGAGGCTGTTGATTCCTTTGGTGTGCAATTCTTATTCTGTCACCTTTTTTGTGTTTCCTATTATAATATTGTCTAATGGGCAGATAGTAGTAGCAGGTAGAATGATATATCAACAAGGCAGCTTTCCTTGAAACAAATGTGTGAATTACTTTGTTAAATATGGTGGCCAAGGCCGGGGAACAGGGGGTCTGCTTTCTCTATAGCTGAAAAGAATATCCACTCCGAAGCTGCTCTCTTACCTGCGGGCGGAGAATAGGCAGCTGGGAGACTCCAGAGCAAGGCAGGGAATAAGCAGACATGGAGCAGGGAGTGGACAGACAGGAGAGTGCTTGGGGATCATGGTGCCAGTCCCCACTGGTTGAAAACATGGGGACTGATTAAGATATTGTAATCTGTCATTGGTTAATTGGCTTTGTATAGTGGACAGTGTATGGTAGCAGCATGTAGGGACCACAACAAGATTTACCCTTCAACAGAAACCCACCAAGAGATAGGAGGGCTTTCAGACTATTTCTCCCACACATTATATAAAGCACACCTACCTGTAGATAAATGACCTGTGCATTGTGTGGGGGGAACTTCATTGTGTCTGTAATGAAATACATGGGGGCCACTAAAAAATACGATATGCTTGGGGACCCCAGGGTTATTAAAGACTGAGGGGCCACAGTGTGTCACGAGAGATTTGGGCGCTAGAATGCGCCATGACATGCGTCAGAGGGCAATAGAACAAAAAAGCATTAGAGCAGTCAGCAGGAGAGAGAGGGAGAGAAAGACACCATTTGCCCACCCTGCCCTAGAGCCTCCATCGCCTGCTAGCCGGCAAGACCCAGTCTAGGGTCCCACACTGTTGTCAAGACTGCTCATGATCAAAGGAGCAATAAACACTGCTTGGTAATGGGTAATTCCAATCTTATATTGAGAGTGGTCCTTAGGGTTGTCATCTTTTTTGGAAAAAAAATACCGGCCTTCCTATATATTTTTCTTTTTTCCCTATTAATAACATTGGGATGAACCATCATTTTTACTGGCCAGGTCAGTAAAATACCAGCCAGGTGGCAACCATAGTGGTCCTGCCCCCAGCCAGTCTGAGTGGAGATGTCAGCGAGGGGTGCAAATGCTTCTGCCTAAATGGAAACATTGATCCTCCTATACAGATCCAAAACACATCTTCACCCAAGTATGAACAATACTGCAAGTTACTTGCATAGTGTGCGTTTGTTTTCAGCATTTATTCTGCTTATCGCTGTTGTCTTTAAAACTCTTATCTGGCTGCCTGGCTCCAAATGTTGCATTTGTTCTTAATATTTTATGACTATTTTAGTGTTTTGTGCTTAATTGTTTATCTGTGGCTTGTAACATCTTTTTCATCGATATTAAGTCCAACCACCCCTTGGAATGTAGTAGCGGTAATCCATACCTCCCAACAAACAGTTGCATAAATGATTGCTGCAGGGTGTAGGAAACTGCTTCAGCCAAACAACATGGTTCCTCTTCCTCCCTTCCTGGCAGACAAAGGGTTCAACTGCGTTCCCATTATGCTAACTGTACTGTATATGTGGCTCCTTCCCCTGACCTAATTGCACATCTGTCATGTTTGCTGGCTGCATTATACCCTGATCACTAGTGATGGGCCAATGAATTCGCCTGACACTAATTTGCGTTGAATTTTTGCAGCCGGCGAATAAATTCCCAAATCTCCCGCGATAATTCGCCGGTGTCAATTCGCCGGCGTCAATTTCTGATTTTCACGATTTTTCATGAAAATTTTCGATTTTCACAATTTTTTTGTGAAACCCTTCAAATTTCACGATTTTTTAGTGAAACGTTCGAATTTTCTTATTTTTTCGTGAAAACGTTAGAATTTTTACGGCGAAGCGAAATGGGAGAAATTCACCCATGACTTCTGAACACCTATGGTGATCAAATTTTACTGACATATTTAATACATTGGGGCATGTATTTATTAACAGAACTCGCAAAAGTCCACCAGAGGGAAATCTCACCATATAGTTCAACTAATAAAATCCTAGCCACAATGACTAGATTCTGGCCTTCCAGAATGATGATATTAGGAGCAAGTCATTGGGAAGATCATTCTACTGGGGGGGGGGGTGACTGTTTAACATTCCATTTTCAAACAACATTCCATTTTTGAATAGTGGCCAACAGATGAGTTGCGGGGGGGGAGGGGGTGTTCTGCACTGCGTATACAAGTATCCCTATGTAAAAATATATATAAATAATACTTTTGCCCTCAAAATTGTCCATATCACCCATCATACCACCTTTAGCACCCAAGTGCAGTATGACACAGGACTGAACATGCTGATGCCCCCAGGCCCCCTTCAGAACCCCATACATTTTCTCGTTGAAAAACGTTATTTGGCTAATTTTTGGCACCCCCACATGAAAATACCAGTCTCTTCCTGAATAACAGACGGACAGCAACTGCCATCTTGGCTGCACGGCTTCCAAAAAGAAGATTGTTGATTTTCTGTGTGTGATTCAGGGGCAGATTATGTTTTTTAATATAACAATGTTACATTTTGAGAAGGATGGATGGGGCAGTGTAACGGGTCACGGATATAACCTAGACTTTCCTTGTCCTATATGGCTGATTGCAAAGAAAGCGTCATCTCCAGCTGTATTTGCCATGAAACTTTCTCAATGCCCTTTACCATTCACTCAAATGGGAAAAGTCCACTGGTAGTTGGGCTTTTCAGCCTGAAAATCTCTTTGTAGAACATTTTTGAGCCAGTAACTTACTGTCGTTTTGGTATGAAGTGGTTCTCATTAAAGTAAGTGTTGGGCAGCATGGATGGTTTCAGGTCCTTTTCTGCCAGCTGAAATGCACAAGTTGAGATAAAACCAGAGAATTCAATTGAGGGGTTTTGGCCTAAAAAGCTCTTCATTTATTTGAATGTGGGTAGATTTGGGCAATTCTCCATCAGCTGAGATTATGTTCCACGTGTCATAGATCTTTGTCCTGTAACAATATTCAAGAAAGTGCTTTACTCAATGCTAGGACTGTTAACCCCCACTACAAGTAACATTATACATGAACACAAATTTGACTTTTTTGGCATCATATTTCTCCTTCCCCATTGGTGGCATCATTGCATCAAGCATGCACCCAGTGAGGGTGGTTTACAGCCAACATACTTTTGAGCATGTAAAGCAGCCCTGCATAAAAAGGCAAACACTTTCACAGACATGATTAAGGGTTAATTCACAAGAGGAGATTCAGGGAGATTTTGCCGCCTGGCGACTAATCGGCTCTTCTTATGGGCGACAATCTCCCCGAACTGCCTTTGTGTGCCTTCCCATCTGCTATAATGAAAAGTCGCCTGTGCTAAAGCACACGCGGTGCTTAGTTTTCTGAAGTCGCCCGAAGTTTCCTCGTGAGGCAACTTTGGGCGACTTCGGAAAGGCAGGTCGGGGAGATTGTCACCCAGAAGAAGAAGTGAAGATCTCCCCCAATCTCCTCGTGTGAACTAACCCTTAAGCTGGCCATGGATGCAAAGATAAAATCGTATAAATCAAAGGATCGTACGATTTTGCAGACCATGTGTGGATCGTCCCAACATTTTTCGTACCATGACAATCGGTCGTTTAGTCGATCGGACAGGTTAGAAGATTTCTGTTGGCTAACGATAATATCTCTGCAGCTATTGACTATCTGACGATATCAATGAGTGACTAGTGATGGGCGAATTTGCACCGAAAAATTCGCTAATTTCGCGCAAATTTCGCGACGTCTCGTTTTTGACGCCGGTGCCCGTTTTTGACGCCGGCGCCTGTTTTTGACGCCGGCGTCCGTTTTTTGAAAAAAAAATTTTGCGGATGTTTCTTGAATTTATTCGCTGGTGGCGAATCGCGCAAATTCGCCGTGAATTTGGGCCTGGTGAATAAATTCGCCCATCACTAGGGGCAGATTTACTAAATTCGAGTGAAGGATTCGAAGTAAAAAAACTTCGAATTTCGAAGTGTTTTTTGGGCTACTTCGACCATCGAATGGGCTACTTCGACCTTCGACTACGACTATCGAAGGATTCGAACTAAAAATCGTTCGACTATTCGACCATTCGATAGTCGAAGTACTGTCTCTTTAAAAAAAACTTCGACCCCCTAGTTCGGCAGATAAAAGCTACCGAAGTCAATGTTAGCCTATGGGGAAGGTCCCCATAGGCTTGCCTAAGTTTTTTTCATCGAAGGATATTCCTTCGATCGTTGGATTAAAATCCTTCGAATCGTTCGATTCGAAGGATTTAATCGTTCGATCGAATGAATAATCCTTCGATCGATCGATCGAATTTTCTGCGCTAAATCCTTCGACTTCGATATTCGAAGTCGAAGGATTTCAATTCCTAGTCGAATATCGAGGGTTAATTAACCCTCGATATTCGACCCTTGGTAAATCTGCCCCTTAGAGTGACTAGTACTACTATTGGTCAGACATAACTTTTGTTCGATTGCTGTCACGGCCTGAACATCATCGGATTTGTTCTTTTACTACTTTATTTAATCTGAATGGTTAGTGGCAGGTGAAAAGATTGCAACATACAATCGTTCGTCGGACACAAGGCTAAAATCTGCACATCTATGGCCAGCTTTACAAGGCTTTGGTGTTGCTTTAACCCATACATGCATTGTGCTGTGTTAAAACCTTTTATTTGTTGTTTTGATAGTTTCGTCCTCTTTTGTTGTTGAGATCAAAGCCAAATTTGCATACTATGCCCAAGGCACCTGACTCACACACTCCCACCAACAATGAGGCAAACATGATAATCCAAGGCTAACAGCACACGTCACTGTCGGAGATACGTTCCATTCCCCTCTGTGCTGACTGTCATTTAGATGAATGGAAACTTCCTGGCACTGCCAGTGACAGACGGGTTTCGTTCTGAAAATGTGCAAATTGTGTACATTTTGTACTATAACCCGTGTTCTATAACTATGTTCAACCATATGTACATTACAACATTGAAAATTTGTTGGTGTTATGCTGGCCATAGATGCAAAGATCTGATCGCACGAATCATCGTACGATCGGACTTTCCCATCTGCCGACCCGCCACTAACCATTCAGATCAAAGTCTTACCAGTCAGATTAGTAAAAGAACAGATCAGCAATGTTCTGCCCCTGACAGCAATCGTACAATATCTATGTCCAACCAAAGCTAGTGACAGTCTCCCACTGAAAATCGTACGATCGGCAATACACGCAGAGATATTATCGGCAGCCGACAGAAATTTTCTAACCTGTCCGATCGACCAAATGACCGATCTCCGCCGGACGAAAAATGTCGGGACTCTCCACACATGGTCCGAAAATCGTACGAATCCTCGATTCGTACGATCAGATCTTTGCCTCTATGGCCAGCTTTACAGTGGGAATTTAGAGAGATGGGACGTGGGGTGATTCCTCTTTTTTCCATCTTGGCAGGCAGGTGGCAAAATGCACAGAATCATTGCCCTTTATTTTTTAAGGTAAATGCTGAAATTGTGGGTGCACTAGACTGTGTCCTGCTGGCTAGCAATCAATGGGGGCTCAAGGGCAGGGTGGCCAAATGGTGTCAGCTCCCCAGCATTTAGGGCTGCCACCTGGCCGGTATTTTACCAGCCTGGTCAGTAAAGATGATGATTGATCCCAATGTTATTAATAGGGAAAAAAGATAAATATATAGGAAGGCCGGTATTTTTTTCCAGAAAAGGTGGCAACCCCACCAGCATTTCATGGCACATTCTAGCCACATTACTGTGGCCCCAATGCATTTTACGACACACCGTGGTTTCTAAGCATTTCATGTAACACCGTGGCCCCCTCAAATATTTAATGAAAGACACAATGACATCCCCCTACACCAAGTCATGTCTGGACTGGGATTAAAATTGGGCCCTGGCTTTTAAAAGGAGAATTCAACCCTAAAGTTAAAAAAACCCTACCCTACATAGACCCCCCCTCCATCCTCCCCCCCAGCCTAAGTGTTGCCCCAGGCAAATGCCCCTAATATTTTACTTTTGCCGAAGTCTCATTCCGAAGATTACTGTAGCGGCTGAAGATGGCGTCTGTGAAGTCTGATGCCTGAATCTGCACCAAGGGGTAAGTAAAAAGTTAGGGGCATTTGCCTGGGGTAACACTTAGGCTGGGGGGAGGGTGGAGGGGGTCTATGTAGGGTGGGGGTAGGGTTTTTTTTTAAGTTTAGGGTTTAGTTGAGTACACAGAGGCCCAAACAGCCCACCTACCAGCCCAATTAATAGTGACTGTCCATCTTACAACAGCCCTTTTGGCTTTTGCCAGAAGCCGTAGCACCAAGCCCCTTAAGAGAACATTTGTGATGCACCCATGTGCATTTAATAGATATTTCTTGAGGGTGATTATACCTGCCCACCAGGCTGGAAAATGCTCAGGGGACTAAAGGCACAGAATCACTCTTTGTGCCATTACCCTTACACTGGCACGATGTGAGACTGCTATTGTACCATCTCCTATCTAGAAGAACCAATCAGGTTTCAACCATATTGGTCTTCCTCAGGGGCATAAATAACAAAAAAAGAAAAAGGCAGCCTTTTTGTTTTTGTTTTTTTATTTTTGCCCCTGGACATTTTTGGACATTTTTCTACCTATCTAGAAGAACAACTGTTTTTGGCACTGCACTGAAAAAAATCCTTTGTTATATTTTTAGTAGTAATAATAATAATAATAATAATACACATTTATAAAGCACCACTATACTCCCCAGCACTTTTACAACAGAATGGTGTTTATACATAAAGGTGAATATGGAATACTCTACCTTAATAGCTTAGCTTGATTGGTACAAGTCTCTCCAGACCCCTACAGTTTAAGACTGAGAATCCGCTTCTGTTCTGCTGCCAACAAAAGAAATTGCCTCTGGTTGAGTTATATTCGGGTGCAGGCACAATTGAGAGCAGAGCATTTTTCTGCAGGCCAGGATCCACGTCATATGGCCCTAGCCTTAAAGTTATGGAATCGAAGAGCCCAGTGTACTTCCAGTCTGCTAGTGATGTGAGGGCCGACACGCAAACAAAATATTTGGGCCCTCTTCTTGCTGCCTTTGCCACCCTTCCCATCTACAACCTAGCTGTGCCTGATTTCCAAATCCAGAGAAGTGTCTATTTATAGACGCATGCCTGCCCCCCCCCATGACTTTAGAGATGGGGAAGGTTGGGTGCAGGTATATAAATAGATGTGTACCCACAGGCCGGGTCAGGTGCGGATCGTGAAGCGCTGGGTTAGGGTAGGGTGTGGGTCAATAATTTGTCGTCCCTCACATCACTACGCTCTGCTCCAGTTTTTTCATACTTTTGTTGCAGAGGTAAGTGAGGTGTTGGTACAAATAGGGTAGGCATAGCTAAAACCCAATATTCACGGTTAAAGCCTGAAATCACATTCCAACTTAATTTATTGGCACCACTAGTCCTGGAAGCTTCGCAAAGAGAACATTTCTGCTTAAAACCGACATCATTCGCCGTATGCCAGTGAGTAGTCAGATCACATAAATTGTGCTTTTACATCCATAGAAGCAGAAATATGACTAAAGCATACTTCTCTGATAATGGAAAATCACTGCAACAGGACTAAACACAGAGCAATGGAACAGCCTGCACCAGTCATTACAGTGACAAATAACAGCATTCCAAACATGGTAACCAGCAATGAAAAATTGGAAGCGTGACTTCAGAATTCCTGGTTACCAACATGGTTCACTGTTGTGTATTTACAGTGTAAAGTGCTCCATCACACACGTTTATTATACAGCTATTTACACTCCTAACACGCTCGCACACTACTTTTCCAGTTTGTTTTTTGGTATGTGGTTGGAAACTGGATGGGCAGCTGTTCCATAAATGATTTGATGGTTCCTTAATATTCAAACCCTGTCATTTTTAGGCTGGGAACATCTGCCTTGTTCAGTTGAGGGTGCTATATTTATTAAATTGTCCACAGTGAGATATTTGGGCTGATCTAAGACCAAGCTAAGACCCACATTGGTACCATCTCATATAATCAAGTACTATTAACACAACGACGTGTAACTATCCATAATGCAGACCTGGAGGTCCTAGGATGTCCAAACTAGTGTCATGACATGTCAAGATATTTTAAGTCAATGTTTATTGTATGTTAGGAGCCAAGTGTATTTTTAATATTTGGGCAGTATTTGTATTTTATACTTGAGTTCCAAGCCCCTCTCTGTTACCCAGTAGCCCCCCATAACTTATATACTGGGTAGGGTATGGGCAGAAAGAAAATGTCTCAGTCTAAACCAATTACCACTACTACTGCCTAATGACACCCTCTGAGCCACAGGCATATATAGGATACCTATAGGATAGTGTATTAAAATGATGATGACATGTCCACAGTGCTTAATACATGTATTGGTCAAAGGTCAGTAGTGCAACAGACATGGAACAAACATTACTATACCAAAAGAGTGATAAGTTCCCGAGACTCAAAGTAAATATTTGGGAAGGAGTTGCTTCTCCAGAGACCTCGTACCTAATCCTCCTTAAATTTTAAAATGAGACAGCTAGTAATTGTTTGCACAGGCTTCTCCCTTACAGCCAAATGAGTTGTGTTGTCCGGCGGTGATCCTACATGAGGAAACTCTGCCAGACACTTTTCCAAGCACAAGAACGACATTTCCAGGGTAGACTCACCTCTTTCTATCTCTATGTTGAAAGCCTGGATATTGCTTAAGGTAAGTTATGCATTTTGGGAGAATGAAGTGTCCATGTTACATGTAAAGATTTAATATGTTGCCAGTTGTCAGGTCATGGTGATTTCAGTTTCAACTCCTGAATGTATCATCAGGAATGATCTTACTATAGATCCATGAATATTCTGGTGTTCCTTTCTGTGTCCTGATCCTTTCTGGTGTGGTTAGAGCAATGGTTTGTTAACATTTATGTTCTGTACATTGTATTGCTCTATTTGGGTGCAGGTGTGGATATGCTGTCATTGGCTACATGGTCTAGTTTGCTTTAAATAAAAAGCTTATACTCTGATTGGCTACCGTATGGCCTAGTCCTGTACATCCCCAGGAATGTTGTTGAGTTTAAGTGTCCTCAACAGCCTTCCTGGTCCTGATGACATCATATACATTATGACAAAAACTAGGGATGTACCGAATCCAGGATTCGGTTCGGGATTCGGCCAGGATTCTACCTTTTTCAGCAGGATTCAGCCGAATCCTTCTGCCCCGGCTGAATCCAAACCCTAATTTGCATAAGCAAATTAGGGGTGTAGTGGTAAATCTCGTGACTTTTTCTCACAAAACAAGGAAGTACGTTTTTTTCCCCTTCCCACCATTAATTTGCATATGCAAATTAGGGTTCAGATTCGGTTCGATTCTGGGGGTTCGGTCGAATCCAAAATAGTGCATCCCTAACAAAAACACAGTATATACTTGTTATAAATGCCTAAAATAAAAAATCTTCTATGCTTTGCGCATGTTTTTTTTTGTGTGCCAACTAGGGATGCACCGAATCCATTATTTTGGATGCGGCCGAACCCCCAAATCCTTCACGAATAACGAACCGAATCCGAATCCTAATTTGCATATGCAAATTAGGATTCGGATTCGGTTCGGCCAGGAAGAAGGATTCGGCCGAATCCAAATCCTGCTTAAAAGGCCGAATCCAGGATTCGGTGCATCCCTAGTGCCAACATCACAAGCTGTATCTAAAAGGGAAAGTAGTGCTCAACCCGCTAAGCAGTTTTAAAACATTTTTTGGGGGTGATGACGAAGTTCATACAAAGAAAAGAAGTTCTCTGCAAACACTTATCAAAATATTAAAGATATGGAGACATTGTGTGCATTAAGCTATCAAAAAATTCAATCCCTTTTAAAAAAAGAGGGATTGTTTGTCCATATATTGCAATATATTTGGCCTCTACGTCAGTCATCCCTGGTCTGGCCAGTCCTACACTCACTTTCATCCAATTCATTAGGAATTATTCTGCTTTATTTTACATTTTAAACGGGGACTAAGCTTTACTTGCAAATTGCTTCCTTTCAAAGTTAAAAGTCCTGAATTGTTGCTCTTTTTATTGACCACCACTGGGATCCCCTGGCTGTAGCATGAAATGATGGAGCTACAACATGGAGCTGCTCCTGTATAAACTATAACAAACAAGGGAAAGTTGTGCTCACCACTAAACAATATTAAACCATTACGTGGGGGGGCAATTCATGCAAAGAAAAGGGATCCTCTGAAGGACATTAAGCCCCTGGCCCATACAAGAAAATGATTTGGGTCCCCTTCTCAGGGACCCTAATGATTAAAACCAAATTACAGTGTATCAGCACTGATATTTTGTATTCTGACTTGTATTCTGATATTTTCTGTATTCTGGAGGAATGCCTTCCCAGCCCTGTGTAAGTGACATGAGGGGAAAGGGACAGAATGGAACATGTGTGGGTAGGAGACAATGGTTTGCATATTTCTTCTGCTGTGGGGACTCTATCGTGCATTCCACTGCAAGAAAACCCAACTACATTAGCGCACCAATTGGATCCTGGGCTGCTTCCTTTGCAGACTTAGCTGAGTGTATTTTAGGAGACCCCCGGCCACCAATGTGACTTTGGGAGCCTCAAAGGCAGAATAGATTTAATCTTGGTGGGGACAAAAACTAGTAATCTTTCCCCTGCCCACATATGCCTTTTCCCCCTGCCCACAAATATTCCATTTTGTCCCTACCCCCACATACTGCCCAACCCCACACATGCCATATTGTCCCTACACCCCCCCATATTACTTTCTCCTCCATCTAGCTACTGTATGTGTAATTATCCATTATAACCCATGAGCTCACAAACAGAATGGTTGGGCCCTTCATATGATCCAAAACCAGCCAGGCCCGGGACAACAGCCCCCACGAATGGCAGCCATTAAATTATCATAGTTCAGGGAGATTAGTCGCCCCCCGAAGAAGAGGAGATTTGTCGCAGTGTGACTAATCTCCCCGACTCTGACCATGTGTCTCTGCCCTTAGCTACTCCATATAGTAATTGACCCACTTGCTAATATACTAATAGACAGGCAGATCTTCATGCAAATGGAGGTGCTAATGTGTTTGAGATCACTAATTGTGATTTTGTATTGCTTTTCCTGAGACCCCAGCTGATATCCAATACATAGAGATGAATAAACATTACAGCAAGCACACAAGCTCTCACGGGCTCACATCTCATTGTCAACATTTTGGTTAGTACAGGTATGGGATCCATTATCCGGAAACCCATTATCCAGAAAGCTCAGAATTATGAATGGCTGTCTCCCATAGACTCCATTTTATCCAAATAACCCAAATTTTTAAAAATGATTTCCTTTTTCTCTGTAGTAGTAAAACAGTAACTCGTACTTGATCCCAACTAAGATATAATTAATCCTTATTAGAAGTAAAACCAGCCTATTGGGTTTATTTAATATGTATATGATTTTCTAGTAAAATTTAAGTATGAAAATCCAAATAACAGAAATATTCGTTATCTGAAAAACCCTAGCGTTCTGGATAACAGGTCCTATACCTGTATTGCTTTCACTGACCTCATTCAGTTATCAAGAGTATACAGGTATTGGGGCCACTGATAAGGCACAACACAGAAAATAAGCAAGGGAATAATGTCGAATTTTTAAAGAATTTAAGTCAACAAGAGTCAATTAACACAAAATATAATAATTATTAACAGTATCCATGTTGACATATCTAAAGTGCTACATATCCAGCAGTGCTGTACAATGGAAGAGTGTAAACATCAAACATATAGACCAGTGATCCCCAACCAGTAGCTCATGAGCAACATGTTGCTCACCAATCCCTTGGATGTTGCTCCCAGTGGCCTCAAAACAGGAGCTTTTTTTTGAATTTCAGACTTGAAGGCAAGTTCTGGTTGTATAAAAAGCAGGTTTACTGCCTAACAGGGCCTCAATGTAGGTTGACAATCCACATAGGGGCTACCAAATGGCCAATCACAACACTTATTTGGCATCCCAAGAACATTTTTCATGCTTGTGTTGCTCCCAAACTCCTTTTACTTCTGAATGTTGCTCACAGGGGATCCCTAATATAGACCAATACCAACAGGTACAGAACAAAACCCCAGAAGAGAATAGCCCAAAAGAACCCAATCCCAGGGCATCTGTCACTGCACACATTGGCTGGATTTCAGCGGAATAATTTCATGCTGGAACATTACAGGCTAAAATTTGCCCTAGGTGCACAGTATCAGGTCTAATACAATTGAAGTCAACTGCCTATGGCACAGGTGGTATCAGATGGCATTTTTGCTCCATCAGCCTACGATGCACAGTTCCATAATGCTTCTACATCTTGGATTAATAACACAATCCTTTTAGCCATTTCTGTAAGCACCGCACCGTCATTTCTCTGTATACAACTGGAACCATCACAAACATCCCAAACAGTTTGACAGCATCCCAGGGGGTCATTCAGAACATGTGTAGCAACCAAAAACTTCCTTTTGAGATGAATAATGTCTGGGAAGTCAGCAAAGTAGTTAGTGAGTTAAAAGCCTCACACAGCACAGAAACGAATACAGTACAATCAGGAATCCTGGATCAGCTCCTTGGGGCTGCACTATGCAGCCCGGGGCTAAATGCTTGGTCTGCTTCTTTTTGAAGTACACTAGCAAGATTTACATAATAAATGACAGTATTCCTTTCATGTGTACCTTGTTTGTAGTAGTAACAGATTAGCCATTAGGCACATGTCTAGTGGCCACCAGCTTCTGAAGGGCCCTGCCCAATATGAAAGCTAGTCTTGCTACCTGTAGTAGATATTCAGGAATAGGAACTCACAAGCAGGTGGAACATTTTGGCGCCTCCACAAAAAAAAAATACAACAAGAGGTGCAGATGCCAACCAGCCCTGTTCTTACACTATAACATAGAGCACAATAAAGGAACTATCAGCTCTGGGGCCCGGGTGCAGGCAGAGCAACCGGGCCCCCCAACCCCACTCCAGATGCAGTTTTCAGCATGGATTTGCATCAGCGCAAGCATCCAGAGGCCCCAAAAGTATGCAGGCCCAGATGCAATCATACCCTCTGCACCCCCAGTAGTTCCGCCTCTGATAGAGCAGATGGTAATTGTAGGGCCCCACTGCAGCCTTCATTCATTGCGTGGATATCTGAATGTGGTGCAACGTAAGTTGGCCATACACTGAAACATATGCTCATTTGGCAAGGTCGTCAACTGAGTGGATCTTTCCCTGATATACCCACCTTGAGGTTGATGACTTTGGGCTGATGATTTGACCCAAGTGCCAGACAATCGGATCACAATGATGGGGACACAGTGGGTCAAGTCAGCTGGGCACTTAGGGTTGCCAACTTTTTTGGATAAAAATTTCTGGCCTTCCTATATATTTATCTTTTTCCCCTATTAATAACATTGGGATCAACCATCATTTTTACCGGCCAGGCCGGCAAATACCGGCCAGGTGGCAACCCTATGGGCACCCTATGTAACCTGGCTGCCTCCTGACTCCCCTTCCCTGTGTGTGTGCAGACAGTAGAGCACATGCATGAAGGTGTCATGGTAGGGGGGTTGGCAGGAGCACACATTAACGACTTGCCATGGAAAACGAGAGCACAGACTAGGGGTAGGCAGAGAGGAGAGGTTTGTGCCCAGCCCCCCAAACTGTTGAGTCCTAGACACATGCCTCTTCTGCCTACCCCCTAGTTCTGGCAATGTTGCCTGTAGGACTGTATCAACCAGCTGATGCGATCATTGCCCTTACGAGATTTTTAAATCTGTCCATGAGAGTATCCCATACTTGGGCATATAACCTGAAGATTAAGACTGGAGCCCAATCGGCAGTTAATTCTGCATACAATGTATGTACATAACATTAATATTTACTTTACTGCCCAGGCACTGCTTCAAAGAAATTCATATAACCAAATCTATAATTACACTTTTGTAATATGTTCAGTGTTGTAATATAGCCCCATTTTTGGTTGGACCCATAGAGCCCCCCATTCCTCCTGCAGCAATGAAACTCCCATGAACTGCTCTTTGCCCTATACCCCAGGACTTCTGACGGCAGACAAGAGCTCAGGGTTGGAAGCCGCCATGTTTATCGGTTTCATTTCTGGTAACTGTATCCCTGATGCTGATCTCTGACTGGGAGCTTTCACATTCAAAGTCAATGAGTTCATTCACTTAGGGACCCTGTCTCAAAATAAATTAAGTCTGGGGCTAAATAATAATAATGTAATATATCTAGGGTCTTGATATATCTATCTATATGCTAGGGTCCAATTCCCCCTGCAACCATGCATTGATTTAATTAAGAGACTCTATTCAATCCCTCTCCGATTCATATTGCAGTCTCTTAATTAAATAAATGCATGATTGCTAGGGTTATTTGGACCCTAGCAACCAGATTGCTACAATTAAACAGCAATGACAATAAATTTGTAGCCTTACAGAGCATCTGTTGTTGATGGGGCCAGTGACTCCCATTTGAAAGCTGGAAAGAGTCAGAAGAAGAGGACAAATAATTAAAAACTATAAAAAAAGAAAAAATGGAGACTAGTTGAAAAGTTGCTTAGAATTAGCCATTCTATAACATGCTAAACGTTAACTTAAAGGTGAACCACCCGTTTAATTGCCACAATTTCTTCCCTGGCAGCTGAGTCATAATAAAGTTCGATAAAGTGACAGCATCAATAGGGCCCCAGTAATACTAGAGATACAAGGCCCTGAAGAAATATGGGGACTTACATTATTCTCATTCCCATAGAGATCAGCTCATTCAAACCATATGGATGGCCTAATTGGAAATAACTTGCCAATAAGGTAGTGGGATATATACTAAGAGTTGGATTACTCAATTGCCAGTATTTTATAAAGGGGAAGTTTTCCACCATTCTCATGAGAGTCTGTACCCCCTATTAGTACAGCACAGCTATAAATGCCCATGTATGGATAGATATCAGCCACTATTTCAATCAGTCTTTGTGACCGAGGAGCACTTTGGGCCATGTTTGGGGGCAGCAGCCAATTATACCCTATTTGCTCATAGCAAACTAATGGTTAAAGGGGTTGTTCAACTTTAAATTAACTTTTAGTATGATGTAGAGCAGGGGTCCCCAACATTGCTCACCGTGAGCAACATCCAAATGTAAAAAGAGTTGGGGAGCAACACAAGCATTAAAAATGTCCAAGGGGGTGCCAAATAAGGGCTGTGATTGGATATTTTGTAGCCCCTATGTGGACTGGCAGCCTACAGGAGGGTCCGTTTGGGAGTACACATAGTTTTTATAGAACCAAAACTTACCTCCCAGCCTGTAGTTCAAAAATAAGCAGCTCTTTTGAGGCTAATGAGAGCAACATCCAAGGGGTTGGAGAGCAACATGTTACTCATGAGCCACTGGTTGGGGACCACAAATGTAGAGAGTGATGTTCTGAGACAATTTGTAATTGGTTTTCATTTGTTATTATTTGTGGTATTTCAGTTATTTAGCTTTTTAATTCAGCAGCTCTGCAGCTTGCAATTTCAGCAATTTGGTTTGCTAGGGTCCAAATTAATATAACAACCATGCACTGATTTAAATAAGAGACTGGAATAGGAATAGTGTGAACAAGGCAGGTTTGTTCTAACGAAATCCACCATCTGTTGCTGTTCTCTTTCCTGATTAGGCCACACCAATATAATATGTAAAAAGAGGGATAGGATGGAGCACACAATTCAGCAGATTTTACTGCAAAATATTTATTAACACAACATGTTTCGGACCTACAGGATCCTTGTAGGTCCAAAACATGTCGTGTTGACAAATATTTTGCAGTAAAATCTGCTGAATTGTGTGCTCCATCCTATCCCTCTTTTTACATGGAATAGGAATAGGAGAGGCCTGGATAAAAAGAGGAGTAGTAAAAAGAAGCAATAACAATAAATATGTAGCCTTACAGATCATTTATTTTTAGAAGTGACCCCCATTTGAAAGCTGGGAAGAGTCAAAAGAAAAATGCAAATAATTAAAGAACTATAAAAAAGAAATAATGAAGTTAATTTAAGTTACTTAGAATTTGCCATTCTGTAACATACTTAAAGGAAAACTATACCCCCAAAATGAACACTTAAGCAACAGATAGTTTATATCAAATTGAATGACATTAAAGAATCGTACCAAACTGGAATATATATTTACATAAATATTGCCCTTTTACATCTCTTGCCTTGAACCACCATTTCGTGACTCTATCTGTGCTGCCTCAGAGATCACCTGACCAGAAATACTACAACACTAACTGTAACAGGAAGAAGTGAGGAAGCAAAAGGCAGAACTCTGTCTGTTAATTGGCTCATAGGGATGGGCGAATTTTTTCGCCTCGTTTCGCTGAAAAAATGACGCCCATAGACTTGTATGGAGACGTGCGTCAAAAAAAAAAGACAAAATAATTTTGCCGCGCAACAAATTTTTTTTGACGCCCATAGACTTTAATGGGCGTCTGCGACATTTCGCCGGCGGCGAATTTTTGCCGAAACGAAACGGGTCAAATTCGCCCATCACTGACCTTACATGTGGTTTGTATGTGTACACAGTGAATCTTACGATCTCAGGGGGCGACCCTTATTTTTTAAAATGGCAATTTTCTATTTATGATTACCCAATGGCACATACTACTAAAAAAGTATATTATTATGATAATGGTTCATTTACATGAAGCAGGGTTTTACACATGACCTGTTTTACTCAGTATCTTTTAATAGAGACCTACATTGTTTAGGGGGTATAGTTTTCCTTTAAAGTAGGCTTAAAGGTGAACCATCCCTTTTAACAGAGGGTCAGTCTAACTATGATCATTCCACGGATCCCAGTAAAATCCAACACGGCCTAAGAAGAAAATCTTGTATGTGTTAACCACAAAAAATAAAATATGGACACCCATCTGCTACACAATGGCTTATGGGCAACAAACACCCTGCACTTGTTCCAATGAAGTAAATACTTGCGCACGAAGGCCAAGTCACAATCGTCTCACTGTCTGGAATCCGGCACAAACAGCTCCATTTGTTTTACCCTGACAAATATTGGAAAGCAATTTAACAGTCCATGAGCAGGCGTGTTTGCTAACAGCTTTGCTGCCATTTAGGGGGTCAATACTGACCATTATGTACATTTCCTCAAATACTGATATGTTTAAGATAAATGGGAATTTTTGGCATAAGCACTTTAGGGGTGAATATCGCTTCAAGCAAATATTCCTTAAATACAGATAGGGCTAAAGAAATTTGATTTTTTTTTTAAATATTCCGTATGGGCATGTGTGCATTTCCAGAATGGATAGAGAAGAGAATATATAGGAAATAAGGGCCCCCATACTGTAATACAGGTATGGGACCAATTCTCTGAAAACTCATTATTCAGAAACCTATTAACCAGAAAACTCCAAGTTAGAAACCAGAAAAATGAACCAGAAAGCTCAGAGAAGGCCAGCTCCCCTAGACTCCGATAATTAAAATTTTAAAAAATTATTTCCTTTTTCACTATAATATCAAAACAGTTCACCGCACTTGATTCTAAGGTATAATCTATCCTTATTTCAGACAAAACTATTCTATTGGGTTGAAGATATTTGTTTTAGTAGACATGAGGCATGGAGATCCAAATTATGGAAACCCCTTATCCAGAAAGCTAAAGATCCCAAGAATTCTAAAGTGGGTTCATACCTGTACAAACTGCAGTGTACAACATACATATAAAGGTATCAGACCAAAGGCTGAGTGATTTTAAACAGGACATGGAACTCTGATATTTTATATTCTGATTTTTTTTTTTTTTTTTTTAAAAAAAGGTGATTATTTCTTAGAATACAGAAGCTTAAATGAACATGCTTTATTGCATCTGTGACATCACTAAGCACCAATTATAACTGATGACATCACTAAACACCATTTATAATAATGTCTCTTAAAGGGGAACCATCTAAATGTAATATAAGCTTCATCATACTGAAATAAGAAACCTTATAAATGCAATCAATTAAATATTCTGCACCCCCTCTATCTGTGATCTATAAAGTGATTATACAAGCACAAAATTTTCCTGATCCGCCCTGCAAGAAAAATTGGGAAAAGGAAATGGGAGTGGAAATTCCTGATGAGAATTGGTGTAGTATTTTTAAGTCTCTACATAACAGTTCGAGGGCGTCTAGGACACGGGAAACTTTGTTTAAATTAGTGACTAGGTGGTATTACACACCAATGCGTTTATCTCAGATGTATCCGGCTCACAGAAAAGAGTGTTGGAGATGTAATTTATGTGACGGTACCTTTGCTCATATTTGGGTTGATTGTATGAAACTTAAGGAATATTGGTTGTCAGTGGGCAGAACCATAAAGGATCTTACTGGGATTGAGATTGATACTTGTAATCCCCTACTGATTTTATTTCACTTAGATATAAAGTCCAAGGAGATTATTCATAATGAGCTTTTCCTGCATCTTATCCAGTCTGCAAAGGCTTTAATTCCATGCAAATGGAAGTCCCCTGTACCTCCTACATATGTTGAGTGGATATACAAAGTGGAAGAAATTCGAAAGCTAGAGGAAATCGCTTACATTTTAAGAAATGAAAGTGGGAAATATTGGCTCATTTGGAAGCCGTGGATAATGTTTACTCAAGATAAGTAAAACTGGATCAAGATAAGTAAAACTGGACCATGTTATGTACAAGTTATGATTGCTGATTCCTAGATTAACATTTTCTCTTGCCCCTTATGTTACTATCTAGACCTACTGGGTTTAAAATGTCTAATATCTGCTGACATATGACTTGTTTTATTGATATGCGACTATATATGCCTTATTTGGCTTCTGTACTATGTCGTGATTTGTTGTATTATATAAACGATTGTGATGCTTCATCCTTATGTCCTTCCCCCATCCCTTCTCTCCTTTTTTTCTTTTTTTTTTTTTTTCTCTTCTGTTATTTTTCCGTTTATTTCAAAAATAAATAAATAAAGAATATTCAAAAAAAATAAATATTCTGCACCAAGTTCATGTTCACTATTCCTCTCTCAGCATCTGTTTCTCTTCATTCTGTCTTCATGCAGCAGTTGGGTGTCAGATGAATGATCTCTTTTAACTTATGGGGGGCTTCCTTTCCTAGCAGATGAATTAGAGCTCACTCAAATAACTGATTCCAGTACAAACAAAATCTAACAAAATAACTGCCTTTTACACATATCCTGCATGTAGAGAGACATGATGTCTGGGGATTTTTATAGAGTGAGCTCTAATACATCTTCTAGGCAAAAGGAGCCCCCCTATAATATATATTGGATCTAACTGACAATGACACCCAAATCCTGCATGAAGACAGAATGAAGAGAAACAGATGCTGAGAGAGGAATAGTGAAGAGAAACTTAATTACTTCAGAAACGGTACCGAATTTTCAATTGCTTATATTTATAAAACTTCGTATTTTAGTATGCTGAAGCTTATATTAAATTTTAATTTTCGTGACAGTTCCCCTTTAACCTTTTCCTCTGGGGATCCAAATTATGTTTCAGAACTAATTTAGTAAGCAATAATTGGTTGTATGTTTTGCGTTAATTACTATATTCTATTGTAGGAAGAGAGCTGATTGGCTACCCTAGTGGCACAAGATCAACCTATCATAGCACAGATGGAGTGGATTTTTTTTTTGCACAGAAACAGCAAAGTGTGGATTTTTGTAGCACAATCTGTCCTATCTGTGCTCTGACGGGCTGATGATGTGCCTGTGCACACTGATGTCAGGGAAGAAGGAGTATAACCTTGAAGTTTCATGTGACTCACCAAGGAAACTTTATGGCTTCTCAGGACTGTTTTCTTGTTAAACCCAATTATAATAACAGGAGTTATATCTAAGACCAAAACATAAACCCTATATTGTCTTGGACTATCTTAAGTAGTAACTGGGAGGTATAATATCTTTACTTAAATTTTTTTCTGGGTCTCTTTTTTTTATTTTTTATTTTTTTTTAGATTAAGGGGCATGTTTACTAACATTGGAGATAAATATCTGGAGAGATTTCTGGAGATGTTGCACATAGCAACCAATCAGATCTTTGCTTTTGTTTTCTAACTTGGCTGTGGCTGTTTAAATCTAATTGCTGATTGGTTGCCATGGGCAACATCTCCAGAAATCTCTCCAGATATTTATCTCCAATGTTAGTAAACAAGCCCCTTATAGTTTATTTTAGATCTTACCCCTTAGAGAAGTATATTAAGATACAATGTATGTATATGTTGGAAAAACACAATAAATAAATTAAAAAAAATAATAATAATAACAGGAGTTAGAATTACCAGGATTTTTCTGCATTTTGGGTACAGATATACAATTATTTTTATTAGAAAGAGGTTAAATAGCCATTTTGCAATACATATACATTTATTTCAAGCCATTAAAAAATGCTGATCTGCTTGTGTCCAATCCCCTCTTGTGTGTGCGCTGACAGGCACGGCATTGGTCTACACGGGTCAGATAACGGCTTGAGAATCCATATTGTCATTTACCATATCAGCTCCAAAATCAGTTCCATGAGAGCCATGAGCCATGACAGTCAGCAGTGGTGTAACGAGGTGTTACTGGGCCCCACAGCAAATTAATTTTAGGGCCCCCAACGTCCCTTTTTACAAATATATGTTGAAATTGCTCATTAATTAGGGCCTCATGGGGCCCCCTATACCCCTGGGGCGGCAGGGGTCTGCTTCCTCTGTAGTTACGCCCCTGCCTGTCAGCATACACACGAGAGGAGCACTCACAGGCCTTAGAAGGAAAAGCTGGATCTCAAAACCCACTTTCCCTTATAAAGGCTCAAACCCAAGTTGCTTTACCAGTCTTTATACTATTTGCCCACAATGCAGTCATTTCCTCCCAGAATTGCAGTGTTTTTGCAGTCTAGTGTAGAAAATCATGCACTGCTCATGATTTACCTGTACAGACACAAATTAGCATCCCTGCTGGGGAACTTGCAGGCAGTGGCATAATTAGATATTACTGGGTCCCACAGCAAATTATTCTTGGGGCCCTTAAAATGTTTATAGGTTGAAATGGAAAAATGCCCTGTTCAATGTGACTTATGTAAAACTAATAAAAAGTAAATGTTTAGAGGTTGACCTGTTTTGCCAATATTTATTGAAATAGTATATTAATGAGGGCCTTGTAGGGCCCCTATATACCTCCTGCCCCCCCCCCCCCAACTGTAGGGTCTGCTTCCTCTGTAGTTACACCCCTATTGTGTGGGTGCATGGTGTAAAGTCAGCTGTTTATACAGGTGCATTTTTGAATTCTCCTTTTTCCATTTGTGTTAGTCATTCACTTGATTTTAGTTTTGTAAAATAAATATGGATCCAGAGAGAGTATATGCAGTGTATGAGCCTCCTGCTTGCAGTTACTCTCAGGGAACTTTGGAACATGACAGAGACACAAAGTGGTGTTTTGTCCACTCCCCTGACAGTTTGCTTTCTCTGCACAAGTATCGCTGCAATTGACACCAGTTCTCTAATTCTCCACCGACCCCACAGTGTATCCTGTACAACTTCTGTTTTAGGGAGCTGAGGGCACCTTTTAACAATAACTGTTCCAGTCTGTCACACTAACTAAGTAATTAATGACTATTTATGGCCTCAACGCTACTCTATATCCATAGGTTGTACTTTGCCTTTGCGTGTATGTGGGACTGGGTGCAAACAGCGCCTGCGATGCGATTTTGTTCTGGGACATCCTTAAATATTTCAATGAAAGACATAAATGCGCATCTGTGTTTATGTAGTTTTTTATTTATGTATTTATATCTAAGCGTTGCATAGAAATAAATGTCTTATTGTTTGGCGTAACGCGAAAGATACAACCGGTTACAGACACGAGAAACTTACAATTTAATTACACACAAAACACTACGAATTTGGGGTTAAAATCAACCATATCATGTATTTTTATTCCAATCAAATCGAAATAACATATTTGTTACTTAAAATTTTAGAATCTCCTGAATTTGATTTTGTTGTTCCTTTTGGATAAAGAAAATCGATAGCAGGGGATTCTCCCTTGCTCCTTATTTTTTCTTGAAACTGTGAGCCCTGCAAAATCGTTTAGAAATGAATGACCTGGCTGACTGGTTCAAATCAGTGATCGGTTGCTGTGTTTTATTAAGTATATTTGCCAAAAATATTTAATCAGAACGGTGTTTATAAAAAAAGAAAAACAGCAGTGGAGACAGAAGCGAAATTCAGATGAAATATTTATATTCACTTTCCTGAAAGAAGCAGTGTAACCAGTAATTAGACTCTAAGCCCTAAATAATTAGAACATCAGGCAGCTACATTGAGTCACAATGGAAAGAAATAGTTGTATTATTGTTCAGTGTGAGCAGCAACCCCTCCTCCATTATAATAATAATAATAATAATAATAATAATAATAATAATAATAATAATAATAATAATAATAATAATAAAAAAAATCATGTATTAATTTTGTGATGGACTCGTTTTTAAAAGCACGTGCCGCCTTCAGAGTAGGTTCTCGACTAAACAGATTCGTGTGCGAGTTCACTGGAAATAATTCCGAATAATGTGAATCCGTTACCAACAGAGTTTCATTGTTCAACCGACTGAATAGCAAATCGCATGAACCGAAAATGGTATTGATTAAAGATCAGGATTCCGAACCCGGTGTCGGTACAAGATGGACATGGGTTTGGGGATTCATTTCACAATGAATAAATTGCCGTAAAATGGGTTAATAGTGAGGAAAGCAATGAAGCGATGATCAGGTTTCCTACAGACAATCTCTATCTGCTCCTGCACTCACTGAGCGCACCTCCACCTGTGCAGTGATAGAAGAGTCATAAATAGCCCTTATTTACAAAATAGCTTTCTAGATAGCGCTATAAATAGCATATCATATATATGATAGAGACATAGATAGATTATAGGTGATAAATGTACATATCATAAGAGCAGTTATAAATAAATAGTGAATAAAGTACCCCCTCTTGTAAATTATAAGGATATTATAACTTACTGAGGAGTTTCATGACCATATCACTACTCACCAATAACTGATGACATCACTACTCGCCGTTTATAAGCATATAATTTACAAGATATTCATGGCTTTTGTGTATTATTATGGAATAACAGATCACAATGCTATAGGGAGACATGATAGGAAGATGGTTGACTGTTGTGTGCAATGATGGAGAAATGATGGATAGATAAGTGGATGACAGAATTACAGGTAATGATAGATGGATACATGATAGGTTTAAAGTTGATTAATGGAAAATGATATTGTAATGAGATAGATAAGTGAATAACAGATGATAAAGAGATTGATAAAGTATGATCAAGAGAAAATTGACTACGTAAATGATATAGAGATGATATAGATAGATAGATAGATAGATAGATAGATAGATAGATAGATAGATAGATAGATAGATAGATAGATGAGATGATAGAAAGAAAGAAAGAAAGAAAGAAAGAAAGAAAGAAAGAAAGAAAGAAATAGATGATAGATAGAGAGAGAGAGAGAGAGAGAGAGAGAGAGAGAGAGAGATATGAAGAAAGAAAGAAAGAAAGAAAGAAAGAAAGAAAGAAAGAAAGAAAGAAAGAAAGAAAGAAAGAAAGAACGAGAGAAAGAGAATTATAGAAGGAATATGTACTACTAAAAATATATAGATATGAGATAGATGATGAAAGAAAGAAAGAAAAGGAAAGAAAGAAAGAAAGAAAGAAAGAAAGAAAGAAAGAAAGAAAGAAAGAAAGAAATGATAGATAGATAGATAGATAGATAGATAGATAGATAGATAGATAGATAGATAGATAGATAGATAGATAGATAGATAGATAGATAGATAGAATAATAGAAGGAATATGTACTACTAAAATTATATAGATATGAGATAGATGAGGAAATAAAGAAAGAAAGAAAGAAAGAAAGAAAGAAAGAAAGAAAGAAAGAAAGAAAGAAAGAAAGATGAAAGAAAGAAAGAAAAGAAAGAAAGAAAGAAAGAAAGAAAGAAAGAAAGAAAGAAAGAAAGAAAGAAAGAAAGAAAGAAAGAAAGAAAGAAAGAAAATTATAGAAGGAATAAGTACTACTAAAATTATATAGATATGAGATAGATGAAGAAAGATAGAAACAGAAAGAAAGAAAGAAAGAAAGAAAGAAAGAAAGAAAGAAAGAAAGAAAGAAAGAAAGAAAGAAAGAGGTGATGATAACATATAATGGATATGGATATTTAGACAGAGAATGACAGAGGGAATATCTAGTCCTATAAAGAGCACCGTTATTCTCAGCTGCACCTCCTAATAATGCTGCAATGGGCGCATGAGAGAAGCAGCCAGGGGGAGAATTAGATTCATATTAGTTATTAGCCCATTTGTTTGTTGCCTGTAGAGCCAATTGCTCGGCTGAGCTCTTTGAACCCCCGGCTGAAGGTTAAAGTGCAGGGCTTGGTAATGGCAGGAGGAAGCTGTGAGACAATAAAGGTTGGAGTATTTCTCTGGGATCAGCTTGCTGCCTCCTCTTATCTCCTTTACATGCAAATAGCGCCGGGGGGGGGTGACGTCACGCGCGGCGGGAGCGGCCATACTAATAGAGGCGAGTAACACTGGGCGCAGTTGATGAGTGTTGGGCCAATGGGCGCGCGGCGCTGCTGCTGAGTGGAAGTTGTCGATTGAGCTCACAGGCTGGGGCCGGGATCACAGGCAAAGGGGCTTCCCGAGACATCTGAGCTGGCAGTTAGAGGGGCACAGGATTATGCAGCTGCCTGGCACCCCCCTGCCACCATGTACGTGAGTTACTTATTGGAAAAGGACGCTGCTGCCATGTACCCTGGATCTATGCGCGCCCACCCGGGGCTGCAGAACTACCCCTCTGCCCCCCAATACCCTGACTATGCCGGATACCATGCAATGGGCACAGACCATGGGGCACCTTCCTCTGGTTCCTCGGCTGGCTGGATCACCCCTTATGGACCCCCAAGGGATGAATGGGGGGTCCACCCGACGTACTCCCCTGGGCACTCTCACATCAACCCCTCTCCTGTAGGGAACATGGCCTTTAGCCCTGACTATTCCCCGGCGCAGGTGCAGGGACAGCCTTGTGTTGGGGTATTACCAGCTGGGCCCCCACCACCACCCCCTCAGATATCGCCTGGATCAGAGGATGGGCACCGGCGGCATCACTACGAATGGCTCAGGAAACCAGTCCCCCAAGCCAGCATTGGTAAGGCACCTTAATTGACCCCAACATGGGCTACAACTCCCAACAGTAGGATGTGAGACTTGCAGGTTCGCAGTCACTAGTCAGAGTTAAATATATTCTAGAAATAAAGCAAGAAGAGGGAAAATAATCCTAAATACAATGAAACTGACACGACCCAGTTCTGCTTTTTCCTGTGCCCATTCCCCTGACAAGGGGAAGAGTTAAATTTTAACTTTCTGGCAGGTAATTCCTAGGAAATCTTAGTCATAGGGCAGAAATGCGCTCATTTTTCTTCCTCTGTGTAAAAATCTGAGGGTTAGAAACCGATTGCCAGGGTTTAAATCGAATTACAATTCCGAGGCAGGAAAAAAAAATACATTTAATTCCTGCGCTGGGGCTGTTGCAATGTGTATTCTTTAGTTTGAATAATTGCCTTATTAAACTACAGTTGCATTAACATGTTGCTATTGGCTGATCTTCTACTGGCAGGTAAGTGGTTAAATATATATATATATAGTTCGGCTTTAAACTTTGGAACTGAAAAGACTATAAATATATGTCAAAAAGAGACCATACTATTTTGAAATAAATTGCCATTATTTGACACTGTAAGACAAGTGAACATATGAACACTTTAGTAGAAATGTATCACCGGTGATTTATTGCTACAAAATAAAAATAATTTGAATTAGTTGTTAATCTAATACCCTGGGTATAAAGTAGACTTTTTCTCCATTCTCTGTTCTTTTTTTTTTTTTTTATTAGAATTTAAAAACAGGCAAAATGACCCTCGACCCAGTGACACTTGAAAACCTTCGTGTTGCCCTAGTTATGGCCAGTTAAATATCATTTATGTCTTATTAGAATCCTATGAATCCTGCAGCCGCTGATATTGCTTTCTGAGTCATTCATTAAGTAGATATCCCTTATCCATTAATTCTGATTGTGTTGGGATAATAGAGCCTGTGCATTTACTGAGCTCTGACAATCTGCATTTATGTTGTGCTGGGGGGGGCTGCAAAATGGGATTATTATATTAAAATTAGAGGTATTGATAAGGAGTAGAGTACACCACGCTTTACAATAAAACCGAGGTTTTAATATATTATATATTAATATATTAATGTAAATATATATAGCTACATATATGCCATTATACTATGCATATGGGTTGAAAACATATATATATATACTCGAATAAATGCAGATTACATACAAGGACATCAACCATGCACAGATATATATGAGTATTTTATATGTATTTGTATGCAACCCATATGAGCAGTATAATGGAATCTTTATTCTAATATATGCAGATTGCATACAAATATACACACAAAACACAAGTAATATATGTATTGTACATGTACCTGTTTTCATTACTTATACACAGTATAATGTAATATTTATTCTAATATATGCAGATTGTACAAATACATATACAATACACAAATAACTATATGTATTGTACATGTACCTGTTTTCATTACTTATACACAGTATAATGAAATATTTATTCTAATATATGCAGATTGTACAAATACATATACAATAAACAATAGATAGATATCTATTGTATATGTATTGTTGTGCAATCCATATACAAGTATCATGAAATCTTTATTCCACAATCTGCAAATGCCTGTGCATTTACTGAGCTCTGCCAATCTGCATTTATGTTGTGCTGGGGGGGGGGCTGAAAATGGGATTATTGTATTAAAATTAGAGATATTTATAAGGAGTACACCAGGCTTTAGAATAAAACCGAGGTTTTATTATATTTATAACTATATATATATAATGTGTATTCAACCCATATGCACAGTATAATGGAATATTTTTATAACTATATAGAGTCCATTATAACTGGTATTATTTCATAATAATTTGACTCCACTAGGGCTAATTCTAATTATTTGAAAGATAGAAAAATATAAGTAGAAATATATTTATTACTTATATTTGATCTAATATATATATATATATATATATATATGCCTTTTCTGTGCAATGCAAAATATAATACCAGCACCTGAGCAATATATCATTGGAGCTGCAGAGGGGTAGGAGACAGTAGAGGGGTAGGTTTGAGGGGTTACATAGGAGCAGGGTGATGTCCCTTTCACCTGGGTGGCGAGAAAGTCAGGCGACCCTGTCCCCTTGTCATGTTAATGTTGCCTTTGAGCTGCAGCCTTGATTATAAGGAAGAGGGTGCGCCAGTCGCACATCTGTCATGCGACTATTGCTTTGATATCCACCTTGTAAACTATTGTTTCCCCCCTGTGACCGGAAAACACTCTTCAAATAGCAGTAAATAAAGATTTTTGACAAGACCCTCCTAGCAGGAGAATAGGGGGGACAATTGGGCGCAGGACGACGCAAACGCTAAATACGACTCCCTGTAGCCTGGCTTGGTATCGAACTGGTTAAATTGGCAATCACGTCTCCAGTCCTGGAATCATTAGTGATTTTCAAAGGAGAAATGAAAGGATTATTTCTAGAATTGGTGACACTGGAGTCTGTTCCAATTCACATTCGATTGTCAGCTCATGTGTAACTAAAGCTGCGCGCGTTTGGCTCAGTTTGGTATCTCGGGAGTTAATATAACTGTCACGTGTAGTTAAAAAGAAATCTATAATTGACATAAAAATAAAACGTTTCACTAAAATCTGCCTACAATGGAGCAAATGAGTCCCTGCTTTAGCCAAGAGAAGCTTTGTTCTTGTAGATTCTGTGGCTATAGTTGATTAAAGATTGGGGAAGAGACTAAGAGTTTTTTTTTCAAAGAATTCTTTTTTTTTTGTGCTTCTGGGTCAGATCAGGGTTTGGAGTTAATCGGGGTTCTGTTCTGGGCTGCTGCTTCTTGAGAGGCTTCTGCCTGGTTATGGGATAAGCCCACTCCTATTGTTAGGTTCTGCTTGGTTCTGGCATAGGCCCACTGCTATTGTGAGGTTCAGCTTGGTTATGGGATAGACCCACTACTATTGTGCGGGTTCTGCCTGGTTCTGGGATAAACCCACTCCTATTGTGAGGTTCTGCTTGGATCTGGGATAGGACCACTGCTGAGGTTCTGCTTGGTTCTGGGATAAGCCCACTCCTATTGTGTGGGTTCTGCTTGTTTCTGGCATAGGCCCACTCCTATTGTGAGGTTCTGCCTGGTTCTGGGATAGGCCCACTCCTATAGTGTGGGTTCTGCTTCTTTATGGGATAGGCCCACTCCTATTGTGAGTTTCTGCTTGGTTCCTGGATAGACCCACTTCTATTGCGAGGTTCTGCTTGGTTATGGGATAGACCCACTCCTATTATGAGGTTCTGCTTGGTTATTGGATAGACCCACTTCTATTGTGAGGTTCTGCTTGGTTCTGGGCTAGACCCACTCCTATTGTGCGGGGCTGTTTGTCAGTTTATGTTAATGTTCGGGATGAAAGGTTTCGGCGGCGTTTGTTCAGTAGTGGTAATTCCTCCTAAATCTGCAATCTATAGGCCATCTCCCTGATAAAGTCGCTTTGTAGCTCATTGTTCTCCATTCACTAACACTGCCCAATTCTCTCTGATCTGTTTTGTCCCCTCTCCAGGGGGTCTTTGTTGTTCCTTGCAGAGTTTAACCTGAACAAAGTCCCCCTGGCAGGCATTACACACCTACTACAAGATGCATCTGATAGTGCGACATCAAACGACCTCGGTGCCTAAACTTCTGCCCCTGCACATACTCAGCTCCTTTTTTCGTTTGCACACACACTTATTCAGGCACCACACCATACAATTTAATATTTATTACCTGTACTGTTCATTTAGCAATGGCTGGAATAATAAAGGTAGGCGAGCGCTTGGACTGGAGTTGCAGCTGGAGGGCCGCGACTTGCCTTAAATCAAATCTATCTCAGCTCCAGGTCTCTTTGCATCCAACTCCCAGCATTCCCTGACAAGCACAAGCTGGTAACTGAAATGAAAATTTCTTCTTAACGTCTCCATTTCAATTTGGTTTATTAAAAGGATGCCACTTGGCCCAGGTAGTTCATTTTATTATTTTCACTTACAAATAAACGTCCACATTCGCTCGTCTTCCAAACCTGACACGTTGCCGAATATATTCAAAAGAAATAAAGCGGTAACCCGGAATAAATCCTTGCGATTGTTGAGATCCCAAGCGCCGACTTCTTGATCCCTGAAATTAAAACAAAACACAAAATCAGTTTTCAAATGAATAAGTGTCTCCCGGTGTAACAGTAATAGTGGCAGGTGAATTCGCACATCATTTTTAATAGAGACATAGGCCGATATTGTAAATTGAGGGTTTCAAGGCGAAATGGGCGCTAATTGTACCTTTTTTACAACACCTATCAAATTAAACATGATTAGTTGTAATATGGGTGTCATTTATATAGCAATTCCCCACAGATCCTCCAGGGAAAGGATCAGCCATCCATTCACTCCTGCAATAATATTTGTTAAGGCGTTTAATTGACTTCATTTCGTTGAAGCGGCTAATTTGCTAGAATTTATTTTGTGAAATTTCCATTTTTCATGTTAAGATTTTTATTCCTTTCTATCGTTTTGTTTTTACTTTTTTTTCGTTTGTTTTACATTATTGTTCAAGAGTAAAATAACTCTTGGCAAGCTTCAAATTCATTGCAATATGTAAGGGCTCTAAAATAATAATAATAATAATAATAATAATAATAATAATAATAATTGCACAATATGATTTTACAAATGAGAAAACTAGGGAATTTCTATTAGACTGCAGTTCAAGAAGTATTTAGAATTTTTTTAAATTATATCAAAATACTGCTACTACTACTAATAATAATAATTGCAATAAGTAAAGGTCTCCGATATTACAATTATTAGATTGACGCCTGGCTCTTTACGTGTTTGATTTGTTAAACTATTCCAGTTAAAGTGATTTACACCAATTTAATATGCTCCTTCCTTGTTTGGCATTACATGATTAATATTCGTATTCTCATTACCATTTTAATCCTGAGATCCTGGATATGACAATATTGGGACTAAAACGAAAAAATAGGCGCACACCAGGGTTTTTGAATTTTTTTTTAAATAACCATTATAATATATATATATATATCTATATCTATATATATATATATATATATATCTATATATATATATATATATATATATATATATTTATATATCTATATATATAGCGTTATTCCAAATTTAAATGCAATTGCATTGACTGTTCAGGTTTCTCCTGTGCAATATGCCTAACAGTAACACTATTGCATTTTTTATTGCACACTGATCTATACATATACTATATATGTGTGTGTCTACTTTTATTTATATAGTGTAATAAATTATTAGAACAAGCAGGGGGTCATTACAATAAAACAAATAGTGAAAAGTACAAAAATAAATAGAAAGTACAGTTACAAAAGTAGAAGAGCAGTGACAAAGAGGATGGAAGTCACTGCCCCATAGAGCTTACAATCTAATATAAATTGTCAACTGGGAGGGGGGAGTTATATTAGAAATATATGCTTAAATATAAGAAAACAAATGTTTATTCAGTAAATGTTAACCATATGTGTAGAGACAATGCAGTGTTTTGCGATTGCGACTGACAGCGCTTTTCATTTCTCCCCCAGGAACCAAGACAAGGACAAAGGACAAGTATCGCGTTGTATACACAGACCAGCAGCGGTTAGAGCTGGAGAAGGAATTCCATTACAGCAGATATATCACTATCAGGAGGAAAGCAGAGCTGGCAGTCAATCTGGGCCTCTCAGAGAGACAGGTGAGGGCCAAGGAGAGAACAGATTGCACAGTAATAGCGCTGGGTTCATCGGTTCCCTGGGAAACTGCCACATCAGCAACTTGAAAATTGGGCAGTTACCTACCAAAGCTTCAGAGCTGCAAGCACTTTCCATAGCCCAAGAGGTTCTGCAGCAGCCATGCCCCAACCCGATCTTTGCATTTAACCCTACCTCCAATTGATATCTTCTTCAAAATGAGATGCTGAATAAAAGGGGAAGTAAACCTCAAAATAAATATATGAATAGTTTCCATTGCCCAAGACGTTCTGCAGCAGCCATGCCCCAACCCGATCTTTGCATTTAACCTCACATCCAATTGATATCTTCTTCAAAATGAGATTTTGAGTAAAAGGGGATGTAAACCCCAAAATAAAAATATCAATACTTTCCAAAGACCAAGAGGTTCTGCAGCAGCCATGCCCCAACCCGATCTTTGCATTTAACCTCACTTCCAATTCATATCTTCTTCAAAATGAGATGCTGAGTAAAAGAGGATGGTAACCTCAAAATAAAAATATCAATACGTTCCAAAGCCCAAGAGGTTCTGCAGCAGCCACGCCCCAAACTGATCTTTGCATATAACCTCACTTCCCATTGCTATCATCTTCAAAATTAGATTTTGAGTAAAAGAAGAAGTAAACCTCAAAATAATATATCAATCGTTTCCAAAGCTCAAGAGGTTCTGCAGCAGCCATGCCCCAACCCGACCTTTGCATTTAACCTCACTTCCAATTGATATCTTCTTCAAAATGAGACCTAAAAAAAAAAAAAATTGTCCTCATGACAGAAAGTGCAATTCTAAGCAAGAATATTTATTGGCAGTAAATGTATTTGTCTTTCCCTTTCTCTTGCAACAATGTAGCAGAAGGCCTTCACAATGGCCTGGCTTCTGTTGCATTGATACATTCAGGAATTGACTTTAATGTGATATAATTTGTGTAATTCATGTATAGTGGAAAGATCTTGTATTTGGGTTTTGTACCCCATTAGGTTTCAACGTTTGAATTGTCATTTTTACTGGTGTTGACATTGTTACCATTAGGGTTTCTATTCTGCTTGTCTCTTCAGTAAAACCGGATTCCTCCTATACAGTATATGATTTTCAATTAACTTTCATGTATTTCCCCTGATATAGTCCGTGAAGTATAAGGTTATATACCTGTGTCAGCTTATATGGATTTATTCATGTGAGAGGAAACAGCTCTGTTGAGTACCTTGCCAAGGAATTGTATTAAGGAGGCATACAGATTTTCATGCAGTTTTATTATTTTCTGAATGAACTGTACAGGTATGGGACCTGTTATCCAGAATGCTCTGGACTTGGGGTTTTCTGCATTTCCATAATTTGGATCTTCATACCTTAAATCATTTTTAAAAATCTGGATTATTAAGGATAAAAAGGAGTCTATGGAAGATGGCCTTTCTTTAATTCTGGATAATGGGTTTCCGGATAACAGATCAAATGCCTGTACAATCATTATTCCTTGCTTGGGGGTCACACAATGACCTGCCAGTCTGTGGGTGCTTAGAATGTTGCAATTCTCTCATCTTTATCTATCTGTCTGTCCATAGATCTATCTATCTATCTATCTATCTATCTATCTATCTATCTATCTATCTATCTATCTATCTATCTATCTATCTATCTATCTATCTATCTATCTATCTATCCATTCCCCCCCACTTTCTCTCTCTCTCTCTCTCTCTCTCTCTCTCTCTCTCTCTCTCTCTCTCTCTCTCTCTCTCTCTCTCTCTCTCTCTCTCTATCTATACATATACTGGAGTTGCCATAATGCATGCTTCTTCTGAACTAGGGTAATATTACTATGTCCCAGAGCCTTGGGTTGACCCGTTGCTGCCATTTTTTTCACCTCCAGGTAAAGATTTGGTTCCAAAACAGAAGAGCCAAAGAAAGAAAAATCAACAAGAAAAGAATCCAGCAAACTGGCCAAAATGGACCAGACACTCTCAGCCCAGAACCCTCCATTACCCACCACATGATACAACATGCTACAAGTAACGTGGGGGTCTTGCCAAATACTGTCACTCAGTGAAACCCCTACTCCTTAATGTTTGATCATGAGCAGCTCTCAAGGACACTGACCGCCCCTCTCTCTGGATCCCCAGCTGGTTGGAGATGGACCCAGATGTGTGGAAGTCACTCTGAGCAAGACCCTTCTTAGCTGGTTGGATTGATGGGGAGCACCGACAGATATTCTTATATTATTATATGTAACAGACAGTACCACCTCTTCCTGGTACCCATTGGGTCTATATCCCTGGGGCTGCTAACAGTAGCACACGCCTACCCAGGAATGGACTGCTATTCATTGGGTGTATTCTTGGGGGTCACTGACAGCACCCCAGGACTCCTGCATACTCTTATAGACTTTTACAAAAAAATCATTTCTCCTAAGAGATTGAAGGGTTTAAAATATGCAGTTAATTTTAATATATTTGTACATAAAATGGTAACAAAAATGATATTTTTATGTGATATTGTATGTCTCAGGGATTATTTGTTTACTTACATATGACCGTGCAGGATGGGTTATTAAAGAGGTAAAGGTTGACCCTCTATACAGTATGGCAGCTCCACATGTGCCAGTTAATGGGAGCAGATGCAACAGGGTGGGGGAAATATTCTGTTAAACTTTAACCATCTTCAAAGCAGATGATAATATGTGATGTACCCGGCAGCCTTTCACATGCAATAGAATAGAGGCAAGACATTTCAGTGGGGAATTACATCCCTTTTATTAAAATATTTTATTGTAAGATATACAGTGCAAGCCGTGTGTGCAGGGTTGTAACTACAGAGGAAGCAGACCTTGCGGCTGCAGGGGGGACCAGGGGGTACAGGGGGCTCCATGAAGCCTTAATTAATGAGCAATGTCAACATATATTGGTAAAAATGGGCAGCCTCTGGATATGCTGGGGGCCCTAAAATGAATTTGCTGTGGGGCCCAGTAACATCTAGTTACTGAGTGTGTGGCATACACAACATTTCAGGGAGCTCTTCAGATACAGCCTCTCCCTTGTCCATTGGAAAGAGACCTTCCCTATATGTAATAAAAGTCAGTAAGTTTGCCTAGGAGCAGTAACCTATAGCAACCGATAAGATGCATTCTTTTAAACAGGTGACCAGTGAATGATACTTGCTCATTGGTTGCTATGGGTAACTGGGCAAACTTAGTGACTTTTATTACATAAACCCACTTGTCTTGTAAGATCAGGGCCTCATTCACTAAGGGCTCTTACACACAGGTAAAAAGAAAAAATCCCAGTGTAAGACCAATAGGTTTTTATCTCACCAGTAGCACGTGGGGTCTGGGTGCACGTGCCCCAGAACTACAGTTCAAGGTGGAGGTATCCAACCAAAAAAGAAGATGACAGGCACAGGTAAAAGAACGAAGAACTTAAATTAATACATAGCCTAACACGTTTCGTGCCTTTAGGCACTTAATCATAGGCTCTTACACACAGGCATTTATAAGTGGGATATCCTTCTGCATCATTTTAGTGCATTCCACCCGGGGCCTGTACCTAGGGCAGCAGCTTTAGGGGAGCCTATATTATTAATAGTCCAGAAGAAAAATTCCCTCCAGCCCACCACCGAATACTTTCATCTAAATCTAGTGGCAGCTATCCCTTTGCAGACTCTCCTGTACATACATTAGTCGCTGATAGGAAGGGAACAGGCTGAGGTTGGGTGACCAGGGTAGCAGCAGACCTAATTACACCCCCGGTTCTACAGTACAGCAACGCAGCAATGCAGGAGTTAACTGATCCCAGTTCTATGGGCATGGTACCACTGGGTGTGAAGGCAAACACTAAATAGTGTTAAAAACTGTACATGCCCCAGTTTATCAGCTTCTATCCCTATAGAAAAGACTGGACTGCAGAAATTCCCATGGGTAAGAGCCCTTATATGGACTCTATTCCATGGCACAAATACAAAACACACTGATGGTTATTTATTAAAGTCTGAATGCCAAAAACGCAAAAAAATAGGGTTTTTTTATAATATAAAATCTGAATTTTTAGTTGAAAAATAACTCAAATTTTTTATGATTTATTATACCCCGAGGCTGCTAAAAGTCATAATCCAAAAATACTCTTTCTCCAAGCTGTTAGGGTCCTGTAGAAGTCAATGGCAAAGGTCCCATTTCAAATTTGAAGATATAATGGTCTGTGCTGAGTTTCTGCCAAAAATCCCAAAAAATCTGGGGGGGGGGGTTTAATTAAAAATTCGAGCATTTCTGGCATAAAACACATAAGATTTTTCAAGTTTTTTTCCGAACCAATTTCATAGACAAATCGTGGATTATAGTTTGGTCTGACATTTTTTACTTAAAAATCCGGTTTTTGATAAATAACCCGCACCAGGTACAGAAAATGGGTGCATTTCTTTCAGAGCTAATGGTGCTTAATTCAAGCGAATGAAGGAATCCTACTCTTAAGGGTTTAAGCTAGGGATGCACTGAATCCAGGATTCAGTTCGGGATTCAGTTCGGGATTCGGCCAGGATTCGGCCTTTTTCAGCAGGATTCGGATATCGGCCGAATCCTTCTGCCTGGCCAAACCGAATCGGAATCCTAATTTGCATATGCAAATTAGGGGCAGGGAGGGAAATCGCATGTCTTTTTGTTACAAAACAAGTAAGTAAAAATGTTTTCCCCTTTCTATCCCTAATTTACATATGCAAATTAGGATTTGGATTCGGTTCGGTATTCAGCCAAATCTTTTGCCAAGGATTTGGGGGTTCGGCTGAATCCAAAATAGTGGATTCGGTGCATCCCTAAGTACACGGGCGCTTCGATTTCCGAAGTTGCCCAAATTTGCCTCACGAGGAAACTTCGGGCAACTTCGGAAAACGAAGTGCCGCAAGTGCATTGGCGCTGGTGTTTTGTCATTATAGCAGACGGCAGGCACGGGGAAGGCAGTTGGGGGAGATTGTCACCCTGCAGAAGAGGCGATTAGTCGCCAGGCGACTAAATCTCCTTGAATCTGGCCGTGTGCTTAAACCCTTATTAGTCTTTTATTTCAGCATTTTATCAATCACATAAATGGACCATGATGAATGGGTCTATAACAGGATGAGGCAGCTTTCAGCACCTCAACCACTGGGAGTTGTAGTTGTGTCCGCAGTTAACAGGGCTTGCCTGTCTCTCTCTGCACTATAAAGCAGTAATGTTGGGAGAAGTTTACATCACCATTTGCACCTCTCCTTGCTGGTATTTGTTTGGTTCAGCAATGAAGATAAATGAAAAATCAATACTTGGAAATCCTGCAGCAAAGAACTGTGAATTGATGTGCCGAGTATTTTTATACACTCTGTATTTGAAAAGAAATGAAAGAAAGGTTGAATAATAGCAGATATATTTATTGCAAAGGTTATGCCAGTGCCGTAGGGTGGCACTGAGGGGGCAGATTGGGCTGCCGGCTTTTTGCAGATCATTACAGTTGTTTGAACAGGGAGGAATTGGTGAGCAATGGAAAATAAAAATGACATTTGGTGGCAAATTAGACACTGATTATTTATTAACATTATTATTGGTGCTAGAACTGGATCCAAGAGGACATGTGTTGACCTTATCTATTTATAAAGATCCGGCCCAAATCCAAACCCTATACTATATATTCAGACTTGGGCAGAGTCTGCTCAACTGCAGCATCTATGTTGCTAGAGTCAACCTCAAGATTAAAGGGGAACGCTGCCCCAAAATAGTTTTTTTTTTCACCATGGAAGAAAATGTAATTTTAAGCAACTTTCCCATATACATTCATTACACTTTTTTTATGAATGGGTTTAACGTTTTCTGTTTACAATTGAAATTGAAAGCAGGGTTTTTTTTTTTCAATCCCTTTCTCTACTCTGGTTCTGACTTTTAAAGGGGTTTTTCACCTTCCAAACACTTTTTTACAGTTCAGATTGTTCACCATAAACAAAGACTTTTTTTTTTATTTTTTACTGGTTTCCCCAAAAATCTAAGTTTAAAGTTTATTGTCCCTGTCTCTAGTGTTTAAGTCTGGCAACTCAGTGATCCAAGAGCAGGTTTTGAACAGTTACAACTTGCTACATTAGTTGATACAATTAGTTGATACATTTCTCAGCAGTATCTGTGGAGTATTAGCAACTATTGTATCAATTCTAACAGCTGCCTTTAAAGAAACTCAGGGATACTGCTCAGCAGGGACAAAAATAAATGTATCAACTGAATGTATCATTTTAGAACAGTTCAGGGTAGTGACACACGCTAAGATTTATGGGAGATTAGTCGCCCAGCAACAAATCTATTCTTCTTCGGGCAACTAATCTCCCACCGAAAAGCCTTCCCGCCGGCTAGAATGTAAATCGCTAGTGGGATGGCACTCGGAGCGATTCATTTTCCGACAGGTCTGTTACTGTCACTGGCTTTTGCTACATTGCATCAAGAGTCAAGTGCAGAGAAACAGCCAGATACTGACATCTGTGTACAAAAATACATACTTTTGTGTTTTAGTGCCATAATACACCCCGTGTGTGTGTGCTGTGTCTGGGGCAAACCTGGGGCATTTGCAAACCTGAGGCAGAAGGCAGGGAATGGTATTTTGCCAGCCTCACTGGGTGGAACAATTGCTTTAGAGCAGTCATCCCCAACATGTTGCTCACTAACCCCTTGGATGTTGCTCCCAGTGGCCTCAAAGCAGGTGCTTATTTTTCAATTCTTGGCTTGGAGCCCAGCTTTAGTTCCATAAAAACCTGCCAAACAGATCCTCCTGTAGGCTGATAGTCCACATAGGGGCTACCAAATAGCAACTACCAGTCCTTATTTGACACACCCAAGAACTTTTATCATGCTTATGTTGCTCCCCAACTCTTTTTACAATTGAATGTGGCTCATGGGTAGAAAAAGGTTGGGGACCCTAGATTTAGTGTTTGTGTAGTTTCAGTGAATCACAAAGGGGAAGTATGATGTGTAATTGCTAGATGAGGAAGTAATAGGTACATGAAGTGGGTGAGAAAGTGGAGGCTGGCGCTGGGTTTGATGAGTCCGAGACTAGGGTGGCAGTTAGGGTTGCCACCTTTTCTTATATTTTTTACCGGCTGGTGGGGGCTGAACAAAAGGGGTGGGGCTGTGATGTCAAAGGGGGTGGGTCGTGATGTCAAATGGGGCGGGCCACATCACAGAGAACCATAGACTGAGGAGAAAAGGTAAATTACAGGGGATTAGGGGCAGGCCGAGGGCTCTTTTTGAAGGGTATTACAAATTTACTGGCAGCTACATTGCCGGTAAATTTGTAATACCGGCCCCGGCCTTGGCAGGTGTTTTACCGGCTAGGCCGGTAAAATACCGGCCAGGTGGCAACCCTAGTGGCAGCCCCTGTGGGCCACAGACACTCCAGCCTAACACTCCGTGAAACAGTTTGGGATAGATGAATTAGATATGATGGTGGGGGAGGGATGCTTGTGCATTTAGGGTAAGGTCACACTGGGAGATTTGGGGAGATTTAGTCGCCCAGCGACTAATCGCCTCTTCTTTGGGGTGACTAATTTCCCCAAACTGTTCCCCCTGTCTTCCCCCTGCTAGAAAGAAAAAACGCCTGCGAAGTCACCCGAACCGCAGGCGATTTTTCATTCTAGCAGGCGGAAGACGGGGGAAGCAGTTCGGGGAGATCTGTCGCCCCAAAGAAGAGGCGATTAGTCCCCGGACGACTAAATCTCCACAAATCTCCCAGTGTGACGTTACCCTTAGGTGGGATATTTTTATGAGGGGCATTTGATTGGGTTATGCCCCGCTTACTATGTACCTTGTAAAACTGCAGAGTGATGTTATACTGACTATTTATTGCAGAAGCTGCAATCCAGAGAGCATTGGAATTTAATGAAATACAAACCAGGGACATGACAGGCCTTTCAGAATACAATCAAATCTAAAGTGGAAGTACATTTATCCGACTCTATAAAAACAACACAATAATGGAAGAGTCCAGTTATCATGTGTGTGTTTGTTCATACAGTCTGGGAGAGAAATGATCAGAGGAGCACTGTGGCTCCAGGTATAGATCATTGCTGGTGACAGATGCAAGGATTAGTGAGCGTCTCCACTCCCTGGTATTTGCATGGATCATGTCACCTTTGGACTTCAGTCAAATATAGAATTAACTTTAAGCATTTCCTGCTCCACATTGTGTGTGTCTGCCTGTCTTTGGAAATGTAATCACTGCAAGTTATATGGCAGCCCCCGCACATACAAACACACTGGAACAGAGCAGACTCAACTGCAGATCCAGTCATTTGGTGCTTAGGCGGAATTTCTGGATATGTCCATATTTGTTCCCTCTATGTGAGTTTTCCATGAAATTTATCACAAATTAACTTCCCTCCCCACTGTGCTCTTTTATTTCCCTGACCTCCCGACCTCCCACCAATTACTGTCTCTGTTCTTATGCTGCTTTTGAGGTTGGGCCTAAAGGTGCCCCTACCTGGCCTGGACTTGTACAGTATCTGACACTTGTGCTAAGTGGATTGATACTGTATGAGGCATCATTCATAGAACAGCCACCTCTCCACTGTTCTGCTTCCTCAGGCTGACAGTACAGGTATGGGATTCATTATCCAGAAACCCATAATCCAAAAAGTTCTGAATTACAATTTTAATTAAATACAGATTTTTAAAAAAGATTTCCTTTCTCTGTAATAATAAAACAGTAGCTTGTACTTAATCCAAACTGAGATATAATTAATCCTTATTGGAATCAAACCCAGCTTATTGGGTTTATTTAATGTTTACATGATTTTCTAGTAGACTTTAGGTATGAAGATCCAAATTACTGGAAAGACCCATTATCTGGAAAACCCCAGGTTCAAGCATTCACTCGGTATGATTTCACATTATATTTAATATTGGGTATAGGCTCAAGGGACCAAGTGTCATTAGGGCTCATTTATAAATACTGGGCAAATTTGCACCTGGGCAGTGACTAGGGTAGCCTTTTTCTGGAAAAAAATACTGTCCTTCATATATATATATTTATCTTTTTTCCCTATTAATAGCACTGGGATTAACCATAATTTTTACCGGCCAGGCCGGTAAAATACCAGCCCAGTGGCAACCCTAGCAGTAACCCATGGCTACCAATCAGATGTCTGCTTTCACTGCTCAACCTGCAGCTGGCTGAGAAAAGCTAATCACTGATTGGTTGCTATGGGCTACTGACCTGGTGCAAATTTGCGCCATTGTGCCTTAGGGCTAGGCCACACGAGGAGATTCGGGGAGATTTTGTCGTCTGGCGACTAATCGCCTCATCTTTTGAGCGACTATCTCCCCGAACTGCCTCAGCGTTTTCCCCCATAGGCTACAATGAAAAGTCACCTGCACTAATGCATGTGCGGCAATGCATTTTCACTAAGGCAACTTTGGGCGACTATTGAAAACGCATCGCCGCCTATGGGGAAAAACGCTGAGGCAGTTCAGGGAGATAGTCGCTCAAAAGACGACAAAATCCTATGGGGAAAAATGCTGAGGCAGTTCAGGGAGATAGTCGCTCAAAAGACGAAAAAATTCTCCAGGCGACAAAATCTCCCCGAATCTCCTTGTGTGGCCTCACCCTCACTGTATACATGGCTGGAATTAGAGAACAGTGGATTACAGGGCCTAGGGCTGTATTTAGTTCTGGTGCTGCCTCAGTGGTATAAATACCTGGGGTGCAGCGGGTGCAATTGCACCAGGGTCCATCCGTTGCAGATATAACAGTGTGAGGATTGTTGAGGGGAGAGAAAGGTATTTATGCAGGTGTCTGTACAGGGGGCAGACATCCTTAGGGTGAAGGGGAAAGTGTGGAGGGTCAGGGGTCTCTGTGTGAAAATAGAGCAGCTGGCACACGTGACTATAGTTACATTATTGTGTTACCTTAACACCAGACCTCAGACACACACCATTACTGACCTGCACAGGGCAGAGAAACACACGTAATAATGACCAAGCCATGTGCAACTACAAGGTGGCATAGGTTCACTGCAATTGAACCGTCAGAGATGATAATATAGTGTATGTGATATTGGTGCTACATCCTATGTCAGCACATATTTCTGCTCAGTCAATGAACTTGGCAATAAACTCAGCGCAGGTAAATGTGACAAAATGTGAATGCCATACACTTTGCTTTGTAAAGTCTGTTGATGTTGCCACCTGGTGGCCAAGCCAGAATATGGCACCGGGAGGACAGAGAAAGTGGACCGTTCATGGATTTATAAGGGTAGAGCAAAAGAGCAAGCATTGATTTTAATCCGATCAGCCTGCATAAGCTCACACACTGCCCAACTTCGGACTGACCTCCCCTTCGCTCTGCTGTGTTTGCGCATACAGGCTGATAGGATTCAAATCAATTGGGTAGGGGCACGGAGCAGATACGTTTCTCTCTGCCTGCAAAAATACATAGGCTGGGAGTAACTGGAGCCTTCAGCCTGTGTGCAGCCTTCTGACCTGCAACTAACCATTCAAATAAAGTAGTAAAAGAACAAATCAGCCATGAATTGACAGACAGCAATGGCACAAAATTTATGTCTGACAAATAGTAGTGACAGTCACCCATTGATATTGTCAGATAGGCAATACATGCAGAGATATTATAGTAAGCCGACAGAAATCTTCTAACTTTATGACGATCGACATGGTAAAAATGGAAAAATGCCGGGACAATCCGCACATGGTCCAAAAATCATATAAAACAAATTTTATGTGAATTTATCTTTGTGTCTATGGACAGCTTAAAGGTGAACTAAAGCATAACTAAAGAAGTAGCTAGAACTGTTGTACATTATGTTTTGTGCTTCTGTACCAGACCAAGGCAACCACAGCCCTTTAGCAGTAAAGATCTGTGTCTCCAAATATGCCCCAGTAGCTCCCCATCTTCTTTTCTGCTGATTCACTGCACATGCTCTGTGCTGCTGTCACTTACTGAGCTTAGGGACCCACTCACAATATACAGTACACATAGAATAGAAATGTCCCAATATAAGGCTGATTAGTAATTAATACAGATAATTACTACATGGCAGCACAGAAACCAGTGCAATTAGCATCAGAATTTAATAATCAGCCCTGTAGCTTCAGCTTATATTACAGGGAAACCTCATTTTCTGCATGATAATTTGCTACGACCCCTAAGCTTAGCTTCTCAACAGCTGCTCAGAGCCCACTGAGCATGTGAGTGTCACAGACACTTTCCAAGATGGTGACCCTCTGTGACAAGTTTGAAGTCCTGGATCATTGCTGCTATTGACAAGCTGAAACTTTAGGTTGGTGCAATAAAGTCAATATACAACATGTTGCATTTTTAGCAATATTCATTTTTACGGTTTAGTTCTCCTTTAAGATCAATGGATCCTTTTACTTTGACTCAACCAAGCCCCTGTATCACTTTCACTCTTATTGCTAAATCAGCCATTGAAATCTCCAGGCAGCAGTGCAGTAAATATTAGCAAGGTATTGAGATAAAGGTTTATTGCTTTGTCCAATGGGACTGCGGCTCTGAACTATCTCGCATGTATCTTTGCATCTATGACAAATTACGGGCAAGTCTAAAATCTCCCCGAATTTCAGACATACTATTGTGTTGTATCAAACAGAAACCCTGCAGGGCCCCCTAGTGTAGTAATCATTGCTGGCAGTAGTAAAGAATAATTACAAATTTAATGACCTGTCACCTCTTTATGCACATTCTCATTGATATGAGGACGCCTCGCATGTCTGCACTGTACTCTTTAGTATTCAGAGTATCCAGCCTCTGGCTTTACCCTGTGGAAATACTGTATTATTTACTACGATTTAAAAGTAGTTTGTTCTTCCCCAGTCATTATTTTTCGACCAATGAATTTGTTCACAAATAAATATAGTTATTAGTAGTGATGGGCGAATTTATTCGCCAGGTGCAAATTCGCATGGAATTCCCGTGATTCGCCGCCAGCAAATAAATTCGCAAAACCGCTGCTAAAATTCGCCAGTGAAAATTCCAAATACCGGCATCCGTTTTTTTTGCCGCCATCGCATTTTCGCCAGTGAATTTGGCCGGCGTAAAAAAAAACGGACGCTAGCATCCAAAAAAAATGGACACCGCCATCAAAAACGGACGCTGGCGTCAAAAACGAGACGCCGGCGCCGTTTCGGGAATTTTTCTCCCAAATTCGTCCATTACTAGTTATTAGCTACTAAACAGGTGAGCATTGTGTTGTGCTGGGAATTCTGTGTATAGCCAAGGTGGGGGGCTGTAAGTGACAAGGCTACACAAGTGTCGGACTGAAAGGCCGGGGGCCCACCAGAAAACTTTAGATGGTGGGCCCACCAGTAAAACGTGACCATGGACCCACATTCCAAACTATTATTCCTTCTCTCTGAAGTCAACCTCTTTATTCTCCTAGTCTTTTATATCTACATACTATTCTTTATTATTATTATTATTATTACTATTCTTCCATTATTAAGCCTCATTTTTACCATAAAGAAATAGGGAATGACCATGAAATATGCCATATGGTTAGAAGCAAGAGGTCCACTGACACCTGGGCCCACCGGGAGTTTTCCTGGTATCCCAGTGGGCCAGTCTGACACTGGGCATATATACTGATATCAGCATTTTAATATCCCCAGGCAGGTAGGAAATAACAAGTATTCTCTCTAGTGCATATATAACAATGTATAGCTGTGCAGCCCATGTGAATGCAATCTACAGGGAGCTGCTAGAAGTCTTTTAATGAAATAGGTTGGTCCCTGAATTTTGAGGACTTGATTCATAAATAAAGATATAAATCCAAAAACCATAATAAGATTAGCCTATTTTCGGTGAATGACCAATCATATGGACAAAGCCACAGATCATATACACAGAGCATCCCAAATGTCGGGTAACTAAACAAAGTGGTAAGTACAGGAGCCCTATTAAATTGTCCGATTTGCTAGATTGACAAGGATCAGATTGGGATGATCTGACCGTTTGACCGTTAACATTATCATCATAATGGGGGCTAAGGTAGACCTGTCAAGAGAAGACGGCATCAGTGCACTTATACAGTCCAGATGGGCAGGACATCTGCAGGCCCCTTGCACTGGGCAAATGGTTGCAGACTTGGTCAGAAGGGGCCAAGGGCAATGGTGTAACCAGAGCCAGTCCAAAAGGTATGAGCATCCAAAGCAATCATTTGCCTCCAAGTGCTCAACCCACCCCTCTGCTCACCACTCCATTCACTGCTCTGCTCACTGCATTACTTGTCATTGCCAACCCTCTACCCACTGCTCACCATTTCATGCTTGCAAACAGCCCCACCGAACTGCTGCAAAAGGCCCGGAACTAGGTGTAGGCAAACATGCAAAAGGGGTAAATGCCTAGCACCCCCACTGATGTGCTCTAGGCTCACACCTACCCCTAATTCCTGCCCTGGTGAGGCAACTGTGGGCGCGTTCGGAAATCGAAGCACCGCGAGTGCATTGGTGCAGGCATTTTGTCATTACAGCAGGTGGAAGGCAGTTCGGGGAGATTGTCGCCCCGCATAAGAGGCGATTAGTTGCCAGGCAACTAAATCTCCCCGAATCTGCCCTGGAGGCAGGCTCTGATGGGGGGGGGGGGCAGTGCCATAGTGGGAATTATACCTATACAGGAGTAAAAATGAAAATAGTAACAAGCAGTTCATCATGTCATCCAAAATGGTCATCAAAATCTCTTGGAGGACCACACCAGTCCTGTGGATGTCTAATTTGGATTCCCTTTGAGAGACACATTGAAAACAATGGAAACTTGCCTGTATGGAGGCAACACTAGGAGAGTCTGAGCACTGAGAGGAGATCTCGCTGAGCTTTGCCAACTCCTGGCACTGCTTTGTACTTTTTTGATGGCTTGTTTATAACTTGGACCAAAAGGCTGGGGACAGATGGGACCAAAATCAGCCTGCTTAAATCCACAGGTCGATATCAACCCCTCACTGACAGCATCTAGAGATGGGCGCATTTATTCGACAGCCATGGATTTGCAGTGAATTTCCGGATTCCGCCGTCTGTGAATGTTTTCGGAAAACTGTCACACGTTAAAAATATTCGGATGCCCATTGACTTTAAAGCATTTGGACAAAAGAGTCGCACGTATAAAAATTGTCAAAATTGTCGCGTGTCAAAATAATTTTGACACCCATTGACTTCAATGCATTTTGCTAATTCTTCTCCATTTCACAAATTTTTCTGGAGTTTCGCAAATTTTTTGGCAAAGCAAAATGGGACAGATTCGCCCATCACTAATAGCAGCATCCTCTTGTCCTGTATGCATCTGGAAGCCTTGTGTGCTGCATAGATGAATGAATTCTCCCTCTCACTAAACTCTGCATTTCTTCACCAAAATACGCTGAGTATGTTTGCTCCAAAGCCAACACAAGGCTTCCAGATGCAAGAAGAAGAAGAGCATACCGTTAACGCTCAGGGGCTGAAATTGGTCTGCAGATTTCAGCTTTCTGATGTCTGGCCCCAGCCTAAGCCTGTTGCTGCATTTCCAAGCATGTGTGTGTAACTAGCAAGAAATGAGATGCTGGGGGTACAGAGCACAACGTTTGTTTGCAGAGTGCCGAAAAGTTTCAAGAGTCAGCATTGTCCTCCTGCTACTGATTAGACGTGCAGCTGCCTCAGCAAGAATGTGGCTTGTAGGATAACAAGTGGCAGGTAGTGGGCAGGTGTACTGCTGCTGCTGCTACATTTATATCATAGGTATGACATCTGTTATCTGCAATGCTTGTCGTTCCAACCTTTCTTTTGCCCCCCTCCCCAAGCCCATAGGAAGGATAGAGGTAAATAAATATTCATACTAGTCATCCAGATGCTTAGTATTACAATAGTATCCAGAAGAGAATACCCCAGATAAGATCCTAGTGCTGCCAAATCCATCAGGGCTGGGTCTGGAGCTGGACTGATTTTCAAATGGTTAAAATGTCCCCACTTTGATCCCACTGCATCAAACAGGAGAGGTGCAGGTGGGTAGGAACAGGGGCTGAAGTTGTAGGTTTATTTGTTGCTGCAGCTCTTTCCCCACAAAAGCCCTCCTACTGTGCCAAAGTGAAAAGCGAGAGTATTATTTGCACAGGGCATAAACTCCAAGGACAAGGGACACCGGGCCCCCTGCAATGCAGCCTTTCAGTGTGTCCCCACACAAGTACAGGGGAAATGATCAGTGCAGGAATAACTGCCACACTCCCTTATGCAAAACCCATTCACTTGTTCTCAGGTGAGGATATCCTGAAGCACAGCTCAGCTGGGGCCCTTATTCATAGAAGTCTGTTTGATCTCATCAGCTGGACGGGACATTATAACACAGAATAAGGGAGGCAGTGCAGGGAGAAGGGGGACCCTGAGACAGTAGGAATGCCGTGCCCTAGCTGAGTGGGTTGAAAAAAATTAAATCAAGAATTAACAATCTGCAGCCCTTCAGCTTGAGCTACAACTCCCATCATCTGCACTAGCCAGGCTGTGGGGCCCTGTAATATCTAGTTGCATCACTGAATGACCTCCTAGCCTACTATACAGTACAGTGAACTGAGTGGAAGTAAAACTGGCCATACTGCCAACTCAGCTGCTCCAGATGGACTGAGAAGCATATCGACCCATGTGTGTCTTTTAAAAGGTCTTGCCCAGGGGTTCTCCTGAAGTGCAAGGAGCACATTTAGATGTAGGTCTTTTTACTTGGGGGTGCCAAAAGTTAGGCTCCCCCAAGTGATGCATGTACTTACCTGAAACCTTCGGCTGGTGCACCTATTAGGAGAAAACTGCACAGGCCTTGGTTTCTTCCAGTGAGCACCACGGAGCGATCTTCTTCCAACTTCTTCTTTCTTCAAATTTCCCAGATCAGATGCATACGCAGTAGAACGAAATAGCCAACTTTTTCGCAAGAATAAAGAAGAGGCCAGAAGACTATCAATCCGTGGTGCTCACTGGAAGAATCTCGGGGCGGTGTAATTTTCTCCTAATAGGTACACCAGCATGGGATGTCCGCTAAGTACATGAGTCTAACTTTTGGCACCCTCAAGTAAAAATACCTTTCCTTCTCCTTTAAATGAAAGTGGCTTTACACACCAATGACTGTGGGAAAACTGCTGGTATCACAACTATACTTGCAGATGTAAACTAGCCCTTTGTTTATTTGCCAAATGAGAGGACTTTACCATTTACAGTATGCCCAGCTTTGCTTGTAATTTATACCCAGGGTCGGACTGGGTCAGCAGGGCACCAGGAAAAAACCCAGTGGGCCCGCAGCCCTTGTGGGCTAAGCTGGGCCCGGCCTAGATCCGCACCCTGTGGTTTCTTCCTGTGGCGACTGCTGTTGGCGGCAAAGCCTCAGTTCCCATGCCGACCCTGTTTATACCCAAATGACTTGAGCAAAGGGCATAGTGACAATTCTTTTTTGTATTAAACATTTTTATTGGCTTTTTTAAAATAGAAATAAAGATAATACAAATAATAACGAGTAGTTGTGGTGCATGTATGTCATATACTGTAATAGTGACATTTATTGCCATTGAATCTGATTTGCCATTTGGCCCCCTGACTGTCAGTTTGTTAAGATCCCCCTGCTAGAATAACAACACCAATGGAATTCATTGGCCTACCGTCTGTATCTTTGTAGTTCCAAGGATATCAAGGAAAGAAAACACATGCTCCCCCCAAATCTTACCATACAATATATTAAGCTGGCCATTCACTCACAGATATTATTGGACAAAATGTTCAATATTTGGTGCATTTATGGTGGGAGACCAGATGGCCGATATTGGCAAAAAACTTAGATTTAGATCGTCCCGTTGATCAGCCAAGGCGGAAAATTTTTATTGGGCACCTTAACCACCCAGGGTCACTGCTGAATCATCAGATAGAGGTAGAATTTTATTGTTTCTACTTGTATATCTGACAATTCAGCTCTTAACGTTTGTAGTGAAAATGACTGATCTTTCCTGCAACCAATCGTCTCAGGAAAGTAATTGTAACGTGAATGGTCAACTTTACTTTCAGACTAAACTAGACTGCTTTGGGACCCCCAGAGTGCTCATTATCTGCTTTGGGACCCCCAGAGTGCTCATCCCTACAGTCAATAATATGTTCTGTAATATGATATTATTCTGGCTTTCTTGCAGCAGGGCAGGCAGCCTAGTCAGGGTTTCCCAGAGATTAAACGTGGACCTCATTCACAAAAATATCTACCTTAAGTGTTTATTTTTCTGTAGGTGATCTTTTCCCTGTTTCACTCTGATCTTTCATTCATTGGCTGAAGGAACTGAGCAGCACAGTCCATCTGGCGGGAGGATTAGCCTGGAGGAGTCTGGCAGTTAGACTAGTAAATACAGCTGTCTTGTCGGCCCACAAGGAAGTCCTTGTTTCTATCCTTTTTCATTTCTGTGACCTGTGCTGGGAGTAACTTGTTTCCATTGCTGCAATATCTAAAGCTGTGGGGTGCACCAAAGAACATTGTGTCATTATTCTCTTTAGTAGATCATACATAATGCGCTTTCTGCCCAGAAACTAGTTCAAAGGGTTAAACTGTGGCCAATATTAGAATAACATGAAAGAAGTCTTGTGTACATTGATCTTCCTAATGTATTGGGGGGAAGGGGTGCTAGGATTTTAGGTTCTATAGGTCTGTAGGTTGCCTTTGCCTAATAAAGACTAATGCATGACATTGGATGTTCAACCCGTTCCCTGCATGTCTATCTATTGGCTACTGAAGAATTCTGGGATTGCAACAGCCTTGGGGGGAGGGGGTATACTTTAATTCAGACGATTATTATTATTATTTAGTTATATAGCACCAACATATTTCACAGCACATTAATAAGACCAGCTTAAGATATTACCAATAGACTAACACACACAAATTCTTGATGACAAGGGAAAATGATGACAACAGTCGCCTTCAAGTTTCAGGACCAATATCAAGCAAGTTGCCTGCAGCCTTAAAGGGCAGTTCACCTTTAAATTCTTCATATTTTTGATATGATGGCGAGAGTGGTATTATGAGACAATGTGCAATTGGTTTAAAGTTTTTATTATTTGTGGGTTTTGGGTAGGGATGCACCGAATCCACTATTTGGAATCCTTGGTGAAAGATTCGGATGAATATTTGCATATGCAAATTATGGACAGGAAAGGAAAAAGTGGAAAAAAAGTGGAAAAAAATCTTCTTTTGTGACGAAAAGTCATGTTATTTCCCTACATTCCCCTAATTAACATATGCAAATTCGGATTTGGTTCGGCCAGGAACAAGGATTCGCCGAATCCGAATCCTGCTGAAAAAGGCAGAATCCTGGCCAAATCCCGAACCGAATCCTGAATTCAGTGCATCCCTAGTTTTGGGTTATTTATCTTTTATTCAGCAGCTCTCCATTCTGCAATTTCAGCAATCTGATTGCTAGGGCCGAAATTACCCTAGCACAATTAATGCATGTGGAGTAAATAATGTCATTAACCTGTAATTTACTGGACCCAAGGCAGGTGTTAATTTAACAGTTCCCTTAAAGGGGTCATTTACCTTTAAATCAACTTGGAGTATGATACTAAAAGTGGTATTCTGAGACAACTTGCAACTGTTTTTCATTTTTAATTATTTGTGGGTTTTGATTTCTTTAAGTTTTTATTCGGCAGCTGTCCAGTTTGCAATTTCAGCCATCTGGTTGCTAGGGTCCAAATTGCACTAGCAACCATGCACTGATTTGAATAAGAAACTGGAATATGAACAGGACAATAACCATTTTCAAGCTCAAAAAGAGTCAGAAGCAGGGACGGAACAACAGAGGAAGCATCTTCTGCTGCAGGGAGGGCCAGGAGGTATAGGGGGCCCCATGAGACCATAATTAATAAATAATTTCAACATATATTGGTAAAAAAGAACAACCTCTGGATATGTTGGGGGCTCTAAAATGAATTAGCTGTAGGGCCCATCTAGTAACATCTATTTACGCAACTGGACTGAATAATTCAAAACTATAAAAAAAAAAATTAAGGCCAATTGAAAAGTTGCTTATTATCCACTATTCTATAACATACTGAAAGTTAACTTAAAGGTGACCCATCCCTTTAATGTCATCATATATTACACAGAGCTACACAATCTCCTAAAATCAATACAAAGCTTGATAAATATGCCGGATATTACGTGCCGGTGCCTGGCATTCAGACTCTGGTATTTACTGTATTTGGTCACTTTTGATTGATAAATAGGCCCCGTTGTGTTTCCAGTAGACTTTGTCACCTGCCGTATTCTCTGTTCTCTACAATACAGGCCAAGTGTCTTCCATGTGTTCTGGGTACACAACAGGCACGTTGGGTGTTTATTTTTCAGTGTTTGGTTTCTTTACATGAATGTTAATAGCAGCGCTGGAATTCTGACTATGTACTTGTTTAGGGTGAGGGGAGCCTTGTTTTTATTCCAATTTCCTGGGCACAGGAATGAGCTTTATGATATGTATGCAGGTATAGCGGATATTTCACAGCTCCTGAGCATTGACAGGCTAATTCCCAGGGCTCCTTTGTGCAGCTACAATGGCAGGGACTTCCTCAGCCCCCGGTGTTACATGAAGGTGTGAAAATGCCCCCCCCCCGCAGTGAAATTAGCCTGTGCACTTGTTCAGCAGTTTGTAGTGGTTCACACGGGGTGAGAGACTGGGCAGAGTAAATGTGGGACTATACAAGTGCAGAGGAGAGATTCCTCCAAACAGGAAGGTATTTGCACATGTACGGCGACTGCTTCCCCACAATGTCATTATTTTCATTTACTTGCTTGCTAACCTGTGGGAAATTCCCATTTTATTAACTTCATGCATTCAGCAGGCAACAGTTACATAACAGTGCCACATATGCAACCACTTTCACTTTAATTGTAACTGCTATTAAGTCCTTCTGTCTGCCATATTGGCACTATCTTGTCCTTCTGACATCATCTTGCCAGTCAGGACAGTGAGGTTGTGGAATGCACTGCCGGGTGATGTTGTGATGCTGATTCAGTTAATGACTATAAGAATGGCTTGGATGATTTCTTGGACAGACATAATATCAAAGGCTATTGTGATACTATACTATGGGTATATAGAATTTATGTGAAAGTATGTGTGTATGGATGCTGGGTTTTCATATGGAGGGGTTGAACTTGATGGACTTTGTCTTTTTTCAACACAATTTACTTATGGAACTATGTAACCATGAAACTATATAGTCACTATCTTGTCCCACTGACACCATGGTGCCCTATTGGAATTATATTGTCCCTCTGACATCATCTTGCCCTTTTGGAATTATATTGTCCCTCTGACATCATCTTGCTCTATTGGAATTATATTGTCCCTCTGACATCATCTTGCACTGTCAGCACTATCTTGTACTTCTGATTCCATCTTGCCCTAAAGGCATTATATTATCCTGCCTCGCTGACACCAGACTGCCCTACTGGCACTGTCCTGCTCTACTATATTCCCAGTATATCTACCCGCAACTGACACTCTGAAGGTCCAATAAATGCCTCGACTATTAAGGGGAAACTAGACCCAATTTATATAGTACCACCTCCATTTTTTTTTTTGCTCTATATTTTTTAGTAAAACATGGTAATACTATCCAGACAGATGTATTTCTTTGTGTATAATATTCATCCATATTTATACTTCTGAGAGCTGCCATATCTCTTCACAGAAGTCAGTTTCATATGGCCCATGTCAATATCCGCTAATGAAATAGCGACCTCAAGTGGCCAAATAATTGGAGTGCAAGAACTCCATTAGTGTACATGTAATACAAACAGGTGGAGGAAGCTTTTGACATTACAGGATTCACACAGCGCTCCACAATATGGCAGGTCACAGCATTTCATTCAGCTGCAAAAGGTATGATAATATAACCAAACGCTGGTCTGTTAAAAATATCCCTAAAATCCTATATAGGTGGCAAATTCACTCTAGTAGAATGCGTCAGTCTCCATTTTCACGTTTTCATGCTTATGCTTCCACCTCTGTGGAATCCCTTACATAGAAACCCCATTCAAATAGCACCATATCATTTGTGTTATCCTGCATTCGGGGCTGTACTAAGTCACAAAGTAATTGTAGATTTTCATAGTTGTGTCTATGTGTATATAGATCCTTGTTTTTCAACACTAGATGGCGCTGTTTAACCTGGCTCCCAGCACAGACCTGGAGGTATCAATCTATACTGTGAGATAACCTGCTGCTGTCAGGTGTCTGCTACCTGCCTGAATGGGCAAGTGTGAAAAGCACAACATTGTACTGCGGGGAAGATAACGGAGTGGCCCTGCAAGGAGTGAATCCTGCTGTTACCCCACTGGGTTCAAACCTCTGAGCAATTCCCATGCACCTACATGGGGGGGGGGGGGGGGGGGAGACAAGAAAGGTCAAGCAAACCATCTAAAATGAAAAGCTATTGCTGGGTTACTGTCAATGGCACAGGTCCTGGCTGAGATTCAGAATAGGTCCTGGCATGTCAAGTACAAATCAGTCCAACCAGCCCTAAGTGACTGACCTTTGAATGCTAAACTTCAATACTACTGTACCTTAAAGGGGGTGGCTCACCTTTAAAGTAAAACTAAACCCTAAAAATGAATATGGCTAAAAATGACATATTTTATATACTGAACTTATTGCACCAGCCTAAAGTTTCAGTTTGTCAATAGCAGCAATAATCCAGGACTTCAAACTTGTCACAGGGGGTCACCATCTTGGAAAGTGTCTGTGACACTCACATGCTCAGTGGGCTCTGAGCAGCTGTTGAGAAGCTAAGCTTAGGGCTCGTCACTAATTATCCAGCAGAAAATTAGGTTGTCTGTAATATAAGCTGATGCTACAGGGCTGATTATTAAATTCTGATGCTAATTGAACTGGTTTCTGTGCTGCCATGTAGTAATTATCTGTATTAATTACTAATCAGCCTTATATTGTGACATTTCTATTCTATGTGTACTGTATATTGTGAGTGGTTCCCTTAGCTCAGTAAGTGACAGCAGCACAGAGCATGTGCAGTGAATCAGCAGAAAAGAAGATGGGGAGCTACTGGGGCATCTTTGGAGACACAGATCTTTACTGCTAGAGCTGTGGTTGCCTTGGGTCGAAGCACAAAACATCAAAACATGATGTACAACATATCTAGCTTACTTCTTTAGTTAAACTTTAGTTCCCTTAAGGTAACTTTTAGTACGTAATAGGATGGCTAATTCTAAGCAACTTTGCAATCGGCCTTCATTTTTTTATTTTTTTAAGGTTTTTAAATGAATTGTCTTCTTCTGCTAATTCTTTCCAGCTTTCAAATAGGGGTCACTGACCCCATCCATAAAACAGATGCTCTGTTAGGTTACAAATGTTTTGTTTTTGCTGCTTTTTATTACTGTTCTTTAGTGATGGGCGAATTTGTGCCATTTCGCTTCGCCGAAAAATTCGCGAATTTCGCGCGAAACGCCCTTTTTTTCGACGCCGGCGCCCGTTTTTGACGCAGGCGTCCGTTTTTCGGAAAAATTTTTTTTTGACGCAGGCGAATTTTTACCGCAAATTTTCACGGGCGTTTCGCGAATTTATTCGCTGGGCGCGAATCGCGCAAATTCGCAGCGAATTCGCGCCTGGCGAATCAATTCGCCCATCACTACTGTTCTTACTATTAAGGCCTCTCTTATTCATATTCCAGTCTCTTATTCATATCAGTGCATGGTTGCTAGGGTAATTTGGACCCTAGTGACCAGATTGCTGAAACTGCAAACTATAGAGCTGCTGAATAAAAAGTGAATTAACTCAAAAACACGAAAAATAAAAAATGTAAACCAACTGTCAGTTATGTCAGAATATCACTCTTTACATCAACAAATCAATCACAATCAAAAGTTAGTTTAAAGGTGAACAATCCCTGTAATATTGTTATTATTTACTCTCTGACATCATGAAGACATGATAATAGCAACTGTATAGCCTCTGCCAACTAGTAACTACCCACACACCTCAGCTAAAATGACATGTGACATGGCAACAGCCTGAAATCCAAAATCTTTCTGTTGTTGCTGAGTGTAAACTCACAGCATCTACTGACAGTCTTCTGCTTGCAGGGGCTGCTGGGAGTTGTAGTGCAGGTATAGTTATAGAAGTGCAGGGCAAACAGTCTAGATGTTAGGACCTTTAGGCCAATATATATACCTAAGGATTTTAATTTTACCTACTGACAATAATAAAGCACAGTGAAAGCTACCCCAATGTTCCACTTCTTGAATAAAGGCAAAAAACATAAGAAATCCTTGATACTTGCAACAGTATAAATCAAAGCCCTGTCTGTTTACTATGGGGGAGCAGCAAGAGTGACACTGAGGCATATTGGTAACCATTGCTGCCTTTTTGCACTGGCATCTTGGGTACAAACCTGGGGCACCATCTACATGGAATTTGCATTTTATCCCCATATTTTTCCACATCAGTTAAATGCAGCCTGCTTCTGGAATCCTAAGAAACACACCTCTCTTTTTCAGGACAATAACACTCCTCTGCACTTAACCCATTATCTATCTATCTATCTATCTATCTATCTATCTATCTATCTATCTATCTATCTATCTATCTATCTATCTATCTATCTATCTATCTATCTATCTATCTATCTATCTATCTATCTATCTATCTATCTATCTATCTATCTATCTATCTATATCTATATACAGGGCAGCCATCAGGGGGGGACAGGGGGGAGAGTTGTAGGGGGCCCGAGGGTAAGGGGGCCCCGGACACTCCACACTTACTTGATTAGCCGGACCCCCCATCTTTCTGAGAGCTGCTGACTAGGGATGTAGCGAACCGCCGCCGATGTGTTCGCGAACGGCGTTCGCGAACACCGGCAAAATTTGCGAACAGTTCGCGAACTGTTCGCGAACTTCGAACATCCCGAAAATCGTTCGATTCGAACGATCGAAGGATTGAAATCGTTCGATCGAAGGATTTTCGTTCGAATCGAACGATCGAAGCCATTCGATCGAATGATTTCATTCGATCGAATGCTTCGATCGTTCGATTCGAACGAAAATCCTTCGATTTTAGCGGTCGAATGGTCGAACGATCGAACGATTTTGACGCGAACGCCTATTGGCGAACGTCGCGCGACGTTCGCGAACTTGCGGCGGACGCGAACAGTCGAAGTTCGCGCGAACTAGTTCGCCGGCGAACAGTTCGCTACATCCCTACTGCTGACTTCGGGAAGGCATGGACGTTTAAGGGGCCCTGGCCACCAGTTTTCTTATAATGTGTGTGTGGGGGTCCCTGGCCACAATTTTTTTTTCTCCTATGGGGTCCTAGCCACCAATATTTTTTAATGGGGGGGGGCTGGCCACAAACGTTTTTTTATGGGGGGCCCTGACCACCAATATCTTTTTATTTTTTATTAACATGTGGGAACCCTAGCCACCAATATTTTTTTGTTTTTCTACTGTGGGGGGCAGACTGTGGGGTGGGGAGGGCAGACCTGTAAGTGGGGCTTGCGGTGGGCGCAGCCCATGGGGCCCAGGAAATTTTGTCTTATGGGGCCCTGCGATTTCTGATGGCGGTCCTATATATATATATATATATATATATATATATATATATATATTTTTTTTTTTTTTTTTTTTTTGCTGTCAAATGTATTATAGATAGTAGTTCCCCAAGATTGATGTACTCCAGGGCTTCATAATGCTGTTTAGAAAAGAAAATTTATGGTCAACGTTTCAGTCCCGTTCTACAACATGGAGCTGGTCACTGCTCCTGTATAAACTATAACAAACAAGGGAAAGTTGTGCTCACCACTAGTTTTTAAAAACAATATATATATATAGTGATTAGATAGGGACCCGCACTCCAATGTTGCGTGACGAAAACGTTTTTATTTCAACTTGTGCATCCAACGTTTCGGCCCATGCTTGGGCCTTTATCTTGGAGTGCGGGTCCCTATCTAATCACTGTATGCTAAAGCTTTGGCCCAGCACCCACAGTAACTCCAAGACTGGATTAGAGTGCGAGCGTTTGTATATATATATATATATATATATATATATATATATATATATATATATATATAATGGGTTGAGTGCAGAGGACCTCTTGTATTTGTCCTTATGAATTTTGTGGTCACAACCTCAATGCATCCCCACTTAATGTTTTTAAAAATGAGTGGTGAGCACAACTTTCCCTTGTTTGTTATAGTTTATACAAGAGCAGTGACCAGCTCCATGTTGTAGCCCCACCCTTCCCAGCTATAGTCAGGCGATCCCAGTGGTTGCCAATTAAAGGACAACCAAGTTTGGGAGTTTTAATCTTGAAAGCGGCTAGTAAATTGCAGGTAACACTTGTGTATAATGTATAATAAAGCAACAGAATTCTTAATGAATCAGAGTTGTGTGTAGGACTGGCCAGATATGGGATGACTTTGACGTAGTTGGCCAGATTAAATATATTACAATATATGGACAAAAAATTTTTGGTAGCTTAAAGCTGGCCATAGATGCAAAGATTTATGGGCCATGTGTGGAGTGTCCCGACATTTAGGTCGGGAGATGGCACCGAACGATCATTCGTACGATATAAAGGTAAATCTGCACGTCTATGGCCAGCTTTAGGCACAAAATGTCTCAATTGACATATTGATAATGGGTTGAGTGCAGAGGACCTCTTGTATCTCTCTCTCTCTCTCTCTCTCTCTCTCTCTCTCTCTCTCTCTCTATATAGTGTAAAGGAGGATCGGCACTCAATGTAATTGTAGTGATAAAAAGATTATTTAATTTTCAAACAAATGTTACATCTTAATTTGTCTTAAGATGTAACATTTGTTTGAAAAATAAATAATCTTTTTTTCACTACAATTACATTGAGTGCCGATCCTCCTTTGCACTTTGAATAGTTTTGATCTGGCACCATTGGTATCGCCTTAATTTGAGTGCGGGTACTGTGGCAGTATATATATATATATATATATATATATATATATATATATATATATATATATATATATATATATATATATATATATATATATATATATATGTACCTTGAGCATTTAAAATTGTAACCCAACCCCCTGCCTTTGGCTCGGAAGTGAGAAAAGATAAAAGTGAGTAAGTGCAGACAGAGGCAAATGAGGAAGGCGCTAAGAGCATTGATTTTTCCTTTGCTGGTCAAGAAACAAGATAATTGGTGCAATAGATTACATTCTCCTTGTTCATTGAGGCCCCCTCCCCAGCACAGGCTAGGATGAGGGGGGGTCTCTTTAAGAATGCAATTTTTTAAGATTTTTGCCACTCACTGATGCCTTCGAGTATATATGTCCATTAATATATCAGTCAATGTGGTTCAGTTGGAAGTGATTGTTTATAAGTATGATGTAGGCATTTTGTATAGAAAGACTCCCCTTTATAACCCAGGGCAGTACATGTGTCAATAGGCCTTTGAAATCTCTAAAAAATTATAACCCAGTTTATGATTTTAGATTTTAGCCCCCCAAGTCAGGAATGAGATAGACGAACATACTGCAACTGAGAAAGAAAAAAAGATGGAGAGGTTCAAAGGGAAAACAGAAAGCCTAGTACACCTGACATGAGTTGTAATAACCCTTAGGGTAGAGTCCTGTGCGGGTCCAATCGGCAGACCCATGCCCAACCCGGACCTGCAAGCTGACCCGCACCCGCCACCCACTTTGCCCCGCCACTCAGACGCACTGCCCAACCCAACTGGCAAACAGCTTGCTTACCCCTGACCCAGCACCCGACGAAACCTGGAAGTGAGATCACTTTTAAGTGGACGTGATGTCACTTTTCAACAGAAGTGGCATCTCACGGGACCCTTTTCTGCTAGGTAAGGAAAGACATCTTACCACAAACTTAGGGGAGGATAGGAGCGACCAGTCCTTCAAAATAACAGTACCCAGATGGGTTACCCGCAGACTACCCGCATAATCAGGCACAGAAATTTCTGCCCAAAGCACGACCACCTTGCGGGTATTCCACAGGTACCTGACCTGATGCAGGACTCTACTTTAGAGTAATAACCTTTAGGCCAATGGCACACTAGGCAGTGCCTCAACTTCTTACTGGTGATGCCACCTCTTGTCCCAGCCCTTCCTGAAATGCTGTTCCTGCCCCAGAGAGGGCAAGTTGGGAACAAATTTCACAATTATGGGGATATGGTGGGCAGGATGGGTCTGAGATGTAGGGGGGCAGGTTAGGGACAGGCTTGGGTCATACATTTTGCCACTGATGCATTGTTACTAAGAATGCACATTAAGATGGAATATAATGCTTAGAGAAAAGTAGGGCAATAAATGCATTAATCATAAACAGAGTACAAGCCCAGGACCCATACCCTACCCCAATTTTCCCTTTAAATCAAACACAGTGGTAGAACAGAAATATAGGGAAGGCACAAAGCAAAGTATGTTATTCGTAGTTGGTGCACCAGGGTTCCCAAATGTCCAGATCACCACTCTGCAAAATTCCAAAAGGCGTGAAAGGAAAACTGGGCCACATGGAGGTAGAAGGTGAAAGGCATGGGGTCATTTTCATTCAGGCATGACACATTCTTTTCTTATTAAACCTGAAGACAGGCCAAAGCCCTGAAACATTGGTGGGCGCTGAAAGTACTGTTTCTATTTTTGAAGGTGATACTAAATTGTGCATTTTTACCCATAAAGTGGATCACCAGAGGCCTCCCCTTTAGACTAGAAGAAAAGAACTTTCATTTGAAGCAACGTAGGGGGTTCTTCACAGTCAGGACAGTGAGGTTGTGGAATGCACTGCCGGGTGATGTTGTGATGCTGATTCAGTTAATGATTATAAGAATGGCTTGGATGATTTTTTGGACAGACATAATATCAAAGGTTATTGTGATACTAAGTTCTATAGTTAGTATAGGTATGGGTATATAGAATTTAATTAAAAGTAGGGAGGGGTGTGTGTATGGATGCTGGGTTTTCATTTGGAGGGGTTGAACTTGATGGACTTTGTCGTTTTTCAACCCGATTAAATTATGTAACTAACTATGTAACTGTGTAACATTTTGCATTGCCTTAATGAAATTGTTTCCACACCTTGCACCTTCTTCATCTTTGTTGTCTCGCATTCTATTGCATTGTGGAGAAGACCTCTTTTGCAGAGGAAGCGGAGACACTCTGGAGTCAGATCTGAAGACAATATGAGCCAAATGGGGAAAGGCTCTAATTTAACTGTGACCCCCAGACTGGTGGATGTCGCAATAGTTTATTATTATGGAGATATTTGGGTTATTCACTAGGGAGATTAGAGAGCACCAACAGGTTTTTTTATACTAAACACAATAATAATGATTTGAGTTCCTCTTATGTAAACAGGGGCACTACCTGACTTCATTGTAGCCTCTCTATATTTTGGGGCCTTTAGACCTCAAATTAAACATTTAATGGCTATCTGGGGCACAAATGAAGAACAGCACTGCACAGTTAGTGTGTTATCAATATTATTTGATGTTATTTTCAGGGATGGTTTGAGGCTAGCGCAGAGCCCAGTGAACCTGGGCCCTTAGCTTTATATGGATCCCTCGGTGGAAAGAGCATATATCTGCAAAGTATATATTATGTAAAATCTGAGCATCCTTCTGATAACTTTAGTCGATGGCATAAATATCCTCACTAATACAATATATAAACTGTGGGGCTCATTTGTAAACCCTGGGCACATGGGCAGTAACACATGGCAGCCAATCAACAATTGTTTTTTTACAACCAGCTACAGGTAGAACAATGAAGAACAATAGATTGTGATTATTACAATGGGTTACTGCCAAGGTAAAAATGTGCTCCATGTTTATAAATGACATCTACAGTGGTATAGTGGAGGGGTGTTGGTGGGGGAATGACTTCTCTGTGCTTAAATTGATCTATATCAGGGTCCCCAAACTTTTTTACCCCCGTGCAACGCAAGCAAAAATGTTCCTGGAGGTGTCAAATAAGGGCTGTGATTTGCCATTTAGTAGCCCCAGAATGGACTGTCCAGTCCACAGGAGGCTCTGTTTGGCAGTACACTTGGTTTGTATGCAACAAAACTTGCTTCCAAGCCTGGAATTCAAAAATTAGTACCTGCTTTGAGGCCACTGGGAGCAACATCCAAGTGGTCAGAGAGCAATATGTTGTTCACAAGCCATTGGTTGTGTGCCACTGGTCTATATGTTCAAGAAAGGTGGCCTATATGCTCTAGTACTGCAAACGATAATACAGAATCCAATTATTGTTCCTTACATTCAGCCTTTACAACTAATTAGATCCCACCACCTGAATATTTTTACATTCTAATAGGAACTCATTGAATATAAAAGACATCTGTATATATGTGTATGAATATCATGAGTAATACAAAGTAAAGTGATAGGCTAATGATTCATCTCAAGACAATCCAATGTCATTCATGTAGGTGGCTCATATGCTGAAGTGCAAGAGAATATAAAAATGTATTGTGCTTAGGTTTCCTCCTGTGCAAGGCATGATAGATAGCAGAGTATATCCTTTTCTCCTTTACTGTCTGATGACAACCGATATAAAGCTTTACACATGCGTGATATGGTCTCCCTTCAAATACTCAACACAGCTATGTGAACCTAACTGATATCCATATCCTTTAAATACAGGCACCATACATCAGTCCATAACTAAATTACAGATACACAAAAACATTGTTTTATTAGCCATTTTCCACAGTTCCATTAATATATACAACAGCAGTTGTTTACCTAAAATCTTGCTAATTTACCTTCAAGATGGACTTCCGGGAGTACTGCATCAGCTAAGACTCTAGGGCCCCCTGGGGGACCAGCAGTCCAGTTTGGGGATCACTCCCTCATTCTGATGCACCTTTATTCAGGACCTCCCCATACAAGAGAACCTAAAACTATAAGAGATAATGTAATCCCTTCTCCTGTATATTTAAGGATATACCTTGGAGTATCATGCCCCATGGTGTCATTTAAATAATTCACAGAACCCCTAGATCAGGGATGCCCAAACAGTGAGCTACACAAGCATGCAAAGAGTTCCTGGAGGTGACATATATGGGCTGTCAGTGTCGGACTGGCCCGGCGGGATACCGGGAAAAAACCCGGTGGGAACCGACCCTCGTCGGCCCCTGCCGGGCCAGAACCCTTCTCCAGATATTTCCAATCGCTAAAAATACATTTTTTTCCAGCGATGCGCAGCGCCGCTTATGCATGCGCGCAGAGCGGCACTGTTGCTGGGCTGACGCGTCTTAGTGGGGGTGCGGGGGGCCCCTGGACAGCAGTCCCGGTGGGCCCCGGGCCCCCCAGTCCGACCCTGTGGGCTGTGATTGGCTATTGGTAGCCCCTGTGTGGACTGGCAGCCTACATAAGGATTGATAAAGCAATACACATTGTTTTGTTAGCATCTAAACCTTGCTTTCAAGCCAGGAATAAAAAAAGAGCACCTGCTTTGAGCCCATTGAGAGCAACATCCAACGAGTTGGAGAGTAACATGTTGCTTGTGAGCCACTGCCCTTGATGATTCTAAGGTTCTTATATTTAACAGTAAGTCATACATTATCCCTATATATGTACCATCTCTTGCCATGATTATCTTTTCTCTTTAAATGTAATTGCTACTAGCTACTTAGGTCGGTCATAGGCCTTAAAGGAGACATATTATGTAAATAAACTAGCGTATGCCAGTGCATTATACTCTTTTAAATATAGAAGGAATGTGCTTAGAAAGTGGTTACTTCTGGCTACTTTATCAATTTTTTTCTGCAAAACCCCCACTTCCTGCTGCCTCCTTTACCAGGCTGTGCAGGGGACCAGCAGCACTCAAAACATTGCACTGCACAGGGGCGCTCCGCCAATGAGGCGAGTTGAGGCACTCGCGTCAGGCAGCAGTGCCCCCCTGGTTGCCGGGGGTGGCAAAAATGCTGCTCCTGGTAACTAAGAGATTAATTTCTGTCTTTTTAGTTATGATATATGTCTCTATTAAAAGTATGACACCTGTGATGTAAACTAAATTTAGCAGCAGATAAATCTGTTTGTATTGTTTGCGTGATCAGGGCTGCCATTACAGGTGCGCTGCAGTCAGAGGTCCCATGGCAGAGCAGACCCTAGGATGGAAAAGCACCACCGAAGCATCACCGAAGAGGTTGGGATGGTGACCAATAGCCAGGGTTAAAATGAATTTGGTGTGGAGTTTTGGCATAATTGGGGAGTGGTCAGGAGGGTCAAGGACAAACCCCCCACCCAGGGGTACGGGTGACCAGTTGATATTTGAGGGTCCTGTTAATTTAATACTATAATACCCCATAATTTTAGCTGGCAGCCCTTTGCATGATCATCATTATAGTTTGTAACAGAGTCTTCTGTTGGCCTTAAAAGAGAATGCAAATTCCAGTCAAAAATGCTCATGGTCTCATCCATATTCTTCACATACATTTGAATCAGTCCATTAATACTCTCGATTTTACCAATATGTGCTTTATTTAAATAAAAATGGAGAGTGAAATACAAAATATACTTAATTCAATACTGGAAAATGAGCAAATGCAAAATGTCCCAATTCATAGAGACAGAAATAACATACAATAGCTTTAACCTCCTCAGTCATGTCTTCTGTACATACACAAACATCCGCACACATATGTACTATGTGTACTATATATATATATATATTCTGGCCATCCTAACCCATTCATAGTGTCATTTTGTCATATATATCTCAAAAAGCATTATTATGGCACAGTCAATATTTTTCTGACAATCATAAGATTTCCCTTCCCCTAATAACCCGTCACATGTTGATAGAACTGTACAATATCTTACAAATGATGTGCAATTTCATAAAAATAATGCTTCTATGCTAGAAAACTGTACTACGCAAGAACAAAGAACATTCAATACTTTCAAAGATTGGAGTCTGCATATTTGCACCTAAAACAAGAAAAAGGTAATTACTATTGTATAATGAGAGAGAGTATTTTATTATGTTGTTACTAAAGTGTAATTGGCAGATGAAGAGGGCTCATTCTATAATGGGTTGTATTTCATTTTATGGTCTATTGTGTCCATGAAAACTTGATCTCCATAATACTTGTGAGACAATTAGAACTAGGCCAGCGTTTTTTTGGCTACATTTTTATCGTTTTTCTGCCTGCCTCAGCGACCCAATAGAAGGAACTTGATTGGACTGGGATGAAGTTGGCAGAGGAGAAGAAAGGACCAAGTCCCCTGTCTTTTGGGAGTTTCCAAGACATTGAGGCTCATCTTTTAGCACATCTGCAGAGGACACAACAGAGTCTTGTTCTGGGTCACTGCCTCTTCCTCTCTTTTTATCTTCCTCCTTTTTCCACTTCATTCTCCGATTCTGGAACCAGATTTTTATGTGTCTCTCTGTCAGGTTCAGCATGACTGCCAGCTCTACTCTCCTTGGTCGAGAGATGTATTTGTTGAAGAGGAATTCCTTCTCTAGTTCCAGCAGCTGGGCTCTTGTGTAGGCTGTCCTTGTTCTTTTGTTCTCCTCTTGTTCCATTATGTATGATCCATCTGTAATGAGACAATATTTAGCAATTTAGAATTGGTTGCATGTGCTAACATATGTATTATATGTATTATCACATGAACAGCAGAGCCCCATACACACAAATCAGCAGGAATTCTAGGAAGAAGTTAAGTTCGGCTCCAAAACTTTCCACTTTTATGGAACACCCAATAGACTGAAGCTCAGCCAATGGCAGACACATTCAGCATAGGGACCCTGTACAGAAATATTCCAAGGACCCCCTGATCAATAACCCAGGAAAATGCAACCAACTGGTCACCTTAGCATTTTATAAAGGTACACTACAGAACTTAATATATGTAACATAGTGTAGATTTTTATTATCTGCTGGGAGGTTATATTTATTGGTGGGCTCCAAAAACCAAGAAGAAATGATAAAGTAAGCTGACTGTACATCTCTAAAGGGTGTAAAGCTGGCCATTGACAAAATATTGTTTTTTTAAAATTTTTGGATTATTTGTGGGCTTGAAAAAATCATCCAAACAATTTTCATACCAGTTGATTTTGATACATTCCTGGCTAATGATGATATCTCTGCATTTATAGCCAGTTGGACAATATCCATTGGTGACTATCACTACTATTGATCTAACCCCCATAGCCCATCAACAGAACAATTTGTCTGTAACCAGATAACATCTCTCTAACACCTACCTGCATTGCTAAAAATTATCTGATGCCTGCCTAGTGGTAGATATGAGAATAGCACTCAATAGTAAATCCTCACGCCCCACCACAACTGAAAGCAGTTCCAATCTGAAAGCAGTTTGTGAAGTGCTGGTTCTTCTCAAAGCACAGGATCAGGTGCAATGATCTGAAATGACTGCCTATTCACCAATATTACATTTGTTGGTTCAGAAGTAAATTCTATATGGTAAAGTGCATTATTTGTAATATGATACACAAAAGCCATGTATATCTTGTAAATTATAGCCTTATAAACGATGAGTAGTGATGTAATCAGTTATAACCGGTGAGTAGTGATGTCATTTTTGTCACTAAAACTTGTGTATTATAATAAATAAAGTACCCCTTGTTGGAAAATATGATGATATTAGAAGTATGGCTCTCCGAATTAATATGAGGAGGTTTACAGTAGCATATTAAGCCAACAGAATCGCCTTACGCGTTTCAGGAAAACATCCCCTTAATCATAGGCATCTATGATTAAGGGAATGTTTATTGGAAACGCGTAAGGCGATGCTGTTACCTTAATATGCTACAATAAACTTCCTCATTTTTCATCCGGAGTGCCGCCTGTATTGCTCATTTGGATCCATATTACAGCTGGAACGCTGGTGGCTTAGCACACGGAGCTTACGGAGCTGACTGAAGGGACATGCCGTGGTGGGGTGAGTCTTGAGCAGTCATATTTCCATTGACAATATTAGAAGTAACCTCGGAGTTCCACGACCTGTATAAAAGCACTGGCCTTCGGTCTTGTGCTTTAATATAGTTATGGAACTGCTCAGTGACTAATACTATCCTTATATTTTACAATAGGGGTTACTTTAGTCACTATATAGATTTTGTATTTAGAAAGAAAAAGAAAAAGTACATTATAAAAATGATGACAGAATCCCTTTAAGCAAGAGAAGGCTTCCCAACACCAGCAAGAAGTGAGTGAAAATTAATTATAAATGTTAAAATGGCAACATCATGATAGTGTTGTTTTAAAGAGGTTATATTACCTGGGTTTGGTAAAAAAAATCACGGTTCTGCTTCACAGAGAAGCTGGTGGCTGCATTTAGATCCTGGTGTTTTTCCCCAAACTAGGGTTGAAGTCATCCCTTCAAATGTGCTTTCTGTGTTAATTCTTTTAAGATGAGTGACCATTTCATAATATGGTAGTAAAAAGTTAGATGAACAAAGATGTGGGAATCGTGGTTGAACAATTAACACCCGCATTTTGTGGGTAAAGCTTCTTTGATTTTTCATGTTTTAACGGCTTATCTACATTTAATCCTTATTATATCCCACCATAATTGTTGAAGGACTTGGTGAGTTGAACTTCTACCTTGCAGAACTGGTGTCCATTGTTTAATCTACTAGGAGTTTATCATGTGTGTGGGTTTTGTTTTACACTCTAACAACCTACTGGCGGACCCTAATATATGTGAACATTCTCTGTTCCCTGGGAGCTTTGTCAATGGGACATTTAAAAAGCTTCCAAATCAGCTGCTCCCCCAGTTCCATATGCTTCTGGTAGGAATAAGGAATGGGACTTTGTGGGCTTTTTTACAAAGCCAGACCTGACAGCATGATTCTTCCAAACAGGTGACACTAGAAGGAACCTATATGTTCCAATGTCTTACGGTGCTGATTCTGCATGCATTTAATCCATTTACCCTCCTGCCCCTCTCCTTGGACTATTCTGTTCTCTGCCTATTTCCCATAAACATTAAAGTCACCAAAGGAGCGTTCTCCATTGTAGATCTGGTAGCTGGGGCATATGATCAGGCTTCTGTTCCCATCATAATATTCCCTCCCAGACCAGCTTTTACAAAAACATAATTTTTTAGGAATAATGTTTTCTAACGGTGGACCTCTCCTCCATAACCACAAATATGAAGTCAAAAAGAGATAGTTAGTAAGTACAAAGGTCAAAACTTGATTCCTGTTCTGTTGGTAAGTGTAGAGGAAACTTCAGAGTTTAACAAGGAAGATGTTCATTTAGCCTGGGACCTTCTGTGGGCAAAGAGAAAAGAACACCTTCATTGATTAGGTGTAAGAGTGTGTGGAAGGCAGAGGTGGCCTATAATAATTACAGCTTTGGTAAAAGTACAGTGCCCAGAGTTCGAGAGGGACACAACATTTTTGACCAACCTGCTGTTGTCTCTTAACAAAAGGCTTTGGCTTGTTTTATCTATGGTAGATGACAAGTGCAAAAATGGTGGTTCTTCTGCATCATTTGGATTCAAAGAAATCTGACTGTAGAATAAAGAATACTGTCCTCATCTCTATTATCTGTCTAAACAGGTTTTTTTTATTTCCAATAAAATCTGAATTGGCACACTAAAATAATTATTTGAGAAAGCCACACCATTTTTAGAATTCAAACAAGTGGTGGATAATTTCATGCAAAATATTACAAAAAAAAAAAATCACAACTAAAGGGAATATTCACTTATAATTTATTTGAACCTTTGAGTGTTCAACCCTGTGGAAGGGAATCTTCAGTGGTAACTTTCTTTTTTCCTCTACAGTTGTTGCCTATTTGTAAAATTGTAAGAAAGAGTGACTTTAAACTGGCAAAACTCACTGGTTAAAAATACAATATCTTAGTAACTTTGGGGCTTTGATTTCTGGTATATATGTTGTATGGGGTGGTTGTCTAAGGCTATTGTTGTGCAATGTATAGCAACGCAGAACAAATATACATTGGTTTTTCTAGAACACTTTGTTTACTTGAACTTCGCTCCATTTTTTGTCACTTGGTTCATTATTAGTGCCACAGACTGATGGCGTCTATTTATGAGGATGGATCAATAAGTCCTATTCCTTACCTGTAATAATTTGTATCTGGTAACTACAAGCCATGATAAAAATATAACTACACTGATAAATCTATGAAAGGTTTGCTGGATTAATGGTTATGCTTTCTGAAGTCTTGCAGGAGACATTTCATTCCTTGTTTGATTTAAAAACACAAGGCTAATTTTCTATTTGTGTTTCATGAAAACATTGTGTTTGTTTCCCTAGCTTTTATGAATGTTCAGTTTTATTATCGATGTAACAGTTATTGTCTCAGGCTGTCACTTGGCATGTCCCATAACCCTCCTATTAGGTTATGATTCCCTTACAAGGCCCTGTATTAGCAGCCCAGGGGTATGATTAAATGTCATTGGTAAAAGAAACTCTCAAAACAGATGATGGGTTTGATAGATCACAGTGGGAGAAGTATTGCCAATTCGTTTCTTGTAGTTTACTTATACACACCATAACTCGCAAACAAAAAACATACCTATTCTATAATATCTGTGTAACGTCACTTAAAATATTGACATTAATACAATTATTCTATCTTTTGGTTGATCATGGGATAATTTAAAATGAGCTCAAATAGAAATGTCACACCCTAAGCTAAGATGGCTTGATATTGTCAAGATTCTATGATCTCCTTAATTCCCAACTAATAGCAGATCAGAACTTCAGTAAATATCATCTGGGAAGGCTTCAAAATCCCCTTAGACCAAACCCTGGGCTGTTTATGTTGACCTCAGTGGAGAGGTCTTGCCTAGGTCTGTTTGAAATAGTAATAATCCAGCAGTTCTATATCCTCCCTCTACCAGGTGACAGATTAAGGGCAACAACATCATGAGCCTAAAGTAGTTTATGACAGTGATCCCCAACCAGTGGCTCATGAGCAACATGTTGCTCTCCAACCCCTTGGATGTTGCTCCCAGTGGCCTCAAAGCAGGTGTTTATTTTTTAATGCCAGGCTTGGAGAAATGTTTTGGTTGCATAAAAAACGATTGTACTGCCAAAGAAAGCCTTCTGTAGTCTGCCAGTCCACATAGTGATAGCCAATCACAGCTCTTATTTGGCACCCCAGGAACATTTTTTATGCTCCTAAACTCTTTTTAGAATGGAATGTGGCTCACATGCAAAAAAAAAGTTAATTCTTTAATAATTGGTCAACCTACATAGCACACCTCCCACAACAAATCAAATCTCTCACGATTTATACTTTTAGACATACAACATGGTGCGATATAGAAACTCTCAAAAACCATCCTTTGGTCATGGAATCATCCCAATATCTAGCAGCACTACAACAAGAACAATTACTACCTGATACTGCGCCTCCCAGAAGTCATCAGGCCAACAGATTATTGACCTCTTACCCCACCCAATCCTTATAGGACTTACCCACATGCCATTATCATAACTACAGATTTCGCTTTATGGAAACGTATAATTATTTCATGTGATTTACTTTATCATCTATAATAAAAAACAAGTTTTAGAAAAAAAAAAGGTCAGGGATCCCTGCTCTAGGACATACTAGTTGAAGGGTACAGATCAGGGAATCATGTCACATTAAAAAATCCTATTATAGCATCACTGAACTCCCTCACTAAATTGCCAAATATGAAGGCAAGAAGAATGATCATAAAATCCACCAAGAACCAGTTCTTATGGTCCACACTGTCTACATAAACCAAAAAAAATTGAGCACAGATCACAAGAAAACATATGGATAGAACAATTCCTGGAAAAGAACAATTGCTCCCTGCAAGGAAACGTATGATGAGTTGGAAGCTTTTCTTTGAGTATGAAGATACAGGAATATAAATTCCTTTGTTATTGACCAAGGGCAGTGTCCCATCCTAACAAAAATGTATGGCATGATTTGTTGATGAGTACCCATCAACACTTCCTAAGCAATGAACAGTCATTCCCACCTGAAAATGCAGGAGGAACTAAAGCTGAAATGGAGGAATGTATGGCGAATCATAATGTTGGAACACTGCTTTATCATATAATTGTATAATTATTGTGCAATGGTGAACTTTCTTAAACATCTTAAACATGAAACCAAAATGTTTTTATGAGTTTGTTCCACTTTCCTCCTAAGGTTTTCTAAGGTTATGTCAGATGAAGGTCAACTAATTCTTTCCAGCTATGATGTTGTTAATATCTACGCAGGGATTCCCCGTGGCAAAAGAATCAATTTAGCAACAAAGATGATTAGAAAGAGTTGTTTGTATGCTGAGGATGAGATAAGATTTATGGCAGAGCTACCTAAGTCTCTTTAAGTCTCTTTAACAGCAATTTCTATACATAGAACAGCACTTGGTGCTTTTGAGGATCAATTCTTCTGGTTCCAAGTTGTCCCCACCATGAGCAAATGCCTTTAAGACTTTGTTTAAATACTTGTATCAATGGGCTTTTTTTGTCCAGATTGGCAAGCACTTAAGACATTCTTGCCCTCAGTATCAGGACCGCCATCAGAAATCGCAGGGCCCCATACGACAACATTTCCTGGGCCCCCTGGGCTGTGCCCACCGCAAGCCCCACCTACAGGTCCTCCCTCCCCACCGCACAGTAAAAAGACAAAAAAAATATTGGTGGCTATGGTTCCCACATGTTAATAAAAAATAACAAAATATTGGTGGTCAGGGCCCCCCATAAAAAAAACATTTGTGGCCAGGGCCCCCCCATTAAAAAATATTGGTGGCTAGGACCCCACATGAGAAAAAAAAATTGGTGGCCAGGACCCCCCCCCCATATTATAAGAAAATTGGTGGCCAGGGCCCCTTAAACGTCCATGCCTTCCCGAAGTCAGCAGCTCTCAGAAAGATGGGGGGGCCCGGCTAATCAAGTAAGTGTGGCGTGACCGGGCCCCCCTTACCCTCGGGGCCCCCTACAACTCTCCCCCCTGTCCCCCCCTGATGGCTGCCCTGCTCAGTATATACATTTGTGTGTGAGTGTGTGTATACATACTGTATGACACTAAATTCCACCTGTGAGAAAGTGATGTTCCTTAAAGTTGGGGTGACAAATCAGGATGTGCCTTTAAACTGACCTCCATGTGAAACCCAAGACAATATAAAACATTTTGTTCCATCTTCTTTATTTTTTGCAGATACATCTGAAAATTACTTGAACCTACAGACTGAAACATGTTACTTTCATAGGGCAGATTTTATCTGTGGGAAAGAAGGTTATACCTAGGGGGGCATTCATACAAGTGAGGAGGCTTGAGCATGACGACAATACGGGGCCAATTCATTAACTTCGAGTGAATTTTGAAGTGTTTTTTTGGCTACTTCGACCATCGAATGGGCTACTTCGACCTTCAACTTCGACTTCGAATCGAACGATTCGAACTAAAAATCATTTGACTATTCGACCATTCGATAGTCGAAGTACTGTCTCTTTAAGAAAAAACTTTGACCCCCTAGTTCGCCACCTAAAAGCTACCGAACCCAATGTTAGCCTATGGGGAAGGTCCCCATAGGCTTGGCTACGTTTTATCGGCCTAAGGATAATCCTTCAATCGTTGGATTTAATCGTTCGATCGCAGTATTTGCGCAAAATCCTTCGACTTTGATATCGAGGGTTAATTAACCCTCGATATTCGATCCTTGATGAATTTGCCCCTACATGTTCCTCCAGGTTAAAAGAAAATTTGAAGTGAGGGGGCTCCTAAGACACAATGTGTATCAGCAATGTACCAGGATATCAGCAAACTGGCAGGAGAAAATGCTGCTTCCCTTCAAGTCTTAAGGCCCCGATACACGAGCCGATAAAAGCTGCCGACAGACCGAGTTGGCAGCTTATTGGCTCGTGTGTGGGGCCCTCCGATGGGCTTCCCCGATCGATATCCGGCCTCCCATTGGATCGCGTACACATCTGTCAGTTGATGTGGTCCCGCGATCCGACCGCCTATAAGGACTGCATTGTGATCCGATCGTTGGGCCCTAGGTAGGGCCCATGATCGGATCAGCCCAATATCGCCAACTTCAATGTGGGCATATCGGGGAGAGATCTGCTCGTTTGGCGATGTCACCAAACGAGTGGATCTGCTTGTGTATAGCAGCCTTTAAACTGGTGCAAATATCTCATATTTCCAATGATAACAATGATAACATACTGCAAAGTTGTGTTTTTTAATACTTTTTGTAATTGAGAGGCAAAAGCAACTGTAAAAATTACAATTTTATAGAAGGTTTTGCACCCCCCCTCCCTATTGTGTGCGTTTGTTTGCCATTAATGATTACCATGCACATGAATGTAACTATTGTGTATTTATAATCAAGCGGCATTCTGCTATCACCTCTATAGGAGAGACCACAGAGAATGCCAAGGATTGTATTTTGCAGCATAACATTACACTATGAGGAATATTTAGAACAGCATGTAAAATAGTTTATAGCAGAAATGGCATGAAAGCTGATGTAAAAATTAATTGTGTATTTTAAAAGCTCCTTTAATCTTTAAAAATGAGTTAAATCATGCATCATCCCAATGGAAATAATCCAGCTTTTTCTAAAGAGTATTTATAAATACTAATACTAATTTCAAATTCTGCTGTTATTTTACACTTTCTAGACATTGGAATCAAATGGACCAATTCTTGTTTAAAAAAATAGCGTAAAAGACGGCAGGACCCAATGATGGATTCAACCCTGTATTTTCAAGTGTGACATTTTTATGCCTCTTTCTACTCTTGGCTACCAAAGTAGAATTTCAGTTTGAGACCTTGAGTAATTTCACAATATTATAAATAACATTACAAATTTTTATGCCACTGTTTTTTCATTGCACCTGTTTTATACATCTATATACATATATCTGCACCAAAGAAAATTGGGCAAAGTTAAGGTGGGGGAAAAGAAGTGTTGCGAATACCTACAAGAAGCTGGATATTTGATGGCGGAGAAGCCTTAAAGGTGTAGTTCACCTTGAATTAAACTTTAAGTTTAATGTAGACAATGATGTTCCAATGAAATTTGCATTTTTTTTCTAATTATTCAGCTTTGTTTTAGATCCACCAAGATCCTTTCAACCCAAATTGAATTTGCATCAGTGATAAATGATCTGGAAGGGTGTTAGATCTCAGCGCCTTGTTAAATAGAATGACATTTGACTACTCAAAACAGTTGATCCCATTCTGATGACGAGGCACAGATATATGTGGCAGTTTTTTTGGCTACTTTGACCATCGAATGGGCTACTTCGACCTTCGACTACGACTTCGAATCGAATGATTCGAACTAAAAATTGTTCGACTATTCGACCATTCGATAGTCGAAGTACTGTCTCTTTAAGAAAAAACTTCGACCCCTAGTTTGCCACCTAAAAGCTATCGAACCCAATGTTAGCCTATGGGGAAGGTCCATAGGCCTTGTTAAATAGAATGACATTTGACTACTCAAAACAGTTGATCACATTCTGATGACGAGGCACAGATATATTCCAAAAAAATTCCAACAGCTGGGCATCTTTCAGGGATCCTTCTAGAGTTTTTTTCTCGATTTGTGAATGTAAGTGAGAATGTTTTTTTTTTTAAAATCTGTAATGGTCCCGATTTATCAAAGAAAAAAAGCTGTTGAGTCTTTATAGAAGTCAATGAGAATTGTCTCTATCGACTTTATTTATTTATTTCCCGGTTCATTTAAACATTTGAGATTGTCGGCTGCATTAAAAATGAATGAATGATTCTCTGTGGAGTTTAAATTTTCTTCTGCAGAGATACACAACCGCGAATATTCTAAAATAATCTGGTGTTCGAGCGGGGGAAAAAGGCAGTTGCAGGAAAATAATTTGCCACAGTTTTTTTCCCCCATGATTGTGGCTTTTTTTTCCCCTTCAATGCCAACAATTGGTAAAACTGTCTCTATGGGGCATGTTTACTAACATTGGAGATAAATATCTGGAGAGATTTCTGGAGATGTTGCCCATAGCAACCAATCAGATCTTTGCTTTTGTTTTCTAACTTGGCTGTGGCTGTTTAAATCTAATTGCTGATTGGTTGCCATGGGCAACATCTCCAGAAATCTCTCCAGATATTTATCTCCAATGTTAGTAAACATGCCCCATATGTTTCAAATCATCCTTGAAAAAGGTCCCAAAAGGGACCGAAACATTGGATAAAGATGCAATAAAAGATTGTTTATCTTACATCAAAGGGAGTGCTGGTCTGTGAAATATTGGTGTATACAAGATTTACCACGCACCCCTGCTTTTATCAAGATTGACCTTGGAGTGCGGATACTCATTTGGATAGTATCAGTAGTACGACAGGTCCCTGCCTTTTACTTTTTTGAAATGAATACAAGTTGAATATTAGTGGAAATCAGGCACCTGGGGCTGCTTAAAGCAATTTCAGTGTATTTGCGCTAAAACTCATGAATTCGTATTCAGGTTTGCAAAACCTGAATTCTAGAGATTAATTAAGCGCAAACAAACTCAAATGTGAAAATCAGGCAAGTTGGTGAGTTCATGGTAGTTGTCCTAGGCAAAATGTAAGCAATTGTTTCAACTAAAGTTGAAATTAATAGTAGTAGAATGCTAGTTGGCGGTATTTTTTCTCATTTTTAACTGAATCCAAGTTTTTTCTCTTTTTTAAATTTTTTTTAAAAAAAATATTATTTGGAGTCTATGGCAGATGGCCTTTCCATAATTCAGAGCTTTCTGGATAACAGATGCTATACTAGTATTAAATGAAGCTGTATGTCTGCTCTGGTTCACAGTATCTGATCTGACTCTGAGCACTGTCTGTCTGTAGTCCTGTCTGTGGAGCCTCAGTTTATCTAGTACAGGTATGGGATCCATTATCCATAAACCCGTTACCCAGAAAGTTCAGAATTATGGAAAGGCCGGCTCTTATCGACTCCATTATAATCAAATAATTCACATTTTTAAAAATGATTTCCTTTTTCTCTGTAATAATAAAACAGTAACTTGTACTTGACCCAAACTAATATATAATGAATCCTTATTGGAAGCAAAATCAGCATTTTGTGTTTATTTTATGTTTACATGATTTTCTAGTAGACTTAAGGTATGAAGATCCAAATTACGTAAATATCTGTTATCCAGAAAACCCCAGGTCCCAAGCATTCTGTATAACAGGTCCCATACCCGTATTTAATTGCCTTTATTTTTAAGTCAATAATAATACAGGTATGGGACCTGTTATCCAATGCTCTGGACCTGGGGTTTTCCCGAAAAATGTATCTTTCCGTAATTTGGATCTTCACACTTTAAATCATTTTCATCATAGAAAATCATGTAAACATTAAATAAAACCCAATAGGCTGGTTTTGCTTCTAATAAGAATTACTTATATCTTAGTTGGGATCAAGTGCGAGAGTCTGTTTTTATTAATACAGTGAAAAAGTAAATAATGTTTAAACATTTAGATTATTTGGATAAAATGAAATTGCTTTGCAGGAAAAAAATCAGATTTTCATGGTTTTTATGGATTTTTTGTCCGATTTTCACAATTTTTTCAGAATTTTTACCTATGATTTTTGCCCAAAAACTTTGGGGTATTCCACGAAACCCAGCACACATCAAAAAATCAACGGGACTTCTCCGATTGACTTATATGCAATCTCGACAGGTCTGAGATACTGGATTTTATTCGGACTTTTATTTGTGATTTTCTAAAAGACCGATTTTCGTGATTTTTGCATACGGAGTTTAGTAAATAAAGCCCTAAGTATTTTGTTGGGTATACAGTCAACTAAGGTAAACAGACAAGCCTAAAAGTGCCTAAGGCGTCCATTTACTAAGATAAATCATGATAATGACTTGCACCAGAAAAAAAACGCAAGGGCAGGTTTACTAAAGTACAAGCACTTCTATCATTACGAATATTCTGGTGCACATATATATATATATATATATATATATTAACACCTATCAACGCATTGATACTATGTCAGCTGTCTCCCAAGGTTTACTAAAGATTATCACCAGAATTGTTGCTAAATATAGACAAAATTGTCGCAAATATTTATTGCAACCTGGAGAGTGACGTAATATGAAACAAAGAAAGAAATTGTAAAGTAAAAGAGGAATCAGGGCAGTTTTTTTAACAAAAGCAGTGAAAATTAGTAATTGCAAAAGAATGATCCTTATTAATGAAATATAAGTGAATTAATTAAGAATAATTTATATGTGAAAATAATTTATTCCTGGGATTCCTGATATTATTTAACTGGCCATAGGTATATTTAATAATGCATTCATAAATCGGTAATAAATACTTTTTTCTATAAACTCATTCATATAATGTATATAGTGATGGGCGAATTTATTCGGCAGGCGCAAATTAGCGGGAATTCGAATTCCCGCGATTCGCCGTCAGCGAATAAATTCGCAAAACTGCCGTGAAAATTTGTCGGCGTCAAAAAAAAAAATTACGTCGGCATCTGTTTTTTTGGACACCGGCGCAATTTCACCGGCGTGATTCCTGCACCGTTTCGTGAATTTTTCGCTGTTTTCGAGAATTTCGCTGAAAATTTGCGAATTTTTCGGTGAAATGCCCCAAATTCACCCATCACTAACTGTATATATATACATATATATATATATATATATATATATATATATATATATATATATATATATATATATATATAGTCATTAGTGTGGCCATTGGCAGTGAAAATCCCCAAGATTTATAGCAGATTATGCAGTTAACCTACATGAGCGCCAAAAAATGTGCAACTCGCTAGAAATAACCCTAAAACGAACTGCTTACATGATTGACGTCACTTATTGTAAGACAAATTCTCATGCCACTTTAGTTAACATGTGAGCGGTGTCAATTTTGCCGCAAAAATATTTGCATCAATAGCAGGCGATGTATACGATTTTTACAAACTTTAGTAAACAGACCCCTTAGTCTAATTAGTCTCATTAAGGTAAGGTAAAAAAAAAGTTTCTCCTTAGCTCATATTTCTATGAAATAACATAATCTGGGGTCCCTGTTTCTAAAATTAGAAACCCTTAATTAGAAATTGAAAATATGTTTATCAATTACTGTTCGCCTACATTTACACAAGTACCGTATGTACCGTAGGCAGAGTAGTTGTGTGTAAACAGAATTGTATTAGAAATGTATCAGCAATAAATACTGACTGCGTGCAGGGGAGAAGGAAGTTCTAAAAAAATATTCCTAGGACAAAGAGCTTGCAGTTCTAGATTACTGCCTCTAATCTGTTAATGGTAAAGTCCCAGGCACCCAGCAGTAGCTCCAGTCATATTCAGTAGCAGAGGTTATTCTTTGCCTTTTGCAGTCTGAGGCGACTTCTGATATTCTTTCCCCCTTTGCTCCCCATAGCTTACCTTTTTTGCGCAGGAGCGGATCCAGTGAGTGCAATAAATGCAATTGTGCTCTCTGTCCTAGAAGAGCCGAATTTCCAGTTTAATTACTGGAAATTCGGCTCTTAAAGCTACTTTAAGGCAGAGACGAACACTATGATTCGGGGAGATTAGTCGCCCGGCGACAAATCTAATCTTCGGGGCGACTAATCTTCCCAAACTGCCTCCCCTGCCTTCCTGCCGGCTAGAATATAAATCGCCGGCGGCGTATCACTTGGAGGCTTCGTTTTCCGAAGTCGCTTGAGTGCCATCCCATTGGCGATTTACATTCTAGCCGGCTGGAAGGCAGGGGAGGCATTTCGGGCGATCAGTCGCCCCGAAGAGGAGGAGATTTGTAGCCAGGCGACTTATCTCCCCAAATCGCAGCATGTGTCTCTGCCCTAAGACTTTAGAAACAACCTGCTTCTCATCATTGGTTTGATTTAAAATGATGGCCCAGTTTCCACTATAAAATTACTTTAAATAATATATCTGCGTCTGTGGATGAACACAGCGTTCTATAGAAAGACAGAGAGATCAACAAAAATTTCTATTCTTGTATTCTAAACTGTATAACATTCATATCATTGTGGCTGCTGTTCCTAAAGTTAGATACAATGAAAGGGACTGGCAACGGTATTAAATAAATAAAACTATTGGGAATAATTTGACACCTAAATGTATACATTGTACATACAGGTACACATGTCAAAAATGCTCCGGACATGGGGCTTTCCGGATAAGGAATCTTTTAGTAATTTGCAGTCTACAAAAATAATCTTGACAAATAAATGAACCCAATAGGCTTACAGTATTTTGCCTCCAATAAGGATTAATATATTTTAGTTGATATCAAGTACAAGGCACTGTTTTCACATTTTTAGAAATGTGAATTATTTGTTTAATATGGGGTCTATGGGATATGCCTTCCTGTAATTTGGAGCTCTGTGATGAGTTTCTGGATAACGGAAAACTTTAAATAATTTAGTCATCAAATCAAAACCTTCAAATAAAATGTTATACAATAAGGGGCAGATTAACGAAGGGTCAATTTTCTAATTCATGGGAGTTTGTTAAAACTCCCATAAATTCGTAATTCGATCAATCCAAATTTATTTAAAAAATCAAATTTTCTAAACTCGGGTCCATTGGATCTACCCGAAAACAAACTCGAATCGAATTCGATTTGAGTTTTCAAAACTCGATTCAAGTTTTTTCTCTGAAAAAAAATCGAATGTCAGGAAGGCTGCAAACAATTCCAAACTGATCCCAGGACGTCTCCCATTGTCTGAAACAGCAATTCGGCAGATTTTAGGTGGTGAATAGTTACATTTGAGATCTTAAAGGGCCAGAGAATGATAAATCTCGATAAAAAATTTAATTCGACCCTTGATAAATCTGCCCATAATAATCAAATCTCTCCACAGCAGTTTACCAGGAACATAACTTTTATTTGGGTGAATTTGTTTCCACTGGTTGTAGTATCTTTATCCCCAACAGTTTTAATCCTTAAGGTTCTGCTCCTGTCCTGGGTACGAATTTTTTGGGGTTTCAGCCCCCAACATTCTAAAACAAAGTCTACCCCAACATATCAGGTTCTGGGGAAGACACAGAAAAAACTGCAGAATTATTTTGGTGCCTCTTTAAACCAAATGACCCTCAAATTACTATCAGGAAATGATAGCTATTTACAGTAAATCAGAAAAGTTCATTTATTGCATCTTTCGATTTCAATGAACCGAACTGGGTGGAGCTTCTGCTGAATAAAAATCATTTTGTGACATTATTGTGCTATTTTTTTTAAATGCAGAGAATATAGCGCATCATGTACCAGGATACAGTAATAATACCGTACATAAAAATATGTTTAAAATGCTCATGGTAGATATAATGTCATTATGTTGTAAATGTGATTACATAAATTTACTTCGAAATACAGGTATGGGTTATCCAGAAACACTTTTTCCAGAAAGATCCGAATTACGGGCAGGCCATCTCCCATAGACTTCATTTTATGCTAATAATTCTGTTGTTTTTTTTGTTTTTTTTAAACTATTTCCTTTTTCTCTGTTATAATAAACCAGTACCTTGATCTTAAGATATAATTAATCATAATAATTATTACTATTATAATCTATAATTATATTTTAATTATGATAATCCTTCCTGAAGACACAAAAATCCTATTGGGTTTAGTTAATGTTTAAATTATATTTTAGTAGACTTAAGGTATGGCGATTGAAATTACCGAGAAAACCCCAGGTCGCCAGCATTCTAGATAATAGGTCCCATACCTGTACCATGTTCAATAAACAGTCCCTTTGTTTATTGCAATTTGTTTAGTGCTACTAAACAATTGATAACTTGAAGAAGAAGTGAGTATATTGTTGAGAACTATTGCTTGTCCAGCTCAGAGGTAGAGGACAAAGGGAATCATTGCAGCTCTTTCCTAAATCAGAATCCAGGTTTACGGTGCAGGGATTTCTATGTGACTAGCGGTTGCAGTTACTGGCTATGGTGGTTCTTTGATTTTGGACAAGGGCTTCCTTAGTGACTCAGCAAGGTGAAGTTTTGCCCACCACTCTTTGTACTTGGTATATATACAGTGGAAACATAGTGCTCGCCCACAGCCTCCTGAGAATCACATTGATCCTGCATGTTGTGTAGCTACTCGGTGCTAGTAACTAGCTGCTATACAAATGCACTTAATGGAGTTCTTTGGACTGGGGATGTCCAGCCTCTCTGTCCCTTCAACAAAAATATGAAAAACAGCATCTCCAGAAAGGCAATGGTAGTCAGGGGTTGCTGGGAGTTGAAGTCCAGTACTAACTATCAGGATTCTATTTTGCCATCCTTTCTTCTAGGATTATGCTCATCTGTCTTAGTCTGCACCAATGTAATGGGTGTATTAATTGATTGTTGGCCAACTAATGTGCTATGTTGTTGGCAGGTCAACCCTTCTGCAAATCCTATGATTCCCTGGAATCCTACCTTATACTTCATCCAAGTACAAGTACAATCCTTATTCGAGGCAAATCAATCCGATTGGGTTTATTTAATATTTACATTATTTTTTTTTTTAGTAAAATGAAGGTATGGAGTTGGTGGAATCAGCTTTTAAGTTAATTTTGTTCTCCAAACTTTATCTAAAACATTGATAAATTAGAATGTTTCTAGGGGTTTGGGATACGAAGGGACCCGACACCCATGCAATACATCTCCTGCAGCCATTTAAATATTTCTGGAAAATAATCTTTATTATCATTACCTATTATTATTACTACATGTACTAGTTCTCTATTATTATTATTATTATTATGATTGCTATCAATTAGAGCGGTAGAGGTATTATTGGTTTTTGTATTACTGTTGTGGATCTCATTAAACGCTGACATATTTATTTAACCCTAATAGGAATAAAGCTATCACAGGATACTGGGAGTTGCAGTTTAGCAACAGCTGGACAACTGCCGATTGGATCGATATAATGGGACTCATATAGGCTTACGCCACTCTGTTATAAAACATAGGGATAGATACTCAGAGTAATGGATAGCACAACCAATTTGAAAAAATAGTAGAAAATTTATTATAAAAAGGAAAAGAAAAATACAAAAATTATACAAAAATATTAAATAATATAACAGTGAGCCCAACACATTTCGACCTTAAGGGTCTTCCTCAGGGGCACAAATAGACAAAAAAACAAAAAGGCAGGCCATATATTTATGGAACAGCTCAGTGGTTTGTGAAGTTATTCGTGGTGCTTATGTATCAGCTTATGTATCATAAATAATGTTATTATATTATTAAGTATTAATAAAGAGGATATCTGCCCCCAAAACAGTTTTTTTGCATAATGAAAGAAAATTCAATTTGAAGCAACTTTCTGATCTAACATAACAACTATATATACTTATAGGATTCATTATCCAGAAAGCTCAGAATTATGGCCATCTCCCACAGACTCCATTAGAATCAAATAATTACATTATTTAAAAAACGACTTTCTTTTTCCCTGTAGTAATAAAACAGTGCCTTGTACGTGATCCCAAATAAGCTGTAATTAATCCTTATTAGAGGCAAAACAATTTTGTTGAGTTTATTACTGATTGAATTATTTTTTTTTAGTAGAATTACGGTATGGAGATTCCAAATTACTGAAAGGCCCCTTTCTGGAAAACCTCAGGTCCCAAGCATTCTGGATAGCAGATCTGAAACCTGTATTGACAAATAACTTTCACACCACTGACCATCAATGGGTATTGGAAAGTTGTTTAGAACTAGATTTTCTCTATAATGAAATAAAGAAATATTGCCGCAAAATGGGAATTCTGGTTCACGTATTAAAGACTATAGATAAAAAAATGCAGTGAATAATTGTGCCGTTCCCAGACAGGCTCTGGCTCTCATGTCAATCTCTTGGGGGCGATAAAACCACTTCCTGCTGGGTATCTGACGTCGTCTGGGCAAGGTTAGAGGGCAGAGAATATCTGCCCTGAATATTGCTAGAATATACATTTTCAACAGCCTATTTGTACAAAGCTATTAATAAAATATTTGCTTTGCAGGTGTGACAAAACAGCGCATAATGGGCCCCCTGATAACATTGTGCAAGGAGATACAGAAATATTGTTCTCGAAACTGAGCTATTCTGAGCTGATAGAGGGCTTTTTCCCCAAATCTGCCAATCACTCCTAGACAATGTCTGCATTATGCTGCCTGTTTTCGGCTGGAGTCCCAGGCACGGACTATGCAGTAACAGTTTAATAATGCACAAGGGCTTCCCCTCTAACCTCAGCCTTGGTCTCTCAATCCACAACTGCACTAGATCTACACCTTTTCGATTTCCATGACTTCAGGTTAGGCAAGTCCTATCTCACAGCGGTAGTTAAAATGTAACTATCACTAGTGTCCCACACACAAAGTGGCCCTCAGACACAACCAAGCTTCCAAACATAGTAACTGCTGCTGCTCAACTCTACTCGAGAATTTGGTTGCCTGATTATGATTTATAGCAATTATATGGAGTAAATAATATAGCAGGAATATCTGTAGCTCACCTGTCCACTGTCCTTTCCAGGTGTGGGATTTGGTGGATTTCATCCATGGGAAAGGTAAAAGGGTTCGGTTCCTTTCCTCTAAGGTTCCGGATTCGTTGTCATCTGGGAATGGCATTTGGTGGTGGGGATGTGGGATCCCTGGGTGATGGTGGTGATGATGGTAGTGATGGTGATGGAGGTGAGGAACAATGGGCTCTTCAGATATGGGAGGCACTTCATACGGTGAGATGTCTGGAGGACTGCCTGGGTCCAGAGCTACCAAGGGGTTGCTGTAGGCTGCCTGCTGCTGCCTTCCCATGTAAAGGCATGCTGGGGGGCTTGGGTTATAGTCCTGTCCCTGGCTCCTCTGGAACGCACAGGGCTCTTTGTAAATTGGAGCTTGTGGATAATATTGGTCATCAGCATTCATGGCGATAAGCAGCTGAGGGAACCATAAGGTGATCACTCTGCACTTCTCTCTCCAGTCTGCTGCGTTAGGTGACAGGTAAGCTTTACCTGCAAGGAATGGTCCCTTGCCTTCCTTCTGCAGCCAGATTGGTCCATCCCTTGCACATGTGACTTGGCAGTGGACACCTGTTGGGAGGGGTTAGCACTAGCAGATAAGGAGAACTCCTTCCCTATTCATGGTGACCAGTTTCCCTACTTTTAGGACTTTATTTGTGACCCCGGCCAGTGCAAATTGTAAAGCTGCGCTCTTATTCGGGTTTTACGTATGCCGAGGATACCCCTGATTAGGATTAATTCATGCTCTGATCAGATATGTCTTTCTGGTGAATTCAATTTAAAGAAGAAAAGGGGGGGCATTCACGAGAAACTTCAGAAGTGGTTGAACTATAATTCCCAGAACCCACAATGCTTTGCTGTTTAATCGTATCTGAAAGAAGAATGGTATCTGTACGTTGGTATGTGTGCATGGCATAGATATATATCAATAATTAACAGCTGATCAATGACGTGTCATATTGGTGGGTGTTCAGCTGTTGATAAACTTCAACTCCCATGATCCCCTTGATTGTATGCCTCAAGACTTTGTTGACCTGATAAATTGACCTCTGAAATGTCTATTAATAATATTCTATACCTTGTTCAGTTGAGCTAAAAACTTTATTTGCTGATTTATGTTTTTGTGCCTAGGTAGGTGCTCCGTTGCTACTTGGAGGGGGCCACACATGACTTTCATGTCTATGTACCTGGAGAAGTGGGGTCATTTAGACTAGGGATGCACTGCATCCTCTATTTTGGATTCTATTCTCTATTCTCTATTCAGCCTTTGCAAAAGATTCGGCCAAATACGGAACCTAATCCGAATTTGCATATGCAAATTAGGGGTGGGACGGGGAAAAGTTTTTACTTCCTTGTTTTGTGTCTAAAAGTGATGCAATTTCCCTCCCCAACCCTAATTTGCATATGCAAATTAGGATTCGGCCAAATCCGAATCCTGCTGAAAAAGCCAGAATCCTGGTTGTATACTGAACCGAATTCTGGATTCGGTGTTTCCCTAATTAAGACAGGGGGTCCAAGAAATATCCTTTGCTGGGTGACCTGGGGACGCCAAGGTATGTCTATGTTCCCTTTTCTTGGGAATAGCACCACCTGTTCAGCAGTTTCTGGCAGAATAACCAAGTGACCTTCTTTGAGCTGTTTACCAAGCAGCAGTGAATTGGGTCATTGTTGGAAATTACCTGGCTGGAATCCCATTGCTATCTATACAGGGGCTGATGGGAACAGACCTATCGATTAACAGAAGGGGGGGGTGGATCCTTTGGAATCAGTGGTTGTAAGAGAAATGTAAGTAAATGTGTGGAGTGGGTGTTGCCATACTGCATACTAAGGCAAAACTAGAAGAAAATATGTAAACAATCCCATGAATGTATCCCCAGAATAGACATCTAGATAGTAGAATGTTTGTATTATCGTTTTACTCTTCAGTTTTCAGAATCCATAACTGAGCATAGGATATTCCACCTCCTCCTCAAAAGACATGTGTTCCCTAATCTTTTCTTAAACTACAGCTACCAGTAAAAAAAGGAGCAAGAAGTTTGGGCAGATGTATTTCAAAGCTGGAGAGCTGCAATCTGGACCCCCTAGGAAAAACAGTACCTGCAGTAGAGCGCATGACATAGCAATCACATTAGTGTACAGTTTAAAGTACAAAAGCTGCAGAGGTGCACCCCAGCCCCAATGAATGTGGTTGCCCAGCAAGGGATGCATAAGCAGTGCTCCTTGGAGTACAACTCCCAGCTCCCCCTGAAAGCCAAATGTTATGCTGGAGATCTAATTCAATGCCAACAGGAGGCCTATACTTTGGACATCCCAGGACCACCCCAGACCCAATAAAGTGCATCTAATCACTAGTGTATATACTTACAGCCAGTCACAGGGACTGGTAGCCAGAGACCAATGGCTCATGCCCCAGCAGGGGGGCTAAAAGACATGGAGAGCTGACCCTTGTAGATAGGGCAATGCTGGTTGGCTTGGTGACAATGATATGGGGAGGAGGAGAGAGTCAGGCAGGACAAAGATCACTCTCCCGGCTGACTGAGCTCTCACACAGGAAAACACGAAGCTCCTATTTGCTCTGCACTTCTCTCTAATTGCACGTCCTGGAAATCCGTGTCCATTTAAATGCTTCATTTCCCCCTATTTCAGCACTTCTCTTCTACACCAACTGCCTAATGAGCCTCCAGCCTTGCTATGGATAATGGGATGTTCTGCAGCCAAATGGGGCGGCCTGTCATGTTTTCTCATTTGGAAGGCTGCAAATATATATGTATATATATATATATATATATATATATATATATATATATATATATATGTGTGTGTGTGTATAGGGGAATGGACAGACAGACAGAAAGCACTCACAGGGTTCCTCACTCAAACTGCCCAACTTGTGCCACAGCCTTGATGAAATTTACACATTTTTCCCAAACACGGAATATTAATTTATTTCTTTATTTATTTTGGGACACATTTGGATTATTTATTGATGGGAAAAGACCCAGGAGGATGAATGGGCTTCCATGGCACACATGGGGCGGTGCAGTAGAACACAGTAAATTAAAAAACTTGTGAAGCCTAAGGGCTCTTACACACAGCCGTTCCGACCTGTGCTCCCCTGCGTTCCGTTTTTTGGCGTTCAGCCGCAGGGGAGCGCAGGAATAGACGCAAGTAATTATTTGAAATGGGGCTGTAGTCACTCAGGCGCGTGTAGGCGCCGAACGCAGAAAAAATGAAGCATGTTGCGTCTGAACCTGCGTTCGGCGCCTACACGCGCCTGAGTGAGTACAGCCCCATTTCAAATAATTACTTGCGTCTATTCCTGCGCTCCCCTGCGGCTGAACGCCAAAAAACGGAACGCAGGGGAGCGCAGGTCGGAACGGCCGTGTGTAAGAGCCCTAAGGGCTCTTACTGACGAGCAGTTGAAGCTGCGCTCCCCTGCGGCCATGTGTAAGAGCCCTAAAGATCTTGTTTTATCCCAATCAGTCCTGTTTCAGCAATGCAAATACATTTTCCAGTAAAATAATTATTATTGTCAACACGTTTTATTCCTTTTTTTTATTTAGCATAAAGACAAAAAACAATATTCTCTATCTACAGCAATATTTTCCGATGATGATAACAAAAACATTATTTTTGTGCTGGAGTTTTCAATCAATATTTTAATAGACATCTGGAGAACTTGCTACCAATTTGCCATAGGATGTAATGAGGTGGTGCACAATTCTAGGTAAAAATTAAAATTCAAGTAGCAATTCAAAATGATTGAAATTCAAAATAATGTTTCAGGAAATCACACAAAAAATTGCCATCATGAAAAAATGATTTGTTAATGTTTAATGTTGACACCTTTCTATTGAACAACATTGTGGTATATCTTGTCACTTTAGAAATATGTATTATTATTATTATTTTTATTATTATTATATTTCATAACTAAACTTTATTGTATGTAAGTGGAAGAATATTCCCAAAAGTGAAAAAAATGCAATTTTTAAATTTGCTGATTTTTTAAATAAATATTATTATTTATTTATCAGGCATAAGCAACACATTTTAAACCCTAAGGGCAGAGACAGATGTGGAGATTCGGGGAGATGTAGTTGCCTGGCGACAAATCACCTCTTCCTTGGGCGATTAATCTCTCGAACTACCTTCCCGGCAGCTAGAATGGCGGGATGGCACTCGGATCGCTTTGTTTCCGAAGTCGCCCGTAGTTTCCTCGTGAGGCAACTTTCGGGCGACTTCGGAAAACGAAGTGCTCTGAGTGCTACCCCGTCTGCGATTTAGATTCTAGCCGACAGGAAGGAAGTTCGGGGAGATTAGTTGCCCGAAGAAGAGTCGATTTGTCGCCGGGCTACTAATCTCCCTGAATCTCCACATGTGTCTCTGCCCTAAAAGTTACTAAACATTACACATTATTTTCCTGCACAGATTCAAGTATACTCCATATTCGGATTACCGAGTAGCTTTCACTCAATGGCCTGTCCGCTCCGCTGATATGGATTTAATGTATATCAGTTGTTCTGTAAGTACATTGTTTCCTGAGCCCATAAACATACTAGATCCATTAGTTTTAGAGCCTGTTTCCGCTAGGAATCGCATGTTATCCCTAAATAGGATATGGGCACATTTGTCTCAATATTGTGCCATTAGGCAATTGCTCCCCAAGCCATTTAACAGGAGCTCGGCTGGATAAACAAACACAAGGGGCTGTAAACCAATTACACAGTGGAAAGGGAAAAAGTATTTTATTAGCCTCAATTACTAATTGTGCTCACTGATTTACCAGCGTGAGCCCCTCACTTAACCCCATCAGCAGCGGGGTCAAGGGGAAAAGATCTGCACAAGCTGCTTAACTTATATAGGCAACCTGCTTTCCACCACGTCTTGCTGAACTGCACTTACACACAATTTACAGCAGCCATCGTGGGGATGCCCATTTTTTGGGGGGGGGGCAGGCAGTACATTTTTATTTTTTGTTCCTTTACCATTACTGCCAGTGAATATTTTTCAGTCAAATAGGGGGCCACTGATTTTTTTCCCACTTGCCCATAGGCTGTACAGGTATGAGATCAGTTATCTGGAAACCTGTTATCCAGAAAGCTCTGAATTATGGGAAAGCCATCTCGTATAGACTCAATTTTAATGAAATAATTCAGAATTTTAAAAGTGATCCTTTCCCTTTTCTCTGTAATAATAAAACAGTACCTTGTACTTGATCTAAACTAAGATATAATTAACCCTTAATAAAGGCAATATATCTTGGGTTTATTTAACATGATTTTTTTAGTAGACTTTATCATAAAGATCCAAATTACAGAACGATCCCTTATCCAGAAAACCCCAGGTCCTGAGCATTCTGGAGAACATGTCCCATGGATGGGATCCATTATCCGAAATTCTTAGGACCTGTGGTATCTTTCGTGTAATTTGGATCTCCATAAGTGCCTTGTCCTAAAAATTCATTTAAATAAACCCAGAATGGGTTCATGCAACTTAGTTATCATCAAGTACAAGATTATTTAAAAATTCAATTGTTTTTCAAAATGAGAAATATTTGCTAAAAAGCCAGCCTATGGGAGATGGGTTCTTTTAATTCAGAGCTTTTGGGATAACCGGGATAAAAGGGTGATAAGGGATCCCATATCCCTGTAATTGTTTGCTCCATCTCAGCAGTAGCAGCAGGGGGTGCGATTGGACCAGATGGAGGCAGAAGAGGTACTGACCTGGTGCTCCACCACCTTTTGCGCCCTAGGCACATGCCTCTTCTGCCTACCCCTAGTTCAGGCTGTGACCCCTTGTTCCGGCTATGAACCCCTAATCCAGGCTGTGACCCCTAATTCAGGCTGTGACCCCTAGTTCTGTCTGTGACCCCTAGTTTTGGCTATCGCCCATAATCCAGGCTGTGACCTCTAGTTCTGGCTGTGACCCCTAGTTCCAGCTGTGACCCCTAGTTCTGGCTGTGATCCCTTGTTCAGGCTGTGACCCCTAGTTCCAGCCCTGCTCTTTATATATGTGTGGGGCTGTTTTGTTCTTTCCCTTGTTTGTTATAGTTATACAGGAGCAGTGACCAGCTCCATGTTGTAGCTCCCACCCTTCCCAGCTATAGTCAGGTGATCCCACTGGTGTCTAATAAAAAGGGCAGCCAAGTTTGGGAGTTTTACTTTGAAAGCAGCAAGTAAGTTACAAGTAAAACTTAGTCCCTTTGTAAAATGTATAATGAAGCAATAGAATTCTTAATGAATCAGATAAAATTGAGCGTAGGACTGGCCAGATATGGGATGACTTTGACGTAGTTGGCCAGCTTAAATATATTGCAATATATGGACACACAATCCCTGTTTTGTTTAAAGGGTAAGGCATTTTTAGTAGCAGTATGCACAAAATGTGTCTTAAATATTGATAATGGGTTGAGTGCAGTGGACCTCTTGTATTTGTCTATACTGCATGTGTGTGTGTGTGTGTGTGTATATATATATATATATATATATATATATATATATATATATATATATATATATATATATATATATATAGATATTTATATTATCCTGTTTGCAGCCCAGAAAGTCAGCAGTGTAGATACAGTAGGAGAGAACAGGAGCTATTAATGTGGCAGCAGCAGCAGCAAGTACATTCCTTCTGAGATAAAGCTTTGTATTTATAGCAGTGTTTCCCATAGAAAACTCACACACTGCCCATAACACACACACACGCAGCCTGTTAGGAATCTCTTTACTCACACTAGCCGCCCACACTTACCTGCAAGGCTTGACTGACAGCCTGAGATACACGGGGCAGTAAACATAATCACGGCAATTCTGCAAAGGAAAATAATGCCCCTTAATACTTTGAAACCAGTTTAGACCCTACAGGGATACATTACAAAGAAAAAGTCAATAACTGAAATAAATAGTTAATCAATAGCATATACATTCATTCAGTACTACATTTTTTACTGGAAGTGGGATAATTAGAAGTTACTTGCCACCCATATCATTTTAGGGCTCTGCTAAACTCTGAGAAAAATACCTGTTACCTAGAATAAGGGATGCACCGAATCCAGGATTCGGTTCATGCCAGGATTCAGCCTTTTTCAGCAGTATTCGGATTCGGCCGAATCCGAATCCTAATTTGCATATGCAAATTATGGGTGGGGAGAGAAATCGTGTGACTTTTTATCACAAAACAAGAAAGTAAAAAAATTGTCTCCTTCCCACCCCTAATTTGCATATACAAATTAGGGTTCGGATTCGGTTCGGTATTCGGCCGAATCTTTCACAAAGGATTCAGGGGTTCGGCCGAATCCAAAATAGTGGATTCGGTGCATCCCTACCTAGAATGCATGGTACCTGGGGCTTTCCGATACCGGTAACAGTAATTTGGATCTTCATACCTTAAGTCTACTAGAAAATCATGTAAATATTAAATAAAGCCAATAGGCTGATTCTGCTTCCAATAAGGATTAATTATATCTTATTTTGGATCAAGTACAAGCTACTGTTTTATTATTACAGAGAAAAAGGAAATCATTTTTTAAAAGGTGGATTATTTGGACAAAATGGTGTCTATGGGAGATGGCCGTTCTGTAATTCAGAGCTTTTTGGATAATGGGTTTCCGAATAACGGATCCCGTACCTGTAAATGTATACATGTAAAGGGTAAGTTGCCCTATTTCTTCCAGAGCCCTTCTCCATTGGATACCAAAGGAGGGCAGTGGCCATAAACTGTTACATATAATAAAGGGCTGCAATGCAAGATTTTAGAGACCCTTTAAGTGTTCTACTAAACTAATTAATTAGCTCATTAAATCCCTGAAATACCACATTGTAAAACTTGTACTGCAAGAGTAATCTAGTTATTGAATATCATATTGGGTAATGTGCTTAAAGTCAGTGTTGGACTGGTCCAAAATGACTCGTTTGTAGTAATTTAGTAAGTCTGATATGGGCATTGCGCCGGAGTTGTATATAGTTATTTAGTTATAACTGTAACCAGTTATTTGTCTCCACCACAAAATATTTTAGGTCCCTGTGAACGATCCAGAGCATCATAATTGTGAACATACAGTAATATTGTGTATCAGTCAAGAACTGGGCCTGATGCCTCATCGTTACATCCCTTGCTTTTTGGGGTGAGTTTATAGTTTGATTAATTAGTCACATGTAAAGGTTGCAGAACTACATAAGCTGAGAGGGTTTGGGATGTATTTGACTTCCGGTATTTGCAGAAAAATGCTAACAGGTCATGCAGAGGGGAAAGTGCTGCCTGAGACAAAATTGTAAATCATAAAGGTTGTTTACAAATTGAAACAAAAGAGATTGTGTAAGCAAATAAGAGACAAAAAGAAAGTGGTGGGATGGTTACTCTGTGCTCTGTTTTCATTTCCCCTACAAGAATCGGCATTGGTAGCTAGGGATGTAGCGAACTGTTCGCCGGCGAACTAGTTCGCGCGAACTTCGACTGTTCGCGTCCGCCAAATGTTCGCGAACGTCGCGCGACGTTCGCCAATACGAGTTCGCGTTCGATTCGAACAAAAATCGTTCGACCATTCGACCATTCGATTCCTTCGACCGCTAAAATCGAAGGATTTTCGTTCGAATCGGACGATCGATTTCATTTGATCGAATGAAATCATTCGATCGAATGGCTTCGATCGTTCGATTCGAACGAAAATCCTTCGATCGAACGATTAAAATCCTTCGATCGTTCGAATCGAACGATTTTGCGGATGTTCGAAGTTCGCGAACTGTTCGCATTTTTTGCCGGTGTTCGCGAACGGTGTTCGCGAACACATAAATGGCAGTTCGCTACATCCCTATTGGTAGCTCAGGTTCGGGACACAACATGTAATAGGGACACAGACAAAGGAAAAGTGTTGCTTCTAGTTGCCATTAAGCTTTAACCACAGTTGTAGCATCATCAGTTGTTTTAATAATATTTACATGGAATTCTGTCACCCTGCAAGGTTAGAAAATGTTTGGAGTCTGGTCACTGAACGGGCAGCCTGGTGTTACATTAGGTACCTCTGGGGTCCTATGGGAAGTCCATATGGCAGCAATAAATTAACTCCCTTAATCAGTTTGGGGTGTAGAGTAGCAACATTTTATGCCACCCTTAAAAATATTTTGTGGCCTTGCCACAAATGCAGGCCTGTACCTTATGGCATGAATAGTTTTCTCTGTGTCTGCAGGAGCTTCCGATGGGTACCCTGATTTCCCTCCACACTTAACAGGCAGGTTAATTGGCTCCTGATTGCCCATAGTGAGTGTGAATGAGATAGGGACCTTAGATTGCAAGCTCCATCGGGGCAGGGACTGATGTGAATGATGTATAATCTCTTTAAAGCATTCCGAACCTCTTATAAGCTAGTCCTAACCTTTTATAAGCTAGTAATAAGCTAGTGAATACAATGGATATTAAAGGGGTATTAGAATTATAAAGTAAGAAGGGCATGCACATATTACATCAGTTATAATAAAATGCAGGCTAAAATATATTTTTCTTGTGTTTTTTTAACTGCCGTTTATTAAAGGAATTTATCATATGATAACTATAAAACATAAGAAGGGTAGAATTTTGATTCATGATTTTTACAACAGGATAAATGGGAAAAGTCTCATTTGGGGGGAACGATTCGAAGGATTTCATCCATCGATCGAACGATTTTTTCCTTGACTTCAAAAAACGTAGAAAAATGCTCCGGAAGGCCCCAATAGGCTAACATAGCACTTCGGCAGGTTTAATTTGGCAAAGTATCGAAGTCAAAGTATTTTTAAAGAGACAGTACTTATATTAACGAATGGTCAAATATTTGAACAATTTTACTTCGAATCGAAGTCAAAGTATCATATTCGATGGTGGAAGTATCCAAAAAATTACTTGGAATTTCGAATTTTTTTTACTTAGAAAATTCCCTCGACCCTTGATAAATCTGCCCCTTAATGTTCACATAGCGGGGAAGTCTATTTACATTTTTACTTTCTTTTTTCCCTGTGTCTTTCCTATGTAGCACTGACCTAATTCTCTGTGATTGAAGTACATGTAGGAAAATGCGGACAAATAGCAGGAAAACACAATTTTCGTATGAAATTTGCACTTTCATAAAAATATTGATGATACTTCATAGGCTCTGTATTGTGAAAATCTTTTGAATGCATTCGATTGTTCTGGGCTTTATTTAACCAATAGATAAAAGCAGCTTTTGCTTCAAAGAAAACTAAGGTCCGTATAGCAATAACTGATGTTCCATTGCAAATTAATGTATTGTTTATTTATGTGCCTGGTTCATTATAAAAGCAGTTTTACTTGCCCTTAACAACCCTGCAAGTGTATGGCCCCAATACCATTTCATGTTACATTAACATTGTCCCTTTAATACAGCCTCTCCATGCATTACCATGCAAAACAAACTATAAACCAATAAAGTCGGCAATAAAAGCAGCGCAAATTCATTTATCTCCAAGGTAAACGCTTTCCGCTTCTGCCCTGATAGAAAGACCCTGCTGGGTGCAGAACATGAGGAAGAGGATAAACATTTTCCATACAGGTAAATGGATTTTATAGAATTTTGCAAACACTTTTTTTTCCTCCTTATTTCTGGATAAACAAGCAGGTGATAAATGCCCGTAGCAGTGCTCACTAACAGTGCTTACACAGTCAAGCCCAGGCACATGGAAGTCTGAGTGTTTCCCAGTCTGCCCACCTACTCACTACCAATACTCCCAGTATCACACATACGACTACATATAACCATGAAATAAAACTTATTTTATTTACAGCTAGGAGGACATGGTAGGATATGGGGGGGGGGGGGGTCAGGTTACCCATTGGGAGGATCAGGGGCCTACTGGGAGAACAGGAAGACTTATGAAATTAGGGATGGCAAACCTGCAACCCTCCAGCTGCCTTTGACTGTCAGTGGGATGCTGGTAAGTGCAGGTCTGTATAGTAATATAATAATAAGTAATGTCATTTCTGCTATGAGGCAAGGCTAGAACCTTAGGCAGCACATTACCAGTGGTACCAATGAGGCTGGATATAGGTCTGGTGCTGCCTGGAGCTACTGGACTCCTGTCTGCCCCTTTGCTGACAATTGGCACCTATGGCAGATGACAGTTGCTGAAGAAGAAGGAATTCCTCTCCTGTAGCCCTAGACATGGGCCCTGCAGCGCCTGTTTACTAGATATGTCCCTGGAGGACAAAGGTAACTTTAAGAGCAAAATTTGCATTTTTTTTAAACTTTATAGAAGAGAATGCAGCTGCACCATATACACTTGTGGAATTCAGTTGAACATTTATTTATTATTCGGGGCCCCATTCTACCAAGTTGACACCACTGGTCCAAGAGGAGGGTGGACTAATAATTGCCGCTCTGCTATTTAAAGAGATACTGTCATGGGAAAAAATTTTTTTTCAAAATGAATCAGTTAATAGTGCTGCTCCAGTGCAGAATTCTGCACTGAAATCCATTTCTCAAAAGAGCAAACAGATTTTTTTTATATTCAATTTTGAAATCTGACATGGGGCTAAACGTTTTGTCAATTTCCCAGCTGCCCCAAGTCATGTGACTTGTGCTCTGATAAACTTCAATCACTCTTTACTGCTGTACTGCAAGTTGCAGTGATATCACCCACCTCCCTTTCCCCCCCAGCAGCCAAACAAAAGAACAATGGGAAGGTAACCAGATAACAGCTCCCTAACACATCATAACAGCTGCCTAAGAACAACACTCAATAGTAAAAACCAATGTCCCACTGAGACTCCTTCAGTTACATTGAGAAGACAAAACAGCAGCCTGACAGAAAGCATTTCTCTCCTAAAGTGCAGGCACAAGTCACATGACCAGGGGCAGCTGGGAAATTGACAAAATGTCTAGCCCCATGTCAGATTTCAAAATTGAATATAAAAAAATCTGTTTGCTTTTTTGAGAAATGGATTTCAGTGCAGAATTCTGCTGGAGCAGCACTATTAACTGATGTGTTTTGAAAAAAACATGTTTTCCGATGACAGTATCCCTTTAAGAATCGTCGGGCCCCATGATTCCTGATGACAGATGGGGGTGAGGAGGAAGGCACTGGCACCCAGGGGCACCCCTGATAACAGTTTTAGATGCTCATCAGAGGCAATGAGAGCAAAGTATGTGAGCGGTGTATGTAAAGTAATGTATGTAAAGGATTTGCTTTTATATTAATGTATATCAATTAGTGTGATTTTCCCAGGGTCCAGAGCAGGGGTCCCCAACCTTTTTTTTACCCGTGAACCACATTCAAATGCAAAAAGAGTTGGGAAGCAACACAAGCATAAAAAAGTTCCCGTAGATGACAAAAATGGCTGTGATTGGCTATTTGGCAGCCCCTATGTTGACTGGCAGCCTATGAGAGGCTCTGCAGTACAAGTGGTTTTTAGGCAACCAACGCTTGCCTAAAAACCAGGTATTCAAAAATAAACACCTGCTTTGAGGCCACTGAGAGCAACATCCAAGGGGTTGGTGAGTAACATGTTGCTCATGAGCTACTGGCTGGGGATCACTGGTCTATGAGGTATGGGATCTGTTACCCTAAAACCTGTTATGCAGAAAGCTCAGAATTATTGGATCGCCTTCTCCCATAGACTCCATTACAATCAAATAACTCAATTTTTTTTAAATGATTTCCTTTTTCTCTGTAATAGTAAAATAGTATCTCGTACATAATCCCAACTAAGATACAAATAATGGATGGAGATCTAAATTCCCCTAGGTCCCTAGCATTCTAGATACAAGGTGCCATACTTGTATGTGTGTGTGCAGGGCAGCCATCAGGGGGGGACGGGGGGAGAGTTGTAGGGGGCCCTGAGGGTAAGTGGGGCCCTGCCACGCTGCACGTTCTTGATTAGCCGGGCCCCCCTGCTTTCTGAGAGCTGCTGACTTCAGGAAGGCAGAGTGGGAGCACAAGGGGAGGTATCTTCTGTCCATTACGTCCCCTTATTGGTCACTGAGTTTAAGTCCCAGTTGAGCTGCTCAGGATTGGATAGCTGAGGTTTAAACTTCTCCACCAGCTCATCCAATCACCATGCAGCTTTACCAGGACTTGAAATTCTGTGACCAATAAGGGAAGAAAATGCTGTCACTGGAAGAAGATGCAGCCACCTGTGCTCCCCTCCTCCTTCTGTATTTGGCAGCTCACTGACAGTAGGTGGACCACACTAATGAAGTAAGTATAACATGGCAGGGCCCCCCTAAAGGTAACCCTTTGTTGTCCCTGTTGTGTGGTGGGGCCCTGGGCACCAATTTTTTTTTAAACTTCTGAAAGTTTTTTTCATGGACGTTTAAGGGGGGCCACCAATTTTCTTATAACGTTGGGGGGGCCCTGGCCACCAATTTTTTTCCCCCATGTGGTGTCCTAGCCACCAATATTTTTTAATGTGAGGCCCTGACCACAAATGTTTTTTTCAATGGGGGGGCACAACCAATATTTTTTTATTTTTTTATTAACATGTGGGAACCATAGCCACCAATGTTTTTTTTTTTTTTAGTGTGTGGTGGGGGTGGACCTGTGGGGTGGGGAGGGCAGACCTGTAGGTGGGGCTTGTGGTAGGCGCAGCCCAGGGGGCCCAGGAAAAAATTTTTCGTATGGGGCCTTGTGATTTCGAATGGTGGTCCTGTGCGTGTGTATATATATTAGGGATGCACTGAATCCAGGATTCAGATTCGGGATTTGGCCAGGATTCGGCCTTTTTTAGCAGGATTCTGATTCGGACGAATCCTTCTGCCCAGCCGAACCAAATCCGAATCCTAATTTGCATATGCAATTAGGGCCCGGAGGGAAATCATTTGACTTTTTGTCACAAAACAAGGAAATAAAAATGTTTTCCCCTTCCCATATCTGCATATGCAAATTAGGATTCGGATTCAGTTCAGTGTTCGGCTGAATTTTTCGCGACGGATTCAGGGTTTGGCCGAATCCAAAATAGTGGATTCAGTGCATCCCTAATAAATGTGGAAAGTGTGCTTGTAATAGGCTTTGTTTATGGTTGTTTCAGAACTCTCTGCAAAGTAGATCGGTGCCATTGCATATATTGTGATTTTTTATTTTATCTTTTAAAACCTTCTCAGGTTTAGTTTCTATGAAGTCCTTAATCACCCCACAAAAATCATGGGACAGGCACCCTGCTTGCTTTCCCCCTCAGTGAGCAAAGGCCACATCCATCACTACATGAGCCCCCGGGACCTATGAAAGCAGTAAATGCCACTGAAAGTGTCACATTGCAATGTTAAAAGATAAAAAAAAGGGCTAAGAACAATATTTAACTTTCGTCCCTAACAACCTGCCAGCTCAACACAGCACAGCTGACAAAATGGACCCTCTTAAAAACGGATTATTTCACCTATTGATTTTTATAGACAGCTGAGTTTACGATTGAGCTCCCTGTATTAATAAGTAACCATAGTAAGAGAGCGGGCCCATTGCTCCCACCTTGGCTGGGGGGAACCTGCAATCTCAGCCCTAACCAGGAGATACTGAGCGACCTGCTTACACAAAGGGGCATTGTGTGCCAGAGATAGGCCTCACACACAGTGAATGCTATCTGCTCTATACAACTGCTACAGTATGCACTGCACTGGGAGTAGCTCCTGTTTGGGGCTTAGCAGCACTATCAGCGGGGGCATTTTTGGGGAGGAGGAGCAGCTATCTGCTGGTTCGATTTGAAAAAGCCTAAGTATTGTGAAGAGATCTGTTGTTAAGCAAATGCAAGCGTTGCTCTTATCTGCTCCCAGCCTGTTTGAGTACAGCCCAATTCTTGCCATCGATTAGTGACAAAACTAACACACAAGGAGCTTGTTCTTCACATGGACCCTGGAGCTGGCCAATCTTGCTCGGTATGGCCGACCCCACTCCAGTGTGCTGAGTAACCCAGAAACAATGTGAGGGCCAAGAGAAGGAGCCTATCTTATCAGCGTGGATTGAACTCTTCATTCTGACGCGCCTCATACATGCCACTATACTCAGGCTATATCACAAGAGCCATTTCTCAACCACGATAACCATGTGTTAGCATAAGCCTGGCCAAATTAGTCACTCCACAGTCACACACCTCTATGAACTTCAGTACATTAACCTCTTTTAATGAAATAAAATAGTGTTATGCAGGTACAGTTATTATAGGGCTTGTATGTCCTTTTATTAATAACATACCCTGTCATACAGCTAACTTGAGCTCAGTGGTCCCAAAACTGGCAGTTAACACTCTTTGCATCAGGTGCAGAACTACAGAGGAAGCAGATCTTGTGGAGGGCCCATGAGATATAAGGAGCCTCATGAGCCACTTTTAATAAGCAATTTCAATACATATATAATCAGGACAACGTCTGGATATGTTGGGGGCCCCTTGGAGTCCATACCTCTCAACTGTCCCATTTTTCGTGGGACACAGGCCCAGATTTTTAAAAAGGCCACCAAGGCCCAGGCCTATGGCAGCAGGATTTAGCGGGTGGCATGCTCCCCAGCCACACCCACATTGGTTCAGAAACACTGGGAAATCACAGGAGACCTTTTTTTAAATTTCCCATACGCTAATCCCCATTGCTCCGGTCCCAATGATGAAAATTTCCCCAAATAAAAGGGAGGGGACAGGGGCAATGAACGGCAGTGGGCTAGGTCTCCTGGTATGTAAATCCGGCCCTGGCGGGACAATCCCATTTTAAAAGCTCAGCCCACAGTCATGGATTCTTTTTAAAATGTCCTGAGTTTCTTTTTGATCTCCTGCGCTGACGCCAGAAAAAAATACAAAGTTTCTGAAACTTAATTCAAATAAGGGCTTTTGACAGAGAGCCCAGAATAGTCAGCACCTGCATTTAGCTACAATTGTAACTTATGAGCTAAGCAGATCTTTTGAAGGAACTGAAACCCACTGCTTAAAGAGATACTGACAACAGAAAATAACCGCATCTATCATAACATTTTCTTTGAATGCTTTTGCCATAAAAGTATTTGTCTGATGCATTTACATTACTTTTCTTACCGCCATGTTCCTGTATGAGGGGGGCTGCCATATTTGTGCAGCAGGAGTCCGTTAGCATTAGAAACTCTAACTGACAGGTTAAGAAGGGACAGTCAGGTTGGCAAAACAGTCAGGTTTAGGAACTTCTAGTGACAATTACTTACAAAAGCAGAACCATCAGCGAAAAAAGATCAACATGACCTATAGGTAACTTTTAGTGTAGATTAATATTTTGAAAAGAAATTTTTTAGTGTCAGTATCACTTTAAAATGCGATTTCACCTTCATTAGCAACACTGTTATAAGACATAAGACATATACCTGAAACCCCCAGAAATGTGTTCAGACTTTCCATAACCTGCCAAATTTGTAAAATAGACATTAGGGGGTGTGACCAAAAATGGTGATGGGGGGGCACTAATTCACTGGAATCTGTGAATGAGCAAAATTGGCAGCTGCAACCGGCATGAATAGGTTTAGAGACCAGGTGAACAATAATGCTGAGTAACTGTGTATCATCATGAGCGAGGTCTAAAGAGATATTGCTCCCAGTCCAGCTAAGCCTCACCCATTATGGAATGTGCAAATCTATATTTTCAGATGGTTTGTGTTTGTGCAGGTCTCCCCCAGCAGGACTCCTACCTGTCCCCTGTTATGGCCACCTGCTCTGCGTGTGAATACCTACATTAATATAGATTTATAGTCTCTCTACAGTATTTATTTATTTATCTATCTAGCAATCTATCCACGGTGAGATGGGGCCCATCGGGGCTGCTATCTCAGGGGCCCCCCTCCGACCCCTGTGACTTAAACAAAGTGCGACCAGGAGGAGTCATTTTGGGGCAGCAGTGACATGGAGCGGGTCTGGGCTGGCAGGGCCCACTGGGTTTTTTCCCGTCAGCCCAGTCCGACCCTGAATCTATCTATCTTTGAATCTATCTATATATCAATTAATCCATCTATCTATTTATTTATCTATCTATCTCTCTATCAATCATCTATCATCAACAATCTATCTATCAAGTCTATCTATCTATCTATCTGTCTGTCTGTCTGTCTGTTTATCTATCTATTTCTCATCTACATGTCTATCTACAGCTGTAGTACTTTCACCTGCAACTCGCCTCTTGGGCACCCCTGATTAATGGGATACCACGAAAGTCTTTGGATAGTGATGTTATTACTAAAACTGGAATAATGTGAGCACAAGGGATTATGGATATATAAATATATATATATATATATATATATATATAAGCAAAGGAATGGTGCACTCCGTAGACAAAATTAATACCTGGGTGCCAGCATGGGAAATAAGCAGTGAAAAAGGATTGCGGCACTCACAGGGTTTTAGTGAAAAAACAAAAAATGTTTTATTATTAAGCCTCTGGAATAATGTGAGCACAAGGGATTATGGATATATATAAATATATATATATATATATATAGCAAATGTAGAAGATACCCGCACTCCTTCACATGTATTCTTTTCGCCGGGTGCTAGGTCAAATATAAATATATAACTGTAGAAAAGGACCAGCACTCCGTATTCCAAGAAAATTTCAATGCATTTATTCAAAACTCACAGTGTCTCCAACGTTTCGACCCTCTTTGGGGTCTTTATCAAGGATGAAGACCCCAAAGAGGGTCGAAACGTTGGAGACACTGTGAGTTTTGAATAAATGCATTGAAATTTTCTTGGAATACGGAGTGCTGGTCCTTTTCTACAGTTATATATATATATATATATATTATAGTTTTTTAAAACGAAACAAGCTGAAATGCCGCTCCTCACCTTTCTTATTGGGTGCATGTTGGCAAGGCTCAATTTACATACTAAACAAGTTAGCCCCAGCACTCTCAACATATAACCCCCTGAAAAAATATTCTTGCACAACTGAACTGTAACTTTCTTAAAAAAGACACTTTTAGTTACAAAGTTTGTACAAAGCATGCATAAATAGCCGGAGAGCACACCTTTATGTTTTAAAAGGTTTTCATTTTTATTTTGCAGACGATCCTGCACAACATGTTTCGGCTACAACAGCCTTCATCAGGTGCATGAAGGCTGTTGTAGCCGAAACATGTTGTGCAGGATCGTCTGCAAAATAAAAATGAAAACCTTTTGAAACATTAAGGTGTGCTCTCCGGCTATTTTTCGATTTACTTGGAATCCTTTCATTCTGGCACAGGGACTGCAGCTCGTTGAGAAGCACTTAATGATTATTATAAGGACAATCTCATATTTAATCCAAAGCATGCATAAACTGACGCGCCCTGTCAAGGCAGTGTGTGGAGCGACATTTTCAGCTTGTTTCGTTTTAAAAAACGTTATATTTTGGGGAGATGGCTCTCTCCTTAAATGCTCCCTCTCCCAACCCCCGCCTAACGGTGCCTTTGGAAGAGATCATGCTAAACAAAGAGAAAAGCAGGTATGGTCTGTCTCCCCCCAAAGGTAACACTTTCTTTTTTTCACTTAGGATAGGACTGACGCATGGACACTGCCTTGACGGGGCGCGTCAGCTTATGCATATATAAACTTTGTAACTAAAAGTGTCTTTTTTTAAAAAAGTTACAGTTCAGTCGTGCAAGTATATTTTTTCAGGGGGTTATATATTGAGAATGCTGAGGCTAACTTGTTTAATATATATATATATATATATATATATATATATATATATATATATATACACATACCTGTATATATTCTTTTTTTATTATTATTATTCTAGGTATTTATATAGTAGCTCGAGATTATACAGGCTGTATATAGGGAAGGAGCACAACAACTCAAACTGGCAATTGCCTCTATCACATTTTATTGCAGAAGTTGAAGTACAAGCTTTTGGGGACCAACCCCTTCCTCGGTGCAAAGCTTCAACTTCTGCAATAAAATGTGATAGAGGCAATTGCCAGTCTGAGTTGGTGTTCTCCTTCCCTATATGCAGCCTGGATGGTATATTTGGCATGGAAGTGGTCTGGGAAGTGGATGCACCCCATAGAGAAGGCAAGTGGTGTGCTCAAAGAATCAATTGTTGTTGGACTTTAAAGAGATTATACTTCATTCACATCAGTCCTTCTTCTAGTGGAGCTTATCACATTCACACACACACTGTCAATCATTTATCACAAGCCAATCACCCTGCCTGTAGGTTTTTGGAGTAATATGATTTGTTGCAATTTCTATATGATATAATCACATGTTCTGGGGGAATGGGAATATAAATGCTGAGTGATTATGAACTGATTTCTATCCACAGGGGAATGGAATGACCATTGAAAGCATTTATAGTAGAAACTGATAACAGAAAAATCATGAATGGATTGTGTAGAATGAAGAAAGCGGTCTTGAGACCCCTAGTGGCCAAAGGGGATAGTGGTTGGTGAGTACAGATTCCTTGGCAAGCACAAAACACATCCCCACTGTGATTGTCTGTGTGTTAATGGTTATAGTTCTGTTTTCTTTTCTCTGTGGACACAGATATCTGAATTGCTAATTGAAATATATTTCACAGCACCTTCAATGAACAGTAACACCAAAAAATTAAAGCGTTTAAAAGTAATGACAATATCATGTACTGTTTACCTGTACTAGTAAAACTGGTGTTTGCTTCAGAATCCCAACTATAGTTTATATAAACAATCTGCTGTGTATCCATAGGGGCAGCCATTCAAGCACAGGATACACAGTATTGAGAGGAAGGCAAAAAAAAACCCCATCTGAAGCCTCTCCAATTTGCCTCAGAGGGGGAAAAATGACAGACAAAAATGAAATGGCAAAAATGAAAAATGAAATGATCGGATTAGTAACTCCAAAATGTCAATCTACTGCAATACCAAACTGGAGAGCTGCTGAAGCTAAACTTAGCTAAGCTAACTGCAAAACCATAAAAACGAAAACACGAAGAGCAATTTTAAATTGTCTTAGAATACCACATCGTACTACATGTTAGGGTGGCCATAGATGCAAAGATCTGCTCGTTTGGCGATGTTGCCAAATGAGCGGATCTTTCCCCGATATGCCATTAACAGGCATGGCTATATCGGGGGTCATCTGATTGTTCGGTCATATGGCCGAACGATCAGATTACGATGTGCCGTGGGCTCCGGCGGGATCGGTCGGGTCAGAATCAAACCTGACCGATCGACCAAACGACATCAGGCATCAAAGGAGAAGGAAAGTCAGTATTTACTTGGGGTGCCAAAAGTTGGAACCCCAAAGTGATTGTATATACTTACCCCACATCCCGAGCCTGTGGTCCTATCAGCAGAAAACTGCACTGGTCAGGGGGTTCTTCCAGCATGAAATATGGCCCTAAAACTCTCAGAAATGTGTTCAAACTTCATAACCTGCCAAATTTGTTAAAACGGACATGGTGATTAAGGGGTGGCCATAAAATGGGTGTGGTCAAAAAATTGCCACGTTACGCTCACCTGATTTTTTTTCCTCTTTACATTATTTCAAATGTTGGGGAGATTTGCCTCAGGGCTCAACCCACAAATGTAATTGGGGCACTGTGCTAAAAACATGAGAAGCATTGGCCTATCTATTGCACTTTGCACCTTGCCCCCCTTTTGTAAGTTAGCTCTTTTGTCAATTTTCCAACAGAATATTTTGATTAACCTGTTTTAGTCCACTTAAAAACAGCATTCTCCAAAGATCACAAGGCAGTCATTTGTCTTCATTCTGGCAGCATAGAAGGGTAGATGGGGACAAAACCCTTATGCAGTATGGCGCTCTGTTGAACATTAGACTAGTAGGTAAGTAAGAACAAACATATTATAAGCAGTCGAATGATTTATTGTCTGTATTTTGTTCAAATAAAACTGACAAACTCTGGCCAGATAAATACTGATACATGTCAGCTTTAGTGGGCCTGTGATAAAGGCGACTTGAAGACTGGCGACAGCTGGCTGCCAACGTCATATATCTGCCTTCTGCCCAGAGGAATGTTAATTGGTCTTTGATGCAATAAACAACGCTAAGGGTTCAAAGCAAATGGCTAAAGGTCCAACCTGGACAAAATAGTCAAGAAAGCATCAATAATGCAAACTACAAGTGTTAACTTTTAACCAGGGAGAAAAGTAACAGTGTGGAACAGAAATGGGAATTATCAGGCTGAAGGTACTGAGTCTCGAGAGAAAAAACTGGAGAAACAGATGAGCATAATTCACGATTAAGTTCTGTTAATCTGTTGCTGAACCACTGCCCCTTGCCTGGTGTGTGGGTCTTTCTCACACTATTTTTTTTTTTCCAGCGTTGATGCTTTTTATGGGTTTCTAAAATTCCCTCCCACAAGTAGACCAAAGATTGACCAAAGGACGGACAGCGGGTTGTAATATAAAAATTGGATAATGGAAAAAGACAGTGTCCTAACTAGAGTGCACCGGGCCCCCCTGCAAAAAATATCTTCGTAGGGGCCGGGCGCACTGAGATCCCCGACAACAACTCGCCCCGCATTTGCCCACTCCCCGCTCTTTGACTGCTTACCCACCCACTTACACCCTGCTCCGGCCGTCTGCATTCTCCTTCCCCGCTGCAGGTAAGAGATTGGCTGGTTATTTTCATTTATAGAGAAAGCAGAACCCTGCAGTCTATAGTTATACAACTGGAAATAGACACCGACAACAAGAAAGAACTGTATTAGCAACATGCCTCCCAACTGTCCCTTTTTCGGAGGGACAGTCCCTCTTTTGACAGCTCAACCCGCAGTCCCTCATTTGTACTGGAAAGTCCCTCTTTTCTCTGCACTGAACAGCCAGAAAAAGAAACAAAGTTTCTCACTTAATTGGCTTTTAGCAGAGAGCCCAGAACAGCTAACAGGTGCAAATAAGATACTTTGTAACAATTTTGAGACACAAAAACACAGTTTAGATAAGGAGAAATATTTTCAAACTTTCATAACCTGCCAAATTTTGTAAAACAAACATGGTAATTAGGGGGTGTGGCTACAGAAAGGGGTGTGTTCAAAAAAATTGCTGCGCTACGTACGGGGAAATATTTTTTGTCCCTCTTTTTACTTCCAAAATGTTGGGAGGTATGTAGCAATAACAATAAAGTTGTAGCCTCAAAGAGCATTTGTTTTTCAGATGGGTCAGTGACCCCATTTGAAAGCTGGATATAGTCAGAAGAAGGCGGCACATCATTCAAAATGGGTGACATTTTATTCCTTATACCCTGACTATGTCCTCTCTGTGGGCTGGCTTTTAAATTGACATACGCTCCAAGAAAAAGCCAGCCCACCTCTTCTGCTTTAAAATAGGAGGGAGCACTTCAGAAGGTGCTATTAGTGTGGTTTGTGCAGCTCACTCATGGCCTCAGAGTTTAACTGGGTCTGCAGGACACCGGGAAAAAGCCCCAGCTTTCATGGGCCCCCAACGATTGAGATCTGGTCTCCCGCACAGACCCTGATCACAGGGGAGGAGGGAAGTAATCGCACCCATTGCATGAGTGGAGGGGGGGCCTGGAAGCGATGCGAGGTTGGGTGCTAGGAGGAAGACCCTTCAGTTGTCATAAAGGACCCAGCCAGTGGCACTCTCAGTGGGCTCCAGACACACCTGGAAAAAATCCGGTGGGCCCCGGCCTTCATGGGCATCTGCACAGGCCCCCCTTCTAGGCGGCTGCTGTGTCTGGATGCATGCAAATCCAAAAACGTGTGCCCCCAAGCTCTCTACGCCGGGCTAGGTTTGGTACCCGCAAGTGCAGTCACTGGATCTGCATGTATCTGGGCACACGTCAGTAAGAGCCCTTAATCAGTTGGATGCAAATATCATTATACCAGCACATACTACAATTGCATATGATTTGGTAAGAATTGCAAGCGTTAATTATTTGGGACGAGCAATAACACTGGAACTCTGGGGGAAAATGCTAAGTTGCATTAAAAAAAATAAACATTGCACTTGTGCCATGAAGAATCTCTAACAAATAAATAGTAATCTTTTTTTTTTAAAAAAAGAGTTGCCTATGTTGAAAGCCATATTAATTGTACATGAAGAAAGGTAGAAATCAAAAGGGGTAAGTTGTAATATTGACCCCTTTAATTTTCCATCACAGTATGTTACATAGCAAAATAACTAGAAGTTACTGAGCACCACAGAAAAATAATTTTAGCCCCCCTAAACTCAGGGTCCCTGCCGTCATGAGGTGAGAGACGGGGAGCAGCCCGCAGGTTACCAGGGGAGGTAAAAAGTCGCTCCTAGTAACTTAAAGAGCTGACATTTAGATTTTTCAATCAGAATGTTGGCTCTTCTAGTGCAGGGAGTGCAATTGCCACCCTTGAAAAGGTAAGTGGAGGCGGCATCTCAAAGGCCGTATCAGGAGAAAACCCCAGAAATGCCCTGCCTAAACTTTGTGAATAAGGCATTTTACATAAACAGAGACTGAAACTGGAACAGGTTCTGCTGTATTGGCCTTTCTGTTAAACTTGGTTGGATTTTGGTAGTAAATACTGTAAAGACTTCAATGTACAGGCAGGGGGCACTGTGACTTCACTGCAATGCAACTGTTGCTCATCCCAGCCCCGTTTTCATTTCAACCTATAATTAAATAATTGATGTAAAAGATCTAAATGATAGAAAAGTGCATAAACATTTGGAAAGGAAAATTACCCGGATGCTTGTGCAGAATCACACTGGATGCCGAGCACAATGTCGCCTGGAATCTGCCCCTTCTCCATCTCTTAGCTAAAACCAATGTATTCATTTGAAATCCCCCCCCATATATTCATTTGAGATCCCCCCATGTATTCATTATAGATCCCCTAGCTGTAATAGCCGCTTATCTTGCTCCAGCATGCACAAATGCCATTAAATTGCATGTAATGCACTAATATGTGGCGTGCGGAAGACATGTATTAACCTCTTCAATGGAGAGAGTGCAGTTCATGGCTTTTCAAACAGCCTTGAATTGGGATCTTTATTTCGACTCTTTTAGAAACGGATTCAAGGAACAATTCCATTTGTGAGTAAAGTAATATCCCAGGGACGCAAGCAGCAATTAGACACATGAAGGTTTGCAAAGGAGCTTTCATCTAACGTATAATGAGAAAATAATGCAATTAAGCACTTTCTTTAAGGCTTTCTTCATGATGTTATTTGTAAGAAAAGAAAAACTAAAGATAATAGAAATGTGGGTTTTAAGGAACACCCAAAATTAACCCTTTTCTATATGACGTTTCTGACAGCCAAGAGCCAAGTGAAAATTTAAGGATTTTTTAGACAATATAAATAGGTCCCAAATCTTGTGCTACCTACCACCTTTTCTAGATAAATAATGAAAATTAACCTTTATGCATATCTGGTGGGAATGCCCCAAAGCTGCCAGATTTTGGATCCGCATATACACTTTAATAACCAACGTTACTGGTCTGTCGCTCAGGAAAAACCCGGCGGAGGCCCTGATCCACAAGAGGATCCCAGGAGGTAACAAACACATACGGAAATTAATCACCCACATCTTTTCAGCCTCAAAACAGGTTATAGCGTCCTCTTGGAAATCTTCGATTCTGGACTTCCACATGGTTAAAACCAAATTAGATAACATGCTCCTCCTAGAAAAAATGACCAGCTTACGTACGGCCTCCCAGAAACAATTCTACAAAGTCTGGACACCGTGGATGGCGTACCGGAACGTTTTGCCCGCTTAATGGCCCAACTTTCCTTCAACCCACACCGGAAGGGATGAAATAACCTCTCTTACAATGTAACCTTACCTTTAGTGTGGCCACCTCTTACCCGCCTTGATGCTTAAATTGCTATGTCCTCTACCCTCTCAATGATATGACAACCAATATGACAGTACTCAAAAAGGTTTGATTCAAAACTGTTTATTGTTGTTTATTGTACGGTTCAGATGACAAAGTGAAAGTATTATGTGTCTAAACAGTCCTGTAGGCTGGGACACTCCCAGTGACTACAAATCTAGAACCATGTTTGTGTACAATTCTTTTCTTTTTTTTATCTGCAAATAAAAATGAATAAATAAAAAAAAAAATAATGACAATTAAGTACAGGTATGGGATCCATTATCTGAAAACCAATTATCCAGAAAGCTCCCAATTACGGTAAATATGTCTCCCATAAACCCCGTTATAATTAATTAATCCAGTTTTTATAAAAATCATTTCCCTTTTTTCTGTGATAATAAAACAGTAGCTTGTACTTGATCTCAGCTAAGATATAATTAATCCTTATTGGAGGCAGAACCAGCCGAATGGGTTTAGTTAATATTTAAATGATTTTCTAGACTTAAGGTATGAAGATCCAAATTACAGAAAGATCCATTATTCGGAATACCCCAGAGCATTCTGGATGACAGGTCCCATACCAGTATATTGCTCATTTATTAAAGTCTTACGTGCCAAATTATGCAGGGGGGCATCGAATGGTCACCCACAATCAGGGCTGGTAAAGTACTGAGTGCCAGGCTAAGTTTTCATGAATCAGAGCAAGTTGAGAGGGGACTGGCCCACTAGAGAATGCAACTGAGAATAGAAGGGCTGTCTAAGCATTGGCATGACAAACTCTGCTACATTGGGTGCTGTCACATGATGACTTTGTGATGAGCGCCTTAGAGCTTCTTATCGCCATTTTTCTGCAGCTTATTTTCCCCTAATATGGATCAGTTCTGTTTGAGGACACGCAGAAGGGTTCATTTTGATGGATAGGTGCCTTTTTAGTTTCAGCATAAATTAACTCAGTAACTACAAAATGTGGGGAGTTTAGCTCTTATAGTTACATGTTGGCACTTCCAGGTTGGCTGAACCACTGTAATTCCAGGTTTGCAAAACCCCTGCAGTTTCCAGTTGGCTGAACCCCTGCAGTTTCTAGTTTGCTGACCCATACAGTTCCAGGGTCCAGGGACTCCTCCTGCAGTTTCCGTGGTGGCTGAACCCATGCAGTTCCATGTTGGCTGAACCCATGTAGTTACAGGCTGGCTGAACCCATGCAAATATAAGCTGAATGAACCCCTGCAATTCCAGGTTGGCTGAAATCTTGCTGTTCCAGGTTGGCTGAACCCCTGCAGTTCTAGGTTGGCTGAACCCATGCAGTTCCAGGTTGACTGAATCCCTGCAGTTCTAGGTTGGCTGAACCCATGCAGTTCCAGGTTGACTGAATCCCTGCAGTTCTAGGTTGGCTGAACCCATGCAGTTCCAGATTGGCTGAATCCCTGCAGTTCTAGGTTGGCTGAACCCAAGCAGTTTCGGGCTAACTGAACCCATGCATTTTCCAGTTTTCTGAACCTATGCAGCTTAAAGTTAACTTATAATGCACTTCAAAATCTAAACAATCCCCTTGGAGGCTGTTCACTTACATACACAGACATAATCATATGATTCTGCCATAAACTGGCCAATCTGGTCATAATACCAGTTCAAGTAGGCAGCCTAACTTCAAATATGTGTCAGGATTGCAACCATTCCCAACAGTCCGTGCCTTGTTCTATCATATACAGATACATGTTAGAGGATACTTGGGACATTTAACTTTAATATTGAAAACGTTCTATTTTCCAAATAAATGTTTTTTCGTTTCTAATTTGCCACATTCCAATGCATTTGCTATAACTCTTTTATAGGTTTTTTATATTTATATTAGTATCATTCTGTTATACTGTATGTTTGTTACATTTCATATACATACCTGTGCCATTAAATCAGCTGTTTTCATGTTCAGGAGATAACAAGCTTTTGCCTTAGTGTTCAACTGTTTGGTGTTAGACTGAAATAAAGTTAGACTTTGTAAGGACAGAGAAAGTGTCAGGTACATGTGGCAGCTCAAAACTCGCCTGCTAGCAAAACAGAAGAAAGTGGTTACTAGACTAGTGTGTTAGAATTTAGAGATGTCGCGAACTGTTCGCCGGCGAACTTGTTCGCGCGAACATCGGGTGTTCGCGCTCGCCGGAAGTTCGCGAACGTCGCGCGACGTTCGCCATTTTGGGTTCGCCATTGTTGGCGCTTTTTTTTGCCCTCTCACCCCAGACCAGCAGGTACATGGCAGCCAATCAGGAAGCTCTCCCTTGGACCACTCCCCTTCCCTATAAAAACCGAAGCCCTGCAGCTTTTTTTCACTCTGCCTGTGTGTGCTGAAGAGATAGTGTAGGGAGAGAGCTGCTGCCTGTTAGTGATTTCAGGGACAGTTGAAAGTTTGCTGGCTAGTAATCGTTTTGATACTGCTCTGTTATTGGAGGGACAGAAGTCTGCAGGGGTTTGAGGGACATTTAAGCTTAGGTAGCTTTGCTGGCTAGTAATCTACCTTCTACTGCAGTGCTCTGTATGTAGCTGCAGTGGGCAGCTGTCCTGCTTCTGATCTCATCTGCTGACTGCTGCAATAACAGTAGTCCTTGTAAGGACTGCTTTTATTTATTTTTTTGTTCCAATACAGAGCAGTATCAAGCAGATTACTAGCCAGCAAACTTACTATCATCTGTCCCTGAAATCACTAACAGCTCTCCCCCTACACTATCTCTTCCAAGCACACACAGGCAGATTTTTCAGATACATTTTTGCCCTTGATCCCCCTCTGGCATGCCACTGTCCAGGTCGTTGCACCCTTTAAACAACTTTAAAATCATTTTTCTGGCCAGAAATGTCTTTTTTAGATGTTAAAGTTCGCCTTCCCATTGAAGTCTATGGGGTTCGCGAACCGTTCGCGAACCGCTCGCATTTTTGCGCAAGTTCGCGAATATGTTCGCGAACTTTTTTTCCGACGTTCGCTACATCCCTAGTTAGAATGTGACTTCTCTTTCTGCCATTGAGTTTCTGAGCACTACCGCTGCCCATATTATGGGATACCTATGATTATGATAGATAGGGGCTGATCTCATAATTTGAGTAATAGAGTTGCAGGAAAAGTAGCAGTGGGAATGGCCCTTAGACCTCATGCAACAGAATTGCAGTATTGCAGTCAGCAAGGTTGCTTCCCCTATGGATCAAGGTGGGCACTTTGCCTTAGGTGGCACTCATCAATAGAGACAGAGCAGAAGTGCTCACTATAAACTGGTGATTCCACCGGATCAAATTCATAAGTGAGTGCCAGGGGCCTTCCTGGTACTTTAAACAGCAGCACTGATGCAGGCCCAGAGTGGGATTCAAAATAGGCCCAAGCATTTCAAGAACAGAGACCTAAACAGTCCCCCACCAGCTCAATAAATAGTGACTTTGTCTTTGTCTTTGGCATCTCACAGCAGTCCCACTGCACTTGCCAGAATCCTCATACTGTCTGCCCTAAAGGTGCCCCCATCACCTACGCACTTACCTCCACTGTGTTTAGACCAGGGTGACGGTTGGGCAGCTTTGGCTCTGCTGAGGGTCAGCAAAAGTGGATTTGGATGAAGGTGTGGGGAGGCTAAGTCTCCCCAAAACAATACCAATGCATTTGCACCAATATAAGGACATGATATTGACATTTGCTACAATGTTCTCTGGGTTATTATGGATGCATCTGATAACTGTATTTTTCTTGCCATATCTTCTGGGGTATCATACATGGAGCTGGCCCTGCGTCTATCCTGCCCTTTGTTGGGAGTATACTGCATGGAATTCCCTAGGAAACTATAAAGATGCCTTTTATTATAAACCCTCCCAAATACAAACATCCCTCTCTGCCTATGCCAGGGTCAGAAGATTTGGTATCACATAGAAATATGATCTTACATGGTCATAGCGACTTAACTAACCAGAGCCAGGCCCCGATACAGGACGTGTTGATGGATATGAGTGAGTGCAAACCGCTGGTGGGCCCCTGGAGGTGCGGGCCCTGGAACTCCCCATTAGTTCTGCCACTGCTCATTTGTTTGGATGAAAGCAACTTGTAGCCATATACAGACCCCATTGATGATGATGATGGAGAGAACCAGGCTAAGCTGGCCCATTTAATCCATTTTTCCCTCTGCCACTGGCAGTCTCTCTCTCTCTTTGTTGGAGATATGCTTTTTAGAGCAGTTTCCTAGTGTGCCCCTGTCCTGCCACAGTAATTACATAGTAATGTCGATTTCCCCTTCAATGGAGGCTAAAGATGTCTGACCCCCTGATTCCATAAGCAGGATGAGCAGTGCTTAATGTTCAGTTGCAGCCAGATCACTCTGTGCCATCGGGGGGGCATTGACTTTCCCGCTACAGAACTCAGTATCACTGTGTGGCTCAGAGATCCAGCTGGGAAACGCTGACCAGTCATTATCTACTGACCCAGAACTGTCTGTCTGCATGATCCTTTCTGCTTGTTATTTGCAGATCCATCACAGCAGGAGTAGCTTTAGGATCGGTTAGAAACGACATTTCCCCGCTAATTTGCCAGCACCAAAGGGGCCCCTTGGAGGAGAAACAAAACTAAAAGTACCAATGGCATAAACTTTGTGTCTGGAATGTCCACCCTGCAGTGAATTACAATCATAGCCAGCATGTAGCTTTAGCTGTGATTGTGAAAACTTACCTGGACTCCTGCAGAGTGTCTATAACATTTAGGCTTATGAAAAACACCAGTGCCCGTGTATACAGTGATATCAATGGTATCCACCTGTCACTGCAAAAAATTCACTGGCACTCAGGTAATGCTGCATTAAATAAATGTAATGTATTTTTTGCAGTACATTTGGATAGGTTGCCGATACCTATTTAGCTGGGCACCAGGGTTTTGTTCACTTTGGAGGGCCAGGGTGTGTGTTTGTATCCGGAGTGCACAAGGCTGGGTGATTCACAATACTCCTAACAGCCTCATATTTTATAATTGTGGTGCATCAATAAGTCATGTGACACAAGCAACGAGATTATAAATAATCACTAGGCACAATTTAGGCTATAGTACCAGGTCAAGTCAGAACACAGGTCATCCCCAAGTGTCAGTGGGTTATTGAAAATACTGAGCCCCACAGAAATATTATTTTTAGTCCCCTCTAAATTTTGGAAATAAATTGGGTCCCTGTACTTCCTTGGCCCCCTAACAGGTACATGGTCTGTTTCTTCTATGGTTATGATGCTGGCATTAACTTCATTACTATGGGAGAGATGACAGGAATGTATTTTCCACCTACCGTACCCCATGTGTCATAGCACTAATAAGCATATATTTTACAGGCTAGTCATGCCTTATGTATATTATATGAGAAAAAGGGATATAGTAGTGATGTGCTAGCAGGCCAAAACCACAATACTCATTCCTATTGGTTTAAAAGGTCCTCGCTGGGGAAGGGCATCTTAATCTGCTCTCAGCCCACCTAACCAACAACGTAGGTGTCTGCATGTCATACCCACTTTGGTGAGCAGGTCGGGTGCAGGTATATAACAAATGACAGCTTGTAGCTTGCAGGTTGGGTACAGATCATAGAGGTTGGGTTTGGTTTGGAATTGTAGAATCCCTTTAGACTTGTTTTCAGCTTTTTAGCCTTTTTGATGATGATGACGATGCCCCATTAAGATATTTGTCCTGATTCTGCCTCTTTGCTGCAGGAATGAAAATATATGTTTATAATAAAATGATAAAATAACATTTAAAATAAAAATTTTCTTTGTTACACGAGGCAGTCGGAAGTCACTGGCAGGTGGGATTCTGGGAAGTGTGCTTCAAAAACAGCTGGAGGGCCACATGCCTTAACTAAAAACATCTAACAATCATAATACCTTACATAAGGTTCTACTTGCCCTTTATACTTAGCATAAGGAAGATATCAGCTATATAAGATGGGTCCTATTTTGCTTCCAGCACCAGGCAGGACAAATGACCAGACTGTTGGTTTCTCACCTTATTGAGAATGCTTTCTCCCTTCAATAGAGCAGAGCAATTTAGCAAGTTCACAAGCTGTGTCATGCTTCATGATTAATTCACATATTTAAATGTGAACGGTCAAAGTTGCCCTATTTGATGGCAGCCAAGCGCATTGATTGGGTCAGAAAGCTGACAATGGCCACTGGGTTGGGGTGTGGCAGAGGCAATTGTTTAATGCTCTTAATGTAGAACTTTAAAAACTAACTTGGAATAAAGCAGCCCCAGGCACAGACACATATCATCTAGTCAGGGACACTTTCCCCCAAGGCAAGAGCCGGGTGCATGTTCCCTTTGCATGGAAAAAAAAGAGCAAAGCCTCTTACACTTCACTGAGCCGTTCCAGGGTTTATTCATTATTGACCTCTGCCATTGCAGGTGCACATTTACTGCTGGCAAAAAATACAATGCGTAATGCGTAAAATGGTGCAGAGCCCACAATCATTTGGGGACTGGGGACCCAGCTAGGACCCTGAAAATACAAAAATGGGGTTACTTTCAGCCACCACTCCAACAAATTTACAAGAACAGAGGGGGTGCAGAAATAATTTTTAACTAGGGTGCAGTGAAATGCAAACCTCTGGAGCAATGACTACTTCTAGGGTCACCTCTAGTGGTAGTGGGGTCCAAGGCAATGATTTATATAACGTCAGAGGCTTTACCTCCACTGACCAGGTCTGGCTTAAAGGAATAGTTCAGTGTGAAAATAAAAACTGTGTAAATAGATAGGCTGTGCAAAATAAAAAATGTTTCTAATATAGTTAGTTAGCCAAAAATGTAATGTATAAAGGCTGGAGTGAACAGATGTCTAATAAAACAGCCAGAATCCAACTTCCTGCTTTTCAGCTCTATAACTCTGAGTTAGTCAGCGACTTGAAGGGGGGCCACATGGGACATATCTGTTCAGTGAGTTTGTAATTGATCCTCAGCATTCAGCTCAGATTCAAGAGCAACAGAAATGACCCATGTGGCCCCCCCTCAAGTCTCTGATTGGTTACTGCCTGGTAACCAGGGAAACCAGTCAGTGTAAACCAAGAGAGCTGAAAAGTAGTGATCTGACTGACATGTTATACATCAAATCACTCCAGCCTTTATACATTACATTTTTGGCTAACTAACTATATTAGAAACATTTTTTATTTTGCACAGCCTTTCTATTTACCCAGTTTTTATTTTTACACTGAACAATTCCTTTAAAGGGCATGTAAAGTCTAAAATAGAATAAGGCTAGAAATGCTGCATTTTGTATACTAAACATGAACTTACTGCACCACAAGCCTAATAAAACAAATAATTTATGCTTTCAAAGTTGGCTACAGGGGGTCACCATCTTGTAACTTTGTTATACATCTGTAACACCTATTTGGGCTGCACAGCACACAAATAGTTAAACTGTCCAGCTAGCAGTAGAAGCATGGGTTACATGCGACTTCACACAACAGGGTCAGGGCCTTCGCCATGTGGAAGTGTTCCCTCTATGGTGTAGTGCAACTACATCCCCCAGGCTACTGTGCATACAACAAACAAATTGGGCGCCAGGAGGTTCTTGCAGTAAAACAGAAACGGTTTATTAACTATGCACGAGGCAAGTGACCACAGGTTTCGTACTCACGCAGGAGCTTGAGGAAAACAGCACATTTCGAGAGTTCACACAGAACAAGGCATTAGGCATTTCTCACAGAGGAAAGATCTCCATTAGGCATTTGCAGTATTACACACATTCCCTCCTGGAAGTTGTCAGGCAAGCAGCTTCTACCCTACAGTCCCTCTTCACTGAGGTTCCTGACTGGAGGCAACACATAAAGCCTCTGGGAAGCTACTCCCTTACTGCAAATCCTCGTTGGAGCTTCAGCTGCTCTTTCTCTCTCACCTCTCTGCCTTTCTCTCCTAGAGAGACTATGACAAGTCTGCCCTAGTGTAACTATTCCTCATTCACGGGGTTTACCTGGTCCCCGACTTCTTCTCCAAAGCACATGGGCCTTTCTGGGCCTAGCTGTACCCAGGCTCCCCTGAGCACACCCAGCTGGATCACCATCCACAGGCCAAAGAGGAAGTGGCCACTCCCTACACACACTATATAGCAGTGTAGCAGGGGAGTGTCATTCTCTCCTGGCAGATCACTCCAAGAAAAAGGTGGGGGCCTTAAAGCTGCAGGGCAGATTAACCCATAGCCATAGGGGCCCCTACATACACCCGGGGGAAAAATCCATTTCGTCCCGACAATGGTTTAAACATCCCCAACATATATCAACTTACAGTACCATCACATCCACTTCTGGTATCCTCTCCTAAGGCATACCTGGTAACAATGGTCACTGTAAAGGAAACACAGCATGCACAATACTGTATCAAACGTTGCAGTAGGTCAACTTTATTACACATCAGCAAAACATACTTCTCCCCCTCCCAAGGGTCCACACAGGCCAGTCCTTGGGTGCAGAAACACTACTCAGCGAGTAGGTGAAGGCAGAAGAGTTGTGGTGGGGATCAATAGTCCTGAATTAGAACCCACTTAGTCCAGCAGTCCTTCCAGCCACAAAAAAACAAGCAAGCAGCACTCTAGGCATCTCATTCTGCAGGAGTCCATAGAAGAGCTGTAGCAATCACAGAAGAATCCATCCTCCAGGTCCTTCTCTCACATCAGGGGGCACAAATGAACAGGGAGTGGTCCCAGCAGAGACATCCATCTTCCTCCCATCCATTCCAACTGACATCCGCAGGCCTTCGTGAAATTCGGGGCGAACCTCCAAGCCCGAACCCACGGCCAAACACTCTGAAGAAAATTCGTACGATTCAAAGTATTCGTACGTTCCGTTTATCCACTTCGAAAACTTCGTACGATCCATTCGTACGCTCCGACAAATTCGTACATCCATTCGTACGATTCGAACAAAACAATGCACAGCCTGGTTTTAGGGAATCGAGCCCCACGTTGGGCGCCAAATGTAACACCTATTTGGGCTGCACAGCACACAAATAGTTAAACTGTCCAGCTAGCAGTAGAAGCATGGGTTACATGCGACTTCACACAACAGGGTCAGGGCCTTCGCCATGTGGAAGTGTTCCCTCTATGGTGTAGTGCAACTACATCCCCCAGGCTACTGTGCATACAACAAACAAATTGGGCGCCAGGAGGTTCTTGCAGTAAAACAGAAACGGTTTATTAACTATGCACGAGGCAAGTGACCACAGGTTTCGTACTCACGCAGGAGCTTGAGGAAAACAGCACATTTCGAGAGTTCACACAGAACAATGCATTAGGCATTTCTCACAGAGGAAAGATCTCCATTAGGCATTTGCAGTATTACACACATTCCCTCCTGGAAGTTGTCAGGCAAGCAGCTTCTACCCTACAGTCCCTCTTCACTGAGGTTCCTGACTGGAGGCAACACATAAAGCCTCTGGGAAGCTACTCCCTTACTGCAAATCCTCGTTGGAGCTTCAGCTGCTCTTTCTCTCTCACCTCTCTGCCTTTCTCTCCTAGAGAGACTATGACAAGTCTGCCCTAGTGTAACTATTCCTCATTCACGGGGTTTACCTGGTCCCCGACTTCTTCTCCAAAGCACATGGGCCTTTCTGGGCCTAGCTGTACCCAGGCTCCCCTGAGCACACCCAGCTGGATCACCATCCACAGGCCAAAGAGGAAGTGGCCACTCCCTACACACACTATATAGCAGTGTAGCAGGGGAGTGTCATTCTCTCCTGGCAGATCACTCCAAGAAAAAGGTGGGGGCCTTAAAGCTGCAGGGCAGATTAACCCATAGCCATAGGGGCCCCTACACATCTTTACAAGACTAAGACTGTGCACATGCTCAGTGTGGTCTGGGCTGTTTAGGGATTGTCATAAACAAAGCTGCTTGAGTTCTGCATGGCTGGGAAGTAAGGCGGGGGCTCCCCCTGCTGTTCATAAGTATGATTGTTTCCCTGCTCAGCAGTTAGGGACCGTCTGACAATTCCTATCCACAGCAGTAAATGAAGGGAGAATTTTACTGCATATAGTCAGGTTTCTTATAAAAATGGTAAACATTTCTTAATTAAAGTATATTGGAGATAGGTTTCTTTTTCATTAAAGAAAGTAAAAATGGGATTTTATTTTTTTACCTTTACATGCCCTTTAAGGGTAAGGGCATCTCTGCTCCAGCATCCTGGGTAATTATTTGTAATGCAGTGAGTTATAATTCAGAAACAAATAAACATATGGTTGGAAGGTTGGACCTGATTCCCCTGTGAGAAATTCACAAAATAGTAGTGAAAACAAGTAGTTAATAGTAAAGTAAAGCATATGAACCAATATTCACCTTACTGCAGCTGATCTATCTAACCTGCTTGTTTTGTGGTTCTCACTCGCATTCCCTAAGGGCTATGGCATTTTGTCTGCTGTCATCCGGCTACATAGCAGCGGACAAAACACCCCTGTCTGTCCGTCTGTCACTGCTCCTGACAGTAGTGAATGAGAAACATATCCTATGCAACCCTACAATGAGTGCCCTACCCCCTTGAGACAGATAGGACTAAACTACCAGCACATATTTATCCGCCAAGCAGCAACCTGTTATTTTATCTTTATTTCCTAAGAGATGCTGCACATCAGGCTGCAATACCCCTTACACAGTCACATGAGTGGGAAAATAGGTTCAAGGCACTAAATGTCGAGCATACAAGGTCACGATCGATCAACACACTGTCAGAATGAATTTCGTGACTGATTGCCTCTTCACAATCACTTTCCCTAACCAATGACCCATGCTTGTCCACAGAGAGCATTTCACAAGTGTGTACGCTGCTTGAGTTAACCGAGAGGATCAGCCCCTTTAAGCCACTCCACTTCATGGGTTTATCTTCCCTACCAACCATACATTTATCTGTTTCCCCCTTTATTTACTATATGGAAATAAAGGAATTATTCCTATGCAATAAAACGTGAAGTAAACAGTGGTTTTTGTATGGCCCTTGCTTGGGTTTCTTTCATGTCAAGATTATATTTATGAACCAAGACATTTTAGCCAAATGATGCACAAAAGGCGCCAACAATGTTGCTCTCATTTATATTCAAATGTATTCATGCAATAAGTATGTTACTGTACATAATAACCTATTCTCAATCCCCTGTAACATGCCCTGCTAGGATTTAGACCAGGATGATTATCTTAAATAAAGAATACTTGAAAAATATAAATAAGGAATTGCCAGTTTTGGAGAAGTTATTTTGTGCCGTCCGCTACTATTGTAATTATGGATTAAGATGCTAATTGGTGATTTACATGAAACTATGGATTGTCTTTTCTGTAGGTCAGTAGGGTCTGGGTTTTTATTTCAGTTAAAAGGTATGTGTCTTTAGAAATAGAGAAGGGAAGCAGAACGCAGGCCATGCAAGTCCCCCCTGAAGGTCTCATTGAGAAGCCACGTGTACTTCTCCAAAGCCCTCTCCAATTTAACCACCTTCTTTGTACACTCAATCCACATGGCCAACCTCCTCCTACATAAAGGGATTTGTAATTTCAAGACATCCCAGCTGAAATGTTTTTGACAGTTCCCTTGGTTTTGCATCAGCTTGGTTATTTTAGCTGTGCCAAATGGGTCACTTTGGATAGATGACGGTGCGCAAAGAAGCCTTTGCGCGCATTAAGCTTGAGTTTTTTCCAACTTTCCCTAACAGGGAAACCAGCTGCTGGTTTATGAAAAGACAGCTTATTAATTGTTCTTTGCCATGCAGAATTGCTTGATTTCTAAAGAAACTTACAAAGGGTCTTTTTCAGGTTTCAAGTATTTTGTTTGGTGCGTATTTTCCAAGGCATCGGGCACGGCAACAGCTAGCAGACCCAGGTATTGGCTGCTTGCTCCTTTTGTCTGTCTTTAATGCTCTTGTAAATCGAGCAGACTGGTTTGTTACAAGCTGCTCTTTTAATCTGATAGATAAGAGACAAGTCTAAGGAAAGGGGAAAAAAAGCCTTAAATTAAAAATTAGTTAGGAAGAAAGACAAGGGCCAGTCTGGTAGATGGAGTTTGTTGACTCAGCAAGTCCTCTCCTTCTGCGTGGTGCACTTATTAGACTGCCACGGTCACATCTAGAATTAGCCTTTTTCTTTTCTTTAAAAGACACTGTATCTTTTTTCTTCCTTTCAGTGAATGATGGGTACAAAATTAAGAATAAATAAATGGAGCGTTTGGAGCAATGAGCTTATGAGGAACACCGCGGGGCACAAAGGCTACACTATTCAATGGAGAGATGAATGCCTTGGGGAAAAAATGGACTTCTATGGTGCAATTAACAAAATGCTCTAATCCCAAACCCTAACAAATGCAAATATAGCAGTTTTGTAAAATGTTTACCCGCACGATTAAACCAAAGTTTACAAGGACAACTTCTGAGCCTGACAGCATAATAGCTCCAATCATTTTTTAGATATTCCGAGCTGTAAAGCAGCTGGAAAGGGGCTGCTTTCCCTCATAAACAATCTGGAGGGTGAATAATATGCCAGTCCAACTTTAATGCTGTAAATAAATTTTCCAAGCAGACAACTTTTAAGAGCCCACGGTTTAATTGGATATTTAGGCGTATTTATCCGCATAAAATGTTATATTCTAATGGGGATTGACGGGTTTATGTGAAGACAACTAGATGCAAATTGCTACAGAAGAGGTGGCTGTTTCCTAGGTATTCAGGGCATAATTTAATGTTTCACTAATTTGCTCTGCTGCCTTTTGTACAATGTTTACAATGCTGGGGCTAAGCATTTTCTCACACTGGATAAAGCTGAGTGTAGACATGAATGATTTGGATTTTTATCAGAACAGAATTATACTTAGACTTAGAGCATCATGGGATTGCCTAAATGGGGAATCTGACAACTAGAACGAAAGGGTGGGTAAATAAAATGTAAGTATATTGTTGTACCCCCAACCCGCACCAGAATTTCATTGCGAGACAGAATTAGGTCAGCAAATATCAGAGGAATAAAATAAGTTATGTTTATGCTAGGGCAAATAACATACTGTATGTTCAGTACATGTCTACACAGGGCCACTACAGTGGTCTTATCCAGATGTGCTCATACCCACTGTAGGGGAAAATTCTATCTTAGCTTTGGGAGAATTTTACATGGAAAAATACAGTCATATCCACTAAGCTCCATGTGCATTGGCCATGTCAGCTCCAAGGAAAACCGTTTTCATGAATGATATAGTTTTGATACTATCATGCCATTGTCTCCTTTGCAACATATTTTCTTCATCTGCATAACATTTGTTGTCATTTTGATTTCATTTGTTTAATATGAAAATCAAATAAAATATTTTAAACACCAAGGAAAACCGGAACCACAACCAAGAGACAGTTCTTATCGATTGACCACCAAGTGGCAGAAGTCATCTGTCAATGCAACAGTCTAACATCTTCTCACATCTACAACCTAGGCACCCTCTAACCATCATTCCTGACATCCCATGTGTAATATAGGTACGGGATCCATTAACTGGAAACTCATTATCCAGAAAGCTCAGAATTACGGCATGGCCATCTCCCATAGACTCTATTTTATCCAAATAATTCAAATGTTTGAAAATGATTTATTTTTTCTCTGTAATAATAAAACAGTACCTTGTACTTGATCCCAACTAAGATATAATTAATCCTTATTGGAAGCAAAACCAGCCTATTGGGTTTATTTCATATATACGTGATTTTCGACTAGACGTAAGGTATGAAGATCTGCAATCCAGAAAACCCCATGCCTTAAGCATTTAAAGGGATACTGTCATGGGAAAAAAATCTTTTTCAAAATGAATCAGTTAATAGTGCTGCCCCAGCAGAATTATACACTGAAATCCATTTCTCAAAAGAGCAAACAGATTTTTTTATATTCAATTTTGAAATCTGACATGGGGCTAGACATATTGTCAATTTCCCAGCTGCCCCAAGTCATGTGACGTGTGCTCTGATAAACTTCAATCGCTCTTTACTGCTGTAGTGCAAGTTGGAGTGATATCACCCCCTCCCTTTTCCCCCCCCCCAGCAGCCAAACAAAAGAAAAATGGGAAGGTAACCAGATAGCAGTTTCCTAACACAAGATAACAGCTTCCTGGTAGATCTAAGAACAGCACTCAATGGTAAAAACCCCTGTCCCACTGAGACACATTCAGTTACATTGAGAAGGAAAAACAGCAGCCTGCCAGAAAGCATTTCTCTCCTAAAGTGCAGGCACAAGTCACATGACTTGGGGCAGCTGGGAAATTGACAAAATGTCTAGCCCCATGTCAGATTTCAAAATTGAATATAAAAAAATCTGTTTGCTCTTTTGAGAAATGGATTTCAGTGCAGAATTCTGCTGGGGCAGCACTATTAACTGATTCATTTTGAAAAAAAAATGTTTTTCCCATGACAGTATCCCTTTAAGGTCCCATACCTGTAGTTACTGTCTCAGCAGCCCCAAAATGACATTCACAATATCTTAAATGTTACTGTTCCTAGACCAACACTATTAAACATGTAACCCCTAGCCCACCAGCCTCTGCTGCTTGCATTTGTACCTGTCTTAGTCAAAGTTCTACTACCTAACCCCCCCCCCCCCATGCCTAGGTGTCAATTCAGCACATAAATAACTGTTACCCTGAATAGGACAATCCCAGCACCAAAGGCCTCTAAAGTGACTGAACCAGATCCCAAGAGACTAAAGTAATATCCCCAAGTTCTACAAAGCCCCAGGAGTGGTGGATCCTCATCCATTTCCCATTTAAACATCTGCTCTATACATCGGTCTGCTAACTATACTCTTTGGCCTTCAGAAACAGCATCGGTGATCAATTTTGGTCAACTCCTGGAGCATAACTCCTGCACACAGAATAAAAGCTTTTCATCACATTACAAACGGATAGACAGTAGCTCTGTTCCATGATACAGGCATGTATGGGAATTCTAACAATGTATTGAGTTATGCTCTAATAAATGATTTAGGGGTAAGAACTGAATTAAATAAGTTATTGACTAAATTAAAATTTCCGGTAATATACAGCTATACAGATGTTGCTGGACAGTGCTAGGCACTGGAATCCAAATTATACTTTTAGTAGCAGCATCCCAGTGTATATGACTGCACTTTTACTAACTCCTCTGATGTGCAGTAAGGGACAGCAGACTGCAATATAAGTGTAACCTGATTGTGGCATAGTTTGAAATAAACATTTCAGTGTCAGCAGTCAAATGCATAAATTGCTTCATTTTGCTTCTGGGACATGCAACCATAACTACAAGTAGTGGGAATTTAAGACATCTTACTATACTGAAGTTCGATTAAAACACTAATTTTTTGTAACAGGCTGCTGGGCAAAAAGGCCTTACGGACCTGTTCCTTATCCTGCTTAAAGCTATGCCTCTTGGTGTTCACACAGTGACCAATACATGGCACTGCACTAAAGTATAAAGTCCTGGGCAGCCATGTGCTCAGGGTCCATCTTGTGCTGGCTTTAGCCTGAGCAGGCAGGCAGAGCTCAAGTGGAACCTAGACAGGTCAGGTCTAGTAAGGATAGGCTTCTCACCTTAAAGTGAGACTGACACTAAATATTTTCTTTTCAAAATATTAACCTACATTAAAAGTTACATATAGGTCACGTTGATCGTTTCTCGCTGATAGTTCTGCTTTTGTAAGTAATTATTAATTGAAGTTCCGAAACCTGACTGTTTTGCCAACCTGACTGTCCCTTCTTAAACTGTCAGTTAGAGTTTCTAATGCTAACAGACTCCTGCGGCACAAATGTGGCAACCCCCTCATAGAGAGGAACATGGGGGTAAGAAAGGTAAACTAAAAGTATCAGGAAAATACACTCAGCTTCCAGCCTTTTCCCTAAGTGGAACCTGAGGAGAAACTCACATACCTACTGTATATCTAGTGTCCCTACTGTACACTTAGTCCCTACTTCTGGGCAATTCGTACTCGGAATCATAATCCCACTCACAATCATCGGAGGAGCCTCAAGCTGCTCAGCTAAATAGCCTTACTATCTGTCACACCTAGAGTGACCTCTTAAAGAGATACTGACACCAGAAAATAACCTTTTTTTTATATCCATCATAATATTATCTTCAAATGTTATTTATAATTTTGCCCTTTTATTGGACACAAGTGTGATCACCTGACTATAGCTGGGAAGGGTGGGAGCTACAACATGGAGCTGGTCACTGCTCCTGTATAAAATATAACAAACAAGGGAAAGTTGTGCTCACCACTAATTTTTTAAAAACATTATGCGGGGGTGCAATGAGGGTGTGACCACAAAATACATATAAACAAATACAAGAGGTCCTCTGCACTCAACCCATTATCAATATATTTAAGACAGAGACATTTTGTGCATACTGCTACTAAAAAATGCCTTATCAGCTATAGTCAGGTGATCCCACTGGTGTCTAATAAAAGGGCAGCCAAGTTTGGGAGTTTTATTTTGAAAGCAGCAAGTAAGTTGCAGGTAAAACTTAGTCGCTGTGTAAAATGTATAATGAAGCAATAGAATTCTTAATGAATCAGATGAAAATTGAGCATAGGACTGGCCAGATATGGGATGACTTTGACGTAGTTGGCCAGCTTAAATATATTGCAATATATGGACAAACAATCCCTGTGTTGTTTAAAGGGTAAGGCATTTTTCAGTAATTCAGTGATTATAGTTTGCTGCATCTTCTCCAAGGGGACCTGGAAACGTTCCCGACATTGTATGGGGGCTCATTCTTTATTACAGGTGATGCATTTCATTCATATAATTAACCCTTGCAGTGGGATGGCAGAGTTCATCACGTCTAAAGATTAACTTGGTAAAACTGTTAACTATAGGGCTAAGCCTTTGGTGTGATCCTCACAGTGTGCAGAGAGCTGCTTGTCTCGCAATCTAAGGCCACTTGCTCCTGAGCTGTTGTCCATAGGCTAGAGGTTAAAGCCTCTAATACAAATGATGGATTATAGGTGCACAATGCACAAGAAAGACCACTGCCTCCAGCTTGGGACCACAGGTTCTAAAGGGTCTGTTAAAGGGCAAAATCTGCCAGCCAATTAGCACCTCAATGCTGATATTTGATGATTTAATGTTTCTAGTATGAATAGAATGATAAGCACTACAAATCAAATAGAAAAAGGAGCCTGACTGTTAACATTCATCCTGGTTGCTGGCTGTAGCTGACCCTGGCAACCTGATGGAGAGTGGCTGTATAGAAAAGGCAAATAAATTAACTGTCCTCCCCAAAAAAAGAGAATGTGGCCAACTGCAAACTGTATCAAAATAGCAATACCTCTATATTATACTAACAAATGAGCTACTTTAAAGCATTGGTGTGAATACTGTCAGTTTTCTAGGACCATAGATGCACAGATCCTATCGTACGAATTGAGGATTCGTACGATTTTCGGATCATGTGTGGAGAGTGCCGACATCTTTCGTCCGGCGGAGATTGGTCGTTTGGTCGATCAGACAGGTTTGATTTTGGCCCGACCGATCCCACCAGAGCCCATTGCGCATTGTAATCGGATTGTATAGCCATGCTCGTTAATGGTATTTCGGGGAAAGATCTGCTCGTTTGGCGATGTCACCAAATGAGCGGATCTTTGCATCTATGGCCACCTTAAAAGTGGCAGAGCTCTGCCTGACTGCAGCTGCAATACTCAAAACAGGACTTTGTAATAAAAGGCAGTAAGTTTGACCAGGAGAAGATAACAGTATTATGGCCCGGTTCTGCCCTAGGCACTAGACCTGCACACACACACCCCCCGCCGGTGACATCAGTGGGTGTGATGTCACAGCACAAGCACGTGACATCACTTTCATCATGCACCAATCAATGGACCCGCATATCTGTTGCCAAATTTAGTAGGAAAGTATCCATAAAAATCTGAGGGCCGCCCCCCTTAAAGCTGCAGCCCTAGGCACATGCTCTTGAGTGCTTAAACTATAAACGGTAATAATGCCCCTGATAGTAACTCATAGCATAACTGTATTGGATCGAACAGTACCACGCTTGTAACAAACCTGGTACTGTTCTCTCCAAAACATTTTTGCAAGTAATTAATTGTGACAAATGTCAGACCTCCACATTAACCAACAGTATAATATTAATATTATAATAGCATTTGGAAGTGAATAAGGGTATCCACCCATTTTTTTCCTATAGTAACTCATAGCAACCAACCAGCTGGTTAAGAGTAAGGAAGCAGCTGAATGAGCAGCCAGTTACAACTGATCTAAATGATGAGATCACTCAGATGCACTTCTGATGCACTTATTTTTTAGGATTAGATGGCAGATATTGGCTGTATTGGAAGGACTGTACTGCAAGTTCATCCTCTTCTGTTAGGCTATAAGCGAATGCTCTATTAAAGGGGAACTTCACCTTTTTATTTTGCATAATGAAAGAAAAAGTCATTCTAAGCAACTCTCCAATATACATTCAAAACTGCCAATTGCAAACGGCCAAGTTTTTTGTAAATGTATTTCAAATATTATTTTTCTTCCAGGTCTGTTAAAATAAATATAAATAAATATATTCTACAACATTGTTTCTGAAGTCTGGAGTCAGAACCAGAAAACTGCAAGATATGAGCATATATAAACAAGCAGATATTTCGTTCAGTAGCAATTGCAATATTTCCCAATCTTATTGGCTATAGAGTAAAAATTACACATTTATCAATCTAACTACAGTAATAGGATCTTTAATCTAGAGGGCTTGGAAATTGGGGTGTCGGGATCTTTCCCTAATTTGGCTCACCATACCTTAAGTCTGCAAATAATCATTTAAAGGGTATGTAAAGGCAAAAAAATAAAATCTAATTTTCACTGTCTTTAATGAAAAAGAAATCTATCTACAATATACTTTAATTAAAAAAATGTGTATCATTTTTATAAGAAACCTGACTGTATGCAGTGAAATTCTCCCTTCATTTACTTGCTCTGACAGTTGCAGATAGGAAACTTCAGACAGTCCCAAACTGTTCTGCAGGGAAAAGATCACACTTTCAAACAGCAGAGGGGAGTAGTGATGTGTGGATCGGGTAAAACCCGACCCGAACTGTTGTCATAAGTGATATATTAATGCAAAATATATTGTGAGCTAGAGCCACTATTACCCTAACCATCCCTAATTTATCTGAAATTGGGGGCAGGGTGGCTCAGAACCTGTGTGGCACTGGCTGTTAAATGCTGCCCTATAATAATCATTAATTCCTGCTTTAATTCACAATAAAAAAAGTTGTCATCTTTAAGAGTTCTTTCCTGGGATATATGAACGTTACACTTGTTTTGGTGTTTGGGGCAAAATTATGCCCCCCCCCATTTGGGTCCAGAACACAAAGAAAATAAAACTGGACAGTGACCAGATTAGGGCACGTGGGACTTTGAGCACCACAAACATCAATGTGCCCCCATGTATTTGCGTAGCAATTGCTCTCAAGCGAGATATTCATGTCGGAAAAGGTAGATAGTGTCGGACAACCCTCATGGGCCCGTCTGGCCAGACCCCCTCTCCCGACATTCAGTTCTTAAAAAAATAATAATCATTTTCAGCACCCGCCCGGGCACGTAAGCCAAGCAGCGCATTTGCGTTACAGTAGGGGGGCCTGAGGGGGCCCTGGACAGCAGTCCCGTTGGGCCCCGGGCCCCCCAGTCTGGCCCTGAAGGTAGATGTAGATTTTATAGGCACATTTTCGTTAAAGGGGAACTATCATGAAAATGTAATAAACGCTGCATCATACTGATATAAGAAACTTTCTACATACAATTAAATAAATATGCATCATTTCTGAAATAATCAAGTTTATCTTCACTATTCCTCTCATCTGTTTTTCTTCATTCTGTCTTCATGCAGGAGTTGGGTGTCAGATAATCATTGACAGTTAGATCCAATATATATCATAGGCAAACTTCCTTTGCTAGCAGATGAATTATCTCAGTATACTGAAGCCAGGGCTGGATTTGCGCCCATGGCACCCCAAGGTCTCGCTGTCCTAGCGCCCGCCGTCCGAGGCCTTGCATACCTAGCGCCCACGGTACGCGTGCACCCTGCGCGCGTGAGCGCAGTGCAGGAATGATGTGTTCTTTATGTGGCTGGGCGGCATGCCACCTCTAAAATTTGGTTGCCCCAGGCCCGGCCGTTTGTGGCCTCGCCACAAATCCGGGCCTGGCTAAAGCTTATATTAAATTTCGCAATAGTTCTTTAAGAGTAATTACAGTCTATGTTCAGTGCTAATATGTTCTTGTAAGCATTATAATCTCTCAAAGATGCCCAGGATTGCTGTCCAGAGAAGTGGGAGCAATTGTACAATTAATGGAGTTCACTTTCAGGTGGTGTACTAAGCACCCTGGGGTGGCCATATACAGGGAACCTAAACGGTGCCTCACAACTGGTTACAATTGTATGGTGCACTATACATCCATTTAGTTCCCAGTCCATTCGGTGTTATTATGAATAGGTGTATGGACAGCTGTAGGACCATGGTACACCGGATCCACTGGCATTTGTTACTCACCACACAAATGTGTTTGTCCCAGCTGGTGTCAGACAGGTTCTATTGGAAGAAACAACAGGCTGCATGGGCAGGTACAGGTGATTTCCACCAGCTGAAAACGACTACTTTAGATCCAAACAGGAACGCTAGAACCCAGTTATTAAAAGTTCTGATTGGCTTTCATTAGGGAGTTACTAAAAAAATGTGCCCCCTGTTTGTGCCTGTCCTGCACTTTTGCACATTTTAGGAGCTGCACAAAGGCAGTACATCCCTGCAGCAAAGCGATTTTTAAACATGGAAACATTTTGGGCAAAGTCTAGCACAATGCGCGTCAGGTGGTTGGTGCTGAATCAGGGGTCTGTAGAACGAGGGGCAGTGTATTATTTCCATGAGCAGGTGGGGAAGAGACAAACACAGACAGGAGGTTACTGAGCAACAAGGTTTGAGATTATTTACTAACTAGCAGGTTGGACAAAACAATCATTAACCCTTATTAGTCTGAGAATGACTGCAAATCTGCTGGGATGGGCACCGCACGATTAATGGAGGTACCTGCTTAGGGAGGTTATATATATATATATATATATATATATTGGAAAGTGTCTTAGGTTTTGCAGATTACATTTCTGATGAGTCCCCCCTTCAGTCTATGCTGGTTTGGTGTTCTGGTACCTGATGGCTATGTTACTACCTTCCCTAGCTTCTCCCTTTATTGGCAAATTTGCTTTTTTCTGTGTATTTTCTTTTTACATTTTTGGAAAAACAATGTAAACAAGAAAAACTCAGTAGGTTCATCGTACTGTATATTTACAAATATATATATAGGTACAGTGTATTCATATGCAGAAAGGCAGACATTAATCTAGGTAGAGGCTTAGCAGAAGGATAGCAATAGACCTACAAAAATCTATATAAAATGTAATGTTTCTCTTTTATTTGACCTATATTGCTGCTGTGTTACACAATTATTAACATTTATCAGTTTAACATTAGATAACACATTAGATAGATGGAGAGAGAGATTAAATAGATGGATAGATAGACAGACAGACAGATAGATATATAGAATGATAATAGCTAGATAGATAGATAGATAGATAGATAGATAGATAGATAGATAGATAGATAGATAGATAGATAGATAGATAGATAGATAGATAGATAGATAGATACATAGATAGATACATAGATAGATGACAGACAGACAGATATATTGATACATAGATAGATGACAGACAGACAGACAGACAGACGGATAGATAGATAATGATAGATAATAGATAGAGAGACAGACAGACAGAGACAGAGAGACAGAGAGACAGACAGACAGACAGACAGACAGATGATAGATAGATAGATAAACAGACAGACAGATAATAGACAGACAGACAGATGATAGATAGATAAACAGACAGATAGATAGATAGATAGATAGATGATAGACAGACTGTGTAACTGCTGTACAGAACACCTGTACCTGCCCATTCCATCGGCGATTCTACACAAGTGAAACCAAACCAGAAAAGAACCACATTCAGAAAAAATGTTTATTATTGTTTCTTTCTTTTTTTTTTTTTACATAAATAAATATGTATATTTATGATATTGACAAACGATACAAAGAAACATACCCTCAACCGTGGTATTTTAGAATAAAACGAAATTTATATTCTCAAGAATCTTACAATATTTCTTTAGTGTTGCAAAATTCTGTAGATTCATAAAGACATGATGCGCAATCAGGTCCGGACTGAGAATTAAAACAGGCCCTGGCATTTCAGGTACACAGAAGCCCAATCAGCCCACATATAGGTCCAAACAACCCCACCAGCCCACTAAATACTGACTTTCTATGGGACCTTATAGCAGCTCCTCTGGCATTTGCCAGAACCCACAGATTGCCAGTCCGGGCCTGTGCGCAATCCTCAGAACCCGACAGCCGTCTCCCACTTGCTTCTGACTCCTTATAATTCCCAATTTGTAGAGGCCAGGCTGTCAGGGGATCATGGGAGATGTAGGCTGAATAACCCCCAAACAAAGTGCATCAGGAGCAGGTTGGTTTCCTGCTACAAATTATATGAAACTCTCTTCTTCAGGGAGATTACCCGGTGGCAGGGAATAGTTTATATCAAGCGTTTATGGGTCGGTGCTTATCCAGTGGCTGTTTGGTATTTTGTTTTTTTTGTTTACCCCACTATGTACAAAGTCATTATATACATTTACATTGGCAGTGCTAATTGTCTGAGAGTCTTGTGATCCTGTGAGTTAGGGACTTGGGGAGTAGAGATGTCGCGAACTGTTCGCCGGCGAACTTGTTCGCGCGAACATCGGGTGTTCGCGCTCGCCGGAAGTTCGCGAACGTCGCGCGACGTTCGCCATTTTGGGTTCGCCATTGTTGGCGCTTTTTTTTGCCCTCTCACCCCAGACCAGCAGGTACATGGCAGCCAATCAGGAAGCTCTCCCTTGGACCACTCCCCTTCCCTATAAAAACCGAAGCCCTGCAGCTTTTTTTCACTCTGCCTGTGTGTGCTGAAGAGATAGTGTAGGGAGAGAGCTGCTGCCTGTTAGTGATTTCAGGGACAGTTGAAAGTTTGCTGGCTAGTAATCGTTTTGATACTGCTCTGTTATTGGAGGGACAGAAGTCTGCAGGGGTTTGAGGGACATTTAAGCTTAGGTAGCTTTGCTGGCTAGTAATCTACCTTCTACTGCAGTGCTCTGTATGTAGCTGCAGTGGGCAGCTGTCCTGCTTCTGATCTCATCTGCTGACTGCTGCAATAACAGTAGTCCTTGTAAGGACTGCTTTTATTTATTTTTTTGTTCCAATACAGAGCAGTATCAAGCAGATTACTAGCCAGCAAACTTACTATCATCTGTCCCTGAAATCACTAACAGCTCTCCCCCTACACTATCTCTTCCAAGCACACACAGGCAGATTTTTCAGATACATTTTTGCCCTTGATCCCCCTCTGGCATGCCACTGTCCAGGTCGTTGCACCCTTTAAACAACTTTAAAATCATTTTTCTGGCCAGAAATGTCTTTTGTAGATGTTAAAGTTCGCCTTCCCATTGAAGTCTATGGGGTTCGCGAACCGTTCGCGAACCGCTCGCAATTTTGCGCAAGTTCGCGAATATGTTCGCGAACTTTTTTTCCGACGTTCGCTACATCCCTATTGGGGAGAGGTCCCTGAAGCTGGGAGACATATCCAAGTCCTCATCCTCCTCTTCCTCCAGGCACTTGCTGGATAAGGACGAGCACTTACAGCCGTGGGGACTGATCCTGTGGGAGTTACTTTTGCCTTCCTTCTTGTGCTTCACCCTCCTGTTCTGGAACCAGATTTTCACCTGTTTCTCCGAAAGGTTCAAGTAGGTGGCAATTTCAATGCGCCTGAGCCGCGACAAGTACATGTTGGAGGCAAATTTACGCTCCAGTTCCAGGAGTTGGGTGCTGGTGAAGGCTGTGCGCATTCTCTTATTGCTGGGCAGTTGGCTGGCTGAGCTGTCTGGGGGCACATGGAAAAAGAGCTGTCAGTATATCTGCACCTTACACACATCCAATTAAAGATTATTTGTATAAGCTTTTACAGAGCTACAGGAATTATGTGTTCTATCCCAAAATACTTTTTCAAGGAACCGACAACTAGAACTATCACTAATAAACTCATATCCTAACCTGCTAAGGCAGGGATCCCGAATCTTTTATCCATGAGTCATATTCAAATGTAAAAAGAGTTGGGGAGCAAAATAAGCATACTTGGTAGCCCCTATATGGATTGGCAGCCTACAGGAGACTCTGTTTGGAAGCACACAGGGTTTTTATGCAACAAAAACTTTCCTCCAAGCCTGGAATTCAGAAAAAAGCACCTGCTTTGAGGCCACTGGGAGCAACATCTAAGGGGTTGGAGAGCAATATGTTACTCAAGAGCAACTGATTGGGGATCACTGTGCTAAGGCATCCAGTCATCCATATTCCAAGTCCTATACAGTATATGACTATTCATTGATTAAGCATTACTCAACTGGGCACATTGGCATAAAGAACAATTAGACTAGTGCGCACAAGTGTAGCTCCCAGAGCAATCATTGTACATTGTAATAAGTATAAGGGAACTTACCGACAGAGATGCAGTGGAACTGCCTGGGGTCGGGGAGTGGGTAGGCTGCCTGGTACAGAGCTGGTCCATGGCTGAGGTTGATGCCAGAAGAAGAGTGCTGCCTGCCCAAGGTTGTGGGACAGTACTGGGTGCCAAAGGAGGTGAAGGAAGCTTTGAGCAGAGGGATGGCAGGTGGAGGTGGGTGCATGTGGGAGTCAGTGATACACATGGGACACACACACAGGAGTCCGGATTTACGAGAGTGGCAGGACCCAGCTGACAATCCATGCAAGGGGTGAGGGCGGTGCACCGCATAGGGGAACAGAGGACGGATGTTCTCGTCCTTCTTCTCGTTTGTCTCCCTTAGGATAAGGGAATCCACTAGGAAGGAGTGAGGCATGAGTGCAGTAGCCAGGCTTTGGTTGGTAGAGTGCCAAATTACTGGAGAAGACAAGCAGAGCAGGTGGGAGGCAGAGAGCGTGAGTGTGTGAGCGGTGTTAGAGTTAGTGTTAGAGCGCAGGGTGCTGGCCAGCAGTGTGTGGTGCTGAAATCCTAATCCCGACAATTAAATAGGCTCCGGCCATGTGATCTCGGGTGCACTCAATAGCCTTTTTGTGCCTTTTCTCTTGGCATTCACTCTGCACGCTCCCTCATTATTTCACTTGTTCACTAAATGAACTGCATAATGTACTCAATTCTTGTCAGCCCCACCCACGCCCTGACAGGCGTCTCCCACCCTCCTCTTTGCTTTTTGGGGGGGCTGATTTTCTCATTCACTTTCTATTTAATATTCTTTTATCGCTCTCACTCGGGACTGGGGGGGGGGTACAGGTGGGACCTCTTATGAAAATATTTCCAGGAATTAATAAAGCCCTTTTCATTATCTGCCCAGCAGCATCCCTTATCCACCAGACACCTGTAGCTTGTGTGTGTGTGTCCCTTATCTCCTGTCATTCTGTCACCTTCCCACAGTCTACTCACCTTGTGGTGTCACCCCCTCCTCCATTCTGTCATTTCATACCCACCTTAATATGGCACTGACATCTACATACAGGACTTCATTCCTCGATTCATTCCTACATTATATCACCTGTGTTTCACAAACCTATTTCTGATACCTCCCACCAACATTAATCTGTCTCCTTAATACAATTAGCACCTACAAATAACATTATCAGCTCACCTACATTATATTACCTTGGCCAAACACACCTAATTCTCTAACTCCTTATTCTGTTGCTCACATACCTAATTCTGTCAGTCATACCTACCTGATATTGTTACACTAGTATACACCTATATATACAATGGTGAAGAAACCACGCTTTTGTCCAAAATGGTATTCGAGCAGCACCTATAGTATGTGGGTCCACTGGTCCACGTGTGAATTAAAAAAGTCAGGGGGAGTAGGTGCACTACACAGTGTTTCGATCTCTAAATCTGAAAAGAAAAAGCAATCCCAATAGTGCAACAGACCTATAACATGGACGCAATGTTTTACATGCGCATCTACCAGGGGTAAGCGTCGACGGTAATCTGCCGTTAAAAATTATACTGCACTATTGTAGCTTTTTCCCTATAGGCACAACCATACACAACGCAAGTCCAGATAAAGTCCTAACACACACAGGCTCGTTAACTACAAGGCTTTTGTGAGTAGTTCTGCATACTAAAACATTGCATCCATGTTATAGGTCTGTTGCACTATTGGGATTGCTTTTTCTTTTCAGATTTAGAGATCGAAACACTGTTGTCTAGTGCACCTACTCCCCCTGACTAGTATACACCTATATATCTATATATCTATCTATCTATATCTATATCTATATCTATATATATATATCATATTCTGTCCCTTTATAACCACCCTATTGTACTTTTATTCTATGGCATATTCCCCATTGATCAGATCCATTAAGCACTTGCAGAATTCTCTTATCACTTTGTGCCCCATATTCTGATTTCCTACATATTGCGCTAAGACACATCCATAATTACAGTGTTGTCGTACTTTCCTTTTTCTGTTACACCTATACCATTCATTGTGTCCAGTAACCCACCTATGTTTTCTCTCTCCTAAATATTTACATTTCTTTCTATTGCCTTAGATTTATCCTGCTGCCCAGTAACGGGGCGATTTAGGTCCAATTATTATCTGCAAGTAAGTATGGCTTTTGTAATAATTATAATATATATATATATATATATATATATATATATATATATATATATATATATATACCAAAACGGTCTGCACTCTCTAAAACTTTGTTGTTAATCACCGGGTGCTGCATAAAATAGTTGATAATGCAAATATTCACAAATGATGCGCACTCCGTTTCTTCATATTCTCAAACATTTTGACAAAGGTTGAAGAGAACAACCAAAACGTTAATGTGACATATATCATGGAATAAAAGAAAAAGAATATGAAGAGAACCGAAACGCGTTGATGTGGGGTAGATTGTAATACTCCAATAAAAGCCTTTTTTCATAATACTCGTGAGTGCTCTTAACCATTCTATATGCTCTTTCTTGAAGAAGCACCCGGGATATGACTAGTTAATGGTGCCGGTGCTGGTTCAACAATATGACTACATATATATTGTGATGTTTGGGGGATCACAGCGGGGTTCTTTCACCAAACATGCAGGCCACTCCACGTTAAGGGAAACATTTAGTTTATTTTCTTCAGTTCAAATAAATCTCTCACAGACAAGCAGTGGCATAAAAAATCAAAACAGCTTCAGTTCAGCAACAAAATAAGTCCCAACAAAAGAGCCATGTACTTGCAGTGTCCAGTCTGCTGGGAGTGAACTCCTTAGTCTTTTAGAAAGGAATTTTCTCCAACTCCACAGTGAGTAGCCACACATGAAAACCAAACTTTTCAGTTTAACACAGCAGTGAGTTTCCACACCTGAGAAAAAACTCCCACACCTTTCACCTGCTGCTCACCTCCATTAAACACCCCTTGGATGTCCAGCCTACCTCTGGCTGGTTAACACCCATGGTGTCTTTTAAAGAGGTAATTTTAAAACCTAAAGAATGGGGATATATATCGGTCATCTACAATAAATCCCCCCCAGCTTCTACAATATATATATATATATATATATATATATATATATATATATATATATATATGTATATATATATATATATATATATAGTCAAATGCAAAAATGACGGCACTCACAGACAAAAAATCAAATGGTCAAATAAGGTGAAACCATACGGTTTATTGTGATCCTACGTTTCGGTTCCTTCTTGGAACCTTCGTCAGGGAAACCCTGATTTTCATTTAGGCTGGCACCCAGGCTATTATTCACTTTATGGTGTGCGCTCCACAAACGGACTATATATATATATATATATATATATATATATATATATATAAAACAAAAAAGTCCAGACCAATTCAAGGTAAATGAAAAATTTGTATTTTACCAGTATACAAGTAGTCATGCAAACATGCAACGTTTCGGAGCTCCCGCCCCTTTGTCAAGCATTATTTCTCACAATGACATCATATCCTATTTAACCTGTCCCATGACATTAGACACACCTACTTCTTACATGGTATTAACTGTTTAACACACATAAATAGTAGCACAATAGTTTCACTCCAATTACATTATATCAATATCACATATGTGTCACATAATTTCAGTCATTATGCACAGTGTGTCTAATTCCCATAGTTCAATCCTGTCTTACTCATACACCATTTAAATAAATGCATAAAGATCATATTCTTTGTTAAGCCCTTTTGGATGCAGCGTCTGTAATGTGTGAATCCAATATTTCTCTCTCTTTTGGAGTTGTAGGAGTCTGTTGCCCCCCCCGTCGTGGGGGGGCAACAGACTCCAGTACAAGAAATCTGAGGGATGCAGCAGTATGTCTCGCCAATTTAAAATGAGCTGGAACTGGTAATTTAACCACTTCCTTCCTAATCGTAGATTTATGTTGACTTATTCGGTCTCTGATCGGTTGTATCGTTTCCCCTATGTATGCCAGCCCACACGGACACTTGATCATGTATATCACGTATCCTGAGTCACATGTGTAGTGACCACGAATATCGAATTGCTTTCCTGAATGTGGGTGTGTGAAGACATTAGTGCGTATAACGCTCGAACATTGGTTACATCTCCCACATGGATACATACCATCCTTAAGTGGGGCTAACATTCTCTGTGGGTTAATACGTGAGGTAATCAACAATAATGTTTAGCCGCACACCACTTACTTGCTTGCTGGGTGCATCCGTATCCCTGGCAGCCTCCAAGCCAAATATTGTACAGATATGTGAAGTGGGAAGGAGCACACCAAAATGTCCAGGCAATGCCTTAATTCATATGCAGATTTATTGAGTGCACAAGCTTTCGGGGTCAGAACCCCTTCCTCAGGTGCAATACAGAAACAATGAACACAGTGCAATTTGAACATTCCACCCCCCAGTGCACACAGGAAATCAAACCCTGCATGTGACTTGTTAACCCTTCCAGACCTTACAATAACGCATGTATCCCAAGTGATTATAGTCAATCTGTGTGTATATTACACGAATCAAATATCATAGTCCTCTTTATCTGAAAAATGTGACAATAAATATCTTGTTAAAAACAATGTAACAAAATAGTATATGCAATGTAACAAAATAGTATATACAATGTATAAAATCTATAGAAAACATCTCAATCCAAAACATTCGTTAAGCCCCCTAGGGGTAAGCGAATCTATTTTGTTAATCCAAAAAGTCTCCCTCCTGAGTAACTGCTGATTAATATTACCCCCTCTGGGCATCTTGATCTGCTCCAATATGGTCCACCTCACCTGAGCAGCAGTGTGTTTTGCATGATAAAAATGTTTAGCCACTGATAGTTCAGTTATGAATTTGGCTGCATCTTCATTTTTTAGTTTTTCTTTTTCAGGATTGTAATTCCTTATATTGCTTTTATGTTCGTTTAAACGAATTTTTATACATCTTGATGTTTGCCCAACATAGGGCAGACCACACGGGCACTTAATCAGATATATTACATTGGAGCTGTTACAGGTGAAGTGGCCTCTTATCTTAATTGGAGTTCCTTTGTTGGGGTGCGCAATACTGTCACCCTTGATGATACCTGTGCAGTGTGCGCATTTAATACACTCAAAGGTACCCATTCTCAGAGGTGCTAACAGTCCTGTCGTTTTTGGTTTTTCCAGAATCTTTTTGGAGACTGTCTGGCCAATTGTTTTCCCTCGTCTGTAAGAAAATTGTGGGGTGTCCCTAAAGATTTTCCCTACTTCCTTATCATTTCTTAGAATTTTCCAGTTTTTTAATATGCTTCTTTTTACAAATGGAGTTAGAATGCCAAAAGTTGTGACAAATGTTATTCTATTTTTTCTAGGTTTTTTCATTATTTGTTTCCCTTTTCTGGCGAGCAAATCTTCACGTTTGATTTTTTTAATTTCATGATTAACCATTTGTAAATTTTCTTTATTATAGCCCCGTTCTACAAATTTTTTAACCATTCCCTCGGATTCCAGGTCATATAATTTGTCATTAGAGGTAATTCTCGTAACCCTCTTTAGTTGGCCATGGGGTAGACTCTTGAATACTCCTGGGGGATGGCAACTACTAGGCAATAGAGTTGTGTTACAATCAGTTGGTTTGTAATGCATTGTAGTGATTAGGCTATTGTCCACAATTGAAATATTGACATCCAAAAAGGCCAATGTTTGCTCCAAATATTCGGATGTAAATTTAATTGTCTGATGGGCCTTATTTAGTTCTTGCGTCATTATTTCAAATTGTTCTATATTGCCATCCCATACTAGAAATATGTCATCCACATAGCGCCAATAATGCAGAATACGTTCTTTCCACTTAGGGTTATTTAGTATATATTTATTTTCAAATTCGTACATGAACGTATTCGCATATATTGGCGCCATGTTCGCCCCCATTGCGCAGCCCATTTGTTGGACAAAAAATTGTTCCAATAAAACGAAATAATTTCGTGTGAGGACCAGATCCAAAACATTACATGCGAAATTAATTTAATACGTGAGGTACCTAAATCGGCTTTCACCAGTCTATCCAGGCCCGGACTGGCAATCTGTGGGTTCTGGCAAATGCCAGAGGGGCTGCTATAAGGTCCCATTGAAAGTCAGTATTTAGTGGGCTGGTGGGGCTGTTTGGGCCTCTATGTTGGCTGAGTGGGCCTCTGTGTACCTGAAATGCCAGGGCCTATTTTAATTCTCAGTCCGGACCTGAGTCTATCCCTCAGGTTTTGTGGCCGTTTGTAAGATAGCAATGGAGGTTCCTCAAACTCTCTAATCCCTGGATAGGCCTTACGTAAAAGTGGCCAATGTTTATATATAATCTGGTGAACTTTACGTGCACAGGGATGATATATATGTACAAACGGAATTCTGGTTTGTCTCTCTGTTCTCTGTGGCTTTTCTTGGATACTAGAATGCCGATCTAGGTCCCTCCCATACTTCTCTCTTCAATATTTCATCAGGGTAACCCCTCTGTTCAAATTTGGTAGTCATTTCCTCCAGGCGTATATCTAACTTTTCTTCCTCTGTTACTATGCGTCTTACCCTTAGCAACTGGGATCTGGGGAGAGAAGAAATATTAGCCCTTGGATGTGCGCTCTCATATCTTGATAAATTATTGCGATCTGTAGGCTTTACAAAAAGATCAGTGCATAGTTGTGTTCCCTTACGATAGACTTTGGTATCTAAAAATACCACCATTTCACGACTATGTACTAATGTAAATTTGATAGTGGAAACACAATTATCAAGATATGTTTTAAATTCCAGCAGGGATTGAACGTCACCCCTCCAGATGACCATCAGGTCATCGATAAAACGCCACCACTTTATGCAATGTTTATCATGCAGGTCATGTGTATATACATAATGGTTCTCAAATTGACTCATAAACAAGTTGGCGTAGGTAGGGGCGACGTTCGATCCCATCGCGGTACCCTGTAATTGGAGATAAAAGGTGTCCTGAAACAGGAAATAGTTCTTATGTAGTATTAGTGCTAATAGTTCCATAAAAATTTTTTTCTGCCTCTCATCATATTCAGAAGCCTCTAGTGTGGCCTGTATGGCCTCCATTCCCAGATCATGAGGTATTGATGTATAGAGGCTACATACATTGAAGGCAGTCAATATAACCTCCCCCTCTCCTAGATCTATATTCTGTAAAGCACGCAAAAAATGTGAAGTATCCTTGACATACGATTTACCCAACGGTACAAAGGGAGCCAAGACCTTATCCAGAAATATAGCTAATGGGGCCAATACTGAGTTTACACCCGCCACTATGGGGCGTCCTGGAGGGAACTGTTGATCCTTATGTATTTTGGGAAGGGTATAAAACACCGGTATACAGGGAAATTTTTGTATTAAATACTCCTTTAAATCCTCATTGATTACTCCCTCCATATGATAGCGTGTTACCAAATCTAGGATCAAACCTGCAATTTCATTAGTTGGATCCCCCTGTAAACGTGCATACGTATATTCATCATTCAGCTGTCCCAAAATTTCTCTAGTATAATAACTCTTGTCCATAATAACCAAGGCCCCACCTTTGTCGGCAGGTTTATAAACCACAGTTTTGTCCCTCATCAGAAAGTCCAAAGATTTACGTTCTGTATTGGTCATATTATTCGTGTATCTCATAGATCGCAGGCCCTTAGAATCATGGAACCAATGATTAATATCCCTAGATATAAGATTAATGACAGTCTCCACAGGATGGGAGGAGGTGGGAGGTAAATATTGGCTCTTTTTCCTTAAGCCAAACTGTTTTATGGACAAAGAATGTGTCTGAATATCCCCCTCAATCCTTTTATCCGCAAACTGTACCTTCAGTCTCATTAATCTGAAAAATCGCTGCAAATCTATATCTAGGGAAAAAGTGTCAAATTTGGTACTGGGGCAAAATGACAAGCCTTTCTGCAACAAATGTAATCCGGATTCAGAAAGTACCTTATTTGAAATATTAATCACTAGCGAGGTCCCTTCTTCGGTTTCCCCGCGCCCGCTGTGCGTGTCTGCCGTGGTCTGGTTGCTGCGGCTATATCCTCTCCTGTGCCGTGTTCCTCGCGCTCCCCGCCGCTTGAAGGAACGCTGTCCTCCCCTAAAAAATAAGATCCTGATGAACACGGCACAGGAGAGGATATAGCCGCAGCAACCAGACCACGGCAGACACGCAAGTCTATCGTAAGGGAACACAACTATGCACTGATCTTTTTGTGAAACCTACAGATCACAATAATTTATTAAGATATGAGAGCGCACATCCAAGGGCTAATATTTCTTCTCTCCCCAGATCCCAGTTGCTAAGGGTAAGGCGCATAGTAACAGAGGAAGAAAAGTTAGACATACGCCTGGAGGAAATGACTACCAAATTTGAACAGAGGGGTTACCCTGATGAAATATTGAAGAGAGAAGTATGCAGAGTGAGGGACCTAGATCAGCATTCTAGTATCCAAGAAAAGCCACAGAGAACAGAGAGACAAACCAGAATTCCGTTTGTACATATATATCATCCCTGTGCACGTAAAGTTCACCAGATTATATATAAACATTGGCCACTTTTACGTAAGGCCTATCCAGGGATTAGAGAGTTTGAGGAACCTCCATTGCTATCTTACAAACGGCCACAAAACCTGAGGGATAGACTGGTGAAAGCCGATTTAGGTACCTCACGTATTAACCCACAGAGAATGTTAGCCCCACTTAAGGATGGTATGTATCCATGTGGGAGATGTAACCAATGTTCGAGCGTTATACGCACTAATGTCTTCACACACCCACATTCAGGAAAGCAATTCGATATTCGTGGTCACTACACATGTGACTCAGGATACGTGATATACATGATCAAGTGTCCGTGTGGGCTGGCATACATAGGGGAAACGATACAACCGATCAGAGACCGAATAAGTCAACATAAATCTACGATTAGGAAGGAAGTGGTTAAATTACCAGTTCCAGCTCATTTTAAATTGGCGAGACATACTGCTGCATCCCTCAGATTTCTTGTACTGGAGTCTGTTGCCCCCCCACGACGGGGGGGGCAACAGACTCCTACAACTCCAAAAGAGAGAGAAATATTGGATTCACACATTACAGACGCTGCATCCAAAAGGGCTTAACAAAGAATATGATCTTTATGCATTTATTTAAATGGTGTATGAGTAAGACAGGATTGAACTATGGGAATTAGACACACTGTGCATAATGACTGAAATTATGTGACACATATGTGATATTGATATAATGTAATTGGAGTGAAACTATTGTGCTACTATTTATGTGTGTTAAACAGTTAATACCATGTAAGAAGTAGGTGTGTCTAATGTCATGGGACAGGTTAAATAGGATATGATGTCATTGTGAGAAATAATGCTTGACAAAGGGGCGGGAGCTCCGAAACGTTGCATGTTTGCATGACTACTTGTATACTGGTAAAATACAAATTTTTCATTTACCTTGAATTGGTCTGGACTTTTTTGTTTTATATATATGATTTGTCCATACAAATGGACTAAGTCGCGGACGGGTTGAGTGCTCCACTCTATTTTTGTACAAATATATATATATATATATATATATATATATATATATATATAAGTGTCCTAAATAAGGCATGCACTCACAGGTATTATCCAAGGTGAAAAACAGCTGGCACTCTAGACTTTCTCAATATATATATATATATATATATATATATATAGATATATATATACACATTTATATGTGTAATGTATATAGATGTATATATAGTCATTATTCTATTGTTTAATGACAATGCTAGTAATATGGTTATTAATTAATAATTTGTTAATTAATTATCAAAGACTAAGATATTTCTATATATTTTTGTGCTTGCTTATGTGCAAGTGTGTGCAAGAGAGAGAGAGAGAAATAAGAAGGCTGCTTGGATTTCACTTTCACCATGAATACACAACTATAAGGGAATCACAGGAGGCAATAGCATTTTCTAATCAAATAATCTTTCATGAAGATAAATAGATTTATAAATTCATACTTAGCCCCAAAATCTGCTTGTGTGTGTTATGACTAATGAAATCTTTTTAATCGCCTTAATGGATAATGCATATTAATAATGACATGGAATATTAAGACCATAGAAAGCCTTTTTGCTTTGCATAATTGATGTTCATGCTTTTTTTTTTTTTATCTTTTTCTCCCCCGAAAAGTAGTTGGGGTGGGCTGAGCAGAAGGACAGGGGGCTATAAACTGGATATTATTGTGGGGTAGAAACCAGCTCTGCACCTGCAAATCAACCCCCTCAGGCAAGAAAACCAAATGCGCCTTGGGGGAAAGAGTTAACTCAGTGCCCCCCAACCAAAGCCAAAGGGAATATCTTTTTTAATAAAAAATAAAAAAAAAAAGTTTTTTTTCAGCTTGGACCTCATTGAATGTCATTGAAGAAAGTTGTGAATACAGAATAAAGAGAAGCGAATTAAAGTGTGTGACAGCAGAGGATAAGAAGCACAAAAGCATTTCTGTCACACTTTGGGCAAAATCCGTGGGCTATTTAACCAAGCTTCTCAATGATTGAATTAAGTAATAGGAAAACATTTTCTTTCACTTTAGAGCCATTAGAGGAAAAACTTCAAAGCGAATGGCACTTTCTCATTTCCAGCCGGACAATGGGATCTGTTTGCTGCTCAAATGTTTCGGGGAGATTGTTTGGCAATTATGGGTTCAAACAAACCTGTGAAGTCCTGTGAAACCTTGTTCCACCATTTTTTTTATTCCTCAAAAGTTAAAATTGTTGCATTTTTAACCACTAAACAAGTAGATTTTTTTTTTCAGTCGAAATGAATAGGGAGAGGCCATGTGTTTAGCCAGATCTGGTCCAATGGACTTCAGGTTTGTGTTTTTGGTACATTAGAAGCTTTGCATGCTGTGACCAGTTATTTGTGGCACATCTGGGGGGGTCTGACTGCTTTAAGAAAAATCATTTTTGGCACATGGAGAAAAACCGATTGCTGTAAATACAATTCTTTGAGGCAAAACGAGAGTCCACCTACTATAAGGAGAATACTTTTTAGCACATAAAAGGGGGATGTATTGCTTTAAAGGAGAACTAAACCCTAAAAATGAATATGGCTAAAAATGCCATATTATATATACTGAACTTAATGCACCAGCCTAAAGTTTCAGCTTGTCAATAGCAGCAATGATCCAGGACTTCAAACTTGTCACAGGGGGTCACCATCTTGGAAAGTGTCTGTGACACTCACATGCTCAGTGGGCTCTGAGCAGCTGTTGAGAAGCTAAGCTTAGGGCTCGTCACTAATTATCCAGCAGAAAATGAGGTTGGTCTGTAATATAAGCTGATGCTACAGGGCTGATTATTAAATTCTGATGCTAATTGCACTGGTTTCTGTGCTGCCATGTAGTAATTATCTGTATTAATAACTAATCAGCCTTATAGTGTGACATTTCTATTCTATGGGGCACATTTACTTAGCTCGAGTGAAGGATTAGAATGAAAAATACTTCGAATTTCGTAATATTGTTTTGGCTACTTCGATTCAACGGATTTAATCGTTCGATCAAACAATTTTTCATTAGATTGGAAATTGCTAGGAAAGCCTATGGGGACCTTCCCCATAGGCTAACATTGGTGTTCGGTAGGTTTTAGGTGGCGAAGTAGGTGGTCAAAGTTTTTTTTAAAGAGACAGTACTTTGACTATCAAATGGTCGAATAGCCGAACGATTTTTAGTTCGAATCGTTCAAAATCAAATCAAATAAATCCTTCGACTTCGATATTCATTTACATTGGCAGTAAGTGACAGCAGCACAGAGCATGTGCGGTGAATCAGCAGAAAAGAAGATGGGGAGCTACTGGGGCATCTTTGGACACACAGATCTTTACTGCTAAAGGGCTGTGGTTGCCTTGGGCTGGTACAGAAGCCCAAAACATCATGTACACCATTTCTACCTACTTCTTTAGTTAAGCATTAGTTCTCCTTTAAGGACATTTATTTATTGCAAAAGCATGGCGGCATTTACCAGGCAGTTACCATACAGAATAACAATAGACATTTTTACATAATACGACTATGCGTATTCATTTGACAAATTACCATTTGCTTTGATAATGACATCTAAGGCTAAAATAGATAAGCATATCCTAAATAACAGCTACAATCTGTCTCTCGTAAACCTTCAGTGTTAAAGTCCCCGTCTCAATGTAAAGCAAAGAAAGGAGGAATCGGCACACAGGAACAATTGCAACGTGGGGTAAACCCCTAAGTGTTTATTGTGTCATAGTTTGCACAACGTTTCGGGGGCACGCCCCTTCGTCAGGTACCTGACGAAGGGGCATGCCCCCGAAACGTTGTGCAAACTATGACACAATAAACACTTAGGGGTTTACCCCATGGTGCAATTGTTCCTGTGTGCCGATTCCTCCTTTCTTTGCTTTACATCGGAAATCGTGGGAGTGCCGTCTCCCCAGAGGATAGTGCACCAGGCTATCGAAAAAGGAAGGCGAGCGTGTGCGCTCACACTGTGTTCTACGAAAAGTCCGCGTCTCTGCATTCAGGGCTACAGTTTTACACCCCCAGTAAATCCAGCCAAAAATAATCCGACAAAACGAAGGAACTAGAACATTTTCATCTAAACAGTTACCATCAGAAAATAGTCTTATTTAAATTGTTATTATTATTATTATTATGGTACACAGTTTAGAAGTAATAAATTCCCCTTTACCAACCCTTTTCTGTTCTAAGATCCCAGTATAGAAGGGCAGGAAATTTATATTTATAAGAGAGCCAAGCGTAGCAAGAAATGTATAGAAATATATTCCACTCATTTCCTGAATAAAGGCTAAATAGATCCTTCACTTTTAATTGTTCCATTAACACTAGTGAGCAGTCACAATTTGTGAAGTAAAGCCAATCATTAAAAAAAAATCAGATATATTAAGTATTTTCTTCCACTGCTCACTAGTGTATATCGATGGGCGAATTTGTGGCATTTCGCAAATTTCCAGCGAAATTTGCGAAACGGTGGAAAATTTGCAAAACTGCTCTGGCATTTGGTTTTTATCGCCGGCGTACGTTTTTTTGGAAGCTGGTGTCCGCTTTTTTAAACGCTGGTGAATTTTCGCTGGCGAATTTTAGCGGCGGTTTCGCTAATTTATTCGCTGGAATTCGCCGCGAGTTCACGCCTGCCGAATAAATTCAAACATCACTATTCACAAAGCAACCCTGGCACCATATTTTTGAGCCCTATGAATGTGGTTGGTAATTAGCGCAAACTGTTAAGGCATAGGGCTGAATTAATTGGGAGGCACACGCGAGTCGAGGCACACGCCTTGGTTTGTAAATATACTAACAATTCTACAAAATTAAGAGGCGTTTGTTGAGGGTAATGACGGGTGACACCCTGATGACATCTACAAACAGAGATTAAATGCGCCTGAAAGTGACAGTGCGCCCAGTGGTGCGTTGTTAATAGGATCAGCTGAATCACTCGCTTGTGTCTTACATTAGTGAAAAGGTTTGTGCCCTCCTCCAGCCAGTAAGTCCATGACACATAACAAGGAAACAAGAACATTTTCCTCTAAACAGTTACCAACAGAAATTAAAATTTCTGTCTTTAAATTTAAATCTTATTTAAAGTATTATTATTATTATGGTACACAATTTAGATGTGGTAAATTCCCCTTTACTTTGCTTTACAGCTTGATTACAATGTGAGCAAAGAGAAATTAAAAATGTAACTGTTTAGTTTAGTCTTTTGAGGGGAACATTTAATTATTATTCATTTAATTAGTAACTAATTTAAACATAGAAGTATCACTGATGGCTGGCCATGTAATAATATTTAGGGCACATTGTAGGCTTTTGAACTGCCTGGGGTAGTTATTCTGAAAATGCCCTTCCCTTTTCTTTTTCAATAATTTTTATTTTTGGTTATACTAAATATAATACATTTAAACAAGAACAATACACGATAGCCAGTTCTTTTTGCATAGATGAGTTATGAAAATACCCTTCCATAGATTATTATTGTAACACTTACCCTGCAAACACACTTGTGGACCAGGGGATTATCAGAGAGAGAGACCTGCAAATTATTCTTCATTGCCTGGCACGACTTCCAAGCTGCATACTGCTGGTATTTGCCATAGGGCATATGTCAGTAGTGATAGACACTTTCTTTTCTGCAAACTAGGCAGCTATATACCTTTGATTGTCTTGCTTTTAGCAACTCCCCCTGGATCTCTTCAGGAGATCTTTTATATCCTTTTCTATCTAGCTATCTATCTATCTATCTATCTATCTATCTATCTATCATCTATCTATATCTATATCTATCTATCTATCTATCTATCTATCTATCTATCTATCTATCTATCATCTATCTATCTATCTATCTATCTATCTATTCTCTCTCTCTCTCTCTCTCTCTCTCTCTCTCTCTCTCTCTCTCTCTCTATTATCTATCTATCTGTCTGTCTGTCTATCTATCTATCATCTATCTATCATCTATTTATCTATCTATCTATCTATCTATCTATCTATCTATCTATCATCTAACTATATCTATATCTATATCTATCTATCATCTATCTATCTATCTATCTATCTGTCTGTCTGTCTGTCTGTCTGTCTGTCTGTCTGTCTATCTATCTATCCTCTATCATCATCTATTTATCTATCTCTATTGCATATTTATATTTATTTAAAATACAAATAACATATTAGGTGTAAGCTCATTTAATTTTTCTATCATCTATCTATTATCTATCTATCTATTTAAGCCCGGTCCAGCCAGCGGCACCTGGGAGAACAAGAAAGATGGAGCCACCACTGTCTGCACAAAGTACCCTGGGCTATGTAGATTTTTTTAAAGAAGTTTGCTCAATGTAGGGTGTCAAACAAACTGGCACCCCAAAGTGTTTTTTTTTTTATTGCTCCTAAAATACAGTCACTGCAGAGCTTCTAGTTTAGGAATACCCAAACAGAAGCCTTCCAGGTGTTTTTGTACTACAAGTGCCAGCATCACCCCAGACAGGCCATATAGCTGACACTATGACTGCAGATGGGGCACAATTATGAGATCTGCTGTATGGTTCCAGCTCCCCAACCCCTTACTACCGTCCATCACAAGCTAAGATTGAGAGCTGCGACTACCCCCCAATATGGTGGGGGCCCAGTTCCCTAATGTTAAGCCATTATTCTAACATATTCATACACATGGGGCCCAGGTGCACTGACATGAGCCTTTTCAGCTAAGGGGGAAGATCAGCTGAGTAAACCAGTAAACCAGTAAATCAGCCACTCCAAGTAACCAATTTTCAACCAGACTTAGACTATGAAAGATACAGGAATAATAAGTATTAGAAGTGAAAATATAAAGAGAAATTACAGGACCTGTTGACAATTGTGACGGCAACTAAAAACTTTTAGACTTTTCCTTATTCACCAAAACTACTCGACAATGAAAACAAACAGTGCATTAAACCAAAAAGCCAAACAAGTTATCCATATAAATGTTGCACAGCCTGGGGCCATTGAGACATGCTGGGAGCTGTAGTTCAGAATCATTCAGAGAGCTGCTGCAGGTTGGAAAGCCCATAAAAGTCAATAGAACTTGTATTAATGGCTGACACCATGGAGTGGCTTCTACCAGCAAAATACCCATTGTTGGACCATGAGAAATTAGCCTGATGATGTACTTCGCAATAGCCGGTCTCTGGATTGCCTTGGGTCATATTTATGTAAACAGGGGGATTGTGGTAGCCAAGGGCAGGTGTTGGCACAGAGTCTCTCTGCTGAGCCCAGGACACTACAAAGAAGCATCAATAGTCCCAACTACAATGTGGCAACACAAACTTGTCATTTTTATTTGTCACCCACTTTTGTTTTTGTGCGCTACACCTCACACGGAAGCCTCCTCTTCCCAACCCACTTGCATGGGCGGCTAGTCCAGGACAAAGCTTTAAGAGATCATCAATACAACAAAGATCACAAAAGGGGTAGCCGGCTTTATCAGCTGTATTCATGTAGCCTGGGCCTGTTCCCCTGTTCCAGTGTTAATGTAGCCGTGCAAGCTCCACCCTCTAATGGCCTTAAAGGTTTGTAGCATTTGCTGCTAATTGCAAAGACTTTTTAAAAAGACAAAGGGGAATCTATGTACCGGCTTAAGAGAACACACCACGGATTAGTAGCTTCCATAAAAATGACAATAAACAACAAACTGTCTGTATAATTTCAATAACAACTTCGGCAAATTTACACAAATTTAGGCTCATTCTGAATCACTTATTGCGCGTATTTATGTTATTATTTATATGGCGCCACCTTCGTAGGCATTGCTACACCTTTCTTACAATGCATTAAGAGTACAGAAAAGGGAGGGGTTGTGCCAGCAAATGAATATATATACAGGTATAGGATTCCTTATCCCGAAACCCGATATCCAGAAAGCTCAGAATTATGGAATGGCCGTCTCCCATAGACTCCATTTTATCCAAATAATCCAAATTTTTAAAAATGATTTCCTTTTTCTCTGTAATGATAAAACAGTAGCTTGTACTTGATCAAAACTAAGATATAATTAATCCTTATTGGAAGCAAAACCAGCCTATTGGGTTTATTTAATGTTTAAATGAATTTCTATTAGACTTAAGGCATGAAGACCCAAATTACGCAAAGATCCGTTATACGGAAAACCCCAGGCCCCGAGCATTCTGGATAACAGGTCCAGTACCTGTATATGCACCTCCATATGATATTTAGTACCAGGGGGTGTGAGAGTCAAAAAAGGAAGGAGAACTCTGCCCCCCAGAGCTTACAATCTAACCCCTATATGTGATAAAAGGCACAAAGTTTGCCCAGAACCATTTATCCATTGTAACCAAGATGTTTGCTTTTTAACAGTTGACCACTAAATGCTGGCACTAAGGGAAATACTACTTGTGCTGGTCTGAAACTTGCAGGGTTTACCTGCATATCCAATTTGGGTACTGATCAGGCAAACAATATAACCCAGATTGACCATGTGACCTGCTTTAGAGCCACCACTGCTTGTCTTCTCTTTGTTACTTCTTATATACACTGTCCAACAAATACTGTACCTAAATAGCTTTTTATAGAGAGATCATAAATAGATCTAATGAGTCTAAGGGTAAAGTCACACTGGGCGATTCGGGTAGATTTAGTCTCCCTGAACGCCTTCCCTCACTCTTGCTTGCGCTGGCTAAAATGAAAAATCACTGGCGCTAAGCACACGCGGCAATTCGTTTTCCGAAGTCGCCCAAAGTTTCCTCGTGAGGCAAAAGGCTTTATCTAAAGTACCATCCAGACAAGAACATTAAACAAGAGAAACTTGCTACAGAAATTTGCAAATACATCCAGAAAAAGATTGAACAGCTTGAGGCTGGTGAGAGTTTAAAGGGATCCTGTCATCGGAAAACATGTTTTTTTCAAAACGCATCAGTTAATAGTGCTACTCCAGCAGAATTCTGCACTGAAATCCATTTCTCAAGAGAGCAAACAGATTTTTTTATATTTAATTTTGAAATCTGACATGGGGCTAGACATTTTGTCAATTTCCCAGCTGCCCCTGGTCATGTGACTTGTGCCTGTACTTTAGGAGAGAAATGCTTTCTGGCAGGCTGCTGTTTTTCCTTCTCAATGTAACTGAACGTGTCTCAGTGAGACATGGGTTTTTACTATTGAGTGTTGTTCTTAGATCTACCAGGCAGCTGTTATCTTGTGTTAGGGAGCTGTTACCTGGTTACCTTCCCATTGTTCTTTTGTTTGGCTGCTGGGGGGAAAAAGGGAGGGGGGTGATATCACTCCAGCTTGCAGTACAGCAGTAAAGAGTGATTAAAGTTTATCAGAGCACAAGTCGCATGACTTGAGGCAGCTGGGAAATTGACAATATGTCTAGCCCAATGTCAGATTTCAAAATTGAATATAAAAAAATCTGTTTGCTCTTTTGAAAAATTGATTTCAGTGCAGAATTCTGCTGGGGCAGCACTATTAACTGATTCATTTTGAAAAAATAATTTTTTCCCATGACAGTATCCCTTCAAGCAATCTGAGTCAGGCCACCCCTAGCAGCCAGTACAGTTCACACAGTAGTAACAGTTTTAGAAACTGGATTCAAGGGTCTCAAAGCAGACAGTCCAGAAGTTCTACGTCTTCAGAGAGCTTTTCTGACTATTGGGCCAAATGGGATGAACAGGCATTCAACCATAAAAAAGAGGGTTCTTCAGAGAAGACCTAGCAAAAGTCAAAGGACTTAAAAAGGAAAAAGTTTTTTTTAACCATTTGGCTAATATCATGGTCATTTCCTATTCCTTTATGGGGAAAAAAATCCTTAATAATGGAAGAATATATTATTGTGGAATGAAAGCAGTATAATGAAGAACGCATAACCATGGCAACTACTGTGCCTAAATAGGAAGAGCGCTGTGAGTACGATAGAAGCCTTTGAGGAAGTCCATAGTGACGAAATGCGTTCAGGCGGGGCTTAGTGACGTCACCCAGGGTGCACCCGGGAAAGACACACGCTGTGAGGAGAGGATTCTGCCGGCTTGTAACAAACTGAACCCCAAGCGCAGCGGATCCGGCAAGAGTATTGCGGACATGGAAAAGACTGCTATATGCCCATTCTACTTGTTTTTATGTGAGTGTGATTTTAACTTATGCACTATTTATTAAAGAAACGTTTTTACACTATATGAAGCGCTCTTCCTTTAGCAAACTTGGACAGCACTAGAATAGGAGTAGTGAACAAACCCACAGATAGGCGCATAATTAATCTAAACGACTGTGAGTACCCACCTTCCCCTGATGGTGACCCTTTAAAAAACAAGGCTAATTCTACTTTTGGTGGATATTGGAGTGGGTCCCACAAGTAATATATTGCTTTGCACAAAGAGGTGGCTGATTACCAAAATATACTACACTATATTACTTACATTTTCTTTTTTTGTCTTCTCCTGGGCTTCCTTGTGAGGCGCTGTTTTACAGATTGTTTGATCAAAAGTCAAAGGACGACCGTAGCAAAAGAACACGCTCAAACCCTCAAGAAGCTGAAAGGTGGTTCAGACAAGCTGAGTGTGATTTAAAAGCTGCAGAACATGATGCCGGACATCAACATACAGAATGGGTGTTTTTTAAAATACACCAAGCTGTGGAAAAAGCTTTGTTTTCTGCTCAGTATATCAAATGCGGGAATGTTGATACAAATGTTAACATACATTCTTTAGCCAGCAACGTTTCTGCATATGATGGCTGTCTGCATCGCATCAATGAGCAAGTGCTACAGATGCAAAGACATGGAGTAGACAAGCTAAAAACACAGTATCCCAATTATCACAGCCCACCGGGCATCCCCAACCATTGTATTCCACAAAATAAATAGCAGGAAGTTGTTGGTTTGAAAATAAAGTCGTATGTATATCAGTAATGGACATAGATCCCATTCAATTAAGTTTATGTAGATTATAATGCATAATGTACCCCCTACTGAAATTTTTAAAGATATTAGAAGTCACCTCGGAGTTATGTGAAGAGGGTACATTATCCACTATATAATACACAAAAGCCATGAATATCTTGTAAATAATATCCTTATAAACGGTGAGTAGTGATGTCATCAGTTATAAACGGTGAGTAGTGATGTAATTTTTGTCACATGACTCAATAAAACTTGTGTATTATAATAAACTCATAATATCCTTATATTTTACAATAGGGGGTACTTTATTCACTATATATATAATAGTATCAAAAAGTAACCACACTCACAGTCTTTAGTGAAAAAAGACTATTCGTTTATATACTGTTCGATATATATACATAATCCATCCAGTAGAAACCGCACTCACGGGTCTTATATATATTACATTTTTTTTATTAACAAGCTAGAGGCTAAAGTTTCGGCCTATTCCTAGGCCTTTCTCAAAGTACACAACTCTCAGTGAAAATCCCATATATACAGACAAACAACTGATGTAATAATGACGTATCATCCTCGTCACCACTGAGCGACTAACATAAAAACATATCATAAATAACACTGAGTTATAAAATACAATAATTAAAAACATCCTATCTCATCCACTACATTAAAAACAAGATACAATGTAGCTCTGTCACATTCTCATAATGGGAACAAAATAATCTCCGTTACTAAAGTATCATTCTTTATGCTACGTTTAAAGTGTGTCAAGGGGATCTATAAATGCAGATCTATATATTTTGTGTTTTATCTTATGCTTACATTGCACCATGGATTCCGGGCCTGGTTTCCCCTTCAATCTGTATTGTAATTTATTGCAGTTCCAGATCCTAAATATACCTGCCTCGATTCACTCCCCTTAAATCTTTTTAGTTAGTTTTGATTTTAATTTTAATTCATTTTAATTAATTGGGATTTTACCTCAAGATAGGGCCTGCCATACTCTTCAATCTACTTAAATGGTTAAAAGTTCATTATAATTTAATGCTATTCTGTTCACTTTATACACCTACCTCCCCTTTTTTATTATTCGTAGTTATACTAAATGTACCTGCCCCGCCTCGACTGCTTCTACTGATAGTCATGTCAACAATTCAATATATCACTCGCAGACGCAGTCTAAACAGGGTCGGACTGGGGGGCCCACCAGGACTATTGTCCAGGGGACCCTCCGCCCCCCTACTGTGATGCCCGGATCCACTTGGTGCACCAGAGTGATGGCACTGCGAGAAGAAAACTTTTTTACAGAGATCTGGAGAAGGGTTGGGCCCACCGGGTATTTTCCTGGTGTCCCGCAGGGCCAGTCCGACACTGAGTCTAAACGTAACCCCTCCACTCTGGTAACTTAATATCCATGAATCTAGTTTCCCTATACCTCTGATCTTGTGTTACCAGTGTGTAGTTAATCCCCTTTCATCACAATCCCTGACTCAACCAGGGTCAGACTGGGGGGGCTGCTGCCCCCCCCCCCCTCTTTCGGCCTCCCCGCCTGGCCCCTACTTTGAAGCAGGTCTGGACTGAGAATTAAAATAGGCCCTGGCATTTCAGGTACACAGAGGCCCAATCAGCCCACATATAGGTCCATAACAACCTCCATCAACCCACTAAATACTGACTTTCTATGGAATCTTATAGCAGCCCCTCTGGCATTTGCCAGAACTCACAGATTGCCAGTCCGGGCCAGCTTTGAAGGGTGCATGCATTCAGGTGCTCTTGGTGCGCACACATGCTGCCGCACTCAGCACATAGCGCAGGCTGCGCGGCAAGGTTTTTTTTATTTATTTTTTTTTACGATTTCAGAATGGAGAGAGGGGGACTGGCCGGGCCAGTCCGACACTGGACTCAACCATGTTAACCCCCATATAAATCTGTACCCGGTAAATCTCACTATTCCACATACTTCTGTTCTGAAGCCGAGTCACCAGACTGCTTCAAAGTGCGTCCATATAGTGCCTATCAAACTGTGAATACTAGTTATCAAATACGGATGTATCCCACTTAATATCAATCAACTAGTCAATCAATTAGTGAATCTGACCAATACCAACCTCATTGCAAACCCTTAATCCCCACTGTGTGTTAAATAAATGTGTTGATTCTTGATTCATGTTGTGTGGAGCCACCCTGTGAAGGAACAGCCGGTATTGATGTTACCGACATATTCCCTATTGGCCCACAATAGTTTGAAGTGGAGTCAGTAATTACATCAATGGCCGACATTCCCCACAACCATGTTGTACTACACCTATGATACTAGCTGTTACCATGATAGAAGTGCGGAGAGATCGGTTTTCAGAAAGCTTAAAAGATAACTTGTCCAAGGTTCTTGTAATCGCATTAATGATTAGGGATGTAGCGAACGTCGGAAAAAAAGTTCGCGAACATATTCGCGAACTTGCGCAAAAATGCGAGCGGTTCGCGAACGGTTCGCGAACCCCATAGACTTCAATGGGAAGGCGAACTTTAACATCTAAAAAAGACATTTCTGGCCAGAAAAATGATTTTAAAGTTGTTTAAAGGGTGCAACGACCTGGACAGTGGCATGCCAGAGGGGGATCAAGGGCAAAAATTTATCTGAAAAATCTGCCTGTGTGTGCTTGGAAGAGATAGTGTAGGGGGAGAGCTGTTAGTGATTTCAGGGACAGATGATAGTAAGTTTGCTGGCTAGTAATCTGCTTGATACTGCTCTGTATTGGAACAAAAAAATAAATAAAAGCAGTCCTTACAAGGACTACTGTTATTGCAGCAGTCAGCAGATGAGATCAGAAGCAGGACAGCTGCCCACTGCAGCTACATACAGAGCACTGCAGTAGAAGGTAGATTACTAGCCAGCAAAGCTACCTAAGCTTAAATGTCCCTCAAACCCCTGCAGACTTCTGTCCCTCCAATAACAGAGCAGTATCAAAACGATTACTAGCCAGCAAACTTTCAACTGTCCCTGAAATCACTAACAGGCAGCAGCTCTCTCCCTACACTATCTCTTCAGCACACACAGGCAGAGTGAAAAAAACGCTGCAGGGCTTCGGTTTTTATAGGGAAGGGGAGTGGTCCAGGGGAGAGCTTCCTGATTGGCTGCCATGTACCTGCTGGTCTGGGGTGAGAGGGCAAAAAAAAGCGCCAACAATGGCGAACCCAAAATGGCGAACGTCGCGCGACGTTCGCGAACTTCCGGCGAGCGCGAACACCCGATGTTCGCGCGAACAAGTTCGCCGGCGAACAGTTCGCGCCATCTCTATTAATGATGTGTGATCTCGACTTTGAGCTTAGACGTGGGGGTTCCTATAGCCATGTGGATGGATCTGGCATCAGACCGGCTTTTCGATGGAGGAGCCTGTTTCATAGGATTCGCACACACTCAAGTTAATGCAGTCGGGGAGTATCCCCTTTTATTTAGCCACCAAACATTGAATGTTTGGTGGCTTAATAAAAGGGGATACTCCCTGATTGCATTAACTTGAGTGTGTGTGGATCCGTTTCTATACGTATGCGTTGCTAGGGGACCCAGCCAGGTCAACGGAAGAACGCACCACCATTGCAGGACTGGTGAACTACAGGTGTGTGCGGTAAGAAAAATTACATTGTATTCCAGTGTTATAACTGCCACGCTGGCCCACGCTCCAGTTTTAAGAAGCATAAAATAAGGCTGGGACTTGCAACTTGACTATGAGCTGCAATCAAATCCCTTGTGTGTGGGGGAACTATTAGTACTCTCCTTAGTAAGATGCCAGGGAAACATCCTCTGTATCCCTATTAAAAGACTTCCGTGGCCGACATAAACCAAAGGGACATTGGAAAATACCCAGACATTACCACTCCTGGTTGACTCTTTTAATTACAGTATCTCCTGTATATTAGGGACAGTTATTTTACTTAAATAAAATGTAGTCTTATGGGAGACGGCCTATCAACTTTATTGACAACTCAACCAGATATTGCAAGAATTTAACATATACAGCTTCTGTGAATGGGAACAATTTTCTGGAGACACTTTCCGCAAGCGTTAAGGTCCCTTTCTGTAACGCAATGTTGACACTTTTTTCCTCTTTTGGGCTGTCATTTGCCAGGACTAAACATGGAAGAAGGAAGTGATAAAGAAATGGGAGCTTCCACAAATAAAGGAGGGGATGGAAATGCGGATACCCCTCCGGAGACCGCACTGGCACACATAGTTTCTTCCACTGCCGAAGATCCAGTTTGCAAAACGAATCGCAAGAGTACGCGTACCTGTGGTTTATTTTGTATTAAGGAGGGGCACACTGGCGGCATGGGGAATATCTGGCTGCTAGGTTGCTATTGTCCTGTTTTGGAATCTGCATTTGCTGCAGAATGCCGGACAGCTAATCCCTGTAGCGCTGTATAGCAATAGACACATGCAGGCAGCATGGAAGGTGCCACATCCCTGGGCTAGGTAGCTCTGAAGTGATGGAAACATAGCCTGTTGCATTTTTTTTTTTTTTTTGAAAATATTTTATTTGATTTTCATGTAAGAAGTGATAACAGTATGACAGAAAATATAATGCAGGTGAAGTCCTATTGCATTGATCTGCTGCCTCACAAAATATTCACAGCCCTCTATAAACAAACAGCAGCCTTTTATATAAATAAGATATGGAGAGTCAAAGCAGCTAAGCTTTTCTGGTGTGGCCCCCACCCAAATGTGCTAACTACCGCAACAATGTTGAATGCTGTGAGTAGGAAAATCTCCCATGTACTGGCCAGTGGATGTGCCACTTCTAAAGCTGCTGCTGAATACTGGATGTCTTTGTGAAATAGAAATATGTCACTTTACTTTAAAACATGTGAATATGACACAGACCCATCAAGTTCAGTTGCTCCAATAATTCCGTTCGATCTTGTTAGTATCACAACTGCAATTTAACGAACACATATATGTAAAAAAACCAGAGAGGGCGAACAGCAGAACAGTGAGCAACCAGACAAACAGAAAGGAATCTGTAGCTTGAAAACACTTCCAACCTTTCCCTTCTCTACATTCCTGGGAGACAGACAATTTGTAAAGCTGAGCAAGTGCAGGAGGTGGTCTGTCCCTGTGGCTCAGCATGTGCAGGTGCCTATGGCATGTCAGAGAGCTCATCTACACCCCTCACATTCCAGCAGCATTCACTGCTCTCCAATACAGTGGCTTCAGCCTGTGTCCAGGATCTCTGAGCTGCTGCACCACGAGTTATTTCAGCACTCTCTCAGAATCTGTGAGAGACGACCCCCCCCCCCACACACACACACACACAGAGGAAGAACAGCCGGAGTCGGGTTGATCTGCTTGGCAGAAAGCATCCGAGAAAGTTGTTCTTCCAAGAAGTAATTGATTCCTTGCTCTGCACATACCCCCAAGCTGCTTCTTATCTTACAAGCAGCATGTCGTGGAGCTCACCGCCATCATGGAGAGCCCTTTCTACTCACTCCTAAAGCTGGCCATAGATGTTGAGATCTTTAAAAGATCAGATCCTGATCAGGAGACCACGATCTTCTCGGAACGATCGTACGAATTTACCATCAACTAAAAAGACCAATTTGCCAGGAAAACAAAGGGGAGCTGCCTGCTTGGCCCTGCAAACATAGATAGATTGCACTGGGAACGACAAAGATTTTTTGACCTGGCCGATCAATTTCCCGACAGATGTCGGCTGAAAAATCGTAACATGTACGATCGTTCGAATCCCACTAACCGTACGATAATTTTGAAGGATTGCTCGGAATTCCCTAAAATTGGATGTTCGGCAAGAAGTATCGTTGGGTCTATGGGGACCTTAACTCATCTTCTATGTTGCAGATCCCATCAGGTAGTTTCCCCACTGCCTAAAGCGCCAGCCGAGCTTTACAGAAGAGCTACGAGCGCCGGCGCTTCAATGACAGTGTGCGTTTCTATGGCAATGTCGATGCTTGATGATAATTATATTGGATCTTGGAAATCCAGCAACCCTACCATACATCTGCGAAAATTATTGTAAACCTGTTTGCAAACCGCCCTTCACTCACTTGTAGCCAGCGCTCAATTTGATTGTTGAAGAAGGATGCTGGGCAAGTACGAGCACAGTAGACATTTTTGTTTGCTCTGTTGCTATCTGCCCCTGCACAGGAGAAGCTGGTCGGGGACAAGCACAAGCAGCCCCGAGAAGGACCCCGGCGTGATTGTTGTGGTGCCAAGTTTACGTCGATAACCAGCGCCTCCCCCTAAGCACGCCCAGTCCTTCTTAGAGTTGGTTGCATTTTGGTCTAGATGCCCCACAGTTCCTTGATTTATTGTCGTTGGTAGGAGCACAAGAGATGTCTGGCCCAAATCCTTTATTCTTGGCTAATGGAGTCCTTCCATTAAAATCTGCTCAGGAACTGTTATTTGTATTTGAGTTTGCTCCAAAATTTTATAAAGTAGCTCATCTGGGATTCTTTTTCTGCTTAGTCTTTAGACTCACTCAAAGCGTATCCTCAGCTGTTCAATTAGTCATTAGCTGTATGTTTACATTGATCCAACTAAATCAATAGAAATTCTGTTGCTTAAATCTGTTAATTATGCTTTAAGGGACATGTAGTTTTAGCTAACATACCTTCAAAAGGTGTATCATGATGACCAATTAAGTTTTTTGTAAGAAATAAAAACATATATCTTGTGTGGCCATATAAAGCTACATGACCTTGTTGGACCAGGTTGCTAAGATGTTTGATGTTCTGAGCTAATTTTGGCTGGCCCAATCTTTTAGATCTTTGACTAAAAATCATATCCTATAGTGGAACCATAAATCCTTTATGGCCAACAGGATTTCCTACTCGGCCTAGTCAATATCTGACTGTGCACCCAACTGATATAATTGTGGAGGGGATCATTTGAGACGAAACTTGGGCAGGTGGGATTCTAGCTTGTTCAAGAGTGGGTAAGTTGCCAGATAATATCTGTTCATGTATGAATACCCTGAAACAATTAAACAGGTGCATGTTGGAAGAAAGGACATTGGAAGACATGACTACCTGCTCAAAGACAGGCCTTATGTTCCTGGCCATGCACCTTGCAATATTTCTGACCTGCAGGAAAATGTTTTTCATTAACATTCTGTAACACTATTTTGGACTATTTACACAACGGGGTTAATCACCAGCTAGTATACTAGAGAATGGGTTACACTGGACTCTCACAGGCTACTGTGGTTTAACTTATAAAGAAATGGGCGCCAGGAGGTTCTTGCAAATCAAACAGAACAAAATAACTTTATTTGTCAGAGACAAATGATCCATGGGTTACTTACATCAGTACAGAGGCATTTGCTGAATATATAGGCAGACAGCTCAGACAGTATATCAGAGGTAGATGCAGGGGGGTCCCTACTCCCCGACTTCCACACTAGAGGTTCAGGTCCCACTAGGACAAACAGGCTTTACTGGGCCTTGTTGTACCGAGGTTCCCTGGAAACATCCATCTGGGTCAGCAATCAGAATCGAAAGAGGAAGATCCACCCCTTCTCACTCACAGATCAAACTAGTCTTCTTTCATTCTACTATTCAGTTTTCTTGACTGCCTTTTAAAATAGGGATCTGTATCAAAGATAACAAATCCAATTTAAACTGTTATACATGACACATTCACTGAGCAGAAGAGGAGAGGCGAAAAGAGGACAAGATGCTGAGTTCAGAGAAGGTGTGAATGCAGTAGCGATCCTAGAGGGGGACGGGCCCTGGTGCATGACGCGCAGCCGGGCCCCGCCCCCTCCTTATGGCCGCATTTGGCCGCATTTTCAGCGGCGAACGGACTGCTGGGGGGCCCTGAGGGGGTGCGGGCCCTGGCCAATGGCACCCCCTGCTCCCCCGGTAGTTCCGCCACTGTGTGAATGTTGGGAGAGCACATGGATATAAGGAGGAGAGAAAGAACATCTGGAGAGCCAATCCTTTACTGAAAACATGGCTTTGATAAAGTTATAAGATTTCTTAGGCTCAAGTGGATCATGGAAGTACAGTGTGGAAGTAATGATATAAAGTGGGCTACATATGTGTGATGTGTGTATTAGGGTTTCATGCAATAGAATCTTCTCCAACCCAGACATAAACAGAAAGTCTTACATCAATCATATACTATTTAAATGGATACTGTCATGATTTTTATGGTGTAGTTTCTATTTCTAAATTACACTGTTTACACTGTAAATAATTCACTCCTAAACCAGCAAGTGTATTTATTTTTAGTTGTAGGCAGCCATCTCAGGTCATTTTGCCTGGGCATGTGCTTTCAGGCCAGTTCAGCACTATGGAAATGCTTTCTGACAGGCTATTGTTTCTCCTACTCAATGTAACTGTAGGAGTCGCATTGGGACATGGATTTTACTATTGAGTGCTGTTCTCATATCTACCAGAAAGCTGTTAGCTGGTTACCTTCCCATTGTTTTGTGATGGCCTGCTGGGGGGGTTGGGGAGGAGGGAGGGGGTGATATCACTCTAAATTGTAGTGCAGCAGTAAAGTTTATCAGGAAATTTATCAGAGCACAAGTCAACTCCAACTGCATGTTGGGAGTGGCAATAATTGACATAGAATTACCTGTTTGAGGTGTGTTATTTTTGTTAACTTGAACTTGTTGAACTTATGTCGGGGTTGTCCAACTGCCGTTTCCACAGGATACAAAGATATTACCTGCCTGATAATTGTTCCACTATTTTGGAAACATTTTCTTAAATAAAGTGCTGGTTGCTATACTATTGCATGTCTGGAACTCTATTTTCCCTAGTATCTAGGAATGCAGTTGCTAACTTGGTTAGAGCAGGTGGATGTCCCTTTATTGCTGATTCCTTTAGACTGTTTCAGTCAAAATCCAAACAACATACTTGAGCACAAACAATGTGGAAACTTCACTAGCCAGGTGGCCTTGTTGTATGATACCAACAGAAAACAGTAGGAAATTAGCTTATAACTTGGGTGCTTGTGACTTCAAGCCCAGTGTGTGCATTTAATGTGGCTAGTTAAAACACCCTATATTTTTTTCAGGTCACTCACCTGATCTCAGTTCTAACGTTTGGAGAAAAGAACTATAATATTTCATGGTTAACTAGAGCAATAAAATTAGGCATTTTCATTTTTCTAATCTAGAACATCTCCAACCAAAGGCCTCTCAATCATGATTGAGATTCAACTCCCTCCATCCACTGGGAGGTGCTGATGATTCTGAAAGATGCCATCCAGTAGCAGCTGGACAACCACAGTTTGGATACTCTTAGTCTATAACACAGATGATTCTTTATCTTACATAGAACAAGTCATACACTATAAAGACCATGATGACATTTCTCAGTGTCATGAAGCAGCCTCTTCAAAACAAGATCCAAGTCCTTTCTTTGACCCAATGGTCGCCAATTCTGATTGTGTTATTGTTTTTTAAACAAAAACTCTCAGTGGGATAATTGGAACGTTACTGCAAATACAAAGATTGGGCTGTCGCTTCTAGTGATGGGCGAATTTGACCCGTTTTGTTTCGACAAAAATTCGCCTCCAGCGAAATGTTGCCGACGTCCATTAAAGTCTATGGGCGTCAAAAAATTTTTTATACTCAGCAAATTTTTTTTAAAGTGCATCTTTGCATACGCCATACATGTCTATGGGTGTCATTTCCGTGGCGCAACAAGGCAAAAAAATTAGCCCATCCCTAGTCGCTTCCTTTAAAACAATGATTTGCTGACCATGTAGACAAGAGGCAGCTGCAAGTAGGACCTTTTATACCACCCTTAGTGTGACCTCTGCCCTGACCTGCAGATATCTCCTTGGTGTCTTCATGTAATTCATTCTCCAGGCTGAGCCCATTTGCATTCAGTTTAGGTTTCAATTAACCAACCAGTTGGAGATCATGTTTGTAGTCAGTAAGGGCTGGGGCATATTTAGAAATGTCTGTCTTTTTTGTACCAATGTTTCACAAAAATGCATTGTTTTTTAATTTCCAAAAGGCGACATCTAGAATTAAGGTTAGCCAGGCATTGGAGGACTTACATGAGAACTAAAGCCTAACTTTAGTAGACTAGAAATGTTTTAGTAGACTACATTATGTTTTATGCTTCTGTACCAGCCCAAGGCAACAACAGCCCTTTAGCAGGGAAGATATGTGTCTCCAAAGATGCCCCAGTAGCTCCCCATCATCTTTTCTGCTTATTCACTGCACATGCTCTGTGCTGCTGTCACTTACTGAGCTTAGGGACCCACTCACAATATACAGTACACATAGAATAGAAATGTCACAATATAAGGCTGATTAGTAATTAATACAGATAATTACTACATGGCAGCAAAGAAACCAGTGCAATTAGCATCAGAATTTAATAATCAGTCCTGTAGCATCAGCTTATATTACAGACCAACCTCATTTTCTGCTTCATAAAAGAGCCCACTGAGCATGTGAGTGTCACAGACACTTTCCAAGATGGTGACTCCCTGTGACAAGTTTGAAGTCCTGGATCATTGCTGCTATTGACAAGCTGAAACTTTAGACTGGTGCAATAAATTCACTATATAAAATATGGAATTTTTAGACATTTATTTAGGGTTTAGTTTGATCATGCCACCACAAAGCAGATATTAACCCATGTGGTAAAACAAAACTTGCTGATCTTTAGAGGAGGGCTAGTAAAATACCATCAGCGGTGGACAGAGTACAGATGCTGTCTTCTGCCCATGAGATTTTCTGGTTGGTTTTAACGATATCTAAATGAGCATCTCTCCCTACTATACCTGCTATCCCACAGTCACACTCCCTTCCCAGAGACTATTATCCCACTGTTACTATAGGCACCATCTCTCCCTACTATACCTGCTATCCCACAGTCACACTCCCTTCCCAGAGACTGTTATCAACTGTTACTATAGGCACCATCTCTCCCTACTATACCTGCTATCCCACAGTCACACTCCCTTCCCAGAGACTATTATCCCACTGTTACTATAGGCACCATCTATCCCTACTATACCTGCTATCCCACAGTCACACTCCCTTCCCAGAGACTATTATCCCACTGTTACTATAGGCACCATCTCTCCCTACTATAATTGCTATCCCACAGTCACACTCCCTTCCCAGAGACTATTATCCCCCCTGGTACTATAGGCACCATCTCTCCCTACTATACCTGCTATCCCATAGTCACACTCCCTTCCCAGAGACTATTATCCCACTGTTACTATAGGCACCATCTCTCCCTACTATACCTGCTATCCCACAGCCACACTCCCTTCCCAGAGACTATCATCCCACTGTTACTATAGGCACCATCTCTCCCTACTATCCCAGTCACAGTTCCTTCCCAGAGACTATTATCCACTGTTACTATAGGCACCATCTCTTCCTACGATACCTGCTATCCCACAGTCACACTCCCTTCCCAGAGACTATTATCCACTGTTACTATAGGCACCACCTCTCCCTACTATACCTGCTATCCCACAGTCACACTCCCTTCCCAGAGACTATTATCCCACTGTTACTATAGACACCATCTCTCCCTACTATACCTGCTATCCCACAGTCACACTCCCTTCCCAGAGACTATTATCCACTGTTACTATAGGCACCATCTCTCCCTACTATACCACTCCATCAAAGATAATTACTTTATTATAAGACAGGACTTCTTTTTAGCTGAAAAAGCATTACAAAAGTAAAATATTTGTATTTTTATTCTTATCTAGCCTTTAAAGAGATACGGACACCAGAAATTAAACTATTTTTTACATCTATTATAATATTGCCTTTGAAAGCCACTTATAACTTTGCCATAAAGTATTTGCACAATGCTTTTACATTACCTGTCTCATGCCCCATGTTCCTGTATGAGGGGCTGCCATTTTTGTGCAGCAGGAGTCCGTTAGCATAAGAAACAAATCTCTCAGCAAAAAAAACGATCAACATGACCTATAGGTAACTTTTAATGTAGATTCGTATTTTAAAAAGTCATTTTTTAGTGTCAGTATCACTTTAATACACTGGTGATAATGTGTTAAGCTTCAGATGAATAATAAGAATAACAAAAAGATCACATATGTTGCCTAAACAATTGAACAGTAAACATGTTATTTTATTAACTTTAACATTGATTAAGAGCAATGGCAATCCATCTTTCTGATAAAGGGCACAGAAGTTCATTACAGAGTGTTCATGCTCGCCTCTATTAACATTGTTTACTTTTTTCTACTTCCTATTAATTAAGTGAGGTTCGCACCAGCAACAGTGAAGATCCTCACACTTCTTTCATGAGCCTGGCTTTTTCTTTGCTAAATTGATACTGATTCAATTAGTTTGTGGGTGATGTCTTAAATCTTGAGAACATTATTTGAAAATCTTGAAATCAATTCCCTTACGCTGCTTTCATCCTTTATCTTTGGACCTCATAGAGGGCTGGACAAACAAGGGAAAGGCTTCTGAGCGTGTGCATGGCTAGATAGCTTGCCAGCCTTCCACACTGCCTTTGGGACCATCTGGGTCAATTTCCTTCCAAGTAAATAAAATGCAAATACAAATTCCAGCAGTTTTTCAGCTGCAGGTTGCCCGGCTGATTCGCATGACAGAGGCTGGGAGATGAGGGCTGACCCTGTGCACTGCCCTTCAATCTCATTAAGTTGTTACTCTACCATGGCCACATTCATGCTGTTTATTGACGCTGAAAGGCGTCTTTATCTAAAACTAGTTAAATTCAGGATTTGAAAGGCTCGCTTGCTGTTGCATCCCCATGAAAGTGAATCTTTTGTGGCTGAGCTATAGGTCTCGTTGATTCTTGAATATTCTAAGATGGATTTTGTCCCAATATTACATTTTGGAGTCGCTATTCTCATCTTGGACCCTTTGTGTGTCTGCATATATTGTGTATACAGTATATAGTGGAATAAAAATTTGGGACACTCCTTTACAAATGACATTAAGGAGCAGAGTTTTCAAGGGTGGAATTGAAAAATCAAATAAATTTCAAGCTAATTTTAGTGTACTTCGAATTGGGAATAGTCCACATTTGAGTTGAATTTAAATATATTCGAATATCGAAATATATCATGTACTGTCTCTTTAAAAATTTGATGTCGACTATTCGCCATGTAAAACCTGCCAAATTGCTGTTTTAGCCTATGGGGGACCTCCTAGAACCCATTTGGAGTCATTTGGTGGACTTTGAAAAATCAACGTCAGGAGTCGGATTTTGATTGACAGATCTAATACATCTTTTGGGGTATTCCCTTTCTTAGCAGATGCATTAGAGCAGACTCAAATAACTGTTTCCAGCACAAACAAAATCTAACAAAATAACAAACACCCCCCAAAGGCTATGTTACACCTGTCAATTAAAATCTGACTCCTGAATGTAGAGACAATGAAAAAATCATGAAAAAATGGGAATAAATTTGAGGGTTTTCTTCCACTAAAAATTCAGAGTCAATAATTTTTAGCATTCGGACTTTAATTAATAACCCTCTAAATGTTTATGTTTTGACATTTTGAGTTGTTACTGAACAACCAGAGGCTCCTCTAAGCAAGTGAGGATCTGAATATTGGGCTTGTGTGGACACATTGACTTTATCAAAACTTTGTCTAGTTGTCAAAATTAGGGATGAACTGAATTGTTGCCCTGACCTAACTAATTACTAATAAAGTGAAAGTATCTGAACACACAAAATATGGTAATAGTTTCATTGTTCTGATATAAAGTTTTATGTGCAAGTTGCAATGTTCCAACTCAATTTGGTTTATTTTAACTGCAGAATAAAATGATAAGTTTTGCCCCAGTCTCAGATAGGCTATTGAGACATAAGAACTTGAATATACTTTACATATGTGGATGTTCAAACTTACATAGTTAATTTTGGATGAAAAGGCAACTCAGCCCTTCCGTGTATTCGCCACCCTCACTGTTATACAGCAAATTATTTCACTTCATTTGGCTAAATCTTTTATAAATAACAGGGCAGATAACATAGCAACATAGTAGGTGAGGTTGAAAGGAGACACAAGTCCATCAAGTTCAACCATTCTGTCCAATTTGCCTGGGGTGGTGTGGAGAACATTCCTTCCTGATTCAAAGATGGAAGTCAAACCATGGATCAACGTTGTTCTAAGACTTCATTTCAGTAGCCCCTGTATTTTCTGACTTGCTAAAAAGCCATCCGACCAATTTTAAAACTATCTCTGTATTTGCCAGTACAGGTATTAGACATTTTATTCAGAAAATTTGTGACCTGGTGTTTTCGATTGTTAAGGCCAAGGCCATTTCTGAGTCAGAGTGAAGGGGCTCCTACAATGTTGTCCCCCCTCGCCCCCCAGCACTTACCTTTCATGCATCAGAGGCGGTCCAGTGGAGAGCACAATTGCACTCTCTTGCATTAGAAGAGCCAAATTTCTCGTTTAAAAAACATAAAATTCGGCTCTAAAGTTAACCTGTTCATGGCAGCCCCTTAAGCGGAATTGTTCAACTTGGCTCATTGGAGCAGTGCCCCTGGTTAAGTCTGGTTCAATTATTTCAAAGTGTAATAAACCAGGCCAGTTTATGATAAATCTCAAAAATAGAATTTGAGTTTTTTAAAAAAAAAAACTCGAATCGAATTTTAACAATTCCCTAGTCGAATTTGACAGCTTTGGTCATAAAAAAAAAACTTGAAAACTCAAATTTGAAATTCGAATTTTCACTTCGACCCTTGATAAATCTGGCCATTACAGTGTGCCAATATATTTTGCAGCACTGCACATGAAACATATGTAACCCTAATTTGGTTACTGTCTCTTTAAATTGCAATTTACCCGTGGCAAGCCAGGGGCCCTGAGTCCCTTTTGCGTATGAAAAGTACTGGGAACTGGGATTTACAGCGCCGTGCCTCCACCTAGGGAGCACTGAGGAGCACACCACAGGGAATTTCCACTAGGAAAAATAAAACACACAGTTTGCAAATTAAACAGATATAAACTTTATATAAAACAGTAGTGAAAGAACTTGGGAAATCTAATATGCAATACACTCCTGCACTGGGGACATGTGGGACCTACCTAAATCACTATTAAGTACCTGACTATTTCTCCAACACAGTCCTTTTTATTATCACAGTCCCAATCCTCTGGAAGGGTTAATAAACACACAGTTCAGTTTAAATAGAATGTCCCTTCCCCCAGAGCTCTTTTACCCCAGGTAGCGCTACCTTTCCCAAAAGTACCTCTCCCTTTGGAACTCAGCAGCCGCTCTCACGTTGCAGGTAAATGCACAAGAGCTGTCCTCAAATTGGGGCCCCATGTTTGTATTCTTGCCAGTATCCTGCCTTGGGTGGCTCACTCACCCGGGTGTTCTCAGAGGCAGTCACACTGGAGATTACAGGCAGCTCTGCATCAGGATCAATTTCACCAGTGGCACCTTTCAACTCCTGAGTCTCTAGCAGCTTTGCAGGGAACAGGATGGGCTCTCTCTGTACTTCTACATAAGCAGCAGCTTGGACAATCTCACAAGAACTGGTTCTGGCTGGATGTTGCAGCATACAACCCCTGTTAAGCTCTGTTGGAGACCCTGTACAAAAGGCACTTCCTCTCTCCCAAGGATGCACTTGGGCACCCTGCCAATCAGATGGCTCTTCAGCCGGTAACTGGGCTGGATGATGTCATAGACAAAAAAATAGGAGAAGGATTACTCTGATCCCCTACACATACATATTACATACAGATACTACAGTGGAGCTTAAAAAAAGTAGAAGGGGGGTACAAGACATATGGCGTGGCATTAGAGACTAATGCTGTTAAAGATGAAGCAATGGGCAGCTATATAGTCCCCAATTCTCTCCATAATATGTTACAAATCAGTGGCTTTTGGTGCTTGCTCTATACTCCTAAACCAACCAAAGGATAAAGGGACCAAGGACACCCAAACCCCCTCTATACATGGCTCAGAGGTTTTAGAGGTTTAGTAGGTCTGCACCCTTTTTTGCCTTGATAATAAGGACTTCTCAATGGGCTTTATTAAAGATTTCCTTAAATGTATTGTTTGTAAGATTCATCCCTAAATTCTGTAGGAGAAATACACCACCAACATTCCACCACTGTGAGCAACAGCAGCCTGGAGCACATAATACATGAGATTCACAGAGAATGTCCATTTTGCTGCATTGAATGAAGAAGATTTGCATTACACAGCTCTGTGGCAGCCCCAATCAAACTTAATTATTACAGTATATGGACTGCATTATGATATTTTTTTCCACAATTTACATTTAGCACATATTAATGAATCAGCATTAAGGCCGCTGTATATCATCTCCAAGTAGCACATAAAAGTTCCCCTTTATTCTACTTTTGCCATTATTTTTAGTTCAGTGATATTCATGGGATTAAAGTGTTTTTGTTCTGCGATAAATTGAACGATGTTATAAAGCCTGGGTAATTATAAAAACAGAGCCATATCTATTGGGCGATGTGTCCTGTTTTTGGTTGGCTCCCTCAGTATTGCACCCTTCCACCTTGCACTCTAGATAGCTGCCTCTACTCTCTGCCCCTAGTTCTGGCCCTAATTTCTGCTACACCACTGAACCAATGAACATCTTAGCATTGGGATCCCATAGCAATGACAGGTCAAGCATATCATGTGGCTCTAGATCAGTGATCCCCAACCAGTAGCTCGTGAGCAACTGGTGTTGCTCCCAGTGGCCTCAAAGCAGGTGCTTATTATTGAATTCCAGGCTTGGAGACAAGTTTTGGTGCATAAAAACAGAGTCTCAATGTAGGTTGACAATCCACACAGGGGCTACAAAATGGCCAATCACAGCCCTTATTGACACCCCAAGAACATTTTTCCCCCAACTCCTTTAACTTCTGAATGTTGCTCATGGGTTCAAAAGGTTGGGGATCCCTGCTCTAGATAAATAAATGATAATTTTGTTCTAAGAGAGCTTAGTTCAGTTTTAGACCAGCCCTTATTTCTGATTTTCTCAGATTCACTGTCATCTGGTATGGTGCCTATGGATTGGAGAAAAGCTGATGTTATTCCAATATTTAAAAAGGGATTACGATCTCAGCCTGGCAATTATAGGCCAGTAAGCTTGACATCTGTGGTGGGCAAATTATTTGAAGGCTTGCTAAGGGATCACATTCAAAATTTTGTCCTAATGAGTGGCATTATGAGCAGCAATCAGCATGGCTTTATGAAGGATAGGTCATGTCAGACGAACTTGATTGCATTTTATGATGTGGTAAGTAAGATTCTGGATAGTGGGGGGGCAGTAGATGTGATCTATTTGGATTTTGCCAAAGCGTTTGATACTGTGCCCCACAAACGACTGCTTTCTAAACTAAGGTCTGTTGGGCTTAATGAAGTCGTTTGCACATGGATAGGAAACTGGCTACAGGATCGGGTACAGGGGGTAGTTGTTAATGGGACATTCTCTACTTGGAGTAAGGTTCTTAGTGGGGTCCCCCAGGGCTCAGTATTGGGTCCACTTTTATTTAACTTGTTCATTAATGACTTAGGGGAGGGTGTTGTAAGTAATGTATCAGTGTTTGCAGATGACACAAAATTATCCAGCCCAATTAATTCCATCCAGGATGTGGCATCCTTGCAACATGATCTTGACAAACTGGCAATCTGGGCAGCTAAGTGGCAAATGAGATTCAATGTTGATAAATGTAAAGTCATGCACCTGGGATGTAAAAATATCCACTTATACCCTTAATGGGACTGCACTAGGCAAATCCATTATGGAAAAGGACCTTGGAGTCCTTGTGTATGATAAACTTGGCTGTAGCAAGCAATGCCAGTCAGCAGCATCAAGGGCAAATAAGGTCTTGAGCTGTATTAAAAGGGGCATAGAGTCAAGGGAGGAGGGGGTCATTCTTCCACTGTATAGAGCACTTGTAAGGCCCCATCTAGAATATGCCGTACAGTTTTGGTCTCCATCACTCAAACAGGACATTATTGTATTAGAGAGGGTACAGAGAAGGGCAACTAAGCTGGTAAAAGGTATTGAAAATCTTAGCTATGAGGAAAGACTGGCCAAATTGGAGATGTTCACGCTGGAGAAGAGGCGCTTAAGGGGTGATATGATGACTATGTATAAATATATAAGGGGATCATATAATAATCTCTCTAATGCTTTATTTACCAGTAGGTCTTTCCAGCTGACACGAGGTCACCCATTCCGATTAGAAGAAAAGAGGTTCCGCCTAAATATTCGGAAGGGGTTTGTTACAGTGAGAGCTGTGAAGATGTGGAATTCTCTCCCTGAATCGGTTGTACAGGCTGATACATTAGATAGCTTTAAGAAGGGGTTGGATGGCTTTTTAGCAAGTGAGGGAATACAGGGTTATGGGAAATAGCTCATAGTACAAGTTGATCCAGGGACTAGTCCGATTGCCATTTTGGAGTCAGGAAGGAATTTTTCCCCCTCTAAGGCAAAGTGGAGAGGCTTCAGATGGGGTTTTTGCCTTCCTCTGGATCAACTGGCAGATAGGTAGTAAAAAAAAAAAAAAAAAAAAAAGGTTGAACTCGATGGACATTCTATCTCTTTCTTTTTGTCTTCTATCTGTCCCACACTTACATATATATTGTCTGGACCCATTCCCCTCCTACATCTCCTGCCTCCCCCCCCTATCTCTCTCACACAATGATTCAGTGCAGCTGGATTCACTGGACTAATCATTTTTTGAAGGGTGGAATTATTGTTGACAAAATTTGCCATTCACCCACAGTGAAAAGTGTCAGTAATTCAAAAATTTGACATTGAACTGAGATCAGAGAAATAAGCAACCTAGATATCTACTCCAAAACCAATCTACGCATTACAAATAGTATTCTGTTCATACCACATATTTTAAAGTCAAAGGGCCTATATTTCAAAGAGCAGTCAGAATCAAAGGGAATAGGAAGAGAAATAGTTAAGAGGTAATGACAAATGAGTTTTAGAGGATTGGTCTCTTTAAGGGCTTTCTTCTTCTGTCTTTATAATTCATTTTCTTCTAGTTTCTTTATAGTTCCCACCCACTTATAGCGAGATTTCCCAGCTCACTCCAAGCATAACCCCAGATACATTTTATATGGGAATAAAAGCTGAAACTCCCCCATTTAATTGACTTCTCGGACTTCAAAATGCAGGTCAAATCAATGAATTTAATGAAGGCCGTTTAGCACAAAGGCTCCCCTTTGCATTTTGACCCAGCTAAAGAGAAGTCAGTCCAGGTCAGGAAGCCTTAGAAGAACTTTAGGTAGTTAGTACACAAATGTGATTTAGAATCCCAAAGTCTTGCAAGGCTCATTGACAAGCAGTTAAACGTATTTGAAATGGTTGCATGACTGAACTTTGATAAGGTAGTACCATTGTCTCCCTTTGTCTTCTCTCTCTTCAGATGAGAACTCTTCCAGAAAGAACAAGTCAATGAATGTAAAATGAAGTGCGAGTTCCAATGAAATCCGACTTTCTATTAAGAAGCGCGGACTATTTTGTGGACTGCTCCTCTCTTTTCTTTCTTTTCCTCTCAATTTGAACTCAATGGCAATGGTTTATCTCTAAGATGCTACTTTATTAGACAGAACAAGGGCTGGTTAACCTGGGACTCTCTGCATGTGGCTGTGCTACAACTCCGAGTGTCTGCTAATAACTATAAGTAGTCGGTAGGTTCTGCTGGGAGTTCTAGTTCAATGGCACTTGCAAACATGCTTCAATTTCATGTCCACTTGTATGATGATGAAATATAACAAAAGTTATGCAGTATAGTGTGGGAAAGAGATCACCAACAATAAATGTAAAAATGGTTTTATATTAATTGGACAGATATTTACATAAACATATATCATAAAATAAATGAAAGGTCATACAAAACCAATATGCTCAGTACACACTACAATGATAAACACTAACTTATCTAGGCACACTAAAATGAAACCTAGTAGCCCAACCACCAAAATAGTATCCCTACACCATGCCTTATGGACAATATACTATATGATACCTTTAACTCTTTAGGTACACACAGTCTAAGTAAACCTCCCCTTAGGTTCCATTGGGGGTCTGGTCCACGAAACAAGGGTTCCCTCTTATCTGGTAAGTGTTACTGCTCTCCTAGGCCCTGTGTGTCTCCCCTGCCCTACTGTAGACACACTTATATACAGGTTAATGTTACTTAAGTTGGCCATACACAGGGAGATCCACTCATTTATACTTTTTATTACTCATCTTTCTGTTCAGGGTCATCCAGTCTCATTCATATCCATGCATGGTTGTTAGGGTGATTAGAACCCTAGGAACCGGATAGCTGAAATTCTAAACAGGACCAAGAATATAGCGTCACTCTCCAGGGTGGCAATTGCTAAAATGTTGTCCCGATCAAAAGGAGCATCAAAAAATAAGCCAATGTGCCCTTTCCCTTAGCTGCCTACTTTCCAGGGAGGATGAGTCTGCTTTTAGTTGTTTTAGGGGAAAATGAAATGTCTTCTTTATCCTCCTCCACAAAATTTAATTTTTACAAATGGAAAAAATGCCCCAATGTAAACCATAATAAATCTGCAATGTAGCAAATAAAATGTTGGCTCATCCTGGCACCTAGTGGTGACCCACCTATCTAGTTTATAGCAGCCAAATGTGATTTCCACTAAACACGCAGGCTGCCATGTGCAATGTTTCCCATAAGGGTGACAGCAACTTGTGTGAATATTCCAGCAAATAAAAGCTTCCTTTACTTTATATGCTGCAATGAGAATTTTATTTTTACGTTGATTTTTTTTTTTTTTCATCCTAATTCTAAAGGATTGATTGTATTTTCCTCTTTTGTCCTTTAACATTTTTCATTTTTATATTCATTAGCCGGTAAATCTGACTTTGCCTTTTTAAATCACGTCTTTAAGGCTGTCATTGGCATATGTTTTTTCCCCCTCTCTTCTCTAAATATTTGACAGTCGCCGTTGGCCTGTTATTTGTTCACTTTATGACATAACCTGTGCAAAGTGGAAGAGACCCTTCGATTCTCATATAAAATTTGCTACACTTTTTTGAACGGGTCGTTGCCCATTTTCTGGGAGCCTTTCTTTATCTGAGTAGCGTTAAAACTTTTTTTGCAGATGCAGCCTATTCAGAAGCGGCCCGCTGGCTGCATGCCGAGCGTAAGAAAAAGAAAAAACTTTCCTATTTTTCGGATTGCCATAGTAAAGCAAACATTACCAATACGTCTGCGGCTGTCGCTGGTGAATTTAGTTTCTTGTGCAATCAAGTCTTCTACTGGAGACCGCGACTTTCATGACATAAGGTTACAGGGAGGACACTAGGCTTGTTAGGCCTGAAATTAACCATTTCACTTTAAAATAATGCCCATTTGTATCCATTTTGTTCAATATAACAACAGCTGCTGCCCCTGGGATGTCGGGTTCGGCACCCTAATCAAAGATTTATATGACATTTATGAATGAGTCAGAATCAATTCATTTCAATAGTCACTTTTAGAATACACATACTCATCAAAAGAGACACCGGCACTCATATTTCAACTAAATCCCGGGTGCTTCCCAATAAATCAAATAGCCAAAAGTACTGGAGCCACTCACTGGCATATTAGTATGTGAATTTATTGTAGATTATATATATATATATATATATATATATATATATATATATATATATATATATATATATATGGGACAGTTGAGAGGTATGCCTTCATTTGGAGGGCTAAGCCTGAAGGCTAATTAGGGCAATATTAAGGTCCCCATAGACGCAACGATTCTTCTTGCCGAACGACCGATTTTAGGGAAGTCCGACCAATCCTTTGAAATTATCGTGCGGTTAGTGGGATTTGATGGATCGTACATCGTACATCTTACGATTTTTCGGCCGACATCTCTCAGGAAATCGGCCAGGTCAAAAAATCTTTGTCGGTCCCAGTGCAATCTATCTATGTTTGCAGGGCCAAGCAGGCAGCTCCCCTTTGTTTTCCTGGCAAATTGGTCTTTTTAGTTGATGGTAAATTCATACGATCGTATGATCGTTCTGAGAAGATCGTGGTCTCACGATCAGGATCTGATCTTTTAAAAATCTAAACATCTATGGCCAGCTTATTTTTTGACTCTTTAGGGCTTATTGCTCAAATTCCGGCCAGTGGTAATTTCATATTGCCTGACATGATTCTGCAAGTTATAAAAGGAAAACTATCAAATTAAGTAGCACAGTGAATTAAAATACTCCATTTTAGTGAAAAACAAAAATGCAGAGGCCCCAGCAAAAAGCGAACAGAGCACTAAGCCAATATCTTTCTATATTCCCAGGTATCCCCAGCTTGGACTGATTTTAATCTATTGGGCATTTGCAAGTGTATTGCAGCAGGTAAAATGGTGGCCGGCCCTGCTGGCCAGTGGAGGATCAATTGTTGTTTGACTGGGCACCAAACAGTAAATCCCCCTTTCAAATCAGCTGGAGTACCGCATAAGTCAATCAGTTATCGGATTGTAAAATGCACAACTTGTTTTGGATTCAATGATCCTTCATCAGGTGCTTAAAAGCACATGATAAACCATTTACTAGGAGCAATGGGGGCGGTTGGTAGCACTTTCTATATTAGTGACAAATAGCTTCCTAGGGAATGTTACTGCATGAATCATAATGATTAGTAGATGTGACAAGGTTGTTGCTAATTGTTTATGGAAGAGAGGTCGGCTTTTGTGGGTTTCCATTAGCTAAACGACAATAGCTGGGAGTGTATAGGAGAAGGGAAAGTTGTGAGAGTTCTAGAAGTTGCCAGAGATAATAAAAATAACGAAAGGACGAGGGAGAGAAAACAAAAGCAGACTGCATGTGTTCATAAACGCGGTTCAGTTACCACCGCATCCCTTCAAGCTGTTCTGTACATAAAATTAGACATTTCATGAAAGCCATGTGTTTACATCATCCCTGTATTTTGAGTCCTTAAAGGGATACTGTCATGAGAAAAAAAAAATAATAGTGCTGCTCCGGCAGAATTCTGCACTGAAATCCATTTCTCAAAAGAGCAAACAGATTTTTTTATATTCAATTTTGAAATCTGACATGGGGCTAGACATATTGTCAATTTCCCAGCTGTCCCAAGTCATGTGACTTGTGCTCTGATTAACATCAATCACTCTTTACTGCTGTACTGCAAGTTGGAGTAATATCACCCCCTCCCTTTCCCCCCCCCAGCAGCCAAACAAAAGAACAATAGGAAGGTAACCAGATAACAGCTCCCTAACACAAGATAAAAGCTGCCTGGTAGATCTAAGAACAACACTCAATAGTAAAATCCCATGGAGACTCCTTCAGTTACATTGAGAAGGAAAAACAGCAGCCTGCCAGAAAGCATTCCTCTCCTAAAGTGTAGGCACAAGTCACATGACCAGGGGCAGCTGGGAAATTGAGTCAAGAGTGCTGTGGGGGGGTAAGAGTTGAGAGAGTGGGGGGTTGAAACTTGAGAGTGTGCAGGGGGGTTGACAGAGTGTGCAGGGGGGGTTGAGAGTGTGTGCAGGGGGGGTTGCGAGTGTGCAGGGTGGGTTGAGAGAGTGTGCAGGGGGGTTGAGAGTGTGTGCAGGGGGGGATGAGAGAGTGTGCAGGGGGGGTTGAGAGTGTGTGCAGGGGGGGTTGAGAGTGTGTGCAGGGGGGGATGAGAGAGTGTGCAGGGGGGGTTGAGAGTGTGTGCAGGGGGGGTTGAGAGTGTGCCGGAGTGGAGTTTGAGAGTGTGTGTGGGCAGGACAAATCCCAATTGCAGCAGGGTAAAAGGGTGCCAGTATTAGTTCAAATTGTCCAGGACTCTGCTGCAGGTTCCTCATCTCCACCCACCCCCAAGACTATCAGTGAAGAAAAAAAGAAGGCAGGCCGGTAAGGATGCAAATCACATTTATTACACTGCCTTGTGATTTTTAACCCTTTAATTGCTTTTAATAGCAAAAATTCTAGTTGTGCCCTCCTATTATGACATTTGGGGTATTTGACATGGAATTGACTGTGTGTCATCCTTATGTGATTTCTGGGGTTATTAATTCATGGAATTGCCACTGTATCATCCTAGTCTGAATTCGGGGGATATTAAACATGAAATTCTTACTGTGTTCATCCTACTTTAAGTTCTGGGGTATTTGTTCATGGAACTTCAACTGTGTTTATTCTGATTAATGTTTTAATAATTAATTAAATTGCATCAGTGTCTCTTTTTCTCTGAATTATGAGATTTGAGCTTTAGGTACAGCTAAAACAAATGTTTAGCTATCAAATATTCTACCATAGTGGGCACGGTCTAAATTCAGCACGAACATAGTCTGTACAGAGAGATCCCATAAAACTATGGCAGCATAGGTATTCCCTGTACTAAGCACAATTCAGAAGGAACAGCCCCTAAATTTGCTCATATTCTGTACAGCGAGATACCATAAAACTATGGCAGCATAGGTATTCCCCTGTACTAAGCAATGGTCACAGAACCCCTCATTGACTTCTAATATCCTTATAATTTACAGTAGGGGGTACATTATCCCTTATAATACATGAGTGATACTCGGAGTTCCCTGTATAACTCAGCCTGCAGCCTTGTGTCTTTATATGGTCACAGAACCCCTCAGTGATTTCTAATATCCTTATCATTTACAGTACATTATCCCGTATATCATTATAATACAGTAATTTTACATGTCCTTTTTACGTGTAATTTTTACATTAACTGTTGTTGCTACTTTTTAATGACTCATTTGTGTATTCAGGCCTCTCCTTTTCATATTCCAGTCTCTTATTCAAAACAGTGCATGGTTGCAAGGGGAATTTGGACCCTAGCAACCAGACTGCTGAAATTGCAAACCAGAGAGCTGCTGAATAAAAAGCTAAATAACTCAAAAACTACAAAAAATGAAAACCAATTGCAAATAGTTTCAGAATATCATTCTCTACATCATACTAAAAGTTAACTCCTAGGTGAACATTCCCTTTGGGGGGGCCCAGTTGTAAGTTTCTGTACCGGGGCCCTTAGGGGTCTAGTTACGCCACTGAAATTGACAAAATGTCTTAGCCCCATGTCAGATTTCAAAATTGAATATAAAAAAAATCTGGAATGGATTTCAGTGCAGAATTCTGCTGGAGTGGCACTATTAACTGTTGCGTTTTGAAAAAAACATGTTTTCGATGACAGGATCCCTTTAAAGTGGTTGTTCACCTTTAAAATAACTATGATGTCGAGAGTGATTTTCTGAGAAAATTTGCAATTGGTTTTCATTTTTTTATTTTATGTGGCTGAGTTATTTCGTTTTTCATTCAGCAGTTCTCTGGTTTGCAATTTCAGCAATCAAGTTGTCAGTGACCCCCATTTAAAAACTGGAAAGAGTCAGAGTAAGAAGGCAAATAATTCAAAAACTGTTCCTAAACAAAGAAAAAACGACCTTCCCGCCAGCTATAATGAAAAATCGCTAGCGGGGTGGCACTCGCGGCGCTTCCTGAGGCAACTTTGAGTGCAATCCTGCTGGAGATTTTTCATTATAGCCCGCGGGAAGGTAAGGGAAGGCAGTTCAGGGAAATTGGCACCTGGAAGATGAGATTTTTTGTCGGAGGGACTAATCTCCCTGAATCTGCTGTGCCCTTACCCTTAGGCAAAGAATTAACCACAAAAACCAACCTGAATAGCCAAGGGATCCTGAAAGTGTTGTTTCTGAGTAAATTAACCACCCATAAGGTTTAGAGATTCTATGTTGTTTACCAACTCCTTGGATGTTGCTCCAGGTTGCCTTAAAGCAGCTGCTTCTTTTTGAATTCCTGTTTTGGTTGCATACAAATCATGTGTACTGGCAAACAGAGTCTCCTATAGGCTGCCAGTCCATATAGGGGCTACAAAATGGCCAATCACAGCCCTTATTTTTGTGCCACCCAGGAACATGTTTAATGCTTGTGTTGCTCCCCAACTCTTTTTACATCTGCATATGGCTCATGGGTAAAAAAAAAAAAAGGTAGGGGACCCTAAATATAGAGAAATGACTGAGCAAACAAACTGACCAAGTGACTAGAGGAAGAGATGTCAGCAACAGAGAGGACAGGCGGTGTAATAGTCAGTTTTACTATCATGGGATGAAAGAGGGTAGTATTTTTATTTCATATGCTGCACATTAACCTGGACAATTTCATTCCACAAGAACCACTACACAGGAGTCAACGTAGTTGCATGTTTTAGATTTAAGATGGCCATACACTATAAGATCCCTAGGGCTGAACGATCGGATTACAGTGAGGAGCAATGGTCTCCGATGGGTCAATCACCGGAAAAATTAAACCGACCCGATCAATATCATGGCCAGGTATCGATCGGGAAGACCCATCGGAAGCCTCCATACACGGGCAGATAAACTGCCGAATTGGTCTAAAGGACCGAAATCAGCAAATCACCTTGTTGTGTCTTAAAGGAACAGTTCAGTGTAAAACTAAAAACTGGGTAAATAGATTATGACCCATGTGGCCCCTTAAGTCTCAAGTTTCTGCCTGGTAACCATTTGGGTACTTCAGCAGGTGGCGTATCAGCCAAATCACCCTGTTGGGTCTTAACATATGTGATAATTGTGCAAGTGCAGTTGCCAACAGTAACCAATCTGGTCTCTCCCTTCATTTTCCAAGTTGTGGTAAAACTGTTCAAAACAAATTGTGGCCTATGGTGACCATACAACACTAAATACATCACTTGCTTCTCCAGCCACTGGCTCCTGGTACGCTCACTAATCCCCCTGGTTCCCATTTGAACACACTAGTGCCGTGACCAACCGAAGAATGGAGAAATACAGTGGTGTGCAAAACTATTTGCCCCCTTCCTGATTTCTTATTCTTTTGCATGTTTGTCACACTTAAATGTTTCTGCTCATCAAAAACCGTTAACTATTAGTCAAAGATAACATAATTGAACACAAAATGCAGTTTTTAAATGAAGGTTTACGTTATTAAGGGAGAAAAAAAACTCCAAATCTACATGGGCCTGTGTGAAAAAGTGATTGCCCCCCTTGTTAAAAAATAACTTAACTGTGGTTTATCACACCTGAGTTCAATTTCAAAGGTTATAAAGCCATTTCTAAAGCTTTGGGACTCCAGCGAACCACAGTGAGAGCCATTATCCACAAATGGCAAAAACATGGAACAGTGGTGAACCTTCCCAGGAGTGGCTGGCCGACCAAAATTACCCCAAGAGCGCAGAGACAACTCATCCGAGAGGCCACAAAAGACCCCAGGACAACATCTAAAGAACTGCAGGCCTCACTTGCCTCAATTAAGGTCAGTGTTCACAACTCCACCATAAGAAAGAGAGGCGCAAATTTGTTACCACTATACTAATTCACTTAAATGCTAAGTTGCAACTCTTTTCGCTAGCTTTACTTCATCAGTGCGAGCATTTCATAGAGAATTATCACTAGTGTTCATTTCTGCCTAGCGAAACTTCGTTAGTACACAATTTGAATAGGGCAGGAACATAAAAGTTGTATAGACGTCTTTATTAGAGATGTTGGTGCAAATGCTTGAAGTAGCCACTAATTATTAAAAATCTCCAAGGAAGCAAAATAAAGACAAAAGAGATCCTGCCCTAGACATGAGCCCAACCTAAAACAAATGTGGCATGCCCCTCAAATGGTTGGAAAAAAATGTTAAGACAAAAATCTTTAAAGGGGACCCGTCACCCAAACAAAATGATCCAAATCCTATTTTATCATGTTAGTCAAGCAAAATTAACTTTAATTACACTGTATAAATTATTTGAATATTGTTTCCATCAGTCTGGGAATTCATAATTCTAGCAACCAGGAAGGAGCCATTTTGTGGACACTGTTATTAAGGCAAGCCTTGTATCATCTCAGAATCTTGTTTGTGCACCAGGGGACAGGGACCCAAAGTCCATCCCCATGCCCTGGTTACACAATTAAATCGTTAAGAGAGCTGGGGGAATGAAGCGAGAGTGGTGACATCTAGGAAGTGCTGAAAGGAAAGTGAAAGTCATTGCTTGCCCCGCCTCTATGCCTAGGCATAGAGGCGGGGTAGGCAATACTTGATTGACAGCTGATATTTTTAAATAAGTTTACAACAGCTATGAATGCTTTAATAAAAAAAAGAAAGTGGATTTCATATTTAATTTAAGAAGGACTTTTATTATACAGATTTTTATGTCTGGGTGACGGGTCCACTTTAATAGTTAGGACTTTTGAAGGCAATTCCGCTTAAAAAAAAAAGTAAAAGTCGCCAGCGTTTTTTAAAACTTTTATCAATTTCCGACATACAGGCTATGATGTCACTGCCATAAAATTGAGGAGGATGTAGCTTTGTTTCATCAGTACGCCAGGTCTAAGGTGATGAAGGAAACTCTGGCAAAAGAGGTAACTATCAGTAAAATTCACACTTCAGTGAATTTGCGGAGTAACGAGTATTCGCCAGAGTGAAATGTCACCTGGTGATAGGATGTGAACAAACGCTAACTATGGTCTCTTTCGCTAGAGAACTGTTGTCTATGCCTGTTAAATTGGCGATTTCTGGTGAATATAAGATACAGTAATAAGAGACACTTGTGCACAGTCTACCTCAGGTGGCAGAATAAAAGGGAATATAATGGGCTGAGCAATATGAATTTACACACAATCATTTTATATAAATAAGGTACTGCAGCTGCTGTGCCTAGAAAAGGCATACGCCCACTTCTACGCATCCTCACAAAATAAAAACAAAGAAAACTTTCCGACTTAGTAGCAAAGATTTAGTAGTCTCCCTCAGTGACTGAGCTTAAGAGACAAATCAGTACAAACAAACAAGTTTTAGGTCACAGAATAAAGAGGTAGCGCCATCCCTGAATAATAACACTGATTTTGGGTGCTTTGCCCATCACATTTTTAGTAGCTCACACAGGGCCAAAATGCCCATATTTCCCATTAGAGGCACCGGAAAATGCTCCTGCAAGTGGTTTCAGGCAAATGCTCCCGCAAGTGGTTTCAGGCAATTCTTACTGGGGACGAAGATGGGTTATTTGTGAATATGTGGGCTAATAAGAAACACAGTCTGAAATGTTTCCACATAACATGGATAGCATGGAACAGACCTGTGATTTCCCTAAACAGACCACAAATGAAGTGCTGTGCTGCTGCTGATATGATACATCCTAGAGACGCAACAAACTAAACTGAGGGGATTTGCAAACAAACAATAATGTTCCATGTATGTTATGCACACAAAACATTGGCCTACCAAAATCTGCTTAATAAAAGATCTAACTAAAATTTGTAAGATCTAGCTCTCTCACATGCCATTTAACATGACAAGCCAACCAACACAGAATTAATTCAACGGAATCATCTGACCCATTTTACCCAGATTAGATCCAAGGAAACATGGTAAAAAGCTCATGTGCAAATCAGATCTTACAGTCCAAGGTTTCTGTAATTTCAATGGCAGCTATCCAGAAGACTGATAAAGTAAATTGGTGAAAGGGATTCCTGGCAGTAAAACAGTTACATGGATGCAACAGTCATAGGCAAATTTCTTGATGGAAGGCTGTCCCTACCCACAATGTTCCATCTAATTCCTTCTCAGCTATGTGCACAAAAAAAACATCTTTTGTTTTTAAATTTTAAAGAATTTAGTGTGAAAATACAAAATCTTGTATTACTTCTGACCTGAGCGCACAATTTGTTGTGTGCTCTGGCCTCAAAACCAGACTCCGGTACATCATGGTGCACATTAGTGACATGTTATAGGGGCTGTTCACCTTCCAAAACTTTTTTCAGTTTTTTCCTCTCAGTACTGTCCTTGCATCACTTTTCCTTGTTGATCTTGCTATGAGGTGGAGAGTGGCTTTTCTCCTTCCGGGAATGGGTACTGCTCTTATAAGGATGTGTCCTACGCTTCCTTGAATGTCCTTTCTCACGATCCTTGGATTCCTTCTGCTCATTTTTTATACTGCTGGCTTTTTCCCTCTTTGCTGGTGATGTATTCTTGATCATGTTAATCAAAAAACATTTATTGGTGGGGGCAAGAGGGCATTTCATGCTGCAAGACAAACACATAGCATATAATAAAAATTTTTTTTTCACAGTACAGATTTTGACTGGACACCTTCACCTCTCCAATACACAAATGTTCTTTCCTTGTACGCCACCTAGTGTATATTCAGAGAAAGAGATGCTTATGTGCCTTGTGGATATGTATACTCCCCTCTGAGTTAATACAGTTCACATTTTAATTTCTAATTATCCCCAGTTGGATATCTAGCTAGTCTAGACATTTAGTGCTCATTCCATACAAAATATGGTCATGCATCTTGGATCTATAAGAAATAAGATTAAAGGAACAGTAACACCAAAAAATGTTAAGTTTTAAAGTAATGAAAATATAAGGTACTGTTGTGCTGCACGGATACACCTGGTGTGTTTGCTTCAGATACTTGCCTGTAGTTTATATAAACAAGCTGCTGTTTAGCCATGGGGGCAGCCATTCAAGCACAGTGAACACTTTGAAATCAATGGAACCAGTGTCGGACTGGGCCGGCGGGATACTGGGAAATAACCCGGTGGGCCCCGGTCCTCATGGGCCCCCGTCGGCCCAGACCCACTCCCCCAGCTGCCCCAGACAAGATAAAACTGTTGGCGCGTCTTCTGCGCGCACGCACATGGCGTGTTCATGGATGTGGGCAGGGGACTGGAAGTTAGGGGCCCTGGGTCGCGTCTTTTGATCGCGGAATCGGGCTGGAGGTCAGGAGGGGGCCCTGGGGACTGCCGGGAGGGGGGGCCCTGTGACAGCAGCCCCGGTGGGCCCCAGGCCCCCCAGTCCAACCCTGAATGGAACTGAAAAAAGTGCTTGGAAGCTTAACAACACCTTTAATGGTATCAATAATTGCTGATATTGGTTTCATGATCAGAGGGTGTGTGAGTGTGAGAAAGGGTTTAGAGTGGTCTGTACTAAATCTATACAAAAGGAGAAAAGGCACAAGTTACATAACATATAACAGATAAGCTCTGTAGTATACAATGGAATTCTTCAGAACTTATCTGTGTATCCTGTGCATGAATAACTGCACCATGGCTACACATCATTATACACTATACAGTGGTCAAATCTAGACGAAGATTTGAACCCATGGCAACCAATTGCATTTCACCTTTATTATTATTCCTGCAGCTTTCTGAATGAGGCGAATAACTGGTTGCTAAGGGTTACTGCCCAGGTTAATGAGGATGTATTTGAAAGGGAAAAGCTTTTACATGAAGTTTTATGAATACACATTTTATTTTAATACAATTTCTTTATTATCGATACAGTAGTGTAACATACGCATATAGTGTTGAAATTTGTAGAAAGAAACAGCTTACCAGCCCATTGGTCCCATGGTTTCAGCTCGGATCTTGCCACGTTTTGCTTCTTTGAGAAGCTCTTCTACAGCTTTTCTGCATCAGCATAAACAATCAAGAGATTAACATTAGTATATGTTTTGGGGTTTCTTTTATACCATTTTAAATGGGACTCAATTTATAGGCATAAATTCCTTTGAGTAAGAAGCCATCAACCAACCAGACTCCGGTACATCATGATGCACATGAAATAAATCACAGCCAAGTTGAATAATGAGTGACATGTTATAGGGGCTGTTCACCTTCCAAAACTTTTTTCAGTTTAGTTGTTTTCAGATATTTCACCAGAAACAAAGACTTTTTTCAGTGACTTTCTATTTAACAATGTACGATAATTTTTTGAACTGAAGTTCAATGTTTCATTTTTCACCGTCTTATGAATTTCTAAAGCAGCCCTGGAAGGGGGGTTATCTACTCTGTAAACTGCTCTAAATTGATACATATAATTGATACATTTGTTATCTTTGGGCCTGCTGAGCGGAATCCCTGAGTTTCATTATAGGGGAACTCCGGCTTCCAGACCAAAACTTTGTATCAACTAAATGTAGCAAATTGTAACAGTTCAGAATCTGCAACTGGATCACTGAGCTGTCAGACTGAGACACGAAAATTTAATTTACTTCAATCCCAGACAGTCAAATATAAAACATGGAAAGTAATTGAGAAAAAAGGTATATTTCTAGTGAAATCAATGGAACTAAACAAAAGTGTTTGGAAGCTTAAAGGGATACTGTCATGGGAAAACATGTTTTTTTCAAAACACATTAGTTAATAGTGCTGCTCCAGCAGAATTCTGCACTGAAACCCATTTTTCAAAAGAGCAAACTGATTTTTTTATATTCAATTTTGAAATCTGACATGGGGCTAGACATATTGTCAGTTTCCCAGCTACCCCCAGTCATGTGACTTGTGCTCTGATAAACTTCAGTCACTCTTTACTTCTGTACTGCAAGTCGAAATCATATCACCCCCCTCCCTTTCCCTCCCAGCAACCTAACAACAGAACAATGGGAAGGTAACGAGATAACAGCTCCCTAACACAAGATAACAGTTGCATGGTAGATCTAAGAACAACACTCAATAGTAAAAGCCAACTTCCACTAAGACACATTCAGTTACATTGAGAAGGAAAAACAGCAGCCTGCCAGAAAGCATTTCTCTTCTTAAGTGCAGGCACAAGTCACATGACTGGGGGCAGCTGGGAAACCGACATTCATGTCTCTAGTGTTTGAGTCTGGCAGCTCAGTAATTCAGGCATCTAAACTAAGGCAATTTCGAGCGACAGTAGAAAAAAGATTGCCGCGTGTGTTTTTACGCTGGCGATTTTTCGCGATTCCCCATAGACGCCAGCGCAAAAGTTTCCCCAGCGATTGCGGCTTAAAAGTCGCGGTGAAAAGTCGCCGCGAGTCAAATCGCGGCGCTATCGCCTAGTGTGGCCTTAGCCTAGTTCAGGAACCCGGAAATACACGTAGTAGGCAACAACGCCAAAAATCGCCAGCGACTTCCGGAATGGGCGTGAACATGAACGTCATAGCGCAGCCTCCTATTACAGAAGGAGAGCAATGTCATTAGGGGCGGGGCTGTGAGATCACGTGGAAAACCAAACATTGATTTTGCCATAACCAGTAACCGTGACAAAATCATTGTAGGGGGCAAGTTGACACTGTAGTGATTCTAATCAGTTACTTGCTAAACGCAGGATACTGACTGAGGAATGACATGGATACAAATGTGGCCCAGTCACCAAGCAAAATGACAGAACATATACAGGGATTCCAGTATTTTATTATACAGTGAACCTAGCAGATACCCCAGCCTGTCATGTTGTATCAGCATTTTATTATATCACACCGCCATCTCCTTACATGGTGAACTAAGGGCAAGGCCAGAAGTGGAGTTTTTAGGTTGCGTTTTTTTTAAAAAGCGTAAATACGCCACTGAAACCACACGCGTCAACATGCGTCTTTCAGCACGTAGGTTTCTTTTCCCAACATGCACTTCTCATTGTTCTCGTTCCCCATAATTCTGCTGGCTGGAAATAGAAAAGCTATTTATGCAGAGAAAAACTATTTACATGCAGAACGGAGCAGGAATGATCGTCAATACGCAACATAATTACATCACTGGCCGTAAAAACGTATATGCGTCATTTAACTCGCGAGAATTTCGACGCTGCATATTTACGTAAAGTGTGGTTTCAAACTTGGAGATCCCATAGAGTCTATTGATTTGGTAGTTTCTTGACGTAATGGTGTTTCTGCTAAAAAACGTCAATACTGGCGTCCCGTGGCGAATTTCGGCTTGCAAGCGCCCAGACGAAGTTTCAGATGAAGTTTTTTTAAAAAGCAATGTGAAAACGCCACGTCTGGCCTTGCCCTAAGCTGCTTAAGGATGTGTGGGTCGAAAAATTGTCAGCCTGCACCCAACCTTAACCTGCCCCTTCACAATCAGCACCCCGACCCTAACCCACCCCTTCACGATCTGCACCCGACCTAGGGTTGCCACCTATTCTGATTTAACACAGACAGTCCGGTATTCGGAAGGGCTGTCCAGGTGAAATCCAGACAGAACATTGAAAATAATGACATGGTGAGCAGCCAATCGCTTATTGCCACATCATCAGTCCTGCCCATGATGTCACCAGCCCTGACCCACCTCTAAAGTCATCCGCTCTCCCATTTTCCGGCCCCAGAAAAGGTGGCAACCCTAACCGACCATGCTTGTGAGTGTTCTTCTGCATGGCTGCCTTCAAAATTCACAAGAACTGTACGACAACATTTTCTGGGCCATGTCCACCCCACTGGTGACCCCTATACAAGCTAATAAAAAAACTTGGTGGCCAGAGCCCTGCCCCCCAAGTTAAAAAAACATTGGTGGCCAGGGCCCCTACAGTTTAAAAAAAACATTGGTGGCCATGGCCCCTTACAAGTAAAAGAAAAATTGGTGCCAGGGCAGCCTACAAGTTTAAAAAAACTAATGGTGCCAGTACCCCCTGAAAAAAAAAGCCTTGGTGTTCGGTAAAACTTACCCTTTAAAGTTCCTCCTCGGCGATCAATCTTCTTCGTTCTTCTCCGGCGACAGCTGCTTTGTTCTTTTCCATCACAGCTACTTTGATCTTTTCTGTTACGGCTTCTTCGTTCTTTTCCGACGCCACTTCTTCGTTCCTTTCCGACATGATTTCTTAATTCTTTTCTGATGCAGCTTCTTCATTCTTCTTTGTTCTCCATCAGAGCAGTATCTTCAGCAGCATCTTCAGCAGCATCTTCAGCAGCACGGCCAGGACCCCCTGAGAGCCAGAGATCTGCTGGGCCCGGGGACTATAGTCAGCCCTGTGCCACATGATGGCAGCCCTGTTCTTCTGTTTATATACCATTGTCCAACATGCCCTATCTGTGATGTCATGGAAGGGCCGGGCCTGCACCTGTCAATAAATAAACCCCACCACACGCGGAAGCAGGGGCACAGTTTGGTAGTAGGTGGGCAGCAGGAAGAGCTCAGCACAGAATGGAACAATGAATGCTCCAGTTATTCCATTTTAAAGTGCTCGTACTTTAACTTCATGCTGTTCTGCAGAATGCAATTAGCCATCATCCTGCTCCATTTACGCATTTCACTGCAAATAAATCCCAGTTTCATGGCGGGGGGCCATCAGGAGTTGTTAGCAGGCAGGAGGGGAGAGTCAGGGAAGCTGCTGTCCCTTCCCGCCTGGCCCCTTCAATGATTTTTGACCAGGGAAGCTGTTCCCGCAGTTTGGCCAGTCTTTCCTCATAGCTAAGATTTTCCATACCTTTTACCAGCTTAGTTGCCCTTCTCTGTACCCTCGCTAATTCAATAATGTCCTGTATGAGTGATGGAGACCAAAACTGTACTGCATATTCACGATGGGACCTTGCCACTGCTCTATACAGTGGAAGAATGACCCCCTCCTCCCGTGACTCTATGCCCCTTTTAATACAGCTCAAGACCTTATTTGCCCTTGTAATAACTATTATAATAAATTAGGCCATGGTGGTATCAAATTAGGGTTGCCACCTTTTTTGTTTGTAGAAAACGGGCAGGGAGCGGGCCAGTGATGTGGGGGGGGGGCTGGTGATGTCATGGGTGGGGTGAGTGATGTCAGGGGTGGGACTGATGATGTGGCAATCAGCGATTGGCTGATTGACACGTTATTCACTTCAATGTCCTGTCCAGATTTCCTAATTTGGAAATCCCTTCCAAAAACCGGGCTGTCTGAGTGAAATCCGGACAGGTGGCAACCCTATATAACATACAATCAGTTTTGCTAGGCAGACCTCTGCAGTGAGAAGTTGGGGAGGGCACTTCATGTATTTATGCTACAGGTACTAGTTCATTGAATGAATCCATTGAGCACATTGCACCAAGGCAATATGTTATGCACAGTGTACAGATGGCTAGTCACGCAGTATAACAGGGAGTGGAGGTGCAAGGAGTAATAACACATTGTACTGTAGGTGTTCTGAGTGACAATCCATTTTTAAACATACTTCATGGATTCATGCAGCAACCCTTCAATTTGACTGTCCACCCACATATGTTATTTCTTTTGCCACTGTGACGTTCATACATTAAACAAAATGCAAATGTTCTCAGAGAAGGTTATATGGGATGATTCATATGATCAGTAAAGACATACATTATAACCATAGCCACAAGTATACTGCCATCCCATGCAAGTGAAAAGCTAATATATTTTACTATGGCAAAAACATTTAAGAAAGAGCCTCCCACAAATGGCAGGTCCATTGTTTTTAAGAGTAAAAACCCAACATGTGTTTTAAGAAAAAGATATTGTTTTCTTAATAGCTAAAGCCAACTGAGTATAGTTTCTCCTCTACATAGAAGACATCAAATCCCAGTGATGTGCGGGTCAGGAAAAACTCAACCAAAAACTGGACCCTAACCCTCAAAACCTTAACCTGACCCTAACCCGGAAAAATGTTGTGCCCACTGCATGTTTTGGGTCATGCGCTTACTTCAAATATCCTTATATTTTCCAACAAGGGGTACTTTATTTATTATAATAGTAATAATAGTAGTAGTTTAATACTAATTTTAGTGAGTCATGTGACAATTATATCACTATATATAGAGAGCCCTTTATAAGGATCATTTACAGGATATTCATGGCTTTTGTGTATAATATATATATATATATATAGATATATATAGATATATATAGATATATATAGATATATATAGATATATATAGATATATAGATATATAGATATATAGATATATAGATATATAGATATATTCCAATTATTCTTATGTAAATCGCCTCCTTCTGACCTTTGATCCTTTTTGCCCAGGCTTGTATCAGTAATATTTTATATTTTACACATATTTTTCTCTTCCCTATGGACACCCTGTCTCAATCTCCCAATAAATAAAGAAAAAAAAATAGAAATAAATGTAAGTAATTGTATGTGTGGTCTTTCCTTTCGAGGTGCATTGGCTGTTTGAATTTCCATGAAGTATAATCATGGCAATTATTTGCAAAAAATAAAAAATGCTGTCTAGTGAACAGAACTATGGGAAGATCTGTAAAAAATAAGAAACTATATAGGGCTTACTACAGAATAAAAGAAATGTTTACTGTATATAAATATATTCATAAAGATCAACAACAGAATGTATACAAATTACCACCACTGCAGCACTTATATATATAAATATAGCCAAATCTTCCCAAACTGTAATCAGGATTTGGTGAATTTTGTTTTTTTTTCAACATTTCTAAAAAGCTCTAAAGATTTGAGATTTATTAAGTGTAAAAAAACATGAAAGAGGGATAAAAATATCTTGACCACACTCACTAATTACCATGTCCAATTACGTTTGAACACTGTGGTTTTAGGACAATGTTCTATGTGTTATATCGGTTTTGCTAATGGTAAGTAAAATTGCTATTTAAGCTGCTAGTCTCAGTTCTCCCAACAGACTTGTTTATCTTAATAGTTACAATTGTATCTTTGCTTATCTTAAAATGTCACATATGTATCTAAGTGCAGGTGCTGACTATTCTGGGCTCTCTGCCAATAAGCCTCTTATTTTAATTAAGTTTCAGAAACTTTTTCTGGGATCAGTGCAGGAGATCAAGTAGAAACTCTGCCTGTGATACTTTTGTTTGCAAAAAGCTGCCACAATCTTTTTATTCTTCTCTGGTATCACCTGTGCTGATTGAGTGCATATGCAGTACAGAAATATTTAAAAAAGGCCCACCCTGTGGTTGTCTGGGTGCCTGGAACAAGATGGGGATTGTTGTTTTACACAAAAGTACCCCATGCCAAAACATTTTTTTAAAGAAAAGGATCACTGTAGTGATGTGCGGGCCGGCTTGAAACCCGCTGGACCTGCAGGTTTACCTGTGGGTCCAGCAAGTTCAGGCTGACTTCCACACAATGTCCTGGGGCCATGGGCGGGCTCGGGCTGAACTTTAGCCTCCTTCCGACCTGTCCATGGCCTTCTTCTGCCCCACTTCTGCCTCAGTGAATGACTTTTTATATACTCTCACAAGACTTTTTAATACTCTCACGTCCTGTCCCCTCCTATTACGTCACAGCGGGGTGGTACTGATATAAAGAGGGGAGTGATCCAGGTTGGGGTTGGGTGTGTATGTTGCCAGATTGGGGTAGGGTAAGTTGCAGGTCGATTTTAGACCTGGTTATTTTACATTTCCATCTTTAAATTAATATGTGTTCCAAGTCAGCCTGAGTAAAGAGCTCTGAACAGTTTTCCTTTATTGTCTTTGTTTTTACTGTTGTACCAACCACAATGTGCAATAAAGCCATGAGAATAAAGTATGATTCAAATCAAAATGTCTAAATTCTTACTCCAGGCTCTGTTTCAGTGATAGGGAGCTCACCGTTTAACTGTAGGTGCTTATTCAGGGGAGTTATAAATGTAAATGATGAGCTATGGTTGAAGAATAATAATTACCCATGAATACTGAATGTGATAACATGATACTAGATTGCCGCTTGGGAAGGGGCCAAAAAAGATAAACGGGAAATTGAATTTTCCATAAAAGCAGCATTACCAATAAGTTCTATTTTAGAATGGCATATAAATCAAAGACAAGCTATTTTTGTACCATTATTTAAATGCCCACTGAATTCAATTGCTAAATCTATTACACTGGCGGGTCCTCCTCTCTCGACTAAAACTGCCCATTTACATAAACATGAGATTGCATAAAACTTTGTTTTATAGATATCAATCAATTTGGGTATCAGGCAGGTTTGAAATTTACATCTGTCAATGCATTATGTCGGTCAGTGCATGGTGCAGCAGCATGGTGCTGATGCATGTATAGGTGCATGCATCAGCCCCATGCCCTTACATATTGGCACCCCCAATAAATTTGATTTTCCTTTCAAGCCTGGAAAGATAATAAAATGTTACTATGTCCACATGCTTTTGTTTTGCAAATCATTAGGCTGCTGTATTGTGGCATAAGAATCTACATAAACAAGGGCACACAGGTCAGTATTAGGGCCTGACTGGTGCTTGGGGGAGGCTTAATTACCCAGAATAAATCCCCAACTGCCTGATATAGCAGTTATAGGGGATACATGCTTGTACCAGGCTGGCACCTGTATTCAGGGTCAAAACAATATCCTATCTGGGGCTCAGTTAGACATAGGAAGGCTGAAATGTTCCATTTGATGAGACCCACGTGGGGCTGTGGTTGCAGTGTTTGTCAAACGTGTGCCAACAAATGTGTTACCAAATTACAAAAAATATATATGCTTTCCTGACAATCCACACTTGTATGGCCAGCTTTAGGCCTATAGCCAAATCTGCCATCAGGGAGCCAGAGAAATATAAATATGTAATTCATGGGATGTGAAGTGGGCAGGGCTTGTGGGGGATGGGCAGAAATTAAGCAAATTATGCACAAAGTTCTATCAAAAACTATAAAAAAAATGAAGGCCAATTGAAAAGTTGCTTAGAATGAAACATTCTAAAACATAGTATAAGTTAACTTAAATGTTTACCACCCCTTTCAGTTATTGGGTAACTTATAGGCACATGTAGAATCGCCAGTGGGAAGGGGGATGCAAGCTGGGCGGATATAGGTGGGGCGGGGAGTGGGTGGAGGCAGGATGTGGAAGGGGCAGTGGCGGGGCAGGAAGTGGGTGGGAGGATGGGGATTAGAGTGCGCCATGGCCCTCTGGAGATATTTTTTCTGATCCACCCACTTCCTGTTCCGCCTCTGCCCCGTCCACATCCCGCCTCCGTCCACTCCCTGCCGCACTGTGAATCACAATATGTAGTAATTTACAGAGCTTGGTGCATTTGCCCAAAAGCAGTAGAAGACCCCACCTGCCCCTCTCCTATGCACTTGGCACATGTGCAGTACAGTTAATTGCACCATTAGACTACGTTTCCAAGTTATATGTTAATCTATTGGTGTCACAAGTTGCTATCTCTGTCACACACCACAGTTAAAAATTTTAAATACATTTAAAGAGAATCCTTGTCTTTTTTTGCATCAGTCTCACACGAAGAAGTTTATAAATAGTGATTTCCTTACTAAACGGAATGCCGGTGAAATGAATGGTCTATTGACAGGAACAACTGTGAAGATATCCTTTTTTTTTTTTTTTGGCCATATGTTTCTCCAGGTTTCAATAAGTAATTGCATTATGATTTTATTCCCTGCTCATTATCTGTTAGGGCTGTGCCACCACGCACAGCATTTTCATTGCCTCAGTAATATACTCAAACATTTTAATGGGATTAGCACTAGACATTGCTGCTAAACCTATATATAATATCAGACGTTATAATAAAATTATATAGCTGATTAAAGAATAAAAAGGAAGGTAGAGAGTATTAGGACTCACACACACACAAAAGGAAGTATGGCGGAGAACCATAGTCTTGATAGGCGCCACAAGCAGCATTAATCAAAGGGTCATTTACATTTGGCAGGGCTGGGTGCAAAGTTTGAAAACAGTACAAGTTGCTATTTTTCACATTTTGCATCCTGACCTACAGGTTATAGGTCCTTGCTCTCAGGGGTGCCATCGGGGGTACTGGGGGTACTGATCTCAGGGGGCTGTGTGGCCGAGGGAGAGAGGTCTCAAGAATCATAAATAGTGCATTATGTGTGAGAATGGGCCATTTTTTTCATTGGGGCCGTATTCTACTTATTGGCAGGGCCCTTCACCAAGGTGTCCTATGGGTTAAAACTGGGGCCCCCTTGGGCGAGGGTCATAGGACCCTGTGATGGCCCTGTGCCTTAGGATGAATGTTTTTACTACTGAAGGTTGTAGAATGGCCTGTGTCTCCTAGATGAATACAGTACTACCTGTGCACTGCTGTACTAATGAGTTGAAGGCTGAGGGAGGCACATACACTAGGCCTTCCCACCAGCGTCCTGTCCCCTACCATGTGTGTCATTTAAGGGGCAAATAAAAAAAAAAAAAAAAAAAAAGAAAAATGTGCCTAATTATAGAAAACATAAGTCTAAGCAGGTTTCCAAAATACATGTATTTAAAATTTTGAGTGCTTTTAGTTATTTTTAAAAAAATAATTGCTATTGAAAGCATCATTTGCTTAAAGGGATACTGTCATGGGAAAACATGTATGCATCAGTAAATAGTGCTGCCCCAGCAGACTTCTGTACTAAAATCCATTTTTTAAAAGAGCAAACAGCTTTTTATATATTTCATTTTGGCATTCCTGAATCCCAGAATTCCCAGTGTGACCTTACCCTAATACATGGGGTGTTTCAGGCTCTGGCCGGTCAAAATGTCCCTTTCTAAAGAATAAGAAGAATGGTGGACAACATGAGGTGGGCTCAATAATTATAATAAATCAAGAAGCTTTGGTTAGAAATAAAATTTAATGGTGAGGAATGCCAAGCCTCTCCTTTATGCTGAGGGTCATACCAAGTGAGCCCGAGCTAGGGGAACCTTTGCACATCAGGCGTCTGACACAGGTGGATGTGTCTGGGGAGTCTGTGTCAACAAGGACCAGGAAAGAGTCCTGTCCTAAAGGAACAAACCTTCTTGAAATAGTTGGGGAACAGGGAACCTGTGAAGGAGATTTAGTCATATATAGTGATGGGCGAATTTATTCGCCAGGCGCGAATTCGCGGCGAATTTTTTTCGAAAAAATGGACGCCGGCGTCAAAAACGGGCGCCGGCGTCAAAAACGGGCGCCGGCGTCGAAAAAACGGGCGCCGGCGTAGAAAACAAGACGCCGGCGCAGTTTCGCGAATTTTTCGCCGTTTCGCGAATTTCGCGCGAAATTCGCGAATTTTTCGGCGAAGCGAAACGGCGCAAATTCGCCCATCACTAGTCATATATAAAACTATTTTTGTCAGCAGTACAGGAACATTAGCTTGAGATATATAGCTAAAAAAGAGCAGCCTCCTGCTCCACCTAAGGACTGATAACTTCGGATAGCTCTTTCGTAGGCATAACTAGTCTAAAGTGATGAGACCACAGTGCTGAAGGGATTTAAGCTCAGTATTCTACTTCTGCCCTGGTGGGAATCCGAACTGTTAACTGGTAACCTAAAGGTGTATCTTTAATCTACCAAGTATCTCCACTCTGGTGTCACGTTGTTATCCTCTGCATTGATTGCATCTGATACTTTACCTCCAAAATTATGAAAGTCCCGGTTGGTATGTTCCAAAGTCCAGCAAAACCACAGTTGGGCTCTCCTCTTCCCGTTCAAAAGATAAATTCAATAGAATGAGTTGCTGTGTTCCTCAAACGACAAGTTGTTGAGGACGGAACAAAACAGGTAAAATAATATAGTGTAGTAGTTCTTTTAAAAATATTTTAAACACCCTTGTGCTATTAAGTGATTAATTTAGTGATATTACACTTCCAAGAAACAATAATTATAAAAATAAAAATAATTATAAGCGATACACTTAATATATGTTGCATAAGTTGCCACAATCATTCATGTGAATTTTTAAAGGATCGTGTTGCTGTGTTAGCGATTGTGCAACTCCCAAAACATAAATAGTGACTTAGTGTGTGTTCAATAAACACATAATATTGTGAATTATAGAAAACCGTATCACTGTGTTGACGATTTTAGTAGAAGTAAATTTGCTTATTAAGCCAGGTGAAATAAGGAAGATGAATAGAGGTGGTAATTAGGTTCAAATAGTAGTCCCCCAAAGGGGTAGGAGCCTCTAGTGGTATATTATACTCACAAGAGGGAATTTAGTTCCAAGCAGTGTAATTAACCCCTTCTTCGATATGGGTCTTCTTGAATCCTTGGTGGACATAAATTAGAGCAGCATGTGTAGGTACTTTTAAAACATTTTAATAACTAATTAAAAGATACACTCACAAAATTCGCTTGATAAAAACATATGTAGGGTATTCTGGAGATCTCACTGCGCTGCTTCCAATGTTAGCGTCTTTCGTTGGCCGCTGCGCGTCTGCAAATTTGCTTCTGTCGTCTCCAATAATTCAAACTGTCTCCACTAACGCGTTTCGCCTGTCGGCTTCGTCCCAGAGTGGTGACGTATTCTCTTTGCGCTCGCTCTTTCAAGTCCACGTAGATTCAGATTTTTTCAAACTTTATTAGTCCTGTGCAATGTTCTTGTCCTAATTCCGATACTTTTTTGCTACATTTATAAAAATCCCAAGGGGTAAGGTGCTCAGATTCAGACAGTTGCAGTATCAAAACGAGATAACAAAATTGATACATAAAAAAGAAAACTGTTGTCATAAATTAAATAAAATAGATCGGGTACATCTTACTTGACATCTTGAAAATCATTATAAATTATTATAAAAATTGTTACAAATTCGACATATTATACTAAAAAGGCTCTTAAGTTAAAATCTACATTTAGACCATATGGGGAAAGGGATTTGAGTTTATGGATCCACCAACTCTCTCTTTGTAACGTTTTTGTTGTTAGATCGCCCCCTCTCCAATCTGGATTAACCTTTTCTATTCCCAGCCATTTTAGGCCTGTTGGATTTTTATCATGTTTTTCTAGGAAGTGCTTCGATACCCAGTGTTTTATGTTTCCTTTTCGTATATTATTAACGTGTTCACCAATTCTTTCTTTAAGTTTTCTTTTAGTTTTTCCCACATATTGTAGGCCACATGGACACTCCAATAGATATATTATATTCTTCATATCACATTTAATCAAATCATTTAATTTGAACTGTTCCCCTGTGGTATAGCTTTTAAAGGCATTCGTTTTATTTCCATACTTACAAGCCTTACATAGACTGCAAGGGAAAAAACCTTTGTATTTATCTTCTTTTTTGTTAAATCGAGTTCTGGTGTTACAAGTATGCACCAACTTTTGTTTCAAATTTGGTGCTTTTTGGAATATTATATTCGGTTTTTTTGGGAGGATTGGTTCCAGATCTTTGTCCAGACTTAGAACATTCCAGTGTTTTTGTATTATTTCTCTGATGTCATCAGCTCTCGAGTTGTATTGTGTAACAAAACATATTTCGGAGTTAGTATTATTTCCGGTCTCTGACACATCTTTTGTTTCTTTTTTGTATTCCAACATTTTCTCTCTGTCTTGGCCTCTTATTTTCTCATAGGCTCCCTGTATTAAATCTCCCCTGTATCCTCTTTCTTTGAATCTTTTTTTAAGAATATCTGATTGTTGGTCGTATTCTTTCATATCACTACAGTTTTTTCTAATTCTTCTAAACTGTCCATATGGAATGTTCTTGATCCATTGTTTGTTGTGATTACTAGAAGCTAAAATATAGTTATTGGTATCTACTTCTTTGAAATACGTTCTTGTACATATTTTATTATTTTCAACATAAATTTGCAAATCCAAAAAGTTCACTTCCGTGAAACTATAATTTAGAGAGAATTCCAGGTTACAATCATTTACATTTAGTTGATCAATAAATTTTATGAGTTCTACTTCCCCTTTATTCCAAATTATGATAATATCATCTATGTATCTCTTCCAGAGAACTAGACCCGCGTCCAGTATCATGGGCTCAAGGACCTTCAGTTCCCAATAGCCCATGAATAAATTCGCATAACTGGGCGCGAATCTAGTTCCCATGGCGGTCCCGCTGATTTGTAGATAATAGTCCCCTTCATACCAAAAAAAGTTATGTTTTAATATAAATTCTATGCTTTCCACAATAAATTCCTTTAATTCTTGATTTATTTTATCATCCTGCACTAGATAGTGTTGTACTGCTCTTATCCCTTGTTCGTGCTGTATACACGTATAAAGTGATTTTACATCCAGAGTGGCTAATATCCACTCTGAGTTCCACTCTTGGTTCTTTAATAAATTTAGAACTTGTGTGGAATCTTTCAAATATGATGGTAATTGGTTTACATATCCTTGTAATTTAGTGTCGATGTAATGCGACAGGTTACTGGTAGGGGAATCAATGCCAGAAATAATTGGTCTGCCCGGTGGTGTTGTGGAATTCTTATGCATTTTTGGTAGAATGTAAAATAAAGGTGTTTTTGGGAAATTGTTTATTATATATGCTTTTTCTGTTTTGTCTAATACATTATTTGTCTCTGCTTTATTTATTATTTTTATCAGCTTACTTTGAAAAATTTCAAGAGGATTGCTTTCTAGTTTTTTGTATGTATTCTCATCCTTTAGCAATTTATCACATTCCCCTTTATACTGGTCTATGTTCATAATCACTGTTCCCCCTCCCTTATCCGCCGGCTTTATGACTATAGACTCATTTTCACTTAGTTCTTTTATGGCCTGTTGTTCTTTTTTTGTTATATTCCTTTTGTGATTAGTTTTTTTCATGTCACCAAGTTTTTCCAAATCTCGCACATGAAAAAACTAATCACAAATAATGTATTAGACAAAACAGAAAAAGCATATATAATAAACAATTTCCCAAAAACACCTTTATTTTACATTCTACCAAAAATGCATAAGAATTCCACAACACCACCGGGCAGACCAATTATTTCTGGCATTGATTCCCCTACCAGTAACCTGTCGCATTACATCGACACTAAATTACAAGGATATGTAAACCAATTACCATCATATTTGAAAGATTCCACACAAGTTCTAAATTTATTAAAGAACCAAGAGTGGAACTCAGAGTGGATATTAGCCACTCTGGATGTAAAATCACTTTATACGTGTATACAGCACGAACAAGGGATAAGAGCAGTACAACACTATCTAGTGCAGGATGATAAAATAAATCAAGAATTAAAGGAATTTATTGTGGAAAGCATAGAATTTATATTAAAACATAACTTTTTTTGGTATGAAGGGGACTATTATCTACAAATCAGCGGGACCGCCATGGGAACTAGATTCACGCCCAGTTATGCGAATTTATTCATGGGCTATTGGGAACTGAAGGTCCTTGAGCCCATGATACTGGACGCGGGTCTAGTTCTCTGGAAGAGATACATAGATGATATTATCATAATTTGGAATAAAGGGGAAGTAGAACTCATAAAATTTATTGATCAACTAAATGTAAATGATTGTAACCTGGAATTCTCTCTAAATTATAGTTTCACGGAAGTGAACTTTTTGGATTTGCAAATTTATGTTGAAAATAATAAAATATGTACAAGAACGTATTTCAAAGAAGTAGATACCAATAACTATATTTTAGCTTCTAGTAATCACAACAAACAATGGATCAAGAACATTCCATATGGACAGTTTAGAAGAATTAGAAAAAACTGTAGTGATATGAAAGAATACGACCAACAATCAGATATTCTTAAAAAAAGATTCAAAGAAAGAGGATACAGGGGAGATTTAATACAGGGAGCCTATGAGAAAATAAGAGGCCAAGACAGAGAGAAAATGTTGGAATACAAAAAAGAAACAAAAGATGTGTCAGAGACCGGAAATAATACTAACTCCGAAATATGTTTTGTTACACAATACAACTCGAGAGCTGATGACATCAGAGAAATAATACAAAAACACTGGAATGTTCTAAGTCTGGACAAAGATCTGGAACCAATCCTCCCAAAAAAACCGAATATAATATTCCAAAAAGCACCAAATTTGAAACAAAAGTTGGTGCATACTTGTAACACCAGAACTCGCTTTAACAAAAAAGAAGATAAATACAAAGGTTTTTTCCCTTGCAGTCTATGTAAGGCTTGTAAGTATGGAAATAAAACGAATGCCTTTAAAAGCTATACCACAGGGGAACAGTTCAAATTAAATGATTTGATTAAATGTGATATGAAGAATATAATATATCTATTGGAGTGTCCATGTGGCCTACAATATGTGGGAAAAACTAAAAGAAAACTTAAAGAAAGAATTGGTGAACACGTTAATAATATACGAAAAGGAAACATAAAACACTGGGTATCGAAGCACTTCCTAGAAAAACATGATAAAAATCCAACAGGCCTAAAATGGCTGGGAATAGAAAAGGTTAATCCAGATTGGAGAGGGGGCGATCTAACAACAAAAACGTTACAAAGAGAGAGTTGGTGGATCCATAAACTCAAATCCCTTTCCCCATATGGTCTAAATGTAGATTTTAACTTAAGAGCCTTTTTAGTATAATATGTCGAATTTGTAACAATTTTTATAATAATTTATAATGATTTTCAAGATGTCAAGTAAGATGTACCCGATCTATTTTATTTAATTTATGACAACAGTTTTCTTTTTTATGTATCAATTTTGTTATCTCGTTTTGATACTGCAACTGTCTGAATCTGAGCACCTTACCCCTTGGGATTTTTATAAATGTAGCAAAAAAGTATCGGAATTAGGACAAGAACATTGCACAGGACTAATAAAGTTTGAAAAAATCTGAATCTACGTGGACTTGAAAGAGCGAGCGCAAAGAGAATACGTCACCACTCTGGGACGAAGCCGACAGGCGAAACGCGTTAGTGGAGACAGTTTGAATTATTGGAGACGACAGAAGCAAATTTGCAGACGCGCAGCGGCCAACGAAAGACGCTAACATTGGAAGCAGCGCAGTGAGATCTCCAGAATACCCTACATATGTTTTTATCAAGCGAATTTTGTGAGTGTATCTTTTAATTAGTTATTAAAATGTTTTAAAAGTACCTACACATGCTGCTCTAATTTATGTCCACCAAGGATTCAAGAAGACCCATATCGAAGAAGGGGTTAATTACACTGCTTGGAACTAAATTCCCTCTTGTGAGTATAATATACCACTAGAGGCTCCTACCCCTTTGGGGGACTACTATTTGAACCTAATTACCACCTCTATTCATCTTCCTTATTTCACCTGGCTTAATAAGCAAATTTACTTCTACTAAAATCGTCAACACAGTGATACGGTTTTCTATAATTCACAATATTATGTGTTTATTGAACACACACTAAGTCACTATTTATGTTTTGGGAGTTGCACAATCGCTAACACAGCAAGACGATCCTTTAAAAATTCACATGAATGATTGTGGCAACTTATGCAACATATATTAAGTGTATCGCTTATAATTATTTTTATTTTTATAATTATTGTTTCTTGGAAGTGTAATATCACTAAATTAATCACTTAATAGCACAAGGGTGTTTAAAATATTTTTAAAAGAACTACTACACTATATTATTTTACCTGTTTTGTTCCGTCCTCAACAACTTGTCGTTTGAGGAACACAGCAACTCATTCTATTGAATTGATACTTTACCTCAACTGGTCCATGAGAAAATATTGTTTTGTCAGATAATAAACCTTTTTGATTTCAGGAACCTCTGGCATCCTATTTATTTCGTTATTACAGCAAAGAGGAGTAGTTGCACAACACCCTCTCCCTTCCACTTCCACCAAAAATTGGGTTTCTTGTTTAATTTAAAAATTACTTTTACTGTACAGCTTTTTATGTCTGGGTGACAGGTCCACTTTAAGGCTACTAAAAAATTATGTAATCATTAAATAAACCAAATAGGCTGGGTTTGCTTCCAGTAAGGATTTATTATATCTTAGTTGGGATCAATTACAAGGTACTTTTTATTATTACAGAAAAAAGGAAATCATTTTTAAAAAAATTGGATTATTTAGATAAAATGGAGTCTATGGGAGATATCCAGTCCATAATTCAGAGCTTTCTGGATTACGGGTTTCCAGATAATGAATCCCATACCTGTATAAGAAATAATAGTTTTAAGGATAATGTAATATCAGCAGTCACTGTGGAGTTCCATGTCCTATAAATATGCACTGAGGCTGCAGGTTTATGCCTTTGTAGGGTGCAGTATTCCCTATAAATAAACCACCTAATCTAAATAAAGTCATAGAAAGAAAATGCTTTTGGACAGTATAAAGTGTTGGTGATTTGGTCACAGCTAATTCTGTATAGTCAGCTCCTGAAAGCATGAAATATGTAGAGAAATACATAATCAGAGAAGTGTGAGGGGGTGGGTTGGTGAGTCATTACATCTCTTATTTATAAGTGAGGGTGTTAGCAATGTGCAGTATTTTTGTATCATTATATAGTGCATGGTATCTTAATCAGTCCCTGGGCACAATATTATATTCATGGCACAGTTGGCTTGAGCATTGAAATCTTAATGCCAATTACAGTTGGGGTGATAATCACATGAAAATACTTTGGTTTGTGCTACTGCCACATAACAAAAAATGTCTATGGTACCACTCAGCAAATAAATCTTAAGTGAGTAAAGATACAAAAATATAATGGAAGAAATAATAAAGGAGAAAACACTCACAGTTCACCTCAGTCCCAAGGTGCAAAAACCAAAAACACTGTATCCAAAAGGATGTGAGGATCTCCAAAAATAAAGAGACAAATATAAAAAATAGAAAAATTATTTAGGACATGAAGACCTAACGCGTTTCGTGCCTATTGGGGCACTTACTCATATGAGGTTTCCGGAAAACAGATCCCATACCTACGTATAGGTTTGTATGATGAGGAGAAAACATTAGAGGAATAAGGATGAAGTGCAAGGTCCTTTGGTCTAATATTTTCTGATGGGCCCCTGGCACCTGGAAACCCATTTTCCGGAAAGCTCAGAATTTCTGAAATACCCTCTTCCATAGATTCCATTTTATTCATATAATATAAATAGGGATGCACCGAATCCAGGATTCGGTTCGGGATTCACCCAGGATTCAACCTTTTTCAGCAGGGGTTCGGTCAAATCCAAAAAAGTGGATTCGGTGCATCCCTAAATACAAGTTGTTTTTAATTTTTTCTCCGTAATAAATAAAACAGTACCTTGTACTTGATCTGAACTAAAATCAAACTAGTCCTTATTGGAAGATAAACCAGACTACTGAGTTTATTTAATGTTTACATGTGGATATGGATATGAAGGTCCAAATTACAGAAAGATTAAAAAGATTAATTATCCAGAAAATGACAGTTCCGGATTCTGAATAACAAATCCCATAACTGTATATCAAATATGATAATGCTGTGCATATTTTTACATTAATTGGGCAAAATATTTGTCACCCTGCATGTTCAACTGTGGAACCATATTCAACTGGGGATGTCCAACAACAAGTTTATGGACCTTTTGGGAAGGGAGGAAGCCATCCAATTCCCTTGCAGGGTCATATCTGTCACATGGACCTCCAGATGGATAGATTGTGCTCTGAGAGCAATTTCGATTTTCTAGAAGAAAATACTCAAAAGGGATACTTTATTTGTATATTGAGTCCTGCAAAAAGTGATTAATTTTGAATGGGCTCAACTGGATAAATACATTTTAATAATATGTACCGTATGTTTTTGGAAGAAGTTATTAAGATGCAGAAGCCTGTGCCCAAAGTTAGTGTAGCTAAAGTGTTCAAGAGAACTAAACTACTGGTGGAATGATGCTTTGCTTTGGGCATCCCCATCCATAGGCAGGTGAGTGGAAACATTCAATTTCTAATATTTTAATTTGAAAGGTTATCTTCACAAATGTTTTTAAGGTGCAATGTATCATGATATACAAACATGGCAGTGCTTCCGTAGCTGGGATGTCCATATAGGTCCCAGGGACAAGCACTATTTTTTTCATGCACTTTTATTGTTAAAGGAGAAGGAAAAGTCCAATTCAGGGGGGCGGTGCCAAATGTAAGGGTAAATGTAACGATTGTAATCATTTATCTGATACCCTGGGCTGGTGCTCCTGTTAGCAGAAAATTGCACCTGCTCGGGGTAATAGCAAGCAAAGTATTTAATTGAGGAATAATGCTCATGGACTATAATGGAGAGTAAAAAATAGTCACAGGTTAAAAAATGTTGCGTGGCTTTAAAATTTTTCGCATGAAAAAACGTCCTTTGACTTTGAAAGCAGACCGTGCAGTCAGGCTCAGATTTGTGGCAAGGCCTCAAAGGCCCGGGCCTAGGATGACAAAATATTAGGGGCTAGGATCGCGTACCATAGGGGCGCTGGCCTGGGCAGCTCCTGCCATGAGGCAAGGTAAGAACCTCAGGCGGCATGGAGCGGCCAGTTACCAGGAGCGTCAATAGTCGCCCAAAGTTGCCTCAGTGAGGCAACTTCGAGCGGCTATAGAAAACTCATTGCCGCGTGTGCATTAGCGCAGGCGACTTTTCATTCTAGCCTATGGGGAAAAACGCTGAGGCAGTTCGGGGACATAGACGCTCAAAAGACGAGGTGATTAGTCGCCAGGCGACAAAATCTCCCCGAATCTCCTCGTGTGGCCTTACCCTAAGAGCCTAATTAGGCTAGGGCCATTTCCAGCACCGGAGGCTTGCTAGTGCGATGAGCACAATTGCGCTTTCTGCACTAACAAAACTGAAATTCCTGTCTAAAAATTGAAATTTCAGCTCCTAAAGTTACCAGCAGGAGCATCTTTTTGGATGATCCTGCTAACTTGCGGGCTGCTGCTGCCTGTAGCGAGCTTCTCAACTCACCTCATAGCAGCAGCACCCCTGTCCTTCGGGGGGATGTGCGCTAACATTTGCCCCCCCCATGGATCGGACCTTTTCTGTTCCTTTAAGGGCAGAGACACACATGGAGATTGGGGGAGATTTAATCACCTCTTCTTCGGGTGACTAATCTCCCCGCAATGCCATCCTGACGGGATGGCACTCGGATCGCTTCCTTTTCCGAAGTCACCCGAAGTTGCCTCACGAGGAAACTTCAGGCGACTTCGGAAAACAAAGCATTCCAAGTGCCATCCCGACGGCGATTTCGATTCTAGCCAGCGGAAAGGCATTGCGGGGAAATTAGACGCCTGAAGAAGAGGCGATTTGTCGCTGGGTGACTAATCTCCCCGAATCTCTACTTGTGTTTCTGCCCTAAAACTGACCAACTGCAGTGAGGCATGTAATTGATGGAAAGCAAGATAAGTGAGGTCAGTTTTATCAGGAACCAAGTAATCTGAATGTTTTTGGAGTGCTATAGATCTAACCACTAACCACGGCTCAGTTCCCAGAACAAGGTTACACAAACACACAACCATCAGTGCAACCTGCCATCAGGATATGGGCAACCGCAAGAAGGGGTTAAGGTCCCGCTTGGGCCATAGGCGGAGAACGCTGTCAATCAAGCGCAGGTCCTGCCTCGAATGGCGGGATGGGCGGGCCTAGGGGTTTCCCCAGCAACCTGAGTCTGGGTTGCGCTGCAGCGGAGCTTTGGCAGGAGTATGTCAGTAGCAGCAGCTCTAGGAGGAGGGAGGGGGAGTGAGCCCGGCACCTCTCCCACTCAGGCATATTGGGAGATGAGGACAGTGCTGTGCCGCTCACACATGCGTCTCCTTTGATTTCACTGCGCCCGGCCGCTGCAAGGGGACAAGAGCCCAGGCTGGGGTGAGATAACTTTGCTGCTATTTTGGGGATGGGAGACGGGCTGGGGGGGATGGTTAATTGAGCATTGTTCTGGCAGAGGAATGAGGTTTGTGGGGGGTGTGCATTGTATTCTCCCTGGCATTGGGCAGGGCTGGAGACATTACATGCACATTGGTCCTTACAGTCACTTGCACATATACATGATCACTTGCAGGACTACAACTCCCAGAATCCCCAGCTGGGGTTAGGGGATGTTGGTAATTGTAGCTCTTCAACAATTGGACTGCCAAAGGATGGGCACCACAGTGTCTTTTGTGTTGTCCCTTTTTGTAACAACCCTGTGCAGCCCTGATAACGTCTCCAGTCAAATAGCTTCTGCCAGTATTAACTTGTACTAGGCAACGTGAACTTTCAGAAATTGGTGTGTGCGTGCCAACGGGCCACGGATAACCATTTTGGAGTAACAATTCTGGGCACCAGGAGCTTCAGGTTCTCAGCAAAGGAAAAAGTTGTGTATCATATTGGGAATAATGTTCTATGAGTGAGACAGTCCCAGTCATTTCCAGGGACGACACAAATCAATTACTGTATTACAGATGCAGAAGACATGAAATGAATTTGGGTATACAAAAACAGACATTGCCTTTTTGAATAGTGCATCATTCATTGACCCTTTCATTGATACCATGGGCCGGACTTGCCGAGGGGTTTCCAGCGAATGGGAATTGAGTCACGCTTCGCTGAATTCTTTTGTTGTGGTGGGGAAGCGATACAGGCAGACCTTGCTTTATGGTACAGGTAGGTGCGATGCCTAGTTGCCTGTGCCCCTTCTAACCCATGCCCAGTTTTTATCCTCTGTATCTGCCAAATTGTGCTTTTCATTTGTTATGGAATATATGTGGTTGGCAATTAAAGCGTTACCTTTGCCTTTAGTGATCTGGGAAGCCTCTAACTCATAATTCATTGTTTATTCCTCATGTGCAAAACCCATCTGATGGATCTATTTTCTTCTAGTAGTAGATGGATTGTAAAGTGATGCCTGGCAGCTGCTGATCCGTGGGAGCGTGTAAGTCCAGTCGGCATTGATTACTGCCTGGGATCAGGTCTTGGCTATGAGCAGACTGTATCTTGTTCATGGAAACATTAACATTTACACTGGCAGATGCTCTCGGGGCTGCCCAGCCTCTCGCTTTATTTCTAACTGGGATCAGGTTCTCCAGCCTTCCCTACCTGTATAAATACTAAACTTTCTTTTATTATTATTATTCAAGATGTGCCAAGAGACCAAACAGTGCTCTATGGATCCCGTGTTGTGCTTTGTTCCGAGAGCAGGTTCATTCTGTAACCCATTGGCAGGGCCACAGGGCAAAATAGTGTTTCCCTTGTGTCAGTTACTGTTTGCACATGGGGTTACCAACCGGCCTACGTCCACCGTCCCATTGTGAGTGACCAAAGTCTGATACGCTTGAGCTGTCAGAGGTAAAGATCAATTCACTGCGCTGAAGGAAACTGGGCATCGTATTTATCATGTGTATGTTTGTGCGTAGGAACTTGGAAGTCAGCAGTTCTCAGTGGGAAGTCTTTCCCTGTTGCACATCCCAAACTGGGGCAAATTGAGTTTTCTTTGGTTTCTGTGAGAGATTTTTCTTTCTTTCTGGCACGTTGATAAATTGCTTTTGCAGAATTCTATAGAAGTCAGAAAGGTTTCTCTCACTGGAGAAATACATCACTGCTAAGTGACTCTCCCATAAAGGGATTGCAGAGCCTGATGAAATGTCTCCCATCCTTTTCCTATGTTTATGTTTTCACTTCCTGTACAGCATTTCCTATCATGCACATGGCTAACAGGCCCCTGGTCATGTGACTTGTGCCTGCACTTTATTAGAGAAATGCTTTCTGGCAGGCTGCTGTTTTTCCTTCTCAATGTAACTGAATGTGTCTCAGTGGGACATGGGGTTTTTACAATTGAGTGTTGTTCTTAGATCTACCAGGCAGCTGTTATCTTGTGTTAGGGAGCTGCTATCTGGTTACCTTCCCATTGTTCTTTTGTTTGGCTGCTGGGGGGGGGGAAAGGGAGGGGGGAGATATCACTCCAACTTGCAGTACAGCAGTAAAGAGTGATTGAAGTTTATCAGAGCACAAGTCACATGATTTGGGGCAGCTGGGAAATTGACAATATGTCTAGCCCCATGTCAGATTTCAAAATTGAATATAAAAAAATCTGTTTGCTCTTTTCAGAAATGGATTTCAGTGCAGAATTCTGCTGGAGCAGCACTATCAACTGATTCATTTTGAAAAAAAATTTTTCCCCATGACAGTATCCCTTTAAGTGCCTTTTCTCCAGCATGAACATCCCCAATTTGGCCAGTCCTCATAGCTAAGATTTCCCATACCTTTTACCAGCTTAGTTGCCCTTCTCTGTACCCTCTCTTAATACAATAATGTCCTGTTTGAGTGATGGAGACCAAAACTGTATGGCATATTCTAGATGGGGCCTTACAAGTGCTCTATACAGTGGAAGAATGACCCCCTCCTCCCGTGACTCTATGCCCCTTTTAATGTTACTTGACTTTAAGCATTTAAAGGGGTTGTTCACCTTTAAATTAACTTTTAGTTTGATGTACAGCTAATATTCTAAGATAGTTTGCAATTCTATAACATACTAAAAATTAACCTAAAGATGAACAACCTCTTTAACCAAACTTAATCCCAAGCCTGCTGGAATTGGGCAAAAACTTAAATGCGAATGTTGGATTTGGTAAAAGTGACTTGAGATCATTGCTTCCATTTGCACCCCACTTTGCTCCTTGCCTTATTCCTGGATCACACCTGTATTTAGGGCAGGTATGGAAGACATAAGAACAGGCAACTGTCATTGGCATCAGCAGGGTGTGTTTGAATTTGGTGTCACCCTTGTGCACTTTTCTTTTTTCCCCACACACAGTTCATGATGACCTGTGCAGGAACAGCAAGCACAAATTTACTAAAGGGCGCAGTTTATATCGCAGCAGTGATGTCACAATGGGCACTTGCTTGCTAGGGAGGAACTCCATGGACGATTTTGGAGCAATCCAACGCGCTGCCCAAAAAGCAGGTGTCAAATCAGATGCGATGGAAAAAAGGTATGTGAAGGCATTGTCGGATGGTGTCATTGATCAGACGCTGTGTCTGCATCCAACTGTCGTGTCGGATCAACACTGCGGCTTCATCCGACATTTGTATTCCAAATACCATATTTCCGTCGCATCCGACTTGACGCCTGCGTTTTTCCAAGTTGGATGCTTAAGGTAAGATATACAAATGTCGGATGAAGTCGCAGCGTTGATCTGACGCAACACGACTGTCGGATGCAGACGCAGCGTCTGCATCAGACAGTGGTGTTGCGTCAGATCAACACTGCGACACCATCCGACAATGCATTCACTCACCTTATTTCCGTTGCATTTGATTTGACTCCAGCGCGTCAGATCGCTCCAAAATCATCCGTGGAGTTCATGGAAATGGGCCCTATTGTTGCAATTTTTGGGTGCTTAGTATAATAATGCTTTACAAAAAAAAACAAGAATAATCTTGAGTTCCTGATTGGTACCCCAAATAATTAGTTAATCTTCCACTGAGAAGACGTATGCAGCATAAATAGCTAGAAGTGTATCTCTTTCCATATTACTGCTGGTAAGATGGAAACTAGGGACTTTTCAAGTGTTTTATCAGCTCTGGATTCTCCCTCATTCAGGGTCATACATTTGTGTATATAGATTTGTATGAATTCTGTGATAACACTTAACAGTATAAGCAGTATCTATTGCCTCGGTACCATTCCTCATTGTGCTGTTAAATCCACTTGGGAAGAGTGTTCATTTCCTTTCCTAGCAACAAAGGCTACAGTTTTTAACATAAATACCACATTTTGTACAATCTGGGACATTGCCTGGTTGATGCAGACACCTTCCTAGCCCTGACATCAAAGAGGGTGCTGTGAGAGAGAGCGTGGCAGAGCGAGAGAACAGCTGCAAACTCCCTGCAATTGGAACATTAGCACTTCCTTACACATCCCTGCCTAGACACCCACAATATTAGGTCTTGGACACAAGGCAACTAACTGTCATATTTTTAAAGGGGGACTATGGCGAAAATAAATATTTAATATAAGCTTCATCATACTGAAATAAGAAATCTTCTATATACAATCAAATAATAATTCTGTACCGTTTCTGAAATAGTCACGTTTATTTTTACCATTCCTCTCTCATCATCTGTTAATGCTCATTCTGTCTTCATTCAAGAGTTGGGTGTCAGATGAATGATCCAATATATCTTATAGGGGGCTCTTTTTGTCTCGAAGATGTTTTAGAGCTCACTCTATTAAAATCACCAGAAATCCTGTCTCGCTACATGCATAATTTGTGCAAAAGGCAGTTATTTTGTTAGATTTTGTTTGTACTGGAATCAGTTATTTGAGTGAGCTCCAATTCATCTGCTAGGAAAGTAGCCCCCCTATAAGATATATTGGATCATTCATCTGCCACCCAACTGCTGAATGAATTCAGAATAATGAGAAACAGATGCCGAGAGAGGAATAGTAAATATAAATTTGATTATTTCAGAAGCAATGCAGAATTTTTAATTGATTGTCTTTAGTAAGTTTCTTACTTCAGTATGAGGAAGCTTATATTAAATGTTAGGATAGTTCCCTTTTAGTATTTGCTTTCCTTGTGTGTTTTTTTCCATAAGATGCCTCAAAAAGCAGAATAGCTGCTGAGCAAATTAAAGTCTACTGTGTTAGTCTGCACCATATCAGGCTATTTCACATGTTGTCTGTAAATGCAAATGTTCTTTGGTTCCCTCTTAGTTCCTTTCAGGGCATTGGCTCACATAGCAGTGTGGCTGCCACTGCTATCCAGTGAAAGTGGCAGTCATAATGCCTCATCTGCCCATTGTTATGAAGGGGAAAGCACCCGTGCAATGACCAGAGTAATCAAATCCATACAATGCTCAAAACAATCTTGGCACCAAGGTTGGCCTGTGAACCCTCAGTGTGCATCAACTTTGGTTCTTACCATTTTAGTACAACAGAAGCGGTGATGTGTGACTGGCAATGTCTTCCACACAATGGCTGTGATGGTTACATGTTTCCATGTGCCATAAGCCTTAGTATTTACCTCTCCAATCTATCTTGTGTCCTGTCCTTGTAGCCGTCAACCCTTGTCAGAAATTGATCCCTCCTGCATTCCCTTGATATAGTTCATTGTTGCTACTGTATCCCCTTTTATCTTCTGAGCTGTACATGCCTTAAAGTCTTTCCTAAAAGGCTTTGTCATGATTTAGATCATTCATCAATCTGCAGACTAGGCCCCCAAAACCAAACCCAGTTTTCGAGACAAGGTCTCCCCAGTGAAATATAAAGTGGCGGTATAACATTCCTATTACTGATATTACTACTCTTTCAGCACAGCCTGGCCTGATTTTCCTTCCCAATTGCTTTACTGCATTGCTTGCCTACTGAGATGACCATCCTAGATCCCTTTTGTCTGTTGTTGTTGATAGTAACTCACCATTGTGTCTGGGTTCTGTATTTATGTGCCTATATTCATTTTGATATATGTACAAACAGTGATATTCTATTTTTTAATCTATTTTTTGGTTTTTGAAATGTTTTACTTCCTGTTCTGCCGCATTGTATTTTGGAATTTAAACTGTTATTTGGTTGCTATGGTCACAGCAAGCCTGCAGCGGTATGAACAAAAGGGAGCAAGATGATTAAGACGGTTTATCTGCTTGTTTCCATGATAGAGTTGCCACCTGGTCGCTATTTTTTTAGAAGTGTATTTTATCAGCAATGTATTTGCAGGTAAATTTATAATTACCTGACATTCTGTCCCAGTCCCTACTTCTAGGCCTCCCCCCCTGCCCAGCTCATCTAATTTCTGCTTTATTGGACACGATCTGTCCCGAGTTGACCCAGAAACATCACTGACACACCCTTTTTCATCATCCCCCCACCCCCTTTACACCATAGCCCTGCCTCTCCCCTTTCCCCGTATGAAACCCGGTTGGACTTTTGTTGCCAAAAAAGTTTCTTATCACACTTTATTTATTACACTATATTTTTACTGTTATTTTCAAGACCATCTACCCATTAACACCCTTGTATGAAAGGGGACATTTATGTGACGATAGTGTCCCTTTAAGGTAAACTTTACAGTACAGTAACAGTATAGTAACATTTGGGCCCCTTACTATGGAGATAATCTGTAACAGTTTACTGGATTTTGTTATTTAAATTTATTTTATTTTTAATCCCGCAAGAGATGCTGAAATTGTCAGTCACTTGTAACCAGCCCTCAGGATTATGACATTTTATAGCTTTGCTTTAAGCTTACCAGAGATGCTTGTTGATTCTATTTATTTTATACCCTTGCTTTACTAATAAGATTTTTCCACCAACAAAACTCTAAGCTTGTGGATTTTAAGTCATAAACATGTTGATTTAAAGATTGCTGCTGTCGGCAGTAGAAAGCGACAGGGATCCCAGAGCATCATTAACTGTATTTTTTTTATCTTGTACAAGTGCTAAGGATTACAGAAGCCTGCGGGGGATTGAGGGGATAGAAATCTATTTCTAAAAAGAATGTGCTGTCACTTTAACTGCTTCCACAACTGGTATAAATCAGCACATCATACAGACCTAAGAACAATATTCCTTAAAGGAGTGTGCCCTTAATTAAATTCTGATATACTTATATTTTACAGTAGGGTTACAGTTTTGTACCTGTACCCAATGCAGTAAGGCCGCTAGGACAATTATGTACCACACTGTTAGTGCCTCTGACCTCAAAATTGGACTAGGACTAGGGCGGAATAGGTACTGGGGAATAGGCAGGATGGGCATGGCTGACAAAATCCAATATGGAGGTACAAACATTGCAACAGGCGAAAGTTAAATCAGAAGTACAGAACAGTAGTGGATAAACACAGGAACAGGCACAGGAAAGACATAAAAAATCTTTGGTTTGGGATTTGGGCCTTTTTCAGTAGGCTACAGATTTGGCTGAATCCAAGAGCTTTGCCGAACCAAATACAAACCCAGTAGTGTAACTCGATGCTATTGGGCCCCAAAGCAAATTAAATTTAGGGCCCTCCTAACTATCCAGAGGTTGTCCTATTTTGCCAATATCTATTGAAATGGCTTATTAATGAGTGCACATATTTTAGCGAGTTTGACACGTACATCTGACCTCTCAATTGATCAACTTATCATCTTTACATGATATTGGACTTTATTGGGACTTTATTTTTAATTTTTTTTTTACTTTTTCTTGGAGCATTGGGATTCAAATGACTGCTGTTTAAACACTGTGAATTTACATAATTGATGGGGGGTGGATGCTTGATCGCAACACATTTAAGGTATGTGGTGGGTGGTACTGATCACCTGTCGAAGGGGTACGCCCTGAAATGTTGTTGGCTTGACATTACACATGAGTTAAATCCCTTGAGCAGTAACGTGTGCTGGAGTTACTTCCTTTTATTAATTAAGGCCTCATGGCCCCCCTATAACTCCTGGGCCCCCATGGGATTTGGTGCAGTATGTGGCTTATTTGCTAACAATTATTGCTAAATTACACATAGTAACCAATCAGGAATGAACTTCTATCAAGGGTCGAATTTTGAATTCATGGGAGTTTTTTAAAACGTGAAAATTCAAATTTGAAATCAGGCCCTTGATAAATCTGCCCCTTAATGCCAAAATTGTATTATTTCTTTTGATTTTTAATTCTTGTGGGAAGAGCATAATAAGAATTGTAAATATATAGACAGGTATTTCTACCCAGAATATAGTTCCCTGTCTTTCCCTTTATAGCAGTGCCCCATAGTGCTCCTCTGCTTCCAGTTCAGCAAACACCCCTCGTTATTGAGTAAACACAAAGCACCATTTGTCACTATCCACTAGGAATATGGTTCTAGAAGGATAAAACCTTTTCATGGATCCAGGACTTCCCAGTCAGTCAAAGACACATTTCTAGGTTATTTATTGCACGATTAAGAGCCCTTTCCTGGCAACACCTCTTGTTCTTATTGTTTCTATATTAAGAATGCAAAATGGCTGCCTCCAAAAGGTCAGCTACTTGGAAAAAGATGCATATTAGACTATTTGAAAACAAAAGGCTGTTTATTATAGCACTTTCTTTAAACGTCACTTTATTATGGCTTTGCTTGACCCTTTTATTTACCTTTTATATAAGCTTGTTAAAGCAGCCTTTCTGTGTTTGAATTCATGGAAAGGAGCACAAATGCCTACTTGTCAAGCCTATGACAAGAGTTTAACCTGGGCAGTAACCCTTAGCAACCAGTTATTAACCGAATTCAGCAAGCTGCAGGAATAATAATAAATTAAGAAATGTTTGCCATGAGTTCAAATCTTTATATATATATATGTGACCACTGTACTGTGTATAATGATACAATTGAACTCATTTACTAATGCAGGTGCTAAATTTCACAGGTGCACAAAACTACCATTTAGCTTGAAATTGGTGTTAAAGGAACAGTAACACCAAAAAATGTAAGTGTTTTTAAGGAATGACCATATGACATACTGTTGCCCTACACTGGTAAAACTGGTGTGTTTGCTTCAGAAACACTATTATAGTTTATATAAACAAGCTGCTGTGTAGCCATGGGGCAGCCATTCAAGCATACACAGAGTGTTCTGAAGAATTCCATTGTATACTACAGAGCTTATCTGTTATCTGCTGTGTATCCTGCGCCTTTTTTCCTTTTTCATCTTTGAATGGCTGCCCCCATGGCTACACAGCAGTTTATTTATATAAACTATAGGAGAGTTTCAGTAGCAAACATACCAGCTGTAACAATGCAAGGCAACAGGACATTATATTTTCATTACTTTAAGACAGGGGTCCCCATCCACCGGGCCGTGGACCAGTGGCTGGCCCCAGGCTGTGCCGAACTGGGCCTCCACTGGTCCCAGCTGCAGTCTGTAATAGCTGCAAAAACAATGAAAAAGGCCCTAAATACTTGCAATCCCAGCTCCCTGGTGCGCCATTGCCATGACAACAGCTGTGCGTAGCCCAGGAAGCTTTCTACTGATTGCGATAAGGACCAAAATACTGTTTGGACTGTTTTTGGTAAGCCTGAAATGCCCCCCCCACACATATCTATACCCTTTCCCCCTGTCCTTGTAAAAATTGCTTTGCTTGAAACTGGTCCGTGGTGCCAAAAAGGTTGGGGACCACTGCTTTAAGACATTTATTGTTTTGGTGTTACTATTACTGTTACTATTAAGTGGAAAGCATGTTCATTTACAGTAGGAAATCATCTATCTACAAAATTACCAGCACACCAGTTAAAGGAGAAGAAAAGCTACTGAAGCAGTTAATTGCTAATACTGTAGATTAGCCACAATAGTGCAAGCTAGAACACTATATTTATTCTGCAGAATGCTTTACCATAAACAGCTCTTTAAGTGTTCTCTGTTTGTTTATGATAGCATCCGCCATATTGGCTTGGTGTGACATCACTTCCTGCCCGAGTCTCTCCCTGCTCACTCATAGCTCTGGGCTCAGATTACAGCAGGGAGGGGAGGAGGGAGTGGGAGTGGAGCAAACTGAGCATGCTCAAGGCCGTGCCCTGGAGGTTTAAGCTGAAAACAGGAAGTCTGATACAGAAGTCCATGTGTACACAATAGAAGGAAATAAATGTGGTTTTTCTTTTGACAGAGGACTCACAGCAGCATTACTTTGAGGGTTTACTGGTGTATTCATATATATCTTTCTGATAATGCTTACTTAGTTTTAACCTTTCCTTCTCCTTTAATAAGATAAGGCTTTTTTAACTGTCAAAAACTTTTTTGCTTTTTTTTTTAAAAAAAAAAGTAACTCAATTTATTTTTCAGTTTTTCCACCATTGTGAGTTTCGACATTGTACTATAATGTCCTCGGAGGTGAATTCCCTTCAATGTTTTGAACAGATCAATAGCTTCATTCAGCCCTGGATCTGCACTTCTTGTTTCTGTTCATCTGTGAATATTGCACCTTAAGCAGAGATTGATCAAGCTATATAATAGATTCCCATGTTCAATTAAGGGGATCTTTGGAACCTGTGCTACACTTGACCCACTGCTGTACGACACTAACAAAGGAGTAGTATGCGGTTACGATTCAGTGTGCTGGGGGCCACATTCACCGCAATTACATTTCCATAGATTTATTATTTATTCATGAGATTGCTGGATATATAGTATTTATGACATCACAGGGTCTTGAGTGCTTAATTATTGAAGACAGCAGATGTTATACCGTACTGTGCTGACATTAGCAAAAATACTCTAATCATTTATTTATGATACTGTTGGAAATATAAGGGTCATTTACTATTCCCACTTCTGCCCACAGCATCGAGGGGCACAGACCTGCCCTGTCCTTTCATCATACCATAGGTTAGAGTCCTGCAGCGGGTCGGGCACCCGTGGGTTACCCTCAAAAAAAGTGGGCACCCTGTGAAATAAGGGGATGATTTTCAGGTGCGGGTATACCAGCGGCTCGCGGGTCTCATCTAAATGTCTTCACTTCCGGTTTGGGTTTTTTTTTTTGTTTTTTTTTGCAGTACCATCACTTCCTGTTTGATGGTGGTTGGCGGGTTACGGGTCAGGTTGCGGATAAGGCAGTTTCGGGTCCGGGTCTGGTAGTGGATCAATGTGGGTAAATATGCGGGTTGTGGTTCGGGTCGCGGGCTGCGGGTTCGGGTCAGGTCCGGGTTTTAGAAATCGGTTCTGTGCAGGACCATAGGGCAGCAGCATGTGTCTTCTCCCATTCTCCCAGCTTGTGCCGCTCACCTATCTTGAACATTAGGGATGTACTGAATCTACTATTTGAGTTTTGGCCAAACCATCGAATCAAATTAGGGGTGGGAAGTCAAAAAGAGAACTGTCTCTGAGTGCACGTTTAAAATTTTTCTACTTTTTTGTTTTGTGACGAAAAGTCATGTGATTTTAAGGACTTGGTTCCGCCAGGAATACTGAATACCTGAATACTGAATGGCTGAATACCAAACCGAATCCTGGATTCAATGCATCCATGTTGAATAGAGCACTAACGAATGTAACACAGAGACCTGCAGGAATATAGCAATGAAGAAAGACAGTGTACCCCTGAAAGAAGCAGATGACACTCTGGCCAGTCACATGTGTAGTTTGCAGAGGGGTGATGGCACAGCAGGTGCTTTGTCACCTGAGGGAAATGACCTCTCCGATAAAGTGTATAATTGTGGGTAAAACATGAATCTCATAAAATGCCTTCAATTGAAATTGTGTGCAGTTACATAATTCAGATGTTTAAGTAGGGTTGCCACCTTTTGTCCCAGTTGATTTCGGGCAGGGGGTGGGGCCATGGCACAATGGGGGCAGGGTTGTGGATCTGCAGGGCGGGTTGTGATGTCAGGGGCGGAGTTATGATGTGGCGATTGGTCGATCGCAGTGTCAATCATAGGGAATCCTGCCCGGTTTTCCTAATTTGGAAAACCAGGCAGGCAGTTTTGACCTTCAAATAATCGGGCTTTCCAGGTCAAAACTGAACAGGTGGCAACCCTAGTTTTAAGTGATTTTCATTCACCTGAATGAAAAGGTATTTATATGTGCTTTGTCACCCACAGGGAGTGTGATTTCCCATGGGAGAAAAAGTTCCCCCTGTGCCATCAACCATAAGGCATATGAGCAAGTTGGGAGTGAGAGGGGCACACGTACTAAACCGTTTTAATGTAAAAACTCCCTAAATCCATGGACTTAGCAGAGAGTGCAGGAGATGGGGAGAGGCGCACTGTGATTTTACTCACAAGTCTGACCCTGCTTAACCAAAATATCACAATTTATTTTACATATTAAAGTGGACCTGTTACCTACACATAAAAAACTGCATAATGAAAGTCCTTTCCAAATTAAATATGGAACCCCAAAAAAAAATTTCCTTAAAACATCCATACCTGTTATAAAGGTGTTTAAATATCTAAACTGTCAATCAAATATGACCTGCCCCGCCTCTATGCCCGTGGCATAGAGGAGGGGCAGTCAATTACTTTCACTTTCCATTCAGCACTTCCTACATGTCACTGCTCTCCTCACATTCCCCCTTCCTTTCTCAGGCTCTATAATTATGTAGGGCACTGCACATGGACATTAGGTCCCTCATTCTGGTTCATGCACAAGATTTTGGGGTGATACACAATTTCCCTTAATAACCATGTCCACAAAATGGCAGCTGCCTGCTTGCTGTGATTGTATAATTCCAAAACAGAAGGAAACAAAATTTAAATAATAAATACAGTGTAAGTAAAATTTATTTTGCTCAACTAACATGATAGAAAAGAATTTGAAATTATTTTTTAGGGTGACAGGTCCCCTTTAAATGATAAATCTCAACTACTGCTGCACTGTGCATATAGTTCTGTCCCCTAGGATTGGATTTATTGGGTTAAGCATGATAGCCATTATTGTTCCACAGCTCTGTCTAACATAACAAGGTTACCAGTGTACAAGCTGGCCAAGGGCAAAGGAGCCAGATGTTTCATAAATGATCAGCACCTCAAGGCCACTACCGAAGAACAGGAATAGAGCATTTAAAAAAAATGGCTCACAACTGCAACTTTATCTTTGCTGTTTACAAAGGATTTAAATGCCCTGGAACAGTTTCTCTGAATCTTATTGGCCTGTGTTAATTTGACTTTTATTACAGAATAGTGATAACTGTTTTATGACCTTGAAACAGATATAGGTTGCCTGTAGACTCTTTGAATTTAATTTGGCAGTAGAGGTGACCAGTGTCAATTCTGAGTACTAGGGGCAAATTACCTTGTTGAAGATGGGGAAAAATATTGTGGCTAAAGGACAAACATACACCCAAGAGCTGTACAGGTATGGGATCCATTATCTCAAAACCCGTTATCCAGAAAGCTCAGAATTATAATCATTATAATCAAACAATTCAAATTTTTTAAAAATGATTTTCTTTTTCTCTGTAATAATAAAACAGTACCTTGTACTTGATCCAAACTAAGATATAATTAATCCTTATTGGAAGCAAAACCAGCCTATTGGGTTTATTTAATGTTTACATGATTTTTTAGTAGACTTAAGGTATGAATATCTTTTATCTGGAAAACCCCAAGTCCTGAGCATTCTGAATAACAGGTCCCATACCTGTATAGGTAAATATTAGGGCTTTTTGGACACATGCAATTGGTCATGTGTTCCATCATGACTTGTGTACCGTGTTTCTGCCTTAAATCATACCCCCTTAAAGGGCACCAATCATAACTAAAATCACTATGTGAAAGTTCAAGAAATCTGATTTTTAAAACAGTTGGAATTGTTGGTCAGATTGTTAATATGTGTTTGATTTTGGCTTTGATAGGTGCCCTTTAAGGGGTATTTTATTGTACATGCTCTGTATATTTCTGGCTGTTTCTTTTCTAATATTATTGCAGTCATGTGCTGTAACGAAGCAGAGCAGTAGTTGATGGAAATGATATGAAACAGGTTATTTTCCCTGTATGTATAAATATATCTGATCTTACCTCTGGGGGCTATAGGAATGCGTCGAGACAGCAGTGCAATGAGCAATCGGCACCATGCAGGACTCTGCTGGACGACTGCAAATCTGCTTGCTTAGTATGCAATGGAATGCCATGGTTTTGTGCAGAATTCTTATCAGATTTCTGGGACGTTTGTTTGTTTGTTTGCACTCTCAATCCCATTCTGTATTCAGCGTTCCAGTTTTCCAGCTCCTGCCTCCCGATCGTAATTAGATGTTAACACCTCATGTGCAAATTGTATTTCATTATCCTGCTTATACTTACCTTCTATGACTCTTGCCAGCAAGACTCACATAAATGAGGCGTTTTGGCTTTTTGTAATCAGGACAAAAACAAGTGTGGTCTAAACGCTATAATATGCTTGGCATTGATTTCCTTTGTAACCTATGAAAAATGCTGCCCAACTCATACATAGCACATACAGACCAACTACCTCTCAGAAATGCTTGATGTCTGTCATCAATGAAGCTATTATTGACTACGTGTGCAAAACTTCTTCCCTTGTGGCGTTATTTATCAAAATCCAAGTTTATCTCATTATTTTCTGAAATATACTCCAACCAAATCCGCACGGGTTATTTCCCATTATTTATCAATACATATTCCTGAAAAATTCCAGTATGGGAAAAAAAACTTGAAAAAAATTGTGAAAATCATCCTAAAACTTGGATCTTACAAATTTTTCGGATTTTCCACCCGAAAGCTCCGTTTTTTTTTTGGCTTTTTGCCTGAAAACCACGAAATCTTCGGATTTTTGCACAAAACCCAGTGTAGATCAGGATATCTTCGGGACAAACATTTTTAGCCATGACGAGGGGTGAGGAATATACATTGAAGAACGTACCCCGAATTGTAAAATATAAGGATATTATAAGTCACAGAGGAGTTCCATGACCATATACAGATCATGGAACTCCGAGGTTACTTCTAATATCCTCATATTTTCCAACAAGGGGTACTTTATTTTATTAATACACAAGTTTTAGTGAGTCATGTGACAAAAATTACATCACTAGTCACCGTTTATAACTGATGACATCACTAGTCACCGTTTATAACTGATGACATCACTAGTCACCGTTTATAACTGATGACATCACTAGTCACCGTTTATAACTGATGACATCACTATTCACTGTTTATAAGGATATAATTTACAAGATATATATGGCTTTTGTGTATATACACATATGTATGTCACAGAAGATAACCTTAACCTAATAAACAGCTACAAATTTAGCACTGTTGTATAAGGACACCAGCTGGACAGAAGATGTATTGCCTGACATATTTCTGCCATTAATTCCCTTTATTTCTTTATAACACATAAGAATAACTTGTGTAATATGGCCTTGTGCCTTTATATGGTAGATGCATGCCTGGGGGAGTCTAGGAAAAAGAAAGTCTTTGGTGATTGCTAATATCCTTATATTTTACAATAGCAGGAACATTATTCTTTTTCTATAGAAGGACATTCTAGGAATTGCACTGATTTGTAAATGTCAGTTAATATGGCCGGCTCCCAACGTCTGTGATGTGCATGACAGTTGGATAGATGTATAACAGTAGCTGGCAGTAACACATCTGTTCTGCAGTGTAGGAGGAAGGCAGATGCTCCCATGTTGATTCAGTGCAAATTGGTGCTTTGAGATGATGAAGAACAGTATAACTGAACTGCATAACTTTCTGAAACTGAAAATCAGTGGGAAAAAACAGCAATAGAAAAGAATAATACTAAACTACCCAATGGCATAAAAAGATTTTACTGGGCCCCACAGCAAATTAATTTTAGGGCCCCCAACATAACCGGAGCATACCTCTTAGCTGTACCGTTTTTCGTAGGATAGTCCCAATTTTGACAGTTCAACCCGCAGTCCCAGATTGTTACTGAAATGTCTTTCTCTTTGATCTACTGCACTGAACAGCCAGAAAAAGATACCAAGTTTCTGCCAGGTGCACTTACATATTTTTGTAACAATTTAAGATAAGCAAAGAAGCAATTGTAACAATTTAAGATAAGCAGGTCTCTTGGGGAAAACTGTGACTTGCAGCTTAAAGGACAATTCACCTTCAGTAGCAATACTGTTATAACACATAAAAACCACAGAAATGTGTTCAAACTTTCATAACCTGACACATTTTGTAAAATGAACATGGTAATTAGGTGGTGTGGCCACAAAAATGGGCGTGATCAAAAAAATGTCGGTGTGCTACGCACAGCAAATCTTTTTAGCCCTCTTTCTATTTCTAAAATGTTGGGGGGGGTATGCCAGGGGTATTCCTTTTTACCAATATATTTTGAAATTGCTCATTATTTAGGGCCTCATGGGAACCCTATACCTCCTGGGGGCCCCCCTGCAGCCGCAGGGTCTGCTTCCTCTGTAGTTACGCCCCTGGTCAAATCTTACTTCTTATTCAGGGGAGAAAATGTTTTTCAGGGATTGTTCTTCACCACCTGTTGTTCGGTCTGTGTTGTTTTATAGAACAAGGAAAATAAACAAGATTAAAACAAAAAAGTGTGGATTAGGTGCAATTCTCAACCCCCTTAGATGCACACCAGTGACTGTATAGAGCAGGCACTTAGCAGTCCTGTCTGAGAGATAATTCATAGCCATGTTAATCCCTCTTGATGGCTAATATGTAATAACTGCAACTGTTAATATTTCATGGATAACTACAGCAATGAATCATTCATAAACGACTAAATCTTTTTATATTTCATGAAAGATTAGTTGTATGACTGACTGAGTTTAAACACGGGTGGCAAGGGAACGGCATGGTTATTCCCATTCAGGGGTAAAAAGAATTTCGATTTTCAAGATCTCAGTAATCCCAGTTTGTTTTGTTTTTTTTATTTGTTTTTTTTTTTGTTCATCCACTAGATAATCCCAACCCATGGTGTAGAGGTTATAGAAGTTCATATAAATACAGGTATGAGATACATTATCTGGAAGCCCGTTATCTACAAAGTTCCAAATTACGGAATGACTGTCTCCCCAAGGCTCCATTTTACCCAAATAATCTACATTTTTATCTTGTACTTGATTCCACCTAAAATATAATAAATCCTTATTGGAGGCAAAACAAACCTTCTGGCTTTATATGTTTAATTGATTTTTTAGTAGACTTAAGGTATGACCATCCAAATTACGGAAAGACCTGTTATCCGGAAAACCCCAGGTCCAGAGCATTCTGGATAACAGGTCCCACACCTGTACATAATATTGTATAACTTGATATCACATTGACTACCTGAAATGAATTGGCTTACCTGTGCAAAAATAAGGGCACATTCTTTACCCTTTTGCCACTTAAATGATATTTTTGCAACCCACCCTCCTTAGTACCGAGGCCACAGTCCTTGTCCCATTACCATTTAAGACTTCAGCAATTATGAATGTATTTTGAAACACCAATACATGACCATGACCCTTTCTTTTGTTGCAGTGTTCTTTGCTAGTAAGTGAAGGGAACATGTTTATATTGTAGTTGTAAGAATTATTGTAAATCACGGCATGCACAAGTAATTAGAATATTAAAAATATGCTTTCTTTACACTATGGGGCATATTTATCAAGGGTCGATTATTAGACATTTAAATTTTAATCCCCCTATTCGAATGTAAATTAGAATGTGAGATTTATCACACCTTGACCATGGAAACAGTACTTATATTTAGGGATGCACCGAATCCAGGATTCGGTTCGGGATTTGGCCGGGATTCTGCCTTTTTAAGCAGGATTCGGATCTGGCCGAATCCTTCTGCCAGGCCGAATCAAATCCGAATCCTAATTGCAAATGCCAATTGGGGGGGGGGGAGAGAACTTGCATGACTTTTGTCACAAAACAAGAAAGTAAAAAATGTTTTCCCCTTCCCATTCACTGATTCGGTTCGGTAATTGGCCGATTCGGGGGTTCAGCCGAATCCAAAATAGTGGATTCGTTGCATCACTACGTATATACGAATATTCGCCACCTAAAACGTGCCAAGTTCATGTACAAGTCAATGGCAGAGGTCTGTTGAGCCATTTGAAGATGTTAATAGCCTTCCTGACATTCAAGTTTTTTTTCAGAAGAAAAACTCGATTCGTAGAAATCGAATATATTCATATATTAATATTAAGCATTAAATTTTTTTCTTAAATAACCACCTGCTGCTCATGAATACAACACAGCCGTACACAGACAACATTGTATTCATGGGGGTAGTCACAGTTCTGTATGCTCCAAAAACAGAGGGCAAAGACCTGCAGCAATACTACATTTAAAGAAAGCATAGTGCTTAAATAACATGTCCATAGCTAGTTCTCACACAACAAAGCTTCAGCAAACCATTTATTTTTAATGCTATTGCTCCTCGATCCCAAGCCGCTACAGACTAACATACAAATCAAAAACACATTAAAGGGAAGGTCACAATGACTTCTTCCTGTGTTTTATGTCCTCAGCTGGAACAATGACATTAGAGTTCCGTACTGTCTCTTGAGGCAATGTCAGCACAAGAACTATTCATAGGGAGCTGGAGCTTTTATTGGTGATCGGGCAAACTAACCTAATATCATCATGTGTCATTCTATTGAAATCAAACCTTAAAGGAGAAACTAAAGAAGTAGGATAGAAATGTTGTACATTATATTTTGTGCTTCTGTATTAGCCCAAGGCAACCACAACCCTTTAGCAGTAAAGATCTGTGTCTCCAAAGATGCCTCAGTAGCTCCCCATCTTTTTTTCTGCTGATTCACTGCACATGCTCTGTGCTGCTGTCACTTACTGAGCTTAGGGACCCACTCACAATATACAGTACACATAGAATAGAAATGTCACAATATAAGGCTGATTAGTAATTAATACAGATAATTACTACATGGCAGCATAGAAACCAGTACAACAAGCACCATAATTTAATAATTAGTAGCATCATCTTATATTACAGGCAAACCTCATTTTCTGCTTGATAATTTGCAACAACCCCTAAGCTTAGCTTCTCAACAGCTGCTCAGAGCCCACTGAGCATGTGAGTGTCACAGACACTTTCCAAGATGGTGACCCCCTGTGACAAGTTTGAAGTCCTGGATCATTGCTACTATTGGGAAGCTGAAACTTTAGGCTGGTGCAATAAGTTCAGTATATAAAATATGACATTTTAGTGATATTCATTTTTAGGGTTTAGTTCTCCTTTAAGGCTACAGTGTACAGTGGCATTTTACAATTCTGTGCTTCCTACTTTGTGGCGGTTTGAGAAAGGCTCTTTCCTGTTTCAGCACAATAATGTCTCCAGTATATAAAGCCAAGTGTGTAAAGAATGGACTTGCTGAGATGGAAGTGCAAGAAGTTGACTGGCCTGCACAGAGTTCTGACCTCAACCCAGCTGAACCCCTGAATTAATTGAAACTTCAGCTGTGAGCCAGGCCTGATCCCCAATATCAATGCCCAACCTCACTAATGTTCTTAGGCCTGAATAGAAGTAAATCACACCAGCAATGTTCCAACATCTGGTGGGAACCTTCACAGAAGAGTAGAAGCTGATATAGTAGCAGCTGTGAGCCAGGCCTGATCCCCAATATCAATGCCCAACCTCACTAATGTTCTTAGGCCTGAATAGAAGTAAATCACACCAGCAATGTTCCAACATCTAGTGGGAACCTTCACAGAAGAGTAGAAGCTGATATAGTAGATATAGGGAATTACACATTATACATTATATTATTACCCTTGTTTTGGGAATGAGATGTTGAATAAGCAACAGTTTGGATACTTTTGGTTATGTTAGAAGGATTTCAGGGCTTTGGTTATTAAATAGGGCATCATTGTATTTTCAGAATACAAGACAATTCTTGAAACTGTGGAAGCCTTGCACTTAATGGTTTCAATTTGGTTTGAAAAAAAAAAATAAATAAAAAAAAAAAATATATATATATATATATATATATATATATATATATATATATATATATATATATTTTTTTTTTTTTTTTTTTTAAAGTTGTTAGACTTATTAGTAGGCCCAAAACATATTGAGTAGGCTGCCGTACTTAGGCAAATTGTTTGCAGGTGATGTAATAAGAATGCAAATAGAAACTCCCGCATACTAGGCGTTGAACCAGGAAACGATGCGAGGACACAAGCGTTGTGTAGAAAAGTCGGCTTTATTGAAACAGGGGGATGTGCTGTGCTGACTTTCGCGTTTCTTGCCGTGTAACCAGGCACTTCGCCTGTGCACTTGCATCGTTTCCTGGTTCAGTGCCTAGTATGCGGGAGTTTCTATTTGCATTTCAGATTTACCGGCACGGAGTGGCTGGCGTCTTTCTAAGGCAACAGCTTGGAAGACACAGTTGAACTGGGTGATCTCCGATGCGATCCACATCATTTCAATTTACTTTACTAAGGTGATGTAATAGCCCTAAAACTCTCAGAAATATGTTCAAACTTTTATAACCTACCATTTTGTAAAATGGACACGGTCACGGTCGGACTGGCCCCCCCGCCGGCCCAGATCCACACCCTGGTTTTCTTCCTGCCGTGACCGCAATTGCGCACACCGACGCTCATGCGCAAATGCACGCGATGTGACGCATGACACGGTAATTAGGGGGTGTGGTCATAAAATGGACATGGTCAAAATCTTTGCAGTGTGTAGCATGCTGATGTTTTTGTCCCTCTTTACATTTTTCAAATGTTGAGAGGTATGCAGTTAAAGCTGCAGTATTTCTGGTCAGGTGATCTCTGAGGCAGCACAGAGACCATCACCAAAAAGTAGGGATGCACCGAATCCAGGATTCGGTTCGGGATTCGGCCAGGATTCGGCCTTTTTCAGCAGGATTCGGATTCGGCCAAACCCTTCTGCCCGGCCGAACCGAATCCGAATCCTAATTTGCATATGCAAATTAGGGGCAGGGAGAGAAATTGCGTGACTTTTTGTCAGAAAACAAGGAAGTAAAAAATGTTTTCCCCTTCCCGGTTCGGATTCAGTTCGGTATTCGGCCGAATCCTTCGTGAAGGATTCGGGGGTTCGGCCGAATCCAAAAAAGTGGATTCGGTGCATCCCTACCAAAAAGCGCAGCATTTACTTAAATATAATTTCCGCTTGGTGAGATTCTTTCATATGCCATTTAATATGATGGAAACTGTCTGTTGCTTAGTTATTAATTTTGGGGGGTATAGTTTTCCTTTAAGTTAGACTTACTGTTTATTTCTTGATCAATATGAATTGATTCTACTTCCAAGCATTTGATACTATTATTCTAAATCAATGAGTAATTCATGTACTGTAATGACATGGTCCAAACCCAATAACATTTATTGGAAAAGGAAAAAAAAATTTATTTTTTTTGGGTGGGGAATAGAGTTTATGGTAAGACCAGAATTTTGTATTGTTGAGCTGATTTGACGTACTGCATTGGGTTAATGATACTTTGTGTGTCGGGGCTAAGCTGTGCAGTTTGCTTTATTGACATAATATTTATTCCATGTTCAGCAAGGAAAGTGCCAGAGCTGGGAAGCCAGTTGTATGGATTATCAATCGAAAAAGTTCAGTTGAGGGATTCAATTTATTCCCTTTTCCTGATGTACCACATTCAAGCAGAAAACACCACCCTGTAGCCCTGAAACTGGTGTTGAATTTCAGCTGAAAACAGAAAACTGTGGGGGATATGGGAAGTGAAGGGCAGCAGAAGCTCACAAGCAAAACACAATAACCCCCTGATTTATTCAAGCTATTATTATGCGCTAACCTCGTGCAGCCCTACATAATTACTTCCAATGTGTACCATCATATACCTTTATTTTCATGTGAAATTTGCCATCGTTGGCTGTGCTAAAATCCAATAAGCCCTGCAGAAGTTATATTCGGGAATGCACCAAATCCACTAATTTAGATTCGGCCGAATCCTCCGCGAAAGATTCGTCCGAATACTGATCAAATCCTATTTTGCATATGCAAATTAGGGATGGGAAGAGGAGATTTTTTTTTAAATTCCTTGTTTTGTCACGCGATTTGTTTCACCCGGGCAGAAGGATTACTGGAATCGGTGCATCTCTAGTTATATTCCTTCCAACATTCGCCTTTATTTACATATGCCTGTGTGAAATGTGCCAGGTAGTCGGCCTGTGCTGAAATCCCCTCTGGCGCATATAAAATGATTCCTCACAAGATTCCAATTTAAACTGGTCTTTCTATATAGAACGTTCCGTACAGGGCTTTGCTGAATCCTCTGCAGCTGCACATTAGGCTCAATGTATCCTTTCTACACATTTTTGGCCGATTCAGCTAGTTACCTGCTAAATTGGCCGCCACCGCTGTTTTCTATAAGAAGAATATTTAATGTAATGGTTCCAAGCTTTATCTGGGTCCCATTTTCAGGCGAAAATCATTGAGATGAAAATGCCTCTGTATGAGTGACACAGTTCCTAATTGTATTAAATGGCAAGCGTCCTGAAGTCCACCTATCCACTGCCATTTCCGGGCTTATTTCTTTGGGGCTATTATACTCTCTGCACTAATAAAAGCCTAATTTTAATTTAAAAAAACAGAAATTTGGCTCCTAAAGCTACCAGAGGCAGGAAGAACCAGTGCCAAGCAAAACTGTATGGAAGTGCAAGGAGTGACACAAGTACCTTAATGAATAGGAGTTTTTGTGCAACAGAGTGCAGGGAAATTAGAACCGCAATTGTGCTTGTGGTTGTTAAAGACCCCTAATATGTTCCTGGTCATCCTAGAGAGGAATGAACTAGAACAGTGCTTGGATTGGGGAGAGATGCACAGGGATTTTTCTTTTACTTCTTTATTTTTGTGTAATAGCACGGGGGGGGGGGTGAAGTTTTGAATCCTGTTTTTTTATTGTAATACCAGAGCATTCTTTTTGCATGTAAATAAGTTGATAGGTTAAAAAATTAAGGAAAAGAGCATATAGAAGATAAAACGAGAGAAAATATTGCTGGGAAAGAAGTAGAAAAGAGATGGATTAGTCTTATGCACATGAAGAAGGTGGAGGCATCAGAGAGAGTTATGTATATTTATCAAAGAGTGAAGTTAATAGTGAAGTTCCGCCACTAGAGTGAAATTCCGCCACTCTCCATTCATTTCTATGGGATTTTTATAGGCATATTTATCATTGGGGGAACTTTCACTTCACCCATTGATAAATATGCCTATCAGAATCCCATAGAAATGAATTGAGAGCTGCGGAATTTCACTCTAGTGGCGGAACTTCACTCTTTGATAAATTTACCCCATAGAGAGCAGGAGAGAAGAAGAACCAAAAGAGAAAATGAAGGTAAAGAACAGAAGCAGATTAAGAAATGGTGAGGTAATTTTATATATTAAATCATTTGGGTACTATTGAACATATTGTATACAATACATGGGCAAGGGGCTTAATAAGCAGCACCATATTTAGGTCCGGTGCTACCCTAGGTGCTTGTAATTTCACTTCCATTTCAACCATAGTTTACCCAAACACCCAGGTAACCATTACCAATGTCCGAAGCCCACCAAAGTTTTGAGCGCAACCAGCCCAGGGGGAATGCTGTGATTGGCGGCAACAGTTCTATCAGAAGTAGTGGACCTGCGTCGTTGGGGGCCACTGGACCAACAAGGGCTGGGGCCCACTGGGTATATTCCCAGTGAGCTGGAAAGGCACCCAAGAGCACAGGCCCTCTGAATAGGCAGCCAAAAAAGTCATATGCACAATTTTAATTTTGCACATACTTTTAGGTAAATCCATGCATACTGAACATCAAGCTGTTCATTAGAAAGAAACATCAAAATGGAAATAGCAAAATGGTTTGCCAATTTCTGAAACCAAAAGTTGTTGGGGTGAGTCTTATTATAGCAGTGGGTGTGGCATATACATGTGGGATGGTCTTATTTTAACATGCAACACTATGGGCTTATGGGGCACACGTAGCATCCCTCCACTTCTCTCAATTCAAGCACTGGCTAGACGTCCATTACAAGTCAAGGTTATTTTTTGTTTCTGAGGGGTGGTGAGGAGGGCCAGTACTGGGGACCCCTGGTTAAATTCTGACTAATGGTCTCCTTTAAGCATGCTAAATACCATTAAAGTGGAGTTGAAGAGATGTCAGCACATACACTCATTAATTTTTTATTAGCATAACCATTTAGACGTCTCGTGGTGGCAGAAAGTCTGATGGAAATGGACAAAATAGCCTCATGCATGATAAAAGCCTTATCTCAGATGTAATTAGTTCTGGCCTGGAAACTTTATACGTAGCTTTCAAGGACTCTTTTGTAAAGAGCAATTTGTATTTCAGATTAATGGCCGATATCCCTAGTTATAGATGCTAGTGATATGCAGGTCAGCAAAATGCCCACCTGCACCTGATCCTAACCTGCCACTCAAAACCCCCACCCAGCCTGGCCCATGGGTCTGCTTCACTTTATATACCCCCACCTGCCCTGTCTCTGATGTCATGGAGGGGATTGTGCATAAATAGCCAGTGGGTGGGAAGACCTACAAGAAGAGCCTAGCCTGAAACCGCCTGCTACCCGAATACTTTGTGCACGTGTCAGCCGGAACCCAACTGACCCAAGAGTAAACCTACAAGTTTCGGGCCAACCTGCACATCAATAATCCAGCCTTCAAATGCTGTTGCTCATTTTCCATTACAGTACTCGGCTTTTATCGGCCCAACGCTTGCTCCTGCAGACCAGTTACCATACATAGTGAAAGCAACCCATAATCTGAACAGGGGATTCTAATGATTCAGAGATTTATTTCAATTCATTTCTCCTGGCCTGACCTTTTCAGCCGCATTCAGTTTTACAAATGACCCACAGCAAGCAATAATCCGCTTATTATATATTGATTATTTGTGATGCTTTTTATAGGTCTGTGACCCTGTCAAGGACTATGGCAACAGGAAAGCCTTGTCTTTTATCCTCGTTGGAAAAAATCCTAAAAATCATCACATTGCTGCTCAAAAAGACTCGCTACTACAGAAGTAAATGTTCTATCCACTATGGGGCCAATTTAATTTTTAGGAAATCTTTATGAGCAAATTCAAGTCAAAATGATGCTTCCTGCTAAAATATTTATAAAGAGCGGCAATTGGAATAAAATGAAATAGAAACTGGTGCCTGCTGTGTGATGCAGCGCTCTTGCTTTATAGTGCCACCGTAACTTCTGCTGACACGTTGCATTAAATAATATTATGTCAATTAAATGTCATCCTTTATATAACACCAACCTTGACCTGTAATACCAGCAGGGGTTATATGGACAGGACACGGTACAGGGAGGCAGTTTAGTATGGCAGGCACGGCCTGTCTGTAAAATTAATGCAGTTAAAAATATTGCCTTGCAGTACAATGAAATTACCGACATCTAGCAGCAGCCATTCTTTAAATGCCAAAAATAGATCATATTGTGAAAAAGCACTTTATTTACAGAGGACTATTTACTGCTGGAATATCAAGCCATTTCTACCCAACATGAATCCTAGTGTAATCATCTGAGCAGAAGAAAGCTTGGCTTATAACAAATCTTTCTTTTTACGTAGATCAGTTGTTTCCAAACCTCATAGGACTGCTGTCCCTATAGCAGCCATATTATAGCCAAGATTGATTGGGATTTTGCTCACCTTTAAGAGTAGGACTACATGAACGATTTCAGCGCGTGCAGCGTCTGCATCCAACATTCGTGTCACGTCGGATCAAAGCTGCTACACCATGCGACAATGCATTCACTTACCTTATTTTTGTGGCATGTGACTGGTCGCAGGCGTTTTGTCGCAGCGCGTCACAGCACGTCGGATTGCGCCAAAATCGTTCATGTAGTCCTACCCTAATAGACACCAATGATACAAGTATGGGATCCATTATCCAGAAACCTATTATCCAGTAAGCTCTGAGTTACAGGAAGCCCATTTCCCATTTTATCCAAATAATACAAACTTTTAAAAACAATTTCTTTTTTCTTGGTTATAATAGAACAATATCTGGTACTTGATCCAAACTAAGATAAATATATTGATATGCTAATATGTAGTAGGTTTGGGATCAGTTACCTGGGAACCTGCTGTACAGAAATCTCTGAATAATGGGAAGGCCATCTCGCATAGACTTAATTTTAAACAAAAAAAGGGATGGTGCAGAGGCCCTGGGCCTCCCAGTCCGACGCTGGGTTTATTTAATGTTGGTTTAATTATTTTTTTTTTTCCATGTTATGAAAAGATCCCTTATCTGGAAAACCCAGGTCCCAAGCATTCTGCATAACAATACATACCTATAATAACTCTTAATGCAAACAAAATACAAACTATAAAAACAGCCAAACCAGATTCTTAAACCTTTCTGTTTCCTAATTATGTATCAGCCTTAAAGGAGAAACAAACCTTTAATTAACCCCCTACCCTACATAGACCCCCCTCCCTCCCCCCCAGCCTAGCTGCCCCTAACTCATTCTGTGCAGATTCTGTCCAGCGGAGTTCACGGCAACCATCTTCTTTTCTTCGCTAATCATTGAAATGAGACCGTGGAGCGGCGCATGCGCAGTTGGAGCAATTTTCTGTTTTGTGACAACTGCACATGCGCCGAAACTCACAAAAATTGCAGAAGCGCCTGTCTGAAGTAAAGAGTTAGGGGCAATTGCCTGGGGTAGCAGCTAGGCTGGGGGGGAGAAGGTCTATGTAGGGTAGGGGGGGGTAGGGTTTTTTATTATTAAGGGTTTGTTTCTCCTCTAAACGAGAACTAACCCCTAAAAATGAATATGGCTAAAATTGACATATACTGTTTCTTTGCTGCCATGTAGTAATTATCTGTATTAATTACTAGTCAGCCTTATATTGGGACATTTCTATTCTATGTGTACTGTATATTGTGAGTGGTTCCCTAAGCTCAGTAAGTGACAGCAGCACAGAGCATGTGCAGTGAATCAGCAGAAAAGAAGACGGGGAGCTACTGGTGCATCTTTGGAGACACAGATCTTTACTGATAAAGGGCTGTGGTTGCCTTGGGCTGGTACAGAAGCAAAAAACATAATGTACAACAATTCTAGCTACTTCTTTAGTTAAGCTTAAGTTCGCCTTTAACTTCTCTTGATGCCAGACAGGGATAGTCTTAATTGAACATCATTCCTGTAGGAGGCTCTAGATTCAATGAATATAATTAATTACCAGAGCTGATTCCTTCATACAGCAGTCGCGTGTGAATATAAATTCATTAGCGTTTTGCAATAGAAAATCTGTCATATTTGACTTTTTGCCATCTGTTGAAGAAACATAAAAAATAATCTGAGATTTTTTAAGAGCTTGTTTGAGGTGAAGGGTAGCAAGAACTAAAAGGGGCACAACAACCTTTTTCTTTCCATTGGTCCTTTTTCTTTCCATTTATCTTAATAATATTTAGAGTCATTTTAATTTTTTTTATAATTCATACTTTGTATAATTTAATTTAATATAATTTTATTTAAATTTTTATCCATAACACATCCATATCCATGACACATTTAATAAAAACATTAATAGGTATGGGACCTGTTATCCAGAATGCTCGGGACCTGGGGTTTCCGGATAACGGATCTTTCTGTAATTTGGATCTTCATACCTTAAATCTACTAGAAAAGCACTTAAACATTAAATAAACCCAATGGTTCTGCCTTCCTCTGACCGACTTTCCAGCTGTCAAATGGGGGTCACTGACCCCCATCTATAAAACAAATTCTCAGTAAGGGTACAAATGTATTATTATTATTGCTACCTTTATTACTCACCTTTCTTTTCTGGCCCTCTCCACTTCATGTTTCAGTCTCTTATTCAATTCAGCGCATTATGCTAGGGTTATTTAGACACTAGCAACCAGGCTGTAGAAATTGCAAACTGGAAAGCTGCTGAATAAAAAGCTAAATAACTCAAAAAAACACAAATTAAAAGCAATTGAAAATTGTGTCAGAATATCACCCTCTATACATCATACTAAAAAGTTGAACAACCCTTTTAAAGGAGAACTAAACCTTAAAATGAATATTGCTAGAAATACTGTATTCTACTGTATAATTATATACTGAAAGGTTCAGCAATCCAATCAGAATGTTAGAGGTTTTCAATTTTTTTTTCCAAAATGAATTGTCAGGTTTTCGTGGTATTCTGATTTTTTTATGATCGTTCAGCAGATTTTTTTCATTCAGTAATTTAAAGTAGTAATGAGAATATAACGTACTGTTACCCTGCACTGGTAAAACTGGTGTATTTGCTTCAGAAACTCTACTATAGTTTATATAATCAAATTGCTGTGTAGCCATGGGGGCAGTCATTCAAGCACAGGATACACAGTAGATATCAGATAAGTTCGAAGAATCCCAATATATACTACAATGTTTATTTGTTATCTGCTGTGTATCTTGTGCCTTTTCTCCTTTTTCAGCCAATCCTATATCTAAATACTACAGATATTGGTCAGGTCATTATGGTTCAGGATATAATTTGTACTTATTTATACTATAGTGCCACCCTATGTCCAGTGTTGTATGGTATTATAAGGGTGGACCCATGGTTGAAGTCCCAACACAGCATAATCAAAATGAATCATGTTACCTTTTATAAGTAGATAGTACTTGGGCAGTATTTATAAAGGGTGTCACTAGCCAAGCGTGAGTCAAAGAGAGAACAAGCTAAACAAATTCCTCTTTTAGCACCTTCCCTATTTCCCTTAGCTCTTGCTGCAATATCTTTAATTTCTGTATTTTGAATGTACTGTACCTTCTGGGGTGTGGGCATACTGCTCAGTTGGTATCTAGACCAGTAAAGAAGGCCTATCACACCTCCGTTATATTCTCTTCTCACCCACTTTGTCAGTAATTGTTGTGCTGGACTCAATTTTGGCTGCTGTGTGGATCCCTTTCGGTAGAAGGAATTCAGGAGAGACAAATACACCTCATTGGCTCAGGGAAGACTGCTGCATAATCTTGCTTAATGGGAGCCATTTATACTGTGGCGCAGAAAAGCACATTACAGGTATGGGATTTATTATATATAAACCTGTTCTTTTCTGTAGCAGCGGTTGTCAGACTTTTTTCAGGTCAATCCCTCCTTGGAAGTCCAGCCATTGGTCAGAACCTCACTTACTTTTAACATGTTAGAGGTAATGTAGTTAATGGTCTAAAGTCAGGTGATGGTCTAGTAACCCATCAGCAGGTAGCTGTTTGACTACTGACATTGTTCTCTTTAATTACTAGTCGTGGGAAAACATTAGTCCTTTTATCACATTACCCAAGTTTTGTTAATATTTTAGTGTTTTTTAGTAGCCTTAAAGGAGAAGGAAAGCTACGAAGGCAGTTTATTGCCAATAGTGCAAGCTAGAATGCTATATTTATTCTCTAGAACAGGGGTGTCCAAACTTTTGGCTCGCAGGGCCACATTGGAAAAAGAAAAATTGTCTGGGGCCACATATGAAATACACAAACACGTTTGATTTGTAAAAGTAAAGGAAAAACACAGAAAAGAACTACAATGCCAGTTGGATAACCAGATGGAGCTATACACTGGAATATGGGACACTTGGATATTAAATAGACTTATTATTATATTATTATTGCTAACTGGGCAATGGGCAGAGTCCCCCCTCCTCATATATCCTTTGCGACATGATGTTTCCTAGGGAACCAAGTTGGGCCGCATTCATATGCATCCTGGGCCGCATTTGGCCCTCGGGCCGCAGTTTGGACACCCCTGCTCTAGAAAGTTTAACATACCTAAGTAAAAAGCTATAGAAGCTCTCTGTTTGTTTAGGATAGAAGCTGCAGTATTAGCTTGGTGTGACATCACTTCCTGCCTGAGTCTCTTCCTGCTCACTTATAGCTCTGCTTTTCTCTGCTTAATAGTTTTCTAATTATTTGCGCCTTCCTCTGACCGACTTTCCAGCTGTCAAATGGGGGTCACTGACCCCCAACTATAAAACAAATTCTCAGTAAGGGTACAAATGTATTATTATTATTGCTACCTTTTATTACTCACATTTCTTTTCTGGCCCTCTCCACTTCATGTTTCAGTCTCTTATTCAATTCAGCGCATTATGCTAGGGTTATTTAGACACTAGCAACCAGGCTGCAGAAATTGCAAACTGGAAAGCTGCTGAATAAAAAGCTAAATAACTCAAAAAAACACAAAAAATTAAAAGCAATTTAAAATAGTGTCAGAATATCACCCTCTATACATCATACTAAAAAGTTGAGAACTAAACCTTAAAATGAATATTGCTAGAAATACTGTATTCTACTGTATACTATACTGAACTTAATGCACAACCTAAAGGTTCAACAATCCAATCAGAATGTTAGAGGTTTTCAAATTTTTTTTCCAATATGAATTGTCAGGTTTTCGTGGTATTCTGATTTTTTTATGATCGTTCAGCAGATTTTTTTCATTCATACTTTTTTATTTGGGACTTTTAATAAATTCAATGACAATCGTCGTTTTAGAGTTTGTGATTTTCATGGTTTCTTAAACCACTAAAATCTGACCTTTAATAAATAAGCCTCCACTTATGATCTGGAAAAAATTAGCTTCATATGAGGTAAAGCTGATCCTACAGGGCTGAAATTTTATTTTTAATGCTAATTGTGCTGGTTTCAAAGCTGCCATGTAATGATGATCTGGTACTATTCATCAACCTTGTATTGTGATGTTTATATTCTATATACAGGTATGGGATCAGTTATCCGGAAACCCGTTATACAGAAAGCTCTGATTTACGGAATGGCTGTCTCCCATAGATTCCATTTTATTCAATGAATCCAAATTTTTAAAAAAAATGGTTTCCTTTTTCTCTATAATAATAATAATAATAATAATAATAAAACAGTAGCTTGTACTTGATCCAAACTAAGATATAATGAATCCTTATTGGAAGCAAAATCAGCCTATTGGGTTTATTTAATGTTTAATGATTTTCTGGTAGACTTTAGGTGTAAAGACCCAAATTGCGGAAAGATACATTATCCAGAATACCACAGGTCCCGAGCATTCTGGAGAACAGGTACCATATCTGTATACTGTATATTGTGAATCCCCCCTAAGCTCAAGTAACTGACACCAGTTCAGAACATGTGAATCAGCCGAAAAGAAGATGCGGAGCTACTGTGGCATCTTTGGAGACACAGATCTTCCCTGCTAAAGGGCTGTGGTTGCCTTGGGCTGGTACAAAAGCCCAAAACATAATGTACAACATTTCTACACTACTTCTTTGTTAGGCTTTAGTTCTCCTTTAAGGCATTGTACTCCACATTATAGGATGAACCCTAGAAAACTCCAGGTCTCAAGCATTCTGGGCAATAGATCCCTTATCTGTACTGTGATTGGAGGGTGCAACCCAAGTCATGGAGATGAACTGGTTGATCAGTGTTAATCTATATATTTCTCTCACAACCTCCTGCTTTCCAGGGACAGATTTAAGGTACGACAGAGAGGACATTAGTCCTATTAGTGGTTACTCCGTATCTGCTACTGGGTCAGAGGTGCTGTTCTATACCCAGTGTTTAGGTTCTATCTGTGATACATGCCTTTTGTCTAGTCACGATTTTCAGGACAGGCGACTATGCCTGATTCATTCAGCTTCTTCTTAAATTATTCATGCACTCTGGAAGGTATAGATGAGTGTTTTGAATGAGTCTGTTGGAGAGGAAAGGGTACAGAGCTGGATAGGCTACGTGTATATTGAGATGTTGTTCTTTTCTGTGCCAAGGCAAATTGATCTTGAGGCGTGAGTGCAGACGCTGTGAGTCCATTACTGATGTGAGCCTGCATAAACTGACAGCACCTGTACAATCCACATGCACTGCAATTTGAAAGGGGTGGTTCCCCTTTACATTAGCTTTTATTATATTATAGAATGGCTCTAATTCTAAGCAACTTTGTATTTGGTTGTTCTTATTTTTTTTTTATAGTATTGAGATTATTGTTCTAACACTTCCACCTTTCAAATGGGGGCCACTGACCCTGAAACTATTGCTCTGTGAGCTTCCAGTTCATCATTGTTACATTTTATTAATGATCTTTCTATTCTGTTACTTTCCTATTCATATTCCAGTGTCTCATTTAAACAGCTGCTGGTAGCTGCTAACATTCCAAACTGGAGAGCTTCTGAACATAAAGCTAAATAACTGGAAAAAAAAAGTGCCCCTGTCTACCTGTCACCGCTCCTAATCTAACCGGTAAATATTGCCCTTTTACATGTTTTCCCTTGAGACATTTTGTGATGGTCTCTGTGCTGCCTCAGAGATCACCTGACCAGAAATACTGCAGCTCTAGCAGAAACAGGAAGTGTGGAAGCAAAAGTATGTACCCCCAGGGGGTGGCCTTTAGTTCTTAAAATGTTTTATTTAGGGTAATCCAATGGCACATACTACTAAAAAAAGTATATTATTATGAAAATGGTTTAGTTACATGTAGGGTTGCCACCTTTTATAAAAAATTTTACCGGCTGCTGGGGGGCAGCGCCTCAAAAGGGGCGGGTGTGATGTCAAAAGGGGCGTCGCAGGTAAGTTGCAGGGGATTGGGGGCAGGCCGAGGGCTCCTTTTGATCGTATTACAAATTTACCGGCAGCTACATTGCCGGTTAATTTGTAATACCGGCCCCGGCCTTGGCAGGTATTTTACCGGCTAGGCCAGTAAAATACTGGGCGGGTGGCAACCCTAGTTACATGCAGCAGGGTTTTACATATGAGCTGTTTTATACAATATATTTTAAAGACCTACATTGTCTGTGGGTATAGTTTTCCTAATGTTGCAGGAGATGTCGTGTTAAAAGAATGTGCTAGCCTCCACCTATAAGGACAATGACGCACAGTGCTATTTGTAGCCCATATAGCCACTGAATTCCCTGCCATAGACAATACTGGAATTATCTCTACTAAAACTCTCTAATTGTGTAATAGCACGAAAACGCATTCAAAGGCATAGTGGGGAAAATGCCAAATACTGCGAGAACTGGGTTCCGTAGCTATCTTCCAGTGCAGAGTTTAATTTGATCAGTGGTGGTTATAGAAAGCAATCATAATAATTCCAATCCTCCTCTGTATCTTAGTAACTGCTTTTGTACATGCCGCTGAGACTAAACAACCATAACGAGAAGAAGGTCCATGGTAATTACTGTTATGAGAAGGTCTCGGAGAGCATTTGACAATGCATAAAATATGTGTCTTAATCATCTGCTAAAGTCACTGGTCTGGTCTCAGCAGTGATTATAAATACAGCTGTTTCTTTATTGGTGGGTTCTGTACCGACCTCCTGCCTAGCTATATACCTGCTCTCTCTGCTCTCTGTCCATAGGCAGGTGAAGGAAATAGCACAAACCCTTCTTCTTTCTTACAGGAATACCCCTTCCTTCACAAAACTGTGCCCTGTTTCCCATTATTGCTTACTGTATGACTGCATACAAATAAATGTTGGTGTGTATTATAAGAAGGATTCAGATTTGCACAGTCACAAAGCATATCTCCCAACTGTCCCGATTTTGACAGCTCAACCTAGAGTCCTGCAGCGGGTCCGGTAGACGCAGGTTACTGGCAAAAACCTGCGGTACCCTGCAGGTTGCGGTTAGAAGTTCCGGGTGTGGGTATAGACGCGGGTCGGCTGTTCTACGGGTTTGCAGGTCCCGAGTCGGGCCGTGGGTCTTCTCAATAGCGATTTTTACTCCTTTTTTCTGATCACGTCTACTTCTGATGAAGTCACTTCCGGTTTACAACAACAGCACTTCGGGCCGCGGGTCTGGGTTGCAGAATAAGGTACTTGCGGGTCGGGTAGTGGGTACAAGCGGGTATGTGGATCTGCGTTGCGGATTGCAGGTTACGGGTACTGGTTCCAAAAAGAACTTACGTTTTACAATGACAGCACTTCCCGTTTTACTCCTTTTTTTCTGATCATGCCTACTTCGATGATGATGTTACTTCCGGATTACAACGACAGCAGTTCCTGATTCTTGATGGTCAGCGGGTCACGGGTCTGGGTTGCGGAATAAGGTACTTGCCAGTCGGGTTGCAGGTTCAATCGGGTAAGAATGCGGTTCGGGTTGAGGATTGCAGGTTGCGGGTACTGGTTCTAAAAAAATGGACCAGTGCAAGACTCTTGTGCCTCAACCCACAGTTGCAGATTGTTACTGAAATTTAACTTTCTCTTTCACATAAAAAACACAGAAATGTGTTCAAGCTTTCATAACCTGGCAGATTTTGTAAAATGAACATGGTAATTAGGAGTTGTGGCCACAAAATGGGCATGTCCAAACAAATCGCTGTGCTGAGCGTGGCAAATATTTTTGTCCTTCTTTCTATTTCCAAAATGTTGGGAGGTATGCTAAGGCCTCAAGCACATTTCGATATTATTAGTGCTAGACAAATGCATAAGCGGCAATAAAGGCCCCAAACACATACCAAGTTTGTGGTATATACAAAGCCATTGCCCCTCTCCGCAACAATATACCTGTATGCCTCAAATATAGTTAAGCCCAGATTTAACATTTTCCAGAGGACAAAAAAATCAGGGCTTGATTTTGTTTTTATTAATTTCAAAAAACTGACTTGAAATACAGGAAAAGAAAAACTATTTTACAAAAATAACATTCAAATAGAAATATACAGTTGTTTTAAAGAAAAGGATACAAAATTCTTCAGGATTTGTTTTGTGACTGCCAAGTATTTTTATGCAGAGAAAAGTTATTTTGTGACAACATAATTGTTTTTGTATTCACAGAATTACTTTTATGCTGACTACATTTATTTGGCTACTAAAGATTTGTTTTTGTGACAGTAGAATTTTTTGTGCTCACAATAACATTTATACTGACAACATTTTTGAAATTACAATGATGCTGACAAAATTAATTTTTGAACTATAGAATTTTTTTTCTGTTCACAGAATTCATTTAGTGCTGACAAAATGAATATGTGACCAACTCTATGGGGGGAATTCACAAAAGTGGTGATACTGAGACAAATTAAATATAAAAAAATGCCAGATTTACCACCAAATTCACAAACCAAATGTCCACTCTTGTGAATTTGTCTTTTAAACAGACACTTTTCAGATTTTGTCTTCTGCACAATATTTTAACAACATTTTTTCTGAATTTGTCTTTAGCTCTTATTAAACCTGTCAGTCTGCCATCAAATTAGAATTTCTGGGGGAGATGATTTATTTTTTATAGGAAATTTATACATCATTTTTTTCAGGACAACCTGGGCTTTCTAAATCTGCCTACGTTTGTGTAATTCCCCTTCTGTAACAAGATACAATGGTCTAAATACAAAAAATGATATTTTGCATAATATAGGGATTTGTATCAGAAATATGTTTTATTGTCTTAGGTCAAGTGTCGTAATTGTTGCTAAAACTAAAAAAATGGCTGGAAATTTTTACTTTTCCTTTAGATAATATATTCACTCAAATTGCTAATAATGACTCATTCATTAGGTCAAAACAAGTAAAATAACGCAAGTGTGAGTTAAAAACGTTTTACATATAAAATTGTATAAAATAAACTTTTTTTTTTGCTAATGAGGCTTCTACACTTATAGGGTTAGACAGAAGAAAAAACTATTATTCACTGCCTACCATTTGCCAGTATTGATTGTGTAGTTTACAAGGAAAGAAAGTGTTTCCTTAAATATTTAATTTGATTTCCAATTACAGGATAGAAAGAGAAGAAACACATTATTTGCTAGGATTCTCTTAGGGGCAGATTTATTAAAGATTGAGTGATAGAGTTTTTTTTATACCTTGAATGACATTGAATGATCTCGAAACTCAAATGGTGTCTTATTTAAGAAAAAACTTGTACGTCTAAAATTTGAACTAATATTACCAACCCAAAAACTCAAATTAAATTTGAATCACATTCAACTGCATTTCAAATGGAGTTTTTTCCAAAAGAAATTTGAATGTCAGGAAGGCTATTAACATCTTTAAATGGGTCAACTGACCTCTGTCATTGATTTCTATATGAACTCGGCAGGTTTTAGGTGGCGACCTATCGAATTTGAGTTAATTCCAGGGTCGAGGTATGATAATTCTCGAATTCGAGTTTAGATTATTCCCAATTCGAATTTGTGAGTTTTGACTAAAAATTCAATTCAAAAATTTGACTTCGAATTTACGATTCAAACCTTAAAGGAATACTGTTATGATTTTTATGGTGTATTTTTTATTTCTAAATTACACAGTTTACCCTTCAAATAATTTTCTCTACAATATAAAATTTAATCCATGAACCAACAAGTATATATTTTTTTAGTTGTAATATTGGTGTGTAGGCGCCATCTCAGGTCATTTTGCCTGGTCATGTGCTTTCAGAAAGAGCCAGCACTTTAGGATGGAATTGCTTTCTGGCAGGCTGTTGTTTCTCCTACTTAATATCACTAAATGAGTGGGACCTGGATTTTACTATTGAGTGCTGTTCTTAGATCTACCAGGCAGCTGTTATCTTGTGTTAGGGAGTTGCTATCTGTTTACCTTCCCATTGTTCTGTTGTTTGGCTACTGGGGGGGGGAGGGAGGGGTGCTATCACTCCAAATTGCAGTACAGCAGTAAAGAGTGAGTGTTTATCAGAGCACAAGTCATATGACTCAGGGCAGCTGGGAAACTGATAATATGTCTAGTCCCATGTCAAATTTCAAAATTAAATGTAAAAAAAATCAGTTTGCTCTTTTGAGAAATGGATTTCAGTGCAGAATTCTGCTGGAGCAGGACTATTAAGTTGTGCATTTTGAAAAAAACAAATTTTCCCTTGACAATATCCCTTTAATAAATCTGCCCCTTAATCTCACCAATGCTGGTCAGTATCCAGTGACTCTGAACTAAATAAGTATTGTAATGTTTACAAAGTGATTACATTTTTCTGTATAGTTATCCCTTGCTGCAAGAAAGGCTATTTACAGTGCGTATGATTAAATTGATCAATATTTATCATGGGGGTTTGGCCACTGATGCTTTTCTTGGAAAAACTAGAACTAAACGCAGGTCAATTCCAGTCAACTACAATCGCTAGCACAATGTGTCTCCCCCCCCCAAAACCTCGATTATCATCAGAAAACATGTCAGTGCGTTGATGTAACCTTGGATCTGTTCTGTGCTTATTACTTTAATTCAGTGAAGAGCTGGAAACTACTATTATCCAAGTTTTGGACCTGGGGTTTTCCAGATAAGGGATTTATTCATAATTTGGATCTCCATACTTTCTCTACTAAAAAAAAAATGTAAACGTTAAATAAACCCAATAGGATTTATTTGCCTCAAATAAGGGATACTTATATCTCAATTTGGATCAAGTACAAGCCACTGTTTTATTATTATTACTACAGAGAAAAAGGAAAACATTTTTAAAAATGTATATTATTTGATTATATAATTCGTTTTACAGATACCGGTGTCACAAAAAAACCATGACCTATTGACTAACATATGAATCGGATTTATTGTGTTATTTCTTATTAAAATGGGTGCTCCTCCCATTTTGCATGTTTTTCATGTTTAGGAAGTCACTTTTGGAATAATGTTTTTAAGCATTTTATGTTTACTCTTTTCCCATAATTCCTGCTATTAATCAATTTCTTTATAGTTTTTTATGGCTAAGACAAAGAGCACAGTCTTTGCCAGTAGAAAATATACCGGTGAAGAGAACTGCCTGATATTGCCCTGCCTGTGTAGTAAGTGACATGGGTGGTAGCCGTCTGTCACTGCACACAAGGAGGCACTTTTAATTTTTAAAACATTCAAATGTGAGTTTTTCTGTTGAAATCCAGGACAGCACCAGCCGTAATCTGTATTTTCTCTACATTAAACACATTAAGGGGTCATTGCCACCAAACATGGTCTTTGCACATCTGTAAAGTTGTTCTAAGCACCTAAGGGTTAAAGTTCAACAGCCTTTGTCTCTTCCAAAAAGAAAAGAAAAAAAGGTTTGTGTTCGGATTTCCAAATTCTGGACAGGATCAGCTGATCTCCACGCCATCTCTCCCGTCCTTGACGTCACCATACCTCCCAACATTTTGGAAGTAAAAATAGGGACAAAATTTTTTTTCCCGCACGTAGCGCAGCAATTTTATTGACCACACCCCTTTCTGTGGCCACTCCCCCTAATTACCATGTTTGTTTTACAAAATTTGGCAGGTTATGAAAGTTTGAAAATATTTCTCCTTATCTAAACTGTGTTTTTGTGTCTCAAAATTATTACAAAGTATCTTATTTGCACCTGTTACCTGTTCTGGGCTCTCTGCTAAAAGCAAATTAAGTGAGAAACTTTGTTTCTTTTTGTGGCTGTTCAGTGCAGAGAAAAGAGGGACTTTCCAGTACAAATGAGGGACTGCGGGTTGAGCTGTCAAAAGAGGGACTGTCCCTCCGAAAAAGGGACAGTTGTGAGGTATGCGTCACCCACCCTGCCTCCCCATGTCACCCTCCCCGCCCCCAGCATCACTGGCCCATCCCCTACGTCACTGGGCCACCCCCTACATCACTGGCCCGCCCCCCTGACGTTTTTGCTAAAAAAAAGGTGGCAACCCAAACTCCTCTATTTATGGGAGCCTGGCTAATGCATAGAAACTACAGCTACAGAGTTTCCAATTTATTTATTGGTGTTGCTGAAGTAGTGAAAGTGCTGCTGTAAAAGGGGGTGTTCACCTTTAAATTATAGTATAGAGTGATATACTGAGTTATTTTTTATTATTTCTGTTATTTCGGGGGGGTTTTCAGCAGCTCTCCAGTTAGTAATTGTAATTTCAGTTTGAATTAGCTATTGCATAACATACTAAAGTTTAATGTGAACCACCCCTTAATATGCAGGTGCGATGTCAGATTGTCAGTTTGTACCAAATGGTTAAGTCTAATGTAACAAATGATATGGAAGCAGAGCCCAAGTGATAGTTTCTCCATATTTTAAAACGTGTGACTCAAAAAAAAAAAATCGGGAAAACTTGTGAAATAAAAATGGTGCCCAAAAAAACACGACGAAGGCCTGGTGGTTCTCGTAAGAAAGCATTTTGGCGGTTGTATATAGAAGAAATCAATATGAAGCTGATACCTGGGTATTACTATGAAATGACGTTGCCAAGGTGATGGTTTTAGACTGTACTTTTGTGCTCTGGTCACGCCATCTCTCAAGCTTTTAATCTGCTGCTGCTGTTATCGCAGGCTGTCTGGAATAGGAATAATAGGCTGCTTGTCCAATTATGTGATCTCAAGGTTTTTAAAGGACAACTCAAGCCACACAGAGAATATCTTTAAAGATATTGGGGGTCTGGGGTACAGCAGGCGTTTTATAGGGAAGATAAGGAATTACTAACTGGAAAGCTGATACTTAAAGAAAAACTATACCCCCCAAACAATGTAGGTATCTATAAAAAGATACTGCATAAAACAGCTGACATGTAAAACCCTGCTTCATGTAAATAAACCATTTTCATAATAATATACTTTTTTAGTAGTATGTGCCATTGGGTAATCATAAATAGAAAATTACCATTTTAAAAAATAAGGGCCAACTATACATGTTAGGTCACATGAGCCAATAAACAGACAGAGTTGTGTATTTTGCTTTAAACCTTCTTCCTGTTACAGTTAGAACTGCAGTATTTCTGGTCAGGTGATCTCTGAGGCAGCACACAGACCATCACAAAATGGTGGTTCAAGGCAAGAGATGTAAAAGGATAATATTTACTATTGTATATATTCCAGTTTGGTAAGATTTGTTAATATGCCATTTAATATGATATAAACTATCTGTTGCTTAAGTATTTATTTATATGGGTGCATTTCCCTGACGTTAAGTAATGTTTTCCCAGATTTTACATAAAATTTTCTCCTGATGTTCCCAAAAACTGCTTTTTTCCCCCTATGAATGTTATTATTTGTGAAATAAAGAGGTTTAGAATACTAACCAGATGTATATTTTGCCATGGTTCTGCCTGTAAATGGTCAATTCCTATTCGTTTGCCCCTTATACAGTCCTGCACCAATCACTTATTGCTTTAGGTTGTGTATGTGACTGACAGAGAGTCTTGCACATACCCCCCATAGTGTAACATTAACACTGCAATGTTTAACCCTTGTTATTAACACAGTAAATTTTGTATCTCAAAGTAAAATGCATTCTTGTGCTTATATCTTTTCAGTACTTGAAGAAAAGATACTTTAACACATTTCCCTGATTTTACATTTTCCCGGATTTTACATAATTTTTTTCCTGGTCCCCTGAAAACGTAAAATAGGGGTTCTGCTGTATGGTAAACAATGCACCGAGCCCCCAAAATTCATAAAGTCTTCTCCATATCCCTTTGCAGTCAGGTGTGCAAAACATAACAGGGGGCATAGTGGTGTCATTAGGAGGCCAGTCAGTGGAACTACAGTATGTAAATGTACCTATGTATGAGACATCTTATACAGATGGAGCAAGCTTTGAAGAATATGGCACACACCGCTAGTCCCTTTTTTTTCTTTTTGCATCAGTAAAGCCCACGCATTACTCATACATCTGTTAAAAACAGATTTTTCAGATTTCCCTTTCGGCTCCGAGGCTCAGATCAATACCAATTTATTTACGGACATGACTGGAGGCTGCGGAGCTAGATGTGACCTTTCAAGGGGCTTCATAGTGATCCCAATGTCTGACTGCTCCAAAGGAGTGTAATGCATTGACGTCCTACCTATCTGAGTCTGACTTGCATGTACCACAGCTCATTGTTGTCTGCTGGGCTGTGACCCCTTGATATTTCTTATAAAAACTCAGACAGACTCAACAGGAAGCGTACATTGTGGCTCAAAGACAATGCTGCCATAAATAGCATACATAATCCTCCATTATTAGTACAGGTATGGAACCTATTATCCAGAATTCTCAGGACCTGGGGTTTTCCAGATAACGGATCTTTCCGTAATTTGGAACGTCATACCTTGAGCCTACTAGAAAATCATGTAAACATTAATTAAACCCAATAGGCTGGTTTTACCTCCAATAAAGATTAATTATATTTTAGTTGGAATCAAGTACAAGGTACTGTTTTATTATTACAGAGAAAAAGGAAATATTTTTTTTTAAAAAATGGATTATTGGATAAAATGGAGTCTATGGGAGATGGCGATTCTGTAATTCAGAGCTTTCTGGATAAGGGGTTTTCTTAAGTCTACTAGAAAATCCTGTAAACATTAAATCAGGGGTGTCCAACCTGTGTCCCGAGGGCTGGATGCGGCCCAGGATAGATATGAATGTGGCCCAGCTTAAAATGCTCATTAGGAAACGTCATAATAATATAATAAGTCTATTTAATATCCAGGTGTCCCATATTCCAGTGTATCGCTCCATCTGGTTAACCAACTGGTATTGAAGTTCTTTTCTGTGTATTTTCTTTACTTTTACAAATCAAAAGTGTTTGTGTATTTCATGTGTGTCCCCAGACAATTTTTCTTTTTCCGATGTGGCCCACGAAGCCAAAAGGTTGGACACCCCTGCATTAAATAAACCCAATAGGCTGGTTTTACCTCCAATAAGGATTAATGATATATTAGTTGGGATTAGGGATGCACCGAATCCAGGATTCGGTTCGGGATTCGGCCTTTTTCAGCAGGATTCGGATTCGGCCGAATCCTTGTGCCTGGCCGAACCGAATCCGAATCCTAATTTGCATATGCAAATTAGGGGTGGAGAGGGAAATCGCGTGACTTTTTGTCACAAAACAAGGAAGTAAAAAAAAATTCCCCTTCCCACCCCTAATTTGCATATGCAAATTAGGGTTCGGATTCGGTTCGGTATTCGGCCGAATCCTTTGCGAAGGATTCGGGGGTTCGGCCGAATCCAAAATAGTGGATTCGGTGCATCCCTAGTTGGGATCAATTATAAGGTACTGTTTTATTATAACAGAGAAAAAGGAAATATTTTTTTAAAAAAAATGGATTATTTGGATAAAATGGAGTCTATGGGAAATGATGATTTTGTAATTCAGAGCTTTCTGGATAAGGGGTTTCCGGATAATGGATCCCATACCTGTACTGTACTCCCTTTTCTTGCACTTCTAATGCAGTCACCAACAGTTGTGAATCATTGGACGCCAGCCCATGTGTGTGCATAGTTTGTCTTGTGTGCTAACTATTTTTTTTCAGCGTTAGGTCTATTAAGATATTTTTTATTTAGCTGTCCGAGCTGCCCCATATGCAGGTATGCAGACTTTTGTTTTTTTTTAATGTTTACATAATTTTCTAGTAGACTTAAGGTATGAAGATCCAAATTATGAAACAACCTGTTATCCAGAAAACCCCAGGTCCTGAGCATTTTGGATAACAGGGCCCATAACTGTATAACTATAATTATGTACAAGAAATAGGTCTTACTTATTAGGCTTGCGGCAACATGCAGAGATCTCCATTTTTCAGCTTTGCCTGTTTCCCCACAGGTTACAAGATACAGGATTTGAGGTGAAACCTTAGCTGTCTGTGCTTACCCCAGCAAAATACCCTAAATTCTCAAATTCAAGTCATTAAACTCGATCTCAAAATCAATCATTTTAAAATATGTGACTGTACAAAAATGTCCCCAAAATGAGCTTAAAAGGGAAATCCGGCTTCCAAACCAAAATTTGATAAGGAGGCAACATAACACATAAACCCCTAATATTACCATCACAGTTATCTGTTTGTTCAAAAAGCATGAATAAATGCCATTTTCTATGCTGAAATCCAACTGTTTAACAGTAGGGATGGGCGAATTTGACCAGTTTCGTTAAAAATTCCCCGCCAGCGAAAATGTCTCCAACCCTCATTAAAGTCTTTGGGCGTCAAAAGAATTTTGTTGCGCCGCAAAATTTTTTGGACTCTGGTCTTTTTTTTTTTTTATTTTTCGCACGTCGCCATACGTCATAAGTCTATAGGTGTCATTTCTGCGGCGAAACAGGCGGAAAAATACGCCCATCCCTATTTAACAGTTCTTCTCATTCTGCAGCAGGTTACATTTCTAACCTTCTCTTGATTTGAGCAATTGGTTTTGCCTGATTGTTCATCCTCATTTATCTGCTTGTCGTAGGCAGAGAGGTATCTTTCGGGCAAATGAATGATGAGACTTATTAAGCAATTACTTATGGCATATTCACATCTCCTAGGAGACCGGGAAATGTTGTCACTCAGATATTTCTTATTTTTAATGGGAATTCGTCTTTTCATTGTAATATGCACAGGATCGGTTTGGTGAAACCCTTATGGGGTTATTTATCAAAGTCCGAATTTATCTCAATATTTTCTGCTACAAACTCCGATATAATCCACTAGGTTTTTTCTATTATTATTACATTTTTACATTATTACATTTTCTCTAAAATTTGCTTTGCGTGAAAAAAAAAACTGATTTTCACAATTTTTTCACGAGTTTATCAGAGTTTATCAAAGTCACATAACTGGGAGCAGCTGGGAAACTGACAATATGTCTAGCTCCATGTCAAATTTCAAAATTAAATATAATTTTTTTTTTTTTTCTCTTTTGAGAAACGGATTTCAGTGCAGAACTCTGCTGGAGCAGCACTATTAAGTGATGCGTTTTGAAAAAAAGAATTTTCCCATGACAGTATCCCTTTAACAAGCACTTGTGTCCCAGGGAATGCATTGCACTCTCCATATTGCACCATATTATAAATCAAGTTAGGGTTGCCACCTTAGTGTTCAACCAAATCCGGACAAAGGGACATACCCATGATGTCAGGGGGCCAGCAATGATGTTTGGGGTGGGGCAGTAAAGTTTGGAGGTGGGCTGTTTTGTTGGAGGGCGGGGATATGGGGTCACACACCGACCGCACAGTTTGTTGTGATTTGTTAAGGTTTCAGGAGTTTTTGAACAAGACAAGACTTTACAAACCTTGTTGTCCAGGTCAAAGCTGGACAGGTCACAACCTTAAATCCAGTGCTGGGTGCAAGGTGCAGCATCAGGGGCCAAAAGCCATGGACTGCAACTGAAGGGCAATCTTCCTGGCACCTGGCTTCCAACCTAGCCCCCGCCCACTACCTTCATGCATGTGCTTACCCTCCAAAATTTGCTGCTATGAGGTCTCGGCAGGGCAGAGACTACTTTCTGGGTGGGGGAGTTTGTTGGGTGGCCAAAGATCCTGGACAGGGCCCGTTTCGTTCTGGTGGCCCAGTCTGGAACTAATGACTGATAGGAACGGGAGGAGGATGCCTTTGTGCGATACAGAGCTGATTATCACAGTTAATGCTATATTTGTAGGGGTAGCAGAAGTCTCTGTGCCCCAAAACACGTAGAAAGGTGCAGCAATGGGAACAGAAAAAAAGGCAGTGTGCAGACTGCAAAAAAATTGCCCTTTTTTTGTATTTCGCACACTGCTTTCTGTTAAATATAAGTATGCAATATGCTGGAGTACATGATTAACAATTTCATTTTTTGATGTTACTGGTCCTTTAAGCTCACTTAAAGGACAAGGATAGCCAAATTCAGTGGAGGGGGCCAATATTTTAGGCACACTCCAGTGAATTCAAACTGATTTCTACGCAATTACAAATAGCAGCTATTAACTGAGAACAGTTTGACTTTTAAATCTTAATAAACAAGTAGGGTTAGGTGAGTTACCAAAACACAATATTCAGGTACATCTGCATCTCTTGACCCATAATATCACTTTATGGTTGTGGTTGTTGTGAGTAAAAGGGTTTTAGGCACAGTTTCCCTGTGTTTGTGAATAACATACAGCATAAATTTACTAGTTACCATTAAATTGTTTTGTTTTCAGAAGAAGCCCCGCTGGGCTCCATTCTTCTGTTCTGTACGGCATTTCTTTCTTGACTCCTTACAGCATATAATCCAACCCTTTGATGCCAAATCTTTTAATCTGCATACTGTTTAACATTTATATAATAATCTCCTTGATGTCAATTGAAGCAAGTTTTTACTTTTGGTCTAGATCAAGATTTCCCAGCAGACACAGGTCTGTCCAATTTTCTCTTATATAACCCTGTTCTTATGACTCCTGTGATGGCTGTTGGCGTTCACAACCTGGCTTCTGATTTTGAGAACATTCTGTTCCTATTCATTTCATTTCCTGATTGAGGCAGAGAAGAGTAACACTTTGAACATGGTTTCAGAAAATTGAATTCTTAAAGTATCGTCTGACCAAAGCGGTGATTGCTATGGCCGAAAATGGCAGCATTTTTTATTTCAAAGCTTTTTATGCAGACATCCAAGCCAGTCTCCAGTAAATGAAGAAAATGATAATGTAGTCAAAGTTTTGGTCTCTGTGCAAGAGGATTCCTTATAAAAATTTCAGTGGAAATGTCCTTGTTTTCACCAGGTTTCTTGGCAGCATTTGAATAATGTAGGCATGTGTCCACATGTTTTTTACGAAGTGTAATGATATCTAGTATAGGTCAATCTAAAAACAACTAGATTGACCTATACTAGATATACTATGACCTGGATGAATGAAAATCTTCATAGTCGAAGTGTAATGATGTTCTTCGTACTATGTATATGGTTGTTTAATAAGCTCAGACATATTGGCACCTCACATGGAGATGTTTCAGGATGGGCCGAGCTATGGGACACGGGGTGTATTAAAACAATTAGCCCAACGGTGTACAATTTGAGAATGAACTGCGCTCAGTTGTATATGCTATAATACAGATTATATAGAATGGGGTTGCCAACCAAAGAAAAGGGCAAGAAATATATGAATTTGTAGAAGGAAATCCCGTGCACAATCGGGCCCTCCGGATTAGATTCCGCCTGGTGCTCAGACCTTAAGGGAGACACACTCCCAATTACAAGTAGCGAGAAAATAGGACCGGCACACAAGGCAATTCAAACAGGGGAATAGCCCCTTGTGCTTTTTGGGGGTGTTCCCCCTTCATCACCTGTTTGTAGTAGGGATGCACCGAATCCAGGATTCAGTTTGGGATTCCTTTTTCAGCAGGATTCGGATTTGGGCGAATCCTCCTTGTGCCTGGCAAAACCCCTTTCCCTCCCCTAATTTTCATACGTAAATTAGGATTCGGATTCTGTTCGGTATTTGGCCTAATTTTTCACAAAGGATTCGAAATAGTGGATTCTGTGCATACCTAGTTTGTAGGTCCTGTTAGGGTTGCCACTTGGCTGCTATTTCATTGGCCCAGCTGGTAAAATACTGGTCAGGAGCAGTAATTTTGTAATTAATAATCATTCCGTGACGTGGACTGGGACATGTTCTGGGCATGCGCAGACAACATCAACGAGTTTGCGGAAGTAGTTGTTGGCTTTGTTAGCATGCTTGCTGATGAAGTTGTCCCTACGGCGAAAATTAAATCTTTTCCGAATCAGAAACCATGGGTTGACAGATCGATTCGGTTCGCAGTGAACACACGAACGGCTGCTTATAATGCTGGACTCACTACAGGAGATATGAGCGCCTACAAAGAGGCTTCATATGGCGTTCGGCGTGCTGTAAAAGATGCTAAATGCCAGTATCGTGAACGGTTGGAATTGCACTTCCACCAAGATGACACACGGAGCATGTGGCACGGACTGAGCACCATCACGGACTATAGAGGAAACTCTTCAGCGACACTAAGCACAGATCCTGCATTTGCTCATGAGCTCAACTAGTTTTACGCCTGTTTCTGAGACTAGTTGTGCGGCTAACTCTAGCTACAGGCTGACAATGGAAGACAAGCGAGTCATCAGCATCACAGAGTATGACGTGAGGGCAGCACTTAAACAGGTAAACATCAGGAAAGCAGCAGGTCCAGATGGCATCTCCGGACGACTTATGCGATGTTGTGCTCAACTGTCTGGAGTTTTGACTGTTATCTTTAATGAGTCTCAGGTGCAGTCTGTGGTCCCCACATGCTTCAAAAAATCCACAATTGTTCCCGTTCCAAAAAGCAATAAGGCCTTATGCCTGAATGACTACCGACCTCTCGCATTGACATCATAAGTCATGAAAGTGTTTGAGAGGCTTCTTAAGCATATCATCTTCTCCTTCATCCCCAGTTTCATGGATCCACTTCAGTTTGCCTATCGTCCCAACAGGGCGACAGAGGATGCCACTATGTGCGGATGTTGTTTATTGATTATAGTTCAGCATTCAATACAATACTACCCACTGTGGTGTCAGGAAAACTGCCTCCAGCTGAATGTTAGCAAGACCAAGGAGCTGGTGGTGGACTTTAGTAGGAGACAGCAGCGGAACTACAAACCCCTTAACATCAATGGGACCCTAGTGGAGAGGGTGAGCAGGTTTAAATACCTCGGAGTCCACATCTCTGAGAACCTGACATGGTCTAAACATATCCAAGTTCAAATTTAAAGGGCAAAGCAGCATTTGTACCATCTCCGACAGTTGAGGAAATTTGGGGTCTCTTCAAAGATCCTAAAGACTTTCTACTTCGGTGCTGTGGAAAGTGTCCTAACACAGAACATTACATCTTGGTGTGGAAACAGCTGTGTACAGGACCGCAAAGCCCCTTAGAGAGTGATACGTGCAGCAGAACGCTGCTGCAGGTCAGCTCTTCCATCCTTGCTGAACATTTAAACCAAGAGATGCAGGACCAAAGCCTTCAGGATTCTCAAGGACTCATCACATCCCAGTAATGGACTGTTTCACCTACTTAAATCAGGGAAAAGGTTTTGCAGTATCCTGGCCAAAACTGAGAGACTTAAATGTAGTTTCTATCCTCCGGCCATTAGACTGCTGAACCAGGACATGCCACCTTACCCATAATTTTTCACACCCCTAACCCTTCTTTTTCTCACTTGCACCTATGAAACCTATGTGACACTCTACATCACTTAATACAGTATTGCACTGCTGTTTTTTTATACGTTTTATACAATCTTCACTCACTGTCACTATGTAAATAATATGGTTTATGTCACCTTACCCATATCTCCAACCCCCTCTCCCTTTTTTCGAGGACTTTTGCAATATCCAACCAAATCATGTCCTATTCCCAGCCAAATGTTCAACCAAACCTTATAAGAACTTTCTAATGTCATGGGGATTAACGTAGCTAAATTGTTCATCGATGAGAACACATTTGAATATGCAATTTAGAATTTGAATTAAAATTTAAAATTTTGTCAAATGTTAGATTTGGTGAATCTGTATAATATCTAATTTAATGTCCAGGATGTGTGATATACAGGGTTGCTTCCCCAATGAGGCGAGTTGAGGCTGTCGCCTCAGGCAGCAGCGCCCCAGTAGGTACCAGGGGCAGCAAAAATGCTGCTCCTGGTACTTTAAGAGTGAATTTCCGGGGGAGGGGGGGCAGCAGCAACTGCTGCTGCCTCAGGCGGTGGAGGGGCCAGGATCACCCCTGGTGATATAGGACTGATTTAAGGGAGCATTTGTAAAGCCTTGCCATGGAACCAAATGATTTTTTCCTTATCTTTTCTCTTTCCAAACTGAAATAGTCCTCATTTATTTTTCATTCTTTTCCGACATGGAACTACTTTTCTTGTTTTCCTTAATCTAGCTAAGCTTATTTAAATTCTATATGCCTTTCCAATCTCTTTTCTTTGTATGCAGAGTTGATAGCAATCTCGGTTGCACAGTAGAAGCATGCACTTCAGAATGGCCTCTATCTCTTCCTTGGGTCACCAATCATTCTAGCGAAAGATTCAACACTGCAGATAAATAGTAGATAAGAGGAATCTCGCCTTTACTGTTGTGTCCCAAACCTGCACATCCTCTTATCCAATACTCAATTTTCTTCTCAGCTTTGTGAGCTACGCATAGGGACACTAGTGATTGAAAACAGCACATTATTAATTCATTGCATTGACCTTGGATCAGAAAATCTACTTTATCTGCCATTGATATTTGTGTCTCTGATCCATTCGGTACTTACATTATGCACAATGCCTTATTTTTCTCTGTGTTCAGCATGCTTGTCTCTTGTATAAACAAGTTCTGTACTTTTAGGGCCATGAAATCTAAACAAAACACTTGGATTTAGTGTATATGTAGACATTTCCATACTTTGAACACAGAACTCAAGATGTAGCCTTGCTATGCAGTGACAGGGATGATTAGCTAAGCCTTAAGTTATTCCTATTGCTTCTAGCTTTATTTCTACTGATGATTGTATAAAGCTGAAGTATCACAATGAATAAGTAGCAATAGTTTTGTGAGTATCACAAGCTACGCACAAATTATAAACTGAACCAATATGACTCTGACTATGTGGGTAATTCCGAGCATCAACAGTAGATAAGCTCAAGCTGTGACTAGTCTCAGGCATGATTAGACTTACAGGTTGAAGCAGCCCAGAGAGGTTATAATGTTTATGGGCATTCATAACATTTTGGGGTAGAGTAAACAATCTATTTTTGAGAATGTCATATACTGGTGGACTATATCATCAGGTACATGGTGCATTGGCACATGTGGAAGTGAGAGAAGATCCTCCTTATTTACTGTCAGATCAAATCGTTCCATGCAAATGGAAAGCACAATAAAATGTGGCTTTGTCAAAAGGAGGCCTAGGTTGCATTGGTATTCATCTGATATACCACCCCGCACAAAAAAAGCAATTTTAAACATGTATGATCATTGTTGATGGTACTGCAGTGGCCAAAATTAAACCAACCGCCCACTAAGACAGTTTGCCTATGGGAGGAACAATACATCAGAAAAGCCTGCCACCAGGAATATAAATGGAAAGAACAATAGAATGTGGCTTTGTCTAAAGGAGGCTTTCACAACCAATACAATACCCTTACTGCGTGTCCTCAACAGATCAGTAGACAGCAGTGAAGTAAAACAGTTTTATTTACCAGACAATCTTCCTAATGCGTTTCGTGTGATCCCAAAGGTAAGGGTATCGTATTGGTTGTGAAAGCCTCCCAAATCTGCGGGTTTGGGGCGTCGCACCCGGACCAGAGACCAGGATCGGTGAGTGACCTGTATATAATAAATGCATATTGAATGTGATGAATTAAGCGACAGGTCCGGGGCATTCACACCTGGACCTACTCAGTGAAGGGGTGAGCGCTGCAGGAATTAAACCTGCATGTTATTAATCAGTTTAGAAAGGTGATAGGATTTGAATGCATTTGTGTATTGGGTTTTTATTTGTCTAAAGGACATTGCATTGGTATTCATCTGATATACCACAAAAAAAGCAATTTTAAACATGTATGATCATTGTTGATGGTACTGCAGTGGCCAAAATGAAACCGTCCACCCACTAAGACAGTTTGCCTATGTGCAGTACAATACATCAGAAAAGCCTGCCCCCTAGAATATAAGGGCAAATGCAAGATATCAACTGACCCCACTAAGAAACTCTCAAGACCCCACTCCTGGACCTCACCAGATCTAGGGAAACCATATCAACTCAACAGGCTTTAACAGTATAAATGGAAAGACCTTACACCCGGACTAAGTTCTAAAAAGTCTGAAGCTACAACGTTATCTTTAATATGGAACAATGGACATATTAGGGCAGCTGTAGAACATCACCATCTGCAGGGGCTGCTGTTCACTGCCAGTTTGTGGAGTATCTCTATGCCAAGGTAAGCTGCATGGTATCTCCCATTGCTGAGAAGGAATACTATGGGTACACAATAGCTTGTGTTGCTGTATAGATTGAAAGTCAACTGTGTTTATTAAAAGGCTATATTTTCCCAATAGTATGCATTGTAAGACATGTCAGCTCTCCTTGACAAAGGGTTACTGCAATGCCACTTGAAGGTCCATGTCTGTTTTTCATGTGAGAACCCTTGAAGATAAGTCACTGCGTTTAATGGATTGTAACTTATTAGCCACTATCAGGATTCTTTGATTAGACTGTCTTCTCAGCGGGTGATATTGAGGTGTCTGGGAGATGCTGACAACAGGGTGCTCATTGAATATAAATAAGCCCTTGAGACGATTCACTACTTTCAGTGTGTTCTTTATAATTGTAACTTTCAAACCGGTGACATTGCCACCGCAAAAGGGAAAAGAGTCCTTATTCATTTACTTTGCCTTCTTACACGGCAGTTACCAGGACATGATATTCAACATGTGACCTTGAAATGCAAATGAAGCCTGTTATTAATGTGTGGTCTTACCTATCACCATAGCAACACGCATTTGCCCAAATAGAAGCTGTTTTAGACAGATTCCACCGAGACGTTAACTACATTTAAGTAGGTTTATAGATCATTTCAGTATCTCTAATGACATACCAGGTTGACAGAGAACGGTTGACCCAAGAGGGTGTTTTTGCCACTAATAAACTGTGACCACAGTTGTTTTGACTCTGCTTGAAATCAATTTGATATTTTGATGCACTCAAGGTCGTAGGATCTTCTTTAATACAATGTTGCTCCGTTCTTTCTATGAATCCATCAGACCAGGTTTCTGAGAACTGCCATAGAAAATAAAATAATAACTTGTCAGAACTCAGGTTGGCATTTTCTCTGACTTCTCTCTTTGTTAGCTTTCTTTCCTGCTATGAGCAAATGCACCACTTATCATTTTTACTGGCTTGGCGTCAAACCTAGTCACCCATAATTTCAAAGGTTATATTATGGCAGATTCGTCACGTGGCAACTAAAAAGACAAGTTGGTTTGGTGAGCTTGTCAATTATAGGTTGGTTGTATGAACTGAGAGTGCATGATATATAGCTTTGCAGTGATTGGCTGGCTATAATATAAATGCTACAAAAGAACATATCTAATTTGGGCACATCCCATATGTATTAAAGTTAAAACGTAACCTTTATTAGTACTGATAGAAACACCCATTAAAAGGCCATTGATATAGTGTTATGTTAAAAATGTCTTAGCTACATTTTATTTTAGCTTTACAAATGACCTCACCTAATTAGATAGTAACATAGTACAGAGTACATATGTGCTTAGGTTCATGCTAATGGTAGGTGGGCACAATGCTTTAATTATTTAGCTCTAGTAGCTATAACATGTATGGTAGGAAAAGAGCCGACCGATATCGGCAGAAGTCTTGGATATCGGTCGGCTCGGCGATTGGGCTGAACGGAAAATTTTGATCGGGTGCCTTTGAAGACACCCAAACATTGGCCATTGTTAGTGCTGAATCGTCCGATACAGGTAGAATTCTATTGTTTCTACCTGTATATCTAACGATTCAGCTCTACACGTGTATATCGAAACGAACGAAGATCTTTTCCATGAAAGATCCTAATTGTTACGTCTATGGCCACCTTTAAGGTGGCCATACACAGGCAAATTTAAATTGCAGGTTCAAAAATTAGCCAGATGTCGATGAGGAAGGTTTGTTTAAACCATGGGCTTGAGCTTCAAATCTGCACGTTGATGCAGTCTCGGATCTGACTGCCCTTGTAATGGGCTAAATGATTGGATCAGATCAGCCAGATATTTCCCACCTCAATGTGGGCATACTGGTGAAAGATCTGAGAATGTATAGTCACCTTTATATTGGGCCATTATTACCAGCTTCCATCCTCTTGGAATTATTAACGTACCTGATCAATATCTGGCTGATTTTTTTTTAGCTTGCCAATTTAGCATCTTCAGACAAAGATGCAGATTAAGGTTATGGGGCTTTCCCTAGGGTAAAGCTGGCCATGGATGTAAAGATTTTTAAAAGATCTTTTTGTTATTGTGAGACCAAGATTCGCTTGAAACGATCGTTTAGATGTAAGATTTGTCCATCAACTAAAAAGTCCATTTCAAGCGATATAGTCTACTTAAAGCCAGGAAAACTGCTTGGCTCTGCAAACATAGATAGATTTCACTGTGACCAATGAAAATTTTTTAACCTGGCCGATCAATTTTCTGACAGATGTAGGTCAAAAAATATCGTTAGATGCATGATCGTTCGATTCCCACTAACCTCACCATGATTTGACGGATTGGTTGGATTGCATTAAATTCGGTTGTTCACCAAAGAAAAATCTTTGCGTCTATGGGGACCTTTAGTTAAACAATCTCATTGGGTTAATCAGTTAAAGCATTCGGCTCAGGCCTTGATTATGATCTCTCAGTTGGCCCTGGGAGCATGTGTTGCTAAAACTGACAGAGATCTGTGACCTCGATATAAACGATATAACCTTAAAAATTTTGTTTACTTTAATTGTTATAATGTTCTCGTTATTTCCAATCCTGGAGAACACGTGAGAAGACTTCCCCTAACCCCTTCCACTCACACAGTCACGTTATGGGCATCAAATAAAGAACACAACACCAATGGCATACTGTATAGGAGGCTTAGTACATCTGAAGTATCGATTTATTTTTGTTTTCATTACCTTTGCCAAGAGCTCTGTATTGTCAATTCATATAGAAATGCTTATTCTTACTTTCTATCGCCTACTCTGTCCAGTTCCTCAGGGTCAACTTTCAAGCTGTTCATTATGTTTTGAGAGTTTTACAAAGATTCCTTTTTGTACATTGTGATACAGCAGTTTATGTCCTGAAGCAATAAAGATTCCTGTAACAAAGATTTGTTTGTTGTTATGGTACACGTACAATAGAGACGTTTCTTTTCTTGCGTGTTTAGTTTCAAATCAAAAATTATATTTATAATGAGAAATACACACAGAAATTATTGAGCTTGGTGATGCCATTAGTAACTGGTGCTTAGTGATGTCATTTCATCCTGCGATGCTGCCCCCTTGCTCCCCATTGATTACTGTTTTTGCCCAGGAATGGGTCCAGGGGGGGCTGCATCGCTCATGTAGAGCAATACCCCTGGGCATTACCAGCACTCTGAACAGAGGAAGAATGACTCCCTCCTCCTGCGAATCGATGCCCCTTTTAAAGGAAAAATGTACAACTAAAATGAATATTTAAGCAACAGATCGTTTATATCATATTAAGTGACATAGTAAATAATCTTATCAAACTGGAATATATATTTAAGTAAATATTGCCCTTTTACATCTCTTGCCTTGAACCACCATTATGTGATGGTCTGTGTGCTGCCTCAGAGATCACCTGACCAGAAATACTGCAGCTCTATCTGTAACAGGAAGAAGTGTGGAAGCAAAAGACAGAACTGTGTTAATTGGCTCATGTGACCTAACATGTATGGTTGTTTGTGTGCACCGTGAATCGTACTATCCCTGGGGGCGGCTCTTATTTTTTAAAATGGCAATTTTCTATTTAGGATTACCCAATGGCACATACTACTAAAAAAGTATATTATCATGAAAATGGTTTATTTGCATGAAGCAGGGTTTTACATATAAGCAGTTTTATGCAATATCTTTTTTATAGAGACCTACATTGTTCTGGGGTAAAGTTTGCCTTTAATACAGCTCAAAACCTTGTTTGCCCTTGCAGCTGCTGACTGGCATGGCTTGCTGTGCCTATTTAACATGGTGGCAGTGACAAAGTATTGGAATTAGAAACCCTTAGACCTGGGCAAAACTTGTTATGAGGTACCCCTCCTCCCATCATCCCCTATGGAACTTTCTGCCATCCTCTACCAACTGTCAGCCTGAGCGCCACTGCATGCAACTCTGAAGGTAAGACACTTTGTTGAGCAGGTGGTGGTCACAGCTGCCAAAGGCAGCACTTAAAGGCTTAAATAGTGGAATGTTGAGGACTCCTTTTAACATTGCTAGAATCCTGAGAACTAATATAAAAATATGCTGAATGCACATATTGTTTATTGCATTTTCTTCTACCATCAATGGAAATGACTTAAACCCAAAGGTATTGACAACCTTATCTGCTTAGTTTTATCCCCCCCCCCCCATCCTTTAACTTATATTCACGCTGTTCTCTTCAGCTTTGGCCAATAATGCATAATAATACAGGCTGGGTAATGGCAACACGTAAATTATCACCTAATGTTTGAATAAATATGTAGAATCATTTCTCCAGCTTTTAGATACATTTTAGAGCTTGCAAAGCAATTGCACTTTATTTGGCAGCAATTTATACAGCAGCAAATAAAACGTTCATTTTCCCCGTGCTCAGAATTTAATAAATTTACGGCCATGTGGGGTTACATTGCTTTGCTATATATATTGTTGTTCTGAGTCGTAAATGACAAACTTTATTGATTTAATTTAGAGGTACATTGTTTCAAAATAAAATAAAGTTTTATAAAAAACGTTTCCTTACCTCTGTACATAAGCCTTGATGGAAGATATTTCCTTCTTTTTAAAATATACAGTGGTTTTATACAGGTCATGGAACTCCAAGGTTACTTCTAATATCCTCATATTTTACAACAAGGGGGACTTTATTTATTATAATACACAAGTTTTAGTGAACTCACCGTTTATAAGGATATCAGTTATAAGATATTCATGGCTTTTGTGTATTATATATATCTACCCTGGGCAAATTTGCACCTGAACAGTAACCTATAGCAAAAAACAATAATTAGTTGTTTTTTTTCCTCGGCCAGCGGCATGTAGAGCAGCAATACCAGTAATTTCATTGGTTGACGTGAGTTATTGCCCCGTTGCAAATTTGCCCAGTGGTTGTAAATGTCATTTCGGTATAAAATGTATTCAAACACATCAAGTTTCATTTTGCAACAACAGCACTTCTGGCTTCATGGTGGCCAGTGGGTAGCAGGTTCAAGTGGGTAAAAATGCAGGTTGCAGGCCTGGGTTGGGTCTAGGTTTCAGAAATTGAAACCCAGAGAACCTGTGGGTGGGACTGGGTCCTAGAGCAGTGATTTTGGAACTGGGGCACTGCTTCGTATTTGGAATAGTCGCAGATGGGGCTAAGCCTGAAAGCTATTTAGGGGGAGATTTAGGGACTATTCGCACCTAAAAGCTCACAATTAAGACAATTAAGATGAGATTTGGGGGTGAAAACTTATTTTCTGCCCTTGACATTGGAGCTGTGGCTGATTGGCTGAAGTGTTTTCCTATATCTGTAAAGGTGGCCATAGACTCCAAGATCAGCTCGTTTGGCGACATCGCCAAACGAGCGGATCTTTCCCCGATATGCCACTAAACTGCATGGCTATATTGGGGGCAATTCAAACGTTCGGAATTACGATGCGCGAAGCGGCTCTGACGGGTCGGTCGGGTAAAAATCCAACCTTCCCGATCGATATCGTGGCCAGATATCGATCGGGAAGACCCGTTGGAGGCCCCCATACAAGGGCAGATAAGCTGTCAAATCGGTCCAAACGACCGATATCGGCAGCTTTATCTGCCCGTGTATGGCCACCATAACTGTGACTAAAGGTTGGAGCTCCAAGAAGGGCTTGAATGGAAAAAGTCTGATAACCACTGCTCTAAAGGCATTCAAAAACTTCTTTCCACTGCAGTCTTTTGTAAGAGTAATGGCACATGGAGCAAGATCAGGCTATTGAACACCCCAGTTGCAAAGGAGATTTTCACCCCCAACTTTTCCCTTATACATTACAGTAGCAAAAATAATATTATACAGTTATTTCCCTCTGGAGAGGAGGGTGTCCCCCTGCTCCACAAAGCAACTGTAGATTGGCAGTCGATAGAGTGTTTCAGAAACAATATGCAATTAATGGAGAAGGAAAGATTTAATCACTTGGAAGTTGCCAAAATTAGCAGGGAGGGTACTGACGAGGAAACATATCACCAGCTCCACCAGGAGAAAGTAGGAATGGGCTGGCTAGGAAGATGCCCATAATGACCTTAAAAACAGCCCCTAAAGGGTCATAATTGGAGGAGTTATTACTTCAGACAGGCCCTGGAGCATCATAATGAAGTATTTTGCCTTAGAAAATAAAATGTGATAATGGGGTGTCCTAGAGGTGACCCTCTACACTAGAGCTGTGGGCTCCTAGCTACACCCTGTCTGCCTGTTTCCTACACTAACACTGCAGTTCTAATTGGTATGCTAATGGCCTGTATCTGCTGAATAATGGTAAGGGGAGAATGTTACCCCTTGGTGGGAATATTCATAACTCTGCTAATATGCGAATTTATGTTTTCTTCCAAATGATACATAAACAGATCAATTCTACTGACAGAACTGCTAGTTTTGTTTCCTGGGCTCCATTTATAACTCAGCAACCATTATATCACATGCAGCGAGACTGTGAGTAGCAAGAAATGTGTGATTAACATATGCTGAAGTCTCAAACCCTCGCTTGTCATTTGTAATTTACTGTGTAATTGTTGCAAGGAGGAATATATTCTTTTTCCTTTGCTGGTGTGAATACGGTGATGTTTCTGAGATTTTTTTTTTTTACTTTGCACTTGAATTGGTTATTTTACATCTTTTTAGGAACTAGAAACCATAGGAATGATGTGGGTGTAGCACAGGCTAGAGTTCTGCAGCAGGTTGGGTTCCCATGGGTGCTTACAGAAAATGCAGTTATGGAGTCCAGGGGAAAAATCTAGCAGTTTTGTTGGGTGGATTGTGGGTTGAATAATGGATGTGTGCATAGGTGTGTGGGTTATTGGGTTACTGGTTGGGTTGCAGATCCCAAAATGGTATTTGTGTAAGGCAAGTTCTGTAGATTGGGAGTAATTGGAAATAAAGGGGTGAATGGAGTCATTTTCAGTTATGGAAACTATATTTACCATTTTATGATGATTCTTTTTACCTTTGACAGACACAAAAAGGGCAATGATCGCTGTATAATCCAAACTGAGGCCTAGTTGCTGACGAACGCGCAACAATTCACCATGACGGCTACCACTGATGAGCTAGTGTTAATGGAGGACGATGCTTCATTGAACCCACTGTGTTTCGAGTGTGGTCAGCAGCACTGGACAAGAGAGAACCACCTGTTTAACTACCAGAATGAAGTGGACGATGACCTGGTTTGCCACATTTGCCTTCAGCCTCTACTGCAGCCGCTGGATACCCCTTGCGGCCACACCTTCTGCTTCAAGTGCCTCAGAAATTTCTTACAAGAGAAGGACTTTTGCCCACTGGACCGAAAAAGACTGCACTTTAAGCTGTGCAAGAAATCCAGTATCCTCGTCCATAAACTGCTGGATAAACTTGTGGTTTCGTGTCCGTACGCTGCCTCTTGCAAAGAGACCATGCAACGGTGTGACATGGAAGCTCATCTTAAAAACAGGTAAGTTATAAATATATTTTGTTATTTTAAGTGGATAAGGCAGTGCCTACCAAACTGTGGGGCTGGTCACCCAAGGGGCCTTGGAGCAGTAGTAGGGGGACACAATCTGATGCCCCTTGAATCCCAGCTTGAAGGTCAGTTATTGTGGCATCAGTAAGGGATGGGAATTATATGTAGTCCTTGGTATTCTTGGCACTCTACAGATACACAAATACTTTCCTACATCTGTTACTTTGTTGTGAGCTAAGGGGGACCCTGATGAAAGGTTGTACTTCTAACTGCAGTGTGATTGCCATTGGTTTAGAGGACAAATAAACTACCTGTGTTTTAACATAAAGCTAAATATTAAAGACTGGGAAAACTCAATTTACCTATTTGTTGGGCGCCCCCATTGACTTTAATTGCTTATCTGATACCCCTGGCTGGCACTCCTCATTTTTAAAATTGCACCGGCATGGAGTAGTTTTTATCGTCCCTTATCTTCCCAGGCATCCTCTGCACAAGGTCAGACTTGCAGTCCTGTACTTCACTGGCTTGGCCAGTTCTACCCTAGTTCAGAGGTTAGGCCTTTGCCAATGTGGCATGTAAACCTGTATTTTCCTATCTACTCCCCTGGTAACAGCCTTAGAACATTTCATTGGGTTTTATCAATCTAGCCATCTACCAGCTATGTACTTATTTGACATCAGTTTTACCTCCCCTTTAAGCTGCAAGTATATCATATGTGTTTAGGGGGGGTGGATGTTGCAGTTTACAATACATTAAATACTGCAGATAGGTGAGAATTTATAATTAAAATAGCTCTGTAATGATTGGCATTAACTGAGACAGTATAACAGGATGTAACTAAATAGAAAAAAAAATAACTGTGAATGAGTATAAATTGTATAGTATCTGTGTGTAGGAAAGATGTGACAATTATTCTTCTGATTCAAGAATAGAAGTATGGATTGGGAGCGTACACGTGCAGGCATTAAAGGAATAGTAACACCAAAGTCCATATGCCAAAAACTTGAAAAAATTAAGAATTTTTAGTAAAAAAAACCCTAGATTTTTTCATGATTTATTATACCCCAAGGATGGAAAAAGTCAGAATCCGAAAATCCGGCATCTCAGACTTGCTGGGGTTGTATATAAGTCAATTGGAGAAGTCCCGAAGATATCCTGATCTGAGCTGGATTTCGTGCAAAAATTAGAAGATTTTTGTGGTTTTCGGGGCAAAAATCCGAAAAAAACGTACAATTCCATTTTTTGTACGTTTTTCACAATTTTTTTTCGGGTTTTTTACTGCACTGTATTTTTTCGGGAAAATGTATTGATAAATAAGGGGAAATAACCCGTGCAGATTTGGTCTGAGTATATTTCAGAAAATAATTAGATCAATTCGTATTTGATAAATAACCCCCCACTGTTTTAAAGTAATTAAAATATAATGTACTGTTGCCCTGCACTGGTAAACTGAGCTGTTTGCTTGAGAAACACTAATATAGTTTATATAAACAAGCTGCTGTGTAATTGAAATAGGGCTAAAAGGTTAAAGAACAGATACTAGATAAACTCTGTAGAATACCATTATATGCTACAGAGCTTATCTGATGTGTAACCAGAGCCTTTTCTCCTTTGAATGGCTGCCCTCATGGTTATACAACAGCTTATTTATATATATATAGTACCACTATAGACATTAACATTTTAATACAGTTCAGTTCTACGGGAAATGAGACAGAACCATCATAAGATGCCACCTTGCCAGCAAATCATTGATTTATAAACACTGGGCAATAACCCATGGCAACCAGTCAGATGTTTGCTTCCATGTTCTACCTGCAGGCAAAAAATCAAATCACTGATTGGTTGCCCACATGGTTATACAACAATATATATATATATATATATATATATACACATATATAAATGTAAATAAGCTTTTGTATAACCATGGGGGCAGCCATTCAAGGGAGAAAAGGTTCTGGGTTACATAGCAGATAAGCTCTGTAGAATATAATGTTGTTCTACAGACTTTATCTGTTATCTGCTCTTTAAACTTTTAGCCCTATTACAATTGCCTCCGTTACCCAGGGTTTATAAATGAGTCCCTCAGTGCCCAACTTCACTTATGCTGTTACCCGCCATCAGTGTTCCAACATTGAGTTGCATGGCTTCCCCGAAGAGTAGGCAACAAAGGAAGGACCAACATTATTCAAGGGGTAGTTCACTTTCCAAAGACTTATCATTAGTATCATGTGTTAACTTAACTGGGGTGTAGTAGTACATTTGTAACCTGTTCCTGAAATGACCTCCTTTGTCAGGTACAAGAACGCTAAACTACTCCATCTATCATAGATGTTATGGCCCAAGATTGGCCCAAAGCTGAAAAGAGAAGCAGATGCCATTGTACTGATATACCAACCCGCCTATCATTGCCAACAAAGGTTACCTTTAACTACTGATGGTGCATGTTGTGTGCTGCTCCTCTGCACAATATAAGGTCACTGTCACAGATAAAGTGCATGTTGGGTCATTTTTAAAGTACACGGCTCCTGCTTAATAACTGCTCATTTTATGTCTGGCTAAACAATACAGTTCGGAGTGGTTACTTACCTAGAGAAATGTATATGTATATAAATCATGATAGACTCTGCACCATCCATCGCCTGCCAAGACAGCAGCTAAAAGCACAGAACCCCTGGAGAATGGAAAACTTACACAGTTTAGCAAATTACAGAACATTACTGATGTTGCAAAACGTGAAAAACATTTTTATTGTGCTTAATGTGTGCGGCACGTTCTCATCCACTCCCTGTACAGCCCCCTTATCCGATCTGTCTCTGTAGCTGCTCCTCTCCATCGCTCTATTCTTTATAGAAGGACACTCGGAGAATACTAACCGCTTTAAATTGCCGGCTCATGGGCTTGTGAGCCTTCCACTGACTGCCGAATCTGTTTTCCTTTTGGAAACTCAGAAATCGATACCAACTGTACAACGTGTGAGTCTCATGCAGTGACCTTGCCATTATTTGTCTCAGTGTAGAGATGAATACTATAGGTTACCACCTAGGTGCAATAATAAGCTGCATGCTAAGCAACAGTGGATCTTTTTTAATCAATAGGAAAAGCTAGACTGTGTGTAATAAAGCAAGGAGCATTGTCTGACCTATCATTATTCTCTAGTGCAGTGATCCCCAACCAGTAGCTTGTGAGCAACATGTTGCTCTCCAACCCCTTGGATGTTGCTCCCAGTGGCCTCAAAGCAGTAACTTATTTTTGAATTCCAGGCTTGGATGCAAGTTTTGGTTGTATAAAAACCAGGTGCACTACCAAACAGATCCTTAATGTAGGTTGATAATCCACATAGGGGCTACCAAATTGCCAATCACAACATTTATTTGGCTCCCCAAGAACATGCTAGTGTTGCTCCCCAACTCCATTTACTTCTGAATGTTGTTCACGGGTTCAAAAGGTTGGGGATCCCTGCTCTAGTGTCTGCTCTAGGGATGCAGGAGGCCTTGCAAAAAAGCCTAAAGTAGCTGATTGCGCATGGGGCAAGAGGCATAGGAGTAATAATATGGGAAAAGGGTTGGTGGAACAGTCTGACCCTATCGCAAAAATGAAAATATAATATAACCTTCAGCATACTGAAATAAGAAATGTTCTAGATACAATCCATTGAAAATTCTGTACTGTTTCTGAAATAATCAAGTTCATCTTCATGTAACCTCTCTCATCATCTGTTTCTCTTCATTCTCTCTTCATGCAGGAGTTGGGTGTCAGATATTTATTGACAGTTAGATCCAATATATCTTATAGGGGGGCTCCTTTTGCCTAGAAGATGTATTAGCGCTCACTCTATTAAAATCACCAGACATCATGTCTCTCTACTTGCAGGGCCGGATTTACATAGTGGCCGCCCCTAGGCCCACTACCGTTCGTCGCCCCTGTTCCCTCCAGGGGGACAGGTGCAATGGTGATTGGCGCACGGAAAATGTAAAAAATTAATGTATCTTCAGCGCATCCCCAGTGTTTTTGAACCAATGTGGGTGTGGTTGGGCAGCATGCCGCCCCCCTAAAATCCTGCCGCCCTAGGCCCGGGCCTAGGTGGCCTTTCCACAAATCCAGGCCTGTCTACTTGTAGGATTTGCGCAAAAGGCAGTTATTTTGTTAGATTTTGTTTGTACTGGATTTGATTATTTGAGTGAGCTCTAATTTATCTACTAGGAAAGGAGCCTCCTATAAGATATATTGGATCTAACTGTCAATGAATATCTGACACCCAACTCCTGTATGAAGACACAATGAAGAGAAACAGATGCTGAGAGAGGAATAGTGAAGATAAACTTGATTATTTCAGAAACAATGCAGAATATTTAATTGATTGTATTTACAAAGTTTCTCATTTCAGTATACCGAAGCGTATATTAGTTCCTCTTTAAGCATGTCCTTCAACCCCCAGCGCATATATAGATAGTCTGGCTGCTGTTAGCTTGGTGCCTAATTGTATAATGAATTGCTGTTTATGGGGCCCCAGAACAATGATATTTTGCTATGATTAGAAACGTAATGTATCATATTTATATCTTGGGGAAAATAATTACATATGAACTTCTTAATTGTTTCCTTAGACAAACCAAAGAAGAAAAGGTATACTATAGTGAACTGCTAGATTACTTAAAATTCTTATTTAACTCACAACAAGGCCTAGCTCACTCCTTCCATGGGTAGTATTAGTATTATGTAAACAGTGACATTCTGAGACATTTTTCCACTGGTCTTCATTTATTATTCTTACAATGTAATTTTGCTTTTTTTTCCTCCAGTTTGGAATTTCAGTAACTATCTGGTTGCTAGGGTCCAATTTATTATAGCAACCAGGTAGGTACCTCAGCTTCCACCTTCATCCTGCAATTTGCGTATTTGCAGACGATGCGGATGTCCTGCTCACGTACCCCTTACAGAGTATCCCCCTCAGCTCCACTGCTGGATTTAGCCAAGTATTATGGCAATGAGCTGGGGAGGGTTTTTATTTACCATATAGGCACGTGAGGGTGCCTATATGATACAGGTTCCTGGGTGCTTATATGATACAGGTGCCTGGGTGCCTATATGATACAGGTGCTTGGGTGCCTATATGATACAGGTGCTTGGGTGCCTACATGATACAGGTGCCTGGGTCCTTATATTATACAGGTGCTTGGGTGCCTATATGATACAGGTTCTTGGGTGCCTATATGATACAGGTGCTTGGGTGCCTATATGATACAGGTTCTTCGGTGCCTATATGATACAGGTGCCTGGGTGCCTATATGATACAGGTGTTTGGGTGCCTATATGATACAGGTGCCTGGGTCCTTATATGATACAGGCGCTTGGGTGCCTATATGATACAGGTGCCTGGGTGCCTATATGATACAGGTGCTTGGGTGCCTATATGATACAGGTGCTTGGGTGCCTATATGATACAGGTGCTTGGGTGCCTATATGATACAGGTGCTTGGGTGCCTATATGATACAGGTGCTTGGGTGCCTATATGATACAGGTGCTTGGGTGCCTATATGATACAGGTGCCTGGGTCCTTATATGATACAGGCGCTTGGGTGCCTATATGATACAGGTGCCTGGGTGCCTATATGATACAGGTGCTTGGGTGCCTATATGATACAGGTGCTTGGGTGCCTATATGATACAGGTGCTTGGGTGCCTATATGATACAGGTGCTTGGGTGCCTATATGATACAGGTGCTTGGGTGCCTATATGATACAGGTGCTTGGGTGCCTATATGATACAGGTGCTTGGGTGCCTATATGATACAGGTGCTTGGGTGCCTATATGATACAGGTGCTTGGGTGCCTATATGATACAGGTGCTTGGGTGCCTATATGATACAGGTGCTTGGGTGCCTATATGATACAGGTGCTTGGGTGCCTATATGATACAGGTGCCTGGGTCCTTATATGATACAGGCGCTTGGGTGCCTATATGATACAGGTTCCTGGGTGCTTATATGATACAGGTGCCTGGGTGCCTATATGATACAGGTGCTTGGGTGCCTATATGATACAGGTGCTTGGGTGCCTACATGATACAGGTGCCTGGGTCCTTATATTATACAGGTGCTTGGGTGCCTATATGATACAGGTTCTTGGGTGCCTATATGATACAGGTGCTTGGGTGCCTATATGATACAGGTTCTTCGGTGCCTATATGATACAGGTGCCTGGGTGCCTATATGATACAGGTGTTTGGGTGCCTATATGATACAGGTGCCTGGGTCCTTATATGATACAGGCGCTTGGGTGCCTATATGATACAGGTGCCTGGGTGCCTATATGATACAGGTGCTTGGGTGCCTATATGATACAGGTGCTTGGGTGCCTATATGATACAGGTGCTTGGGTGCCTATATGATACAGGTGCTTGGGTGCCTATATGATACAGGTGCTTGGGTGCCTATATGATACAGGTGCTTGGGTGCCTATATGATACAGGTGCTTGGGTGCCTATATGATACAGGTGCGTGGGTGCCTATATGATACAGGTGCTTGGGTGCCTATATGATACAGGTGCTTGGGTGCCTATATGATACAGGTGCTTGGGTGCCTATATGATACAGGTGCTTGGGTGCCTATATGATACAGGTGCTTGGGTGCCTATATGATACAGGTGCTTGGGTGCCCTGTTTATAAAGGAGGAGGTGGGAAGGTCAGTGGAGGAAGGTCTGTGATATAGCTCAACTTTCAAACAAGTGCTTTAGAATGGCACAAATGATGGATTTTTAAAAAAAAAACAATTAGGGATGCACCAAATCCACTCTTTGGGATTCGTATAAATCCCCGAATCCTTTGCGAAAGATTCAGCCTAATACAGAACTGAAAGTAGGGAGAGGGAAAAGTGGGGCAAAAAATTTTACTTTCTTGTTTTGTGACAAAAAGTCTTGTGATTTTCCATCCTGACCCTAATTTACATAAACTAGTTAAGATCCAGATTCAGTTTGTCCGAATCCTGCTGAAAAAGCCTGAATCGCGTACTGAATCCTGGATTCGGTGCATCCCTAAAAACAAAAGGCAGGGTTTCATATTACGACAAGTCCTATTTATTATGCCCATTTTTAGCAAAGGTGTTTTTAGGTGTTTTCTGCCCCTTTGAGACCTGAAAAGAGGTAAAAGAGGACGGCAAATAATTCAAGGATAATCAAAATGAAGATAAAAAATGGAGATCAACCGAAAAGTTCAGAATAGGCTATTCTACGATTTACTAAAATTTATCTTAAAGGTGAACTACCCCTTTAATAAGCATTAATTGATCCAATATATACACTTTGGTACTATATATTACAATATAAATCTCGACCTGATGATGTACAGTACGTTAGGGTCCCCACACCCCTGTCGGTCTCAATCGAACAAAACTCTAGCACTGAAGTGGCTAATCATGCAGGACATCTTCTTGCTCTGATTAGTAATCACTGTATGAGCACCAGCCTATTCATTTTCTGTAGCTGTGTATAATTGAACAGCTGAATGTAAATTGGTTATTTGTATAAAGAACAGACTTTGCTTTACAATGGATTGCATTTGTTTATGCGTCTCCGAGTAATTAATCTGCGGCATTGCACAGCTCGACACAAACACCGCCATGAGTTGATAAATCTCTGGATCTGTTGTTCTAAGGTGTCCGGGGGCCTCTCACCGAAGGGAACTACTGAACCAGCACAGGGCCGGCAAACTCCAGATCGAAATTGAAAGTGAGAACGGATCGGTACTGATGGATCGTTCGGGATCGCCGGAATCAGACAAAACTAGGAGTGGATTGGCGTTACCAGAGAGAAATGTGACACCATCTGTGATGCCTGGATGGATGGAGGAACAAGGGTTTGATAACCCAGCCTTTGATGAGGGCACAGTAGCTGATGGTATGTTATTTTTTTGGAATTGTCCCCCTTTTCATGTGCCGTCTGGGACATTGCACGGTAAGTCACTTCAGGCATTTATTTGTGCAAATTCACCATAGCAATAAATAGCAAAATAGTGATAAATAAATTCATATCATACCACATGGCAGTGTCTCACCCTCCACGTTGTCTCCATACCTCATGCAAGCCACTCCCACCTCACGCGTTTCGCACCATTGGGTGCTTCATCAGAAGGGGTGTGAAACGTGTCAGGAGGGAGTGGCTTACATGAGATACGGAGACGGGTGAGACACTGCCATGTAGTATGATATGAAATTATTTATCACTATTTTGCTATTTATTGCTACAGTGAATTTGCACAAATAAATGCCTGAAGTGAGTTACCGTGTATTTGTGTTTGATTATTTGCTCATTAGGCTTGGTGCTTACTTATAGACAGCATTTATCCATTTCACTATATTGTATAGATTTGGAGCTATAGAGGAAGCAGACCCTGTGGTAGCCCCCCTCCCCAGTCGCTCTCCTACCTGAGAACTGGCGGAAACAGGCAGGTGGGCATGTAACAGAGGAGGAGGGTCAGGGGCTTGTGTGCCGAAGATTTGTTTGCTGGGAGCCCAACGCCATGTAGCTGCACCACTGGGCTTTACAGATGTTATCAAACTACTATTCCCAGTAATCCCAGACTACTGCCATTCTACTGTCAGTGGGATGCAGGGATTTGTAATGGAGGCTTAAAGAATACTATACCATCAAATTATATGTTAAACTATATATGGCTTCTTTGTTTATTTACAAGTGACAGAAGAAGAGACATGATCAGCTCACCCCCCTGTGCCCCTCTTTGAAGTTGATCACCTCTCTTCTTCCAGGGAAACCCACATACATTTACACACACAGACTTCTGCATTTCACATTTATATATACACACATAGTGTTACTCCTCTGCATGAATAGGTTATTTTGGACCTGAGAAGAGATCAAACATCCTTTGCACAATAGGCTGATATCCTTCTGATCCACTCATTGTCACTGAACCGGTATCTAAGCCTATTATATGACATTTATTATATTTCTGCTTTGTCCTGTCCCAGCAACTCAATTTAATCAGCTCTGCCCTTTAATATCAGTGCCCTTACTGGAGGCAACCCTTTCCCTGCCAATGGCCGCGGATGATTGGGAACCTGTAGCTTTCTTTCCATTGCCGTAGATTCTACATGTTGGCAGGGAAAGGGATTTCAAAGGGACAGAATATGGTCCAGGAGGAGGTTCTTTTGATTATCCCAGGGTTTACTGGTGCGATTGAGCCTGGAGTATATACACAAGGGGTGTCCTGTCAGTAGAGGATTGAACAGCCCATAGAGGTGAGGGATCAGGTATTCTTGCAGTGGATCAGTACATGGGACCTGCTGATTGGTTGTTCTGAGCTGCAAGACTTAGGGGCAGATAAACTAAAGGGCGAAGTGGCCGTCGCTAGTGAAAATTCGCCAGAAATCTCATCTGCAGGGACATTCACTAAAGGAAGAGACCATCGCTGGTGCAGTTTCGCTCCCTATCGCCAGGCGCATTTTCACTCAGGCGAACGATTGTTAAAAGGGAACTATCGCAAAATCAATAATCACGTAAATTAATAATGCTCTAGAGCTCTCCTAACTGCCTCTAGCCACTTCTGAGGCCATATTTGGTAATGTCACCAAACGAGTGGATCTCTCCCCAATATGGCCACATTGAAGTAGGCAATATCAGGCTGATCCGATTGTGGGCCCCAGGGCCCAACGATCGGATCATAATGCATCCGATACAGGCGGTCGGATCGCAGGACCGAATAAACGCACAGATGCGGCTGCAATCCGACGGGATTTTCTACCCTGCATTTCGCCCAGATATCGATCAGGGAAGCCCGTCGGATGGCCCCATACACGGGCCAATAAGCTGCTTTTATCGGCCTGTGTATGGGGGCCTTTACTCCGCAAATTCACTAAAGTGCGAGTTTCCTATTCCACCTTAGGCCTGGTGAACTGATAAAATGAAGCTTCATCCTCCTCATCCTCAGTGACATTGTATACTGTATTCTGGAAAGTCACAAAAAATGCTGGTGTTTTTATATTTTAAAGCAGGATTGTCTTCAAAAGTCCTAACTATTAAAGATTTTTGAGTTAACATTGTGTTAACATTGTTAACATTCTTTTTTATCATTTGAGGGGCATGACACATTTGTTTTAATGTGGGCTCATGTCTAGGGCATTAAAGGATCTCTTTTGTCTTTATTTTGCTTCCTTGGACATTTGTAATAATAAGTGGCCACTTCAAGCATTTGTACCAACATCTCTAATAAAGACGTCTATACGACCTATATGTACTCACCCTATTCAAATTGACGTAAGTGTAAGAGTACTAACAAAGTTTCACTAGGCAGAATTAAACGGTAGCGAAAGTTCGCTATGAAATGGTTGTGCTGACCAATTAAGGCTAGCGAAATTTCGCCAGCGTTCAGCTGCTGAGACGCAACTTCACATTTTAGTGAATTAGTGTAGTGGTAGAGAATTTTAGACTGGCTAAAGGGCGAGGGAAGCAAACCCAGGATTCTTGGGCCAGAATCTGGCATAATTTCTAAGTTACTCATCCTAAAATGGTTATTATATGAGTGTAGAGATTACCGGTGCTGGGCCTAGGTGCCTACCAATCAGCATGCAAACAAGTGTGCACTCATGGATGGTCACGGCACAGGGTACGTGAGATAGTGATGTGGTGGGGGACAGGTACCAGTGATGTGTGTGGGGGGAGGGGCAAAGGTTAAGAGTAGCCCCCAACCCCCTCCTTCAGTGTGCACATGACTCTTCTGCCTATTCCAAGATCCAGCCTGGTGATTACTAAGCTGCTCGTGGGTGTGGTTGGTGCTACTTATCCATTGTTTGTGCCCATTGTAGCTAAAATGGCAACAGATTCAGAACAGCCCTCCCAGAATGCATCTGGCTCAGTTCTTCAACCAAACTATACACTGCTGCCCGATCTTTAGATCAATCCACTTCCAAGAATACATTAATGGTTTTACCTTGTGGTTTCTTTTCACAAAATGCGGCCGAGTAGCTCTCAAGTTTAATGATGCCCCATAAACAATAAAAGTCTCCTCTTACTGGAACCTTAATAAAAGGAACCTCTCAGTAACCAGCGGAAGGTGCCTCTTCCCATTCTTTTTATAGTTCATTTTAGTACCTTGTTTTTTTTTTATTCCTGAAATCCCTTTGTGTATGTGGTTTATGTCTACAAAACACAAGAAACCCGTAGCAAGTGCTACTGTAATCATTCTTCCCTTGCCATCAGAACATATTCTAAGTCTCAGGTTCTGGTCCATGCTTATGTTTCTTTCTGCCTTGTTTTAGTTGGAATATTAAGATGCAGATGTGACTATGTTTGTATTTATGAAAAGAAAAGATTTTTTTCTTGTGTTGTCTTTAAGGAACAATAGCAACTGCTCAGTTCTTTGGGACAATTGAAGGTCTAGGCATGCATGGTTGCAAGGGCAAGAATGGCTTTGCCCAGGGCCCATCAGGACAGGAAAGACCATTATCTGACCTTTCATCTGCTATAACTTTTAAATAAACCATCCTCCAGAAATGATGGACAATAATGTTTCAGAAGGGTGCCTTTAGTAATAGAAACTGAGGTATAGTGATGTAAAGCTATATAGTGAATAATGTTCCCCTTATTGTAAAGACACCAAGGAGTTTTATGGTCATATAAAGATCTAGCAATAGAATGATTATTTTATTTCTACCTTTGCAGCTGTTGGATGATCTGTTGTGGAACTGTTACCCTGCCTGGTGGGCACAGTTTTGTCCTTGTGCTTCTAACCATTCATTGTCCTTAATTAATGTATGTGGAAAAAAGGCTAACTAGATAGAAGAATAAATTATAGAATGTAAAGACTAGGAAAACGAGTTTTTAAGTGAGGAGAAGAGGAAGAAATAGAGTGGGCCTATGGTCTCAGGTTTTCTGGTGGTCCCCGGCACTATAGTCCAACACCTTGGTCTTAACATAAAGACCTGTCACAGTGCCCCTTGTGGCTAGTAGACTCTGTCAGGTTGGTGTTTAACATTACTAGGCCTTTGCTGTAGAAGGAGACACTTTAGAGTAGATGTGATGAACTCAGTTCAATAGGTGTGGCAGTCTACTACAGGGTTTAGTTTACAGTGCAGACCGGGGCTCTTGTTGCGCACAAGGGTATTCCTCTTACAAAATCAGTTACTCACGTACACCACAGAGTTCTACCCACTGAAGCCTCCAGGGCCCATGTCCTATATACTGGCAGGAGTGTCATTAGCTGTCAGGGGCTCCCTCACCTAAAGGACTATCACCCTGGTGTCTGCTGTGTCCTCACATACACGGACCAAGCTTCTTATGTAGGCCCTTCATTCACATACTCTCTGGTGTACAATCACTTCAGGGCTCTAGCCCACACTATTACTCCTTGTTGGGACAACAGGCTGCCCTCTCTATCTTTCACTACTAAGCTGTCACTACTATCCACTAACTAATCCTCACAGCACCAACTGTCCCAAGGGTCTGGCCACTTCCGTCTGCTCCTGCTTATTGATGTTACAGGCCAAAAAGCCACCTCAGTCAGACACTGTCTTATATAGGCTCACAGGTGGGCTTAGAGACACCTGCTGGCTGCACTACACAATAGTTTAACTATTTACATAATAAAAAGAAATTGTTTATTTTTACCCCTCTACAGAAATATAAGGAAAACAGGATTGCCTAGGTAGGGCCGTGCATGACTAAGGGATGAAGACATAAGTTTTGATTTTTTTGGACCTGCAAAAGAGCATGTATATGCCTTAACTAGTAGAAATGATCAGAGGAGTTCAGCTGGAGTACTGTAGTTTCTAATGGAGTCATGACAGCACAGGTTATTTGAGGAGAAAGCATTGGAGATGTGGTCTACATGATTTTTTTTTTTTTTGCAACATTTTTGTGCTTTGCTTTTTGACAAAGATACATGCAATGTCAAACATTGCAAAATCAAATTTGATTCGTTTTTATTATTATAAAGAATTCTTTTTCACGTTACCCAGGGTTCTGATTTAAGCGTTAGGGTGGTGGGTTACATTTAGAACCTTCATTTCTTACAAGCTTTGAAACCAAAGGCTTAGCCTTTAAGGCACTGCTCTTTCATCCCCCTTTACATTCCTTTTCAGTGGAAAATGGCACATTGCTGCAGGAGGTAAGGTCGGAACAAAGTCAGAGCATTTTCCTCAGCCCGGCGTATTTTCATCCTTAATAGAATCTGGCACCTGCGGCGAGACTGCCTTTATAAACCTGGCGCTCACTTGACTCCACTTCCCTCTGATAGATATTTCATGTCACATTCTCACATTGTACTGTGCATGTTCTGTTCATTGGATTAATTACACATGACAACTCATTGTAGTATAGTCCAAAGTTCTTCTTCAAGAGCTACATTTGCAGTACTGATTTGCATTTAGTAGGCAAGAGCTGCCTGGTCTATTTTGTGCTGTTTCACCAATATTGGTGAACCCCAGGTCAATAATTGAATCACCTTTGATGTTCAGCAGTTACAACCTTACAACCAGGGTTCTTGCCTTTTTGGGTATCTTGACCCTTGCTTATCTCCTTCCAGAAGGGAGCATGGGCCTGGCAGTTAGGGGGTGTTGTTTGACATAACTGGGGCATGATTGGCCAAACATTACCATAATGGAACTCTACAGAGCAGGGAAAGCACCCTAGGCTCTCTCACAACTTCTACAAATGACATATCATATACCTATGCAACAGTTGGTGTTTACTAAGCACAATTCTGCAAAACAATATGGGGTTTAATGGCTTTATAAATGCAAGGACAAATTTTAGGACAAGCCAGAGATGGGACTGACCCTGGCTCATTTACAGTGGGCCTTTGCAGGGATAGTAATTGAGGGTATTTTTGGGCAAGCCCTCCACCAACACAAGCCATGGTCAGATCTACCAAACCACAGGTTATTAGCTATTCATTTACAATTTGTATCCATGGGGCTGTTGTTGAACCACCTTCACTTAGGTTATTTGGGGGTTGTAGTTCAAGGAGACAGCATTGTACTTCTGCAATTGCCAATCAGCAATAATAAACTGCAGCCTGTCTGAATTGCCTGAGATTCTTCTAACTCAGGGATCCCCAACCAGTAGCTAGTAAGCAACATTTTGCTCTCCAACCCCTTGGATGTTGCTATCAGTGTCCTCAAAGCAGGGGCTTATTTTTGAATTCCTGGTTTGGAAGCAAGTTTTATTTGCATAAAAACTAAGTATAGTGCCAAGTAGAGCCTCTTGTAGGCTGCCAGTCCACATAGGGGCTACCAAATAGCCAATCACAGCCCTTATTTTGCACTCCAAGGGACTTTTTCATGCTTGTGTTGCTCCCCAACTCTTTTTACATTTGAATGTGGCTCACGGGTATAAAAAGGTTGGGGGCCACTACTCTAACTCCTGCTCTGTCTGAGCTTGTAATATTTAATGATGCTTCACAGTGTTATTGGTAATGATTATGGACCCTGAGAAACATCTTCACTGCCCGTGAGCACTCTGAATTTGTGTTTGCAGAGATCACAACCTCCGATGCAGTCTGCATAATAATCTGCCGAGGAGAACACATTTATGTACCCCAAAGGACTCCTAGCCTGGGCTAATCACACACATCTATATAAAGATGTATTATTTAGCTTGACATATTATGTTGTATGCACCTAATTAATAGCAATGTTGTGTCTGGGAATGTACAGTACAAAGCCAATGAGATCTTTCAGCCCTAGGGATCAGTGGACGGATTATGTGGATTACAAACTGCCTGCTCTGTGCTATGATTTGACTTTACAAAAGTAAAATGAATCTATAAGAGAAGTGGAAAAGGTTATAGTTGTCAGTTGACGAAATACAAAGGAGGAAGGGTATTTATACCTAGGCTTTAACTAAAATGATAAAGTTCCCAAGGCTGTGTATCTCAGGCAGTATTCTTAATGGGTCAGCAGCTACGCCCAAAATCTCGTTGTATGAGATCTATAGTGTAGGGGTCATTTAACAACAGCACTGCAGTTGTCCTTGGTCGTTCATTAAAGGTCACCATGTGCTCCTCGCACTTATTTATAATTGCGTTGCCGGTTCTGTGGGTAAAATAAATGATGATTGAGTTCAAAATTGCACTATGAGTATTGCATATCGGTACAGTAAGTCAAGCAGCCATAACGTGTTTGCTTTAAAGCACAAATAACATTTAAGGTGACCATACTCGTTAAGATTTGTTTGTCTGACAAGGTTACCAAACAAGCAGATCTTGAGATGGGCGATATTAGGCCACAGTCCAACGATTGGATCCAAATTACCGCCATTACAGGCTGCTGGGTAGAGAAAAGAATAAATGTGCCAATTCAGTCCATGCCCTGATGGAAAAATCAAACCTGTCCGATGGATAGCTGGCTGATTATCAGTAAGGCAGGCCCATCGCTGGCTCCATACATGGGCCAAAAATCTGTTGGTCAGCCTGGTTTTCTATTCTTGGTGAGACACTATGGAGCAATGATTATCAAATTATTCCCTACCCAGTCTCCCAGGGTCGGACTGGGGGGCCCAGGGCTTCTGCCTCAGGGCCTCCTGTCCATTCGCACACATGTGTCACAATGCGAACACTTGTGCATGCACGTCAGCTCGTATTAGCGCATGCAATTGCGCAGGAAGAAATCCAGGGTGTGGATCTGGGCCTGCAGAGCCCACTAGAGCCAGGGGCCCACCAGGTTTTTATCCCGCTGGCCCAGTCCGACCCTGCAGTCCTGGTTCCTGTGGCTTGCACCTAAATTCATTTGAGCTGATGAGGGCCTGATTGGACTTCCATAGATGATGTACGGGTTGACCCAAAACCCACAGTGACCCACAGGTTGACCACCAGTTCAGGTTGAAATTTGGCCAGGGTTATGGTTGGGTGCATGTCAGACTGGGGAAGAACACTCCTCCATTGTTCCCAAAGATTCCCTGTCTTGAAACCAGGAGGCGCATAGCAGCAGCGCACAGAACAAGATGACATGGGTATGGGTGAAGAACGGGTCCTACAGTGGCAACATTTTGCAGGTTAGGATTGGGTGCCAAGCTACAATTACTTACTTGTACAGCAATACAATGTCTCCAGTCTACAACAAAGAACTATAACTTAAATACAAAATACAATCCAAACTGCTCTGAAACTTGGAAGGGTCATAACTTTTCCCCAAACCCTCCCTGCCGCAGCCTGCTCATATATGGCACCCCCCTGCTCAAGTACATGACTTCCCCTATTGAGGCCTGGGATCATTAACATGATACTGTATATCTTCTAAGAGCAGCGTGCTTGTAAGTCTTGTGTTGTGCCAAGTAAGATCGATGGAGATAATTGATGTTGGCTTGTTCCACCAGGATGCTGATAAAGCTCTTACATGGGCTTCAGAAAATGTGATTAAAGTCTTTTCACTCAAGAGTCACTCTCAAGTGCACATTGCAGCCAGTTCTCTAGGAGATTTTACAAGGGAATGAGCAGTAAGACGTTTCCCTCTGCTAGTTTCCTATAGTGGCTGTGGCACAAAGGTCGAATCTCTGCCTATAGTGGGTATTCCCATTTGTTTAATAGGAATAGTGGCATTAAAGGGGAACCTCAACTTTAAATAAACTTTTAGTGTGTTAAAGACAATTCTAAACTGTTTTTTGTACAGTGTTTGAATTATTATGCTTCCTATTCTGCCTGTTTTGAACATACTATCTGGTTGTCGAGATCACTGACCCTAGCACCCGGAAAAAAAACACATTCACCGTTAGGCTTACATTTTGTTAATCTTGTTTTTTTTTTATTACTTATCCATATACAGGTATGGGACTTGTTATCCAGAATGCTCGGGACCTTGGGTTTTCCGGATAAGGGATCTTTCTGTAATTTGGATCTTCATACCTTAAGTCTGCTAGAAAATCACGTAAACATTAAATAGGCTGGTTTTGCTTCCAATAAGGATTAATTATATCCTAGTTTGGATCAAGTACAAGATACTGTTTTATTATTACAGAGAAGAAGGAAATCATTTTTAAAAATGTAGTTTATTTGGATAAAATGGAGTCTATAGGAGACGGCCTTTCTGTAATTCGGAGCTGTCTGGATGATGGGTTTCCAGATAACGCATCCCATACTCTCTGCTATTCATATTATATTCTGCCTTCCAGGCTGCCTCAAACCTCCTATATTGCCTCCCCCCCATCCAGGATTAGACAGGGACAGGGCAGAACGGGGAAAGTCTACGTTGTATGCAGGCAATAAATAAAGATTACTGCAGCGAGGTCACACTCTTTGGTGGTGGGATAGTAAAGAGTCATAGATATTGCTGGCACGTCCATTTCTCACAAGATATATTTTATTGTATTTATGTCACCCCAAGGCATTTCACTTGCTCCTTACCCATGATGCAACAGACAAATGAGATACTTTCCAGGAAATGTCCATGCTTTGTATTATTGCCTCCATTCTCAGGCAAAGGAAATAAATTGTTTGGCTGTTAGCCTATCCCGGGGCTGGATGCAGGCATAATAGAACAAGGGAGGAAACATGGGTGTGTGCACATCTTCCCTTTTTCCATGTCTGCTTTAGGGGATCTCTGTATTTTATCCATAAATGTTAAATATACATGAGAAGAATGTGCTGTAACCTGTAACAGTTTCTTCTCCAGCAGAAAAGAAAGGAGCATCGCAGTGTATCACTCTAACACACTAGGCTCATATTAGCTCAGCAGACTAAATACCAGGTCTGGCCTGGACATCATTAAGGGATCAGTATAAATAGAGTCATCATTGCCCACTCTCACTGCACACACACCTACCTGGTGCCAGAATGGATGAGTCTCATTAATGCTGTTTAATAAAAGGCTTTTGTTTTTGTGGTTTACCGTAAAGTCAACTTTTGGTGTGTTATAGAAAGGCCAATTCAACTTTACGATCGGTCTTCATTATTTACTAGTTTTTTTAATTATTTGCCTTCTTCTTCTGACTCTTTCCAGCTTTCAAATGGGGTTCACTGCCCCCCATCTAAAAACAAATGCTCTGTAAGGCTACAAATATATTGTCATTGCTACTTTTTATTAATTTCTTTCTATTGAAGTCCTCTCCTATTCTTATTTCAGTCTCACGGTTGCTAGGGTAATTTGGACCCTGGCAAACTAGATAACCGCTGAATAAAAAGCTAAATAACTCTTAAAACCATGCATTTTAAAAAAAATAAATAAAAAACAATTGTAAATTGTCTCAGAATATCACTCTCTACATCATACTAAAAATGAATTTAAAGGTGAACAACCTTTTAAAGGAGACAGGAAGGTGTGGCACCATATTGGGGTATATTTCTGCCAGTGCCACTGTGTTTTAACAGGACTCTGGAAGCTTTCAGCAGTCCTGGATATTGGCACCCCCAGTGATTTATACATTCTTTGCCTCTTCTTAAAAACAATGGACATGCTGTAGCAAGTTAGAATAGTGGGGTAGCCTCTGTAGCCATTTTTTGACACACTTGGATCTGGCTGTGTAGAATTTGTTTTATTCTAACTCTTCTCTCCTGGAAGAGTCCAGGGGGCAAATTCACTAACATGCGGAGTTGCACTAACTCAGGCTTCGCCGCACTTCGGCAGGCGAAGTTTGCCAGGGCACCGCTAATTCACTAAAAGCCGATGTTGCGCTCATGGAGGTGAACGGTAGCGAAGTTGCGCCAGCATTAATTCGTCAAGGAAAGCGAAGTTACACTAGCGATGACTAATTTGCATACGGCGCCAAGTTAAAGTACAATGGACGTATATGTAGCAACAAATACATTACACGACACAAGTCTGGGAAAGCTTGATAAGATAAAATAGAGTTGTTATATTGGCCTACACATGTGCCCACTGTATAGTTTAGGTGCCATATGTTAGGAAATGTAGGGGGGAAGGAGGGTACCCCCAAAAAAATGTACAATCTTTTTCAGCCTATCACCCTTTAAAAAAGGAAAAGACGCCAGTGTTTTTTTTGGACTATCTACCCTATTGCACTTGGCCTGGTCTGAGGTGACGAAGGCAAGTCTGGCGCAAGAGGTAACGTTCAGTAAAATGCTCAAGTTAGTGAATTAGCATAGTTTCGTCCCTTCGCCTTGCGTAAGGGTGCGATGAAGCGCTAGAGTAGGTCCACTTCGCTAATGAATTTACGCCAGCACCCGTTAGTAAATCGGCGAAGTAACGTAATGACATCACGCTGGCGAATTTGCGCTAGCGTTAGGCGCTTCGCACTTTAGTGAATTTGCCCCCAGGATCAGTCAGCCTTTGTTCTATTAGGCCATTGGTTCTTATACTGTCCCGGGGGTGACCTGCAACAGAGGCAGGGGGCCCAGCCTGAAGGTTTGGTTGGGAAAGATTTGGGGAGAATGTTTATTTGCTCTTGTAGATACACCTGCAAGCCTAGCCTGGATCCATCTACTGTATATATTGTTGAAGCTATGACTCACACAATTTTCCTATATTTCTATATTAGGGATGTGTGGGTCAAAATGTTTTTATACCACACCCTGTCCAGACCCGGCCCATGCACTGCACCGATTTATATACCTGTGTCTGACCTTCCGCTTCTCTGATGTCATCGGAGGGGTGGGGAGAGCGCTATCATATAACAAGTGCTGCCCTTTCATGAGTGGCCTATGATTACGAATGGACACACACGAAATGCATAAGGTGTTTTTTTTTAGTGGGTACCAAGCCCCCACAAAAATACTTTGAAGGGGCCCAGTGTGCACAGCAACCCTAAGCCTGCCCCCTTTCACCAACTTCTTGTTCGTTTGCAGGCGTGTGAATTTTAAAGTTATTGATTAGCTGAGAATTTTATGCACCAGACGCCCAGGCTCCCCTGTAACAACGGGATGTGCTACCTCTATAGTTAAGTGGCTAAATAGTAACACTCCTATATAGCATGGACAAAGGGTGGAACACCTTGTAGATCTGATCTGAGCTATAGACAGTAAACTGATTCCCTTCTTGTCTTCTGTGCTCAAGGCATTCCAACTTGAGGCCCAATGTAACTTCTCTTTGCTTTGTGCTCAGCATTACATTGAAAAATTAAAGTAATCCTGACCAGTAAGTGATCCAATAATGTAATGTCATTGAAGTTGCAGGTCTAGTAACCCTTAGTAACCAGCATTCAAATAGGTGGCCAGTAAATACTACCTGCTGAATGTTAGCTTTGTGTCACTAGACTTGGTGCAAAGGCTTATGTGTGCACATAGGTTATTGTACCAGCATAATGGTGTATTATATGCACATAACTCAAAACCGGCTGGGACCCACCACACATTGCACTTTAAGAATTGCCTGATAAATAATATATCATGTTTGTCTCACCGTGTAGAACAATATTGATTCTCTCCGTGTATCAACTGAATGTTGTGACCCATAAACACGCCATCGATATCCCTCTCTGTTTTGCCTGACAGCTACACATCCGCCTCCCAGCTTGCCCGAAGGCGAAATCACCACCATTGAAATCCATCGCTCCAATCCTTACATTGAGCTGGGAATTAGCATAGTGGGTGGGAACGAGACTCCTCTGATAAACATTGTGATCCAGGAGATCTATCGGGACGGCGTGATTGCCAGGGACGGGAGGCTTCTTGCCGGCGACCAGATACTTCAAGTAAGATTTATTTTATATACAGTTATGGAACATGTTATCGGAGATCTTTCAGTAATTAGGATCTTCAGACCTAAATTCTACTAGAAAATAATTTAAATATTAAATAACCCCAATAGGCTGGTTTTGCTTCCTATAAGGATTAATTGTATCTTAGTTGGGATCAAGTACAAGGTACTGTTTTATTATTACAGAGAAAACATTTGGATAAAATGAATTCATAGCTTTCTCAATAACGGGTTTCCGGATAATGGATCCCATACCTGTATACTGTATGTAAAATTCTATTCAACCTTTTACGTTGCTAGCAGTTCCAGCTTTACATAATTGCATGTCTGGTTTTAAATATAAATTCAGTATTCATATTATATTAAATATTATCCAGTAATGTTAATTAAATATGAAAACATTTAGAATGGAGATAATACAGCCATTTGTTTTGTCTCCCCAGGTGAATAACTTTGATATCAGCAATGTGTCACATAACTATGCCCGATGGGTCCTGTCTCAGCCGTGCAGCGTGCTGCATCTCACTGTGCTGCGGGAGAGACGATTCGGAAGCCGAGCGCATGGGCACGGGGACGGCAGCTCTCAGAGAGATGAGAGTTTTCATATCACCCTCAACAAACGCGGCTCCAATGAACAGCTGGGCATTAAGCTTGTGCGCAGGACGGATGAATCGGGAGTTTTTATTCTGGATCTGTTAGAAGGCGGGCTGGCGGCGCAGGACGGGAGGCTGCATAGCAACGATAGAGTTCTTGCCATAAACGGACTTGACTTAAAGCATGGAACTCCAGAACTGGCTGCTCAGATTATACAGGTATTTACTAGTTATGCGAGATTAATGATTATTTGTAGGGAAGTTATTATCTGAAAATGAATCCATACCATATACCAAGGAGATATTTAAATGCTGCAGTTGACAACATTGTAGGACCCCCCATCGACCCAAGATGGTGGAAATCAAAGTCAAATACCTCTTGATAGGTATCCCTCACCTACTAATGCCCAAATGCACAATATGAATATAATCCGCCTCATCCCAGACAAGATCACATAGGGATTCATTAGAAATAGCCTTACTGGGCAGCACTAATAGTGGATGTTGATCTAAGCAATTTTATTCCATCTTTCCCCCATATACAATGCCTGGTTGGATTAGTGAACGTAAGGGCAGAGACACGCGATCAGATTCGGGGAGATTAGTCGCCCCGCGCCAAATCTCCTCTTCTTGGGGGTGACTAATCTCCCTGAACTGCACTCAGAGTGCTTCGTCTTCCAAAGTTGCCCGAAGTTTCCTCGTAAGGCAACTTCGGGCGACTTCGGAAAACGAATCGCTCCGAGCGACATCATAGCCTTAGGGTCAGGGCACACGCTCAGATTCGGGGAGATAGTCGCCCGGCGACAAATCTCCTCTTCTTGGGGGCGACTAATCTCCCTGAACTGCCTCCCGCTGACTAGAATGTAAATCGCCGGCGGGAGGCAGTTCAGGGAGATTAGTCGCCCCCAAGAAGAGATTTGTCGCCGGGCGACTATCTCCCCGAATCTGAGCGTGTGCCCTGACCCTAAGGCTATGAATCCTTACATAAGAGGATATTTGCACTATTATACCAACTATCATATAATGAAAAATAAAGCAAGAGAATGGAGTGTTTTTGTTTATAACATGTCTTGGTGTTTGTCTTCTGTCTAGGGCAGTGGGGAACGTGTTAATTTAACTGTATCTCGACCTGTGAAGCAGCAACCTGGGAATATAACAAGAGATTTGGGGAACAGTCAGCCCCACCATCACACGCAGCCAGTGTATCACCACAGGCCCAGTGCACATAAGGTAACGGCTGCACCACTACATCCTTCTTATAATAATCTGTCAATGATGACAATTGTTATTATGGCATCAATCAGCTTTCTGCTTAGAGCTTGATTTCTTCTACTGCTGCTCTGGTTTGGACATGATAACAATTGCTTGGTAAAAATATTATAACTCCAGCATTTCTGGGTAATCCATTTATGGATGGATTTAGAGGGGACTTTCCAAGAAAATTCAGGGTATCTTGGAGGGCTTTCTGTTACATTTCCATTGGCACTTGCAATGTATATTGAATGTGCACCCAGCAGTGGTTGGGCCTATATTTTTTATTTATGGGACCAAAGCCAGGAATAGGATAAAACTGTGAACACCTTTACTTAGCGCATCTTGAAACATCTTTATTGCATTATTGGTGCATATCCACCCACATGTGCTACTAAACTCCTGTGTGTATGAAGCGCACAAACTTTAATTATATAGCTGCACTTGTTGTTTTAGGAAATATTGGGGGGCTGAAAGCATTTGTCATTTTCTACATCTTTCCCACTTTATACTCATATTAGTCGCAATAATGTTGATGCACTAGGCTTTATAGGCTATTGTATATGCAGTATTGATATTATAAGGGGAGATCAAGGGCTCTACTTGTCTTTAGGATTTCTAATCACAAATACTTTTCCTTTCCTTAGGATCTATCCCAGTGTGTTAAATGCCAAGAAAAACATATTACAGTGAAGAAAGAGCCCCAGGAATCTCTGGGCATGACGGTGGCAGGGGGAAGGGGCAGCAAAAGTGGAGAGCTGCCAATCTTTGTGACGAGCGTCCAACCTCACGGGTGTCTTGCAAGGGACAGCAGAATCAGGAGAGGTGTGTGTGTGTAGTATTAATAGCCATCATAGATAAATCAATGGAAATTTTCCCACAAGACCCACGGCACAGTATATTGTTGCTAAAGCTGCAACATAGATTTTATAACCCTTAAGGGGGAAAGTAATTCAAAATGGCAAGGAATATTTACAATGGCGTTTTTGTGAATGTTTAGCTCTGCTCGCCATGTAAAATAATTTGCTGGCGAATATTACATTGCTAAGCAAAAGTTAGCGTCAACACCTGTTCTGGAGTTTCGCTAAATATTTTGTTGCAAAATACACTTTGCGATTGCAACATTTTATGACATTCACTGCGAATATCCCAAATGCCATTTGGTCACACTGTAAGGAAGTCGTTGAGGTCGCTAATTGGTCAAATATGAAGTAAGCGTGGTCATTAACATTCCCAATGGCTCTGTGAAGGTTTTTTGCGCTTATAACATATTACCTTACCCCCGATAGTGCGTAACATGATCTTTCCAGGATCCCCAACAAAAAAAATTGGGGCCATCGCATCCCTACAGCATCAATGTAGTTTATTTAGAGATGTATAGTACTACATGTTTCCCACCTCACAGGTCCTTCCTCTGGTGCAGTTCAAAGAACACCAACCTATTCTCTAGTTATAGTCCTCTGTTGGTTACATATTTTATCATCCCAATAATGTATCGAAATACAGCTAAATTCCACTGTAAATGTAATAGTTGGGTGTTGTGTATTCAAAAAGGACAATAATGCTTCCAGTTCATCTTCAGATGATAAATATCGTCCACAAAACAATAATAGCAGGAAATGTTATCATTATACTTGGGGTTCTGTAGGATAAATTTCTGTTCATCCATAAAAATATTGGCATAGCTGGGAGCGAAATTACTGCCCATATCCGTCCCTTGGGTTTGTATATAATGGTCCTGATTAAATTTTAAATAATTTTGTTGCACCCGAGTCTAAAAGAAAGTATATTTTAGTATGTGGTATATCCTCAAGCAAAAGCTTTTCTTCAGTATATACTATAGCATCCCTTCTTCATGAGGTATGGAAGTATACAGGGACTGCACATCTATACTACACAAAATACCATTTTTGTTTCATGTTACCCAATTTAGACAATCATGTTAAAAAATGGGTGGTGTCTTTAAGACATTGAGATAATTTCTGTGCTACTTCCTATAAGTATAAGGAACAGACTAGAGAAGGGCACCCAGGAACTATAGGAATAGACCATTACATTGGGCAATTGGAAATAGGATATTCGCGTCTTTAAATATTTGAATTTGGTGCCAACCGCGATGAAGTCACGTGGCACACCGAAGAAAGTTGAAATTAGCAAAACCTGGAAGCAACATTCAGGAGCGGCGCGAGGAAGAAACAGGCAGTGGACATGAGAGCAGCAGGCATCGCTATCGACTCACTAGAACACCAGGTGCTCTTACTGGGGTCCTGGGATGTGGAGTTATTAAAAAATCTTTGTTATTTTCATGACTAATCCCAGGTTCAAAGGCATAACATACAGTATCATCCACATTTTTCTTAATTTCCCAAGTGGGTTCACAATCCATATGTTCATAATGACCTGGGGTAGTGAGTTGTCTTACTGCTTCCGTCATACAGTCTTCCTTATTCAAATGACAATACTGCTCCCTTTGTTGGGTTTTTTAAAATAACTGTATACTCAGTATTTTCTAGGGATTTTAATGCTTCTCGCTCTCAGATTTTGTAAAATTAGGTTTTAGAAGTTTATAATGATCAGGATCTGTCCCCCATAATTCAGGTATCACTACATTCTGAAATGTTTAAAGTGATGAGATCTAAAGTCACTTGTTTTAATACATATTTAATACTGGCTTCTGCTTTCCTGTTAAGGGGATGTGCTGCTGAGTATCAATGGCATTGATCTGACCAATCTCAGTCACAGTGAAGCAGTGGCCATGCTGAAAGCCAGCGCCACCTCCTCGGTGGTCTCTCTGAAAGCAATCGAAGTGGAAGTAGTCGAGGAGCAGACCCAAGGCAAAGAGGAAATGAGCACAGTTAGTGAAAATGAATACGATGCCAGTTGGTCTCCATCATGGGTCATGTGGCTGGGCCTTCCCAGGTTTGTGCTTATGAATGTTCCTTGCATACATTATTTAGCATTCTTATTTTTTATAGCACCAATGTTTTCTGCAGCACTTTACTTATAGCCCTCCTGTAGTGTTACAGCCCCCTTATAAGAAGCCAGAAGTGTGTCTTCTGTTGGCCAAGGAAACATGGAGGCACCTCTGTTGGAGAATAGATGTCCCAAAAAGATAAAATACTACAAGTTAATTGCCATTGCAATTGGGAGTATGAAAAAAGAGTAATCGTTTCCCTTGAAAATCTTTATCCTTAAAGCGGAACTCCGTCTTACGAACCAAAATTTGATAAAGAGGCCACATAGCACAGATACCCCTAATATACCCATTACAGTTACCTGTTCTTCAAAAAGTATGAATCAATGCCATTTTCTTTGCTGAAATCCAACTGTTTAACAGATCATTTCTTTCTGCATCATTTGAAATCCTGGCAGGGAAGGAAGGACTAAACACTGATGTTACAAATTGTAACAACTTCTCCACAGCTTACAGACAGCATGCAGGAACTACATAACCCACAATGCATTGCACTGTGATGTTCCTTTCCTTATTGAAATCATGTGTGCAGGGAATTGTGGGGTTTGGAGGATGCAGGCTGAGGACAGATGGCTGTTGATACAAAGTAACAGTAGTCAGCCAGCTCAGCAAAGTAGTCAGACAGATCAACAGAAGAGCTGGGAGCTAGGTTCAGGGAACTGTTCCAAACCATTAAAAATCATGAAAAGTCTGCATATTTTTTAATTGATGTATATTACAAAGTTGCTTGAAATTATGTTTACTTTTCCAAAAGCCTAAGTTAAGTTTGTGTGGAGTTCCCCTTTAATATGAACGTCAGTTAATTCCAGTTTTCTGCGTAACTGTTCATTGTCCTTGCATGGACTCTAGCACAAGTCATATTTCTATTTTTAAAGGCATCATTAGCAAGCTACATCAGCTGGAGCGCACTATTAATATGCATTTCTACTAACCGCTGTATTTCTCTCAGCACCTCAATTATTTTCCTTCATACTCCCTCGCTCTTGCGTGAAGAGCCTCAACCCTCGGCCTCATTTGGTTCATGGAAGCTGCACCAGCCTTGCAATAGCTGCAATGTAAAATGCTCCTCGTGGAGAAATAATGTCCAAATTACTTCTTGCTCTTTAACACTTAACCCTTTCATTATTGTTCCATTAAATAAACGGCACAGCACTGATTAAAAGGAAACGTGGGGCGGTGTTGGTGCAATGGAACTTTTATACCGGCACTATAGATTATTGGGCAGATTTATCAAAGGTAGAATTTCGAATAAATGTGAATTTTTTTTTTTACTCTAATAAATTTGATTATAATCACAATTTGAATGGGTGGTCATTTAAGAAAACATTTGAACGTCCCAAACCGAAAATTCAAATGGAAATCGGATCGAGTTCCCCCCTCCTGAAAAAAACTTGAATGTCAGGAAGACAATTAACATATTCAAATTGTTCAACAGACCTCTGCCATTGACTTAAGCTGGCCATAGATGTTGAGATTTTTAAAAGATCCGATCCTGATCGTGAGACCACGATCTTCTCAGAACGATCGTACGACCGTACGAATTTACCATCAACTAAAAAGACCAATTTACCAGGAAAACAAAGGGGAGCTGCCTGTTTGGCCCTGCAAACATAGATAGATTGCACTGGGACCGACAAAGATTTTTAGACCTGGCCGATCAATTTCCCGACAGATGTCGGCCGAAAAATCGTAGAATGTACGATCGTTCGAATACCACTAACCGCACGATAATTTCGAAGGATTGGTCGGGCTTCCCTAAAATCGGTCGTTCGGCAAGAAGAATCGTCGCGTCTATGGGGAGCTTTACATGAACGTTACAGGTTTAAGGTGGCCAATAGGGATGGGCGAATTTACCCGTTTCATTTCGCCAAAAATTCACCACCGGCGAAATGTCGCAGACGCCCATTAAAGTCTATGGCCGTCAAAAAAATGTTGTTGCCGATATGGATTTGTGCAATTTAGTCACCATCAAGTACAATTTTATTATTACCAAAAAAAAGGAAATCAATTAAAAAGAATGTAATTTTTTTGTTTAAAATAAACTGTGTGAGAGATGGCCTTCCTGTAATGCAGAGCTTTCTGGATAACGGGTTTCTGTACCTGGTACATCACTAGTGAACTGAACTGACTTTTGTGCCAGTGGGCATCAGAACCATCAATTAATTAAATTCACTTTTTTTTTTTTTTAAATCTTCATTGAATGAAATCCATAAAAACAAATATCAAGTATGGCACATGGCTGTGTCTTTTGAGGAAATGGCAAAGAAACACATTTGGGGTTATTTATTAAAGTCAAAAACTCAAAAAAAAATCTAATTTTTTTTTTTTTGGCTATAAAATCCGATTTATTATACCCCAAAGATGGAAAAAGTCAGAATCCTAAAATACTCCATCTCAGAACTTCCGAGGTTGTATATAAGTCAATGGGAGAGGTCCATATCCTATTTGGAAGTTTATGTGCTCTGCGGTGGAATTGCCCCGAAAATCTGACTATTTTGGACTTTTCAGGCAAAAATCCGAAAAATTCAGGCTTTTTGTGAAAAAGACAAAAAAAAATTAGGATTCGGGAGTAAAAAATTGTACGATTCGGATTATCGCTTGATTTTTTTGTGTTTGTCCCCGATCCGATTATATTGGGCTTTTTCAATAGGGATGCAAGGAATCCAGTATTCAGTTTGGGATTTGCCTTTTTCAGCAGGATTCGGATTCGGCAAATCCTTCTGCTCGGCCGAACTAAATTCAAATTTGCATATGCAAATTAGGGGCGGGAGAAAAATCACATGATTTTTTGTCACAAAACAAGAAAGTAAAAAATGGTTTCCTCTTTCCACTCCTAATTTGCATATGAAAATTCGGTTCGGTATTCGGCCGAATCTTTCATGAAGGATTCAGGGTTTTGCCCGAATCCAAAATAGTGGATTCGGTGCATCCCTATTTTTCAATAATAAATAAGCTCCAATCGTGGATTCTAGTTTGGTTGCACTTATTTAAATAGTCGGATAAATTCAGATTTTGATAAATAAGGCCCTAAGCTACTGTTACACTCCTTCTTACCCCACTTGTGCTATTCATTAAACATCACTACTGCCATACATTGATATCAGTGTAATAATGGGTAACGGTCTCTCTTGCAGTTACTTTCATAGCTGCCATGATGTTGTTCTGCGGAGGAGCAACCTGGGGAGCTGGGGCTTCAGTATTGTCGGGGGATATGAGGAGAATCACACAAACCAGCCTTTCTTCATCAAGACGATTGTGCTCGGGACTCCTGCTTATTATGATGGTCGGCTCAAGTATGTTGGGACGGGGGGAAAATATATATATAATACACAAAAGCCATGAATATCCTGTAAATTATATCCTTATAAACGGTCAGTAGTGATGTCATCAGTTATAAACGGTGAGTAGTGATGTCATTTCTGTCACATGACTCACTGAAATTTGTGTATAATAATAAATAAAGTACCCCCAGTTGTGAAATATGAGGATATTAGAAGTTACCTCGGAGTTCCATGACCTGTATTTTTATATGGTCATGAAACTCCTCGGTAACTAATAATATCCTTATATTTTACAAGAGGGGGTACTTTATTCATTATATATAATACACAAAAGCCATGAATATCTTGTAAATGATATCCTTATAAACTGTGAGTTCTGATGTCATCAGTTATAAATAGGGATGCACCGAATCCACTTTTTTGGATTCGGCCGAACCCCCGAATCCTTCACGAAGGATTCGGCCGAATACCGAACCGAATCCGAACCCTAATTTGCATATGCAAATTAGGGGTGGGAAGGGGAAAACATTTTTTACTTCCTTGTTTTCTGACAAAAAGTCACGCAATTTCCCTCCCTGCCCCTAATTTGCATATGCAAATTAGGATTCGGATTCGGTTTGGCCGGGCAGAAGGATTCGGCCGAATCCGAATCCTGCTGAAAAAGGCCGAATCCTGGCCGAATCCCGAACCGAATCCTGGATTCGGTGCATCCCTAGTTATAAATGGTGAGTTCTGATGTCATTTCTGTCATGACTCACTGAAACTTGTGTATTATAATAAATAAAGTACCCCCAGTTGCAAAATATGAGGATATTAGAAGTGACCTCGGAGTTCCATGACCTGTATAAAAACACTCGGCCTTCGGCCTCGTGTTTTTATATGGTCATGAAACTGCTCGGTAACTTAATATCCTTATATTTTACAAGAGGGGGTACTTTATTCGCTATATATTATACAAGTGACGTGAATATCCTGTAAATAATTTCCTTTTATGTTACAAGAAGTCATCTTGGAGTTCCGTGACTTTACATGGTCCTGCAACTCCTTTGTAACTTATATTTTCCAACAAGGGATACTTTATTCACTATATGTAAGACACAAGGGCCATTAATATCTTGTAAATTATATCCTTATCAACAGTGCTTAGTGATGTCATCTATAATCCTGCTCATTTCTGCCATGTGACTCACTAAAACCTGTGTTTAAAATGTGAGAATGTTAGAAGCCTTGGAGTGTCATTACTTATATAAAGGAATTTTGACTTTATATGGTCAAGAAACTCCTCGGTGACTTTTAATATCCTTATATTTTACAACAGGAGGTACATTAAATGGGTTGTTCACCGTTAAATAAATTTTTAGTATGTTTTAGAGAGGGATATTCTGAGACAATTTACAATTGGTTTTCATTTTCCATTATTTGTGGTTTTTGAGTTATTTAGTTTTTTATTCAGCAGCTCTCCAGTTTGCAATTTCAGCAATTACAAATTCCCCTAGCAACCTTGCACTGCTTTAAATAAGAGACTGGAATATGAATAATAAAAAGTAGCAATAACAATACATTTGTAGCCTTACAGAGCATTTGGTTTTTAGATGGGGTCAGTGGCCCCCATTTTAAAGCTGGAAAGAGTCAGAAGAAGAAGGCAAATAATTAAATGAAGGCCAATTGAAAAGTTGCTTAGAATTGGCCATTCTGTAACATACTAAAAGTTAACTTAAAGGTGCACTACCCCTTTAATCACTATATTTTTATTACATTACATCACAAGAAAGACGTACTTTTTATTGAGGCAAATGTATAAAATGTTGCCATAAAAAGAGGTGTTGGCATGAAAAAACCACTTGAACTCGTCCAGTTGTCCTCGATGGTTTATTTTAAGATTAGAGTTGAGTTGCAAAAAACATTATTGGGGTATAAAATAAATACCTTATCGGCCAGTTAGCTCATTTTAATGGATGATTTCCAAGCCGGAGTCCATTGTGACATCTTTTAATGCTGCGTTTGGTTTGCTTCGCAGGTGCGGGGATATGATTGTGGCCGTAAATGGGCTCTCGACTGTGGGAATGAGCCACTCCGCCCTGGTGCCGATGCTCAAGGAGCAACGGAGCAAAGTGACTCTCAGCGTTATCTCTTGGCCTGGAAGTCTTGTTTGAACCTTCAGATTTAATGAGCCACGTCTCATGCTTCTGTGATAGCTGGTTAAAATCTGGGCCAAATCTCTGCCACAATCATTTGAATGATTACTTTTGCAAGAACCATGTTTGTCCTTCATAGACTGGCTTATACCAAGCTGGTAAAACTTGTTTTTCTCACGAATCAGCTGCGAGAAACGTCTCATGCAGGAGGGCCCTCTGAAATGTCTCAAGCCCGGGAAGTTATTCCTCATCCTAGTAACGACTTCAGCCTGTTAACTTTGGGCGTATTCACCTCAACTTTGGACACAGTCACCTTTTTCTTGCTCTTTTCAACCCTGGGTCTAGTCACTAGTTTCTCTTGCAGTTTGTTAACTTTGAGCATAGTCGCCATTTCCTTGCTGTAACTGTAGGCCTAATCGCTATTTTATTCTTAATTCTGGTCATAGTAACCGTCATTGCTTGCTCTTTGTTAACTTTAGGTCTGTTCAACATTTCATTGTTTTGTTAACTTTGGGCATAGTCACCATCTCCTTGCTTTAATTTTGGGCCTAATCATCAGTTTATTGCTCTTTTGTACCTACTGGAATCTTTCCTTGCTCTTTGTGAACTTTGGGTCTAGTCAACATTTCATTTCTCTTTTTCTTGTTCTTTTGCCAACTTTGGGCCTAGTTACACATGTAGCTTGCTCTTTGTTAAGTTTAGCCCTAGCCATCCCTTTTATTAGATACCTTAGGGCTAATCATAATTTTTACATGCACTCTCTTAACATTTCCATGTCCTGTTGACATTTGTCCTATTCGTCTTTTTTGTTTGCTGTTTGTTAACTGCAGGTCCAGTCACCACTTTGCTTGCTCTAACTTTGGGCACAGTCTTGCTGGCTTTGGTCACCCTTTAACTTGCTCTTTTTAACTCTTGGTCTAGCCACTACTTTGCTTATTCTTTGTTAACTTTAGACTAGTTCAGCTAATGTCAACTAGTTACCATTTGGCTTGCTATTTAAAGGGGAACTCCACACAAACATAACTTGAGCTTTTTGAAAAGTAAACATAATTTCAAGCAACTTTGCAATATACATCAATTAAAAAATATGCAGATTTTTCATGATTCTTAATGGTTTGCAACAGTTCCCTAAGCCTAGCCCCCTGCTCTCCTGCTGATCTGTCTGACTACTTTGCTGAGCTGGCTGACTACTGTTACTTTGTATCAACAGGCATCTGTCCTTAGCCTGCATCCTCCAAACCCCACAATTCCCTGCACACATGATTTCAATAAGGAAAGAAACATCACAGTGCAATGCATTGTGGGTATGTAGTTCCTGTATGCTGTCTGTAAGCTGTGGAGAAGTTGTTACAATTTGTAACATCAGTGTTTAGTCCCTCCTTCCCTGCCAGGATTTCAAATGATGCAGAAAGAGAAGAACTGTTAAACAGCTGGATTTCAGCATAGATAATGGCATTTATTCACACATTTTGAAGAAACAGGTAACTGTGATGGGTATATTAGGGGTTTCGGTGTTATGTGGGCCTCTTTATCAAATTTTGAGTTGGAAGCCGGAGTTCCCCTTTAAGACCTAGCCACCCTTTTTCCTGCTCCTACATAAGGCCTAATTACCATTTTTGCTCTCTCCTTGTTAACTTTGGGCCTAGTCACAATCACAATTGTCCTTGCTCTTTGTTCACTTTGAACCTTGCCTGATCACTATTTCTACATGCACTTTGTTAACTTTGGATCTAGTCACCATCTTCATATTCTTTGTTTTGGTCCACTCACCCTTTCTGTTTGCTCTTTGTTAACGCTGAGCTTAGTCACCACTTTACTACCGATGAGCTTAGTCACCACTTTGTTCATACTCCTAGACAACTTTAGGGCTAATCAACATTTTTGAGTCTGGTCACTGTTTTATGGTGATATTGTGGCGGCAGCAGCTCTGGTTGTTTTATCGACACCACAAACTATTGTGAGCAAGTTGTACCTTGATTTCACTCCAGCTCATTTACCAATCAGTCCTGCCATTCATAGTCATTAAAGCCATATTAATGTCCATCATGTGCCAATGCAGAAGGTTGTCAGCTGGTCCCTGCATTTCTTTCATTTCAGAACTATTATGAAGACTTTGGGTTTTTTTTTTCAGCTTTCTACATTGTAAATCAGAACGTCTTCTTGGCTCCATGTGTCTGAATATTGTGCTGCTACTGGACGGTTATTGGTTTACCTCGCAGGAACTTTGCCAGTAACAGATGTCCTTAGAAATAATATCAAACCATCTGCTTGTGTAGCTTAGCAATCTGAGTATTATACCCGGGTCCAAAGCCAACTCTTAGCAAATGGGTTTTGTACTGTGCAATAATTGCTTTTCTTTTTTCTTTTTTTTCTTCGTTGGTCAGAAACTAATTTCATACTCCGAGTGGATTGTACCAAGAAGAGGAATGTGCCACCTGCGCCTTTGTGGGGTTTATCTTCCTGATGAATGTTTTGTTTGTATGAACAACTTTTGATATTTTTACTGCAATATTTCTATGAAATTGTGCTACGTGCTTGTGACCTTTCTTACTGAGCAGGTAGTAGAAGTGCTTGGCCGGGTGGATTGTGAAGTCATTTCAAGTATCTTCACTCTGATCCGATTCTCATGATACTCGCAATGTGCATGAAATGAAAGGGGGCCTCATGCCGAATGCATTTCTCCTCTTAACCTGAATGTCCAACAATCAACTTCAGACCGGCTTTGCAATATGTATGAGAATAGACCTTTTTTGATTATTAAAATAATTTAAAAAAACATATTTATTCTCCGAATACTTGTGGGTCGTTTATTTAAGCATGGATGTTTGTTGTGATGACAAATGGAAGATGACATTTTGTATTTCACAAAAAAAAATGCTTAAATAAAGTTTCAAAGTGCTTGTTAGAAGACCTAGTTTTTCATTTTCATTGAACACTGATACGGACCTGATAAAAGGACAGGGCCAGGCTTATGATAGGGGCCCTAGAATCAAAGTAGAGAAGTAGAGGACATAGTGTATTAGGTAACAGTTATTACATACAGTATCAATATGTATATATGCATCAAGGATGTTCTCCAGAATGGTTTTTATTCCATACATTTTCTTTATACAGCCAAGTATGAAGGCACAACTTGTGGGCACGGAATATTTCTTCCTAGTGTAAGTGATTCAGATTGTCAGAAGACAGCAACACTTAAGATGAAGTCTTCAAGATGATGCCTTCAAGATGGTGCTTTGCATGATCCCCAGCTCTATAGTACAAGTTGATCCAGGGACTGGTCAAATTGCCAGCTTGGAGTCAGGAAGGAATTTTTTCCCCTCTGAGGCAAATTGGAGAGGCTTCAAATGGGTTTTTTGCCTTCCTCTGAATCAACTGGCAGTTAGGAAGGTTAAAATAGTGTTAAAAGGTTGAACTTGATGGGCGTGTCTTTTTTCAACCTTACTTACCCTGTTACTATGCAACACATATTTGGATGGGCGGTGGCTAAGAGCAGGGGCATGTATATATATAGGCACCGAGGACCTGTGCCTAGAGCAGCAGTTTTTGGGGGCGGCCCTCAGGTGGCACCCAAGGACCTGTGCCTAGGGCAGCAGCGTTTGCGGAAAGGTGGTTAAATAACTGAATAAAAATAAGAAATGCAGGCTTTGGAGAATAGCAAGGCAGAAGTGACGTCACACACACCGGTGCACATGATGTCACATTGATACGTCGGGGGGTGCTGTAAGTTTGGCACCAGACCTAAACACAGCCCTGGCTGAGGGTGGGAGCACAGTAGGTGGCTCTATTCAATCACTGTGCAACTACAGGCTGACCAAGTATAGTATAAATGATGTACAAGGCCTGTGCTCTGTGTAGCTTTCTGGTTGATTCTGTGATACAATTCCAGCAGCCTCATTACCTGTAATTTAGTTGTCTCTGTACTTAAGCGTTGAATGGTTGTTTGAATGTTGGTGCAATAGAAAAATAATGACATTATTAGCTGAAACATACTCACTACAAAGCAATTTCACTTGATATTGTTATATGCTGGCAGCTTTTATCGAGGTATTAAATTGGTTTCTTTTCCTGGGTAATAGCACCGGAATGTTACCCCAGGTCTTTTTCTATGAAATAGTGTGACAGTGGCGTTCTCCTGCTCTAGTAATGAAGTCTGTAATTGCACCTGCCCTTTAACCTTAATGAGTTGAAACACATAATTCTTGGCAGGCGATCTAATCTTCCTTCCCCGTGTCAGGGGATACATGGAGCATTTAATGTTATGCCATTGAGAACAATGTGTTTAAAAAGCCAAGACCTGTGCAGTTCAAAAGTCAACTGTGACACAGTTATGTTCATAAAGAAATTATTTGTAATCCCTCATACTTATATTAATGAGAGATTACAAATATTTTTTTCTAGACAATCTATTTATCGATTTACATATGAATATTCTCCCTAGTGACACGAAACGCATCAGGCAAGAGATGATTGTATAAATAAAGTAATCCGATCGTTTTGCCCTAGTATAGGGGCCATGACCAGAATAGGGGCTGTTAGACCCAGGACCACATCAAAGAGCCGATGAGGTCCTCTATCCAACGTGAAAATGAAAAGTGCCAGCTATTGGTCAGGTAGCCTCATCGAAGAGCCCCATACACGGACAGATAAGCTGCCGCCTTAGTCTAAAGGTCTTAAATCAATCGTATCCAGAGCTCTGTATAACACTGGCCTGTATTTAAGGGGGCAGAAAAGAACAAAGTAGTACTCAAAAATTGATGGCAAAGCACTTCAAATCATGTGGCTCCAGAAGGATAGATCCTTTTGGCCAAAGTTCTAAGTGAAATGTACGCAAGTAATTCTGGCCATGCCTAAAAAAAACCCACCAGATGATTGGTCATCAGACTGGGTCCTTCCTTTTGCCACTTTGGGCTCCACAGGGCAACCAGTACCACAGTTTGGGAACCACCCATTTTGTGGGATAACACAGAGGATACCAAATACCTAGGGATGGCTACCCAGTGCAATATAGTTGTTGTCAAATGTCTTTAGTTCAAGCCCCACTTGAAGGACCAACTTTTGGTCACTGCCTCCTTAACTCATGAAATGAGAACATATATAGAAAGATAATGATGTATTAGTCATTCACTAAAGGTCGAATTTTCGCCAGCGAACGATCTGTCACACTTTGCACCATTTCGTTACCACTACACTAAGTCACTAAAATACGAAGTTGCGTCTCAGCAGCCGAACGCTGGCGAAGTTTCACTAGCGGTAATTTGTCAGCATGAGCATTTCATAGCGAACTTTTGCTTATGTTCATTTCTGCCTAGCGAAACTTCGTTAGTACTTTTATGTTTAGGTCAATTTAAATAGGGCAGGTACATATAGGTTGTATAACCTATACATTAGAGATGTTATTGCAAATGCTTGAAGTGGCCACTTTTAATACAAATGTCCAAGGAAGCAAAATAAAGATAAAAAAGAGATCATCTAATACCCTAGACATGAGCCCACCCTAAAACAAATGTGGCGAGCCCCTCAAATGGTTGGAAATGTGAATACAAAAATCTTTAATAGCTAGGACTTTTGAAGGCAATCCCACTTTAAAAAATTTTTAGAACTATTGCGACTTTTTAGAATACAGAATATGATGTCGCTGACATAAGATTGAGGAGGATGTAGCTTCATTTTATCAGTTCGGTCTAAGGATGCGAAGGAAACTCTGGCGAAAGAGGTAACGTTCTGTAAAATTCGCAGTTAAGTGAATTTGTGGAGTAACGATCATTAAGCTGAGCGAAAATTTGTCTGGAGATAGGGTGCGAAACTGCGCTAGCGATGGTCTTTTTCCCTAGCAAATTGTTCTCTACGCCTGTTAGTAATAGGCGTAGAGGGCAATAGGCACCTGTTAGTAATAGTAATATAATATACACCCTAACTTAACTGGCCTTCAAGATGGGTTTACAGATTTATCTAGAAAAGCAAATTGCCATTCTCCCCAATTCTCACCCTAACTGGCCTTTAGGCTGGGCTTTCAGGTTTATCTAGGAAAGCAAATGGCCATTCTCCCCAATTTTCACCAAACGAGCCATCAAGCTGGGGTTTAGGTTTATCTAGGAGAGCAAATTGCCATTCTCCCCAATTCTCCATCTAACTGGCGTTCAGCAACCTCCTCACCCCCACCCCACTGCCATCTGCTAAAGCAACAATTTCCAGAGGAACATTGAACCCACATGTAACTAACAGCCACCAAGGCAGGCTACATACAAAATCCATTGCCAACTAAGACAGGACTAGGTAGATATACCTTCTGCATAATCCAACAATTGTTTGTGTGTAGCTCATTATACCCAATACAGAAATGCTAAACCACAGCAGGAGAAGCTGCATCACTGATCAACTTGCTCATGAACCTTGGCTGGTTATCAGCAACATTTACATGGTGGAAACCAACTAAGTTGATTTTTTTTTAAAAAATAATTAAGCCATCACAGTGTCCCAGCTAAAGACAGAAGAAGTTGTTAAATATCATAAGCACAAGCTGGGAATGCAGCCAACACATACATTATGTGCAACTTGGCATCACGTACCAGCAGGGGTTTTATCAACTGGAAGAATTTGCTGATCCTTTACAAAGGTGTTTCTGTTCCTCTAATGCTGTTAAAAGGGCATGGGTCAGACTACTGTGTTGTTGGACATTGTAAGGCATTGGACGTGTTGTTGGACATTGTAGTTGTTCAACTACAACATGATGGCTCATATAGGAATCTGCTCTTGCCTCTTATGGATGGCATACAGTACATAATCAGATTTCATCAGTCTGATCTTAAACACAAAATATTTTAGAGTTAGATAAGAAGCTCGTAGCTCTAAATTAATGAAGAGGTGTCTAATGATTCTGACACATTCCAGATTTTAACTTGTCAATATAAATTAATATAATCTTTTTAAATTAACCTCTGCTCCCCTATTAGTTATATCTGGCTTTGAAGGGGTAGGACACCCATAGATATTCGCAACAGGGCCCTGGGTTTGATGGTGGGGGTGGCCCAGGCTCATACCCAACTCTGCTACTCACACCTTACTCTACCTGATGCTACCAAGCACTTATCCTAAATAATAGCCCAACTTAATCTGTAAAATACCAACCAAGGCTAGGTCAGCAATATATTTGCTGACCTAAATGTGTAAGTACCTGTAGGGACCAATAGGGTTAATATGCCCCTATGGCTTTAATTTCCTACCCTTCCTCCTTTTCCCTAGTTGCTGGGCAACAGCCCATGTATCTAGTTTACTTTCACCTATCTAGTTATTGGCCAAGAGGTGTAATGACCACTTCCTACCACACTACAATATAGTGCTTGGAAAGGGGTGGGTCTTCCTCTTTGGCTTCTGGTGTCCTAATCAGCTGGATGTGCCCATTGAGCCTGGGTACACCAAAGCCAGTAAAGCCATTGACCTAAAGGGACCAGTACCTCTAGTATTTGAGTCGGGGAGCAGGGAACCCTGTGAACGAGGTTAGCTAGAGACAGGTTATATCTGTTATAGACTCTCTAGGAGAGTGAGATAGAGAGTACAAATAATAAGAGCAGCTTTGTGCTCCATCAAGGATCTGTAGCAGGGAGCAGCTTCCAGTGTCGGACTGGCTCACCGGGATACCAGGAAAAGTCCCGGTGGGCCCTCATTCTGCTAAACATTTGGCCTATTTCATGGTTATTCCCTATTTCTATGAGAAAAAGAGGCTTAATAGATGGAATAATGGATTAAAGTATGTAAAGAAAAGAGACTAGGAGAATAGAGGTTGTGTGAGGAAAGGAAGAATGATAGTACTGAGAGTGGGCCCTTGGTCTAATGTTTTTTGGTGGACCCCTGGTCTAAGGTTTTTGGGTGGGCCCCTGGTGTTCTAGTCCAATACTAGTAGCTTACCAAGGCTCTAGATTGCGTTTAGTGAAGGGACCACCGTGGATAGGGTGTCTGGCTTAGACTCCTTCTCCCTGACCATTCCACTGGGTGGGATCTGGACCACTTTCAAGGAAAAGGAAAGGAATTTCCTTACTACTTCACTACACCCTTATGGCAGTCACATTTATACATCATTTGACTGTAAGTAAACCTTTGGTATCATTTGTCTTGGACAAATAAACTGTTACTCTTTTGTAACAAGAACTTCCTGGCGTTCCATCCTTTTATATTTTTATTGCACAGAAGCCTGTGGTAGTTGTAGTTACACTACACTACTCTTGAAATCTTCCAGTTATCGAAGGCCCTAACCTGAAGTGTTTGAGCCACGTTACCCATCTAGCTGGACATTAACTCCTTTTGGTCTGCCTAGCCCAAGTTAGTGTTTCATACCTTTTTCATGTTCCTTCCCCAATCCCTAGTTTGCCACTAGCCCTCTACACTCCAGCCCCTCTCACCTCCTGCCCAAGTCACTCATTTCTGCAGATATAGGGGAAGCCCTGTGTGGCTTGAAAAGATATGTAACAGAGGGATCTATGATTGCACACCTGCCAAAGCTGGGGCCACTATTATCAGCAATGTAGTTGCTGGCAAATTTGTAATATCCTTAAAATAAGCCCTTGGTCTACCCATTTAATCGCTAAACCCTAGCCTGTGACCTCCAGGCTAATGCCACTGACTACAAAGGTATCAAAGTGCACACAGGGTGGCTGGATGCTATTGTAGTCAACGGAATTAAGCACTGCTCACCACTTATGTGAGGTAGTGTTCATTTATTGCACCAGCCAAGAAAGAAAATGCTGGTTACATTTTAACACTTTAATAAAATGCAACACTTTAACTTTAAACTTTTACAGCTGGTGGAACAAAAAAGTAGTCAAGTAGGAGAGGAAAATGATATGTATGGGTAATAGTGTGTATTCATATGAAAAAAAACAGTTTTTTTTTAGCTTTCAGCATCAGCTACCTTTAAAACTGGGATTTGCAACATTTAACTGGACTTGTGCAAAGTATGTTGTTTCAGACTGGATCCTATTTTTCAGTACATCATGGATAGGTATATATGGTATATCAGTGCCTGTTCTGGTTGTACATACACCAGAATACTCTGGCCTTAAATTTCCTTGTGGATTGCCAAGTCACGCAATAATTAACCATTCAGCCAGCTGGACTATAAACCCTTGTCAGATGGTGTATGGCTACTGTTAGCCTCCCAAATGATAAAAAAAATCACCCCAACCTATAAACTCCTGTGTTACCATGAGGCACAGTAGTACTGTCCAAGGTACCATGGGGGGGGCCTAAGCAAATTTGTTGCAAGGGGGCCCAGCGGCTTCTAGTTACTTAATTTTTAATTACTTAAAGGACAAGGAAAGGCAAAAAAATAAAATCCCATTTTTACTTTCTTTAATGAAAAAGAAACCTATCTCCAATATACTTTAATTAAAAAATGTGTACCGTTTTTATAAGAAACCTGACTGTATGCAGTGAAATTCTCCCTTCATTTACTGCTGTGGATAGGAATTGTCAGACGGTCCCTAACTCCCGTCTTACTTACCAGCCATGCAGAACTCAAGCAGCTTTGTTTATGACATTCCCTAAGCAGCCCAGACCACACTGAACATGTGCAGGGTCAGGCAAAGATGTTCAACAAAGTTACAAGATGACAGCCCCCTGTGGCCAACTTTGAAAGCATAAATTAATTGTTTGATTAGGCTTTGTGGTGCAGTAAGTTCATGTTTATGTTTTGTATACAAAATACAGCATTTCTAGCCTTATTCTATTTTAGGCTTTCCTTGTCCTTTAATGTTATTTGTGACAGCAGCAGTAGGAGCTTGCCAGACTACTGCACAGGGTTGATTGATAAAGACACTTCTGCTTGGGATAGGTGACAGCCTGCTTGGATTTCCTATCATCGAAACAATGCAGATTCCTGACCAATGGCAGGGCTGCTGAACTTCTCTCATCGTGGGAGATGCAGCTCCTGCTCATAACAGATTTGGGGGCCATCCTCTCTGTAGGTAGAGGCAGCCTAATACTTAGTGGTGGAGATCATGGGGCAAATTCACTAAAGGGTGAAGTGACTAACCCTGTCGAAAAATAAATGCTGTGGCCTTTTTACCAAATTTCTGTGTCTTCACCACCTCAGACCAGGCGAAGTGTAATAGAGTAGATAGGACTTCCTCAAAATTTAGTTGAACATTCCCAAAAAATCCTGGCGACTTCATTTTTCATGGTGATAGGCTGCAAAAGAGTGTCACTTTTTCCTGGGGTACCCGGCTTCCCCCCTACATTTCCTAACATATGGCACATAAACTATACACTGGGCACATTTGTAGGGCAATATAATAACTCTGTTTTATTTATTAAGGGTTCCCGGGTGTGTGTAGTGTAATGTATTTGCTGCAACATATACGTTCATTCAACTTTAACTTCCCGCCGTATGCAAATTAGGCAACGCTAGCGCAACTTCACTTTGCTTGCCGCAGGAACGCCAACGCTACTTCGCCAGTGTTTGGCACCTGGACGCAACTTCAGATTTTAGTGAATTAGTGTTGTCCTGGTGAATCTACACCTGATGAAGTGTTGCGATGTGAGCGAAGCCGTCACTGTCGAATTTTGGGAGGTTAGTAAATCTGCCCCTAAGTGTCTAATAAAATGAAAAAAATCATGTTTCACATAGTACAATCACATATATCAGAATTATAACTTATTTTATGTACAAGAACATGTCTCCCGAACACGCCAATACCAAATATATATAGTTTTATAGAGATTTCTCACTAATCTACAAGCAGTACACTACCAAGTTTCCAAAGCACTGCTCCACAAAACGGCATACTTCTGATTTCAAGGCCAAACACTCCACTAACAAGAGGTTTATCCTAGAAAACTACCCATTATTAGAAAGACCAGGTTCTGGCAAATCAAAAATGGGTAAATGTATCTATTTACTCCTACTCTTTCCTAAAGTTGTAATTTTCTTTTATAGAAATTGGTGAATTGTTTGAAAAATGACCTGAAAGCTTCCAATCTACAGCATCATATCTCCCACACATTAGGTGATGAACAATTTGATGCCCAATATGCAGTAGCGTAACTAGACAGGGGTGGGTCCTGGTGTGTGACGCATTTTCTGTGGCGCACGGGCTGCCGGGGGGGCCCTGAGGGGGTGCAGGCCCTGGCCCACTCACACTCCTGCTCCCCCGGTAGTTCCGCCACTGCCAATATGTATAGGTTTAGCTAAGCACGTGGCATATAGGGGCCCCAAAATTAGACACCCCATTTGATCTATCAGTTCTGTAATTCTAGACATTTACATAGATTTGGGTAGAAAAGCTAGAAAAAAGTATGTTCACCCCAGAAAACCATAAATTTTTGGAAAGCACCCAATCCCCCGAATCCAAATTGGGTATGCATGTCTTTGTATCCCGAAGCACCAAGCCTCAAACCTTTCCTAAATTTGGTGATTTTGGTGACATTTCCAAAAATCCACATGCAGCATTGCATTTCCCACATACTATTAGGTATCAAGACAAATCACCCCAAATTTGAAAGGCTGGGGTCCTCTGAACAGTTTTATGCCTAATATGTATAGGTGTACCTAAGCACGTGGCATATAGGGGCCCCAAAATGAAGACCCCCATATGGTCTGTCATTTCAGGTGCTGCAAAATCAACACATTTAAATAGTTTTGGGGGGACAAAGGTAGAAAAAAGTATGTCCACCCCAAGCAAAGCATTTTGTCCCCTCATTCATACGCAGCCTCCAACCTAATCGTTTCATAACTACTTGTTTTGTGCAGGATGTTCTCAGTGTACAGAACGTTATTAGCAGCCAGGCTACATGAATAGGCTTTTTTGGTTCCACTTGAAATGTAAAAAAATGGTCCGGCCATTAAAAAAAGATAAAAAGGAAAAGGGCAGTAATGAATTTAGAGGAAAATGAGCATTAATGGTGCTGGCATTACTTATTACTTATTTGTTATGTTCCACATAACAAATTATTGAAAATCTGTCAAGCACACCATATTATCTACTCATCTACTGCGCTGGAGACCCCCTCGAGCCATCCAAAACCAGCAAAAGCACGACAATTTCAGCTAATTTTACTATTTATAACAATAGAACAGGCCATTAAGATAAATTAATGTCATTATCAAGTTTCTATGAAAATGACAAATACCACTTTTTGTACAAGCTCGAGAGGCTGTTGACTAAAATAAAATACGGTGCAGGTACTAATAGAGAAACACTCCATGTAATTATTTTCTAGTAGCTTGTTTGTCTCTTGCCCATTACTTTCATCACAATTAGTTCAGTACACAATATGTGGTAACTCCATAGTGAACATTGTAGAGCATTAGGGTTAGTTCACGCAAGGAGATTCGGGTAGATTTTGTAGCCTGGCGACTAATTGCCTCTTCTTCTGGGCAACAATCTCCCCGAACTGCCTTAGCGTGTCTTCCCATAGGCTATAATGAAAAGTCGCCTGCGCTAAAGCACACACGGCGCTGCGTTTTACAAAGTCGCCCGAAGTTTCCTCCATGAAGCAACTTCGGGCGACTATGGAAAACGCAGTGCCATGTGTGCTTTAGCGCAGGCGACTTTTCATTATAGCCTATGGGAAGACACGCTAAGGCAGTTCGGGGAGATTGTTGCCCAGAAGAAGAGGCAATTAGTCGCCAGGCGACAAAATCTCCCCGAATATCCTCGTGTGAACTAACCCTTGGAGCTAATTGGGCAATTAGTAGACTTTTCAGAAACCCGTGAAAAGAGCTGGGGATCAGCATTGGGTATTTTGTGGTGCTGTTTGTTGTTGCTACAAAATCTGTTCCACCACTAATAGAGAAATAAGGCAAATAAAAACAAACATTTTAGAAGACAAGGCAACAGATATACAAAACATGGGACTGCCTGAGCCACCTCACTTCATGCCGACAGTTGGGTTCCTCTTGGGTTTTTAAGACCAGTTGTGTACGTTTCCCGTTTTTTTTTTTTTTTTGTTTTGTTTTTTACATTCATTGAGTTTTCAAAATGTAACACATGACCCCTTACATTTTTTAAAATCAAACATTTAAGGGTAAATAGATTACAAATTTTTTTTCGGTGAACAAAAACATAAATGTTTTGGATTTTTTTATGTCCCCTAGAGGTTATTATGGTATTTATGCAAGTTGGGGCTGCCAAATAGCCAATCACAATAGTGACGTGCGGGACAACCCAAAGCCGGCAGGAACAGAGGGTTTGCTTTCGGATCGGCCAGGTTCAGGTAAACTGCTGCACAAAGTTTGCGGGTAGCGAACGTGCTAAACTATAGCCTGCGTCCACCCCGCCTGCGACCTCCTAGTGCCCCACTTCCGGCAAACAAGCTCCTTTTTATAAACCCGCGCCCCGCCCCTTCTGTGGCATCATTGTGGGGTGGGGCAGGTGTGTATATTTAAATATGAGTGTACGGGGGTGAGGGTCAGGTGCGGGTCGAGTTTTTCATATACCATATCACTAAATCACAGCCCTTATTTCGTCCCCCCCACCCCACAAACTTTTTTCAAGCTTGTGTTGTTCCCCAAATCTTTTTACATTTAATTGTGGCTGATGGGTAAAATAGGTTGGGGACCCCCGCCATAGGCACTACATGCTGATCAAATGCTGAAACTATTCATAATCCACATGCAATTTGTAGGTGCATTAAAGCTAATGGAATATGCATTTGTTTTACATTTACTAATAATAAATAAGACATTACTGGCTCAGACTGACATTTTGGCCTATACACTACTGTCTAACTGCAGACTGGCCACCAATCTCCTTATCATCTTCCACGGGTTCTTAGGATCAGTCCACACAAGCAGATTCGGGGAGATTTGTCACCCCAACAACAAATTGCCTCTTCTTTGAGACGACAATCTCCCCAAACTGTCTTCTCCCTGCCCTCCACCAGCTAAAATGATAATCGTCTTCGGCAATTAGTTTTCCCGAAGTTTCCTCGTAAGGCAGGGGGAAGGCAGTTCGGGGAGATTGTTGCCCCGAAGAAGAGGCGATTTGTCGCCGGGGTGACTAATCTTCCCGAACCTGCTTGTGTGGCCTGACCCTTAGGGCTAGTCCACACGGGGAGATAGCGACGCGTTTGCGGTCGCGGCGACAAAGCGCCGCGACAGTCGCCGCGACCGGCGCAGGCGACAGTTTTGTATGGGCGCCTATGTAAAAAGGCCTGTGCTAACCACACAAGGCGATGCGCTTTTCAACAGTCGCCTGAAAAAGCCTGGCGAGGCATTTTCAGGCGACTGTTGAAAAGCGCATCGCCTCGTGTGGTTAGCACAGGCGTTTTTACATAGGCGCCCATACAAAACTGTCGCCTGCGCCGGTCGCGGCGACTGTCGCGGCGCTTTGTTGCCGCGACCGCAAACGCGTCGCTATCTCCCCGTGTGGACTAGCCCTAAGACTGCAAGGTACTTAATGAGCGAGCTGAGAAAACATAAAATTAATCAAGGCCTTCAGTAATTAAAGTCTCTCAGAACTAATGACACACCAGAATCACTGAGCCTCAATCAACAGGCATCTCACTGTGCGCAGAGTGATTGATTCTTTATAACAGATTCCCACCAATGGTATCAGTAATTAATGCTCGGTTGCTCAACATAATGACCCTCATTAAAATGGCTGAACAAAAGGCTTGAAATTGTTATTATGACTTTGCCAAGAAACAGATTCTAGATAGTGAGGGGAGACCTTACCCCTGTTTCGGCACCAATCAGTTTCAGGAAGCTCTTACAATACAACCACTTTCCCAGACACTTCTCAGATATTTAGACCATGAAGTGGATCCGGGGACTCAGCCGACAGGATAAACGGAGCCATCTGTATTAGAGATTCCGCCCAACCCTTTATTCACATGAAATTCATCCACTAATTAATCTTGTCAGCTTTCTCCCAGTGGGGCATGATTAGCACATTTATCTAATTACTGTGACTTGACAAGCGCATGGAGCTAGAAGACCTTATAAGCTGCACAACGACAACCTTCAGCTGTTTTAGTAAAAGAACCTAAAAGCAAATAAATATGCCTGAGCAACCCAATGAGCTGTTGTATGTTGGGATTCAAGACTATGATCTGTATTCTTGTTGCTACTCCTTGTTAATAGAAAAATATCCCCAATTAATAGAAAAAAAACCCAGCATCCCTAGGCAGGGTTGGACTGGACTTCCAAAGGCCAGATAATCTTCTGGTGAGACAGCACAATTAAAGGGGAATTTGTGTAAACATTAAAATTAATAAAGCTTCATCACACTGAAACTTTCTACATACAATCCATTAAAAATTCTGTACCATTTCTGAAATAATCACGTTTCCTCTCTCTCAGCATCTGTTTCTCTTCATTTTCTCTACATGCATCAGTTGGGTGTCAGATAGTCATTGACGGTTAGATCCAATATATCTTATGGGGGGCTCCTTTTGCCTAGATGTATTAGAGCTCACTCTATTAAAATCACCAGACATCATGTCTCTCTACATGTAGGATGTGTGCCAAAGGCAGTTAGTTTGTTAGATTATATTCGTACTGGAATCAGTTGGATGAGCGGTAATACATCTGCTAGGAAAGGAAGCCTCCCTATGAGATATATTGGATCTAACTGTCAATAAATATCTGACACCCAACTGCTGCATGAAGACAGAATGAAGAGACACAGATGCTGAGAGAGGAATAGTGAAGATAAACTTGATTATTTCAGAAACGATGCAGAATTTTTCATTGATTGTATTTAGAAAGTTTCTTATTTCAGTACAATGATGCTTATTTTTAATTTTAATAGAATTTTTTAAAGTTCCCCTGTATAGAAACTGGTGCTTCTCAGTCCCTGGCTGCTCCAAGCCCAATATAGTCCAATGTAGAAGGGAAGAAGGCACACTTATTTCCTACCTATTATGTATCAGAAAACAAAGGCACAAGCTTACTCAGGTGTCTTCTCTCCTTCTACTTTCATGAATTCTTCTGGTGGACCCTTTCTCTGTCTCTCTCAAAGGGTCTCTTTCTTATTCATCAAAGTCTAATGTCTTCTGTCTAATCTTTGGGAGAGTGGGTCCTTGATATCAGGTACTTTGGTGGGCCAGAGTCCACTCCCACATCATCATTTGAACCCAATTTCCCAATAGTGATATTGTTTTTCAGATCATCTGACTTCATGTAGTGCAGACACCAGCAGTTCCTTACAACATTGGGTTGCAGTACACTTGTTTAAGAGGAAGCAGCCCAACTTCTACTACTCCTTAGTGGGTAAGTCCTAGATGTTCAGTCAGCCATACCACCAAAAACAAATCACCGCTCTCAGGTCAAGGAGGCTAAAGTGGAGTGGATGTTGAGGAGAGGGACTCTATATGCTGGGGAGGGACTATATGAGGCCTGGAGTTTATTGCAGAGAAGAGAAAATCTTTTGGTAGAAATTGCAGGCAACATCAATCATCACCTATCTTCAAGTAGTGTGTCCTCCATGTGTCTGTGTGAGTTTCCTTTGGTTTTCTCCCATGTTAAAGAAATATCCAGGCAGGTTAATTTTGCCTGACCCTAATGTGTGTGTGATACAGACCTTAGAGTTTAAGCTCCACTTGGGCTGAGACTCTTGTATAATCTCTGTAAGGTATTGCAGGATATGTCATTGCAATATATAATATGAAAGATAAAAAAGTGAATGCAAATACAAGTAAGTTTGCAAAATTCAACCTCTTTTGCATCTTGCATACAAAACATGCACCAAAATGCAATTAGATATGTCAAGCTTGCAGTCATACATGGCTGGATTTTCAAGTGCTCAACCTGTGTGGTTACATAGGGTGCCATAAGGAAAGGAGGCATCAGACCTTTAGTATATACCTTGGCATTATCTGCTTGGAGTATGTTCCCCTTGTGTCTCCATGGGATTCCTCTGTTAACTGTAATTAGATTGTAAGCCTCACTGGGGCAACTGACTGTATTTCCCTGCTGAGATGAAGTGTTTGTGAAAGCAACAAGTGACTGGAGAGAGGAACAGAAAACCCTCAACAGAGACTGACTGTATGCTGAGAGTCTAATAGAGGACTCTGTGACTGTAATTAGATTGTAAGCCTCACTGGGGCAACTGACTGTATTTCCCTGCTGAGATGAAGTGTTTGTGAAAGCAACAAGTGACTGGAGAGAGGAACAGAAAACCCTCAACAGAGACTGACTGTATGCTGAGAGTCTAATAGAGGACTCTGTGACTTTGAACTTCCAAGGCTGTAAGTGCTGAATATATTTTTGTACACCAGTGTGGGTGTGAAATTGGGACAGCTAATCCTACGATGAAGCAAGTGTTCTCAAACTGTTGGTTTTGTTTATAAGAGCCAGCCAAGCTGCACTCAACTGAAAAGGTGGCGTCAGATTGAATCTCACTAAATAAGATAGTGTAGGCCGCTTTGAAGCAGATGGTAGATAAAGGCAATAGAGGACAATGCTCTCTGGATTGTTGACCACTGCAGCATCCTTCTTACCCTTAAGCTGGCCATAGATGCAAAGATCCGATCGTACGAATCATCGTACGATCGGACTTTCCCATCTCCCGACCCGCCACTAACCATTCAGATCAAAGTCTTACCAGTCAGATTTGTAAAAGAACAGATCAGCAATGTTCTGCCCCTGACAGCAATTGTACGATAGTTATGTCCAACCAAAGCTAGTGACAGTCTCCCACTGAAAATCGTACGATCGGCAATACACGCAGAGATATTATCAGCAGCCGACAGAAATTCTCTAACCTGTCCGATCGACCAAACGACCGATCTCCGCCAGACGAAAAATGTCGGGACTCTCCACACACGGTCCGAATATCGTACGAATCCTCGATTCATACGATCAGATCTTTGCGTCTATGGCCAGCTTAAGACCTTCCCTGCAGCCATACAACACCAGTTGCAATACATACCCCACAGAAAGGGGCCCCAATCATTGCTAACTCATGGCTGCTTATCCAACATTCTTAGTTTCTGCATGAGTGCGTTGAGACTTTAGCTGAAGACCAAAAAGAAGCTGTTGCATTCCATATGGAGGCATGTATAGCTTCCATGTCAGACAATTTACTGCCACTTTGACTGCACTGCCTTGTCATGCTTCATCCCTGACCAGCATCCCTTTAACAGCCTTCAACTACTACAAATTACATTTCACATTTACATTTCTTACCTGCACCCCCAAGGCTACAGTGAATCCACAGAACATTTATACAGCGTTCTCTGCTGGTTGAAGATGGTGTGGCAACAAAAGTGTTATCCTACTGCAGTGAAGTCTAACACCTCCTGCTTTTGGAGAAAACATTGAGTTGAATTCCTTGTATCTCTCCCTAAAAACCCAGAAAAACGTTAAATGTATTTAGGCGTGACGGGTTTTGTGTATGCTTACCATTGAAGCAACATTAAATTACTATAATAGCACTACATTTTAATTCTGTCAGCAATATTTACAGCACTATGTCTTTATTTAATTAAAGCAAAACAATGTCATTTCATTTGTAGAAAAAAACAGTCCAACGTGTCGCTTATACAATGGCTTGAGCAGTAACCATGCTGCTCATTAAGGAACAATACCGGCCAGATGAATAGAACTGATTAGTACAACTAAATGGCTAGTAGAAAGGCTTGGTATGAAAGCAGCGGCCATAAATCTAGCATATGCCTTGGTGCTGCTTGGCAAGTGAAAAAACACGCTTTGCTGATGTATAGGGAGACAAAGGGCCCATTCACACGTTGAATGTATTTACCTGACAACAGGCAGTGGCATGGAAACTTGCCCCGGCAATCCCTAACAAATTATGTTTTCCCTAATCCAGGCAGGGGGCAGTTTTCCAACCTTCCAACTCAAAAACAAAATAGTGCACTCTCTCCACGTGCATTTCTTTTTAGGGCCACTTTTCTTTAGACTGAAAAGAAAAATGGACCCAGAGGCATTTAAAAAAAAATACTTTTTTGAAGCGCTGACAGGCAATAGAATGAAAAAACTATTATGGACCACAGAGAAGAAACGAATGGCATCTTCCAGTGAAACCTCCCTTGGGCTCTTGTTAAGATGTTAACTAAATTTAACTCCTTGTGACCTTGAGGTTGCCCATACCCTTTTCAAGACTCCATTTTCTGAAAACATTTCACTCCATGATTGGCAAAGTGTTCTCCGACCACACAAAAGCTTATCTTCTACTATGGGTACTAAGGGTGGTTCATAATAATCAAGGGAGCCTACGCTCTGCTTCTCTTTGTGCCAAAATGAAGCTATTGTTGTTCAGCTAACTGTAAAATCAGTAGAATTACTGTTGCAAAAAAAAAGGATGGGACGCAATAGAAGAGCATTCCGTTCATCTCAAATAAGGTCATAAATATGTCCTGGGTGTCTGGATAAAGCAGCTTCCAGGCTGAGCTTGGCAACAGGCAGTGTTTGAAATATAAGGACAAATGTCCTCCCTGCTGCAGAGACCAAGCTGGGAGTTACCTGGGTAAAATATAACTTTGCACACCGGGTAGTGCTAACTTTCTTTGTACAGACACAGAAACACAGCAATGGTCATTATAATGCTTGAGTTGTTGCTTTCTGCAACCTGCTTCCTGCTGGAGGGCAAATCTTTCACGAAATGCACCATGAGGCTTGAATACACATTGCTGTTTTCATGTAAGAGTAATTCATTCAAATGAGGATATTGCATGTACAATTTAATTTTTTAAAAAATTTGTCTAATTGAATTGTAAATGTAGAATTACATTTCTTACGCTCATTTCTGTATAGGTGTTACTGAATGATGGAGCTCAAAGCAGTGCTGGAAGTTTGAAGGGTTCCATCTCAATACTTTTTTCATTGAAAGTTGCATCTTGCCTAATGGGATGTGCCGGAACTCCATCCAGCAAACAGACATATCAAGTCCATTAAATCATATCTGGAAGAGATGCGACACCACCAACTCAATGGTTCAGACCAGAACATCTTTAGGTGAAGACAACAAAGATCATACCAAGATGAACCCTACGTATCCTTAACAGAAACCCTGTGTTATGAGAACAACAGCGTTAAGTCAATAGCAAGACATGGAATAACAAATCATACATTACTAGTATCGAAACTTAAAATAGGACAACTGGAACCAGTGTTGGACTGGGGGGCCAGGGGAGCCCTGGGGCTGCTGCCTGAATAGGTGGGGCCCATGAGGTCCAGGGCCCACCGGGTTTTTTCCCAGTGTCCCACCAGCCCAGTCTGACCCTGACCAGAACCAGCACATTCTCTGAAATGGAAAGAGGATGAAGTGGACTTGGTTCTTGCGGCTGTGCTGTGCCATCCAGCTCCTCTGTTTGGAGATCTACAAGCACTGGTAAATAGTGACAAAGATCTTGAATAAGACAGTTAATAAATTACTCAAATGCAATACATCAGTGATCCCCAACCAGTGGCTCCTGAGCAGCATGTTGTTCAGCAACCCCTCAGCTCCCACTCGCCTCAAATTATTATTGAATTATTGGCTTGGAGGCAAGTTTTGGTTGCATAAAAACCAGGTGTAAAGCATGATAAAATATAAAGCTTGGTACTAATAATGCTTTGTTTGACAAAACAATAACATTTACAGTTCTGCAGGTCACAACATGTATAAAAAGAAATTACAGTAGATCCCCTACGCACTAAGAATTTAAGTTTTCCCAGAACCAACGCTGATTATTCACTGGCAGGCACACGTAAGTGGCATTCATTTCTTCCTATATTTTACATTTTCCTCTAATTATGCTTTGTTTTTAGCAGGGATCCATAAAAGCGGAGTTCCAGTGTAAGTAACTGCATCTACACCCAATCTACTAAACCTGCAACTAAATTCAATGTGCATTTTCACTTTCATCAGAAAGCATTGCAGAAGGTCTTGGATATCCGGAGGCTTATCAGTAACCTATCAGTAACCTTTCTGATAAAAGCAAAATGTGCACTGGTCAGTCTCGTGAGATCTAATTTTATTTGCAGGTTTTGCTTGCAAAATACGGGAAATTTTGCTTATTGGAATTGGAGTACAGTACTAATTTGATGGGAATGTGCCATAAAGAAATGGTAGCTTTGGTATTTTCAGATATGGTAATAAGCAGTTAGGAGCCCCATCTTATTTTCAAGTCCTTTCACTACCTACAGAAATGCTCAACTAACTCTCTCCCATCTTTGATAATAATTCCTCTGTCTTTTAATGGGAGCTTGGGGTTTTAATGGAATAATAAAACCTAAGTTTTACAATCTGGGTCAGAATTCCATTTCTTAATAAACATGAGCAGTGGTGCAGTGATTGGAGGGGCACTTTGCTGGGATTACTGGCATCCCTATTGTATTATCACATGGATAACTTACAATGCTCGAAGATACCAATTCCTTTTATGACAATTACAAATACTGTAAAACCAATGAAATAATAAAATGAATAATGTATTTCACACAGAGTGCATACTCCAGCAATCATCTAAGATGGAGCTAAGCCACGATGTACGGATTTTACAAGAGTCTAATGCTTAGTCACTGCCACATTAGCTCATCTTCCAAAAAGTCCCTTGGGTTTCATTTATAACGGATTACATTGGAGACTTTATATTACTCAATGAACAGTAGATAATCACCAGCATGACATATGCAAAAGGAAAACAGCATGGGAGTGTGTTGGCAATGCCATCTGCAGTACCCCCTATTTGTAATAATGTTCTACCATCTGAAATAGCACATCCATTCTTTGTTTTAATTTGCTGGGTTCTAACCCCAACAGGGCAAGCTAGGATACATGGGGGCAGATTTACTAAAGGGACAATTCGCCAGTGTTACCGCCTGCAGGGACATCGCCAATTTATTAACGGAAGCAGGCTCCAATTCGCAGGCTCCAATTCACTCTGGCGAATGGACGTTACTCCGCAAATTCACTAAAGTGCAGATTTTACTGAACGTTACCCTCTTTTGCCAGAGGTGCCTTCGCCACGTCAGACCAGATGAAGTACATTCACGTCGCTAGATCTTCCTCAATCTTCTGTCACTTACATTATATTCTGTGAGCCGAAAATGCATCAAAGTCCAAAAAACGCTGGCGTCTTTTCTTTTTTTCAGCCTGATTGCCTACAAAAGATCTAACAAACTTTTTTTGGGTAACCGGTTTCCCCTATACATTTGCAAACATATGGAACATTAATTTTACAGTGGTCACATGTGTAGGGCATTAGAATAACTCTATTGTCTTTATTAAGGTTTCCTGGACATTTGTTTTAAAAAGTGTAATTTGTATATATTTGCACCAACATTTAAAATAAAGACGTCCATACAACGTTATATTTCCCGCCCTATGCAAATTTCGAATATGCAGAAATGAACGCTTGTGCATCTTCACTATCAAATGCTCGCATTGCCAAAGTAACGCTAGCGAAAAGTCGCCAGTATTTGGCGTCCACGACTAAATTACATATTTTACTGAATTAATGTAGTCTGTGCAAATTTTCGCCTGGCGAAGTGTTCGAAGTGGATGTTGGGGATCCCACCCCTAATTTGTATATGCAAATTAGGGTTCGGATTCGGTTCAGTATTCGTACGAATCTTTCACAAAGGATTCGGGGGTTCGGCCGAATCCAAAATAGTGGAATTGGTGCATCCCTAGATTATACATCGTTTGCACATACATTATTGTCAGATTCATCAGGAGCCAATTAACCTACCTGTATGGTTTTTAAACATGTGGAAGGAAACTGGAATACCTGGAGGAATCCCACGCAAACACAGAGAGAACATGCAAATTCCATGTAGATATTAAATGGACTCTAGCGTTATAGGGCATCATTGGGAACCACTGCACTGGCTGCATCCAGATATGTGGCCTTATAAGATGTCTCAGCAGGGATCACTGGCCATTTACTGTGCTGTTAAAAAGATAAGGCCAGCATTAATAGGTCTGCAGGCTGTAACATGTATTATAGGGGAATACAAATCTATAGAATAATAATAAATACAGGAAAAATGAGAAATTCAAAAATTGGGACTTAAACTCCCAGCCCATAGGCCCTAGAATATAAATTGTTGAAAATCACACCAAAGTCATCATAAGTAAAAAGGCAAAATTTATTCAACACCATGCCATAATACCCTAATAATCCAAGTAGCGGGGACTAGCGGTTCAACTAGTGGTTGACTTGAAAAAGTCAATGAGATGCCCCAGGCTTAGCAATAAATGGAAACAAATTACCGAATTACGCCTGAGTCTCCTCAACTTAGCGCAACACCAATCTCCCTGCTCGTTCCATGCAGCGCAGAGCTACACCTCAACAGCCGTTTCACCACAAGCGTGGCTTTGTAAAGAGCCCCCTAATCTGAGGGATCCCTCCCCCAACATGCAGTGCTGCTTGTTTTTAAGTTGTTTTTTGACTGCAGACCCATCCACTTTTTTATTACTGGACACTGGCTAGTGCACTCTCAGATTTGGTCACCACGCCCATTCAACAATTAACATTATTGGGCCATAGTAGCCACCTACGAAAACAAAGGCACGGAGGGTGCAAAATACGTTTGGAATTTTGAATTCACACACAACTTGGGATGGTGCGCACCATAAACTCTGGGCTTTTTATTCGTGTCTGCCAAAAGACACTACATCTATTTAGACTGTTTGCCTTCACATTAATATTGAAATATTTCTTTATAGACCTTGATCTGTGCAGACTCGTTTGATTTTTCCGCTTTATATGTGAATGGTGCCTTTCAGCACCCATTATACTTAGAATCTGAGGGATCCCTCCCCCAACATGCAGCGCTGCTTGTTTTTAAGTTGTTTTTATTAGGGTATTATGGCATGGTGTTGAATAAATATTGCGTTTTACTTATGGTGACTTTGGTGTGATTTTCAACAATTTATATTCTAGGGCCTATGGGCTGGGGGTTTAAGTCCCAATTTTTGAATTTCTCATTTATATTGGTTTGTTTGTGGACACCCTGACCCATATTGTCCTACATCATTATTATCAATATTGTTGGTTGGTATCCATACCTCGCTTGAGAAATTTTTGTTTAATTATAAATACAGGAAAAATACAAAAAGAAACAAAAGGTCAAGCTCCAAAGAGTGAAAAGATGTACCACTCATGGGTAATGCAACTGTTTTTTCCCTGAAATTGCTGTAAATCACATTAGAGACTCAGCACAAACCAGACAACTATTTCTCTGTATCATCTACAAGTTACCTTTGAGTATGTTATTGAATGGCCAATTCTAAGCCAATTTTCAATTGGCCTTCATTTTTTATTTTGTATAGTCTTTGAATAATTTGCCTTCTTCTTCTGACTCTTTTCAGCTTTCAAATGAGGGTCTTCAATTGACCACAGAAGCAAAAAAATAAACAAAGGCTGCAATTGTATTGCTATTATTACTTATTTTTCGATCAAGGTCTTCGCTTCTTCATATTTTAATCACTCATTAAAAACCACTGCCTGTCTGCTAAGGTAATTTGGACCCTACCAACCGGATAGCTGTTTAAATTCCAAACTGGATAGCCTTTGAACAAAAAGTTAAACAAAATAACAAAATGAAGACCAACTGAAAATTGTCTCAGAATATCACTCTTATACTAAAAGTTCAATTCAATTGGAGCAACCCCTTCAATAAGCATGACCTCTATTTTATTTAAATACATTTTCAATTATTAGTCACCATCTGCAGCTTTCAGTTGGGAGTCCCAGACCCAGCATTGAAATAACAATTACTCTGAGTTTACAGTTCTATTATTGTTGCTTTATGATGCCTTTTACTTCAGGCCTTATTCGTTTCCACTCAATTTCAGGGGATCACAATTTACACGTGGAACAAGAAGGTATACATTGGGAACAGAAAAGGTCAGTAGCTGTTCTGCCCCCATAATAATCAGTTGTTCAGTTCACATGCAGCAAAGATGCCCTTGATGTCAGGTGATATCTTGATCAAGTCAGATGCAGTTGCATGGGGTCAAAATGTAATGGGACAGATATAAAAATTTAATGTGGTAACTACGTGGAAAGTTTTACTTCCAAATTCACAATGTCCAGGCCTGGATTTGTGGACAGGCCACCAAGGCCCGGGCATAGGGCAGCAGAATTATAGGGGAGCAGCATGCCACCCAACCACACCCACATTGGTTCAGAAGAACCCCCATTGACTGTCAGATGTAGACACATGTGCAAATCACACCATCCAACTTAACTGCTATAAGGGGGGAATCCAATTTTGCAAGATCCTACAAGTCTCATGGTGCTGAGTAGCAAGATCATTTAAAATCAGACCTACAAAAAATTAAAATCTTCCCTGTAGTTTTATCTTAAAATAACTCATTTGTGGGAAGCTTGGCAACAGCTACAAATTATGGACGGTCATAGGGAAAGGATTGCAGTGACATGCTTAAACATTCAAGTGGTGGTTTCTCTTGGCATTGCACTTTCACCACCATACAGAGTGGTATGCTGAGAGCAGTTTGTAGTTGGTCTATTCTAGTGACACCCTGCTTGGCCTGAAAGCCACAGCATCTCAATGGTTGTCCGATTGTGGTTAACCCTTGTGGTTTGGTACAGGTCAGACTAGGAAGTACATCCCTTCTCTGTAAAGATTACCTGTCTTGGAGCCACAGGCGTGTGCAGGTTCGGACTGGGATATACAATAGGCCCTGGCTTTCAAGTACACAGAGGCCCAAGCAGCCCCCCACCAGCCTAATAAATAGTGACTGTCTATGGCAACTTACAGCAGCCCCTCTGGCATTTGCCAGAACCCACAGATTGCCAGTCCTGGGCTTGTGCACAAGTAACAGGTTCACAGTCGGTGCGGGTCATTCAGTGACAACATTTGTTACAGTCCAGTTGAGTTTTACCAAACCTGCACATCACTGGTCTGTGTGTAGTTTTAGAGTTATTTGGTTTCTATTGTGCCTGTAAGCAGAATTTAACATGTTCCACAAAAATAATGTAACATTATTAAAACACAGTTTTAATCCTGTGGCTACATTTCATACTCATCTTTCAGATATGGGCTGGAAGCTTTGCTATTTTCTACTGTCCAGTCAACAGACAGGACACATACAGCAAGTCAGAGGGCTATTTAGAGAGATCAACTTTTGTTCCTGACCTATAGCTATCCTTTGGTTTAAGTAGACAGAGGGTATTCTCTCTCTCTATATCTATCTATCTATCTATCTATCATCTATCTATCTATCTATCTATCTATCTATCTATCTATCTATCTATCATCTATCTATCTATTTATCTATCTATCTATCTATCCTACTATCTATCTATCTATCTATCTATCTATCTATCTATCTATCTATCTATCTATCTATCTATCTATCTATCTATCATCTATCTATCTATCTATCTATCTATCTATCTATCTATCTATCTATCTATCATCTATCTATATCTATAGAATATCCTCTTTCTACTTAAAACCAAAGGATAGCTATAGGTCAGGAACAAAAGTTGATATAAGACATTTAAAGACAATTTGCAACTTGTCTTTATTTTAATGCATTTTTTTCAATTTGGCTTTTGCTCAGCAGCTTTCCAGTCTGGAACTTCAGCAGCAATCTTGTTGCTAGGATTCAACCAAGCAGCCCGCCGCACCGCTCCTCTTGCCGGCTTCCTCCTTAGTGCGCACGCATTCTCGCTATTTAAAGGCGCAGACGCGCTGACGTATGACGTCAGCCCGCAATGGCGCCAAATTCAAACATATTTAGAGGGGCATTGGTTGCTATGTGGTTGCCCGTGATAGGTTTGTTCCTGGTGCCTTGTATCTTCCTGTTAAGCTTCTAGTCTGTCTTGATTCCTGTGTTTGACCCTGCCTGGCTATTTTGACTACTCTGATCTCTGAAACCTGACCCTTGCCTGAAACCGACCTTAATTCTGCTTAACCCTCCTGATTGATCACCCGGTTTGACCCTTTGCTTGCCTGACGACTCTTGCTTTCTGCCTGCCTCGACCCGGCCTGACCACGAATTTGCCTACTCCTGTCTGTACCGTGACCTTTGGCCTTAAAGACTTATACCGTCGTGCCCCACTGCTGGCCAGAACTCCTGCCCTGTACCTCTTGTTTAAGTCCAGGTGGCATCTGAGTAAGCTGAGGGCTCCTCCCGAAGCCAAAGAGGGTCACACTACTGGTGAAGCACAAGCCGAGACCAGGGTGCTTGGCATTTGTTCTGGTATTGGGTGCCGACCGTTACACATTTGTTTGGGTGCTGGAATGAGTGACCCTCATTTCTGCTGGAAAAAAAAAGTCAGGTAGAAGGCAAATTAAAAACTATACAAAATACTGAAAGCCAATTGCAAAGCTGCTAAGAATAGGCCATTCTAGAACAAGTTAACTTAAAGGTGAACAACCCCTTTAAGTAAGCATATCCCATAGACAACTGTCAGACAGACCTGCTGCCCCATGAAGTGGAATAATCTTCATTGTCAAATACAGACAAAACATGAGGCTGGCAGAGAGCAGGCATGTACAGATAATTCTAAGACAGACGCAAAGGGAAAAGCAGCCAGGTCACCCCAATAGTAGGCAAACTGTACATTTGTGTTTACAGTAGAGGGATAAGAATTCTGCACATTTCCTTCAATTTTGTTCCTTTTGATAAACAAGTAGAACCTATAACTAGAGCAGTGTATTATGAATAAAACAGACCAGCGGCTGCTGCACCTCACTTTTATTAGCGGAACGTGTTAGTAGTGGTATGTAGCCATTAACACTGGTGCCTTTACCTGTAGGCGTGGCTAATACTGCAGTTCATAAAACAAAATTAGCGTGCGTCTAGAACAGATTCCTTTTGTTATAGCGGACAAATAACAGAAAACTGTAAAAGAAAAAACTCCAGGTAATTTTAACAACATTTTAACAAAATATACATTCAATGTGTTCTTCTACTATTACTGTGAAGTTAATTTTTCTAGAACCAGAGAGCCATTGGATTCAGTGCCAGAGGGCTTATTTTTCACAGTTGAATCAGTCTTTTCTGTTCCCAAAACTGCTGCATTTTTTTCTTTGCTTTTGGGGGGTATATATCCAGAGAGACGAGAGGCAAGGCTTCTCTTTGGGCGGGGGCATTTCTCATGAAAGCAAAATACAAGGGGAAGACAATAAAACATGTCAAGTCCATTCTGATTCTTATTACGATTCCAGTACTGTTTGTACCTTTTGGGCAAAGATACATTATGATTAACTGTTTTTTCTGTTCAGTGTAGTCAAAGTATATCCATAGGCTTCAATACAAAAGTGGTCCCAGATATTGGACGATTAAAGTCCCCATGAATAATGTACAGCTACAGGATCTATTACCCTTTCTTTATCCTCTGTTGGACCTCAATACTTTTAAAGGGATACTGTCTTGGGGAAACATGTTTTTTTCCAAAACGCATCAGTTAATAGTGCTAATCCAGCAGAATTCTGCACTGAAATCCATTTCTCAAAAGAGCAAGCAGATTTTTTTTTATATTCAATTTTGAAATCTGTCATGGGGCTAGACATTTTGTTAGCTTCCCAGCTGCTCCAGTCATATGACTTGTGCCTGCACTTTAGGATGGAATTACTTTCTGGCAGGCTGTTATTTCTCCTACTTAATGTAACTGAATCAGTCTCAGCAGGACTTGGCTTTTACTATTGAGTGTTGTTCTTAGATCTTCCAGGGAGCTGTTATCTTGTGTTAGGGAGCTGCTACCTTGTTACCTTCCCATTGTTCTGTTAGGCTGCTGGTGGGGAAAGGGAGGGTGTGATATCACTCCAACTTGAAGTACAGCAGTAAAGAGTGACTGAACTTTATCAGAGAACAAGTCACATGATTGGGGGCAGCTGGGATGTCAGATTTCAAAATTGAATATAACAAAATCTGTTAGCTCTTTTGAAAAATGGATTTCAGTGCAGAATTCTGCTGACATTATCCCTTTAATTCTACTAAACACTTTAAAGGGGTTGTTCACCTACCAAACACTTTTTTTTTTACTCAGATTCTTCACCATAAACAGATTATTTTCAATTCCTTTCCATCATTGTTACAGGAAAAGGAATGACAAATTAGATTAAAATAGTCTATGGCAGACGACCTTCCCATAAGTTGGAGCTTTCTGGATAGCTTATCCAGAAAATGGGCCTAGTGTGAAAAAACTTACTCCAAGTCTAGCTAAGTCTAGCACTTTTATCCCTCCTATAGAATATAGCACAGTTGAAGGGCAGCACTTTAATAAAACCCCAGAAATCAATATGAAGCACGCACCTTCCTCTTCTCTGGATCATGTACAACAGATTGCCTTTCCAGGCTTCTCTACAAAATAGAAATGCTTATGATTAACGACTTTAATACAATAGGTCCTCGCACAGCAGTTTAACGCATTCATTTTCAAGTAGCTTTCCCCATGAAATTAGATTTGAGCGGCAAAGTAACAGTAAGCTGGTGTTACAAAGAAGCAAGAACGGTGGTTAGAAGACCTAGAAATTTCTGGAAGATGGTAGCGACTCTGCATTTGGAGTGAATTGGATCAGGGCAATGGAATCCATTAGAGACAGACTCCTAGTCAGGAGCTACGAGGGTGAGCTGGAGTGGCATCCGTACAGTGTCGGACTGGCCCACAGGGATACCAGGAAAACTCCCGGTGGGCCCAGGTGTCAGTGGGCCCTCACGCTGCTAAACATTTGGCCTATTTCATGGTCATTCCCAATTTCTATGAGAAAAAGAGGCTAAATAGATGAAATAGTGGATTATAGTATGTAAAGTAAAGATACTAGGAGAATAGAGGTTGAGTGAGGAGAGGAAGAATAACAGTAGTGAGAGTGGGCCCCTGGTCTAAGGTTTTTTAGTGGGCCCCTGGTGTCCCAGTCCGACACTGCATCCGTAGGCCCAATATTTGGAGAGTCGCCAACCTTAAAGATACTTTGGGGTAAATTCACTAAGATGCGAAGTTGCGCCAGGCGCAACTTCGCCGCACTTCGCCAGGCGTAGTTTTGCCAGCGCTCCGCAAATTCACTAAAATCCGATGTTGCGCACAGGGGTAGCGTAAGGTTGCGAAGTTGCGCTAGCGTTGATACGCTATGTAAAGCGAAGTTACGCTAGCGAAGGCTAATTTGCACATGGCGCGAAATTCAAATTTCAATGGAGGAACATGTATTAGCACTACAAATGCCTAGAAAACCTTCAAATCAGCAAATAAAAATTTTATTTTGCCCTACACTTGTGCCCACTGTCTAGGTAAGTTGCCATGAGTCAGGAAGTGTAGGGGGGAAGGAGGGGAGCCCCAAAAATATTTTCGATCTTGTTCAGCCTATCACCCATCTTGTAGAAAACATGCCAGCGTTTTTTGGGACTTAGAAAAATTTTTTACTTTTTTTGAAACAATCCCTATCTACTCTATTGTGCTTCGCCAGGTCTGAGGTGTCGAAGGAAGTCTAGCGTAGAAGGTAGCGTTCAGTACACTGCGCAAGTTAGTGAATTTGCGTAGTTACGCTAGCGAAAATTCGCCTGGCGTAAGGGTGCGTAGTAACACTAGCGAAACTACGCGCAGTAACGAAAAATGCCAAACGCTAGCGAATTAACGCTAGCGTTCGGCGCTTCGGCGCTTAGTGAATTTGCGCCTTGAGAGATGCACTGAGAAGCCAAACATTGATACCCCTCCCCCTCCTGCTACCCCCCCCTTTTTTTTTCTTCACCATATGCCGCTATATGGTAACAGAATAGATACAGGATAACTCAAGAAGCCTTGAATGAAAACCGGATACTGCAGTTATATACCAATGAATCAAAAGCCGCTGTTCATGTGTTGTAGTTTCTATTTCATTTTGATATGCATTTATGAAAACCAATAAAAGAAAAGAAAAACCTAGAAATGTGCATTATAAAACTGCATGGCAATACTTGTTTTACAGGTTACCTTTGGCTTTTGTGCACAAAATACAAAGAGAAAGGAGCTACTATATTACTTATAGAAACATTTGTTCTAGAGTACGACTAATCGCCTCTTCTGCGTAACGAAAATCTCCCCGAACTGCCTTCCGTCTGCTTCAATAAAAAATCGCATACACCAATAAACTCACAGCGATTCGATTTCCGAAATCTCCCGAATCTGCTTGTCTGCCCCAACCCTTACACCTGCAACTATATATATATAATGAAAAACATTCTTTCCCATTACAGGTATGGGATCCGTTATCCAGAAACCAGTTATCCAGAAAGCTCTGAATTACGTGAAGGCCATCTCCCATAGACTCCATTTTAACCAAATAATCCAATTTTTTTTTAAATGATTTCCTTTTTCTCTGTACAGGTATGGGACCTATTATCGTGAATGCTTGGGACCTGGGGTTTTCCGGATAAAGGATCTTTCTGTAGTTTGGATCTTCATACCTTACATATACTAGAAAATCATGTAAACATTATATAAACCTAAAAAGCGGGTTTTGCTTCCAATAAGGATTAATTATATGTTCGTTTGGATCAAATACTAGGTACTGTTTTATTATTACGGAGAAAAGGGAAATCTATTTTTAAATATTTAGATTATTTCATTATTATGGCGTCAATGGGAGACGGCTATTCTGTAATGTGCTTTCTGGATAACTGGTTTCCGGATAACTGAACCCATATCTGTAATAATAAAACAATGCATTGCACTTGATCCAAACTAAGATATAATTATATTATATATAATCTTTTTGGAAGTAAAACCAGACTATTGAGTTTATCCAATGTTTACTTAAGGTATTAAAATGCAAATTATGGAAAGATTCGTTATCCGGAAAACCCAAGGTTCCAAGCATTCTGGATAACATGTCCCATACCTGTACATGAATTAAAGTGGATTTAGGTCCGCAATGCAATGGTTAGAGCTGTTAGCGGTGACAAATCTTTGACAGTTTCAGCTGTAGATTCAAGTCTAGGAGCATCAAAAAGATTTGTCTTTGTTATTCAAAAAGATTTGTCTTTGTTATTCAAAAAGATTTGTCGCTCCAAAGACTTCAATGCATTTGGTGAATTTTTCAGTTTCGCAAATTTTTGGTGAAATGGGTCACATTCACCCATCACTACTAACCGTCCTTTCTATTCTTTGTATTGCTAGTTCTGAGCCAGTAATGGACAGACAGTTTATTTTTACGGTAATTGCAATTTCATTCAGCTACAAATACATTTTCAATGAACATTTGATATTTTCTTTAATTAAGCAAAAAAAAAAAATGTAGTTTATCTCCCCCGCTTTAAGATTTGCCATCATTGCGATTTATGTAGACATCTATAAGTTTGATAGAGCAAATGTACCAGTTAGAATTCTATGGATCTGTAAATAGCGGGCTTGGGTGCACAGATCTTCAGCATAGACAGCAGCTACAAGGCTATGATTGAGCATCCTTGGGTTGCAGGTTAAGGGTTTTTGTGATTAATGGAAACATTAAGAAACTAGCGGCTTCTAGTCTCCACTTTTGATTCTGGACCTTTGCCCCTCTCTACAGCACACTACTTTATAACCCCATATACTGCCAAATGGTGTTACCCTCTTAAACCAACGCAATGCAGATGCACACCTGGTCCCTCTTTCAACGTTCACGGTGCATGGAACATAGGAGGTTGAAAAGCATTTGGTTAATAGTCACAGTAAAATTAAACACAATATAGCGGCCATTGAGAGGAAGGCTTTAGTTAGTCTTCAGGAGAATGATTCTATTATGATTTGCAAAGCTGACAAAGGAGGTGGGATTGTTGTGTTGAATAAATGTGATTATGAGAATGAAGCATTTCGCCAGTTAAATAATGATTTTCATTATAAGAAAATTGATTATGATCCCTCAATACAACTCAGGGATGAAATCAAAATGTTCTTATATTCAGCAGTTATTAAGGCATTATTACAGAAGATACTTACAATTTATTGTTTCGGGAACAAGCTAAAATCTCACACATTTATTTTCTGCCAAAAAACCTCAAGTCCCTAATTAATCCACCTGAGCGCCCCATAGTAAGTAATGTGGGCTCTTTGTTACAGCCTCTTGCTATTTACATTGATATCGCATTACAAGAAATAATTCCAACGTTGAAACACTGTGTACAGTGATTTCTTGTTACGTTTGGAAGAGATAGTAGTACCGTTAGATGATTATCTCCTATGTTCCCTGGACGTATGTGATTTATTTACGTCTATCCCGCATAATGAAGGCATTGAATGTGTTCGTTCTTATCTGAGCCTTACAAAAACACCTACACACCAGATCAATTTTTTATGCACTTTATTGGAGATGGTTCTTACGAAAAATGTTTTTTCTTTTCAGAACAATTTTTTCTTACAGACACAAGGTTGCGCCATGGGGGCTAATATGTCACCCGCCTATGCAAATATTTTTATGGATTACTTTGAAAACACATTTATCTTTGTTAGCTCTGAATTTTCGTCACATATTTTATCTTATTGGCGCTATGTGGAGGATACTTTTTTTCTTTGGAAATGTGAAATTGTTGGAATTCCTTGGATATTTAAACACTGCACATAGCACTTTAAGGGGCCGATTCACTCAGCTCGAGTGAAGGGTTCGAATGTAAAAAACTTCGAATTTCGAAGTTTTTTTTGGGTACTTCGACCATCGAATTGGTTAAATTCGTTCGAATTCGATCGAAGTCGAACGAAATCGAACGATTCGAAGTAAAAATCGTTCGACTATTCGACCATTCGATAGTCGAAGTACTTGCCCTTTAAAAAAAACTTCGACCCCCTACTTCGGCAGATAAAACCTACCGAAGTCAATGTTAGCCTATGGGGAAGGTCCCCATAGGCTTGCTAACCTTTTTTTGATCGAAGGATTTTCCTTCGATCGTTTGATTAAAATCCTTCGAATCGTTCGATTCGAAGGATTTAATCGTTCGATCGAACGAAAAATCCTTCGATCGTTCGATCGAACGATTAGCGCTAAATCCTTCGACTTCGATATTCGAAGTCGAAGGATTTCAATTCGAGGGTCGAATTTCGAAGTAATTTTAACTTCGAAATTCGACCCTTCGTGAATCGGCCCCTAAATTTCACTCTAGAAAACCATCCTACTAACATACATTTTTTAAATGTTGACATTTGCCGATCGGATAATGGTTTTAAAACTACAGTTTTTACAAAACCTACTGACCGTAATCATTTATTGAGTCCTACCAGTTTCCATGCCTATGTAATGGCTTACCAAAAAGTCAATTAACGAGGGTTAGGAGAATTACATCGGATGATGAATTATACACATGTGAATATTTAAAGATGATTGAAACATTTCGGACGAGGAGTTATGATAAAAATAACCTATTAAAAAATTGTGAAGAGGTTGGTAAGATACCTCGAACTAAACTCTTACATAAACAGATAAGAACCACTAATAATGATAAACGCATACCTTTTATTTCAACATTTGATATCAATGCAAAATATATAAGGAAAACAATTTTAAAACACTGGAAGATTCTAAAAGGTGATGTTACATTGGGTAAATTGTTCACATTGCCCCTCTGTGTTTTCATATAAACGTGGCAGAAATGTTGGTGACATTATTAAAAAGAAGGAGCAAGATGTACACAAAAAACATACTGACAAGATAGGCACTTTCCCCTGCCTTAGTTGTGGCCATTGTACTGGTATCATTAAGGGGGATTATGTGGTACATCCCCAAAAGGGTACAAAACATAACACGAAAGGCTTTCATACCTGTAACTCTGAGGGAGTAATTTATTGTTTAAAGTGCCCATGTGGCTTGGCATATATTGGCCAAACAAGTAGACAGGTAAAAATAAGGTTAAATGAACATAAGGCTGCTATAAGAAACTTTAAACCACTAAAAAAGGATGACATTAAGGGAATTAGTGATAAAAAGAAAAAGCAAGAAACTTTTTAATACCAACATTTTTTTGAAGCAGGCCATAGGACATCACAATTAAGATTAAGATTGGATATGGCTGCTTCAAACTCAAACACCGAGGGGGTTAAATCAGGAGTTTAGCCTGAGATGTTATTTGTAACAATGTATCATTCAGTTTTAGTGATGGGCGAATTTATTCGCCAGGTGCGAATTCGCGGCCAACTTGCGCGATTGGCCGCCAGCGAATAAATTCGCGAAACGCCCGCGAAAATTCGCAGCAAAAATTCACCGGCGTCAAAAAATTTTTTTTCTAAAAAACGGACGCCGCCGTCAAAAAAAACAGGCGCCAGCGTCAAAAACGAGAAGCCGGCTCCGTTTCGCGAATTTTTCGCCGTTACGCGAAATTCGCACGAAATTTGCGAATTTTTCAGCGAACCAAAACGGCGCAAATTCGCCCATCACTTTTCAGTTTGAAATTATGTTGCTAATTTGTTTCCATCTTTCTACAGATTCTCCTAAATTGATAATTTTTTCATTAGAAAAGGAAAGGTATGATTCATTCCTTCCTATATTGTTTCATTTTATTTGGTTTTTGAGTATGTTCTTTATTTTGAGAAAAAATTTTCTTGTAACAAAATATTGTTTGAACAAAATGTTTTCAAACTTTTCAGGTGTTTGGACTTTACTTTGAATAATGGATATCTTAATTATTGGATGGACTCTGGACTTTTATTATAATCCAAGGATTCATTTTGTTTTCTATTGATATGTAAAAAAAAATTTCCATGTGGGTGGTGATTAATATCTTTTACGTATTTAATGGTGGAGGTGGGAGGCACAGATCACCTGACGAAGGGGTATGCCCCCGAAACGTTGTACCTGTTTGGCTTGACATTAAACACGGTTAATAACCCTTGAGCAGATTTCGTGTGCTGGATTAATTCTATTTACGTTACCCTCTTAAAGGAATTGTTCAGTGTAAAAATAAAAACCGGGTAAATAGATAGGCTGTGAAAAATAAAAAATGTTTCTAATATAGTTAGTTAGCCAAAAACTAGATCTTTTGACATCGTCATCTATCCTTCATACTATAATTAAGTTGGGCGTCATATCAGTTAAGCGTCCTCCATATAATCATTAATAAATAATGAATTGATAATTAATTAATTAATAAAGCTCATGGACACAATTAAAAGGGAAAAAATTTGGAGAAAAGAAAAGAACCAGCTGAAAAATATCCATAAATTAACATCGTACAGCAGAGCATAGAAAATCAATTGAAACAATTAATCCAATAATATACAATAAATTCATCGTGTCCCAAAGATAACTTTTTGTTTACATTATGAGTTACTTTATGTGACAGGTACATGTAATAATAATTTTATCCGATGCCACTGCTGGCAACCTTATAGTGTCATAGATTATAGTTTATATTAATAAAAAACCAATCAGAGACTTGAGGGGGGGCCACGTGGGTCATATCTGTTGCTTTTGAATCTGAGCTGAATGCTGAGGATCAATTACAAACTCACTGAACAGTTATGTCCCGAGTGACCCCCTTCAAGTCGCTGACTAACTCAGAGTTAGAGAGCTGAAAAGCAGGAAGTAGTGTTCTGGCTCTAATGTTAGACATACAGTCACTTCAGCCTTTATATATTACATTTTTAGCTAACTAAATATATTAGAAACATGTTTTATTTTGCACAGCCTATCTATTTACCCAGTTTTATTTTTACACTGAAGAGTTCCTTTAACATACCAGCTATGGTTCTTGCTGCAATATGACTGAAGATTTTGATTCATCCAGGTCATGGTATATCTAGTATAAGTAATTCTAAAACAACTTGCTGAGTAATCATTGAAGACATTTCACTACTCATCCGAGCAGCTTCTTCAGTTCTGGTGTGGGAAGTTCTCGGCATATAAACTCTTCCACTAATCCAATCACAATGGCACATTGTAACTCTTCAGAGAGGCGACATCTGAAACTCACAGAGTGTGCGATTCTGTGGGGTTACCGTTATAGGATTACCAAGGTATCATACAACTCCTAGAAACAGTGGAAGAGTTTATATGCCAAGGACTTCCCACACCAGTCAGTTGAACTGAAGAAGATGCTCGGACGAGTAGTGAAACGTTTTCAATGATTACTCAGCTAGTCCAGTTGTTTTAGAATTACTTATAGTCGATATGTCCTTGTTGTAAACAGGTACAACACACGACTATGAAGATTTTCATTCATCCAGGTCATAGTATATCTAGTATAGGTCAATCTAAAAAGTCCAGTTGTTTTTTAGATTGACCTAGAGCAGTGATCCCCAACCAGTAGCTCGTGAGCAACATGTTGCTCTCCAACCCCTTGGATGTTGCTCCCAGTGGCCTCAAAGCAGGAGCTTATTTTTGAATTCCAGGCTTGGAGGCAAGTTTTGGTTGTATAAAAACCAGGTGCACTGCCAAACAGAGCCTCAGTGTAGGTTGACAATCCACATAGGGGTTAGCAAATGGCCAATCACAGTGCTTGTTTGACGCTCCAAGAAGATTTTTCATGCTAGTGTTGCTCCCCAACTCCTTTTACTTCTGAATGTTGCTCACGGGTTCAAAAGGTTGGGGATCCCTGACCTAGAGGTACAACACACATTACTCACTTTCATTGCAAAGGATTTCCCGCATTCAGCATGCTCACAAACAAAAGGTCTCTGTTCCTCGTGAAATGATTGTATATGGCTTTGAAGATTGAATGCAGTGGTATAGGAACGCTCACAACCATCTCGAGGGCAATTATACCCCGTTCTCTCTTTTTCATGAGTTTCCTTATGATCCCTCAGGTAATCTTTCTGCTTGAATGTTCTTTTACACTGGTCACACATTGCTGGCTCTGAAAAATCACAGTTAAGATATGTTTCAGGATTTGTATAGGAGATAGGAGTAGGTTAGTTAAAACAATATAAGTTGCCAACATGTTATACAGGTTTGGGACCTGTTATCCAGAATGCTTGGGACCTGTTTTTCGCATAATGAATCTTTCTGTAATTTGGATTTTCATATCTTAAAGGAGAATTCAACCTGTTTGGAAAAAAACCTGTACCCCCACCCGAGGTAGACCCCCCTCCCTCCAGGCCAGCTACCCACCCGGGGAAATGCCCCATATGTACTCCTCGCCGCCGATTCTTCCAGCAGTTTGCGACAACTGCGCATGCGCGAAATCACACGGAAATTGACAATCTCCCAGTCATCTTACAGAGATCGTGGAAGATGGATGCGTGCAACTCCGCTGGAAGAATCTGTGCCGAGGGGTAAGTATGGAGTATGGGGCATCTCCCCAGGGGCGTATGGGTTTGTTTTTCGTGAACAAGTTGAATTCTCCTTTAAGTCTGCTAGAAAATCATGTAAGTATTAAATAAACCCAATAGGCTGGTTTTGCCTCCAATAAGGATTAATTATATCTTAGTTGGGATCAAGTATAAGGTACTGTTTTATTATTACAGAGAAAAAGAAAACATTTAAAAATTTGGATTATTTGGATAAAATGGAGTCTATGGCGCAAACTCAGTAACCTGCAGAGTTGCGCTAGCGCAGGCTTCGCCACACTTCGCTGCACTTCGCCAGGCGAAGTTTCGCCAGGGCACACTAATTCACTAAAATCCGAAGTTGCGCTAAGGGAGGCGAAAGGTAGCGAAGTTGCGCTAGTGTTAATTCGTCATGGAAAGCGCAGTTACACTAGCGATGCCTAATTTGCATATGGCACCAAGTTAAAGTACAATGGACGTATATGTAGCAGCAAATACATTACACTACACAAGCCTGGGAAAGCTTCATCAAATAAAATAGAGTTGTTATATTGGCCTATACATGTGCCCACTGTATAGTTTAGGTGCCATATGTTAGGAAATGTAGGGGGGAAGGAGGGTACCCGCAAAAAAATGTATGATCTTTTTCAGCCTATCACCCTTAAAAAAGGAAAAGACGCCAGCGTTTTTTGGACTTAGAAAAAATTTCAACTTTTTTTGAAGCAATCCCTATCTACTCTATTGCACTTCGTCTGGTCTGAGGTGGCGAAGGCAAGTCTGGCGCAAGAGGTAACGCTTAGTAAAATGCGCAAGTGAATTACTGTAGTTACGTCCCTTCGTCATAGTGCAACTTCGCCTGGTGTAAGGGTGCAAAATAGCGCTAGAGTAGGTACTCTTCGCTAGCGAATTTACGCCAGCACCCGTTAGTAAATCGGCAAAGTAACAAAATGACGTCACACTGGCGAATTTGCACTAGCGTAAGGCGCTTCGCACTTTAGTGAATTTGCCCCTATGTGAGATAGCCTTTCCTTAATTCGGAGCTTTTCGGATAATGGGTTTCTGGATAAAGGATCTAGGGATGCACCAAATCCACTATTTGGGATTAGGCGGAATCCCTGGATCCTTGGTGAAAGATTCTGCCGAATACTGAACCGAATCCTAATTTACATATGCAAATTAGGGGCAGGAAAGCAAAGTGGAAAAAAACTCTTCTTTTGTGATGAAAAGTCACGCGATTCCCCTACCTGCCCCTAATTTACGTATGCCAATTAGGTTTCAGTTCGGCAAGGCACAAGTATTCGGCTGAATCCTGCCCGCATCCCAAACCGAATACTGGATTCGGTGCATCCCTAAAAGGATCCCATACCTGTTTTATTGGTTAACAGCGCCAACAGTAAATTTCAGGAACACATCATTCAGCATGGGAACAGAACAAAGATAAGACACTTTCTTTTGAACAGTGTTTAACCTTTATCTTCAGGTACCCAAAGTAAGACAGTGGATCATTTTAAAAAATTAGCCATATGCCCCATTATAATAAATGTGGAGCACAGTGACCAATGAGAAACAGCATACTTTATGGGTCCTGAGGCATAGGTTAAAGGGGAACTCCACAAGCATAACTTAAGATTTTTGAAAAGTAAACAATTTCAAGCAACTTTGCAATATACATCAATTAAAAATATGCAGACTTTTCATGATTTTTAATGGTTTGGAACAGTTCCCTAAGCCTAGCCTTCTGCTGATCTGTCTGACTACTTTGCTGAGCTGTCTGACTACTGTTACTTTGTATCACCCATCTCTCCTTAGCCTGCATCCTCCAAACCCCACAATTCCCTGCACACATGATTTCAATAAGGAAAGGCACATCACAGTGCAATGCATTGTGGGTTATGTAGTTCCTGCATGCTGCCTGTAAGCTGTGGAGAAGTTGTTACAATTTGTAACATCAGTCTTTAGTCCCTCCTTCCCTGCCAGGATTTCAAATGATGCAGAAATAGAAGAACTGTTAAACTGCTGGATTTCAGCATAGAAAACAGTGTTTATTTAACTTTTTTGAAAACAGTATACTGTGATGGGGTATTTTATGGTTTCTATTTGGGCCTCTTTATCAAATTTTGGTTTGGAAGCCAGAGTTCCCCTTTAAGAGACCTGCTTGAGAAGATAAATAAAAGAAATGAGGTGTTATTAAATCAATACCCACTACAAAATCTAATGCGGTCACATATCCCATAATAAATGAAATAGCACCCATGAGCTCTGCTGCACTGACTCTGCAACAAGGGGTAATTGCCGGCTATGTGGAATTTACTTGTGTTAACACCTGTGTGTGGGGGGAGCGGGGAGGGGGGACTATGGAGGGTAGGTAAACCATCAAAGTAATGCTGCTCTGAGTCCTCTGTCACACAGCATTTCTGTCTTTCTATTGTGTACACATGGGCTTCTGTATCAGACTTCCTGTTTTCATTTTAAACCTCCTTGCCCCGGGCGTGACCATGCTCAGTTTGCTCCTCTTCCCCCTCCCCTCCCTTCTCTGCTGTAATCTGAGCCCAGAGCTATAAGTGAGCAGGGAGAGACTCAGGCAGGAAGTGATGTCACAACAAGCTAATATGGCAGCTGCTATCTGAAACAATCAGAGAGCTTCTAGAGCGGTTTACTCAGTTATGGTAAAACATTCTACAGAATAAATATAGCATTCTAGCTTGCACTATTGCAGCTAATCTATTGGCAATAACATGTCTCTGTAGCTTTCCTTCTCCTTTAAAACACTCATTTGTTGGTGTTACTGTTCCTTTAAAGAACAAGACAGAACTAGACAAACAGGGAAAGTCTGATCAAAGCAGTCAGGAGGCAACCCTACATGGAATTCACTTTGAATATTATTGGGAAAAATTAATGCAATCTCCAGTGATATGAGTGCACTTTGGGGCAAATTCACTATGTGCCGAAGCGCCTAACTCTAGCGTCAATTCGCTAGCGTTGCTCATTTTCGTTACTTCGCAAATTCACTAACGAACACTGGCGTAAATTCGCTAGAGTTACTTTGCACCCTTACGCCTGGCGAATTTGCGCAACGGACGTAACTACGCAAATTGTACTGAACGCTACCTTTTACGCTAGACTTCCTTCGTCACCTCAGACCAGGCGAAGCGCAATAGAGTAGATAGGGATTGCTTCAAAAAAAGTTCAAATTTTTTCCCAAAAAACGCTGGCGTTTTTTCTTTTTTTATGGGTGATAGGCTGAAAAAGATCGAAAATTTTTTGGGGCTCCCCTCCTTCCCCCCTACATTTCCTAACTCATGGCACCTTAACTATACAGTGGGCACATGTGTAGGGCAAAAAAAAAAATTTATTTGATGTTTTGAAGGTTTCCCAGGCATTTGTAGTGATTGTACGTATTCCTCCATTGAAATTTGAATTTGGCGCCGTATGCAAATTATGTATGTATGTATATTTTTATTTGTATAGCGCTCCTAGAGGGCAAAGCACTGTACAGCAAAACAATGTTAGTAGTAACAAACAAGGGGTCACTGCATTAATAAGCAACAATAAGGGGCCGATTCACTATGGGTCGAATATCGAGGGTTAATTAACCCTCGATATTCGACTAGGAACTAAAATCGTTCGACTTCGAATATCGAAGTCGAACGATTTAGCGCAAATCCTGCGATCGATCGATCGAAGGATTTTTCATTCGATCGAACGATTCGAAGGATTTTAATCCAACGATCGAAGGAAAATCCTTCGATCAAAAAATCCCAGGCAAGCCTATGGGGACCTTCCCCATAGGCTAACATGGACTTCGGTAGCTTTTAGCTGCCGAAGTAGGGGGTCGAAGTTTTTCTTAAAGAGACAGTACTTCGACTATTGAATGGTCGAATAGTCGAACGATTTTTAGTTCGAATCGTTCGTTTTCGTAGTCGAAGGTCGAAGTAGCCCATTCGATGGTCGAAGTAGCCCAAAAAAACTTCGAAATTCGAAGTTTTTTTAATTCGAACCCTTCACTCGAATTTAGTGAATCGGCCCCTAAGTGTATTATTAGAAATACAATGCACATAAATATAAAATATAATTACACTACAGATTAAGTGCTCAGTATCAAGGAGCCAAAAGATGGAGGACCCTACCCATAGGGCGTACAGTCTAAATGGGAGGGTAACTAACCGACACAATTTTGAAGGGTATTAAAGTGCCGTAGGTTACAGTGTGTGACACTGTCATCAGGCCTGGATCAACCTAAGGAGCACCAGGGGTTCTGTACTACTGTACGTGTAATCTCCGTGTCCAACGCATGCACATGCAAGGAGGAGTGTGCACTTGCTAGGACGCGAGCGATAGGAACCAGCTGGCCTAAGAGCGGCCAAGCCTAAAATCTGGGCCTGACTGTCATATAAGTGCCAGTTCCCAGTTCAAGTGTTATCCAGGTGCTCCCGGAGGTAGTCTTTGAGTTTAGTTCTAAAGACATTGAATGAGCATTTTCTCTGGAGAGATTCAGGAATAGTATTCCAAGTATAAGGAGCAGCAAGACAAAAGAATTTGACAAGGGAAACAGCAGTAGTGGGGGGTGCAACCAAGCAGTTACTCTGAGAGGAGCGGAAGCTTTGGCCGGAAACATATAGAGAAACAAAAGATGAGATGTAATTAGGTGCAGAGGAGTGAACAGCTTTGAAGGTTATGAGGAGGAGTTTATAGGTTATTCTTTGTTTTATATGAAGCCATGATAAGGACTTCAGCAAGGGCGGGGCCTGTACCCTTTTGGGGAGGAGAATTCTGGCAGCAGTGTTTAATACTTCTGAGCATACCAGAGAGCAAACCAGAGAATCTTTGGGAGCATTGGAGGAGTGTTCTTCCCCAGTCTGACCCACACCCAACACTAACCCACAATGATTGGCTTAATTTCAACCCAAATCCAGCCAGTGATCAACCAGCAGGTCACTATTAGATTAGCAGGATAGTGGGGAGAGTTAGTTTGGGAGGGATCTGGGACAGGCTAGAGGCATAATCACTAGAGATTACAAATTTATCAGCAATTACACTGTTGTACATGGGGGTCTCAAACCTTGCTGCCCTACTCTGCCTGTTATCTGGAGGTACAGGTATGAGACCTGATATCCGGAATGCTCTGGACCTGAGGCTTTCCAGATAATGGATCTTCATCCCTTGTTTTCTAGAAAATTATATAAACAGTAATGAAACCCAATAGGCTGGTTCTGCTTCCAATAAGGATTCATTATGTCTTAGTTTGGCTCGTGCACAAGGTACTGTTTTATTATTACAAAGACAAAGGAAATAACTTTTAAAAATTTGGATAAAATGGAGTTTGTGGGAGACAGCCTTTCCGTATTTCGGAGCTTTCTGGATAATGGGTTTTCTGGATAATGAATCCCATACAGTCGAATGAGGTCTTATTAAGGGCTGTGTCTAGTGTGGTTTGGAAGGGTAAGGGTAGGCCTCTGCTGGGGACCAGATTTAGAAAAAATTATTTTGCTACCCTTTCATTTTCACATTTGGTTGAATCCTAAACTGAATATGAGGCATGGTTAGGGCTGCAGTTGAATAAATTGTCTTTAAAATAACGGTAACTGTCTGTTCTGCGGAAGGAAATCTATTATAGAATGTTCTTGCGGCAAAATTTATTATAGTAATAACTGCAATTTAATAAACTGTAATGGTTCTTTTTTTGCCTTCATTTGTACCTAAGGACAAAATTCACCTTTATATCTGTACTCAAGCAGAATGGATTGCCTCTATTACAATGGTGCTTCTTCATGTACCCGGGTTGCAGACGAGAAATAGCAGAGGCAATTATCTAACTAGGCAGAGATCCCAGAACAGTTTTTTAACTGTTCTGTCAAATCCGCCATTAATCTTACTATTCAGTTGAACTCAAGACCCTCTAAATCATCGCTACGCCCAAAATCGCCAATACAGACAGAAGATTAGATGTAATAGCATAGTAATAATGAAATAACGCATTTAGTAATGTTGCCAAGCTCTTTACTGAAGTCAAGTAAACTGTAAATAGACCCACATTTTCAGTTCAGCTGCCCAGGCAATTTCTCTTGGGGGAATTTTAATGAATGTCAATAAACAAGTTTATTACAATTTAATGAATGTGAATATGTTCCACAGAGTGCTTTCTGATTAGTGTGTATATTGTGATTGCGTGTGTTTGCTGCAAAATGTAATGAATAAGTAATATGTAGTTTTAAAGGGCATGAAAAAGCAAAACAATAAAATCCCATTTTTACTTTCTTTAATGAAAAAGAAACCTATCTCCAATATACTTTAATTAAAAAATGTGTACCGTTTTTATAAGAAACCTGACTGTATGCAGTGAAATTCTCCCTTCATTTACTGCTGTGGATAGGAATTGTCAGACGGTCCCTAACTGCTGAGCAGGGAAACAATCATACTTATGAACAGCAGGGGGAGCCCCCGCCTTACTTCCCAGCCATGCAGAACTCAAGCAGCTTTGTTTATGATGATCCCTAAGCAGCCCAGACCACACTGAACATGTGCACAGTCTTAGTCTTGCAAAGATGTATAACAAAGTTACAAGATGGTGACCCCCTGTAGCCAACTTTGAAAGCATAAATTATTTGTTTGATTAGGCTTGTGGTGCAGTAAGTTCATGTTTATGTTTAGTATACAAAATACAGCATTCCTAGACTTATTCTATTTTAGACTTTACATGCACTTTAACCAATGGCTTCTTATGCTGAATATTTTGACTGCATGTGCGGCATATAGTACATATAGTATTGCACTTTTGCCTTACTGCATGCTTGATGTGGCTGAAGCTTTGTATGTAGGCAAAGGAAGTTGTCTATAGGACCACTGGCCGCCGCAGCTTCTGTGTACGAAGGCATAGTGTCAGTTTGATTGCACAGTTGCTGTACAATGTACTGCAATACAGCTGAATGCACAAGTTGCCAGAAATCAAGTCTAGGCCATGATAAATATTTTCCAACAAGTCTAGGTAAACCAGAGTGGATCCGACCACTAGTGGGCTCCAGGCTTGGGTAATTACCATCAGTGACTCCTTATTTCCTTCATGGCACTATCTATATATCGACTTGCTGCAATGATGGAACCAGAGTGTGTGGTTCTCTGATGTTGCCTAGGAGCATGGCCAACATCTGAAATCACGGGGTGCTGTACGACAAAGAAATCTGGGCCCCACCACCACAGGCCCCACCCTAGACCCCGCACCACAGTAAAAAGCCACACAAACATGGGCTCTAAAAATACATTGCACGCTTCCATCTGGGGTTGGGCTCACTTTGTACTCTGTAGGGCACTAGTTAAAGGCAGGGTCGGACTGGCGGGCCCAGGGAGCTCCGAGTGTGTGTGCGCAGGCGCCGGTGTAATGGTTTTCCGGCAATACCAAGCCTTAACGCAGATGTGGGTGTGGATCTGGGTCAGCGGTGCCCACAACAGCCGGGGACCCACCGTTTTTTTCCCAATGCCCTGGTTACAGGGCTCTTTTGTAGCCTGCATCCACAGCGCTGCATACCTTGCATATTTTAATTACATTCATGCTAGGGGATCATAGTATAGAGGAAGAATACGCATCCCCTCTCCTGCTCCTCATGAATACACCATTGCTGAACACAAGCAGCAAAGTTTGGGGAAATACAGATTTTAAAGTTCAGGCAGGTCATAAGAATGCTGAAAACATAGTTGCAACTGCCCTTAATTTGATAAATGACCTTCTATGGTATATGCAGGAACTCATAATAAAATAGCAGCAAAACAAAATAGTGAGGATTACTGTATAAGTGTAGTACAACTTGCCCATTAAATTCTTTAATTCTAGAGCACGTAAAATATAAAAGTGTTTTAAAGTAATAAAAATATAATGCAGTGTTGCCCTGCACCATTTATACTGCTGTGTTTGCTTCAGAAACATTACTATTGTTTATATAAATAAACTGCTGTGTAGCAATGGGGGCTCAGGTTACACAGCAGATAAGCTCTGTAGAGCATAATGGTATTATCTGTTATCCACTATTTAACCTGTGCCATATAGCCTTTTTTCAATTTCCGCCATTGATACACAGCAGCTATAAACTATAGTAATGTTTCTGAAGCAAACACATCAGTTTTACCAGTGCAGGGCAACAGTGCATTGTATTTTCATTACTTTAAAACTCTTTCATTTTTTGGTGTTACTGTTCCTTTAAATTTGAATGTTGGAGAACTTAATTAAAATATACAAAACAAAAAATGGTTTTGAGAAAAAAATGAGTTACTTGTTATTAGTTGCTTTATATATATATATATATATATATATATATATATATATATATATATATGTACTGTATATTTATTAGAACTAGAATTTACAGGGAAAAAAACATATAGGCATGGATGAAACTGGAATAAGACATTCCTCTTGATCCTGTTTTCATAACTGTTCTCACATGGGTCCATCTCAATTGTGTTTTGATGTAGAGACTATAGAAAAACCACTCAAGAATAAATTTCTTAGCGGCAGATTTATTAAAATTCAAGCGTTTTTTTCAAGAGCTTCGAGTTGTCATTCGTATTTTCGAAATTTATTAACTAGAACTCACCAATGCGAGTAATAGAATACGAGTTTCGAGAATCGGGAAGCTCGAAATTCGAATACGTAAACCCACATTCAAATTCAAGATTTAGCAAATTTGTACCAAATTTTTGTTTTGATCTGCCGAGTTCCCGGAGAGACTACGGTAATTAATAAAAAGTAAATAAAAATTCGAAATCTCGATTTAGGCCAGGAGTGCCCATACTTTACTAATTTACTAGTGATGTTTTTCCATTATGATCTACATCCATAAAAGCATTGTTAGCATTCTGTTCCATGGAAAGTATTACTTAAATATTAATTTATGAGAAAATGTATATTGTTATACAATGCTACTATTTTAAGTATTTCTTATGTAACCATAACATAATAAATATCTGAATGAAAAGCATGAAACAGGAGGGTGATTTAGACAAGCTGTTTGTTGACTGTGTCTTGATCTATTGATCACCAGCTAAAGTTCTACTGGTAGATCCCAATCTACCTTTTGGGCACCCCTGATTTAGGCTATCTATCCTTATGGTTCAGGAAATGGTTAACGGCTGCATGGAATGCTGGGAAACACTGGGTTACCAATATGCTATTAGCGTGTGTTTGGATGGAAGAGAGTGTTTGGAGTTAGGCAAGAAATTATAATGTCACCTTTGTTTGCCATAGCAATTATTGCTGGGCAAGAATGGCAGAAACAGCAAGAGGAGGAGCAACACCAGGAGCAATATGCCCTTTTGATTCCTGCTAGGATCAGGCAGCCTCATCACTTCACGATGACTGGCCAATACTTTCTCTTGACCAGCTGCCTGATGATGAGGTTGTGAATATTTAGCACCTGAGCCGTGCCTCCATCCTCCTCACCCCTACTGTGGGACCCCCTCTCTGACCTGCCCTCCTCCTCTTCCCTCCTGCAGGCAACCCCTTGCTGCCCTTCCCCCTCCCCCCAAGCACCCCTGACTCTGACTCCCCAACTTTCCTCCAACTCCCTTTTTGTCCCCCTCCTGCGGCCACTGAGATCCCACATTGAGGTACCCAGTGACACTTGCCCCCAAGGGGCAACAGGAAACTCGAATACACTCTCCAAGCGATGTGGCAAAAAATTTAATTCAAATTGACTAGTCCCTGGATCAACTTGTACTATGAGCTATCTTCCATAACCCTATATTCCCTCACTTGCTAAAAAGCCATCCAACCCCTTCTTAAAGCTATCTAATGTATCAGCCTGTACCACTGATTCAGGAAATGAAGCAGAAGTCACCTCTCCTCCAGACAAGACTCCATTTCCCACACTGCCTTGCATGCTTTTTCAAAAGTCTGTCAATTAGCTGGCTTCTACTTGCCTGTTTCATTAGTCAGAACCAGCTGTGCATCGAATATCAAAGGACAGCCAGACTTTCCTTTCAGTAGCAATTACATTCACAAATTTACTTTAAAACCTTTGAAATTATTTAATGAATGTATATCGGAAATTTGATTACAATGACATTTTCTTTCCATAAGGAACATTATATATTGGGATTTACTTCTCCGTTTTTATTACTGCAGGACAATGTGGCACAGCTTTCTAGAAATGAATAGACCCCAAGTCATTGTTAAATAAAATATTTTAAAAAACCTGTAGATCGTAGTCATAATGCCTGTTGAGAGCAGATTTGGTTTGAAAGAATATAGTGGTCATTAAAGACAACAAATACAAGGGCAATTTCGAGCACAAAGTTTTATTCCAGTGTAGTTTCAAGTGCTTGTGAAACTGACACAATTTCAGTTGACTTAGTAAAATGAATGCAGTTAGGCTTGAACGCAGTAGCGCTGAAAATTCTGTCTGCCATAGGGTTGCCACCTTTTCTTCCTTTGGAATCCGGGCAGGGGCGGTACCAGTGACATCAGAGGCAGGGCTGATGACGCAAAGGGGCAGGCCAGTGATGCAAAGGGGTGGACCAGTGACATGAAGGGGTGGATCAGTGATGCAAAGGGGCGGGCCAGTGATGTGTCAGTCCGTGATTGCCCAAAGGATGTAGGGAACAGGCTTGCCCGGTTTTCAGACTTCTAAAAACTGGTCAGGTATTTACGAACCGAACAGCAGGTGTAAAAACCTAACTGTCCGATTCAAAACCAGACAGGTGGCAACCCTAGTCTGCCATCACTTCTGTCACTTAGGGTCAGACTGTACTGGTGGGAAACCAGGAAAAAACCCAGTGGGCCTTAGCCCTCGTGAGCTTTCCCGGTCTCCTCTGGTCGCGGCCACAAACATCAAATTCAAGGTACTCGCGGGGGAGTAGGAGGGTTGCACCGTTGATGAATGGAGGACCTCAACAACTTGGGTGGTAGGCCCAGCCCATGTGTGGGGGCCACTGAGGTGGAAGCCCTGATGGGCCCTGGATCCACCAGTCATATGAGTGGGATTCTTTATATGGATGTGCGCTTTAACAATTGTCACAGGCCAGTGTGGGGACCCTGGAGCTATTGCATGGTCAGAGGAGGTGGTAGGAGAAGGAAGCAGGAGAAAGGCAGTAGCACTGATTGCCCCATATGGAAGAACAAGGAGCACATTTGACTGGTATTTTTCACACAACTAACTGCAGAAAAAATTGCACAAATGCAACTGTGGTGGGGTAAGTAAATGCAGGCCCAGATTTATGGTGGCAAAATTGTAATGGCGGCATGCCGCCCTGCCGCATCCTTAGGAGCACTGAGGACCAGTGATGGGCAAATTTATCCCGTTTCGCCACTTAAAATTTGCGAAACGCGAAATTGTCACCGGCGCCATTTGAAGCGCATTAAAGTCAATGGTTGTCCGTTTAACTGTAGCTGGCAGCAAAATATGACGTCTGTGAATTTTAGCTGCAAAATTATTTGTCGGCTGACAAACGCGGAAATTTGCCGCAAATTCACACCTGGCAAATAAATTCGCCCATCACTACGGGGGACTCAAAGCTCCCCAGTGCTCCGGTGCTTGAGGAGGAGGGGTTGTGCGCAGTAATCAATTGGCGCTAGGACCATACGGCAAGGGGGGGTGCACGCGAGAACGGCCGGCACTGGAACCATGCAGCTTCAGGGTGACGCAATATTAAATCCGCCCCTGAGTAAGTGACCTGTGTTGTCATTGTGATTTTGTGTATTTCACTTTGTGGCACTTTATATATGTAGGTTAGGAATATTAGGCATTTCCTTGATTCTAAAACCCAGGGAATTGGGATAAGGGACTTAGTTAATGGAAACATGGTGTGTAACTCACAGGCATTATTGATGAAAATCTGTCATACATCTGAAAAGGATGAGCCATGCTCAATTTATTCCCAACATGGTGTTTATATGTTACACTAATAAAATCATTAAGTGAAAATTGCGACCTTGGCGGGCCATTCAATAGGGATATTGCACAGTTTTGTTCCAAGCTAATTATCCACAGGCCCTTACAGTCCATTAAGCACATGTTCTTATTTGCAGCTCCGCTATCCAATCGGGTGCCTTCATCTGATAAAATTGGATGCGTTTAACATGCCGAAATGCTTTTTATTCACTAAAGCTGCTAATTATATCTCTCGTGAAAATAAAATTTGGATTGAGGAGAATTCATTTTCTCATGCATTTACAAAGCAATTCTAAGTATAATGTTGCCAAATGAATGTATATTGGCAGGTCTGCTGTCATTAACCATGACGGATTATATTTCTATATTTACAGAAGTCACAAAAAAAAGGCATTAAACGCCAGTAAATATTAAAGAGATCTGACTGGTAAATTCTATTCGGTCTAAACAATCCAAATGGCTGTCATAGGAGTGGAACAAATTTTGATACAGCAGATGAAATCCCTTTTATCATTTGCTTAATGTATTTCTCGGCCACTTGGCTGATCTGGTCGGGCCTGTATCTGACTGGCAGTGTGTCGCCTACATCATCAGAAAACTGCCTGTTTTTGGCCACAGATCTATTTTAACTGTAATCAATCATAATATCCATCCTAGTGAATGCTAATTACAGTGGGAATCGATGAAATATGTTGAAGGGGTTATCCACCTTATTTAACACGTGGGGGTTATTTATCAAAATACAACCAAATGCGCACAGATTCCCACCCCCTATTTATCAATAAAGCTTTCCGAAAATTTTTCATGCTGGAAAAAAACACAAAAAAATTTGAATCCTACAAATTTTCAAGGTGACATTTTTGAATTTGACATCCAAAACTTCCAACTTTTCCAGATTTGAAGCCCGAAACCCAGTACTGGATTTCTCTCCTGGGCACCCCGAGGCCTCTGGGTCCTAGTGCCCGATATCATTGCGCACCATTCCCCCTCCATGCGCAAGTGCGCATCATAGCGCTGGGGAATGCTGCGTTCCCCATACACTTCAGGATGCAGCTGTCGGAGTGCCGCCCCTAAAATTTCACCGCCCTAGGCCCGGGCCTTTGTAGCCTTGTCACAAATCCGGGCCTGCCGAAACCACAAAATCTTCAGATTATTGAATCAAGATATCGACATGACATCTGCCATTGACTTCTACATGAACTCAGCAGGTCTGAGTTGAAGCACTTATTTATTCGGACTTGTAACACCATTGTAGTTTAATAAATCATGAAAAAAAACAAAAATGTCGTTTTTCCTTTTAAAGTCCAACCAGAAAAAATGGGACTTTAATAAATAACCCCCTTAGTATCTTATCTTATAGAATGAGCTATTCTTAGCAACATTTTAATTGGTCCTCTTGGTCCTATTTTTAAATAGTTTCTGAATTTTGTTTTCTTCTACTACCTCTTTCCAGCTTTCAGAAGGGGGTTCACTGACCCCAGCTGCCGAAAATCTATTGCTCTGTGAGACTACAATTTTGTTGCTATTGTTACTTTTTATTTCTTCTTCTTCTATTCAGACTTTCTCCTATTTATCTCCTAGTCTCACATGTTAACTCACTGCCTGGTTGCTAGGGTAAACTGGACCATTACAATTCGTAATTTAAAAAAACGCAAAAAATAAAAAATGAAAACCAATTTCATATAGTATTATATTATGAATGTCTACATCATGCTAAAACCCTTTAAATAAAGAGTTCTGGCTATCAGATCGGTCAGCCCATGGTAGGGATGCAGCGAATCCAGGATTAGGTTCGGGATTTGGCCAGGATTCGGCCTTTTTCAGCAGGATTTGGATTCGGCTGAATCCTTCTGCCTGGCAAAACCGAATCCGAATCCTAATTTGCATATGCAAATTAGGGGCGGGGAGGGAAATCGCATAAGTTTTTGTCACAAAACAAGGAAGTAAAATATGTTTTCCCCTTCCCACTAATTTGCATATGCAAATTAGAATTCAGATTCGGTTCAGTATCCGGCCGAATCTTTCAAGAAGGATTCGGGGGTTCGGTGCATCCCTAGCCCATGGCCAAAATGATTGGTCTACAATTCTTTATACAGGTATGGGACCTGTTATCCAGAATGCTTGGGACCTGAAGCTTTCCGTAATTTGGATCGTCATACTAGTCTACTAGAAAATCATGTAAACATTAAATAAACCCAATAGGCTGGTTTTGCTTCCAATAAGGATTAATTATATCTTAGTTGGGATCAAGTACAAGGTAGTATTTTATTATTACAGAGAAAAAGGAAATCATTTTAAAAACCTGTGGATTATTTGGATAAAATGGAGTCTATGGGAGACAGCTTTTCTGTAATTCGGAGCTTTCTGGATAACGGGTTTCCGGATAAAGGATCCTATACCTGCACCAGTTCTCCCAACATTTCATTGCATTAACAGAAAATTAAACGTTAAGAGTGAATTGTAAACATCTGTGTTATATTAAAATAGTCATCTTCCTTGAATTACACACAATTATTGCATTAGTAAATGAAAAACCTTGTCTTGTTGTTATTTTACAACAGTCTAAAGACGAATGTGCTTATGGGATCCAGAATCAGCAATTGTGGGGAGGTTTAGGAGAGGAAAGAGCCCCCAAATGAATTAATTCTATGTTTTCAAAAGACTGTGTGGGATATTCACTAAAAATCGTAGTTGTGCTGCACTTCGCCAGGTGTATTTTCGCCAGCGCTCCGCAAATTCACTAAAATCCGAAGTTGCGCTCAGGGGTAGCGTAAGGTTTCGAAGTTGCGCTAGCGTTAATTCGCCAAGCAAAGCGAAGTTACGCTAGCGATGGTTAATTTGCATACGGCGCCAAATTCAAATTTCAATGGAAGTATTCGTAGCAGCAGTACACAACCTGGGAAACCTTCAAAACATCAAATAAAATTTTTATTTTGCCCTACACATGTGCCCACTGTATAGTTAAGGTGCCATGAGTTAGGAAATGTAGGGGGGAAGGAGGGGAACCCCAAAAAGTTTTCGATCTTTTTCAGCCTATCACCCATAATAAAGAAAAAACGCCAGCTTTTTTGGGACTTAGAAAAAATTTTAACTTTTTTTGAAGGAATCCCTATCTACTCTATTGCGCTTCGCCTGGTCTGAGGTGGCGTAAAAGGTAGCGTTCAGAACAATGTGCGCGTTAGTGAATTTGCGTAGTTACGTCCGTTGCGCAAATTCGTCAGGCGTAAGGGTGCGGAGTAACACTAGCGAAGTTACGCCAGCATCGGTTACTGAATTTGCGAAGTAACGAAAATGTCCAACGCTAGCAAATTCACGGTAACGTTAGGCGCTTCGGTGCTTAGTGAATTTGCCCCTATATCTTTACAGTTTTTGCTATAGGTACATAACTTAAAATAGTAATAGTAGCAGAAGCACATCCAAAATATTCTGACCTTGGGGGTCTAATTCATTTTATAAAATGATTTTGTCAGTGGAACATGCTGCACAAAGCATTTTAAGAGCCTTCCAGAATTAAATTGAATAATTCATTTACCATTCCTTAGTTAGACATGAGATTTTCTAGTCAAAGCCTGACTATAAATATATGCAGTTTATTTACCCCTTTATCTTTTTTGCCTGTCTTCTCTCTCCTGAGTCACTTGGGGCATTATTGGTGAAAATAATAATAATACCAGTGCTCTGAGTGCTCTAGTTTAGATAAGTGCTCCCACAGGCTTTCAGCATTCCCAGCATAATATCAATCTATGAATCAATTGAGTGTGTGCGGATCGGTTTACAAATTATCGCTGTTGCTAGGGGACCCGCTGGGTCTACCAATGGTCCAATACAATCTTCAGCACACCACTTACTTCTTCCTTGGTTCATCCACTCCCAAGCTGCCTCCACATCAGTCAAATTCCTTATCTTGAATAACGGGATATGAAGCACACTATCCTCAGGCTTTGCCTTTAAAACATTTTATTCCAGCGGAAAAGTAACACAAGCTCCTTCCTCAGGTGCATTCTACGGGTGACCACCATTACAGTTAAAGTGAAGTATAGATGTGCAGCAGAATTCCTACATTGTGTACAGGTTTCATCTACAGTTACGCCACTGCATAACACCACTTTCAAGACATTTGTGGTATTAGAGAAAATGCATTTATTCATGATTTCAAAAACCTGAATTTTGATGAAAGGGCCATCTATGCATTATTAACTAAAAAAAATCAATTTAATCAGTTAAGATAATACTCAATAAACGACTTTCTTTGTAAGTTTATTAGTACTTTCTTTCCCCAAAGGGATCCTTGAATGCTGGGGCCACAGGTCAAATACCCTCTCTGTCCTACATTAAACCAGATCTATCTTATAGAGCTTATAATGTAAATAAACATGTTGGCATCAGGCGGACTAGCTTAAACGTGGCCATAGACGCGACATCGCCAAACGAGCAGATCTTGCCATTAACGAGCATATCGATATCGGGGGTAATGTGAACATTCGGCTGTACGGCCGAACGATCCGATTACAATGCGCAATGTGCTCCGGCGGGATCGGTTGGGTCAAAATCAAACCTGTCCGATCGACCAAACGACCGGTCTCCACCGGACGAAAGATGTCGGCACTCTCCACACAGGATCTGAAAATCGTACGAATCCTCGTTTCGTACGATAGGATCTGTGCGTCTATGGCCAGCGTTAGGCAAATCACGCTTTGCAGTAATTGACTGTACTTGACTTTTCCCTGTGCCACCTTTTCCCTGTGCATAAGAGCACTTGTTAAAACCCATAAAAAGTCATTACACCAAGGAAACAATGAAATCGCCCGAATATCTTGCCAAGGAAACACATCTGGCTTCTGTCTCTTTTTCTCCTGAATGCCAGTCAGCTTTTTATTGGGGAATATAAATATTCTAATCCACCATGACCCAAGAGCTAACAATACCTCTTGTGATACTAAACAGAAGATGCTTTATTCGGGGAAGAGGTGCACTCGTGTAAGCAGAGATCAGTTTGACAGTCCTCCCCATCAAAGCCCGGCTAATCACATTAGCATGAGAGTTGTGTGCTAGTCACAAGCCGGGGGCTATAAAGAGATGGAACAAACCAAAACTAATCATGTTAAATATGAGGAAAAGCTCAACACTGCTGATACATAATCGCAGCACAACCAACCCTTTTCCCAGGCTTGATATCACCTGTGCAGGTCCCAAGAGAATTTAGGCGAGAGACGTAATAAATGTTCCACAGCATAATCATGGGCACAGACATTTAGTACAGGATCATAGATGCCAATTCTAAAAATAAATGACATGTTTACTTTAATGCTAAGGAGTTGCATGTTCCTAGGTGTTCTCCAATCTGCAGTCGCATTTACAGGACAGAGGTTAGCCGTGTGCAATATTCATAAAGTAAACAGTAAAGCTGGATAATATGATTTGCACGCTGAACATTTGTTAAAAAAAAGTGGTGTAAAATAAATAGCGTATTTATGAAGATGTGTATCTCCCCTTAACCATGATCTTATGCCATGTACAATAAACCCTGAAATCATCCATTAAAAAGCATGATTTAGATGTTTTACTTATGTACATGTATTTCTTTTCATTGTTTACACCGTTATTTTACCCCAGTCCTGGCATTAAATATTTAACCTCAAGCAGAAAAATTCAGACTGTGCTTTTGCTGAGCCGACGCGTCTTAGTAGGGGGGCAGGGGGCCGGAGGGGGGGCCCTGGACAGCAGTCCCGGTGGGCCCTGGGCCCCCCAGTTCTACCTTGAATGTGGGTGTGGTTGGGCAGCATGCCGCCCCCTAAAATCCTGCCGCCCTAGGCCGGGGCCTTGGTGGCCTTTCCACAAATCTGGGCTTGTCTGGCCTACTTTGGTAGTTACGTCCCTGCTCTGCACCTTGTCTTTTGTTTATAGGCCGCTGGTCTATCACCTCCTACCTAAAATACCTACCAAACAGAAATGTAAAATTGCAGGTTTCCATAATTACCTGTGTATTATAACGACAGCAGTTTGTGCCACTTAATCGCATTGATTTGCTATTTGCCAATGCCTTATAATTATTGCAGCTACATTATGATTGACTTCAAATGGCCGGTAAGAGAACAAAAGCACCCAGGTAAACAAAATCAAGCCGTGTAAAGCTGCTTCATTGCAAAATGTAAATGGAATAATGAGGTGATTATATCCTGTAGGAGGGTATGATCACTGTTTCTAGTGCCGAATATCATCCATAACCGCATTAGCATTTTCTAATGGGCCACTTACAAGCCAAGCTTTGACTCCAGAATGATTATTCAGGCTCTTTATAAATGGAGTGTGTTTTAGGAAACGAATGATCACTGATTAGTCTCAATTACTCAGTGTCTCATCACATTAATGCATAAAATATAAGCCTTTGGAATGATTTACGAGCTATTCCTTCCATTGGTATAAAACTTGTTCGTTAAATGAACCAGTCAATTAATTAGTATATGTTATATTATATAGATCACTGCAGCATCAATTCATTATCCAATTAGCGGAATAGCTTGTTAAGAAAAAAATTACATTTTCATTAAAAACACTAAACGGGGGGAAATTCCTGAAAAACGGTTCCTAGAATATGTACAATTTTATGCTCATCATACTTTCCAGGCTCAAAGGAAGGCTATCAAAATTTGCCAAAAAAAAGAAATACAAGAAATTCAATTGGAAAAGACATTGGGTAATTTATCAAGAAAATTGATTTCCATTAAGGTTAACTTTTCCAAAATTGATGTATCTATGTTTTTTTTTTGCCTTGGCGTGCGCCCAGTTTAGCAGGAAGGCTGTTTGATCATCAAAAATGTTGTAATAAATTACAATATGCCATTATAAATGTCACCACTTGCACTGCTTTCAGATGGCTCTTGTTTAAACTGAACCTATTGGCTTTCAGGTGACATTTCCTTGTACATTAAAATGTTCAAAAGTTTTTGTTTCTGGCCCACGACCCTGGATTGGTGGCACTTTCTTGTATTGCGTCTCTGATGTTTTACAGCTGTTCTGTATTGCAGTGGGATAAATATTCCATTGATTTAGTTGCTTGAGTTTAATTGATATTCATTAACTAATTTAATACTATATTATATTAATGTTTATTTGTTTTGTTGCTTTTTCAATATCCAGGCATTTAACTTATGATGTAAAGGGTCATTATACCTTTCTATGCCCATAATGCCCTATATGCCCTCTGAGATGTCTAATATACATTATAGTAAGGGGTACATGACCACCTTTGTGGCACACTATTCCCCAAAAATGCATTCTACTATAATAAAAGAAAGTCCATACTTGGCCTATTTTGCATGTTATTCTACAGAACTGTTACTGGACACTCAAAAGCACTCAATGTCATGTACAGCTCCCTAAATTCTGAACAAGTGCTAAGCTCCCTTGACAAAGCTCAATCTTCTGCCTGTAGCAGCCAACTTTGACCTCGGGATGAGCCCTCAGCTACTCAGATGCCACCAGGTCTTACCTTGAGAGGAGCAACGCATATGTTCTGAAAGAGCGAAGGGACACGTGCGTTTCCAAGGTTTTGGACTGAAGGCAACAGTTCAGAGAGTAAACGAAAAACGTAGTCATGGAGGCCGGTGTCGGTTCAGGCAGGTTTCAAGCAAGGTCAATCAGGCATGGGTCGGTACAGGCAGCATTCAAAGAGTAGTCAGGCAGGCAAGGGTCAATATCGGTAGAGTTCAGAATAGTCAGGCAAGGGTCGGAATTGGCAGAGTTCAGGATAGTCAGGCAGGCAAGGATCAAAAACAAGAATCAAACAAGACAGAATCACACCCAGAAACTAACAAATTATACCTAACAATGGGCAATGATTTCCAGCCCAAAGCCCTTTAAATATTCAAAGTTCGCGCCAAAACATGAGGACATCATGGGAAGGGCGTGGCCTGTGCACCATAGGAGAGACCGCCAACAAAGAGGAAGGATCACGCACGTCCCCGCCTGCCCACTAGACCACCAGGGTGAGTCCTCACACTCAATCAGTAATCCCCTCTAGAAATTAAGGTACAGCGTCACACTGTGGGTTTGCGCGCCCACTTGGCTTCCGCATCAGGGGCCCCCACACCTGCCCCTGGGTCCCACAACCCCACCTGTGCATTACATACCTTTTCTCCTCGCGGCCGCGATTGAGACGGGGTGGGGAGGAGGTCAGGAGGCAAGCTAGTAGCGGATCTTGGTTAGCGGGGCCCACCAGGATTTTCTGTCCACCTGGAGTTTCTGGCCCAGTCTGACCTTGTAGAGGTACCACATTTTTACATTCCTTGAAAATGCAATGTAAATATATACATTATATTATGATCATTTTGATTTTTTAAGAGCATCAAATTTGTGACCATTGTAAATTGATGCTCTGTTGGAGGGCAAAGAAGAAGACTCAGCTGCCCCCTATTCATACACAAAGATTACTAGAACATATCAAAATCCCCAATATTCAATAACTTATTTAGGAAACATTCAGCTTTGCTCAGTCACAAACGTATAGATTATCATTTGATGACATGACCCTATAATATAAGGGCATTATTTAAGCAGTAGTAATTAGCTGCTAAAACTCATGTATATGAATCCCCAGTGAGATAAAAAAAAATATTTTGAATTGTTCATAGTAAATATTTTTCCTTTGAATAAGAAAAAAAGGCTGTGAAATTCAAGTGCTTGTTAGCTGGTTGCTTGGCAACATGGTTCTGTAACTGAAACGTAAATAATTTTAGATGATTGCCTGCTGTGTTTTACAGTACAGGGAAGAGTGTCCTATACATAACTGGAGATTGGAAGAAACGGAACAGCTTTATGACTAGATTAAGCCATGAGCCAGCAAAATAAAATAAATAAGTGTATGCAGAATGCCTAGGACCTGGTGTTTTGCGGATAAGGAAAACCATAATCCATAATTTCAATCTCTTTTCTTTGAACAGGAAAATAAAGATGAAAGAAACCCATTAGGATTGTTTTGCCACCAATAAAGATAATTTATATCTTAGTTGGGATCAAATACAAGGTACTGTTTTAATATTACAGAAAAAAGGAAATAATTTTAATGATGGGAATTATTTAAATAAATTGGAGATGGTCTTGCTATAGATTTCTGGATAACGGATCCCATACCTGTTGTGAGTAAACTCACCCCTGGTGACCTTGGGGTTTATGTTGAGTTTGGGAGACAAAACGTAACATTACATTGGGACAAAACATGGGCTCTGCTAGGGCTTCTTGCTTCTCCGGCCACCACAGAGGTGATCCTGGCAAGTCTCTTACAGTGTCTCGGAGAACAGGAGGTCAAGCAGGACCAGATAGTCCAATGTCTTCAGGGTCTCTCTGTTAGGCTGGATATTGTTCAGCAGCAACCTACCATGGCTCTGGTCGCAGCTCTGGTCGCAGGCCCAGGCAAGTCTAAGATCCCTTTTCCGAAGAAGTTCTGGGGAGATCCTCCCCCACTCCTTCCCTACAGAGGAATCCAGGGTAAATTTTGTGACGTTTAGCTTGCCTCATAGTGATCCAGCCCGTCTCTCTTTAGAAGCCTTCTTCAAGGCCATGGCAATAATCTACGATGATCCTTTTTTTCCTAAGAAGTTCTCCTCTGCATCAAATGTGCATTCGAGAAATGGAGACATCTTCTAGAGGGCGCTAAGCATGTGGTTTCTGTCTTCACAGATCATAAGAACCTATTGTATATTGAATCTGCCAAGCGCTTAAATCCCCAACAGGCCAGATGGGCTTTGTTTTTACCTACTTTAACTTTATCATTACTTACTTGTTCCTATAAATCTCTGCGAGGCAGTTTTACATGAGACCCATGATTCTAAAGTTGCTGGGCATCCAGGTCGTACCAAAACTTGTTCTCTACTGTCTCGTGGTGGCCAACATTAAGGCAGGACGTGGGCAAGTATATTGAGTCATGCCCAGTTTGTCAGCTTTCGAAACCTTACGGATCTTTACCTCAGGGGCTGCTGCAGTCGCTTCCCATTCCTAAAAAACCTTGGGCACATGTTACCATAGATTTTCTAGTGGAGTTACCTCCCGCTAGAGGGTATACTGGTGGATCGGTTAAGTAAGATGTCTCATTTTATTCACCTCCCAGTCCCCACCCTCCCCTCTGCCAAGACTTTGGCTGAACTCTTTATTGACAACATTTTTTAAGGACCCTTTGAATATTGTCTCGGATAGGGGGTTCAATTTGTGTCAAAATTTTGGCGTGCCTTTTGTTCCCTTATCGGTACCGATTTGTACCTCTCCTCAGTGTACCATCCGTAGACTAATGTTCAGATGGAAAAGACAAATCAATCTTTGGAGAAGTATTTTAGGTGCTATATCTCCAATAATCAGTCACTTTGGGCAGATTTTCTTCCATGGGCTGAGTTTGCTTTCAATAACTCCACTCACTCGCCCACCAGAGATTCTCCATTCTTTACAGTTTCTGGTCTTAATATGAGCCTGTTTGTAGCTGATAAATTTAAGCTATAAATATAAGAAGCAAACAATCTCCTGTGTGGATTTTGCAATAAGTTTACAGCAGTATCATGGAAAAACAATAACCGATAACCGACCAAAGAGCTTGCTTGGTGTAGAAAAATCTCTATAGGCAGATCTCTCCGTCCTAGTGGCGCCCAGTAAGTAAATCCGGGCTTGCCACTAATAGGGGAACATGAGACTCACCCCAATGTTTCATCAGTAAGCAAAATTCCCCTTGATAAAATCTTATTGCTGGCCTGCTTATCTGCTTTCCTGTATGCTTTTCCTATGCTATTGCTGGATGGCATGTGCTTGAAATTTGTCAAACAAGGAAAAGTTGTTCTCACCACTAATTTTTAAAAACATTAAGCAGGGGGGGCAATGAGGCTGTGATCACAAAATTCACATAGACATATAAAAGGTGTCCTCTGCACTCAACCCATTATCAATACATTAAAGGGCATGTAAAGGCAAAAAATAAAATCCCATTTTTTCTTTCTTTAATGAAAAAGAAACCTATCTCCAATATACTTTAATTAAAAAATGTGTACAGTTTTTATAAGAAACCTGACTGTATGCAGTGAAATTCTCCCTTCATTTACTGCTGTGGATAGGAATTGTCAGACGGTCCCTAACTGCTGAGCAGGGAAACAATCATACTTATGAACAGCAGGGGGAGCCCCCGTCTTACTTTCCAGCCATGCAGAACTCAAGCAGCTTTGTTTATGATGATCCCTAAGCAGCCCAGACCACACTGAGCATGTGCACATGTCTTAGTCTTGCAAAGATGTCTAACAAAGTTACAAGATGAAAGCATAAATTATTTGTTTGATTAGGCTTGTGGTGCAGTAAGTTCATGTTTATATTTAGTATACAAAATACAGCATTTCTAGCCTTATTCTATTTTAGACTTTATATGCCCTTTAAGGACATTGAAACATTTTGTGCCTTAAGCTACTAAAAATGCCTTACCCTTTAAATAAAACAGGGATTGTTTGTCCATATATTGCAATATATTTAAGCTGGCCAACCATGTGAGTCATCCCTGGACTGGCCAGTCCTATGCTCAATTTTCATCTGATTCATTAAGAATTCTATTGCTTCATTATACATTTTACAAAGGGATTAGGTTTTACCTGCAACTTACTTGTTGCTTTCAAATTTCAGTGCTTTTATCGGCCACCAGTTGGATCACCTGACTATAGCTGGGAAGGGTGGGGCTACAACATGGAGCTGGCCACTGCTCCTGTATAACTATAACAAACAAGGGAAAGTTGTGCTCACCACTAATTCAATTCATAATGAATCAGTGCAGGACTGGCCAGACCATGGATGACTTTGATGTAGTTGGCCAGCTTAAATATATTGCACTATATGGACAAGCAATCCCTGTTTTGTTTAAAGGGTAAGACATTTTTTAGTAGCTTAAGGCTCAAAATGTTTCAATGTCCTTAAAATATTGATAATGGGTTGAGTGCAGAGGACTCTTGAATTTGTCTACTTGAAATTTGTCAGGCCTAATGTTTGATATAGAACAAGAAAAACAAAGGCCGCTCAAAAACTCACGCTCCCCTAGCTGTTCGCCCACAAAGGTCCGGGTGCTCTGCCACAGCGTCCCCACTGTATATATACGATTTCCAAGACCAAGAAAGGACGGCACTCGGAAATAAAGCATGTTTATTGCAGAATCCTGCGGATAACAATCGCATGATTGAGTGCCGTCCTTTCTTGGTCTTGGAAATCTAATGTTTCATATCAAGTGTTTTAAACTGACTAAATTATATATGAAATACCATTCTTATAAATATGTTAATAAGTAAAGAAGTAAAGATGCACCATCCATGATCTGGGGATTCGGCCAAATCCGACAAAAAGTCAACCCAATTTTAAGGATTTGGATTTGGTTCAGCCAGGCATGAGGATTTAGCCGAATTTGAATCCTTTCGGAAAATGACAGAATCCTGGGCAAATACCAAACAAAATCCTGGATTTGGTGCATCCCTATTAATAAGATGATTTGTTTCAGTAAATACCTGTTGCAAACTGACCCCAAACATGCAAACTCCTTCATAGGGAGCCTAGTTACCGTTAGTAACCAATGTGCAGGTAGATTTTACCAGTGTGCTGTTTAAAAGCAAACATCCAATTAGTTTCTATGAGTTTCTAGGCCCGGGGCAGCATGTGTGACTTTTATTACACTACATGTATGGGACCTGTTATCCGGAATGCTCGGGACCTGGGGTTTTCTGGATAACCGATCTTTCTGTAATTTGGATCGTCATAATTTCAGTTTACTAGAAAATCATGTAAACATTAAATGAACCCAACAGGCTGGTTTTGCTTCCAATAAGGATTCATTATAACTTAGTTGGGATCAAGTAAAAGGTAGTGTTTTATTATTACAGAGAAAAAGAAAAATAAGAAAATTAAACATTTGGATTATTTGAATAAAATGAAGACTGTAGGAGACAGCTATTCCGTAATTCAGATCATTTTAGATAATGGGTTTCTGGATAATGGATCCCATACCTGTACCTTATTAGTGTGTAGCATTTCTTTAGTGTGCTGTGGGTGGCTTTTTGCTCTATTCATTTATTTTAGCCACGTAGTTATTTTGTATGAGAAATGGTTTGCATGCCATTTGCAGTTATACAGCACCATCTGCTGGGCATCTCTTTCAGCACAATAGTTCTTTTATTTGCTTAAATCACCTGTCAACTGTCATCCTTTAAACAAGTGTAAGCCATGCGCTCTCTGTGAAGGGCAGGATTATAATTAAATATACTCCCGGTGTTTCGGGTTAGTCTGGAAAAATTCCATGCTACTGGCGGGGGAGACAGGGGAAGACGATACTTATAAGCATAGTGATCCCCCTTATGTGAACCAAAAGATACTAACATCCCAATATAACCATAATAGTAAATATTATATGAGTTATAAATTAGGTTTTTATATAATGGCATAAAACATTCAGATGAGCCCCTAGGCAAGGTAGTGATTTGAGCCCACCTTCACTTTTATATATACACATATATTTTAGCTATAGTTTAAAGCAGCCAACCGGAATGTGCCCTCTGTTGTCATAAAAGGGTCTCCTAGTTCAGGTCAGTACCTAGCTTGGATAGGTCCCTTACCTGCAGCCTATGAAATCTTCTACCTTCTTAATTTCAAACTCACCCCCATACACCTAATATTTATCAGATACCTCAGTTTGACCCTCTACCATGTCATTATTCCACTCCATGTGTCAATGCTCATTGGCCAGTTAAGTCACAGTATTTCTTCATTGTTTCTTGTGCCCATGGAGCCCTTTGGGTTGTAGGACACTGTAGCAGCTGGAATGTCTGTGATGGCGGCTAGGCAACTTGTAGCTCTCTAGATGATGTTGAAACAACTCCAGCAATCCAAACAGCCTTTAGCTTCTGGAGAAATGGGGGACATTCATAGTGGGGTATCCAGTGTCAGCTGACCCTGGGCCTAATGTTGTGCATCCTGTGCCCCCCTATAGACTTGTGCCATCCTGGCACACACACAAAAAATACCCTGCACATACTATTCGTTTATTATGATTCTGTCGGAATTGCACCACCTACACCACCTACACCCTTACACCACTGGACATTTATTTAGAGGAAAACTAAAATATAACCAAAGAAGTAACTAGAAATGTTGTACATTATGTGTTGTGCTTCTGTACCAGCCCAAGGCTTCTGCTGATTCACTGCACATGCTCTGTGCTGCTGTCACTTACTGAGCTTAGGGACCCACTCACAATATACAGTACACTTAAAATAGAAATGTCACAATATAAGGCTGATTAGTAATTAATACATATAATTACTACATGGCAGCACAGAAACCAGTGCAATTAGCATCAGAATTTAATAATCAGCCCTGTAGCATCAGCTTATATTACAGGCTAACCTGATTTTCTGCTTTTTTCTGCTTAGTTTCTGCTCAGAGCCCACTGAGCATGTGAGTGTCACAGACACTTTCCAAGATGGTGACCCCCTGTGACAAGTTTGAAGTCCTGGATCATTGCTGCTACTGACAAGCTGAAACTTTAGGCTGGTGCAATAAGTTTAGTATATAAAATATGACATTATTAGCCAATTTATTTCTAGGGTTTAGCTTTTTTATTCTATTTAGTCTATTTTTTGTCAATATAATGCAATGAAGGTCCATTTTCTGTGGGATTGTGACACGGTACAGCAACAGCGGTAGACTAAAATCTTGGCACCCCTGGTAAATTCTTCTCCTACTTTGTGGTGAAACTTTTATGTAAATAACTCAGCACCATGATGCAACTATTAGGCAAGTCTTCTCTTTGTGCTACACCTGCTCTAAAGGCTCCGCCAATATTTCATTATCATTTTAGACTCATGAAATGTGTTTGCAGAGCTTTAGCCTTAGCAAGGTGTGGGGACTTTGCTGTGTCAGGTATTGGCATGTAAGCTCATGGGCAGATTTATGGCCTATATCTCTGTGCCTCTATCTTGTGCTTTCACTTCAGATGGAATTAATACCTTTCATTCAATGTACCCGGCTGACACAATTGATAAAGTGAGTAACTAGGCTGGCGCCATGTTGAACCAGAGAGGCGGCTAATGAAATTTCAAAGAGGAGAAGGCGTCTTGCCCAAGTCACCAGTTCCACTATCAGTTGTGCAAAGTGCAGGTGAGTGACCTGCTTAGGGCTGTGTGTTTGCCAACAAATATCTAAGTAAACATGGACCTTTCCTCCAAGCTGACATACACAGATGCTCCGAGCCTGCCAATGCTTTGTACTGGAACTGACTGTAATTTGTACAAATTGACATCATTACTGTACATGAGAAGAGATAACGCTCATCAGATGTCTTACCCATTACACACTTTTGACTAGAGGAAACAGAAAGGTTGTGCCGCTGATATTTTGCATATTTTACAACTAAATGCTACATTACACAATTATATTGTTATTATCAGCAGTCTGAAGTACTGTTGATGATCAAAAGCTATAACGAATAAGGGAAAGTTGTGCTCACCACTATGAGGTGCAATGAGGTTGTTCCTACAAAATTCATACAGACAAATACAAGAGTCCTCTGCACTCAACCCATTATCATTATATTAAGGACATTGAAACAGTTTGTGCCTTAAGCTCCATGTTGTAGTTCCCACCCTTCCCAGCTATAGTCAGGTGATCCCACTGGTGTCTAATAAAAGGGCAGCCAACTTTGGGAGTTTTACTTTGAAAGCAGCAAGTAAGTTGCAGGTAAAACTTAGTCCCTTTGGAAAATGTATAATGAAGCAATAGAATTCTTAATGAATCAGATAAAATTGAGCATAGGACTGGCCAGATATGGGATGACTTTGACGTAGTTGGCCAGCTTAAATATATTGCAATATATAGACAAAAAATCCTTTTTTTTGTTTAAAGGGTAAGGTATTTTTTAGTAGCTGTATGCACAAAGTTTGCCAAAGGAAAATGGACGGCACTCCACTTGAAGAGGAAAAAGGTACTTTATTACAAGCTAAAAATAGGGATCAAAGGCCTTTGATCCCTATTTTTAGCTTGTAATAAAGTACCTTTTTCCTCTTCAAGTGGAGTGCCGTCCATTTTCCTTTGGCAATGTTTGAATCAAGCGGTGGGGACGCTGCGGATTGAGCACCCCTGAAGAAGGATAGGAGCTGTTACAGGAGGGGAGGCTGAGCGGTCTCCTAGGAGCGGTGAGGTGTATGCACAAAGTACCTCAATGTCCTTAATATATTCATAATGGGTTGAGTGCAGAGGACTCTTGTATTCGTCTAGACCAGTGATCCGCAACATGTTGCTCCCCAACCCCTTGCATGTTGCTCTCAGTAGGGGCTTATTTTTGAATTCCAAACTGGAAAGCAGATTTTAATTGCATATAAACCAGGTATACCACCAAGTAAAGCCCTTATTTGGCTTCCCCAGGGACTTTTTCATGCTTGTGTTGCTCCCCAACTCTTTTACATTTGTATGTGGCTCATGATTAAAAAAAGTTGGGGACCCCTGATCTACATGATCAAAAGCTGCAATATTATTATTATTACATTATGTCAACATAACAGCGGCACCTATATAAGTATCCCGGCTATTGATCACTTATTGGTCATCAAAATAAGAACTAGCGGGAGCGAAGTTAACACTAAGCTATGGAGCTGCCCTCCAGAGGTGCTTGAGGCAGAACTAGACTAGTTGCAGTAAGTGAGGTTCACCTTTAAATAAACTTTAATATGTTCTAGAATGATCTATTCCAAGCCAATTTTCAAATGATGATTTTATTTTTCATAGTTTTTGAAAGGTTTGTGTCTCCCTCTTCTGCCTCTTTCTTGTTTTCAAATGGGGGTCACTAACCTCAGCAGCCAAAAACCCTTGCTCTGTGAGGCTACAATATTATTGTTATTTTTTAATACTTATATTTCTATGTGGGCTCTCTCCAATTCATATTCCAGTCTCTTGTTGAAACCGCTGCCTGGTTGCTAGGGTAAATAATTCCATAGCAACCAGGTAGCTGCTGAAATATCAAATTGGGAATTGTGAGGCAACTTCGGGCGACTTCGGAGAACGAATCGCCGCATGTGATTAGCGCCGGCGTTTTATCGTTTTAGCCGGCGCAGAGTCAGGGAAGGCGTTTGGGGAGATTAGTCGTCGCAAAGACGAGGCGATTAGTCGCCAGGCGACCAAATCTCCCCAAAATGCCCAGTGTGGCCTTACCCTTAGGGTGTTTTCTATTCTTTTGTTTTCCATTTAGTTTGAATAGTGGGGGCCATTACCCTAATCCGTAAAGATTTGCAATCAATATGTTTACACGTAGAGGGTGGCTGCAAGTAAAATTATCTATAGAAACACAATGTCAATATTACGAGTCAGCAAAGCTCACATTAATTATTAAGCTGGTGTCTGCTAACTGCCTTTTAATCGATCTTTAAATCAACACACTTTCTTGGAAATATCATTTAGAGGGAGATTTGATTTGCTGAAGACAAGGGAGCCGGTGCCATCGTCTGGGGGAAATGTTTAAAGATGGCGTTAAAAATGTGTTAAAACAGTATCTGTGACTGGTTAGAGAGAGTGATTTACACATGACTCCCCTGTCTAATTATGGTATAGTCTCCCCCGTGCTCGTACCAATGCTATTGGAACCCGCCTCACAATCTTAAAGGTGAACTTTATTTTTTTAGACAATGAAAATATCATTCACGGCAACTTTTTAATTTATATTCATTAAAAATGTTGTAACACTATTTATCAATGTAAATGCAAATGAAAGCAGTATCAGTCTGTGCACTACTAGTCTGACTCCTAATGGTACAACTACACGAGCGTCTTCAACACGATTCAGGCGGATCCGACACGGTGAGCCAAAAAGCAGGAATCAAGTCGGATGCGACGGAAAATAAGGTAAGAAATACTAATGTCGGATGGTGTTGCAGCGTTCATCTGATGCGACATGACTGTCAGGTGCAGATGCTGTGTCTGCATCCGACAGTTGTGTCGGATGAACGCTGCAACACCATCCGACATTGCTATAGCTTACCTTATTTTCCATTGTATCCAACTTGAAGCCTGCATTTTGGTGCACCGCGTCGGATCTGCCAGAATCACATTGAAGACGCTCGTGTAGTTGTACCCTAAAACAATGTAGCACAAGCAGGCTCATTAAAGGAAAACTATACCCCCCAAACAATGTGGGTCTCTATAAAAAGATATTGCATAAAACAGCTCATATGTAAAATCCTGCTTCATGTAAATAAACCATTTTCATAATAATATAATTTTCTAGTAGTATGTGCCATTGGGTAATCATAAATAGAAAATTGCCATTTTAAAAAATAAGGGCCGCCCCCTGGGATCGTAGGATTCACTGTACTCACAAACATACCAACAACCCATACATGTTAGGTCACATGAGCCAATTAACAGACAGAGATATGTCTTTTGCTTCCACACTTCTTCCTGTTACAGTTAGAGTTGTAGTATTTCTGGTCAGGTGATCTCTGAGGCAGCACACAGACCATCACAAAATGGTGGCTCAAGGCAAGAGATGTAAAAGGACAATATTTACTTAAATATATATTCCAGTTTGGTAAGATTCTTTAATATGCCACTTAATATGATATGAACTATCTGTTGCTTAAGTGTTCATTTTGGGGGTATAGTTTTCCTTTAACAGATCTAACTTCTGCGCCAATTGAGTCAAAGCCAGAGAAGAGTAAGGGAGTAGGCAGATACTGCTTTCAATTGCCAATTCCATTTCCAAATAACTGCAAAGCTCTAGAGCAGCTACAGACTGACATTGGGTTCAGACACTAACCCATGTGATTGGGGAGATAATGATGAATGAAGTCCTGGATACTTAAAGGGATTCTGTCTTGATTTTTATGGTGTAGTTTTTATTTCTAAATCACACTGTTTACACTTAAATAATTCACTCTACAATATAAAATTTAATTCCTGAACCAACCACTGTATTTTTTTTTAATTGTAATATTGATGTGTAAGCAGCCATCTTAGGTTTTTAGACCATTTTGCCTGGTCATGTGCTTTCAGAAAGGGCCAGCACTTTAGGATGGAACTGCTTTCGGCCAGGCTGTTGTTTCTCCTACTCAATGTAAGTGAATGTGTCCCAGTGGGACCTGGATTTTACTATTGAGTGCTGTTCTTAGATCTACCAGGGAGCTGTTATCTTGTGTTAGGGAGTTGCTATCTGGTTACATATCCATTGTTCTGTTGTTAGGCTGCTGGGAGGGAAGGGAGGAGGGTGATGTCACTGAAACTTGCAGTACAGCAGTAAACAGTGACTGAAGTTTATCAGAGCACAAGTCACATGACTGGGGGCTCCTGGGAAACTGACATATATCTAGCCCCATGTCAGATTTCAAAATTAAATATAAAAAAATATTTTATGCTCTTTTGAGAAATGGATTCAGTGCAGAAGTCTGCTGGAGCTGCACTATTAATTGATGCATTTAAAAAAAAAACATGTTTTCCCATGACAGTATCCCTTTGAAAATCTAATTCCTCTTCACTATAAATGATAACAAGAAAGGTCTCCGAAGTACTCAGAGTGAATCGTTGTCACCCTAATAACCCCAATAGGTAAGGGTTAGTTGACCTCTTTACTCTGTGTGGCCGTGCATTGAAATATAGCAATATTTTCCGTTAACCTTGCACTCTAGCTATGTATGTATTCTGCACCACCCCTGTGCCACTGGCTTTGCATAGGGGCTTCTGTCACACAGGCTAAGTGCCCAGGGTACAGGCTTGAGTAATGTGCAAGGTTACATGCAGGGGAAGAGAGAGAGAGAGTGTAATGGCATTCAGGGCCGGAAATAGGGGTAGGCAGTGTAGGCACGTGCCTAGGACGCAAATATGGGGTGGTGCCAGGCACATACCTGCTCTGTTGTCTACCCCATGTCCGATTCCCTCTCCCCGACTGTGTGTGGCATTTCCTCATGTGCTTGCGCTTCCGCACATGCGCGAGAGTGCAAATCAGCTGGTGCCGTGGCCGGCCAGTTTGCCTAGGGCGTCTGGCCTGGCCCTGGTGGCATTACTATAGAGGGAGCAGACCCCATGGACCTAGGGTGGCCCAGGGGAACAAGGACCCCAAAAGGGAGGTAACAGGTGACCCACAATTTCACATGTGACCCGTGACATACACAAAATACTGGATGCAATTTTAAGGACTATGCAAGTCACCAACAATGCTGCGCAGGACAGGACTGAGTCTCAGAAGTTATGGAACAGCTATAATAAATCTGGTTGAAGGATTTCGATACTGGGGATATGAGGAAGAGGTTTCATATACTCGTTTTAATAAAGAAGGGGAAAAGTAGTAGATGTCCAGCGTTGAATTTTGTAGATAGTAAGGTTCACTTACCAATATTGACAGGGGGTCCAGGTGCTCAAGCCCCAGACTTCAGCTTGGGGAGGCAGTTTTGCATATTTATGTTCAGTTGTAGGCTGCCACAAATCGGACTTCGCTCCAATATTTGATGCAGATAATAAGTAGTTTATTTAACAAAAAGAACCATCCCAAAGGATAGCCTTATGCGTTTCGTGCCTTGAGGTCATAGGCTGAAAGTATTCTGTAAAGCAAATTGGGGAATTTCATTGGGTGGGGGGGGGAATGGGTAAGACGCAAGAGGGAGGTGTGACAGGTGGGGACTTGCTTTGCATTTGCATTTTGGTCAAGCAATGCTTGATTCAGCGATTCAGTAATCTTTTAAACTGCAAAATCGGCACCAGGCCCCTCTACGCCAGTACCGGCACCGGCATCCTCATTCTTGTCCCAGTTTCAGTTTTTATCACAACACTGCCAGCCTGTTGCCTTTTTCTGACTGCTTGTTCTGTTTTCATTCCTGCAGTGATGCAAACGGTACATTTCAGGCACAATCTCAGAGCACCGTGATGTATAATGCACAGATTAAATATGTACAGATTAAATATGCAGGGGAGCTTCCTTGTGCATCAACACAAGTGCATTTCTCTTTCTCTAGCGTGTTCTTGTCTTGTTATTCAGTGACATCTTGTGGCCAGTGTGTGTGCTTACTCTGCTTTATTTTCAACCTGCAGTGGATAGCATGCCTACAATTAAAGGGCCAATAAACAACAAAAAAATATTAAGGGCTTATGTATACATTGAAATATATTGTAATGCTGCCTCGTGCTGCTAAAAACTCTGTGTTTGTTTTTGAAACACAAATACAGGTTGTTTTAGGCCAGACTGGCAATTTGTATATATTTGCAAAAGATAGAAGGGCTGCTGTTTGTTACAACCGAGGCCCATGCGTCCTCTTCCCAACCCTAGTTCCAACCCTGTTCAGAAATCTGAATGGGATTCAGCTTTTATTAACCACTGTGAACACTCTGTTAGAAAGCTAGCTACAATCCCAGCCATAAAGCATGACACTATTGCTGGTGAAAAGGAGAAGAGGAAGACTTAAACATTTTATTAGATTTCCCCATATAACCACAAAAGTGACTATGAGGCTCATGTACAAATGCAGCGCGGTGTGAGTGACTGAGTGGACATATTGGCACTTGGCACACATATGCGGAGGTGCAAGGAGCACGATTAAATGCATGTACCTTGCATGTAATGAATGGCATCAATAAACATTTGCATATGTTTTTGTGCAATCACATTTGCCTCTGTGTTTGTAAATGACCCTTATAACTTTTTTTTTTTGGTAAAACTGTAGTAAACATGTTCAGTTGTTTTTGGCATAAACACAAGCATATATGACTTCAGTGTCCCTTAAATTGAACTCAAGTTTGCTTGCTACAGTAGCATTGTCACATAATATACACTAGGGGTCTCTCTTTGCACATTGTGATGTTACAGGTAGAGGTAGATCTGTTTCTAGACAGTGAGGAGCCACAGAGAAAAACATTTCCAGTTAGGGGAAAGGCAACTGGCTTCATTGGATCACTTCTTCCACCCCCTACCAATTGTATACAATAGCTGGCAATAGACATTTAGATTTTAGCCTCATGTCCAACAAACGATAGTCCGTCACAATCTAGTCCTGCAGCCGGTGCTTGGGTTGTGGGTCTTGTCTATATTTCTTATCTTGTGTTATATTGTCTATATTTAACTCCTTTTAAATTTTTACAAAACGTTTTCTGTCTCCGCCACTTTTGATGATGTCACTTCCAGTTTGCATATATTCGATGTAGGAAAAGAGTCGCAAAACACCAGTATTTTCGCAGGTGGGGAGCTTGTCCCTTTTTATTGCCACCTCATGTGCATCAACGTTTCGGGGGGGGTTTACCCTCCCTTTTACTCTCCCTTTTACCCTCCCTTCATCAAGCGATAGTTGTTATGTTTTGGGTAGCCGAGTATGAGTAGAGTATAACAGTGCTTTAGTAGCAGGCATGACACAACAGTAAGCTTTCACTTTCACTTACAAGCTGTACAGAAAGTCCTGTGAATGCACAATACAAGTCCTGTGCACAGTGACACCCGCAGGCCATTTTTATAAACACCACATTAGTCATCGAATATATGCGATTGACTTGTGCTGACCGTCTAGAGGGATCTGCACCACCAAGCAGGGAACATAGGAGAGACAAGGAGGTGCGGCAATCCACAATATTGAACCTGTACTTCCAGTTTGCAGCAACAGCACTTACTGTTTAATGGTGGTCGGCAGGTTGTGGATAAGGCAGTTATGGACCAGGGTGAGGTCGGGTAGCAGATCCAAGTGGGTAAAAATTTGGGTTGCAGGTTCAGGTTCGGTCTCAAAAATTTGGTTCCGCGCAGGACTCTATAGCAAACTTCCGACCTGCCACTCAGGGGCGGATTTACATAGCGGGCACCCCTAGGCCTGCTGTCATTTGCCATACCCTCCCCTTTATGCGCGCAAATTTTCGGACAAATAGGGATTGGTGCATAGGAAGTTTAAAAAATGATTGTATCTCCTGAGCATCCCAGTGTTTCTGAACCAATATGGATGTGGTTGGGCAGCATGCCGCCCCCTAAAATCCTGCCGCCCTAGGCCTGAGCTTTGGTGCAGTGTCGGACTGGCCCACCGGGATACCAGGAAAACTCCCGATGGGCCCAGGTGTCGGTGGGCCCTCATGCTGCTAAACATTTGGCCTATTTCATGGCCATTCCCTATTTCTATGAGAACAAAGAGGCTAAATAATAATAGATTATAGTATGTAAAGAAAACAGAATAGGAGAATAGGGGTTGATTGAGGAGATGAAGACTAATAGTACTGAGAGTGGGCCCCTGGTCTAAGGTTTTATGGTGGGCCGCTGGTCTAAGGTATTTGGGTGGGCCCCTGGTGTCCCAGTCCGACACTGCTTTGGTGGCCTTTCCACACATCCGGGCCTGCTGGCTCTAACCATTCAGATTAAATAAAGTAGTAGAAGAACAAATTAGATGATGTTCTGTCCGTGACAGCAATCGTACAAAAGTTATGTCTGGCAAATAGTAGTGACAGTCACCCATTAATATAGTCAGATAGGCAATACATGCAGGGACATTATCGTTAGCTGACAGAAATCTTCTAGCTTGTCTGATTGACGAAACGACCTATCCCCATGGTACGAAAAATGTTGGGATGATCCAAACACGGTCCAAAAAACTATGGCCAGCTTAAGGCTTCGTGCTGTTATAAGCAAAGTAGTTCAGAGGCCATTTTTTACCCACAGTGCATTTTACTGCATTTTACCATTATTCTGGACTAGGATGTCTGAGGCCCACCAGAGCTGCTGCATGGGGGCCCCCACCCCAGTGTAACGATAGGCCCAGGGGCGAAAACAATGGATCATCTAGATCTGGCACAGCCCATTGATGGGAACCTCACGAAATAAACAAATCCTACAGAACATACCCAGCTTTAGGGGGAGCAGAGCTTGCAACTATAGGGGGGCCCTGAAAAAAACCCACAAAAACAGAGGGAGGATGAATGACAACTGAGATGGGAAAGGAAGCCAATCTTGTTAGTAGATATATGTAGAGTCTGCACTGAAACCAGACTAATTTTTCCTAGTGAAATTTGCTGTTCCCACACATTAATACACTGCCTTCAAGTCAGCCCATGTGAATTCCTCCCATTTATTTCCAGACATGTCAGTCACAGGGATTTTCGCTTGAGAATCAGCTTTCTGCATTACTGTGTATATATATTCTTGGCAGCAAATATGCAATCTGTGCTGTGCCAAGCTAACTGGTCATCTGCGCTGGGCCAAGCAGTGGGAGGGCAAATATTGTTAAAAGGCATAAAAATCTCTACAACCAACCTTGTCTGCTTAGTGTGGATGAAAACATGTGGCTGCTGTATTGGTTCCCATGTACATCAGCCCTATTCACATGCATGGCTGCATTACTACTTGGGTATGAGTTCCAGGTGGGCAAATAATAAAACATTTTTGAAAGTAAAGACCAATTAATGGTTAAAGTATTGGGTAAAACTCAATTTTCTTTTTATTATTACCATGTTTCATGTGACTTCGGTTTTGTGAACGCAAAAATTAGGGATGCACCAAATCCACTATTTTGGATTCCACAAACCCCGAATACTTCGCAAAAGATTCGGCTGAATAGAGAACCGAATCGGAATCCTAATTTGCAAATGGGAAGGGGAAAACATTTTTTAACTTCCTTGTTTTGTGACAAAAAGTCACATGATTTCCCTCCCATCCCTAATTTGCATAAGCAAATTAGGATTTGGATTCAATGCGGTCAGGCAGAAGGATTTGGCTAATTCCAAATCCTTCTGAAAAAGGCCGAATCCAGGCCGAATCATGAACTGAATACTGGATTCGGTGCATCCCTAGCAAAAATAATTGTACGTACATTTTCATACATGGAATTTTCCATAGGACATGGTGATCGGCTGAGCAATGAGGACCATAATACTTTACATTTTTAAAATGTAAGACTTGTTTACTTAAATAGCGCAAATGATCAGAGCATTTTATCAACAATTCAGCATTTCCCCCAGCATACCAGGGTATTTGCACAAAAAACTATGTGGCCCTTAATTAAGAAGGTAAGTAGAGACCTCTATTCTGGGATGGCAGTGGATGTGATTTACTTAGACTTTGCTAAAGCATTTGATACAGGGCCACACAAAAGGTTACTTGTTAAATTAAGGAATGTTGGCCTGGAACATAGTATTTGTACCTGGATAGAGAACTGGCTAAAAGATAGACTACAAAGAGTGGTGGTAAATGGAACATTTTCTAATTGGACCAGTGTTGTTAGTGGAGTACCGCAGGGCTCTGTACTAGGTCCCTTGCTTTTCAACTTGTTTATTAATGACCTGGAGGTGGGCATTGAAAGTACTGTTTCTATTTTTGCAGATGATACTAAATTGTGCAGAACTATAGGTTCCATGCAGGATGCTGCCACTTTGCAGAGTGATTTGTCTAAGTTGGAAAACTGGGCAGCAAACTGGAAAATGAGGTTCAATGTTGGTAAATGCAAGGTTATGCACTTTGGCAAAAATAATATAAATGCAAGTTATACACTAAATGGCAGTGTGTTGGGAGTTTCCTTCAATGAGAAGGATCTAGGGGTTTTTGTAGATCACAAGTTGTCTAATTCCAGGCAGTGTCATTCTGTGGCTTTTGGCAGAGAGCCCAGAATACATGGTGCACTTAGATACATTTGTAACAATTTACGATAAGCAAAGCAACAATTGTAACTATTTAAGATAAGCAGGTCTCTTGGGGAAACTGACTTGCAGCTTAAAGGGATCCTGTCATCGGAAAACATGTTTTTTTCAAAACACATCAGTTAATAGTGCTACTCCAGCAGAATTCTGCACTGAAATCCATTTCTCAAAAGAGCAAACAGATTTTTTTAAATTCAATTTTGAAATCTGACATGGGGCTAGACATTTTGTCAATTTCCCAGCTGCCCCCAGTCATGTGACTTGTGCCTGCACTTTAGGAGAGAAATGCTTTCTGGCAGGCTGCTGTTTTTCCTTCTCAATGTAACTGAAGGAGTCTCAGTGGGACATGGGTTTTTACTATTGAGTCTTGTTCTTAGATCTACCAGGCAGCTGTTATCTTGTGTTAGGGAGCTGCTATCTGGTTACCTTCCCATTGTTCTTTTGTTTGGCTGCTGAGGGGGGGGAGGGAGAGAGGTGATATCATTCTAACTTGCAGTACAGCAGTAAAGAGTGATTGAAGTTTATCAGAGCACAAGTCACATGACTTGGGGCAGCTGGGAAATTGACAATATGTCTAGCTCCATGTCAGATTTCAAAACTGATTATAAAAAAATCTGTTTGCTCTTTTGAGAAATGGAATTCAGTGCAGAATTCTGCTGGAGCAGCACTATTAACTGATTCATTTAGAATTTTTTTTTCCCATGACAGTATCCCTTTAAAGGGCAATTCACCTTCATTAGCAAAACTGTATTAACACATAAAAATCAAAGAAATGTGTTCAAACTTTCATAACCTGCCACATTTTTTTAAATGAATATGGTAATTGTGGGGCACAATAATGTCGACATCCCCTGTGCGGCAAATCTTTTTGTCCCTCTTTCTATTTCCAAAATGTTGGGAGGTATGATAAAGCTGTTCTAGTTCTGATAAACCTCTGTTAATGCCCCAGTAATAAGCAAAACACCAAGGATTTCTTTGCCTCTGGCTATAACTAAGATAGGTATATGTAGAGCTTATTCCCACTTCATAATAGACTGCTGCTTTGAAAATACTGACTACAAAGAGGAAACGGAGGAGCTTGTACACTGGGAATTCTCTACCTTGCAAGAACAAAACATGGAGTAGCTTCATTTTCCCCTTCAAACTCTAAAGATACAGAGATGTGTCGTTTCACACCAGTTTGGGAATGCAGGATGAACCCTGGAATCTCCTGGAGTTGATCCAGTTCATACTAAGGGGAATTGCATAGCACCTTCTATGAAATCAGTTAGCATTTCTAGCCAGGGCCGGATTTAAGTAGTGGGCGCCCCTAGGCCCACCGCTGTTCGTCGCCCCTGTCCCCTTCCCTTTATTCATGGAAATTTTCATCATCTGGACCGGAGCAATGGGGATTGGTGCATGGGAATTTAAAGAATAATTGTATCTCCAGCGCATCCCCAGTTTTTTTGAACCAATGTGGGTGTGGTTGGGCAGCATACCGCCCCCCTAAAATCCTGCCGCCCTAGGCCCGGGCCTAGGTGGCCTTTCCACAAATCCGGGCCTGTTTCTAGAGACACTGGCATTGTGAATACTCAGGGTCGGACTGGCCCATTGGGGGCCCATTGCACGCCAGGCCACATTTCATTTTTTATAGGGTCAGATGATAGGGGAGCAGGTTTTTTCCCAGTCCAGCACTGTGGATACTTTGGACTGTGGATACTTACACTCCAGGCATTCTATACATGTAGCGCTATAGTAAATTGAGTAAATTAAATGCAACATTCTCTATCTATAGGCTTCACCCCTATACTGTGCTCCGGATGAGACCTTAATTATTCAGGGGTAAGCCCTCGCAAACGGTGTGGAGGCAGGGTGTAGTACAACTGCAATTTGGTGCAGGGGACAAGTGGTTCTTATAACTTAACCAGAGAATATATTTATTGAACAGGATAATCCACACAGGAGTGTACATATAGAGCAAACAGGAGTAAACAGCATTTATTCAACATGAGAAGTGGTTTCTAGGTTGTGTATTTCATTGCATCTTTGTAGTCACTAAGTGCTTTACTTTAGCTTTCCCGTTAATGCTTTTTCATTATCTTCAGCCAAGCAAGATAATTCCCTTAGATTTTCTGCTCATTGCCCAAAAACACAGTGTCAATGATTCATTGCATGAAGGGATTTCTCTTTGTTTTCTTTATATCTATATATATATATATTTTTTTATTTTGGTATCAGTGATGCGGGCAGTAGTGAGTAATGCAGCAGATTGTGACAAAAGGACCATTTTCAGCTGTATATAAATGGTATAAAAATTCATGTTGGAGTTCTGCCCATGACTATATAAAGGTACAAAGTGGCAGGGCTATTTATACAGATCATGGAACTCTGCGGTGATTTACAATATCCAGTATCCAGTATCAAAGGAAAAGGTGATCTCAGGTCAAATAACACAGATTAAGCTAAGGGGGGGGGGGAAAAAACACACTGTGTATACTGATTGATTTCCTGCCCAATTCATTATAGCAAAATTCCATAATAAATCAAATATAACTTTTATTATAAAGCTTAGTTATTAAAAATGTATTAGAACTATAGGGCAATCAATCTAGATGCAGACATACACACTAGACAAATGAAAAACATTGCCAATTGTTTCGGCTGTATCCACTATTTTGGATTTGGCCGAACCCCCGAAACCTTTGCGAAAGATTCGGCCGAATACCGAACCGAATCGGAATCCTAATTTGCATATGCAAATTAGGGACGGGAAGGGGAAAAAACTTTTTACTTCCTTGATTTGTGACAAAAAGTCATGCGATTTTTCTCCCCATGCCTCATTTGCATATGCAAATTCGGATTTGGATTCAGTTCGGCCGAGCAGAAGGATTCTGCCGAATCCTGCTGAAAAAGGCAGAATCCTGGCCGAATTCCGAATCGAATCCTGGATTCGGTGCATCCCTAGTTCCGATGCATTATAGTATATGTATTTATGTACTGTATATAATATATATACGAATACGTATATGAGCGTATTGAGGAAGCACCTGGCACTTTAAAATGGTGAATGGAGTGCGGGAGGCTTTGGACTGTATTTATCCTACCAAGTGTTCTGTGGCATGATACTATATGTGGAATTTGCACAGTATTTACCCACCATGTGTTATTTATATAGTGTATATGGCACAGTAGCACGGTATTAATATTATAGTTTATATGGTATTGACACTGTCATGCATTCCAAGGGGAAATTTACTGTATATGAAATTGGCACTGTACTTATCCTGCCATGTGTACCCATTATATTATATGTGGGATTGGCCCTATATTTATCTTGCCATGTGTTCTGGGCTATAATACGTGGAATTGGTGTGGGATACTGTTAAGGAAGCTATAGATTTTTTTAGTGTTTTATTTTCCATATGTGGACAGCAGGTTACCTAGGCAGCTTAATAAATGTGGCTTAATAAAGTGATGTTAAAGGACACATATTGTGTGAAAAACAAGAAACCGCCAGTGCATTATACTCTTTTAAATGCAGAAGGACAGTGTTCTAAAAAGTAGAGTTTCGGGTTTATTTATTGATAATTTCTGCAAAAAAACCCATCCCGCCCATCTGTTCCCCATCCTGCTGCCTCCTTTCCCAAGCTGTGCAGGGGAGCCGGCAGCACTCAGCACACTGCACTGTAGAACAGGAACCAATCAGCAGCTAGGCTGACCTGAACTGAACTGAATCCTGTCATTGCTTGTGGGACTGCAGTGTTGTGATTGACTTTCCCCAACCCAAACCCTCATTTGAAACATGGACAGGGACCATAGCAGATCTATAGGGAGCTCCAATAATTGGGTCATTTTGAAGGATTATATTTTTAGCCCTAAGTTAAACAAGCTCTAAATATTATTAATTATTGCTTACAAGATACGGAGGGGTTTTTAGTTATTCTATCTGTCTCCTTTAAATAGTAAAAATTGAAAATTGGAAGACTGATGCAAAAACTTGACTTTACATGCACTCTTGCACAATACATATATACAGTAGATGTTAGCGGGCAGGTGAGTGTTTCCGGATAAGCAGTTTAGTGCACAGAATATTGCAAGGACAAGATAGGCTGAGAGATATTATATTGCCATAATAATCCAAGGATGAGCATGATCCACCAGCCAACTAACAGTACCTTGATCTTTCATAGAGTGTTTGTTATCCACTACGTTTGAACAACATTCAATAAGATCGATTTAGTGCATTTCCGGTCTAATTTCCTAGTATTTGAATAAATGAATTTTTTTTGACTAACGTAAGACCTGCGAGTGCGACTACTTTATATTGTTCAACTGCACACCACTCAGCTTAACAATTGACCCAGGTGCTACTCACAAATGATGTGTAAATGTAGATCCAAGTAGAGCGAATGCACACCTGGAACCTTTTTTAAAAATACATAGGGGCAAATTTACTAAAGGGCGAAGTGACTAACTTGGGCGAAAATTCGCAAGCGAAGTACGTAACTAGTAGCTAGTGAAGGAAATAGACTCTAGCTGTACTTCGCTCCCTAACGCCTGGTGGATTTGCGTTCTGGCGAATAGACGTAACTACGCAAATTCACTAAGATGCAGATTTTACTGAACGTTACCTCTTGCGCCAGACTTGCCTACGCCACCTCAGACCAGGCGAAGTGCAATAGAGTAGATAGGACTTCCTCATAAAATAGTTCCCAATAAGTCCCAAAAAACACTGGCGACTTTTCATTTTCAGGGTGATAGACTGAAAAATAGCGTAAAATTGTTTTGGGGTAACCAGCTTCCCCCCTACATTTCCTTACATATGGCACATAAACTATACAGTGGGCTCATGTGTAGGGCAATATAACAATATTTTATTGTATGAAGCTTTCCCAGGCTTGTGTAGTGTAATGTATTTGCTGCAACATATACGACCATTCAACTTTAATTTCCCCCCATATGCAAATTAGCCAACGCTAGCGCAACTTTGCTTCGCTTGGCGCAGTAACGCTACCGCAACCTCGCCAGCATTCGGCGCCCTGGACGCAACTTTGGATTTTATAGAATTAGCGTTGTCCTGGTGAATTTATAAGTGTTGTGCTGTGAGCGAAGCCATCGCTGGGGAATTTTCTGAGATTAGTGAATTTGCCCCATAATGTTTATTTAGAAAAAAATTAAAACAGGCCTGTTTTAAACTTTTTCTATATAAACATTATGTTTTTTAAAAAAGGTTCCCGGTGTGCACTCGCACTAACTTAGATATATATATGACATGGGAAAGCTTCTGGATGCTGTCACACTAATAATAGATTCCTGTAAATAAAATGTAGAGTGTATAATATAATAGTGTATAATAGAAGCTTTTTCCTTATGTGAGAACAAAGGGAAGTTTAAGGGGCATTATCAGTAAAGTGTGCCAGATTATGATGATAAAGGCAAACATTGGCACTGAAGGTCACACAGAGAGAGTTGCTAAGGACCAGACAAGGCAGTAACTGCGCTGAAGCACAAGAAGCAGTTCAAGGTTCCAGAACTTGTCATATTTCTTTCTAACACCTCCACATCCCATCTACTTCTCTCATCCTGAATAATTTGCTGTGTTTTGTAGCAATTACTTGGCAATGTGTTGGAACACATGAAAAACTCCTGAACTCATTCTAATTCAGAAAATACATTAGCAGACATCTCGCTCAGTAGTGTGCTCCGGTGCGTGACTCACGCCTCTGACGTAAAACACACTATAGTAATGTGTGATAAACAGCAAACACTTTCCTCCTGCTTTACTTGCCAACTTATCAGCCCTTAAATGGAACCTACTTCCATTAAAGCAAAACAAACTGCCAGCAACGGGGTATCAGTCTTAAAAATAATCTACTCTCCTGATTTATGTCACCTTTCTATTCTTTCCATAACTGGGACTCTCTGTATAAAAAAAATGTTTCAATGGCTGGGAGGGGATAGTGCGACCCTTGTGTTTCATGCAGATAACACTGTACAGGTTTAAAGGTAAAAAAGAGAAAGGGGAGAAGCAGCTAGTGTAAATAATGCATCCATTGTTACTCTAATCTGTATGAGCCAAGAGGTGGGAGAGCTTCATTTGTCACACTATTGATCCATAGCTGATCATAAGGAATAGATCCTAACCTTAAGGAATTGTTCACCCTAGTGTTGGGATTTGTAGCTGCTGTATGTTTCATTGTTTCCTATTGTCATAATAGATAAAATCAGATGAGAGTGCTCATAGAAGCCCCAAGCATTTGCATCTATAGACTTGCCTTAATATTACACGGTTAATATAGACTGCAGCTTTGGATGCGTTACAACCCAGGCACATGCATCACAGAAAAGGGAGTTGCTGGACCAGTGCAAAATATGCCCCTCGTTACAAGCAAAGGTACTGTATTATTGGTGTTATTGGGGAGTGCCAAAAGCATCGAACTTGGGGTCCAGGGCCCACCAGGGCTGCAGCCTCATGGGAGATGTGGGGAGAACATACACACTTCTTGCAGCTATTGTTTGGCTGGAATCAAACCGAGAAGTAAGATGCTGGACAGTGGGAAAACCACAAATTCTTCAGATTATTGTACGAAACCCAGCCCAGATCATGATACCTTCCAATTGTAAACGGGACATATTAGGACTTCTACATGACCTCGGCAGATTTGAGATTGAGTACTTTTTTATTCGAACTTTTACAAGCATCAGGTTTTAATAAATCACAAAATATTCTAGTTTTTTTTCCCCTCTGAAAAAATTGTGTTTTCCGCTTTAAAGGAGAAGGAAAGGCTTCGTATACTTAGGGGTGCCAAATGTTGAAACCCGGGCCGTTGCTCCTATCAGCAGAAAACTGCACCAGCCCGTGGTTATACCAGTGAGCACCATGGAGCAATCCTCTTCCGTCTTCTTCTTTCTTCAAAGTTTCCAGGGCAAATGCATGCGCAGTGAACAAAATAGGCGACTTTTTAGTTAAAGTTCGGATTTTCCTTCTACTCCGCATGCGCAGCCGCATAAAGGAAAGAGGAAGACGGAAGAGGATCGCTCAGTGGTGCTCACTGGTATAACCCTGGGCCAGTGCAGTTTTCTGCTGATAGGAGCACCGGACCGGGGTTACAGGTAACTATATACAATCACTTGGGGGTGCCTAACATACTGTATGGCACCCAAAGTGGAAGAAGACTTTCCTACTACTTTAAAACTGCAACCAGAAAAAATGGGACTTAATTAAATAATCCACTCTATGTTGATACAGTACATGTAAAGTAATGCACCTGCAATGCAAAAATATCCAAGCCACTTATAGCCTTAATGGGACTGCACTAGGCAAATCCATAATGGAAAAGGACCTTGGAGTCCTTGCCGAAAAATGTATCTCATCACTACTTGTAGATGATAAACTTGGCTGTAGCAAGCAATGCCAGTCTGCAGTTGCAAGGGCAAATAAGGTCTTGAGCTGTATTAAAAGGTGCATAGAGTCACGGGGGAGGGGTCATTCTTCCACTGTATAGAGCACTTGTAAGGCCCCATCTAGAATATGCCGTACAGTTTTGGTCTCCATCACTCAAACAGGACATTATTGTATTCGAGAGGCTACAGAGAAGGGCAACTAAGTTGGTAAAAGGTATGGGAAATCTTAGCTATGAGGAAAGACTGGCCAAATTGGGGATGTTCACGTTGGAGAAGAGGTGCTTAAGGGGTGATATGATGACTATGTATAAATATATAAGGGGATCATATAATAATCTCTCTAATGCTTTATTTACCAGTAGGTCTTTCCAGCTGACACAAGGTCACCCATTCCGATTAGAAGAAAAGAGGTTCCGCCTAAATATTCGGAAGGGGTTTTTTTACAGTGAGAGCTGTGAAGATGTGGAATTCTCTCCCTGAATCAGTTGTACAGGCTGATACATTAGATAGCTTTAAGAAGGGGTTGAATTATGTTTAGCAAGTAAGGGAATACATGGTTATGGGAAATAGCTCATGGTCCAAGTTGATCAAGGGACTAGTCTACTAGTTTTATATTTGTCACAAATGACTCCCAAACTGGACCTGATCCATGCAACTGATTGTCTAGTGTGCCATTGTGATACACAGGCAGGTGGTAACAGGTGCTGGTGCATTTTGTCCAACCCCGGAGGGCAGCAGTTGACATTAGACCCCATGTGCCAGGAGCCAAAGTTCTCCCGACAAAGCCTTTGAGGGATGATATATGTGAAGCACAGCATGGTGTCCCCCTCACCCCAGACCTCCTCCTGACTATACTCTATGGACATATACCGGTAGCTATACTGTGGTTATGTATTCTTCTGAATTGATGCAGTAAGGGCAGAGACATACTCTTGCTATTTTGGGAGATTAGCCTCCCAGCGACAAATGGCTTCTTCTTTGGGCAACTAATCACCCCTAACTGCCTTCCCGTCGGCATGAATGTAAATCGCTGGCGGGATGGCACTCGGAACGCTTCTTTTTCCGAAGTCGATGGAAGTTGCCTCACTGGGGGATTTTCAGTGAACATGGTCAGATGAGATTTTTGATATTGCATTTACATCTGGAACAAAACAACCGTGAGATTGTTTATCCGAAATTTAATTTAAGATGGTCATTTTTGGGAGGTGCAGGTGGTTGCAGGATTTGGGGGATGCATGCATTTATGTTTTTAAATGTTTTTAACTTATGAGTCCGATTCACACATAGTCATTTTTGTTTTTTGAATTTGCTTCAGCACAGAGACCACCTAAAAAAGCCTTCACAGATAGCAGTAAAGGCTGCTATATACAGAAACTCCACTGGAGTTCTCTATTAGTTCCAAACAGATAATAATAGGGAATGGAAGTGTGATTTCCTATCTACTAAAGCATTGCAGTTAGTCTGCAGCCAGATAAGTTAAGACTTAGTTCCACGCCTAATAAGGACATTTCTGAAACATATAAAAACACAAGAAGGGTGAGTTCAGCTTGGTTCCGGGGAAACAGTTGCCAGGAATGCAGCTTCTATGAGGTTTCACACGGAGCCCCAGGGGAAAAAACGCTTTATGGCAATAAAAGATTATTTCATTAAAGGCAGACAAGAGCGTATTTTGCATTGTTATGCGCTATTATTCATAAATGAAAAGAAAGGAGTTCATTAAATTGGCTTTCTTTATTTGTCTGGATACAAGTTTGTTTTACGAAAGAAAGGAAGGAAGGAAGGAAGGAAGGAAGGAAGGAAGGAAGGAAGGAAGGAAGGAAGGAAGGAAGGAAGGAAGGAAGGAAGGAAGGAAGGACGGGAAGGAAATCTGTGTCATATTGAAATCCAAAAAACTTCAGAAACGTGACCTGTTTTGCAAACATGTATGGAAATTGTTTATCAGTCTGGTACCCACTGGACTGGACCCTCTAGACTCGGGGTCCCTCACCTTTCTTACCCTTGAGCCACATTTTAAAAAGAGTTGGGGAGCCAAATAAGGACTGTCCCCTATGTGGACTGGCAGCCTACAGGAGGATCTGTTTGGCAGAACATGTGGTTTTTACACCAAAACTTGCCTCAAGCCTGGAATAGCTTAGAAAAATATTATATATTATTTATGTGAGCAATATGTCGCTCAAGAGTCACTAGTTGGGGGTAAACTGCTCTGGACTCCTGTACCTCACAGAAGCTGTAGGGACTACTTCCTTTACTCTCACGCTCCTGGTAATAGATACAGAAATGGACTACCCAGAATCCTCACTATTTAGAATGGAATTGAGAATGTGACTCTTCTCAAATATTAGTGTGTGGGTCTCTTCTGCCATACAGGAGCTGTCTCTGTATTAGTTACTATTTTACTGCAGATCATCAAGAATATCAAGTATTGGGAGTCACTTATAGCCATATTGGAAGAAAACTGACACTTTGGTTTTCCTATGGCAAGGAGGGAAGATAATATAGTGTGGCATGAATTCGATTTTTTTTTTTTAAAAAATGGACAAGTTTCAATGGATCATATGACACAGACAACATCACAAAGTATATTTACATATATTTACAGGTCATTCAGTGTAGTTGTGTATTATAATGATTACCATTATAGGGACATGAGGTGTTGCTTTAAGGTGCTGTCCCTAAATAAAAGTTATGATAATGTACTAACTACCACTGACGTTCATTAAAGCTGCCCAGTCCTTTTTTTCACGGAAAGCAGCCTGATAAGAACCAGGAAAGGGAATTATTAGAGAAGTTGTGCTGCCGTTCTTCTTAGTTTTACCTCTGGCCATGTTAATTTGGAATCCACTTCATGATATCTTTTATTGTAGGTTCCAAAGTGCCTAATACTTTTTTTCTTTTTGTTCTGCTCTTGCCCAGAAGCCTTTTTCTATTATTCCTCTTGTGTCAAAAAACACACATCTATGACGTACATCGTAAAAACTCATTCCTGCTACTTTTTGTGCTTATGTTTTATTGCTTTTTATGATATTTAAATTGGCAAACAATTATACTGCCTGCTGCCAGAGAGCATTCACACACAAAAAATGTTTTTTAAGGAATTTCACACTTATCAACTGCTACAGAGAAACAGCCACAAGTCGGTTATCAAAGAAATACGGAACAGTCAAGTATTACCTTCCACAGTGCTAAGCCACACAGGGGCGGATTTAAAAAATGATGCTCTGATAGGCCAGTAAAGGAAGCCCCCCCCAACCCATGCGCACTCACCCATTCCGCTTACAGACATCACCCCACTTTTTCTCCAGAAACCTGTCCCCTGGAAGCAGCATTGTGGACTGGTGCAGTTGGGAGATTCAAATACCTTTGGTTCTGTTCTCCTTTCTTTTACTGTCTGGAGGTAACGGAACAACATGCTGCCATAGGCCCTTTGTTACCTTCCCACAGATCTGGGCCTGAAGCCCCACATACCCCCTAAAGGTGGCCTTTCTGATTTAACTTGTTCTGTCCGAGTCTGCAGCTTATCTGCCATATCTGACCAATATTTAGCTGAAAATCAGCCAGATTTTCCATCGGCTTGTTGATGTGACCCTCACCCCAATGGCCTTTATCCCTGTCCAGGGCCAACAATAAGATCAGCCTAATATTTGCCGCCTCAATGTGGTAGAACACTGGGGAAAAACCTGGGCCCTGCCAACCCTCCCTTTACAAACCTGACTGCAATGAAGACTACAAGGTATGCATGGCGAGGTTGGGGTTTGCAGCATCCGCAAAGAACCTCACAACTGTGGCAAGGGCCCCAGGGGTGGGTGTGGGGACCCCTGAGGTGGTAGCCCCGGTGAACCCTGCACCCCCCAGTCTGAAGCTGTGCAGGCATGAATTATGCATTGTGCCCAACACTGCTGCATCCTGTTACATTTACCAAGCTTGATCAGCTGCCAATTCTACCTTCTCAAACATTGTACTCATACAGTAATGGTCATGTTCCAAGACAGTGTTTGCCCCCATGGAGAAATTAGCTGCCTTCTTCTGTATAAAGTGTTCTACTGAAAGTCTCTTAACATCCTTACTCAACACAATTCTACAGCCAGACCCATTTCTTATTTTGCCTCCACTTCCTTCACTTATATTAAGCATTGTGTTGAGTGAATGTGAACCTTAGTGCTGTCATCAATTGACTGATGCCATTACTGTGCTACTTCCATCATAACTTGATTATTAAATACCCTTTGTTTATTTGTGTTAATAAAGGAGCCATTTATATCTAAACATGAGTGGTTCATCTAGAGATGCTAAATGTTCCATTGTAAATGTTCAGTGAATTCCATGGCTCACCATTTAACAGGTAAGAACCATATCATTAGATATAATATTACGCTGGATATGTTGTGTTGTAAATGTTATAAAAGACCCGGAGAAAACATTTAAACATTGAGAACACAAATACTATCGTGTGGCATGGACACAATTAAGAGACATTTGCTCCAAAGAACGTAAATCTAATTGTGTTCATGCAGCCTAATATAGAATCACTATGTCTAAACTATTTGATATGAACTGAGAAAGAATGGACTACAAAGCAAACTATTTAATAAAAGCAAGTGTCAACACAGTTTGAATGTTACCCCAGCCATTATCTACAAGGAAACCCTACTGCCATTTCTCAGCCCAAATGACAATTGTGTCCACCTCAAGCTGTCTGGAAAATCCTTAGGCAAGGACCACTCAAGGCTATAAATGAGGCCTTCTCCAGAAGGATCAAGGGGCCCTAGTGTGATCCAGTCATTAGAATGATGCCCATAGCCTTTATCTACAACAAAACCATAATACAATTTTTATAATCAAGTAAAAATCATATATATCAGCCATGAAGTAAGTCCAACTAAAGTGGCATCAGTTTGTGTTACCAGTTTATACTGAGGTTAAGTAAGTCATATATAAATTAACACTGGTGGCTGACTTGGTCACTCCTCATCACCTTTTTGGCCTGTGTATTAGGCTAAGAAAAATGACAACCCTGACCAACAGCTGATTAGGGTTTGGTCATATATTAATTAGGTTGACTGTTGGGCAAGCACCCCATCAGCCCATTGATATGATCCTCTTCCAAATGGTCTGCAAGTGGCCTCTGTCTGTCCTTAAATGGATTCTGACATGATTTTTATGGTGTAGTGTTTATTTTTAAATTACACTGTTTACACTGCAAATAATTCATATTATATTCCTGAACCAACAATTTTTTATAGCTGTAATATTGATGTGTAGGCAGTCATCTCTGGTCATTGTGCCTGATCCTGTGCTTTCAGCAAGAACAAGCACTTCACAATGGAACTAATTTCAGATAAGCTATTGTTTCTCATACAATAGCTGGAGTCATGGTGGGACTTGGATTTTTACTATTGAGTATGTTTCTCATATTTACCAGGGATCTATGATCTTGTGTCAGCGAACTGTTATCACGTTACATTACCATTGTTCTGTTGATGGGCTGCTGGGGGGGAAGGAAGGTGGGTGACCTCACTGCAACTTGAAGCTGACAACAAGTCTCGTCCCATGTTATATTTCAAAATTAAATATTAAAAAAAAATCTGTTTGCTCTTTTAAAAAATGAATTTCTGTTCAGAATTCTGCTGGAGGAGCACTGGAGCACTGGAGGAGCAAATCCCTTTAATACCATGTAAACCATTTTCACAGAATGCATTTATAGCATTAAAAGATTTGCACCAAACACAGGCTCTGGCAACGAGTGAGATGGTAGATTTATGGTGAACAATAGGAGGAGTCATGGTGGGGCTTGGATTTTTACTATTGAGTACTATTGAGTACAATTCTCATATCTACCAGGGAACTATGATCTTGTGTCAGGGAGCTGTTATCGTGTTACATTCCCATTGTTCTGTTGATGGGCTGCTGGGGGGGAAGGAAGGTGGATGACATCACTGCAACAAAGCAGTAAAGAGTGACTAAAGTTTATTAGAGCAACAGGAATATGACTGAGGTCACCTAGGAAACTGATAGCATGCACTTGCACCAGACACAGACTCTGGCAACCAGTGAGATGGTAGATATATGGTGAAAGGAAACTAAATGTGTGCTGCACACATATAAACCCAAACAGCTATTGTGCCAAGAATGTTTTATTGGGTTACTGCTTCAACATTTGCCTTTTCATTATGTATGTTCTGCAATATCATTAAGGGCACAGCCAACTGATCAGAGCTGTTAATAGAACATCCCAAGATAAGGAGATCTTACTCACCTCAGATGGTCACTGTGGGCACAGCAATAACATGCTATCACTGGACTGGACTGTGCAAAAATTTGTTCACCTTCTCCTCAGCCTTATGTCCAGATGCTCTTTTGCAATGTGTCCAAGCCACAGAATTTTCCATGATTAACAACATTAGCAAAACACTGAGAATGCTATGAGACACCGTACAGTCTGATGGACAGATTTGGAATAGATGCTGTTTTCTCCATGAAACTAAATGTGGTTCTCTGAATGTTGGCTGCACTCGGTGTGCCATTACAAGGAGCACAGTCTGTTCTTTGCCAGTGCCCATGTGACTTTCGGGTGTCTACACATGTTTAAGTTCGTATAGCTGTATGAATAAAGGCGTTCCTATAGAACAATCTGGGGGCAACATACTTATAACTCGAAAGTTGTTTTTCTGGAATTCATAATATTTTTATATAAATGTTCATTTATTTCAGAACCTGATACATTTGTTGGTATATAATTAATGTTTTTCTATATAATTTACATTTAGGTGCACCACTACTACCTTCTATACTCTTATTAAATGTGATATGGGCTTACGTCGTTGTAGGGCTGATCTTTCGAGAAACACAATGATCCTGTCACTACATTCCCAAGAAAAGGCAAACAGGAGCAAATTGGCATCAATAGGCAAGTGTCCAATGGAACTTGTGTGAGTGGGAAGTGAGCACGGGGGATGACCGGGCCAAGAACTGTTGCCTTGTAAACTGCTACCTACCCCTAATTCCAGCCCAGAACTGACAAAACCTTGGGTCCCTTGTGGCTTCATAATACTTTGACAACCAAACATTGCGTGTGCCATTATCCTTAGGTGTCACAATAAGACTGCTATAAATAATGGTTGGGTGGACTGGGACATTGAGCCTACATTGGGGGCCCACTGGGCTGAGACACTAAGGATCCTGCTCGCAACAATCAGGGCCTCACTTCTCCCAATGTCCCCTGCTCATGGGCATTGCTTCACCTCTTGTCCAGCCAACCTCCTTCCTTCCTTCCTTAAACTTTTAGGAGGCACCTTGTCTGGGGAGTTGACCTGGGCCTGCGGGACCCCTATGACTAAGTACCAGAGGGTGCGAAACGCCTAAGTTGGGTTATATGTGGTCAGTATGTACTATTTTTATGTGCTAACAATAACATATTTTTTTGACTTTTTACGATTAGTAGTTCACAGGATAATTTTGTTAAATGATTATCCAAGAGAGCCAGGGCCTACCTGGTTGTCTCCATGTCCCACAGAATAATGGTTTTGCTTTACCATAAATAGAATTATTCTGAAACCAACATTGTATCTATTGTTAAAATTAAAACGAAAAAATAATGCAGTCTGCAAGCCCTGTACGATGCGTGAGGAAGACATTAAGGGGCCGATTCACTAACTTCGAGTGAAGGATTCGAAGTCAAAAAACTTCGAATTTCGAAGTTTTTTTTGGGCTACTTCGACCATCGAATGGGCTACTTCGACTACGACTACAACTTCGAATCGAAGGATTCAAAGTAAAAATCGTTTGACTATTCGACCATTCGATAGTCGAAGTACTGTCTCTTTAAAAAAAACTTCGACCCCCTAGTTCGCCATCTAAAAGCTACCGAAGTCAATGTTAGCCTATGGGGAAGGTCCCCATAGGCTCGGCTAACTTTTTTTGATCGAAGGATATTCCTTCGATCGTTGGATTTAAATCCTTCGAATCGTTTGATTCGAAGGATTTAATCGTTCGATCGAAGGAATTATCGATCTAACTATCTGCGGTAAATCCTTCGACTTCGATATTTGAAGTCGAAGGATTTTAATTCCTAGTCGAAAAACGAGGGTTAATTAACCCTCTATATTCGACCCTTAGTGAATCGGCCCCTAAGAGTTAAATATTTTAATCCTGTTTTAGGATCTTAAAATTGTCAAGAGAAAATGCAGTGGAGATCCGGGGCCCTCCTGTGTCTGTATTGTGTCTGACTGCAGGAAATCATACCGTATATTTAAAGTCTTGGGGTGGGGCGAGTCAGTCTGGCAGCTGGATTGTGTTATTGTTGGGAAGCACATTCCATTTGTTTTTATGAAATCACAATAACAAATAGGGGGTTACGCCGATGATTGGATTAATTTAACAAATTAACATTCCGTAAAATCTCAGGCAACTAAACACTTCTAAATACTGGGGATTTGGCCACGGGGATACAGGAGTGTGCGTCAGTGCTAATTGCACAATGGAGAGACTCTGTCACATGATGTCCTTTTTCTATTTATCGTTTTATGCAGCTCAGAAGTAAAGTACAATGAAGCAGCACACTGGCCGATTCACAATCTGCTGTAAGTTTAGGGGGTATTGTTTGTGAAGATTCTCAATCATCCAGGTCATAGCATATCTGTAGAAATACTGTAAGTCAAATACAATGGAATTGTTGTTTTTTTTTTCTTGAAGATGTTTCACCAGTCATCCAAAAGAGAGATCTCTCTTGGGAATAAATACTCTGCAATGCACCTTGGCTTCTTATGATTTTGTGATTATTGCCTTTTTGGTGACTCTTCACAACTTAAAGGATAGGAAAGTCGTTTCACACTTGGGGGCAAATTGACGTACCTTCGAAGTTGCGCCAGCGTTGGCTTCGCGGCACTTCGCCAGCTGAAGTTTAGCCAGGGCGACACTAATTCACTAAAATACGAAGTTGCGCTCAAGTAGGCGAAAAGGTAGCAAAGTTGCGCTACCGTTAATTTGACAAGCAAATCGAAGTTACGCTAGCGATGCCTAATTTGCATACGGCGCCAAGTTTACAAAGTACAATGGACGAATGTGTAGCAGCAAATACATTACACTACACAAGCCTGGGAAAGCTTCATACAATAAATATGATTAAAAAAAAATAGTTGTTGTTTTGCCCTATACATGTGCCCACTGTATAGTTTATGTGCCATATGTTAGGAAAGGTAGGGGGGGAAGGAGGGTACCCCCAAAAAAATTACGATCTTTTTCAGCCTATCACCCTTAAAAAAGTAAAAGAAACCAGCGTTTTTTGGGACTTGGGAAAAATGTAAACTTTTTTTGAAGCAAGCCCTATGTACTCTATTGCACTTCGCCTGGTCTGATGTGGCGAAGGCAAGTCTGGCACAAGAGGTAACGTTCAGTAAAATGCGCAAGTTAGTGAATTAGTTACGTCCCTTCTCCATAACACAACTTCGCCTGGCTTAAGGGTGCGAAGAGAAGGTCCACTAGCGAATTTACGTCAGCACCCGTTAGAAAATCGGCAAAGTAATGAAATGACGTCACGCTGGGGAATTAGCTAGCGTTAGCCACTTCGTCCTTTAGTAAATTTGCTCCTTGGGGTGTCAAATGTTAGGCACCCCCAAGTGAATGTATTAACAACCTGAAACCCCAGGCCGGTGCTCCTATCGGCAGAAAACTGCATTGGCCCAGGGTTACTCCAGCAAGCACCGCGGAATCTATCCTCACCCGGCTTCTTCTTACTTCTCGCAGCTGTACATTAATGTGAAAAGCGAACTTTAACTAAAAAGTTGGCTTTTTCATTCCTCTGCACATGCGTTTGCCCCGGGAAATTTGAAGAAAGAAGAAGCCGGAAGAGGATCGCTCCATGGTGCTCGCAGTTTTCTACTGATAGGAGCAGGTTTCAGGTAAGTAAATACATTCACTTGGGGGTGCCTAACATTTCGCACTCCAAGGGGCAAATTTACTAAAGGGCGAAGTGGCTAACGCTAGTAAAACTTCCCCAGCGTGACGTCATTTCGTTACTTTGCCAATTTACTAACATTTGGCACCCCCAAGCGTGAAACGATTTTCCATCTCCTTTAAAGAAAAAGTAAAAACATACAGTAACCCTCTTTAGACACAAGCTTACTCAGTGTGGGTTATGTAGTGCATAAACACTATCTGAACTCCCAAATATATAAATGCTTTTACATAGACGTAACGGACTCCACAGATTAAAAGGAAACCATGATACTCTGACAAACCATTTTCCAGCCTCCCTTAGGCTCGAAATATCTTGTAACTCCTCCCATGTCTTGTTCCTGCCAGGCCCAGGCAGAGCAGCCAGCAACAATATATTTCAGTTCTGCCCTGGTTCATTGCTTCCCCTACCCAGTGCCGACCCATTGTTTTTCAACTGTACAAATCATCTTTTCTCAGCCCAGTCCGAATTGCCTCCTCCAGCAAGCACTGCCCAAAGTAGATTTAAGGTGGCCATACACGGAGAGATCCACTCATTTGGCGATGTTGCCAAACAAGCGGATCTCTCCCCGATATGCCCATCTTGAGGTGGGCAATATTGGGTTGATCCGATCGTTGGGCCCTACGATGGCCAACGGGCGGTCAGATCGCGGGACTGCATCAATGAACAGATGCGACCACGATCCGATGGGATTTTTAGTTCTGTCTGATTGACATCTGGTCGACTTTCGGCCAGATATCGATCGGGGAAGCCCCTCGGAGGGCCCCATACACGGGCCAATAAGCTGCCGACTTGGTCTGTCGGCAGCTTTTATCATCCTGTGTATGGCAAACTTTACTTCAACCTAAATGTTCAGATCTTGAGAGGAGATCCTTATTGTGTGTCTGTCTGCACTCCATCTGTTATCTTTCTGCTCAGAGTCAACACCCGACCCAGATCATAGTAAATAACATAGTAAGTAAGATTGAAAAAAGACACACGTCCAGTAGCGTCACTAGAGGGGCGGGCCCTGGTGCGTGATGCGCAGCCGGGCCCCGCCACCTCCGTACAGACGCATTTTCAGTGGTGCATGGGCTGCCGGGGGGGCCCTGAGGGGGTGCAGGCCCTGGCCCGCTCACACCCCCTGCTCCCCCAGTAGTTCCGCCACTGCAAACGTCCATCAAGTTCAACCTTTTAGTTTTTTTTTTTTATTTGCCTAACTGCTAGTTGATCCAGAGGAAGGCAAAAAAAAAAACCATCTGAAGCCTCTACAATTTTGCCTCAGCAAGTAGTCAGTGTGTTTTCGTAATTACATCATATTGATGTTCTTTAATGGAAAGGTAAATGTGGATACTGGTAACCTTCAGTGGTGTAAGTAGCTAAGATGTGGTCCAGGTGCAGGACATCAAAAATTCACCCACCCTGCCACCTGCAATATGCTTAATGGGTGGAATTGAACCCCCTGCACCACCGGTAGCTACTCCACTGGTAACCTTGGTCACTAGAGTTTGGGGACTATTAATATAAATATATGATTTTTCTGCTGCCTCCCAATGCTGGTCTGGTTAACAGTGTTAAAGTTTGCCTTGGGGTGCACTTCCCAGTTTTCATCTAGAGATCCTTTCAACCCAGGCCTTTGATATGTGTGTATATGACACTCTCATTTCAAGTATTATTTTAGCTTTGTGTATATGCAATTATAGGGATGAAGGCTGGGGGGATACATTGTCTGTGCAGGGTGAGGGGGCTTCCCAATGCCTTAAAACAGCTCTGCTAGACATGCTAATGTAATAGTAACGGGGGCAATGGTTTCCAGGTCTAGCAACCCTAAACGACTGATTCCTTGTGGGAAAATGCTGACCTTTTTACATTCCCCTGAGATGTTTCTGTACATTTAAAGGGCCGGTAACAGCAAAAATCATTAATTTTAAAAATTCAATTACATAAGAAAAAGTAAATATTAATTAAGTTAATATTATGTATTATTGCATTTAGAGAGTTTTAATTTCTCATATCACTATGACTTACAAGCTATAAGAAGCTGTTTACCTTCATGTAGGTGACTAGCAAATGGAAATTGGTTGGTAATTTCAGTAGAAAAATAAAGAAAATCTTCATAAAAAAAAAAGTCCTGTTGGGTAAATGTCCCTACGCCACTGCCGAGGAGGCTTTCGCTTTGGGAGACAAGGCCTGCTTGAAGCGTCTCTTTAGATCTTGCATGTTGGGGGACTTTGGGTGGGGAATGATGGAGCCCCTCCTTTTCTCAGCTTTCGCAGGTGGAGATTTCCACAGAGGTGCAGCCGAGTTCATTGGCGAGCTGGATGACCGTGTTATGTGACACCTTCCGTACGTGCAGCAGGTCCCCTTTGTTGGCCACTATAATCACAGGCACCTTAGAGTCTGAATGAATCTTGCGGATGTGCTGGTAGAGGGGCCGGATGCACTGATAACTCCTGCAGTCCGTCACTGAATAGACAAGAAGGAAACCTTCAGCCCACTGGATGTATCTCAGAACATCTGGGGACACGTCATCCTCCTCCTGCAAACAAACCATACAGGGAACGGACAGTCATTTTCCAAATAGGAAAGGTGCTTGGACATACAATTTTCTCTAGACACTGTCTCTGTTTGTTTAGGATAGCAGCAGCCATATTAGCTTGCTGTGACATCACTTCCTGCCTGAGTCTCTCCCTGCTCACTCATACCTCTGATTACAGCAGGGGGGGGAGGAGCAGAGCCGGGCCAAGCTGGGAAGGCGCCCTAGGCAGCCTGCCCGGCTGCTGCGCCATCTGGGTGCACGCATGCTAGATGCTCGCATGTGCGCGAATAGATCCTGGTGTGCGAACAGGCACTTGCGTGAAAAGACGCGGAGCAACGCGTTATCGCGCAAAGATGACAACAAGTAGGAGGTCGGTAGAGAAGGGACTGGACTAGGTGTAGGAGTAAGTACGTGCTTGGCGCCCCTCCACCTTTGTGCCCTAGGCACGTGCCTACTCTGCCTACCCAAAGTTCCAGCCCTGGAGAGGAGCAAACTGAGCATGCTCAAGCCCAAGCCCTGGAGGTTTATGCTGAAAACAGGAAGTCTGATACAGAAGCCCATGTGTACACAATAGAAGGAAAGAAACGTTGTGTTTCTTTTGACAGAGGACTCAGAGCAGCATTACTTTGTAGGTTTACTGGTGTATTTATATAGACCTTTCTGATAAAACGTGTCACAGCGTGCACGTTTTTTTTTTTTTTTTTTTTTGCAAACGGGGTGATAGTTGCAGTTTAGATTTTCAGAGTGGGGTGTTAGAGATCATTTACAGTGTGAGGTTTTAAAACACCATTAGAGTGTTTGGTTGCTGCAAACTGTTAGGGCCTATTGATGCAACAATAAGGGAACCTTGGAACTGCCACCACATTTAGGGTGCTGGTAGCTGCAGAGTTCCCCAGAGTCAATAGCCGCACTTGCACATAAACCATCAAGTTTGGTTTTTCTGCTACTGAGCATGTGCAGCCGCAAGAAGAAAGAAGAGGCCGGAAGCTGAATCCGCAGTGCTCACTGGAATAACCCCGGACGAGTGCAGGTTTCTGCTGATAGGAGCACCGGCCCAGGGTGTGAGGTAAGTAAATACAATCATTTGGGGGTGCCTTACTTTTGGCACCCCCAAGTAAAGACTGCCTTTCCTTCTCCTTTAAGTTAACTTTTAGTATGTAATAAAACGGCTAATTCTAAGTAACCTTTCAATTGGTCTTCATTTTGTGTGAAATTTGTTAATTATTTTCATTCTTCTGAACTCTTTCCAGCTTTCAAATGGGGGTCAGTGACCCCACCTAAAAACAAAATGTTCTGTAAGTCTACAAATGTATTATTATTACTAATTGTTATTATTCTTCCTCCTTCTATTCAGGCCTCTGCTATTCATATTGCAGTTTCTTATTAAAATCAATGCATGGTTGCTAGGGGTATTTTGCAAACTGGAGAGCTGCTGAATAAAAAGCTAAATAACTCAAAAACCACAAATGATAAAAAAAAAAAATTTTTTTTAGATGGGATCAGTGACCCCCACTTGAAAGCTGTAAAGAGTCAGAAAAAGTGGGCAAATATATGAAATAAATAACGAAGACCAATTGAAAAGTTGCTTAGAATTGGCCATTCTAGAACATAGAAAAAGTTAAAGTAATGTTGACTCACCCCTTTAATACCTCTTGGGGAGGTTTTGCAAATAATTAGCAAACATAGTAACATAGTAAGTTGGGTTTGGCCGGGCAGAAGGATTCAGCCAAATCAGAATTCTACTGAAAAAGGCATAATTCCAAACTGAATCCTGGATTCGGTGCATCCCTATATTTTATCAATACATTTTTATTGGTCGAATTTCGAATTTATAGGAGTTTTAAAAAAAAAAACTCACATGAATTAGGAATTCGACCGTCGAAAATTGTGCCTCCCCATGTCCAACTTTACAGAGGACATTTCTTACCCTTTAAGACTTTATAAGAGGACAGAATGCATTGGAGGGGAACGTGGAGTGATTTATTGTGCTGATCAGAGCCGGCCAACCCAGCCAAGTGCCCTAGGCAACCTGGCTGGCCGCGGCGCCGGCTGAATGCGTGCTGTGGTGCGCATGCGCGTTACGGCGCTATAGCGCGCATGCGCGAAACTGCGCTATAACGCGCATACGTGAGGTTGCGCTATGGCGCGCATGCGCCAAACTACGTACGCGCATGCGCAAAAGCGCAATTAAGAAAAAATATCCACGGCAGTCGGGGAGAGACTGGGCCGGACAATGGGGTGGGCGACAGAGCAGGTACGTGCATGGCGCCCCCCCAGCTTTGCGCCCTAGGCACGTGCCTACTCTGCCTACCCCTAGTTCCGGCCCTGGTGCTGATAATCCTGTTTGGTTAAATATAGAATTTGGGTCTTTCCGACAGAACAGCTGCTGGGTTTGGTCTTCCTTACAGCACTTGCGTTACTGATTGCAATTAGCACTAATGAACTAATGAGTGCAAATTATGGATTTGTACTTCTGCTGAGCACTTACCTGTATTGTAATCCCCAATGAACCTCTTGGTCAGGAAGCGCACAATCATTGCTGTAAGACAAAATCATTTCCATTAATAAAAGGGAACTCCTACATTGGCATACTGAATAGACATTTGTGTGTATTTCCCCAATGTGGCACTGCAGCTGTTGTTAAACTACAACTCCCAGAAGCCTCTGAAACTGTTTTGCTGCATTTCCCCCCATGACCCCAGGGGTGTTTCCATTTTTTGGCACAGTGCCAGAGTTACCAGGCTGGCGGTTTTCCAGCCAAATTGGGCTACTAATTTAAAGCCCACGTGAGTTTTGAAAGTACAAACTAGTCAAGGTACGGATTTGGGCTACTTTGTGGCCTTTGGCTGGTTCGTACTTTGGAAACCAGCCAAACTTTTTTCTTGCCCAAATGTGCCAAGCCTGTGCCTCCCAATGCATGTTGGGTAATGTTGTTTTTGGTTAAAAATTTGAAAACTGGCGAGATTAATGAAAGACTGTAATACCCAGCATGCAATGGGACTGACTTGCGTAGAAGTCAGGAGTTACCAGATTTTAGGCTCTGTACCCCCATCTCCCATCCTTGCATTTTCCTGTGACTTTCCTCAATTTTAGGGCGAAAATCTGTTGGCAACCAAAATGTCTAGAGATTGAGCTGTTTTACCAATATTTATTGAAACTGTACATGATTAGTGTCTTATGGGGCCCCTATACCTCCTGGGCCCCCCCTCTGCAGTTACGCCCCTTATGACTGGCAAATCTGTCACATTTCGCTTCATGGAAAAATTTGCAAAACAGTGAAAATTTGAAAAAGGCTTATTTTCACACATTCATTTGTTTTATTTATTATTTGTTTTCACTGCACATATTGTGCTATTTTTGGCTCTCGGCTAGTTTTGGGCTGGTTTTGTAGCCGACTTGGGCTGGTTTTGAAATTTAAACCTGGCGACCCTACACAGTGCTGAACCACAGAACAGAGACGAGACATTACTGTGTCTTGCCTGAGCTCTGGGGTTTGGGAACATTTGAAAAGAATGGGCTCTGTTTTGGCCAGATATAAAAGTGGCCATAGATATACAGATAATATTGTACGAAACCAATTTTTGTAGGATATCCGGTGCGTGTATGGTGGGAAAAGAGCCAACAGACATTGGCATAACTAAGACTTGGATATAGGTTGGCTCGTCAATCGGGCTGGATGGAAATTTTTGATCGGGTGCCTTTGAAGGAATATATATCTGACGATTCAGCTCTACACGTGTGTATTGAAATGAACCATCTTACTTGGAAACATATTTTCCAAGAAAGATCGTAATTGTTATGTCTATGGCCACCTAAAAAGCCCTTATTATGTTCCCAGCAAGCAGCTTGCTTAGTCAGACTGAGCAGTTCATCTAAACAGGACACAGCAGAATCAGAAGTCCGGGCTCTGCATGGGGTACCATTGTCACTATGGATTTAGGGCACAGGGAGCAATTTGCCGCCCCTATCCCAAAGCGTGGCACAATGTAGCAGAAGCAAGGAGAAACATGCAGGGCAGACTTCTGCTACATTATCTCATAGACAGAACCAGCAGTGCAGAGAGGGCAGGTAGTGCAGATCCAGTAGTTCAGTTCCTATACTTGAAGTGATTGGGCAGAGGCGTTTAGCAGCAGGATAGAGAGGATAAAGGATTTGGTGCCATTGGGCAGAGCTTTATCTGCAGAGAGTGAGGCACTTACCAGTTTTCCCAACGCTGCCGGTTCCCATCACCGACACTTTCATCTCCCTGGCGGTAAAGTAATCGGCGCTAATAGAAAGTTACTGGACATGTTGGGTAGCCGCATGGAACCGGATAGAGGACTCTCTAGTGCGCAAAGGAACGCGCTCCCGATAGCGGGTGATGTGCGTTTATATAGCGCTGCCTGTGGACATACACTGTAAGCGACTTTGCGACTGCAGCAAGTCCACAGGCAAGAGCTGTAGTTGCAGGAGCAGATCATTTTGCACTGAGCGCTGCCGGCTCAGCAGTGACACTTATAAGCGCTCGGTAAGGGAAGACACAGGCCGGGGAGGTCCATCTCTACTAAAGGTATTGGAGGCGGATCCAGGTGACAGTTGAGTGCGCACAGTGACGCAAAGCCTCTGTCATCATCAGCGCTGGGGGAGACTCAGTCCAACAGGGGGAGGAGCCTGAGAGAATCCCCGCCCCAGTCAGTACAAGAATGCGCCTCCCCCTCCCCAATCACTGTGCTCACGCCGGGGAATCCCTAAGGGGAAAACACACCCTCAGTCTCTGGGGCCCTGATGGACAAGCTGCAGATTTGTGGCCTCAGCTGCACAAATGACTGATAAATTCTGTATCTCACAGGAGGCGATTTTGTGCCTATGCCACCCCCAGCTGGGAAACTTTCTACATGTATTATATATTTATATATTATAAATGCAAAACAAAAACTGTGGTACTTATAATGTGGTACATATACATAGAAATGAGGAGTTCAGGAATCTTCCCCCATGCCCTTTCTATTGCTGGGGTCTCGCTATCAGACCAGGGGTGCTTCGCCAATGGGGCGAGTTGAGGCTGTCGCCTCAAGCGGCAGCGCCCCACTAGTTACCAGGGGCAGCAAAAATGCTGCTCCTGGTACTTTAAGAGCGAATTTCCGGGGGAGGGGGGGCAAGCCCTGCAGTTGCTCTTTTTATAGTTTAGGGGCACTACCAAAGACATAACAACGCGGCTGGGACCCACAGCAAATTAATTTTAGGGCCCCTAACATATCCAGAGCTTTTACCAATACATGTTGAAATTGCTCATTAATTAGGGCCTCATGGGCCCCCTATTAGTGATGGGCGAATAAATTCGCCTGGCGCAAATTACCACATTTCACCGCTGGCAAATGAATTTGAAATCTCCCGCGAAAATCCACCAGCGTCAATTTCGATTTTTCTGTGAAAACGTTTGAATTTCAGGTTTTTTTACTGAAAACTTTCGAAAATGCACGTTTTTTTTTTTTTGAAAACGTTCGAAATGCATGATATTTTCGTGAAAACGTTCAAATTTCATGATTTTTTTGTGAAAACGTCGAATGTCACTATTTCGTGGAAGTGTTTGAATTTCTCGGTTTTTTAGTAAAAAAGTTCAAATATCTCTATTTTTTAGTGAAAGTGTTTGAAATGCACGATTTTTTTGTGAAAACTTTTGAATTTCACAATGTTTTTGTGAAAGCGGTTGAATTTTTTCCCCGATTTTACACACATTTTTCCCGTTTCACACATTTTGCAGGTAATTCACAAATTTTTTGCTGAAGGGAAACGGGAGAAATTCGCCCATCACTACCCCCTATACCTCTTGCACCCCCCCTGCAGCCACAGGGTCTGCTTCTAGGGTTGCCACCTGGGCTAGTAAATGATGGTTAATCCCAATATTATTAATATTGAAAAAAGATAAATATATAGGAAGGCCGGCATTTTTTTCCAGAATAGGTGGCAACACTATCTGCTTCCTCTGTAGTTCCGCTCCTGGGCCCGACCTGTCCAAGCACTTACAAAAGCAAATCATGTGACAGGTTGCACTTGTTTTGCACTCATTTTCTGCCCTCTCACTTTACAGGCAATACGGAGAGGGGGGCTTTCCTCTTTCCCGAACAAACCTAAAATTTCTAAATCTGTTGGTTCCATTCCCAAATTAGGTAAATAACTTTCCAAACTAAATGCTCTGCTAAAATAGCTTTTCTAAAAATTAATAAAAAATGATCTCCCACATAACTTAAAACTGCCTTAATATGAATGGCAGGGTGGCATTTCAAAAGTATGTGCCATATAGTCACCCAAAAGATACAGATGGGTGTCATGGGCAACACTTTGGCTGTTGCAAAATAACCTCCGATATTAGAATCCACAAGGCACTTTAGGGCAAGGCCAGATGTGGCGTTTTAAAAAAGCTCAGTCGGGCATAAATACACAAACTTCCCTACCACTGAAACTAATGGAAAACGCACTATGGCAATTCTCACAGGGCGCTTGCAAATCTGCCACAGTACGCCAGTATTGGCGTTTTTTTAGCAGAAACACCAATAGGTCAAGAAACTACCAAATCAAAAGACTATAAAATGTGCTAGTTTGAAACCACACTTTACATAAATATGCAGCGTATTTTAAATACGGTGTCCAATTTCCTGCGAGAATATACGTTTTTACAGCCGGTGACGTAATTACGTTGCATATGGACTTTCATTCCTGCTCCATTTTGCAAATATTTCTATTTCTAAACAGCTTTTCTATTTTCTGCCAGTGGAATTATAGGGAACAAGAACAATGAGAACTGCATGTTGGGAAAAATGCATGAAAAACGCATGTTTATGGTCACGTGTGGTTTCAGTGGCATATGTTTTTTAAAAAAGTCATGTCTGGCTTGTCTGGCCTTGCCCTTATTTATTAACACTGCCACAGTAGAGTTTAGAGTCTCTGTAATAGTGATGTAAAAATTTCTCTATATTCAGTCGGATTTAAAAATATTATTTATATGTATCATTTATTGTAATTTTATCATATTAAGATGACCCCACCTGGAGGCTCTATGTAGGGTACTTGTCATTTTAATATGATACAATACAGTACTACGCAATATGTTGGCGCTATATAAATACATGTTAATAAAATACAATACCCTTTAAATCAGCATGAATAGAGAAACTGAGTTCAATGTTTTGCCTTTTTTGGTCACTAGAGTTCTTTACCATACCGTAATCTGTATTATACACTTAATATATAGAGTTCTGTAGCCAAGTTCTTTGTAGGATTATCTCAGTAATAGCAAGCCATGTATGTCGGTCAATAGTACAAGTTTTGATACATGTGCATTAGGCAGAGTTCCCGGCACCTTTACCCCAACACTAAGGGTCAGCTATTGGTTTAGTTTCCCCTTTAGTGTGTTTGTGGCTCACTTTGCAGCTGAATGCTTCCTCAGCAGCCATTGGCTCAACAGGCAAGCCACACATTTGTTTTACTGCTTACTGGTCCCAGTTTCCACAGTTCCAAATTACAACTTCAATAATTAGAGGATATAAAGATTTGGGAGAAAGCGGTACTCATCCTTCTTTGTTCCTATTTTTCATGGAGGAGAATGAAAGTCGTTTGCACTTAAGGGTGCCAAATGTTAGGCACCTCCAAGTGAATGTGTTTACTTACATGAAACTCAGGGTTATACCAGCAAGGCTTCTTTCTTCAAATCTACTAGGGCAGACATACGTAGAACGAAAGCAGATTTTTAGTTAAAAGTTCAGCTTTGCACTCTAATGCGCATTCGCAGCCAGAAAATAAAGAAGAAGCCGAAAGAGGATCGCTACATGGTGCTCATTGGAATAACCCCAGGCCGGTGCAGTTTTCTGCTGATAGGAGAACTGGCCCGGGGTTTCAGGTAAGTAACTACTATCACTTGGGGGTGCCTAACATTTGGCACCCCAAGTGCTAAATAACTTTCCTTCTGCTTTAAGTATTTGGAGGGACGCTGCAGGGGTCCTACTGTGTTTATATTACAGGTATAGAACCAGTTATCCAGAATGCTCAGGACCTGGGGGTTTACAAAAAATAGATCTCCGTAATTTGGATCTTCATACCTTTAGTGTGCTAGAAAACCATATAAAAATTAGATAAACCCAATAGGCTGGTTTTGCCTCCAATAAGGATTAATTATATCTTAGTTGGGATCAAGTACAAGCTACTGTTTTATTATTACAGAGAAAATAGAAATTTTATTAAAATTTGTATTTGGATAAAATGGAGTCTATGTGAGACGGCCTTTCGGTAATTGGGAGCTGGATAACTGATCCAATTCCTGTACCATTTGAAAACGTCAGGCTGCATAAATTGAACCTTTTATATTGCAGGCGCAACACCATAGGTTCATATATTTATGGTTACATTTTTCCTATAAAAAAATAGAAGGGAATTCTTAAACCTAAATTCTATATTCTAAACACAGAATTAACTGGTACAGGAGGAAAATAAATAAAAGTCCTCAGACAACGGTCAGTTTCCAAAAGAAATATTCTTTATTGCATTTATGCCATGAACTCGTAAGGAATAGGCTCAAGCAGCTGTGGCTCGACACCCCCAGTCCGAACAAAATGAGCTTCTCTGGGCTGGGCAGGCTGGAAGGATAAAAAGAATTTACAATTATCATTTTGCTATACACTCTGGGAAAAAAAAAAAAATATATATATATGCAGACATCTCCATTCAATAGTTTCTAAATGCTCTCAGAACCGGTGAAATGGTAGACTCATATCTGCTCAAAGCAAATAGTTAGGAGAAAGATCATCATCGAGCATCAGAATGTGACCCAAGAGTCACGAAAATACCTCCTAGACTTCAGGTGAAAGCCGAATATACAAAACATAATCAGTAAATGTAACCACCACAAGCAACAGATTTACATGCCTGTATGAAACTACAGTAATCCGGCTATGGGGCCCATTATCCAGAATGTTCAGGGACCTGGGGCTTTCCGGATAACGGATGTTTCCGTAATTTGGATCTTCATACCTTAAAGGGGTTGCTCACCTTCCAATTCAGTTGTTTTCAGATTGTTTCTCAGAAATAAAGACTTTTTTCAATTACTTTATTTATTTTTTACTGTTTTTCCAAAATCTAAGTTTAAAGTTGAATGTTCGTGTCTGTGGTGTTTCAGTCTGGCAGCTCAGTAATTCAGGTGCAGACTCTGAACTGTTACAATTTTACAACATTTAGTTGATACATTATTTAGGAGCATCTCTAGAGTATTGGTAACTATTGTATCAATTCTAACAGCTGCCTGTAATGAAACCCAGAGATTCTGCTCAGCAGGGACAAAGATAAACGTATCAACTAAATGTATCCGTTTAGAAGTTTACAGGGTCGGCGACCCCCCCCTCCCACAGCTGCTTCAAAAGGTGAAAAATTGCACTTTACACTTCAATATTAGAAAAACAGTCACAGATAGAAAATCATTGGAAAAAGTCCTTATTTCTGGTGATCTATCTGAAAACAACTAGTTGTTTGAAGGTCAACCACCCCTTTAAGTCTACTAGAAAATCATGTAAACATTAAACAAAATAGGTTTTGCCTCCAATAAGGATTAATTAGATCTTAGTTTGGATCGAGTACAAGGTTCTGTTTTGTTATTAAAGAGAAAAAGAAAATAATTTTTAAAAATATTGATTATTTGAATAAAATGGAGTATATGGGAGACAGTCTTTCTGTAATTCGGAGCATTGCGGATAATGGATCCCCTACATGTACTATAAATATCCCTCCCACCTGCATTTAATAATACAGCCTGTTAACACATTTACACTGACCTGGCGTTTAAGCTCCACCCATGTTCCCTTTTCCTTGGCCTCCTTCTTCTTCCTCTCATTCTCCTTCACGCGCTGGAGGAAGCTGTCTCTGCTCTTAGAGTGACGAATGTGCTCAACGCGAACATTGATTCTCTTGGCAAGAATCCGGCCCCTGTAGGAATATGTAAAGTTGTCGTTGAATTAGTGTCAATATTTTAGTGTACAACTTAAACCGTTTAGAGAGACTTAGACTCGTAACTGTACATATCCCTGCATCTAATCAAATGGAAAGATGTCATTGGTCTATTAAAGGAAAACTATACCCCCAAAATGAATACTTAAGCAACAGATAGTTTATATCGAATTGAATGACAATAAAGAATCGTACCAAATGAATATATATTTACATAAATATTCCCTTTTACATCTCTTGCCTGGAACAACCATTTCGTGACTATCTGTGCTGCCTTAGAGATCACCTGACCACAAATACTACAACTCTAACTAACAGGAAGAAGTGAGGAAGCAAAAGGCAGAACTCTGTCTGTTAATTGGCTCATGTGACCTAACATGTGGTTTGTATGTGTACACAGTGAATCTTACAATTGGCTCATGTGACCTTACATGTGGTTTGTATGCGAGTACAGTGAATATTACGATCTCAGGGGGCGGCCCTTATTTTTTTTAAAATGGCAATTTTCTATTTATGATTACCCAATGGCACATACTACTAAAAAATAAATAAAATATTATTATGATAATGGTTCATTTACATGAAGCAGGGTTTTTACACATGAGCTGTTTTACTCAGTATCTTTTAATAGAGACTTCATTGTTTGGGGGGTATAGTTTTCCTTTAATCACGCTGTGATGCAACTGTGCCAAATGTTGCTGCATCTGTAAATATAATTTGCAAATAAAAGAAAATCCCTTGAACGTTTAGTGTGCAGGATTGGATTATACAGACACCATAGTACATGGCTTGACTAAAGCAAGTGAATCATTTAGCTCCAATCTCCCTCGGGGGATGATTTCAATATAATGAGCTCCTTAAAGGAGAAGTAAACCCTAAAAATTAACGTGGTTAAAAATGCCATATTGTATATACTGAACTTATTGCACCAGCCTAAAGTTTCAGCTTGTCAATAGCAGCAATGATCCAGGACTTCAAACTTGTCACAGGGGGTCACCATCTTGGAAAGTGTCTGTGACACTCACATGCTCAGTGGGCTCTGAGCAGCTGTTGAGAAGCTAAGCTTAGGGGTCATCACTAATTATCAAGCAGAAAATGAGGTTGGTCTGTAATATAAGCTGATGCTACAGGGCTGATTATTAAATTCTGATGCTAGTTGCACTGGTTTCTGTGCTGCCATGTAGTAATTATCTGTATTAATTACTAATCAGCCTTATAGTGTGACATTTCTATTCTATGTGTACTGTATATTGTGAGTGGGTCCCTAAGCCCAGTAAGTGACAGCAGCACAGAGCATACAACATTTCTAGCTACTTTAGTTAAACTTTAGATCTTCTTTATAGGCATCCAAACATCTGCCATTGTTAGTGCTGCATAGTCAAGATACAGGTAGAATTCTATTGTTTCTATATGTACAACTGATGATTTGTCTTTCCTGGAAAGATCGTAATTGCTACTTCTATGGCCACTTTCAGAGAGATTAAGTTATCAATCATGCAAACAGCCAAGAACTGCCATTACAAAAAGCTGGCATTAAAGGGGTGGATCACCTATAAAGTAACTTAAGTATGAATGTAGCAAAAAATTGCTATTAGTTTTAATTTTATTTGTTTTGTTTTTTTAGCTTTATTCAGTAGCTCTCAGCTTGCAATTTCAGTAATGTGGTTGCAAGGGCCCAAATTATCTTAGTAACCATGCATTCATGGATTTGAATAAGAGTCTGGAATACGAAAAGGACAGAGCCTGAATAGAAAGAGTAATAAATTTGTAGCAGTAACTATAAATTAGCATTACAGTTTATTTTTCACATGGGTTCAGTGATCCCCATTTGAAAGCTGAAAAGTCGTAAGAAAAAAAGAATTCACAAACAAAAAAAACTGAAGGCCAACAGAAAGGTTGCTAAGAATTAACCATTCTAGAAGATACTAAAATTGAACTTAAAGGTGAACCACCCACTTAATGAGCCTATAGCAGGACATTATCTGCTTGGTCACCATATGGTATGTACCAAGCTAGAGCCGTGATATTCACCTCTTTGCAAAGTGCTTCCATAAGATCTTGCTTTTACTACAGAGCATAATGGCAAAACAATGTTTCCGCTGACAGGACACAAGCAAAATACGTTGGATTTGCCTGGGTTTTAAGGGGAAATTTTTGTTGCCCTCTTGAATGACCACTGTAGACACAGAGATCCAAATGGTAAAGTGAAAAGGGCTTGGTGAAAAAGTGATAAGGGAGCAGCAGTAGCACTTACCGGAGCTGCTTGTTCACAATAATTCCTACAGCGTGCTGTGTAACATTGTAAACTCTGCCAGTCTTGCCATGGTAACATTTGTGGGGCATACCTTTTTGGATCGTGCCCATACCCTAGACGAAAAATAAATAAAATTGCAGTGGTTTAAATATAATACTTATATGGACAGTGCAGCATGCCCCTTTACATGCTCTCAGAACTGGCAGAATTCTTGACCAGTGATTAGTAAACAGAGGAGCCAATGAGACGGTGGCTTGCTGCTGAACTACAAAATCCTACATCCAACCGCATTTAGGGCTTAGCTGGAGCCACAGGCAACAGAGGCTCATGTCCGTCTCAGACACTATGCATGCATAGCATGCTGAAGAAATGTATAGATAGCCTGTTTCTTACCTTTATGTCCACAATATCACCCTTCTTGTAGATACGCATGTAAGTTGACAGAGGAACTGCGCCTATGAGACAAAACAACCCTCATTAACCACCAGATAATGTAAAATTTATACAATGTTATTCCTAGGTGTTTTAAAGTGGACCTGTCACCCAGACATAAAAAGTTGTATAATAAAAGTGCTTTTCAAATTAAACATGAGTGTTCATAGCTCAAACGCATTTAAAAATCTCAGCTGTCAATCAAATATTGCCTGCCCCTCCTTTATGCCTAAAGGTGGCCATACACGGGCAGATTAAAGCTGCCGATATTGGTCCTTTAGACCGATTCGGCAGCTTATCTGCCCATGTGTGGGGGCTCCGACGGGTCCTTCTGATCGTTATCAGGCCAAAAATCAGCCAGATATCGATCGGTCAAGTTTGATTTTTTTTTTTGTATGATCCAGGACTGCATCGGCTAGTTGATGCGGTCCTGCGACTCGTCAGAGCCCATTTGTAGTATTGTAATCAGATTGTTCGGATTCATCCGATATTGCCTAGCCGTTAGTGGGCATTTCGGGTTAAGATCTGCTCGTTTGGCGATCTTGCCAAACAAGCGGATCTTATAGTGTATGGCCACCTTTAGGTATAGAGACGGGGCAGGCAATTACTTTCACTTTCCATTCAGCACTTCCTAGATGTCACTGCTCTCCACACATTCCCCTGTTCTCTCCCATTTAATTGTGTAGCCAGGGCATGGGGATGGACATTGGGTCCCCCATTCTGGTGCAAAAACAAGATTTTGAGCTGACGCAAGGTTTAATTAACAAGTGTCCACAAAATGGTGCCTGCCTGCTTGCTATAATTATGAATTCCCAGACCAAAGGAAACCATATTCAAATAATCTATACAGTGTAATTAAAGTTATTTTGCTTGACAAACGTGATAAAATAGGATTTTTTATAATTTTTTCAGGTGACCGGTCCCCTTTAAGCCAGGAGTTTGAGATGGCATTTTTGTGCGCCACCCAGGACAAGCATCCAAAGGATTAATGTTAACACAGACCAAACTAGAAGATCTCAACTATGCATTGGTATTTCTACAAACTGACATTACACAGTGAAGATACTACTAAAATGCGATACAGAATGAAAATTTGGAAAAAATAAATGAATTTGTTTTTAGTTGCAGCATAATCTAAAAGAAGATTAGAACACACCAACGCTATACAGTACACTAGCTTATAGTGTTGTAAAATATTCTCAACTTCAAAACCAGTAAACTCCTATAAATACAATGGCCAGTTACATACTGGACAACTGTTTAATTTGATGCATATACAAGCATTCAATAAATAAAGCATCTGTGCTAAAGATCTTTTTAGCCTGGAAGTGACTTAGTAAAGGTCCCTGACATAGAAAACTGCACAATAACAGGGGATGTAATCATTTGGATAATGTACAATATAAACTTGCACATTAACATAATGGGAAATATACATATTGAGGCAATTTCTATGAGCTTTTTCTTTTTGCAAAAAGTGGGTGGAACAGCAAGGGTGGCAAGAAATGTCAGTGAGACTATATAAAGGGAGAAGTTATTCCAGAACATATCAGACATCATCCATGTGATAAAAGTACTTGCCATGTTTGCGGAAGGGTCTGGAGAACATATAACGGGTTCCACGCCTTTTTCCTCTTGTGTTCGTCATCTTTGCAGATTACTAAGGAAAGACATGGAATTATTAGTAAGGCCCATCTAGATCTTATACAAATGCACTGGTTGTTAGGTGTAATTCACCATTAAATTCACTCGATATGCTAGAGAAAAAATTTCTGAGAATTTGCAATTGGTCATTGTGTGGTTTTGAATAATTTTGTTTAGCAGCTCTCTAGTTTAAAATTTGGACAGCAATCTGGTCACTAGGGCTCAATTTACCCTAGCAACCAGGTGGTGGTTTGAACGGCGCATGCGTCGAATGTCACAAAAAACTTCGTGACATTCGGCGCATGCGCAGTAGAGCTGTACCGGTAACTGTTCCTACTGCGCATGCGCCAGAAGACGCCGGTCAGAGCAGGAAGAAGACGCGCGTGGGAGAAGATGGCGACTGTGATCTCCGTGGACAGGACCTGCGCAGAGGGGTGAGTAACAAGTTAGGGGCATTTGCCCAGGGGGACAGGTAGACCAGGGGGGGAGGAGGGAGCAACACAGGGGAGGGGGGGAGGGGTTTTGCGCCCTGGGGGTTTCCTCCTCCTTTAAGATGTTGTTAAAGGGGTTGTTCACCTTTAAATTAACTTTTAGTATGGTTTAGGCGATAGGTGATATTCTGAAACAATTTGCAATTGGTTTTTAATTTTTTTAGTGTTTTTTTAGATTTTTATTCAGAAGCGCTCCAATTAGGAATGTCATCAATCAGGTTGCTAGAGTACAAATTAACCTAGCAACCATGCATTGATTTGAATAAGAGACTGGAATATGAATAAGAGAGAGGCCTGAATAGAAAGTTGAGTAATAAAAAGTAGCAGCAACAATAAGAGTGTAGCCTTATAGAGCATATGGTTTTAGATGGGGGCAGTGACCCCCATTTGAAAGCTGGAAAGATTCAGATGAAAAAGGCAAATAAAACTGTAAAAAATAATGAAGACCAATAGAAAAGTTGCTTAGAATTAGCCATTCTATAACATACTAAAAGTTAACTTAAAGGTGAACCATCCCTTTAAGAAATGCTCCTTCTACAACAGCATACAAAATAAAAGGTGAACTGTACATTTCACATACTACGGAGTCATACTGGCACTCACAAAAAAGGTGATCATTTGCCTGGGTGCAAGTACACTTAATGGTCCATTAATAAGCCAAAGGTATAAATCTGGGTGCTAATCAGCGGGGAAACAAAAAGCAAAAAGGCAGCACTCCAAGGAATTTGCGATTGTTATCAAACAAAAAAAAAAAGGTGGTTTATTCGTTCCAACGTTTCAGTTCCATACTAGAACTTTCATCAGGGAAAACACATCAGATTCAGGGATCGGAGTTCACAGCAGCTCTTCGGAAATCTGAGCATGAGACCAGCGGAGCGGCACATGCACAGTCGGAGCAACTTCCTGGCTTGCGACAACTGCGCCGAAATGCTGGAAGAAGACACGAAGACCCTGAAGATGGCTGCCATTAACTCCGATCCCTGACTCTGCACCGAAGGGTAAGTAAAGTGTTAGGGGCATCCTGGGTAGCAGCTAGACTGGGGGAGGAAGGTCTATGTGGGGTAGGAGTAGGGTTTTTTTAATACTAGGTTTGTTTCTCCTTTAAGTCTACTAGAACATCATGTAAACATTAAATAAACCCAATAGGCTGGTTTTGCTTCCAATAAGGATTAATTATATCTTAGTCGGGATCAAGTACAAGTTACTGTTTTATTATTACAGAGAAAAAGGAAATCATTTTTAAGAATGTAGAGTCTATGGAAGACAGCTAATCTGTAGTTCAGAGCTTTTTGGATAAGGGGTTTCCAGAGTTTATAACGGTTGTCCCTGGCAGAGCTGACTGGCACATCCACAGCCTCTATTTGTAACTGAATAAAAAAACCCTCATATAATGGCATCTCAACCCCAAGTGTATTTAAATTGTAGAAGAAAAAAAAGCAGCTCTAGGCAACTTTCCATGAGACATAATTGAAGATCTTGCCTGGTTACAGTTGTATGTAAATGTAAGTGCTGTTGCCTCTCCGGGCCCAGGATCCCCAGTTTGTTTCCACAGAGGAGACTGTATGTAGAGCATTAGCCAATCAGCTTCTCTGCCTCCAAAATACCGGCTTGACTGCATAACTGCGGACAGCAACACCCCAAACAGCTCCCTGGCGCATATACACTCACGCGATGACTGGGCTGCCATGCAAGTACGGGTCCCCCTAAACCAAATGCCCAAACTACCAGTGAAAGCGCTAATTGGGCCTCCGCGGTTTAATATAAATCAATCCTGGCAGCCCGTTATGTCACACAGAGAACAACAATAGGCAAAGACGTTCTTTTTTTGATCAAATATCGGAGCCCGAGCTCTCACGCGGCTACCTGGAAGATGGCGGGTCCGGCGGAAAGAGAGAACGCAGGCTCCGCCTCCCCGACATGAAGCATTTCCGTCTGTCCAAGCTACTGCCTGTTCGCTGTCAACCCTCATTACGACTGTCGACTGTTCTTGCATCGCTTATCTTGCCTGTTTAGTTATATAGTCTATGCTTACTGTAAATAATACACCGCTAACATTTCTGCCAATATAATAATACCGGCAAATGATATAGACACATATATGGGGTCCTGACGGGTTGGGGCTGGGCTTTGGTGGTAGATGGGCGGGGTTATAATGTACAGACGCCTGCACTGCATAGTTATGTGACTTGTGTCACTTCTGAACAGAGGTGTCTGCTCTGCTTCCTCAGAGTTTGTAGAAAAATAATACAGAGGCAGCATTTGCTGGGGATAATGGACAGGCTGCAGCCCTTATGCTGTTGTTAAAGGACAACCAAAATCTTTTACATACCTCCCGGGGGCCCTAGGGTTGCCACCTTTTCTGAAAAAAATACTGGCCTTCCTATATTCTTGCCATTTTTTTCCTATTAATAACATTGGCATCAAGCATCAGTTTTACAGGCCAGGTCACTAAAATACCGGCCAGGTGGCAAACCTTCTCCCAACATTTTGGAAACAGAAAGAGGGACACGCCCCCTAATTACCATATCCATTTCACAAAATTTGTCAGGTTTTCATGTGTTTATTACAGTTTTGCTAATGAAGGTGAATTGCCCTCTAAAATGTGAGTCAGTTCTCCCAGTTCTCTCTGCCGATGATTAAGGGACTGTTAACCCTATTGCTGTAATAAACCTTTTTTGACTTCTATCCATAGTGCCGCCTGTATCTTTCACCTATTAGGGCTCTTACACATGAGCGTTCCGACCTGCGCTCCCCTGCGTTCCGTTTTTTGGCGTTCAGCCGCAGGGGAGCGCAGGAATAGACGCAAGTCATTATTTGAAATGGGGCTGTACTCACTCAGGCGCGTGTAGGCGCCGAACGCAGGAAAAATGCAGCATGTTGCGTCTGAACCTGCGTTCGGCGCCTACACGCGCCTGAGTGAGTACAGCCCCATTTCAAATAATGACTTGCGTCTATTCCTGCGCTCCCCTGCGGCTGAACGCCAAAAAACGGAACGCAGGTCGGAACGCTCATGTGTAAGAGCCCTTAGAGTTCTCTCAAGAGACCTGCTTATCTAAAACTGTTACAAAAGCATTTGACTATCTATTCTGGGCTCTCTGCCAAAAGCCAATTAGAAACATTGTATCTTTTTCTGGCTCTTCAGCGCAGGAGATCAAATAGAAAGTTGGGACATTTGAGGGTAGGACTCCATGAGCGATTTTGTCGCGAGCTGATGCACTGCGACAAAAATAAGGTAAGAGATAGAATTGTCGCATGGTGTTGAAGCGTTGATCCGATGCAACACTACTGTCTGATGCAGACGCAGCGTGCGCTGGAGAGAAAGATATTCTGAGACAATATGCAATTGGTTTTAATTTTTTAGTTTTTGAGTTATTTACCTTTTTATTTAGCAGCTCTCCAGTTTGCAAGTACAGAAGTTTGGTTGCTAGGGTGCAGGCATTGATTTGAATAAATCACCCTACAAACTGCTCACATCTAGTATGTGATTTTTACAGTGTAGCCCAATATAGAGGCAGTTATATAGACTACACTAATTAACTAGACCTGCTATATTCAGCCTGTGGCCCTTCCAACACCCTTTGCCCTGGGGATCCCAGTATGGCTGAAGGCAGCCCTTGTAGATACATGTATAACTGTGGAATAGAATGGACACTTGGTGCCCCCAATTTGACACTGTCAGCCCTGACATGCATGGCAAAGAGTGCTGATGAGAGCTCTTGTTCATGAACAGCTGAATGCTGGAATTCTCCCATGTGTACAGCAACTTACCTTTACTAACAAAGACCTGGCCTACTGAGTTTCACTGGCACAGCTATAAAGAGCCATCTGTTGTTGGAAGGTGGTACTGCAGCTATAACTATGCAAGCTGCATCTGTGCTGTTTCTGTCACTGCCCCCTTGCCTGTTTGAGAACTGGGACCATATAATAAGATGGAAGAGAGGTTTGGTAGTACCTGGTAGCTCAGAGCACATCCACTGTATATTTGCTGGTACCTTCATGTCAGGGTGATGAGACACGGTATTGCTGCCTCCAAAGTGACAGGGCAAGAGCGAGAGCTGCTACCAGGCCACCGAGTGAGATGCGATATGGCGCTTTCCCCAGGCTGCAAGGCTTTCCCTTCATTCACTAGCTGCTCTTTGGCGACAGCCCTCCATTCTCTGTAAAGCAGCCGCGCAAGGCATCCAAAGACAGCGCAGGAAGGAGAGGGTCCCTCGGTTATGGACTGGGTGGATATGTCACAACCAGAGAAGCAGGTGGCACTACTTCAGGTACAGGGAAGTGAAGATAAAACGCTGGGCGAATGGGGAAAGGATTCCCCAAGAATTGCCCATTAAAATGTGAGTCAGTTCTCCCAAGAGACCTGTTTATCTAAAACTGTAAGTATCTAACTATCTATTCTGGGCTCTCTGCCAATTAAGTTAGAAACTTTGTATCTGTTTCTGGCTGTTCAGTGCAGGCGATCAAAGAGGTCGGGACATTTCAGTGCAAATGCGGGACTGCGTGTTGAGCTGTCAAAATCGGGACTGTGCCGAGAAAAACGGGACAGTTAGGAGGTATGTTTTTATTAGAGGGTCTAGCCCACATAGACCCTCTCCCTGCTCCCCCCCAGCCTAGGTTTTACCCTGGGTAAATGCCCCTAACTCTTTACTTACCCCTTGTTGCAGATTCAGGGCATTGGAGTTCATGGGCGCCATCTTCTTCTCTTCGGTAATCTTCGGATCTTTTTCCGGCACTTCAGCAATTTCCGTGGCTTTTGGCACATGCACAGTTGTTGGGGGCCTGCAGATCGTGCCAACTCTGCATGCGCCGACACGCCGCTGGTGCCCGTGAACGCTGATGCCCACCTTGCCCCTATCTGTGGACGCCCATGGCTATTTGCATCCTGTACAATGATCAACTGACAAGTTATTCCTAATAGACAACTGTATTCATGGGCTGAGGGTGAATTTTTCGTTTGGAGAGGCTAAAGGAAGTCGCACACAAGCTGACAATACTAATCTCTAATGCTGGGAGTGAAAAACTGATGGCACTTTGAAGCATGGAGTCCTAGGTAAATTAGCCTAAATTTAGTTATTTCATTTTTGATGTTTAGTGCCAATGTTATATCCAGCACAATATACATTAGAGCAGTGATCCCCAACCAATAGCTCACGAGCAACACGTTGCTCCCAGTGACCTCAAAGCAGGTGCTTATTTTTGAATTCCTGGCTAAAAGGCTAGTTTTGGTTGCATAAAAAACAGATGTACTGCCAAACAGAGCCTCCTGTAGGCTACCAGTCCATATAGATGCTACCAAACAGCGGCTGCAGGGGGCCCAGGAGGTATAGGGGGCCCCATGAGGCTCAAATTCATATACAATTTCAATACATTTTGGTAAAACAGGACAACCTCTGGATATGTTTGGGGCCTTAAATTAATTTGCTGTGGGGCCCAGTAACATCTAGTTACGCCACTGAATATGTGCTTTACAGCTGTCCCTCTGGCATTTCCTGGAATATTCAGATTACTACTTCAGGATTGGCAATGTTAATTATGGAAACAGTTTATGCTGACACCCCAAGCAGATTATATCGGAGAAGCAATGGATACCGGCACCCCTACCATGTTATACAGTGAACAATAATGGATACTGTCACCCCAAGCACATGCAGCGATTGGCAGGAGGCACTGGTACCCAAGCACACAATCACAGTGCAGTCCTGTCAGAGTAAAATGAAGGTACAGTTTACACTGCTATGCCACCAACATGGGCACTGCAAGGCATGAATGAACACGAATCACAGGCAGACAATCATATAATTTATACTTTATAGTTATACAAAGTATATGCAACATAACATATGCAATATAATTCTATTTTTCAGTACTTTCTGCTTTTCTGTTATTTTCATGTTTTCTCTGCTGCTTTCCTCCACTTTCCCTTCTGCTCTCACTTTTTCTTCACATCCAAATAACTTTTTCAATTATTTTTTTCTTTTCTTTTCCCACTCTTTTCACATTTGCTTGTCTATCAGCCACCTTTCATCAAGCCACTTCCCTCAATTATACATTCTCAACATATACAGTACTTGCTACCCCTTTCTGCCTTTACGGGTATTTTTATTTCTTTTCCCACTCTCTAAAACTGTCATTGATCCAATTTTCTTCCACTTGTGTTTAACTTTTTTCTGCCTCTTTTCATTGTTCTTCTCTACTCTGGCTTACCATGTTACTTCTCCCTATTACTCTCTGTTTCCACAAAACAAAACCAACACGGCTCACTCACTGACCTGCTGCTGCTGCCCAGTCATATGTGTAAGGACCATGTGGGGGCTGGGGCAGTACTGTGGTACTTCATCACTGCTCCAAAGCCCCAATCAAGGAGTCTTTGCATCAGCAACTTTGTAAAGTTGAAGCAATTTTCCTTCTTATTTTTTGTCAGGCAGGTTCCAAGCCTTATTGAAAATCCGCCTATTACAACTACATTGCCGGTAAATTTGCAATACCAGCCCCAGCCTTGGCAGGTGTTTTACCGTGTAGGCCGGTATAGCGTTGCCACCTGGCCGGTATTTTACCGGCCTGGATAGTAAAAATTATGGTTGACCCCAATGTTATTAATAGGGAAAAGTTGGCAACTCTAGGCCAGTAAGATACCGGCCTGGTGGCAACCCTAGTTGCAGTGTTGGCATGTGGAGGACCCAGGGGCGATCCTGGCCCCTCCGCTGCCTGAGGCAGCTTGGTGTGGCTGCCGCCCCCCACACTGGTGTGCTCACCTTTTTGCGCCAGAAGGGAGGGTCCCCAAGGGTGGTGGAGAGGGCCAGGACACTAGAGCAGAGCATAATTCTCTGCGCTATTAGAGCCGAATTTCCGGTTTTCAAACCAGAAATTTGGCTCTTAAAGTACCAGGAGTGGCATTTTTGCCGCCCCTGCTACCCAGTTGGGGGGCTGGCACCTGCGGCAAGTTGCTCAACTCACCTCATTGCGGGAGTGCCCCTGGGAGGACCTCAATGAATGAGGCGGTGGCCTGGGGGGAGGGCCCTGAGACGGCAGCACCCAGTCCAACATTATCCTATATATTTATAACAGTGGGTTCATTTTTTTTTTACATACACAAGTTTCAGTCAGTCATGTGACACAAATGACATCACTAGGCCCCAGACATGGCGCATGCGTAGCTGTATTTTCAGTAACACACTACACTACCTTTATTTTTCACTATACACAGGTATAAATTCCTGCACAATTACTCATGTAACTGCTCCCGTGCTAATTAGTCTTATTTTGTTGTACGAATCCGAGCCAGAGCTATTGGTGCCACCTCCCAGGCAGCAGGACGGCAGTTTCCAAGCTTCCCACCCCTTTTCCTCCCTCTGACTGGGATTCTGCCCCTGACTGTGCTCGAGTGGCGCATTCACGTGGAAGAAGTAGGGAAGACGGGAGCGCGCCGAGTGAACCCCCCGCCCTGCACAGAGAGCGCGCACGGCAGCTTAGTGTCCATAGGGCGGGAGCGCGCGGCTCCGGCCTGTCTACTGCCGCTGCTGCTGCTGGCGGTGATCGGGTGAAGATGGCGCCGGGCGGATGGAAATCCTAATGACAGTCTCCAGGATCGCTTCTATCTGTACCATGGTAGGTGCAACAGCATTAGCGGCGGTGCAAGGAAGGGCAGCGTTGTTTGGCCATTGCTGGGTGACAGGCGGGGACTGGAGGCTTTGGGCTGCGGCGAGTGACGTGTGCTTGGGCGGCTGTCAGTGCTAGGAGAGTCCGGGGATGAGCTCCGGCCTAGTGTCGGCAGTGAGACCGATCCATACTGAGCCTGCTGATATTCTCTATACGTGCTGCCCCTCCCCCGAGCCGCTGCACCTTGCACAGCCTGCTGCAATCCGGGCGCACGCTCAGCTGGGCTTTGGGAAGGCACGAGCTTGGGTCCCACATCCCTGTGGAACTCTCTTGGGGTCGGGCAGCTCTCCTGGGGTCGCCCAGCGGCCAAGAGGGGCTGTAGCTTTTCTGTGAGGCGCTGTAAGACTGTTTAACATTTGCAGCTCATTGACAGCTCAGAAGTCCCCATTACACTCTCCTATAACACCTGTATGCCCCGGGGCAATATCCCTGCTCTTCACCTCTGCTTTTTACCACTTGTGTTTGACACAGGCCTTTTCTATATAAATGTCTATTAAAACCTTTGGCTGCGTTGTGATTTTGCTCAAGTAAACTGAGGGGTTGCCCAACCCTCCTCCTGGGGGCCCTAGAGCCTTGTCTGACTTTGTGGGTCGAAATATTTTCTATCCTATATATTGTACAAACGAGGGCTAGATGTAGGGTTGCCACTTTTTTTGGAAAAAAAATCCTGACCTTCCTATGTATTTATCTTTTTTTCCCTATTAATAACATTGCGATCAACCCAAATTTTTACTGGCCAGGCCTGTAAAATCCCGGCCAGTGGCAACCCTAGCTGCAGAGATGTTTACAAATGTCTGTAACCTTGTTATCAGCTAAGGGGGGGCCTGGTAAACACTGGGCCTCAAACATGACTTGAGCTGAAAATGCCAAAGGATTTTCTGCTTCTTTATATGTATGATTATGTCTAACAGTTACTACGCTGGTTAATAATACTTCTTCTACAGCATTGCCCAGGGACACCAAAAGAAATGAATCTTTCTGCATGTTCTCATACTGCCCATAATCTCTGCTAATTCAATCACAAATGTGTTTGCAGTGTCCTTTTCAGAGTTCGGGGTTTATAACTTAACAGTCACTAACTCCCTGTGTCCATAAAGTCGCTGCTGAATTGCCAGTCGAAGGTCATTAAGCGACGCTGGGAATTTTAGCTTAAAAACAGCTGAAGGCTGCAAGTCCCATATCTCGTCGTCCCACAACATGTACTATAGGCTTCTGTGGCTCTAAAGTGGGTGCATTTGGGATGTGGGGAGTGGATGGATCTGATACTGTCATGGGAAAAAATGTTTTTTTCTTTTTCAAAACACATCAGTTAATAGCGCTGCTTCAGCAGAATTCAGCACTGAAATCTGTTTCTCAAAGAGAGCAAACAGACTTTTTTTTAATATTTAATTTTGAATTCTGACATGGGGCTAGACATATTGTCACTTTCCCAGGTGTCCGCAAATGTGACTTGTGCTCTGATAAACTTCAGTCACTCTTAACTGCTGTACTGCAAGTTGGAGTGATATCATCCTTCCCTTTCCCCCCCAGCAGCTTAAAAGCACACCAATGGGAAGGTAACCAGATAGCAGCTCCCTAACACAAGATACCAGCTCTCTGGTAGATCTATGAACAGCATTCAATAGTAAAATCCAGGTCCCACTGTGACACATTCAGTTACATTGAGTAGGAGAAACAACAGCCTGTCAGAAAGCAGTTCCATCCTAAAGTGCTGGCTCTTTCTGAAAGCACATGGCCAGGCAAAATGACCTGAGCTGGCTGCCTACACACCAATATTACAACTAAAAAAATATACTTGCTGGTTCATGAATTATTTGCAGTGTAAACAGTGTAATTTAGAAATAAAAACTACATTATAAAAATAAAGACAGAATCCATTTAAAAAGCAAGTAATCAAACTGGCAATTGTATGCAAATTAATTTACATGCTCTTTCCATTTAGCAACTTGGGTTCAATGAGCAAAGAAGTGTTTCAATTTTAGTATCCCTCTTATTTTGTTTTTTAGTTTGACATATCTGACTGTGTCATGCCAGCGTTACTCATAAACTTGGGACATGATCAGAAGGATTCAGTATAGTCCCAACTGGATTAGTCTTTGATTGTCCAGTACAGGCCCAGTGTGCCCAGTACCTTCTGCAGTGTGCATAATTATATACAGTGAAACCTGATTTTCAGTTTTACCCGCATTTTGCATTTTTTATTTGTGGTCCTACCAATCGATAATGAATTTCAATGGGGGCATTTCCCTGATTTTAAGAATGTTTTCCTGGATTTTACATCAAAATTTTGCCCTGATGTTCCCAAAAAACAGTTTTTTCCCCTCTATGAATGTTATTATTTGTGAAATTAAGAGGTTTAAAATACTATCCAGATGTATATTTTGCCATGGTTCTGCCTGTAAATGGTCAATTCCAATTAGTCTGCCCCTTAAACAGTCCTGCACCAATCACTTATGGCTTTAAATTGTGTATGTGACTGACTGAGAGACTTGCACATGCACTCCATAGTGTAACATTAACACTGCAATGTTTAAAGGAGAAGGAAAGGCTAAAATAAAGTAAGTTTTATCAAAAATGTCTATACCAGGGATCTGCAACCTTGCCTCTCCAGCTGTTACGGAACTACAAGTACCACAATGCAATGAAGGAGTCTAATGAAGGAGTCTAAAGGCAAATGCATTGTGGGACTTGTAGTTCCTTAACAGCTGGAGAGCCAAGGTTGCAGATCCCTGGTCTATACCCTCAAAGTAATTCTGCTCTGAGTCCTCTGTCAAAAGAAACACCACATTTCTTTCCTTCTATTGTGTACACATGGACTTCTGTATCGACTTCCTGTTTTCATCTTAAACCTCCAGGGCTTGGGCTTGAGCATGCTCAGTTTGCTTCTCTTTCCCCCTCTTTTTTTCCCCTCCCTCCTGTAATCTGAGCTCAGATCTATAAGTAAGCAGGGCGAGACTCAGGCAGGAAGTAATGTCACACCAAGCTAATATGGCAGCTGCTATCCTAAACAAACAGAGAGAGCTTCTAGAGCTGTTATGGTCGAGCATTCAGAAGAATAAATCTAGTCTTATAGCTTGCACTATTGTGGCAAATCTGTTGCAATATACTGCTTCTATTGCTTTCCTTCTCCTTTAACCCTTGTAATTAACACAGTAAATATTGTAACTTAAAGTAAAACAGACTCCTGTTACTTTAACACCTTTCCCCGATTTACATAATTTTTTCCTGTTCCCCTAAAAAATGTAAAATGGGGGTTCTACTGTAAATAGCTTATCATTTTGTATTTTCACCCTGTGACAAGAAGCATTGTCTGTACAGTATATTCCTATGTTGTTAATTACTTAGCAGGTGCTCTGTGTGGCTAATTGCAGACTTGTTGTTTTGCTTCTTGCCAGCTTATTTCAGGTGGGAATTGCTCTTACACATCTTAGGCTAATGTCTATGCCAGGTTCATTCTCAGCCTGCGGATAAAAGCAAACCAAGAACCAGCCCTGAGGGCTTGTACTGATGAGCACTCAAACCTGTACTCCCCTTCATTCTTTTTTAATTCGCTCATCTGCAGGGGAGCACAGAAAGGAACACATCGAATTCATTTAAAGGGGCCTGTACTGACATAGGCGCATGAAAGCACTTCTGCTTTCAATGCTTAAATACACCTGTGTTCGTAGAGGTCCATTTAAAAGAGTTGTATTTAGGTTTGCCACTGTACCCCTTTAAAACCCAACACATATGGAAGCCACAGCCTGCATGGCTAATTAGCAATTCATTTAGATGCATTGCTGCTGAGGGTAGAATTTTCAGGTGTGAGTATAGATGTGGGTTGCTGGTCTCATCTAAATTTATTATGTTATATTGTCTATATTTTACTCCTTTTAAAATTTTACAAAACTTTTTGTCTGTCCTCACCCACTTTTGATGACGTCACTTCCGGGTTGCAGCAACATCACTTCCTGTTTAATGGTAGTCTTGGGTCAGGGTCGGGTAGCGGATCAAAGTGAGTAAATATGTGGATTTCTGTTCGGGGTCGTTCATCCGAAACGTTGTGTGGAGATCTCAATAAATTTCAAATATTTAGCAAGATTGCCATCTGATGTTCTACATTGCATGGATCACTGGAACTGAGGATTGCAGCAAGGTTGAGCACCACAGAAAACATACACAGAATTTTGTACTACTACACGTTGCTTCATATATCATGTAGTGCATTTAAAAAGAAAAAAAAGATTAACGGTTGTCGATTTTTGTGCTCAATAATGATTTTGTTTTTACGTTATTACGTACACTGGTGCAAACTACAAAATCTCTTGCACGGAGTATTATTATTAGTAGAGCCTTATTAATTTTGGAATTGCTCATATTTTTAAGGGTTTTAGTACATTATCCTGTGATTCTGTAAGGGCTCTCCAAACTTTGTTTTTTGTTGTATTATTTTATTCTAACAAAGGAAAAGGAAATTATTTTTAAAATGTTGGGTATTTGATTAAATTGAGTCAATGGGAAATGGCCTTCCTGTAATTTGGTGATTTCTGGATAATGTATCCCATACCTGTACACTACATGCAAAGGATTGGCTAAATATGCTCTCTGTCACTACCAGAGACTGTTCCTCAAGTGTATAAGATAACATATTTATTACACGCTCCTCCACTCTTCATTAATCTTGTTGGCAACTCCTTGTGTTCCAGACAAGGTTGATTCCTGGCTTGATTTGTATTGTTTTTTGCCCTATAACTGTTCTTCCAGCTAGTGGAATGTGCAGTACTCCGACCTTGCAGTTTGTATACTCAGTGTGGAGGAGGCACTTGCATATTGTACATTTTCAGATTATATTTAACTTTGGCTCAGCCTATATTGTACATTCTCCTACTAAGTCTACAGTCAGTGTGCCGTTAGCAGTTTAGCTGGCTGATAAAAGATCCTGACCAAAGCTGGCCAAATTCATTTACGCAAATGTAAAATTCATTTTGTCAATAAAACACTTAGGGGGTTATTTATTAAAGTCCGAATGCCAAAAACTTGAAAAATTCTAGTTTTTTTTTTCTTTCCATAAAATCTGAATTTTTATTGGGAAAAAAATAGAATTTTTCAGAATTTATTAAACCTCGATGTTGTTAAAAGTCCGAATAAAAAAGTACCCCAACTCAGACCTGCCGAGTTCATGTAGAAGTCCCAAAGATATCCTGATCTGCACTGGGTTTCGTGCAATAATCCAAAGATTTAAGGTTTTTTTCGGGCAATAAAACAATAAGATTTTTTTTTCTGCACAGGAATTTTTTCTGAAAAATGTATTTATAAATAAGGGAGAAAAAAATCGGTATGAATTTGGTCGGAGTATTTTTCCGAAAATGATGAGAAATTTTTCAGATTTTGATAAATAATCCCCTTAGAGTTGCTACATGTGTGATTGGAATTCATTGCTCTTTTTTTCTTTCTTGTATTACTTGTGTAGAATTGGGTCCAGCAGTATTCTCCCTAATGTTGTTGAAGCAGAAAAACCAACCTTGTTAGGGTGAGTGGCTAAAAGCAGACAAACCAAAAGAAATGGAAATCTGGCCATACTTGGGTATATGTAAGATGCCAATTAGGGTCCTTTAGACTGATTTGGTAGTTTACCTGCCAGCGTATGGCTCCTCTGACTGGCCAAAAATAAACCAGATTTCGATCGTGCAGGTTTGATTTTATGTCCAAAAATGCATCAGCTAGTTGGCAAGTTTTCCTGTTTAGCCTTAGGACCAAACAATTGGATTAGCCCGATATGGCCCACCTTTGGTAAGCAGATCAGGGGAAAGATCCGCTAGTTTGGTAATCTCATCTCCATGATGCTGGCTCAGTGCTTGGGTAGTTTTTCCATGGCCCATTGCTCATTTTCGGGCAGATATTGGTCTGGAAAGCCCGTTGGAGATCCCCATACACCAGAGTCCTGAGCGAGTCCATTTTTTTGGAACCCGTACCTGACCCACAACCCGCTTGGACCCGCTACCTGACCCACAAGTACCTTATCCACAACCCGGACCCGCGACCCACTGACCATCAAGAATCAGGTTGTTGTCATTGTAAACTGGAAGTGACATCTTCAGAAGTAGGCATGATCAGAAAAAAGGAGTAAAAATCACTATTGAGAAGACCCAGAACTGCCGACTCACGTCTATACCCGCACCCGGAACTTCCACAAGCAGGGTAACGCAGATTTTTGTGGGAACCCGACCCATTGCAGGACTCTACCATACACTGGCAAATAAACTTTTTAACTTGGTCTGTGGGCAGTCTTTGTCAGCCCGTGTATGGCCACCTTTAGTCACCTGTGTGTACTGTGTATAAATGAAAAGAACAGTGCGCTTTTTGTTGTCCTGTCCTCTAACAATGTTAGTGATGACTGTTGTCAAACATAGTGTGTTATAGACTAATTAGACAAGGAATACACAAAGCTTTCCATATTTGGCAATGCTTTTGTGCTATTTCTGTGCTTCCCCTTTTGTTTTTATTAAAAAGGAGGATCCTAGAAAGTAAAAAAACTAGGACAGTGGTTAAACAAGCAATGGCTAAGCAGTACAATGCCCTTACACAATGAGATTAAAGGAATTGTTCAGTGTAAAAATAAAAACTGGGTAAATAGACAGGCTGTGCAATATAAAAAATGTTTCTAATATAGTTAGTTAGCCAAAAATGTAATGTATAAAGGCTGGAGTGATTTCATGTATAACAAGTCAGTCAGATCACTACTTCCTGCTTTTCAGCTCTCTTGGTTTACACTGACTGGTTGCCCTGGCTACCAGACAGTAACCAATCAGAGACTTGAGGGGGGGCCACATGGGTCATTTCTGTTGCTTTTGAATCTGAGCTGAATGCTGAGGATCAATTACAAACTCACTGAACAGAAATGTACCATGTGGCCCCCCTTCAAGTCGCTGACTAACTCAGAGTTATAGAGCTGAAAAGCAGGAAGTTGGATTCTGGCTGTTTTATTAGACATCTGTTCACTCCAGCCTTTATACATTACATTTTTGGCTAACTAACTATATTAGAAACATTTTTTATTTTGCACAGCTTAACTATTTACCCAGTTTTTATTTTCACACTGAACTATTCCTTTAAATACAGTAGTTGCTACTAGCCCTTTATTAAATGGCTCTTCTGCCTCTTCATGAAACTGCATCCTTTGCACCCCCACATTGCCCTCATACAGTGTTTTCTATCTGTACCATGGAACCTCTGGCCACTGCTTCCCCCTCACTGAATCGGTCCTGCTTTTTACAGACCAGATAATGTCTTCAATATTATTGGCCTGATATTTGCTCATGCTTATGGAAACGCTATAAGACTCCTGTTTCCCTCTGGGTATGTATGACTGTTCTCTCACAATCTATGCTGTAGTGTAGATGATTTGTAGGATATTTGCACTGTTTGTGTAATATATTTGAAACTTTTTCTTTTATATATTCTTGTAGGGGGCACTAATGTAAGGTGCCTGGTATCCCCTTGGTTTAATTGGATCTTTGGCTGCAGATTTTTTTGGTGGAATGTCAGCAATTTTTCATTATGCTTTACTTCTTAAAATATTTCTTGATGAGATGATGACATAGGCTTTGCAAAGCTTGATGAATCGGTCACATTTGCCTTCATTGTTGTATTGAGCTTAGCACTCTGTATCTTTAAAGGGATACTGTCATGGGGAAAAAATATTTTCCAAAATGAATCGATTAATAGTGCTGCTCCAGCTGAAATCCATTTCTCAAAAGAGCAAACAGATTTTTTTATATTAAATTTTGAAATCTGACATGGGGCTAGACATATTGTCAATTTCCCAGCTGCCCCGTGACTTGTGCTCTGATAAACTTCAATCACTCTTTACTGCTGTACTGCAAGTTGGAGTGATATCACCCCCCTCCCTTTCTCCCCCCAGCAGCCAAACAAAAGAACAATGGGAAGGTAACCAGATAGCAGCTCCCTAACACAAGATAACAGCTGCCTGGTAGATCTAAGAACAACACTCAATAGTAAAAACCCATGTCCCACTGAGACACATTCAGTTACATTGAGAAGGAAAAACAGCAGCCTGCCAGAAAGCATTTCTCTCCTAAAGTGCAGGCACAAGTCACATGACTAGGGGCAGCTGGGAAATTGACAAAATGTCTAGCCCCATGTCAGATTTCAAAATTGAATATAAAAAAATCTGTTTACTCTTTTGAGAAATAGATTTCAGTGCAGAATTCTGCTGGAGTAGCACTATTAACTGATGTGTTTTGAAAAAAAACATGTTTTCCGATGACAGGATCCCTTTAAATACAATTTCACCCCATTGTGCAGCCGATCATTCATACTTTTGCCATTTGCGTTCTAGGGCATATCCCACAATACAGTTGTCCTCCTCTCACCTGTAAGGTATAAAATCGGTTATGACATAATGTTCTTTCTGCCCCTTATGAAGACCGCTTTTGGTCGAAACACGTAGGGCAATTGCCAGTTCCTGTATGATGTAACTATTGTGAATAAAAATCCTTTTTATTGTTTTTACTACAGAGTGTGCAATCCTTTTTTTCTTTAATTTGTGTACCGCTCCCCCCCCCAGCAGCCCCAGAAGATGTGCAGGGTTACCTATCTGCTGTTATTCTATGGTTGAACTGTCCTGCCATCCAGACCTCTGAGTAGAAGGCTCCTGGCACCCCTGCATCTGCTTTAGGCAGCCCATTTCCTATAAAGTGCCTTGAAAAAGTCTTCATTTTCATGTTTTGTTGCCTCAACCTGGTATTAAAATGGATTGTTTGAGAGTTTGCACGATTTCATTTACAGAACATGCCTACAACTTTGAAGATTTTTTTTTTTTTTTCGTGTGTGTGTGAAGCAAACAACAAATATGACAAAATAACAGAAAGCTTCAGCATGCATAACTGTTCACCCCCCCCCCCCCCCCCCAAAGTCAGTACTTTGTAGAGCCACCTTTTGCGGCGATTACAGCTGCAAGTCGCTTTGGATAAGTCTCTATGAGCTTGCCACATCTTGCCACTGGGATTTATGCCCATTCCTCGAGGCAAAACTGCTCCAGCTCCTTCATGTTGGATGGTTTTCGCTTGTGAACCTTCAAGTCTGACCACAGATTCTCAGTTGGATTGAGGTCTGAACTAGGACATCCTAACACATTTAAATGTTTCCGTATAAACCACTCAAGTGTTGCTTTAGCAGTATGCTTCGGCTCATTGTCCTGCTGGAAGGTGAACCTCCATCCCAGTCTCAAATCACAGGCAGACTGACACAGGTTTTGCTCAAGAATATCCCTGTATATAGCACCATCCATCTTTCCCTCGACTCGGACCAGTTTCCCAGTCCCAGCTGCTGAAAAACATCCCCACAGCATGATGCTGCTGCCACCACCATGTTTCACTGTGGCAAAGGTGTTCTTGGGGTGATGGGATGTGTTGGGTTTGCATCAGACATAGCATTTTCCTTGGTGGCTGAAAAGTTAAATTTGTTTCATCTGACCAGAGCACCTTCCTCCATTCATTTGGGGAGTCGCTCACATGCCTTTTCGCAAATTAAAAACGTGCCTTCTTATTTTTAACTTTAAGTAATGGCCTTCAGGGTTACCTTTGGTCTCTGTGCAAGGAGGGCATTAATCAGAGAAGCACAGTCTGTGAGTCTTTGTGGGCGACCCTCTCTTGGCAGGTTTGTTGTGGTACTGTGTCAGAAAAGGTGTGTTTATACGGACAGATCATGTGACACTTAGATTGCACACAGGTGGACTTCAATTCACTAATTATGTGACTTTTGAAAGTAATTAGTTGCACCAGGATTTATTAGGGGCATCATGGCGTCTAAGTTGGCATCAAGGGGGTGAATACATAAGCATATGCCAATTTACAGTTGTGGTTTTTTTTTTATTTCTTTTTTTATAAATTTTTTCTCATTTCACTTCACCAACTTAGATAGACTATTTTGTGCAGATCCATCACATAAAATAAGATTAAGAAACATTTAAATTACAGGTTGGAGTGTAACAAAATAGGTAACATGCCAAGGGGGTGAATACTTTTGCAAGGCAGTGTAGTTGTCTATTGGAATCTGTGACAGTCGGATATGGGTGTTTTTTTGACCGCCAATGTTTTTGCCTAATTACAGCTGCAATCAGAACAAAATGTTGTTTGCCATTGACCCTTCCTTCCAAACCTATTTGGTTTATTGCTGATATAGCTTTTGTAAGTTGTTTTAGTCTTTAGTGATCTAGTACAGGTAAGGGACCTGTTAACCAGAATCCCCAGGTCCTGGGGCTTTCCGGATAAGGGATATTGCCGTAATTTGGATCTTCATACCTTCACATCTATTATAAAAATCATGTAAACATTAAATAGGGTCTATGGGAGATGGCCTTTCCATATTACAGAGCTTTCTGGATAATGGGTTTCCAGATCCCATACCTTTATCAGTTGGTGTTGTGTTACTGTATGCACCACTGGACTTCCTATTCTGCTCAGTATTGTTAGTCTTTCCCACAGCCCCTTATACCTTTAGTAATATACTTCATTGTCTAATAGAAGTTTCAAAATCCCTGGTAACCTGGTGGTCCGTGTATATATGTAAAGGGATGGTGAAGTTGCTGGGCTTTTGATGGCATTTTCATGACATGGGGTTAACAGGGCACAGGCTCGTATTGCTCCAATGTTCTTGGCCTGGGTGTGTTCATTAGGGTTATGTGATATGACTATAGACTAGAGTCCTGCGCGGGTCCATTTTTTGGGACCCGAACCCGTACCCACACCCTGCAATCTGCATTCTTACCCGCTTGGACCCGCAACCCGACCCGCAAGTACCTTCTCTGCAACCCGGACCCGCGACCCGCTGACCATCAAGAATCAGGAAGTGCTGTCATTATAAACCGGAAGTGGCATCATCGGAAGTAGATATGATCAGAAAAAAGGGAGTAAAACCGGAAGTGCTGTCATTGTGTACCGGAAATGACATCATCGGAAGTGGACGTGACCAGACAAAAGGAGCAAATATTGATATTGAGAAGACCCACAACCTGCAAACCCGCAGAACCGCCGACCCTCGGGTATACCGCACCTTGAACTTCAACGAAAAACCCTCATTTTACTGCAGGTTTATGCGGGTAACCCGCGGGTACTCACGGGTACCCGACGACCCGCTGCAGGACTCTACTGTAGACATGATTTTGGTATACAAATTGTTTGTGTTGTGATTGTAGCAACGTGTGGCCATTTTTGTGCTTAGTATTTAGCTGGGGATACATATCTGTGCCATCGTTTTTTAAAACGTCTTTAACTGTAGCAGCCTTCTTCTATACAACTTCCTGTCTGTCATTAAATCCACAGCCTGGTAGCTAGTTTCATCTGATTCAATCTGATGTTCCCCTAAACCATATGGTGTCACATTAATTACTCTGTAAAAGTTGTAATAATCCATACTCTGTTGAATTGAGAGTGGGATGTAAGAGAGACAACACAAATCTGAGATTTTCACACCAGCACTTGTAATACCTCCCCCTCTGTTTTGCAGGCAGGGTGGTTTCCAAAGTAAAATGTAGTTTTTTGGCTCTATCTGCCGAGTCTGCCTGCACCAGAGCAGAGACAATGCTTCCAGGTGCAGTCAGAGCAGGAATAAGGAGCTGGTTCTCTGCTGGCCAAAATCTGGAATCATCTGACCCTAGCCTAAAGGTGGCCATAGACGCACAGATATCATACAAAACAAATTTTCATACAATATTTGGTGCGTGTATGGTGGGAAAAGAGGCGACCAATATCGACAGAAGACTTGAATATCGGTCGGGTAGTTGATCGGGCTTGATGGAAAATTTTGATCGGGCTCCTTTGAAGGCACCCAAACATTGGTCATTGTTAGTGCTGTATCGTCAGATACAGGTAAGAATTATATTGTTTCTACCTGTATATCTGACGATTCAGCTCTACACGTGTGTATTGAAATGAACGTTCTTCTTGGAAACATCTTTTCCAAGAAAGATCGTAATTGTTACGTCTATGGCCACCTTAATGCTGAAACTGGAAGTACAAGCCTTGTAGTCATCCTTTTTGCCTATTCTTATTTAACAGGTTTGAAACATTATTCAATGAGTCCTATATTCATCTCTCCGTTTGTCAGTGAATCTGTGACACGATTCGATGTCAATCACAATCCGACAGTAAAAATATTTGTGCTCATTGAAGCATTAACATCCTAGCACTGGTGTTTGCCATGTCCAAAAACCTCTCCAAGACGTAGTCCAGATCTGATGAAAGGTCTGGTGCACGTCTAGGAAACCGCACTGAAAGGTCTTCACCAATTGTCCGCAGTTGCTGCAACCCAAGAACCTGCATTTATTAGACTTGACTTTGTACATGATCTAGTAATGTTACACTAAAGCTCAAAAGAGAAAGAGGAACACTAATTCCCTATGGTTGACCAAAAAGAGCGCTACACGTAATATTAGCTCAATAAAAGGAAAACCACACAAGTCTGTACAGGGACCCCCCCCCTGAAATCTTATGTGGCTTTCCTAGCACTCCGCTATAAAAAATGTGCATGGTTCTGTAACACCCACCAAGAGGAATCTATGTGCCTGCATGAGCTTGGTAACACTTCCTGCTTGAAAATATTTTATAAGTTAAAAAATAAAAAGAAAAAAAACAGTTCTAAAAGCAGTGAAGCTTATGCTCCTTAAGTTGATCTATATACAGTATTTATTTTATATATTCATATATGAAGTTGATCCTCTCTTTGTTACTGTAACAGCGTTTACTCTGCTAGATTAGTGATCCCCAACCAGTAGCTTGTGAGCAACATGTTGTTCACCAACCCCTTGGATGTTGCTCCCAGTGGCCTCAAAGCTGCAGCTTATTTCTGAATTCCAGGCTTGGAGGCAAGTTTTGGTTTCATTAAAACCAGGTGCACTGCCAAACTGAGCCTCAATGTAGATTGACTATCCACACAGGGGCTACCAATTGGCCAATCACAGCACTTATCATGCTAGTGTTGCTCCCCAACTCCTTTTACTTCTGAATGTTGCTCACAGGTTCAAAAGGTTGGGGATCCCTGCTCTAGATGCTGAAACATTGTTGGTGGATTTTGTTCTATTCAGTGCTGTTGGGGATCAGGCCTCACTCAAAGTTTTCCAATTCATCCCACTCCACAGGGTTCAGTTGGGTAGTAATTTTTTGGTTCAAGCCATTCTGGTTCTTCCACTCCCATGTTTGGAAAAATCATTCTGTATAGACCCCGTTTGTGCAAGGTGGCATTATTGTGCTGAAACAGGAGAACTGTCCTCGAACCACTGCTTCCGGAAGTACAGAATTGTCAAGAATGACGCTGTACACCTTGTACCTGAATTTTTTTTACTTCTTATGGCGACTGGCAGACTACAGGTGGGTTTGTTTGGCAGTACACGTGGTTTTTATGCCTCTAATTTAGAAATCCAAAAATGAGTACCTGCTTCAAGGCCACTGTGAGCAACATCAATAGGCTTGTTGAGCAACATGTTGCTTACAAGCCAACGGTTGTGGGATCATTGTTGGCTAAGCATGATGGAAGATGCAGAGATTCATTGCCTGCCCTAAATATGCTCTACTACTGGCAGCTAATCTCCTATAATGAATAAATATAATATATATAATGAATAAAGTACCCCCTCTTGTAAATTATAAGGATATTATAAGTTACCGAGAAGTTTCACGACCATATAAAAACACGAGGCCGAAGGCCAAGTGTTTTTATACAGGTCATGGAACTCAGAGGTAACTTCTAATATCCTCATATTTTGCGACAGGGGGTACTTTATTTATTACACACAAGTTTCATACACGTATATGCATTGCTTTGGTTCTCTCGAGTATTATGAAGTTTATGCGCAAGCCTCATTTATGAGGATATGTTATACAGGTTGTCCATAGCTCCTTTGTATTCTATACAAATGAATTATAGTAAACATCTCAAAACAGAGCGCATCATGCTGGTATAGACTAATGAATGAACCTGCATTGGAGGACAAAATACTGTTTTTCACCCCCTCCAATTTAAAGTTTCACATCTGCATGATCCCGAAGTCTAAGCATTTGCAAAGGGTATTTTTAGGCCGTAGTGTTTATCTGGAAAATTAAATCCCTGTCAGGATTAAGAGGAAAACAAAACCCCTTTTGTTTGTTAATACCATGATTTTAACTTGAATCATAGCTATCAAATCTGTCAGGCTACATTTATACCAATCCCATCAACACTTTGCTCCATTTATTTTAGCTAGAATGGGTCAGCTCTATTGTGCTTTGTTTTATAGCTCTAAATCGGGCTCAGCTTTCACTCATTTATTTATACGAGATCCGTATAGTCAGCAGTGCTTCACAAATCCTTTCACAAAGAGATGGTCATATTTTATTATTAAAGGGATATCACATTGTTTGCTTCTGAAAAATTTAGACAAGTACATCTTTCTATTTGTAGCTTTACTGTGTACGCAGCACTCTATATTTTAAGAGTATAAAATAGTACACGATCATGATGATTAAAAAAAAAAAAAGAAATATCCATAGTAACAGATTAAGTAGCACACGTTAAAGGGATTCTGTCATGATTTTTATGGTGTAGTTTTTATTTTTAAATTACACTGCAAATAATTCACTCTACCATGTAAAATTTTATTTCTAACCCAACAAGTGTATTAATTTTTAGTTTCAATATTGGTGTGTAGGCAGCCATCTCAGGTCATTTTGCCTGGTCATGTGCTTTCAGAAAGAGCCAGTACTGTTTTTATGCAGACTGTTGTTTCTCCTACTCAATGTAACTGAAGGAGTCATAGTGGGAAATGGATTTTTACTATTGAGTGCTGTTCTTATATCTACCAGGGAGCTGTTATCTGGTTTCCTTCCCATTATTCTGCTGACAGGCTGATGGGGTGTTGATATCACTCCAACTTGCAGTAAGGAGTGACTGATGTTTATCCGAGCACAAGACACGTGACTGGGGACACCTGGGAAACTTGACAATATGTCGAGCTTCATGTCAGATTTCAAAATTAAATATAAAAAAAACCCATTTGCTCTTTTGAAAAATTAATTTTAGTGCAGAAGTTTGCTGGATAACGGATGCATTTTGAAAATGGGGTTTCCCATGACAGTATACCTTTAAGAGAAACAGGCGGAAGAAGGTCCCTGCCCTGTAGAGCTTACAGTCTAAGCAGTTGGGTTAGTTACAGGCAGGACCAGAGTGGTAATATGTAGATTCTAGCTAATGCCAGAGTTGCTGCCACAAGATGCCATAGTCACTATTTATTGGGTTGGTGGGGGTTGTTTTGGGCTTCCGTGTAGTCTAAATATTATGCCAGGGCCTATTTTGTATCCCAGCCCAGACCTAGTGCTGGCCCACAAGTGCAAAGATTGGTTGCAAGCACTTTAATGTCTAGATCCAGTTTTGTTTTTTAAGATGTGGCCATTCCTGGAAATATTGGTTATAAATGGAGGCCCAATAGAAATACACGTGTAATTAGGAGTTTGTTAATTTTAAAGTGCAGTTAAAATCCAATGAAAGGGCTTGTGATAAGAATATGTTATGCCAGTTTTAATTTAAATCTAAACACTCAGCAGACTACACTAATAGTTAAATCTGGTGGTAGGAGAAGAACACCTCTCTACAATAATCCAGACTGTGTTGCACTTATGGCGATCATGGGGAGTTTGGGGTCTTTGCAGGTCGTAGCCTTAAAGTAGAACTAAAGCTTATCTAAAGAAGTAGCTATAAATGTTGTACATTATGTTTTGTGCTTCTGTACCAGCCCAAGGCAACCACAGCCCTTTAGCAGGGAATATCTGTGTTTTCAAAGATGCCCCAGTAGCTCCCCATCTTCTTTTCTGCTGATTCACTGCACATGCTCTGAGCTGCTGTCACTTACTGAGCTTAGGGACCCACTCACAATATACAGTACACATAGAATAGAAATGTCACAGAAACTAGTGCAATTAGCATCAGAATTTAAAGGACCAGTAACATAAAAAAATGTTTTAAAAAAATTCGTTAGTACACATCAAAACAAAAACACCAACACAAATTATACTTTAAAATCACAAAGCTTTTATTAAGAAATAACTTACAGAAACTGCACTTCCTGTCCTGTACAGAAACGGCGAAAAGGCGACCATCCATCCAGCTGGGCTCGATTTCTCCTCCTGGCTACTCTGCTGACAGCGTGTGAAGAAGCAACTATTCACTGACAGGCATCGCCTCTCCTCGGCTCTCCTCTTCTTCACTGTGCATGGCTTCCCTCCTCCTCGCTGCTCCCCCCAGCCAGATCCCCTGAACAGAATGATGAATGATCGGCCCGCTTGTCACTTCACAGCCGCACAGTACCTTTATTGCTGCGTATTAACGTTGCGCAGGGGGAAGATGACAGAGAAAGCTGCTCAGTCCATTGCCCTCACATTTTTATCCTGACTCCTTCTGCCTCTGGCTTGTGGTGAGCTGAAGTTTAGGAAAGGCGAGGGCCCGCTCTCTCAGGCTCTGTGCATTGCAGCAGGGACGGAAAGGGTGGTTGAAGCACAGTTAGGAAAAGAAAGGGATGAGGCGCCTCAGGACTTTCCCCCTGCGCACCGTTAATACGCAGCAATAAAGGTACTGTGCGGCTGTGAAGTGACAAGCGGGCCGATCATTCATCATTCTGTTCAGGGGATCTGGCTGGGGGGAGCAGCGAGGAGGAGGGAAGCCATGCACAGTGAAGAAGAGGAGAGCCGAGGAGAGGCGATGCCTGTCAGTGAATAGTTGCTTCTTCACACGCTGTCAGCAGAGTAGCCAGGAGGAGAAATCAAGCCCAGCTGGATGGATGGTCGCCTTTTCGCCGTTTCTGTACAGGACAGGAAGTGCAGTTTCTGTAAGTTATTTCTTAATAAAAGCTTTGTGATTTTAAAGTATAATTTGTGTTGGTGTTTTTGTTTTGATGTGTACTAACGAATTTTTTTAAAACATTTTTATATGTTACTGGTCCTTTAATAATCAGCCCTGTAGCATCAGCTTATATTACAGACCAACCTCATTTTCTGCTGGATAATTAGTGACGACCCCTAAGCTTAGCTTCTCCACAGCTGCTCAGAGCCCACTGAGCATGTGAGTGTCACAGACACTTTCCAAGATGGTGACAAGTTTGAAGACCTGCATCAACTTTAGGCTGGTGCAATAAGTTCAATATATAAAATATGGCATTTATAGCCCTATTCATTTTTAGGGTTTAGTTTTTCTTAAATGCCTAGACCCAATTATTGCCCTGTAAACAGTGATATTTTCTATTTTCATACGGTATAGGATCCCTTATCCGAAAACCCGCTATCCAGAAAGCTCCGAATTACGGAATGGCTCCCATTGACTCAAAAGTTTTTAAAAATGATTTCCTTTTTCTCTGTAATAATAAAACAGTAACTTGTACTTGATCCCAACTAAGACATAATTAATCCTTATTGGAAGCAAAACCAGCCTATTGGGTTTATTTAATGTTTAAATGAATTTCTATTAGACTTAAGGTATGAAGACCCAAATTACGGAAAGATCCGTTATCCAGAAAACACCATGTCCTGAGCATTCTGGATAACAGGTCCCATACCTGTACAGGTCCCAATAGTCTTTCCAACTAGTAGTTCATTGATATCCGTATATTATCTCATAGCTCCGAGCACAGGCAGGACAGTAAGTGCGAGGAAGAGAACTACAGTTAAGCTTTTTGATTCCTTACAGCCTTGCTACAGAGAGTTCAGTAAAATCATTTCCCCGTTGCTTCTTATCTGACTGTATTTTTTTCAAATGAGTGATTTAGAAAGGCAATTAACGATGCACTCGTTAAGGCCGATTGTAATAGTATGACCATTGATCACAAGACCTACATAATGTTCCAGTAGTTTCAAAACTGCCACAGCAGGTCCAAGCCAGAATGAACTTCATTTCAAAGTCATAATGAATGAAAGGTGAAAGGGAGATTGATTAATTATTGAATTAATTCACTGACACAGATCCTGTTCTTCCATAATATGCCCTTTTGTTTATCGCGCTATTTGAGTTATTGGAAAGAACAGAGCAAATAAATGGTATACTTTAATGATGGCACCGTTTAGTTGTATATAGAAAAGGCTTTCTATTGACAGTTTATGCTCGTATTATCCATTTGGAATATAAAGGAAAGGTTATAGTGAAACAATTTTAGGCTATGCTGCCGGACGTGTGAATTTGCTTGCCCTTTCCTCTATCCGCCCCTTGCAACTGTCATCCCATAGCTTCCAATATGTTCCGAGCAATTATTATTGCCTCCAGGCAGTAATGGCCTTAAGCTGGCCATAGATGCAAAGATCCGATCGTACGAATCATCGTACGATCAGACTTTCCCATCTCCCGACCCGCCACTAACCATTCAGATCAAAGTCTTACCAGTCAGATTAGTTAAAGAACAGATCAGCAATGTTCTGCCCCTGACAGCAATCGTACGATATCTATGTCCAACCAAAGCTAGTGAACTGAAAATCGTACGATCGGCAATACACACAGAGATATTATCGAGCCAACAGAAATTTTCTAACCTGTCCGATCGACCAAACGACCGATCTCTGCCGGACGAAAAATGTCGGGACTCTCCACACACGATCCGAAAATCGTACGAATCCTCGATTCGTACGATCAGATCTTTGCGTCTATGGCCAGCTTTAGTTCACTAGTACTGTATGCGTTTGATATCTCTCACGTCGAGAATGTTGGCAGGACGATTATTTTTGTGTTCCAAATGATAACGGGGGAATACATTCTTTAACTCTTCAAGCGCTATAGGTTGTTGGATCTTTTTTTCTGGGTTGTAGTATTTTCACAACTTAAAAAGTTCCAACCCAATAAGAGCTTCATCAATCAAATCTGGTTTCCATATTGTTTAGATGGCACAGGGTATCTGTTCTTTCCATCAAACGATAGGCGTGCATTCCCCCACCACCTCAATATGATGACTAACCACATTACTGTACAAGATCTGTTTTTCAGAAGCCTAGATGTTTTCTGGAATAAGGCCTTTTTCTCTAATTTGGAATCCCAAATATTTTAACATTAACAAAATCAAATAAGACTGTGTGCAAGCTTAGCTTATATCGTGTACAAGTACAGCTATAGGATCCGTCATCTGGATACCTATTATCCAGAAAGCTCAGAATTACAGGAAGGCCATCTCCCATTTTAATGAAATAATAAAAATGTTTTTAAAAACATTTCCTTTTTCTCATTAATAATAAAATAGTATCTTGCACTTGATTCTAACTACAGGTATGGGATCTGTTATCCGGAAACCCGTTATCTGGAAAGTTTCGAATTACGGAAAGGCTGTTTCCCATAGACTCCATTTTATCCAAATAATCCAAATTTTTGAAAACTATTTCCTTTTTCACTGTTATAATAAAGCAGTACCTTGTACTTGATCCCAACTAATATATAATTAATCCTTATCAGAAGCAAACCAGCCTGTTGGGTTTATTTAATGTTTACATGTAGACTTAAGGTATTAAGATCCAAATTACTGAAAGATCCGTTATCCGGAATGCCCCAGGTACTGAACAGTCTGGATAACAGGTCCCATACCTCTATAATGTACTTATTGGAGGCAAATTAATCCTTTTGGGTTTATTTAATGTTGAAATTATTTTTTTTAAGTAGACAAAGTATGAATATCCAAATTACAGAAAGATCCCTTATCCGGAAAACCCCAGGTCCCGAGTATTCTGGATAACCAGTCCCATACCTGTACTGGTTTATTACAGTGAAAAAAACTAGGATATATTTTGGTGTTTTCCCTGATACAGGTATGGTATCTGTTATCCGGAAAACCGTTATCCAGAAAGCTACGAATTACGGAATGTCCGTCTCCCATAGACTCCATTTTATGCAAATAACCAAATTTTTAAAAATGATTTCCTTTTTCTTGTAATAATAAGACAGTAACTCGTACTTGATCCCAGCTAAGATATAATTAATCCTTATTGGAGGGAAAACCAGCCTATTGGGTTTATTTAATGTTTACATGGTTTTCTAGTAGACTTAATCATGGAGATCCAAATTACAGAAAGATCCGTTATCCAGAAAACCTCCGGTCATGAGCATTCTGGATAACAGGTCCCATACCTCTAGTAATTCCCATGCCTGTACTAAAACATTTGCTGGACTGTACCAGTGTTATGTCGATTCTACTTTAAATGGGTATTTTGGCCAGAACAGGCACCTATATGCTATTCAGTCTATGGTTGCCTGATGATCGCTGGCTACTTATTTGCATTCCTGGCACACACTTCTATCTACAGTAGAAACCACAGAGGAGATTGCTTTTTATAGACTGAATACAGAGACACCTTCAGCATTAATTTTGTATTGATCCATTATAAGCATATTATCCTATCCTTCAGTCCTTGTTCATTTCAGTGGCCTTGAATAGGAATGGTTGCTAACGATCCCTGCATGCTGCTCTACATTTAGCCTTATATACACTGAATGGTTATATAGCACATGTGCCTGTGTTATAATATTTGTGGAACATGATGAAGCTCATTGAATTGGATCAAGCAATTGTAGGATAACATTCTGAAATGAATGCCAGATACATAGCATAGTTGGAATAAAAGTAGTTTGAGGAGGGATCATGTTTTCAAAACGTGGGGAGGCACATGTATCGAGGGTCGAATTTTGAAATTCATGTGAGTTTTTTGTTTGTTCATTTTTAAATCTCATAAATTTGAAAACCAATCGAAATGTATTAATAACATTTTTTCAACTCGGATGAATTGAAACGACCCAAAAACTTGAATCGAATTCGATTCAAATGAGAAAAACTACAAAAGACTGCAAGCCTCACCAAATAGATCCCTGGACCTCTCCCATTGACTTATACGGTAATTGGGCAGGTTTTACGTGGCGAATAGTCGAATTAGAGTTCTTAAAGGGCCACAGTATGATAAATCTCGAAATTCCAATTTGAATTAAAACTCGGCTCGAGTTTTGATAATTCACAATTGAATTTGCGAGTTGTGGCCAAAAAAATTTTTTAATTCTAATTTTTACTTCAACGCTTCATAAATCTGCCCCTTATTGTTGGAGATACTTGCCTCTGTGCAGATCTACCTGTGAAACAAGATTTTTCTTTTTGGGTCTAGGGGCCGCAGACAGTTTGTCGACCGACGACCCCCCAAACACTGAATTCAAGTCACAGTACAGAGTGAAACCAGTGAAGCTGGTGGCACAAGCATCATGATATGGGGATGTTTCTCATACTATGGTGTTGGTCCTATTTATCACATATCAGGGATCATGGATCAGTTTCAATACATCAAAATACATGAAGAGGTCATGTTGCCTTACGCCCAAGAGGAAATGCCCTTGAAATGGGAGTTTCAACAAGACAACGACCCCAAACACACCAGTAAAGGAGCAACATCTTGGCTCCAGACCAACAAGGTTGACATTATGGAGAGGCCAGCCCAATCCCGGACCTTAATCCAATAGAAACTTGTGGGGTAACGTCAAAAATGCTGTTTGTGGGGCAAAACCAAGGAATGTAACAGTTAATTGGTGGACTCCATGTAACACAGGTGTGCAGCAGTTCTCAGAAACACTGGTTATACAACTCAATATTAGTTCAGTCATTCAAAGGAAAGTAAAATCTTGAAACATGTTTCAGTTTATACAGTGAATGTTTGAGTTTGTAAAGGAGAATGTAGACACTGCTATTTTTTTGGAACTGCCTAATATTCCCATTTCTTCTTTTTCTGTAAAGGCATAACCCTAATTTGATAAATGTTTCTTCATGTTTTGGTTTGGAATAGAATGTGCAGTGTTCCCAATGCATTTGTGTGTATGGAAATAAAAGCTAATGTAATGATTTTGAGCTTTCTTCAGTTTTCAAAACCTACTGCTGTTGTTCTGAACACAACTGTAAAAAAAAAATGTTATTGAAATAAGAGACACCCTATGTAACTTAAGAGGTTGGAAGATTAACACTTTCAGAAACTACAAATCAGGGAACAGATGCAAGTTCAAAGGAGAACTAAACCCAAAAATGAAAATGGCTAAAATGCTGTATCATTTTGCCTAAAGGTTCAGCATATCTATAGTAGTAATGATCCACGCCTTCCACTTGGTCACAGGAGTTTCCGATCTTGGATTTTGTTAGGAGTGTCTGCGACACGCTCATGCTCACTGGGCTCTGAGCAGCTGTTGAGAAACTAAGCAGAATCAGCAGAAAAGAAGATGGAGAGCTACTGGGGCATTTTGGAGACAGATCTTCCCTGCTAAAAGGCTGTGGGAGCCATGGGCTGGTACAGACTGCTTTTGTTTTCCTTCAAAGAAGTACAGTAGAACCCCTATTTTAGGATTTACAGGGGACCAGAAAAAAGTGGTGTAGAATCAGGGAAATTTATTATGCAAAATATATAGGTAGGAACACAAAACAACAATGTAAAATGAGGGGAAACGTAAAATCAGGGAATTTAAAATTGAGGTTCCACTGTACAAAGGCTAAAAGTGTTCTAAAGAAGCAATTCAGTAGGTGAAAAATAGAAACCAAGGGACTGATAGCTTCACTTGCATAGACAAATCCCAAAAAAAATTTTATAGCAAAAAGATGCACGTTTTAGTTACATGGGACTCTGAAAAAGAAGAGGTGCTTTATTTATTTTTGCTGCATATACGATAGTAAACCCAGAGCTATGAGACTCATTTATAAACTTTGTGCATTTAGAGAATGATTGGCACAGTGAATGTGCAAAAGAAAGATGGGCACAGCAGTGGAATATTTTAGTGTTCATAAAAATTGTGAATAAATATGCGCTGCGCAAACTTTATGAATGACCCCCACTATGTAGACCTGAGTGAATTAATTAATTATGTGGTTCCAATTTAATACATTACATTTGTGTACAGAGAAATGCCGTCAAATTATATATTACTTGGGGGCTTATTTATAAACATGAGATTTTTACCTTAAAAAGTTGTGGTAAAAAAAGACAAAAATGTTTCCACAATTTATTATGCACTGAAGATGTTTCAAGTCCAAATATGAAAATATGCCATCTAAAACCTGCAGAATTCATGTAAAAGTCAATGGCAGATGTCCCCTTAAAGTACAAGTAAACCTATAAAATAAGTGAATGTAAAATTGATACGGGGGCTATTCCACCTGCTGGTCAGTTTCCCACCAGTCTGACCACCAAGTAGTCAAGGAAGTTGTCAGGTGAAAGAGGCTGCTCTGTTCTTCTGCTTAGGAAAAAAAAATTAAGAAACCTTTCTCAAATCTTTCCTAAGCAGAAGAACATCAGAGCAGCTTCTTTCTTTCACCTGACAAGTTCCTTGACTACTTGGTGGTCAGACTGGTGGGAAAATGACCAGCAGGTGGCGCTGTTGTAACAAAATTAATTCATATTAACAGCACATGTATCCCTTAATATCTTGGAATAAAAAGAAAATAATTAATGCATGTAAATGACAAAAGTGCTTCGAATAGCACTCTCATCAATTTTATATTTACTTGTTTTAAATGTTTACTTATCCTTTAACCATTTGAAGATTTTTTACCCTCATGAAATGTTCGGCATTTTAAGTGTTTGACGCTGTTTTTTTTTTGTGCAAGAACTCGAATTTTCATGGTTTGTGGCCGTCAAACGTGAAAAATTTGGCTTTTTCTCTTGATCGTGGATTCCAGTTTGGTCTGACTTTTTTTTATTTCAAAAGTCTGAAAATTTTGGATTTTGATAAATAACCCCCTTAGTGTTATGTGCTAAAAGGATCATTCTCCTTAGGGTGAAGCTTCTGATAAACAAATGGAACAAACTAAAAATCAGGCATTGTTATTATTAGCAACTTTGGGATTAATCTATTTTTATTGGTTGGCATCATAACTGAGGTTACTTACTATGTAACTATGTAACTTTTAGTATGATGTAGAGAGTGATATTCTGAGACAATCTGCAATTGGTTTTTATTTGTAGTTTTTGAGTTATTTTGCGTTTTATTCAGCAGCTCTTCGGTTTGCAATGCCATCGATCTGGTTACTAGGGTCCAAATTACCATAGCAGCCATGCACTGATTTGAATAAAAAATGGAAATATGAATAGGAGAGGATCTAAATATGGCGACGAGTAATTTAAAAATAGCAATAACAATACATTTGTAGCTTTACAGAGCATTTTGTTTTACATAGGGTCAGTGATCCCCATTTGAAAGCTGGAAAGAGTCAGAAGAAGAAGGCAAATAATCCAAAAACTATACAAAATAAATAATGAAGACAAATTGGAAAGTTACTTAGAACTGGCCATTCTATAACATACTAAAAGTTCACTGAAAGGTGAATCGTCCTTTTAAGCTCACAATTCAGCCCCTTCAGACAAGGCAGCAGTTTATCTGCCTGTGTATGGGACCCTACAACTGTCCTGCTCATCTGTTATAAACCACCAGATATTGATCGGGTAGGTTTAAAAATCCCTTTGGGGTGTAGACTGAACTGATGTGTTAATGCATTTCTGGATGCTCTGCATTCCTGTCGTTGTGATCTAATCATTTGCAAACTATTGTATGGACCTGATTATCTCCCACATCAAGATCCATTCATTTGCCAACCCCGCCAAGTAGGTGTACCTTTCCATTTGTGGCCTACTTAAAGGAGAACTAAAGCCTAACTAAAGAAGTAACTAGAAATGTATATTATATTGTATGCTTCTGTACCAGCCCAAGGCAACCACAGCCCTAGCAGTAAAGATCTGTGTCTCCAAAGATGCCCCAGTAGCTCCCCATCTTCTTTTCTGCTGATTCACTGCACATGCTCTGTGCTGCTGTCACTTACTGAGCTTAGGGACCCACTCACAAAATACAGTACACATAGAATAGGAATGTCACAATATAAGGCTGATTAGTAATTAATACAGATAATTACTACATGGCAGCACAGAAACCAGTGCAGTTAGCATCAGAATTTAATAATCAGCCCTGTAGCATCAGCTTATATTACAGGCCAACCTCATTTTCTGCTTGATAATTTGCGACGACCCCTAAGCTTAGCTTCTCAACAGCTGCTCAGAGCCCACTGAGCATGTGATTGTCAAGGACACTTTCCAAGATGGTGACCCCCTGTGACAAGTTTGAAGTCCTGGATCATTGCTGCTATTGACAAGCTGAAACTTTAGGCTGGTTCACTAAGTTCAGGATGTACAATATGGCATTTTTAGCAATATTAATATTTATGGTTTAGTTCTCCTTTAAGATGGGGGCTGATGTGGTTTTCAATGAAGAGGAGTGCTAGTCTGGGTAAATAATGGTAACCCTTCCTTATAATGACAATTAACTCTTTCCTTGTACTTTAATAAAACCTAAAAAGTATCCCAGTTGTTTAAGGAAAGGCTTTTTATATGAGTAATCAGTAATTCCTTATATATAGTGAATTGATGATAATGCACCTTGGATCTGTGGCTGTCGCTTTGCCCCCTGCTTTCCATTCATGGGAATCGAACTACGTGTGGCAGGATTAGCATCTGAGCATCCCTTTAAAATGATTGAGAGGCACAGGGCAAGGGCTCACTTCTCCCTGAGGTCTGGTCATCACGTTGTTGGTTAGTGGTTAGCTCTTCCTGTTTCCTATTCACTGTATAAATGAGTTATAAATACATTTGTAGCTGTGCTGCTGTAATACTCCACTGCCTGAGAAGGACTGATGTTACTCTGCAGTAGAGTTCTGCGTGGGACCAATTTGTTAAACCAGACCCGCATACTTAGTTGCTTGGACCCGCTACCCGACCTGCAAGTACCTTATCCACGACCCGCTGACCATCAAGAAACCGGAAGTGCTGTCATTGTAAACCAGAAGTGACATCATCTCTGGGATGTCTCCCGGTAACTGGATGGATACATCTCTGAATGGTGACATTTAGGGATGCACTGAATCCACTTTTTTGGATTCGACCGGACCCCCGAATCCTTTGCGAAATATTCGGCCGAATACCGAACCAAACCCTAATTTGCATATGCAAATTAGGGGTGGGAAGGCGAAAAATTTTTACTTCCTTGTTTTGTGACCAAAAAGTCACGTGATTTCTCTCCCCACCCCTAATTTACATATGCAAATTCGGATTTGGTTCGGCCAGGCAGAAGGTTTGGCCAGGATCCTGGATTTAGTGCATCCCTAGTGACGTTATTGCAAGCATTCACCCAGAAAAGTGTTTTTGGGAAAGGGGCACTTGCTGCTGACGTTGCTCATATGATAGAAGCTGAGTTGCTAGGCAACAGGAGATCATGTGCACTCCTTTGGATTTGGGCTGAGCCGGTATGTTTGGAATAACTTGCTTTCCATCTGTAGTGGAAGAAAATAGATTAAAAATAAAAAAAAAACAGCTGAAATTAAAAGAAGTAGTGTTTTCTATATCAAACAGCTATGCTGTATGCTCCGATAATATTTTCTCCCATAATGTAATAATTATTTTTTTCTTAACCCCCTTAGGGCGCCAATGCCTCGGCTTTAGAGAAAGAGATTGGGCCGGAACAATTTCCAGTAAATGAGCACTATTTCGGATTAGTAAATGTAAGTATATGCCACGTTATGTGTTCTCTTTCACTGGGCTGGAGAGCTACACAATGCAGAAAACATGCAGTTTTGTGTAAAGAGCATCATTGCATCTTATTCATTAAGAACCCTATTTGTTATGGTGCACAAGTAATAATGATAATGGCAGTTGGGTACAGCCCTTGCAGTGATTTCTGTACTTTTTTTACTTAAGTGGCAGTTGCTGTTCAAACCATTGTACGTGTTTTAGTCCTTTAAATAAAAACAGACTTCTAAGATAAAGATGCCTCGCTGGTTTCATGGTCTTAATGTTTTAAAAGAAGAACAGAACGCTTTTTATCAAACCCCCAATGCAGGGAGGCACATTTATCAAAGGAATTTCGAATTCATTGGAGTATGAACTCGAAATTCTACCAATTGAAATTTATTTAAAAATCCAATTTGTTAAACTTGGGTGAATAGGATCGAACTGAAAACTTGAATCGAATATGAGTTTTAAAAACTCAATTCAAATTTTTCAAAAAAAAAAAAAACTCAAATGTCAGGAAGGCTGCAAACAACTCAAAAATGATCCCTGGACCTTTCCCATTGACTTAAACAGCAATTTGCCAGTTTTTAGGTGGTGAATAGTCGAATTTGAGTTCTTAAAGTGCCAGAGTATGATAAATCTCGAAAATTTGATTTTTTTTTTTTAAATCTCAAATCAAATTTGAATAACTCCCTAGTCAAATTTGACAGTTTTGACCATAAAAAAAAATTGTAAATTCTAATTTTGTATGTATGTATATTTCTATTTGTAAAGCGCTCCTTGAGGGCAAAGCACTGTACAGCAAAACAATAATTTAGTAGTAACAAACAAGGGGTCATTGGAATGAAATGTAACAATAAGTGCATAATTAGAAATACAATTCACATGCATATAAAAGGCTAGAGGACCCTACCCCGTAGGGCTTACAGTCTAAATGGGAGGGTAACATAAAGACACAATTCAGAGGGGTATTAAGGTGCTGTGGGTTACAGTTTGTTACACTGTTATATAAGTGCCAGTTCTGGTTTTATCCAGGTGCTCCCAGAGGTAGTCTTTGAGTTTTGTTTTAAAAACACTGAAGGAGGATTCTCTCCTGAGAGAGTTTTCAATTTTATCCATGATAAATCTGCCATTGAGAGTTATAGCCACTTATACACTTCTTTTTGTTTGACATAATAGTCAGAACACTACTTCCTGCTTTAAGCTCTCTAACTGAATTAGTCAGTGACTATCGGGGGGGGCACATGGGACATAACTGTTCAGTGAGTTTGCAATTGATCCTTAGCATGAAGCTCAGATTCAAAAGCAACAGTTATGGCCCATTTGCCCCCCCCCCCATAAGTCTCTGATTGGTTACTGCCTGGTAAACAATCAATGGAAAGCAGGAAGTAGTGTTCTGGCTATTATGTTAGACATCCAGTCACTTCAGCCTTTATACATTACATTTTTGGCTACCTAACTATATTAGAATCATTTCATATTTTGCACAGCCTATCTATATACCCAGTTTTTATTTTTATACTGAACAATTCCTTTACACATTTGGGTTGGTTTCCCTCCCTAAAGCCATTAACTGTCTGGGTCCTTTGAACACAGCATGAACAAATAAAAAACCCCAAAGTGTAGACTCTAGTCTAGAGCATTGGCAGCCGGTGCTTTAGAATTTACAGTGCCTGACAGATAATTGGTTATGCTTAAATAAGGTATGTTAGCAGCTCTGATGTCCACCTTAGTTTCTTTCTATTATTTGCTATTGTTCATAAATAAGACTAATTTATATGCTTATTTTGTGCTGCTAATATTATTTCAGACATCAGCAGTTCATTGTTATGGTTTTTACTTCCATTAAATTATTTCTTAAATTAGCATTTTTTCATTGTTAATCTTCCATTCTCTATTTATTATGTTAATAATATTCTAATAAGTCTTCAATAAGTCTTCCATTTAACTTGTCAGAGCTGCCCTGAAGTTTCTGGTGCTTTTTCATACAGTTGATATTTCATATGTTGATATTTGAGCATTAAAAAAATGCAGTATAACATGTTTATTTTATAGGTTCCTTAACTTGAGTTAATGGACATTATATTTACTGCAGTGCATTACTTAAAAGAACAGTAACACCAAAAAATTAAGATGCTGTGTAGCCATGGGGGCAGCCATTCAAGCACACGGTCAGATTCGGGGAGATTAGTTGCCCGGCGATAAATCTCCTCTTCTTCGGGGCGACTAATCTCCCCAAACCTTCCAGCCGGCTAGATTGTAAATCACCAGCGGGATGGCACTTGGATCGATTCGTTTGTGAAGTTGGAGATATGTCGCCAAGTGACTAATCCCCCCGAATCTGACAGTCTGTCTCTGCCCTAAAATTAGAATCTGCGTTTATTCTTCAAGTTCCAGTACTGCTCGTATATATCGTTTTACAAAAGACTTGCACATTTACATGTTTTTCTCCCTAAAGTATGTCACTGAACTAGTTTCCAGAAATGTGCTCAGAGTGATGTTACAGCATGATAACTGTCTGTCTTGTCTGCAGTCTCTCAAAAAGAGTCCCTGAGACAAGAAGCTACCAATTTAGTGGATCACTCCATTGCAATCTTGCTTAAAACAAAATTATTGGCTGTAAATAGTAAGGGGGTTATTTTATCAAAATCCAAATTACTATTATTTTCTGAAATATACTCCGACCAAATCCGCATGGGTTTTTTCCCTGTTATTTATCAATACATTTTCCTGACAAATTCGGGGGGGGGGGAAAATGGTGAAAATCGTACAAAAATTTGAATCATACGTTTTTTTTGCAGATCAGGACTTCTCCCATTGACTTATATTAGGGATGCACCGAATCCACTATTTTGGATTCAGCTGAACCCCCGAATCCTTTGCAAAAGATTCTGCCAAATACTGAACCGAATCTGAATCCTAATTTGCATATGCAAATTAAGGGTGGGAAGGGTAATTTTTTTTTACTTCCTTGTTTTGTGAAAAAAGTCACACAATTTTCCTCCCCGCCCCTAATTTGCATATGCAAATTCGGATTAGGCTTGGCTGGGAAAAACGATTCCGAATCCTGCAGAAAAAAGGCCGAATCCTATCGGTTTTGGTATTTATCAAAATACAAATTTTTCTGATGTTTTAAATAAAAAAACATGATTTACCAATATTTATCATTTAAAAATCACAAAAAAATGGTATAAATCAGGAATAACTGAGGCTTTTTTCGCATTGTCCCATGAAAACTGCAACTTTTTCAGATTGTCGCACAAAAAATCTTATTTTTTCGGGATTTGACACCCAAAAATGTTCAGATTATTGTACGAAACCCAGCACAGACCATAATATCATCAAAATGCAAATAGGACCTCTGCCATTGACTTCTGCAGGACCTTGACAGGTTTAAGATGGAGTATTTTCGGATTCCGAATTTTTGCAGCCTCTGGGTTTAATGAATCTCGAAAGATTTGAGTTTTTTTCTACTTCAATTCTGATTTTATAGTAAAAAAAAAATATTTTTTTCCGAGTTTTTAGCATTAAGACTATAATAAATGACCCCCTAAAAGTTAAGATATGCATTTTCACTTGGTGTTTACTGAGGAACCAGTAATCATACCCATTGCATGAATGAGTCATTCTGTGTGCGGCCAGATTAAATTGTCTAATTGCACACTGTTGACCTTAGACATACACCAGTTTATGCTCATGTTTAACTTTTATTTAACTTTTATTCTCTACTTCTTAGTTTGGGAACACCTGCTACTGCAATTCCGTTCTCCAAGCACTTTATTTCTGTCGGCCGTTTCGGGAAAAGGTTCTCGCTTACAAAAGCCAACCTAGGAAGAAAGAGAATCTCCTCACTTGCTTGTCAGATCTGTTCCACAGTATAGCCACACAGAAGAAAAAGGTCGGAGTAATCCCTCCAAAGAAATTCATCACCAGGCTACGGAAAGAAAATGGTAAGATGATGTTTAGTGTGCACCTCCCATTAAAGCATAGCATGCAAAATTAAAGGGATACTGTCATGGAAAAACATGTTTTTTACAAAATGTATCAGTTAATAGTGCTATTACAGCAGAATCCTGCATTGAAATCCGTTTTTCAAAACAAGAAATGGATTTTTTTATATCTAATTTTAAAATTTGCTATGGGGCTAGACATTTTGACATTTCCCAGCTGCCCTCAGGTCATGTGACTTGTGCTCTGATAAACTTCAGTCACACTTTACAATATATATTGTTCCATATGTGGTGCACTCCAGTAAAAGTTCAGCTCGTGCCTGGGTGCTGTCACATATATCATAGATAGTTGTTCCCCATAATTGAAGCACTCCAACGTTTCGTTCCTGTCTGGGTCCATCCCAGACAGGACCGAAACAACAAAGACGTGGGGTTTGTGTTGGTGGTTATCTCTACTATGACAATTTATGAATCAATTCTTTTCCTACAAAGCAATTAATATTTTTTTATTAAGCTCTGTAAGTCTTCAAATCTGTAAAGGTTTAAAGGAAACTGTTGATTCCAGGGATGTAACAAAATGAATATCCCTGTGTTTAATCTTTTGGCTGGCAGTGTATCGGGGTTGTAAAGGCTGCAGTTGAAAGCATAATGGAAGTGTTGCTAATAGAGGAACAGACAAAGGAGATGCTATGAAGGTACAGGCAACAGTCCCAGCACTAAATATAAAATCTAACCTTTTGTGTTTTTCAGGCTGGCACGCTATTATTTCCTTTATTCAGCTAGCTCTGTCAGTTTATAGTGCACCTTTTTATTTAAAGGAATGGTAACACCAAAAAATGTAACTGTTTTAAAGTAATGACAATATAATGTACTGTTTCCCTGCATTGGTACAACTGCTGTGTTTGCTGTAGAAACACTGTAATAATTTATATAAACAGGCTACTTTGTAACCATGGGGGCAGCTCACAGGTCACTTAGCAGATACCAGGTGCGTTCTGTGCAATCCCTTATATTCTGTTAGTTTATCTGCTGTGTATCCTGGGCCTTTTCTTCTTTTATAGCTTGAATGGCTGCCCCCATGTCTACACAGTAGCCTGTTTATATAAACTATAGTTGTGTTTGTAAAGCAACTGTACATTATATTTTAGTTACTTATTATAAAACACTTATTTTTTGGTGTGACTGTTATAAAAAAATTGCTCCTGTTTAATCATAGATTTTAGGTTAGGAATAACTATTGTGTAGATATGCATTTGTTTCTATTAGTGGGAGCTGGCATCTCACTTGCAAGTGACCAGAAGATACATAACACACAAAACAATGTATGAATGTATGAGTTCACCCAACTAGTCTCATTTCCCCTCAGTCGCTGCTCTCGCTAGAACTCTGCAACTCCTTTCCGACTTTGTCAATGAATACTAGGAACATACTCGGCAATAAGCGATGGCCGAATCCCTTTTGGAGAATGCTTTGCCTTTAAACAACGAGTGGTATATACTTGTGACACTATTTAGACACTGAAACACGTGATGTTAAATTTACATTAAAGAGGAAGTACCGAGTATAGAGACAGAAAATGCATACGTTTTGCACACGCACTGCTGGTTTATCATCAATATGGGGCAGATTTATCAAGGGTCGAACTCAAAATTTGAATTTTCTATAATTTTTTTATGGTCAAAACTGTCAAATTCCACTAGTTACTCAAATTCATTTCTACTTGTTTTTTTTTTTTACAAATTCAATTAAAATTTTTGAGATTTATCATACTCTGGCCCTTCAAGAACTATTCAACTATTCGCCACCTAAAACCTGCCGAATTGCTGTTTCAGTCAACGGGAGAGGTCCAGGGATCAATTTGGAGTTGTTTGCAGCCTTCCTCACATTCAAGTTTTTTCGGAGAAAAAACTCCAATTGAGTTTTTATATTTTGAATCAAATTTGATTGGAGTTTTCAGGTCGATTCCAGTTTAAAAAAATTAGATTTCATTAATAAATTTCGATTGGTTGAATTATGAATGTAGGGGAGTTTTTAAAAACTGGCATGAATTTGAAATTTGACCTTAGATAAATCTGCCTGTATGTGTGCTTTAATAAAACCCTGTTGATATTAAGTGGAGCATTCTCCCTGGATGATTCGTCCAGCACTTTTTGACCACAGTGATAATAAAAAGATTGTTGGTATAATATGTAGGGATGCACCGAATCCAGGATTCGGTTCGGGATTCGGCCAGGATTCGGCCTTTTTCAGCAGGATTCGCATTCGGCCGAATCCTTCTGCCTGGCTGAACCGAATCAGAATCCTAATTTACAAATTAGGGGCGGGAGGGAAATTGCGTGACTTTTTGTCAGAAAACAAGGAAGTAAAAAAATGTGTTGTGCACTGCTGTCCACCTGATCATTACAATTTACCGGAACGTTAGAACCTAATTCTATATCACTCTTATCGTGTTCTTTGCTTTCCAGAGCTATTTGACAACTACATGCAACAGGACGCTCATGAATTCCTAAACTATCTACTAAACACAATAGCCGATATTTTGCAAGAGGAGCGAAAGCAAGAGAAGCAGAATGGAAGAATACCTAATGGTAACATTGACAACGAGAACAACAATAACACACCGGATCCCACTTGGGTCCATGAGATCTTTCAGGGAACTCTGACCAACGAAACCCGGTGTCTCACGTGTGAAACGGTAATACAATCTATTTTCTGTCCTTCCTACCCAGAACCTTAAAGTAGTTGTTCACCTTTAAATTAAGTTTAGTATGATGCTGAGATTGATATTCTGAGACAATGTGCAATTGGTTTTCATTTTTTATTATTTTTTGGTTTTTTTAGCTTTTTAGTCAGCAGCTCACAATTTCAGCAATCTGGTTGCTAGGGTGCAAATTCCACTAGCAACTATGCTTTTATTTGATTAAAGTCTGACATGTGAATAGGAGAGGCCCTGAATAGAAAGAGTAATAAAAAGTAGCGATAACAATTAATTTGTAGTTTAAGGGTCAGACAGATTCGGGGAGATTAGTCACCCGATGACAAATCCCCCTTTCTTCAGGGCAGCTAATCTCCCGGGCGGCTTTGGAAAACAAATCGCTCCGACTGCCATCCCGCTGGCGGTTTACATTTTATCCGGCAGGTGAGGCAGTTCTGGGAGATTAGTCGCCCCGAAGAAAAGGAGATTTGTCGTCGGGCGACTAATCTCCCTGAATCTGCCTGTGTGCCCTAACCCTTACAGGGCATTTGTTTTTAGATATGGTCAGTCACTCCAATTTGAAAGCTGGAAAGAGTCAGATGAAAAAGGCAAATAATTAAAAAAAAAAAAAAAATACAAAAATTACAAAATGAAGACCAATTGAAAAGTTGCTTAGAATTAGCCATTCTATAACATACTAAAAGTTAACTTAAATTTGAACCACCCCTTTAACTGCTATATACAATGTTTTGTGCGTTACGTGCTGTCAAGCTAATTAATTGTAATAAGTTAATTATCCAATATACCCACCAGACACAAGATATAAAAGTTTGGGCTGAATTCAGCCCAAATTGTATGGAAAGTCTGTGTTTGCCTAACATTGCAACTGCATTTCCAATAATTAACATACACTATAAATTCCTTTATGCTGAATGCACAAACTAGGTATCAGACGCTTCTATGTGCCATATAAATAGATTGGAAATACTCCTTATTAAACAATGATGGCATTTCACCTGAATGATCTTTTTTTTTCTAAAATAAAGTTCCTTAAAATATTGGTGATACAATTATTATGGTACCTTTTGTTGTTCTCACTGCAGATAAGCAGCAAAGATGAGGACTTTTTAGATCTTTCTGTGGATGTGGAGCAGAACACATCAATCACTCATTGTTTAAGGTAACTATTATGTTATGTTACGGGGTTTTTTTTTAATTGCATTCTTGTAAGGGTTTAATTTGCACTCATGGTCTGAATAAAAGAAAGGTATACCTGGGGAGGGGATTCTGTGTTTAGTGATGCTTTCGTGTTTGTTTGAAGTAGGGATCCAGCGTATCCACTATTTTGGATTCAGCCGAATCCCGAAATCCAAGATTCGGGAGAATACCAAATCTGAATCAGAATTTGCATATGCAAATTGGGGGTGGGAAAGGAAACCGTTGGGGGGAAAAACATTTTTTACTTGTGTTGTGACGAAAGTCACCCGATTGCCTTTCCTGCCCTTACTTTGCATATGCAAATTAAGATTTGGATTAGTTTCTGCCAGGCACAAGGATTCATCCAAATCCTGCTGATAAAAGGCCAAATCCTGGATTCGGTGAATCCCTAGTTTGAGGGAGTAGTTCACCTTTAAATTAACCTTTAGCGTGATACAGGGGTTTTTGGAATTGATTTAGCTTTTTGTTTAGCAGCTCTCCAGTTTGAAAATTTGCAACTTTTCTACATAAGCCCAATGGAAAGAACTTATTTCAATAGGGGGGGATAATATTCTCCCATTAAAGGGAAACTATACCTCTCAAACAATTTAGATCTCTAAAAAAAGATATTGCATAAGCAGCTCATATCTAAAACCCTGCTTCATGTAAATAAATAATTTTCATAATAATATACTCTTTTCGTAGTATGTGCCATTGGGTAAGAGATTAAAGATTCTTTAATATACCACTTTATTTGATATAAACTATCTGTTGCTCAAGTATTCATTTTTGGGGTATAGTTTTCCTTTAAGCTGTTCTCTGGTTGATAGGTCCATTTTACCTTAGCAACCAGGCAACAATTTAAATGAGGCTGCAACACTAATAGGACAGGTCCTGAATAGCAATTGTTTTTTGTTTTGTTTTTTTTTATTTCTGGGGTTAATAACCACCATTTGAAACTTGTTAAAAGGAGATACTGTATATACTCGAGTATAAGCCGTTCCGAGTATAAGTCGAGGTACCTAATTTTACCTCCAAAAACTGGGAAAGCTTATTGACTTGATTATAAGCCTAGGGTGAGAAATGCAGCAGCTTCTGGTAAGTTTCAATCAAAAAATTGAGGTTTTCTGCTTCCATTGGAGGTGCCAGCGTCTTAATTTTTGGATGCCGGCAACCATTCATGGACGCCGGCGAATTTTCTTGGAGACAATTCTTGGCCCCCGGCAAGTATTCTTGGACGCCGGCGACTATTCTTGGACGCCGGCTACCGTTTTTGCGCTTGACCCGAGTATAAGCCGAGGTAGAGTTTTTCAGCATATTTTGGGGGCTAAAAAACTTGGCTTATACTCGAGTATATACTTAAATTATTATCTGAAAGGCTGCTAAGAATAGGACACTTTATAATATTATATTATGTACTAAAATTTTGTTTAATGGTGATGTACCCTTTAATCCTTTATAGCTGAGCTTTAGCTGTCACATCTGTCTGATAAACATAATAATTATAAGGAAACAAAGTCCAACTTAGTGCTCTCTTATGGCCTGTTTGTTTTTCCGTAGGCTAATCTTATAAATGCTTGGTTAATTATAATCGCTGTAGCTGCAATGTCACATATGGGCAATAGGAGCTGCCATTTATTGCTGACTAGAATAGTTTCTTTTAGGGTGCATAGTCTGTTATTCCCTAGAGGAAACAAAACTCCATATGTAGCCAGCTGCAAATTCCCAGTGTGACATGAGTGCTTTTGCGTGAGTATATGGTACAGGTATGGGACCCATTATCTAGAATGCTCGGACCTGGGGTTTTCTGGATAACTTATCTTTCTGTAATTTGGATCTTCATACCATAATTCTACTAGAAAGTCGTGAAAGCATTAAATAAACCCAATAGGCTGGTTTTGCTTCCAATAAGGATCAATTATATCATGGTTTGGATCAAGTACAAGATACTGTTTTATTATTACAGAGAAAAAGGAAACCAATTCTTAAAATTTGGATTATTTGGATAAAATTGTCTATGGGAGATGGCCTTCCCATAATTCTGGACTTTCTGGATAATGGGTTTCCGGATAATAGATCCTATACCTGTATATATAAACTCTTCTGCAACATTTAATGTTATTGTTCCAGATCTTCATTAACCAAAAATTGCATTTATTTTTTTGTAGGGGTTTTAGTAATACGGAAACACTTTGTAGTGAATATAAATATTACTGTGAAGAGTGTCGCAGTAAACAGGAAGCGCACAAAAGGTAATTTACCACAGTGAATAAAATGTGCCTGGGAATCTAACCACAAATTCTCTGAAATGTCTCTGTGTTTTAGTAAATATCTGTCAGCTACTTCTTTGTCTTGGGTCGGCACATGATTAGAGGCAGAGGCAGTGCTGCGGATCACCCACTTTCCTCCACCTGCTTTTGTATTTAGGCTGAGGAAAGATGATTTGCTGTCACAGGCTTCTTCCTGCTGCTCAAATGAACGGCGTTGGTCTGTGTGGAACAACACTGAGCGGATATCCGTGGGGAACACAGGTCGACACATTGCCTGTCATTGGAGCTAAAGGGAGGCGTGGATGACAGTGGATCCCATTTCCTCTGCCTGCATACAGACACAATAATTTTTTGCTTGTTCCCTTGGCCTTTAACACACACCACTTCCAGTCCTATTTCTCCAGGTCTGGATTAGCTGCAACTGGGTAGGGTAGGACTCCACGGGCGATTTCGGCACTATCCGATGCGCTTTGCAAGAATGCAGGCATCAAGTCGGATGCAACGGAAATAAGGTAAGTAATAGCATTGTCAGATGGTGTCATAGCATTGATCCGACACGACTGTTGGATGCAGACGCTGCACACTGCATCTGACAGTCGCGTCGGATCAATGCTGCAATCTTATCTGACATTTACATATCTTACCTTATTTCGGTTGCATCCGACATGACGCATTGCGTTTTTGCACAGCGCGTCGGATCACGCCGAATTCGCCCGTGGAGTCCTACCCTTATACATGAGGAACCTGAAGCAGTGTGAAATGGCACCCAGCTGCCCCCATGTGCTCCTCTACTTTCATAGTATATGGGGTACCCACTGATTTGTAGGAGAGTCAGAGGTTTAGGCAGTGTAATTGATGAGTACCAGAAATTAAGATGAGGCAAAATTTAAAATAGATGAAACTTGGGAAAACTTCCTAAAAATTAGCACTGCCATCTTATACCTTTAAAGGAAAACTATATTCCCCGAACAATGTAAGTCTCTATAAAAACCTGTAAAACTGTGTTTCATTCAAATAAACCATTTTCATTATAATATACCTTTTTAGTAGTATGTGCCATTGGGTAATCATAAATAGAAAATTGCCAATTTAAAAAATAAGGGCCGCCCCTTGGGATCCTAGTCCTCACGGTGCATACAAACAAACCAGACAAACATACATGTTAGGTCACATGAGCCAATTAACAGACAGAGTTATGTGTTTTTCTTCCACACTTCTTCCTGATCCAGTTAGAGTTGTAGTATTTCTGGTCAGGTGATCTCTGAGGCAGCACAGAGAATATCATAACATGGAAGCTCAAGAGAAAAGCTGTAAAAGGGCAATATTTACTTAAATATATATATTCCAGTTTGGTAAGATTCTTTAATATGCCACTTAATTTGTTATAAACTTTCTGTTGCTTAATTATTCATTTTGGGGGTATAGTTTTCCTTTAAGATTGCATCCTGCATGATATAATGAACACAAATACATAATGAAAAATGCACTTTTTTCTTAAATGGGTAGTTCACTTTTAAGTTTAATTTGCCTCATTCTACTGACTTTTCCAGCTTTCAAATGGGGCTCATTGACCCCATCTAAAAAATGCTCTTTAAAACTACACATTTATTGCTATTGCTACTTTTTATTACTCATTCGTCGCTTCATTCTCTCTCCTATTCATATTCCAGTCTCTCGTTCAATTCAGTGAATGGTTGCTAGGGTAATTTAGGCCTTAGCAACTAGATCGTTGAAATTGCAAAACTGGAGAGCTGTTGAATAAAAATCTAAATAACTAAAAATAAAACACAGAGTATCTCTATCTTGCAACATACAGTCCCAAAGCATCTCTTGTAAACACTGGTAGAACAGAAGAAGGATCTTCCCTTTAAAACGAACTGTTACCAAAACTAACATTTAAATAACATAATAATTATTAGTCTGCAACAACTGGCTCCAGTGTATGGTACTAAACCTACTCTAAAATACTGGCCTTGTAAGAATTTGAATTTTAGAGGTATCCTATTTTTAAAGGTATAATGTACAAAATGAAAAATGTACGAAAATTTTCATCTGGAGATCAGAAAAGATTATCAGGCCCCAAGGGCAATAGGCCATTATATCTCGGGCTCCATCTGCATTTTATTTTAAATTTCCACTTATCATTCATTTGGACATGAAATGCAACCAAACTTTTCAAAGGCTGCAGGAGAGGGTTAATGACGTAAATTTTTTTCAGCAATTGTTGGTTTCCCAAGGGGAAAACCTAGCTAACCCATCATAGTTCAGAGTGATCAGATATAATAAAACATGTACACAGGAGATTTCAAGGGTTTGAAAGCTTGAATCTGCCATCCATTTACCCGAAAAATTGCATGCCCTTTATCTACCATCAGATTGCACCATTCCATAGAACAGTACATTTTGGCAAAGGATAAAACATTTACATTTTAATTTTATCTGCCATTTGATCACTTGAAAATAGGGATGCACCAAATCCACTGTTTGGGATTCTGCCGAATCCTTCATGAAAGAACCGAATCGGAATCCTAATTTGCATATGCTAATTAGGGGCATGAAATAGAAAAATGGAAAAAACATTTTTTACTTGTTTTGTGACGAAAAGTCAGGTGATTTCCCTTCCTGAGGATTCAGTTCGGCCAGGCACAAGGATTCAACCAGATCCTGCTGAAAAGCCCAAATCCCGAACTGAATCCTGGATTGGATGCATCCATACCCGAAAATGACAGGGATAATCGCCTTACCCTTTCAATATTCTTTAGTCCTCTCAGCATGGTCAGCTATCCAAATATTATCTCATTTCTTGTCTAATATGACTCTTTATTTGCTCTTTATGTGTAACTCTTGTCTTGTCTCCCCCAAGGATGAAGGTAAAAAAGCTGCCTATGATTTTAGCCCTCCACCTAAAGAGGTTCAAGTACATGGATCAATTACATCGATATACAAAGCTCTCCTACAGAGTAGTCTTTCCTTTAGAGCTTCGGCTGTTTAACACATCAGGAGATGCCACCAACCCAGACAGAATGTATGACCTTGTAGCTGTGGTTGTGCACTGCGGAAGGTAATGCGCTTCAAGGACATAAATATTTTCTTTGTTAAATGTGAGAAAATGTTTCATTAGATAGCAAATTTATATGGCAAAGCCATAGATTTTCTTCTTTGTGGTAATGTCAAACTAGAGTTTATTAGTTACCTTACTATTCTGATCATCTCTTATTCATTTCACAGAATGTCATTTAAGCTACTAGTGAACTAGTAAGCTACTATTGCTAAAGTGAAGGGAACCTTAGCAACCATATAACAGCTTAAATTCCAAACTGGGCAGAACATGGACAAAAAGTTAAATAATGAACAAACCATCAAGAATAGAAAAGACTCATTGCAAGTTGGATTAGAATACCACTTTATCGTTAATGGCAATTACAAAAGGGATGATTTTTCGCCTACCATTAATTAATTGGGTACACGGGCAACAAAACGTCCCTTGTTTCCTCTCCAGCAGTTAACATTGGATTTGCCACTAGTAAAATTTACACAAGCACTGCTACTTCCCGGAAACCAACACAAGCATTTTGATTGAAATCAAGCTGTGGATATGTACTTATAAAGGTTATTTACTGCACTGCTAAATGTACTGTATGTATTTATTTATTTTACAGTGGTCCAAATAGAGGACATTATATTGCAATAGTGAAGAGTCATGAATTTTGGCTGCTGTTCGATGATGATATTGTAGAGGTAAGTGAACTTACAAGGATGTCTCCGTAGTACTTGAATCTCCGGGTTTGAATTTATCGAAGCACTGCATCCAATGTTTGGTATTCGCCAAATCCAAACCCTAAAATTAATGTATCTTTGGTCTGGAAAATGCAAATAAATTTGACTTGAATTTTCATATGCAGTTTAGGGTTCAAATTCAGCCAGATTAAAAATGATGGGTTTGATGTGTCCCTGTTTTAGTTACAGTTTAAAGACGTTATTTGTGTCAAAGTCAAATCAACTTTCTGTGTTGTTTTCTTGAAGACATTTCACCAGTCATCCAACTGGCCTTCTCCATTCAGAATAATTTGTAAATCTTCCTTCGAGAATATATATATATATATATATATATATATATATATATATAATCTGTTTATCATAATCCACAATGATGTCGTTAAATTAGGTGTTGATTGTATTAGCAAGATTGGAGCTTTGATGTGTTATTAAACCTTCCAGGGAGAGGTGCCAAAACAGCATTGTATGTAGCAGACAATAGATGTTGCACCCCCGCCTCTATTCAGACTTGGTTTTTCGGTTTTTACATATATGGTTTCTTTGACACCTTTTAAACCAGTCGCTCTCCCGGTCTAGAATCTGGACTTGGCAGTCTTCAAATGTGTGTCCTTTTTCTTTTAGCTGTAGGTACACATCTGAGTTCTGACTAGAGGAGCTGGCTCTTCTGTGCTGCCCCATACGCTGGTTGTTTGGTTTCCCCCACATACAAATCGTAGCATTTCGCACTGCACTGCTACACAATGTTACTCTTTTTGTGCTTTCCGATGGGGTCTTTTGGGTGAACTAGTTGCTGCCTCAGTGTGTTGCTGGGTTTAAAGCAGATAGGGATGTGGTGTTTATTAAAAATCCTTCTAAGTTTTTCCACACCCCAGCTACATATGGCAGGACCAAGTTCTTTCTCCTGTCCTGTTTTCCACCTTCACCGGTGGTCTTGGTTTTTAATAACAAAAGCTCCAATCTTGTTACTACAATCAACACCTAATTTAATGACATTGTGGATTATGATAAACAGATTATGCTGATTGGAGCAACATTCCAGGGGATATATATTCTCGAAGGAAGATTTACAAGTTATTCTGAATTGAGAAAGCCAGTTGGATGACTGGTGAAACGTCTTCAAGGGAAAAAAAACACAGCAAGTCCAGTTGATTTGACTTCTTTCTATAAATATACCATTATTTCTCTTAACATTCATGCTGTTCATTCTATCCATGGTAAGTAATGGCTATGGTAAATACTGAACTAACCATTGGGTGCTGTGGGACCCATGGTGCTTCTCATACAAGTTCATAGAAAGGGATCTAAGGTGCATTTACTACCACAAGTAGCACTGATTCTGATATTGTGTGTCCTTTGCCTTTGTTGTGTTGAGCCATCGGGATATGGAGCAAACACCAACTGAATTTGCCGTATTCCGTTGCTGGATGCCAGTATTAAGCAGTGTCAGCCCTATACCCTATTGCCATTCTCAGATGTTCTACCAAATTAATTGACAAGTGGTCATTTTAAAACCTTGGATGTCAAAGCCAGGAGCATATGCACAGCTGAATTCAAACTAGATCAGCTTCAACTGCACATGCTCCTGCCAACCAGAGAGCTGGGAATAGGGTGTCAAGTAACCAAAGATGGTGGCTGCCAAATCTACTTTGCCACTGCATTTTATTAACAGGTGCGCATAAACGGGACAGTATTGGGGGTCAAGTGTGGTGCAGTTAAGGTAAAGGAAGGGAGGGCTCTGCAAAGGTCCTCAGGTTTGTTCTGGTTTAATGGTTGCATTAAATTCATTTCACTTTGTTCATTGTCTTTTATATCCTCTAGAAAATAGATGCACAAGCTATAGAGGAATTCTACGGGTTGACATCTGACATCTCAAAGAACTCTGAATCGGGATACATTCTCTTCTACCAGTCTCGAGACTGAATGAGAACCTTCTGCCTCATCTTCTGCTAATGTTAACTCGAAAAAGAATTTAGCACTGAAAAAAATATATAAGTATATATAGGAAAACATAGGCAAGAAAATATATATATAAAATAAAAAAAAAGGAGGACAGCAAGGAGCTCAGGGGGCATTAGCGTAGTTTGCACACGCTGAAACAAAGAACATGGATAAATAGGACAAAGAAATTCATATCATGAAAACTGATTTATTTGCTCAGGTATCCGTTTCATCAGTGCTCCTAAGCAAGACCAGGAATGGCCATTTCCATTGGTGGATCCAACTTCCAGAAAAAAGAAAAAGAGAGCGGTCCTGTTTTCTTTCTTTGCCAGCAAAGACAAAAACATGGCAGCCAAAATAAAGAACCCATGCCTACATGCTTAATTCTGACCAGTCTACGAAGCAAGTGGCAGAGACACCCTTTCTCAAATGCTAATAACTGAGCTAACTTCAGAGGAGAAGAAAAAAGGAATCAATATTTGCGCCCAGCAACCGTATTTGCCTTTCCTAAGGAGGACAAGGAGAATTGTATAATGCATTAAACACATAGAAGTTGCGCAGTGTCTGTCTGATTGTGCAATGAGGCTTGCAGTGGAGTGATGTGTCACAAGGTTGGGAACAAAAAATCTAGATGATCGTATTTTACGCCCCTGTTATTTGAGGGGTACCGTTAGTTAAACTGTCTGACCTTCTATTTATTTGAACTTGTAAAGGATACTGTTCTTTTTTTCTGCTCAATTCCTTTCCCAGATATCGAAACATTTCGTTAGCAAAAGTATACTATTCACTAAATTAATTTAAAATTGTCATGTATTTTATTTTGTAGAAGAATTAACTTATTGGTCAGAAAACGCTGTTTAGAAGAGCATAGTCGATGGAACCTGAAATTGTTGTACAGTGTAAAACACATAGATGTGTGTAACGACAGTAACCTTAAAAACAACCCATGTGTTGATGCCGTTTCCAGCTCGGCAAAAGCATTGCTCTCCAACTAACTCAGAGGTTATGTCAACTCAAAGCTGAGCCCAATGGCGGGTTCCCTGCTAAGGTGAGCAACGTAGTTCTACTTTATTTTAATGGTGGTGCTGTTGCTTTTGTGTGGGTTTTTTGTCCTCGCTAAACTAAAACAAAAACAGCTCTATAACAATGCTGCAGGATACAACAAATTCATCTTCTTCCAAAGTAGCGTTCAGAACCATCCTTTGTAATGTGAACATTACTCAGATGTTGGTTCATCGCCATTGTATCCAGCAAGGAAAGGCCTTCTTTGTATATACATTTGAGTTAAGGTTAACAATCGCTTTAACTTGAACCTTTTTGTTCCTCGAACCTTGCAGGTGAAACACTGACGGATTGACACATGTTCTTCTGAGTGTGTCACGCCGATTAATGTCTGGAATATCATTGCAAATAGTGTTTTGCAATATTTCCTTTATACCATTAGAACCTAAGCCTTTTTCAAAAGACTTTCCATGCCCATACTGCGTAACCTTTTTTTTTTAATAGATAAAAATGTGCTTCTGTAAGTGTTATAGGTGGTGTTATCTGTCATAGTGGCACCAATTCATAATTATAATGCTAAGTTGTATGGGTTCTCTCATGATTGACACTTGTTACTTCATCTACCCCGACTGTCAGACAGTGGTTGAATGTAAATGCCTGGCAGATGAATGAATGTGTATCTCAAATCAGTGTAGCAGTCGTAGATATCCTGGGGCCTCTTATTCTTTTTGACCTAATGAGTGAGTTTCAGAAATCATTTTTTACATGACTATTTGTAATGAATGTTGGTATGAGCACTTGTCATAAATTACATTGAAGGGGTGGGGGGTCTTTTTTCCCATCTAAATCATTGTGCAGTTTTGTGGTCTTTTTATGGACTTAGTAAGGTTTTATCAAGGGACAGTGGAGCTACTTGATGGAAGCTTGGTTCAGACATTGACCTTCAACCTGTAGCTTTCCATCTTTTTTAGAAGTATAAAAGGTCCTCCAGACCAAGTTGCCCTCACAATAGCCTGTCTGACAATTATCCAAGGCAGGTAAGAAATATGGACAAAATATGGACAAATCTAGTCTCCAATGCTGCTGGAGACTGTATGCCTTTTGCAAACTGTTTAAAAGAAAAAAGGATTTAAAGGGATACTGTCATGGGAAAAAATTTTTTTTCAAAATGAATCAGTTAATAGTGCTGCCCCAGCAGAATTATGGACTGAAATCCATTTCTCAAAAGAGCAAACAGTTTTTTTTTATTCAATTTTTAAATCTGACATGGGGCTAGATACTGTATATTGTCAATTTCCCAGCTGCCCCAAGTCATGTGACTTGTGCTCTGATAAACTCCAATCACTCTTTACTGCTGTACTGCAAGTACTGGTAGATCTAAGAACAACACTCAATAGTAAAAACCCATGTCCCACTGAGACACATTCAGTTACATTGAGAAGGAAAAACAGCAGCCTGCCAAAAAGCATTTCTCTCCTAAAGTGCAGGCACAAGTCACATGACCAGGGGCAGCTGGGAAATTGACAAAATGTCTAGCCCCATGTGAGATTTCAAAATTGAATATAAAAAAATCTGTTTTTGGCTCGGTGGCATGTCATTTGACAGAAAAAAATTGCCTTCTATGAAGAACCCTTGATCATAGATAGTTCTCATTAACCCCTAAAAACCTTTACACATAGATTTATGAATATTACTATTTATATGGCAACTTGACCTCCATGTTTTTCTGATGAATTCTGCTTAGCGCATGGGAATACAGTATATCTGCTGGCATAATTCTCTGGTGCAGCTTTCGGGACACCGAGGTACTGGTACTTATTTCTACTGAGGGACATCAGCAGCTCTTTGTTTGGTATGATATCTGTGTCACCTGGAAATGTAGTGCTTTTAAATAGAACAAGTACGTGGGGCCAGATCCCTAAAGATCACCCAAGTGGCTCATATGGCAGTCGACTGAAAACACAAGCAATTAGCGTTTTGAAATGCAGACTTCCATGCTTTAGTGGTTTTAGGTGATGGACATAGATGTCAATAGAAGCGATTTGGTGTAACCTTTGGGCTACTTAAAAGTACCACAAACATTTTTTTGTTGACAGGATAACTGTTAGCTCAGTGGGTTGGGGGGCACAAAACCCACTTTTGTATGGGGGTCATTTACAGGCATGGGTGCCTTTGAGGAAAGTACAATGACTGCCATTCAAGTGAATTAGCTTTTTGCCGCCTGCCCATGGAGCACTAGAGGAAGATATTGAAGGATTGCAGTGACTTTTGTTAGCACGGCATTAATAGATCACAGAAGAAAAATTAAAGTGTCCCTTTAAAGGACGACCTCTTAGAGCAGAGACACACGGGCAGATTCGGGGAGATTAGTCACCCGGCGACAAATCTCCTCTTCTTCAGAGCATCTAATCTCACCGAACTGCCTTCCCGCCGGCTAGAATGAAAATCACTGGCACGATGGCACTCTGAGCGCTTCATGGGCATTTCGGAGAAATTAGTCGCCCCGAAGAAGAGGAGATTTGTCGCCGGACGTCTAATCTTCCCGAATCTGACCGTGTGTCTCTGTGTGGGGGATGATGGTTCCTACTACTACAGCCAAACACTGCATTGTATAATATTCCATGAAAATACTACATCACTTTTCCAACAAATTAATCTAAACTGACATTTTCTCTGGCTCAGTTTTGTTGTCTCTTCTTTATGTTCAAGGCCAAGGTTTGTTACTAACCATTTTTTATAGCAAAACAAACAGCAAGTACAGAATTACTTATTCAAACGTTAAAAGTAACAACGTTCATAGGATTTATTTTTTGTAATTTTTATTCTTCACCACAAAGCCCATTTCATACATGTTCTTGTGTTTGTATGTATGTATGTATGTATATATATAAAAAATATATATATATATATAATCAGGTTGCGGATCTGGACGATAAATTAAATTTTACTTCTAGTGCAGCTAAAAATGAAAATTAAGAAAAACAAAATCACAGAAAACTTTAACGAAACGACGTAGCAAATTTATTAAGAGAAATAAATTATATTAACAAAGATGAAAATGACCAAGGTAATGAAACGTTATAGAAATATTTTTAGACGTAGGGAAGACAGGGAGCGATTTCAGATGTAAATAGTGGAAACAGATTGCTGCGGGGCGAGGCAACGGCCGTTTAGGACAGCAGTCTGTTATTTTGTATATTGGAAACAAGAAATTTTATGAAATGTATGTTATTTGTTAACATACCTAGATGTGTTAAACAACATATAAATTATGAGAAGTTGCACTTTTGATACAGATTTATAGATATTTGGCGGGTTGTATTAAAGGGCTTGCTTGAAATAACCTGTTGTGTTGTAATGATTTTCCTGTTCTACAGAATTAAATGAAAATGGAAGAAAACTTGATGTTTGTGATTTTCCGTCATTTCTGCAAATGTTTAGGTCATTCTTATCCCTTGTCGTTCTACAACTTTTATGTGTCTTAAAAGAACTCTATAAACCGACCATGACCATTAGTCCTAACTAGCACCATACTGCCCCTAAAGTCCTACACCTAAAGGGAAAATATAACCCCCCAACATGAGTTTATTAAACTGGCATTATGTAATGTGCGTAAACACTATATGAATATGAAAGACATTCATGAGTACACCGATTGAGAGGAATCCATCATAGTCTGCCACTTAGGAACCATTTTCAAATCCTGCTTAATCTGGCAATCGTTCAACCCCTCCCCCACTTTGTTCTGTCTTAAAGTTGTGAATTCTGGGTCTTGATGTCCCTCTGCTTCCCAGAGTCTCTGTGCACTAATGATACAGGGACCCACATATCGACCGTTTTTGGGTTGAAGCCCGCCATACCTGTAGGGTTCGGAGCAAGTGCAGGTTGCAGTTGCCCAGCTAAGTGAGCAGTAACTTTTATAGAACTCTGTGGCTCCACTTTCTAATCCTTGAGGATGTACCAGCTTCCTCCCCCCCCCTGATGTCCCATTAGAGTTTCCACCTTCTTGGCCTTATCAGCCAGCGACTTAAGGAGAAGGACCGGATTTGTGATATTATTGGGGCTGATTCAAAAATGGCAGGTTAGATTTTGCCAGTAGGCAGGATTTAATAGCAAAGAGGAGAAGAAATAGGGGATCAAGGGCAGGCTGGTGATGGAACAAGGAATTCAAAAAAAAATACTGTCAACTACATTGATGATAAACTTGTAGAACCTACCTCAGCTAGGCCGGGGAAATACCAGCCAAGTTCTAACCCTAGTTACCTGACACTTCTCAGCCGTGAGTTGTGTTGGGCCTGTGTCAATACAAGAGCTGTTATATATTTTGCATTCAAGTGAATGGAAGAAGGTGGACTTCACCAGCTAAAACATATCAGCAGATATGTGCCCTTAGCCTAAAGGTAGCCATACACTGGCTGAACAGGAAACACTCTCTTTGGCAATGGGCCAAATGGATGGAGAGCATACCAGGGGCCCCGTTTCTTCATTGTTTGTACAAAGAGCATGAACGATTGGAACATCAGAAAGACAAAAGGTGCAGATCCTATTCACCCCTTCAGCTGCAAATGCACAGTGTACTGGCCGGATTAAAGTTTTTTCACCTACCCAGTCCTCGAACTGACCACCATCGATAGTACATGTACAGTTGTGTTCAGAATAACAATGTGAATAAAGCTCAAAATCCTAATAATGGCTTTTATTTCCATACACACAAATGCATTGGGAACACTACACGTTCTATTCCAAATCAAAACATGAAGAAACCTTTATCAAATTAGGGTTATTCCTTTGCAGAAATTGAAGAAAAGGAAATATTAGGCTGTTACAAAAAATAGTTATATTTACAAACTCAAACATTCATTGTATAAACTGAAACATGTTTCAAGATTTTGCTTTCCTTTGAATGACAGAACTAATATTTAGTTGTATAATCAGTGTTTCTGAGAACTGCTGCACATCTGTGTTACATGGAGTCCACCAACTTCTGGCACCAGTTACATTCCACAATTCTTCTGCATTTCTTGGTTTTGCCCCACAAAAAGCATTTTTGATGTCACCCAACATGTTTTCTATTGGATTAAGGTCTGGGGATTGGGCTGGTAACCCCAGTTGGTCTGGAACCAAGATATTGCTCATTTACTGGTGTGTTTGGGGTCGCTGTCTTGTTGAAACTCCCATTTCAAGGGCATTTCTTCTTCGGGATAAGGCAACATGACCTCCATGTATTTTGATGTATTGAAAATGATCCACGATCCCTGGTATGTGATAAATAGGCCCAACACCACAGTATGAGAAACATCCCTATATCATGATGCTCGTGCCACCATATTTCATTTTCTGTAATGTGACTTGAATTCAGTGTTTGGGGGTCGCCTGACAAACTGTCTGTGGCTTCTAGACCCAAAAAGAACAATCTTGTTTTCATCAGTCCACAAAATGTTTCACCATTTCTCTTTAGGTCAGTCAATGTGTTTTTTGGAAAATTGTAAGCTCTTCAACATGTCTTTTTTTCAACAATGGGACTTTGCGGGGGCTTCTTGACGATAGTTTGGCTTCACATAGGCGTCTTCTAATTGTAACAGTATCATGGTAACTTTACTCCTTTGATCTTCCTGTAGCTAATCATTGACTGAGTCTTTGCCATTTTTGCTATTCTTCTATCCATTGAATGGTGGTTTCCTGTTTTCTTCCATATCTTTCAGGTTCTGGTTGCCATTTTAAAGCATTTGAGATAATTTTAGCTGAGCAGCCTATCACTTTCTGCCCTTCTTTATATGTTTTCCCCTCTCCAATCAACTTTTTAATCAAAGTATCCTGTTTTACTGAGCAATGTTTGGAACAAGCCATTTTACTCAGATGTCCAGAGAGAAATGCAATATTTTAATAATTATAAGCTGATGCTACAGGGCTGATTATTAAATTCTTCAGCCTTCTATAGTGACATTTCTATTCTATGTGTACTGTATATTGTGAGTGCGTCCCTAAGCTCAGTAAGTGACAGCAGCAAAGAGCATGTGCAGTGAATAAGCAGAAAAGAGGATGGGGAGCTACTTGGGCATCTTTGGAGACAAAGATCTTTACTGCTAAAGGGCTTTGGTTGCCTTGCCTTGTTGAGCTGGTACAGAAGCCCAAAGCATAATGTACAACATTTCTAGCTGCTTATTTAGTTAAGTTTCAGTTCTCCTTTAACCAGCAATGATCTGACTATGGGTTATTGGTCAAGTACATATTTGCCCAGTGTTGGAAAATGAGGCCATTGTTTTGAAGCTGCTATCTAATAAATATCAACAGCAAGCATCAGATACACTTGAACTTGGGACAGGACTGGATTGCAAGCATCTGTGCCAAGAGCCACTAAATCTAATTCTGTCCAAACAAACCATTGCAAATCTGATGCGCATTGTAGTTTTTGCTTTGGACAATAACACATTCTATATGGAGAGGTATTACACTTGGTGATCTGGCTTCTGTCTGGTAAAGAGGAACAGACATTTTATAAAGCCCTGATGTAGAGCTGAAATTCTTAGCAAATGCTTATGAATGATGTTTATCCATGGTAGGAAATGTTATGTTGCACAGACGGTCTAGTGATAGGGAAACATTGCCTACATCGTTGTAAAACCCATCTAGAAATAGGGCAGGTTTCTTCAGTCTGCACTGACCAAGTCCTTATTTGATCCTGACAAACAGCTCAGTTACAGAGTTCACCCCCTCCAAATGAAACCCTGTGCATACTGTACATACAGTCATATGAAAAAGTTTGGGAACCCCTCTTAATTCTTCGGCGTTTTGTGTATCATTGGCTGAGCTTTCAAAGTAGCAACTTCATTTTAGTATATAGCATGCCTTATGGAAACAGTAGTATTTCAGCAGTGACATAAAGTTTATTGGATAAACAGAAAATATGCAATATGCATCATATTAAAATTAGACAGGTGCATAAATTTGGGCACCCCAACAGAGATATTACATCAATACTTAGTTGAGCCTCCTTTTGCAAAAGTAACAGCCTCTAGACGCCTCCTATAGCCTTTGATGAGTGTCTGGATGGCGGTATTTTTGACCATTCGTCCATACAAAATGTCTCCAGTTCACTTAAATTTGATGGCTGCCGAGCATGGACACCCTGCTTCAAATAATCCCATAGATTTTCCATGATATTCAAGTCGGGGGACTGTGACGGCCATTCCAGAATATTGTATTTCTCCCTCTGCGTAAATGTCTTTGTAGATTTCCAAGTGTGTTTAGGGTCATTGTCTTGTTGGAATATCCAACCCCTGTGCAACTTTGTGACCTGATGCTTGAACATTATCCTAAAGAATTTGTTGATATTGGGTTGGAATCATCCAACCCTCGACTTTACCAAGGGCCCCAGTCCATGAACTAATCACACAGACCCACAGCATGATGGAACCTCCACCAAATTTGACAATAGATAGCAGGTGTTTTTCTTGGAATGTGGTGTTCTTCTTCCGCCATGCAAAGCGCTTTTTGTTATGACCAAATAACTCAATTTGTGGCTCATCAGTCCAAAGCAATTTGTTCCAAAAAGACAGTGGCTTGTCTAAATGAGCTTTTGCATACAACAAGCGACTGTTTGTGGTGTGAGTGCAGAAAGGGCTTCTTTCTCATCACCCTGCCATACAGATGTTCTTTGTGCAAATTGCGCTAAATTGTAGAACGATGTACAGATACACCATCTGCAGCAAGATGTTCTTGCATAGCTTTGGAGGTGATCTTTGGGTTGTCTGTAACCATTCTCACAATCCTTCGCATATGCCGCTCATGTATTTTTCTTGGCCTGTCAGACCTGGGTTTTACAGCAACTGTGCCTGTGGCCTTCCATTTCTTGATTACATTCCTTACGGTTGAAACTGACAGTTTAAACCTCTGAGATAGCTTTTTGTAGCCTTCCCCTAAACCATGATACTGAACAATCTTTATTTTCAGATCTTTTGAGAGTTGCTTTGAGGATCCCATGCTGTCACTCTTCAGGAAAGTCAAACAGAAGCACAACTTGTAATTGACCACCTTAAATACCTTTTCTCATGATTGGAAACAACTGCCTTTCACGTCTAAGTCTTAACGAGCTAATCCAACCAGTTTGGTGTTGCCAGTAATCAGTATTGAGCAGTTACATGCATTCAAATTAGCAAAATTACAAAGGTACCCAAATTTTTCCACAGACGGATTTTCACATTTGATTTTATTTCATACAACTGAATACTGCTTCACTAAAAATCTTTGTTCAGAAAACACCCCAGTACTCAGATGTTCCCGGGAAATGAAAGACTGTTATCTTTTTTGTTGAAAGTGAAGTAAATTATTATGCAGTCTAAGAGGGGTTCACAAACCTTTTCATATATATATACACTTATAGCAATTAGCAACCTTTCTATACATTCACATACAGTACACCAGCTAACTACCTGTAGATCTTAGTATCACATTAGCCTTTGATATTATGTCTGTCCAAGAAATCATCCAAGCCATTCTTATAGTCATTAACTGAATCAGCATCACAACATCACCCGGCAGTGCATTCCACAACCTCACTGTCCTGACTGTGAAGAACCCCCTACGTTGCTTCAAATGAAAGTTATTTTCCTCTCGTCTGAAGGGGTATAGACAAAATCCAGAAGCATGCCAAAAACAGTTGCTGCTTAAAAATAGGTGATTTATTTAGCCCATAAGCATTTCACAAGCAAGGCAACGTTTCGGACCACTCTGGGCCCTTTATCAAGCCCGGAGGGGTCCGAAACATTGCCTTGTTTGTGAAATGCTTATGGGTTTTGTCTATACTGACTTTTGTCCCTGTGCAAGGAAGGGGATTTCTGGTTGAGCACCCACCACTTTTAACAAGTGGAAACCTCACAGGTAGAGCACTCCATTGTTGTGCACTAGTCTGAAGGGGAGGCCTCTGGTACGGTGATCCACTTTATGGGTAAAAAGTTCCCCTGCTATTTGTCTATAATGTCCTCTAATGTACTTGTAAAGTGTAATCATGTCCCCTCGCAAGCGCCTTTTTTCCAGAGAAAACAACCCCAACCTTGACAGTCTACCCTCATATTTTAAGTCTTCCATACCCCAGTCAATGTCGGGATGATTGATGTCACCCATAATATTAATTTGTGACGCTGTCTCCATGTGTAAGAGTAGCTGGGCTTCATTCTCATCACTTACACAAGGTGTTTTGTAGCCTACACCAATGATCATTTTATTTGTAACCTTTTGCCCAGCTGAAATCTCAACCCAGAGGTATTCCACCCCCTCCCCAGTACCATCCATGATTATTTCTTTAGAGCACAGCTTTACATAAACTCCTCCAGCCTTTTTAATCCCTCTGTTCCTCCTAATAAGCATGTTGCTTTTGAAATTCACCACCACCACTTACATGTTTTATCCTACTAGGACTCCAGTGAAACCAGTAATATCCAGCGCCGGATTTCACAGAGGCGCGCCCCTAGGCTGCGCGGTCCGAACAGGCGCCGCGCGGTCCTAGCGCCCACCCCACCTCACTTTACCAGCGCGCCGGCGAAAAAACGCCGGCGCAGCTGCTGTAAATGAATGGGGACGCACGCGTCCCCATAATGCGGCTGGGCGGCATGCCGCCCCTATTTTTCTGCCGCCCTAGGCCCGGGCCTATGCGGCCTTGCCGCAAATCCGGGCCTGGTAATATCACAATCAGCACATGTAATCAACTTAAGCTCTCCCATTTTCCTGACAAACTCTGTAGATTTGCCAGCATTTAGTGGAGGCTACAGCTTTGATATTTAAATTATGCAATGGAGAATTAGATTTAATGTTGTTGTTAGCAGTAGTACAAGATAAACAAACTCCTTTGCAGGTATGATATATACCCTCTCACTCTTCCCTTACTAATCCTACTGCCCAGTCTACCCTAGCTTCCCCAGAATACTCTAGCTCAGTTGTCACCAACCAGTGGCTCACGAGCAACATGTTACTCACCAACCCCTTGGATGTTGCTCCCAGTGGCCTCAAAGCAGGGGCTTATTTTAGAATTTTTGGCTTGGAGGCAAGTTTTTGTTGCATAAATAACAGTTGTACTGCCAGAGTCTCCTGTAGGCTGCTAGTCCATATAGGGGCTACAAAATACCCAATTACAGCCCTTATTTGATATCCCCATGGGCTTTTTGATGCCTGTGTTGCTCTACAACTCTTTTGCTGCTAGTCCATATAGGGGCTACCAAATACCCAATTACAGCCCTTATTTGATATCTCCATGGGCTTTTTGATGCCTGTGTTGCTCTACAACTCTTTTTTTTTTTTTTTTTTGTTTTTTTGACAATTGGGTTGTCGCCAATCAGTGGCTCACGAGCAACATGTTACTCACCAACCCCTTGGATGTTGCTCCCAGTGGCCTCAAAGCAGGTGCTTATTTTAGAATTTTTGGCTTGGAGGCAAGTTTTTGTTGCATAAATAACAGTTGTACTGCCAGAGTCTCCTGTAGGCTGCTAGTCCATATAGGGGCTACCAAATACCCAATTACAGCCCTTATTTGATATCCCCATGGGCTTTTTGATGCCTGTGTTGCTCTACAACTCTTTTTACAGTTCACGAGTAAAAAAGTTTGGGGACCCCTGCTCTAGCTCACCCCATTTGCTTAGTTTAAACCCTCCTCCAACCTCTCAACCATTCTTTCCCTCAGCACAGCAGACACCCTTACATTGAGGTGGAATCCATCATGGCTACATAGATTGTACCCCAAGGAAAAAGCCCAGTATACAAGGATCCAAAACCCTTCCTTCTTACATAAACTTGTGTCAGCAGATAACATTTTCAAACCTGCCCAATCCCCGAAGCAACTAGTGTTGGTGGGCCACCGTACAAGAACCAATAACTGTACAAAACATATTTTTTGTATGATATTATTGCTTTATCCTTTAAGATTTTGAAGACCCTGCTCCAGCTCTTTACGGTTATCTGCCTTATTAAATACATAGTCACCTGTTCAGGACCGCCATCAGAAATCGCAGGGCCCACACAAAAACAAAATTTCCTGGGCCCCCTGGGCTGCATCCACCGCAAGCCCCACCTACAGGTCCGCCCTCCACCAGACAGTAAAAAAAAAAAAAAAATTGGTGGCTAGGGTTCCCACATGTTAATAAAAAATAAAAAGATATTGGTGGTCAGGGCCCCCAATAAAAAAACATTTGTGGCCAGGGCCCCCCCATTAAAAAATATTGGTGGCTAGGACCCCAAATGAGAAAAAAAAATTGGCGGCCAAAATTGTTGTTTCAGGCCCCCCCCATTATAAGAAAATTGGTGGCCAGGGCCCCTTAAATTCCATGCCTTCCCGAAGTCAGCAGCTCTCAGAAAGATGAGGGGCCCGGCTAATCAAGTAAGTGTGGCGTGGCCGGGCCCCCCTTACCCTCAGGCCCCCTACAACTCTCCCCCTGTGTCCAACCTGATGGCTGCCCTGCACCTGTTTGAGAGTAGTTCTGCCAAATTCTTGGGGCGGCTGTGGAGTCCCACCAATGAGCTCTTTGCCCTGAGCCCCCTGGTGCTGGCAGTTGCTTCTGCAGTAGTAAAACGTTTCTCTGTGACAGATTGGCCCGGTTCAATTTAGTGTTTGCTGTGAAGTAATTCATTAATCACTTGGGTGAAATGCACTCAATTAATGTCACCCTATAAATAGTTAGGCAAGCTGAGTCCTTGAATCATCACACGGCCATGAATTGCTCACTAACTACATGAAATGAGGCTTCACTTGTTTGGGGATTTTCCAAACACATCAGTTATTTTTTATTTCTATTTATTTAAATAGATGAGATGATTGCTTTTATTAATAAAAAAATGTAGATCTTCAAGTTCACATTCATCTCTTGCCTCTTACGTGCAGCTGGATAGGTCATTCCATTCTCCAAATGCCTTTGCTTTCCGGGAACCAAAGAGCAAGTAAATATTATCCTGTTAAATGTGTGGAAATGTCTGCATTGGAAGCAAGCAAGGGAAATCCTAGAAATGGCCCAGAGTGTTTAGTCTGTTATAAAACAGCATCATCATAAATAATTACTGACATATTCAAATGCCCTTTTCTCTTGCCCATCTATCATCTATCTATCTGTCTGTCTGTCTGTTTGTCTGTCTATCTACTGTATCTATCTATTTTTCTATCTACTGTATCTATCTATTCTATATCTATCTATTTATATAACTACTGTACCTATCTGCACATACAGAATATGATAGTCCAGCACTAATGCATTACCAGCCTACCAAACAGCAGGGAAATACTGCTAAGGACATACTCAATGGTTTCAAGATAGAATATTTCTATAGATTCATGATATGTTGTGTTAATACATACAGCACCTAAAGTAGTGTGTTGAGAAAAGTGAACTCTTTAACAGCTCTAATTGGTGTAAGTGTCAGGCTCTGCTGGGATTTGAGCCAGGGACCATTGGGGTTCTGTTTTAATGCTTTAACCACTGGGCCAGGTGAGCATACTAGCAGTGTGGCATTGTCCCTAGCTAAAGATTCCTGCTCTAGCCTCCCTGTCTTGCCTTGTCTGAACCCTTCCCTGTCTTGTCCTGCCTTGCTCTAAACATTGTTTTGTTTACCTTGCCTTGATCTGCCTTGCCTTCCCCTTCCAGTTGTGCTCCAGTCCTGCTTTAAACCTTGTCACGCCTTGCTTGTTCCTACCCCGGTTCCAGTTCTGCTTTGACCTTGAGCTTTCCTTGCTTTGACCTTACCCTGCCCTGCTTTCCTTGCTATTCTGAATCTTGTTCTGCTCCTCACTCCAAACCTGACCTTGCCTTGACCTTACCTTGCACCTATCTGTTCTTCTCCTGTCTGAATCTTGTCCACCAATCCTGATCCTTATATTTTCCTTTCCCGCTATCCAGTCCTCCCGCTATCCAGTCCTACCCCTATCCAGTCCTCCCGCTATCCAGTTCTCCTGCCCCCAATCTCAAGTCTGCTCCCGATCTACGCCCACACCGTCCTGCTCTATCCTTTCAGTCTGCTCCCGATCAACGCCTGCACCGTCCTGCTCTATCCTTCCAGTCTGCTCCTGTCTCCTGAACTGACCTACGCCATCTCTGTCCTTGTTCCTGTCCAGTCTGCTCCCCATCCTGTTTTGACTCTATAACCGTGTCACCCTGTTCCTGCCTTTCCTTGTTGTGTTCCCTTTGGCACATACAGCTCCAGCCTCCTGGACTCGCCCTTCCCTCATCTACCTCCACAGCGCCCCCTACTTAATCTTTGACAGTAAGTGTGCATCCCTGTTGACACTGAAGAAAGGTCCAGAGTAGAAGTCTGGTTATTCTTGGCAATTATTTAATTGCTTTTCATTTTTTTATTCTTAGAATATCTGCAGCAAACTAAAAGGGGAACAACCCACCCCATGAACAATGAACTGCAAATACCATGCAAAAGGTTTTTTTTATTGGATTTTTTTGCAGTGAGACCTTTTCTTTTTTTTATGTGTATTGAAGCATACACAATATACATTATGTCACACAGCTTTATTCGCTTTGATTTGTTGATGTTCAATTTAGGATCCCCTAACCTGCCTGATTCAGAAGATCAATTAATTAAGCATTTTATTTAAGAAAATGTGGCTGAACATTTAGATAAACCCCTTGTGCACTTGACAATTAGTTGGCTAAGGACTCATTTTAACATTGACTTTTGTCTTACAGAAAAAATAGGGGTGGCTTGGTGGGCTGCACTTTGGAGTATTGGAGTTCTGAGTAGGATTGCCACCTTTTCTACTGGCTAAACAAAGGGGTGGGGGCTAATGTCATCAGGGGTGGGGCAGTGATGTTGGGGGTGGGCATGATGAAATCAGGGGCAGGCACAATGTTGGTTGGGGTTATGATGGGGGGTTATTGCATCACTTAGATTAAATAGGCTGGATTTCAGTCCAGTTTTATTAATGTTTGAAACTGCACAGTCCTTTAACAAACTGGGATGTCCGGTTCAAAACTTGACAGGCAGGAACCCTAGTTCTGCCGATATTCTGCCTGATGGGTAAGCCTAATGCTTTTATTGAAATGATGGGATCTATTATACAGAAACCAGTTATATTAAAAGCTCAAAGATACAATAATGCCAATTCCTCATTTTTGTCTGATTTGCTATTTTTGTTATATTTCAAAACTGTATTTGATAACTAAGCCATGTTAATAGTAAAAATCAGGGTGAGTATTATAATATTTAGATGTTTTTCATTTATTGGCCAAATTATTTTTTGGGTTTCACAAGGCTGCAAACGGACAGTTGAGACACGAACATGCCTAGTAAAAACCTAAAAAAAAACAGAGAGGTGGAGTCCTGAGTTTAATATTGGCTTGGGCGCTAATAGCCAGGAGCTTGTATCTTAATTAATACAGGCAGACTAATTAGCCTTTGTGAAGGTGACTTTAGATTGTAAGCTTTGCTTATGAATTATGTTTATCTCTGTAAAGCAATGTGTAAATGTGTCAGCACTATATAAATAACGAATAATATTTAATAGTAGTTAAAGAGCAACAGGATGTTACACACGTTGGCATATACACTGCAGTGGGAAACTAGTGAAGTTTATAGAACTGTATAATGACTTTATGCAAATGTGTAGCTGGAAAATGGTTATTTTGGAAATGGAATAAGGAAACCAATGGCTCCAGTTTGTATCCTCATTATACAGCAGCTGAATCATAGTCTCATACTGACATCTAGTGATACACCTTGTAAATTGTGTTTCCATACTAAAGCATAGCAACCAAATACATTCCCAGCATGGAATATGACAATAATTCTGATTTCTTTCTTTTACTTTATGAATAATTTACTATGTAAAAGCCCAGGAACCAGTGAAGATCCCATAACCTGCTTACCAGCCAGAAGATGTAGTGCCCCACTGAGATTATAATCTGTTCAAAAGGATAAGATTGGGAAAAAAAAAAAAACTGAATCTAGATAAGAACTAAAACTTCAGAGATTAGAGGTTTTGACATGTGTAAGGGCCTTCATATGGCTCTAGTATCCTAATAAAATACTGCAGGGATCGCAGTGTCCCATGTTAAGTATATAGCTGATTGGTGGTTTGCACGAGAGACTGGAAAATGAATAGGAGACGTCCTGAAAAGAAAGAATAAGGACTAAAAAGTAAACAATAACCATTAAATTGCCATTAAATAGAGTCACGGAGCAATGTTTTTTTGGCATTGGGACATCAATGAGACATTTAAAAGCTGGGAAGAGGCAGAAGAGAATGGCAAATAATTCAAACACTATAAAATGAAGACCAATTGAAAAGCTGCTAAGAATCGGACATTATTATTATTAACATGTATTTTTAGGGGTCACAGCGTTGGAAAATGTTTTTATACAAAGAACATATAGAATTACATACACAGCGACCAGTAACCATTACAAAAGGGGAAGGCCCCATGCAAAAGAGCTTACAATCTAAAGGGAAGGGGAATGAGACACAAGGTGTTGGAGTGGGCAAGATCAGAAATAAGCAGGTGAGAGATGTAGCAAATGGTATTACCTTTGGTAGCTAAACAGAATAAGGGTAGGCTTCTCTAAATAAGCGTGTTTTAAGAGAACTTTTGAAAACAGAAGGGTTGGGAGAGAGTCGGAGAGACTGGGAGAGAATTGCAGAGACGGGATGCATATTGAAATATACCTTTAATGCAGAGAATTGTTCCATCCCAGAACCAGAACTAGGGGTGGACAGAAGAGACATTTGCCTAAAACAGGGGTCCCCAACCTTTTTGGGGACCCCTGAATGAGTTACATTCAAATGGAAATCCAAATTAAGAGCTTTTGATTGGCTGTTGGGTAGCCCCTATGTAGACTGGCAGCCTACAGGAGATTCTGACATTACACCTGTTTTTTTTATGTAACCAAAACTTGCCTCCATGCCTGAAATTCAAAAATAAGCACCTCCTTTGAGACCACTGGAAGCAACATCCAAGGATTGGTGAGCAACATCTTGCTTGTGAGCCACTGGTTGGAGAACACTGGCCTAGAGCATAACAACTGCGGAATGTGCTATTGGTGATGGAGTGGATGATGCGGCAAGGATCCCGGGGGGTGTTTGGAGCAGGCTGGGGATTGTGTGGGTTTATTAAGTTCATACGGGCCAAGAGGGTGCAGGGCTTTGAGCAGTTGCTGAGTGGGAAGGGGTATTGGGGGTGCCAACAGTGTGCAGCATGGGTGCCAGTACCACTTGGCATAGCTCTGTTCTGGAATCCTGATGGACAGAATGACATTCATAAATTCAATATCTGTATTTTAGCATACCTCCCAACATTTTGGAAGTAAACAGGGACAAAAAATTTTTTTCCGCACATAGCGCAGCAATTTTTTTGACCACACCCCCTTCTGTGGCAACACCCCCTAATTACCATGTTCGTTTTACAAAATTTCGCAGGTTATGAAAGTTTGAAAATATTTCTCCTTATCTAAACTGTGTTTTTGTGTCTCAAAATTGTTACAAAGTATCTTATTTGCACCTGTTAGCTGTTCTGGGCTCTCTGCTAAAAGCCAATTAAGTGAGAAACTTTGTTTCTTTTTCTGGCTGTTCAGTGCAGAGAAAAGAGGGACTTTCCAGTACAAATGAGGGACTGCGGGTTAAGCTGTCAAAAGAGGGACTGTCCCTCCAAAAAAGGGACAGTTGGGAGGTATGATTTTAGGAGCTGTGAGAGCAGGTTCATTCTGGAAAAGGTTTACAAAGTGTAGAATAATTGTGCTATTGACTCACATGCCAAATAATGAAAGTAGGGATGCTCGGGATTCGGCCAGGATTCTGATTTTTTCAGCAGGATTCGGATTCGGCCGAACCTTTCTGCCCAGCTGGACCGAATCCTAGTTTGCATTTGCAAATTAGGACATAGAGGGAAATCACATGACTTTTTGTCACAAAACACTGAAGTAAAAAAAAAGGATTCGGGGGTTCAGCCGAATCCAAAATAGTGGATTTAGTGCATCCCTTAATGAAACCAAGAGCTGTTAAAAGATTAGCTACAAATAAACAAAACATAATCTGTCATCCTATCAGATAATGATTGTTCAGCCTAGGGTACGTGCAGCAGTTGTATTTGCCATTGCAGACTTTACAATAACAAGGTTTTTATGGTGCCAAAAATGTGACATTTGCAACTGCGGTGCTGATTGCTTCTTTATCAGATCCATGGAGTGACTGCAGCCTGCTAGTTAAAGAGAGAAAACACATTTGTTATAGGTGTGAGACTTGCAGGCGCCGAGGACATGATCAAACACAGGGAAGAGTAGGTGTTACTCGCATGGAATTCCTGTATCAAAGGGGAAACTTTACCACGTTATCATATAAATATGGAAATGTGCACATTTCTCTCTACTGAACTTCACTTTAATTTTTAATGACTTTAATGATCCAGTTGCCCCCAATTTTTTCCCTTGCTCATTTGGATAAAAGCCACTTTAATGTCAGTCTATTGTATGTCGTCAGGTTATATGAAATTTATATGACGCAAGCATCAAGCCATTCATGGGGGCCATTGCTAGGTGGGCCCCAACTCTCATTGACACTTTGAAAGTGGATATACAAAGTGTTATGTTTTGGGTAGCCGAGGATGAGTAGAGTATAAACTTCCATGGGAGTCGCCATGTTTTGCCCTACCCCAACAGGTAATCCAAAGTAACAGCCCAGTCACCTGGTCCCTGTAATTTGCACCCAATATACAGTTACCCACTACTGAAGATAAAAAATGCACCCCAATTACATTAGAAACAGACAGAACAAGGAAAGCAACCTTGGGTGTTACTGAGTAGAACCAGGATGTGGTCACAATGCACCCAAAATATAAAAGTAATCAGACGGAATCTGACTCACCCCCCCATTCTGTGAGGCTGCACAGTAACAGCACCCTAAAGGGCAGCATGGACTGTTGGGTTGCCTCTCTTTTCAGCATTTAGCGATGACTGATGGGGAGATTTGTAGCCCGCCATGAAAATGCCCGACTGTGGGAGACAAATCTCCTGAAAATGCCTTGCCACTGGAAATAATTGAAATTCCCGGAGGTAAAACCAACAAATTGTTTCATTCTTCCAGCAACAACCAGTGACTTCGCAATATGTTGGTTTTACTGCTGGTGATTTGTTATTTCCAAAGTAGAATCATTTTCAGGAGATTTGTCGCACACAGTGGTACATAAATAGTCGTGGGAGACAATCTCCCCATCGACCATATAATTCTGCTCTACTCTACACCCAACCCTGGTAGTTAACATGATCTCACCTCATATCCAGCTTAAAAACTCCTAGAAAGTCTGAACTAAACAGCAGTAAATAAAGGTTCTCAATAATGGCTTTGACATTTTCTCCAAAGTTCTGCAGTATCTAGTATAGGTCAATCTAAAAAACAACTGGACTTGCTGAGTAATCAATGAAGACGTTTCACTACTCATCCGAGCAGCTTCTTCAGTTCAACTGACTGGTGTGGGAAGTTTTCGGCATATATACTCTTCCACTAATCCATTTACAATGGCACATTGTAACTCTTCAAAGAGGTGTTGATTCTGTGTAGTTGTGATAGGATTATCCAATGTGTCATGCACAGGGGCGTAACTACCGGGGGAGCAGGGGGTGCAAATGGGCCAGGGCCTGCACCCCCGCAGGGCCCCCCGGAAGATCGTGCGCGCTGCAGCCGGCTGGAGTCGGCTGCAGCGGCACAGAAAAATAGCGCACGCGAGGGTGGGGGCGGGCCCGTCTGCACGGCTCGCACCAAGGCCCGTCCCCACCAAGTTACGTTACTGGTCATGCAACTCCTAGATACACCTGTCTGCTACATACAATGCTGTTCTAACATCTGTACCCCGGCGGATTCAGAACACTTCACACATCCATTCATGCAACTCTCACAAGTAACACCTGTATCTAGGAGTTGCATGACACATTGGATAATCCTATCACAACTACACAGAATCAGCACCTCTGTGAGTTTCTTCAGATGTCACCTCTTTGAAGAGTTACAATGTGCCATTGTAAATGGATTAGTGGAAGAGTTTATATGCCGAGAACTTCCCACACCAGTCAGTTGAACTGAAGAAGCTGCTCGGATGAGTAGTGAAACGTCTTCATTGATTACTCAGCAAGTCCAGTTGTTTTTTAGATTGACCTATACTAGATATACTATGACCTGGATGAATGAAAATCTTCATAGTCACAAAGTTCTGCAGGTTTTTAAACTGGTTCTCATTTCTGACATAGATGCTATTAAGAGTTTTCGCACAGTTGCCTTTGGCTGGGAATGACACCGAGCCAGTTTGCAGTGATGAATTATTATCTTAACACTGATGGCATAATATTTCCCCATCCTTCCACCTCCCTTTACCTTGAATGGAAAAGCCTTAGAGTATTGTTCCAATACCATGCGCTTGACTCACTTGAGGGGCTTAAAGCAGTGACTGAAGGGTTCAGCCAGGTGAGCGTTGGGACAGATTTGGGTTGAAAACCTATTTGCTCCCCACAATACACCTGAAATCCCTGCTTGAAGATACATTTTGGTGGGATGAACATTTATTTGCTGTACTAAATGTTCTTGGAACTGTCTATGGCTGATACACCAGTGTTTCCATATCTCTGTAAGCTTCAGGGTGGACCAAACCATGGACTGATCCCCAAAGAGTAGCTTGTGAGCAACATGTTGCTCCTCAACCCCTTGGATGTTGCTCCCAGTGGCTTCAAAGCAGGTGCTTATTTTTCAATTCCAGGCTTGGAGGAAACTTTTGGTTGCATAAAAAAGACAGTTGCATTGCCAAATAGAGCTTTCTGTCGGCTTATAGTCCACATAGGGGCTACCAAATAGCCAATTACCGCCCTTTGTTGGCATCCTCAGGAACTATTTTCATTCTTCTGTTGCTCCCCAACCCTTTTTACATTTGAATGTGGCTAACGGGTGAAAAAGGTTGGGGATCCCTGTCGTAGAGCATCACTTTAGGCAAGACACAGTCAGTAGGGTTAAAATCCAGGGTGATGTCAGGGCGATAATATGTAGGCACCTCCATGTGAGAGTCACACCATAAACCTAAAGAAACATTAGTAGCAGTCTTCAATAGAATCTTCATTGTAGTTTGTGCACTTATTTCCCTCTCCATATTGTTTATATCTGTCTTCTCTTCCTAGCCCATAACAAAGTCAGATTAACTGTCATGGGGGAAAAAAATGAATCAGTTAATAGTGCTGCTCCAGCAGAATTCCGCACTGAAATCCATTTCTCAAAAGAACAAACAGATTTTTTTATATCCAATTTTGAAATCTGACATGGGGCTAGACATATTGTCAATTTCCCAGCTGCCCCAAGTCATTGAAAATATTTCTTTCTTCATCTGTTTCTGTTTATGTCTTGTAAAGCACTGACTACATCATGGTGCCATATAATTAAATACAATGCAATGTCTTTGCCATTTTCAAGAGCTTAAATCTTTAAAAAATCCTTTGTTTGAATACTAATAAATTCCATCAATAACCCAGTACAGCTGAACCTACAAAAGCATAAACTGAGCACGGAAACATCTCATACTGTTAATGTCTCCTTGTGAAAGAATATTCATCTTTGTGCTCCTGGTTACTGATCAGTGACAAGAGCCTGTGCCAGTGCAGCCTGACAGAAGTACAAGTTATTTTTACTCTAATATAAGCAATAAAGTAATTGTAGAACCCATAAGGTAAATATGTGTAATCTTTATTTGGAATAAAGTAGCTGTCATAAACCTCTCTGTGAGGCCAACATATCCCAGAAGAGAAAAGGCCTGACAGCATGAATAACATAAAGTTCCATGGTGACAATAAGGACCTGGGGATTTCTGGATAAAGGGTCTTTCTGTAATTTGGATCTCTATGCTCTAAGTCTACTAAAAAAATTAAACATAACTGAGACCCAATATCCTTGTTTTGCCACCAATAAGGATTAATTATATTTTAGTTGGGATCAAGTAAAAGGTACTGTTTAATTATTACAGCGAAAAAGGAAATCTTTTAAAAAAAAAGTTTAATAATTGTATTAAAACGCAGTTTCCCATTTTATCCAAATAATACAAATTTTAAAAAATGATTTCATTTTTCTCTTTAATAATAAAACAGTACCTTGTACTTCATCCTAACTAAGATGTAATTACCCCTTGCTGGAAGCAAAAACACCTTATAGGGTTAATTTAATGTTTACATGATTTTCTTTTATGATTATTATTATTTTATTATTAACATGTATTTATATAGCGCCAACATATTGCGTAGCACTGTAAAGTAAATTGATTATACTACTAAATCACATGAATTACATACATAGAACATATGGAATAACAAACATCACAATCAATACCGGTACAAAAGGTGAAGAAGGCCCTATGCAAAAGGCTTACAGTCTAAAGGGGAGGGAGTAATACACAAGGTGTGGGAGTGGGCAAGATCGAATCAAGTGGGTGAGAAATGTGGTACTGTATGTGGTGTTGTGTTTGGTAGTGAAGCAGAGTGAGGGTAGGCTTCTCGAAAGAAGTGCGTTTCTTGAAAGCAGAAAGGTTGGGAGAAAGTCTGACAGACCGTGGGAGAGCGTTCCAGATGAGGGGTGCAGCCCTTGCAAAGTCTTGAATGCGAGCATGTGAGGAGGTAATGAGAGAAGAGTTGAGTAGCAGGTCAGTAGAGGAGCGTAGTAAGCGGTTGGATGAGTATATAGAGATGAGTTCAGAGATGTAGGGTGGGGCAGAGTTATGAAGTGCTTTGAATGTCAAGGTCATTAATTTGAAGTTGATTCTGAAAGGTAACGGAAGCCAGTGCAGGGATTGACAGAATGGCGAGGCAGAGGAGGAGCGATTGCTGAGGTGTATGAGCCTCGCAGCAGTGTTCATTATGGACTGGAGAGGTGACAGTCTCTGGAGGGGGAGGCCAATTAAAAGAGAGTAACAGTAGTCTAGATATATTATGATGAGAGAATGAATAAGAATTTTGGCAGCATCTTGGGTGATAAATGATCGTATTTTGGATATGTTCCTTAGGTGGAAGTAACATGATTTAATAAGTGACTAGATATGAGGAGTGTATGACAGGGCAGAATCTAGGATAACCCCAAGGCACCGGGCCTGGGGAGAGGGGGTGATAGTGCAATTATTAGCTATGATGGATACTTCCGGGATATTACTGGTGTTAGTTGGAGGAAAGAGAATCATTTCAGTTGTAGAGAGGTTTAATTTAAGGTAGCGTTGCTACATCCAGGTAGAGATAGCGGACAGGCAGGAGGAGACATGATTTAGGAGTTCTGGGTTGAGATCAGGAGATGAGAGATAGATCTGAGTATTGTCAGATAGAGGTGGTAGTGAAAGCCATACGAGTTGATTAATTTGCCGAGGGAGGAAGTATAGAGGGAGAATAGTAATGGTCCCAGGACAGAGCCTTGAGGTAGGGGAGAAAATGCTACTCCGTTGTAGGAGACACTGAAGGAACGATTGGTGATGTAAGAAGAGAACAAGGACAGATCATAAAATTTGGTAAGCCAGCTGTGGGGGAGGATCTAGCCCTCTGATTGAAATCAATGCCAAGGTCAAGAGACACTTATCCCAAGGTTTGCTACCATGCAGGGAGGCACAAGCCTTATACTATGACTGGAGTTAAACAAGTTAGGGACCACCATATGGCGTTTACCTTGACATGGTATGGTGGCTTACCAATTTTATGATCATAACTTTGTACTAAGACCCCCTGTTTTTGTAAACACATGCACTTACATATATACCGAATTACTTGTGAGACAGGGGACCAAGGAATGTGCATTGATTAATTGGCCAAATCAGTAGCACTTTCATTGTATTTAAACACATTTTTACTTAGCCTTGGAGTGCTCCCACAATCTCTCGAATCTGTCGATTCCGCCAAATGAGTGGATCTCATCCCGATATGCCCACCTTCAAGGTGGGCAAAAACGAGCTGATCCAATCGTGGGCCCTAAGGCCCAAAGATCAGATCATAATTAAAGCAATATGTGGAGTCGGATTGTGGGACCACATCAACAAACAGATGCGGTCCGTGATCCACCGTGAATTTTACCCCTGCCCGATTGACATCTGGACGACTGATATTGATCGGGGAAGCCTATCAGAGGGCCCCATACACAGGCCAATAAGCTGCCGACTCTGTCTGTCAGCAGCTTTTATCGGCCCATGTATGGTCACCTTAAGGCTAGGGCCAGACAAGGCTGAAATCAGCCTGCTGCAACCTGCAGGCCGATTTCAGCCCCTGACCTCTAGCAGAATCTTTTTAGTTTATGGCTGCACAAATGCAAAATGTCGAACTTCGGCACCAAAATCGCCAGGTCTGTCTGCACCTGAATGGAGACAATGCTTCGGGGGGGAAGACAGAGAAGGGGTGGAGGAGCAGATCCACAATCATCTGGCCCTAGCCTTATACTCTTTGGTGTTCACATCCAGAAGCCTTGTGTCTGCACCAGCACAAACACACTTGGTAGATTTCGTTGAAGATGCGCAAGATTTTGCATTTTCAGCCAAAAGCCACCAAGTTTATTTGCACCGGAGCCAACACATGGTTTCCAAACACAAAGAGAGAGGGAGATCCTGTTAGCCATTGACTGGTCAGGACGGCCCTAGGCAACTTTAGCCGGCTGCTGCGCCGAATAGGCGCACGTGTGTTCACCAGCGCGAGTAGGCGTGCACATGCACACCAGCGCTTATAGGTGCGCTCAAAGTCCGCAGCAGGGCAGAGAGCGGACCGGACTAGGAAAAAGAGGCAGAGAAGGGAGGTGTCTGGCGCTCCCCCCATCTTTTGCGTGCCTACTCTGCCTTCCCCTAGTTCCGGCCAGCAGTGAGGACTGAAATCAGATTTCAGGAGGCTGATTTTAGGCCCGTCTGGCCCTAGCCTAAAATAGGCAATATCGGCAGATGGATATGAATAAGCAAGTTGAATCCAGTAGGCAAACAACCAGCATGTTGGTTTAAAATAAACTAAGCCTAGTAATAACATTCTTTTTGTTTCCTAATGAACCTGCACGTCTCCATATAATTCAGATAACAGAACTTTGATCTAGGCTTGTTCTGAGAATTCTGACTTTTCCTGCTTAACCTTAGGGAATTAGATAGAGAAAACAGAAACTTTAGCACTCGGTTTGTTAATCATTACTTGGAATGAGCTTTGTCCTTTCAGATCTCTGACCAGTTTTCCTACGTTTGCCTTTGGCTGGCATTCGGATTGCGTGCTGAAATAGAACTTTGTAGCTTGGAGATAGGAACCTGGGAATTTTCTGAACTAGCTGACCTTGTGAATAAATGTCAGTGGATAATAAATGCTTTAGGATTATAATTTTGAGCAGACACCTTGCAGAAAGCCAAAGAGGTTGTTTTCCTCTTTTCCTTAACACCATTTCATTGACAGCAAATATCTGTTTCACTTGGATATGCAATAAAAGCATTAAGTTCTGTGCTTTCATATTTTCCCTGCTTTCTCTAGAGTTATGAAATAGTAACTCATTAGGGGTTCTAAAGTCCCTTGAGCTTTAGTGTCCTGCCTCTTATAAACAAAATGAACTTAACAGGATGTCTGTGTTTCACATGAACATTTTTACAATGGGGTCACTTATTGTTTTAGAAAGGACTTTCTTCAGGACAGCCTAACAAGACATTATAGCTGAGGACAGGTGTTCAAGGATGTGTCCTAGCAAGGAAAGGAAAAAGTTTGAGGGCACCAGAAGATCTCCCTGTGGCCACAGTTGAAGACAGTTTTAGTCTTATTTCCACCATAGGTCTGTATAATAGTACGTCTAATTGTTGTAAGGATGGGCCCTCGATTTCCGGTTCCCCTGGTGGGCCCTAGGAAGCCCTTTCTGACACTGCTTTGAAAGTATTTACTTTGCTAAGTAATCATTAAGAAGACTAAACACAGCTGCCAAAGGTCCTGACCTTCATTAGAAAGTCCGAGAATGAAATTTTACACATTAATTTTTAGAGCTAAAGGGTATACAGTAGATGTCTATGAATGGATAAGATGAAGCATCATAACCATGTTCTGGTCCCAGATCCAAACAAATGCTATACATATCAGAAAATGGATCGCTTGTCCTGACTATACAACAGTTTTATAGAACTTTTATAGTTAAGTGCACACTTCCCCTCTCTAAAGAAGCATTAAAATTCCTTGGTGGACCATCAGGATTGACTCAAGATCCACCACCAGCAGGAAAGAGCTTAGTTCACTGGGTAGCCTCCAGCTCATTCACAGGTATCCATGGGACCCCTTTCATACTAGAAGGTGGGGTCTTCTTTGAAAGAAAACATTTCTGCAGAAGGTGTAGGGTTCTATATAATAGGACCATCATTGGCTCCACATCAGAACTGAATGATATGGCCACAAAATTCTTAAAATAATATGGAAGAGAAGCCAAAATTTCCTATCAATAAGCTCACTAGATTGCAAGCTCTACAGTTCGAAGACATCCCAGGAGGTTCCATTATGCCTAAAAGATATTGCATAACGCAATGGCACATGTAAGCACTTACTAAGTGTTGTTGAAGATCAGGAGGACTTGTAGCTGCTGAATCGCACAGGAAAAAGGAAGCTGATATACCAGTATGGCCCTTAGAAGTCAGTATGGCCAACATTGCCAATATTATGGGATGATCATGAACCAAGGCCAGCTTTTGTAAGACACACAATCAATCTCTGGAATTGGTTGGATACTAGGTTGGATACTAGGCTGGGTTGTTTGGTTCACCTTCCTTCTTCTGAAGCATACAATGACAAAATTAGTTTGTTAGAATTAATATGAAAGCAATACACATATCACAATGTTCTCACCTAAAGGGCAACTGGCCTCAGAGTCACAAGTTAAATATTAATGAATATGGATAATATAGTTGTTGACAAAGATATTAAAAGTAGCTATTATTTAATATAGAGTAATATCTACAGAAAATAATTACATGGTACATAGAGGGTCCAGTTTGTGTTCCCAAAAAAAGGGCCTAGGAGGCAGTCTGAGCTACACCAAAGACCTGCTCCCTTATCGTTCTTTATCACAGGGGCCATAAATGTTTATGAGCTGGAGGGTGCAGCAGTGATGACAGAGGGCGTTGACAGCTGTCTCCGTACTTTTCTCGAGTTGTTGACTGAGGATCAAAGAACAAATTTACACCCTGGATTTACAGCCTCGATAAAATCACTTGGATAAGATATTGCTAAATCCTAGAACGACTTTTTACCTTCATGTTGCAGGAGTCAGAGAGTGTTTTTTTCATTGTGTAGTTTTCCACTGTCTAATCTAGGTCATAATAATCTTTATGAAGAGAAGTATCAGGGGGTCATTTACCAGATTTGCACAAGATGGAAGAACAGTGGGAAGACTTGAAGATCTAGGTCAGGGTTGTACGTCTAAATTCTTCTTATCATCCCTAATTCTTCTTATGGCTGCACTATCATGCCAAGGCACATGAGGTCTTTATGAGATCTGTAGGAGTAACAGGCATTTCATTGACAAAGCTGCCACTATGGGTAAATTTAGCACAAGCAAACAGGTAGAAATGGGATGGGCAGCAATAAAATAATAAAATCCAAGCATATTTTGCCCATGTATCATGACAACCCGACACATCACTAGACCTTATAATAAACAATCAAATGCTTTATTTACCAGTAGGTCCTTCCAGCAGACAAAAGGGCACCCATTCCGATTAGAAGAAAAGAGGTTCTATCTAAAGATGCAAAAAGTTTTTTCTACAGTGAGACCCGTAAAGTGGTGTAATTTTCCCTATGAAGTGGTTGCACTGGTTCATAGATTAGATAGTATCAAGAAGGGTTTGAATGCCTTCTTAGGAGGGGAGGAGATTCAGGGGTAATGAATTCACTTTTAGCACAAAGTTGATCAAGCGATCAACTTGGACTTCAACTTGGAAAAAATAATATTTTCTCCCTATGAGGCAAACTGGTGAGGCTTCAGATGGGGTTTTCCTTATATGTTGTTTCATTATGTTTCTGGAAAATCAACACTGTATGGGAATCCTACAGGAGATTGCTTTTAATCAAGGTGGTGCCATTAATTGGTGTTACACAAAGATTATAACTACGATCTTTACAGCAGAGATATGGAAATTAAAAATCTTCTTTGTCCTTGTTCTGTAAGTGCGGATAGGGCTGTATTTAGGTTAGATGCTGCCTTAAAAATGGGACTTCCACTTGCCCTTTCCTTTCACCATCAGTGAGTGCACATGATAATAGATGGGTATCTCCAGCAGGAATTTTTCCTCAGGTACCTAAAGAGTAATATGACTCTAACTGCAGAAGCAAAACCACTAACGTTATATGGGCTGTAGTTAGGGTTGCCACATGGCCGGTATTTTACTGGCCTGGCCGGTAAAAACGATGGTTGATCCCAATGTTATTAATAGGGAAAAAAGTTCAATATATAGGAAGGCCGGTATTTTTTTCCAGAAAAGGTGGCAACCCTAGGTGTAGCCTCAGGATACACCACCTTGCAGCCATCTACATCTTTCCAAAAGACTGACTATGATCTACCAGAAGCTCTGGGGTCAGTAGACTACAAATGAAGAATGGTCTAATTAATTATTAATTAAGCATTGTATTTTTTAGGGAAAGTGATATACAGTTGCAACAATCTGTACAGTTTGGACTCTAATGGTGGCCATAGACGCACTAATAATATCGTACGAAATATATGGTGGGAGACGAGCCGACCATTATTGGCAGAAGACTTGGATATCGGTCGGCTTGTTGATCAGGCTGGCCGGACAATTTTGACTTTGAAGGCATCTGACATCGGTCATTGTTAGTGCTGAATCAATACAGGTAGAATTCTGTTGTTTCTTCTTGTATGTCTGAAACAAACGTTCTTTCCTGGAAAGATCCTAATTGTAACAACTATGGCCAAGTCGTGTAGTAATAGTTGATCTTCAAGGGATCAGTGTGCATCAGTGCTTGCCATCACTATGGCAGTGATACAGCAGTGTTTTTTAATACAGAAACTTTGCATTGTTGTTTCTCTCAGTAATATTTGAAGATCTGAGCCTCAACCAAACTCGTCAAAGTGAAGTGATGGAGCAGAGAGAGAGGTATATGGATTTCCGATTTCCCAAACAGAAGTTAGTTGTGACTCCACAGTAGGGTTTGTAGATGAATACTCTATGGGCATGAGTACTGTGGCAATGGATAGTGAGGCTAAACAGAGGCTTTCTGGAGCTAAGTACACCTTCTGCGCAATACAGCAGATTTATTATGTGTCGGGATGTCTCCCTCATAATACACTGCTTCCTAAACATTATCAATGAAAGATTACTGTCCATGAAATTCACTCCAAAAATGAGTGCAATAGATCTTTTACAATGCAGTAAAAGAGATATTAGTTGGAGAGTCCCCGCAGCCATTTGCTGGAGCCTTTTATCAATATTGCCTTCCGCTGACACTTCTGTGTGGATGAAGATTGTTAAAGAGGCTATAGACTTTTAGATTACTCCTCGCACCTAGATTTAGTGTACGCTCATTAAATGGACTGATACAGCCATACAATCTTCTTTTATCAAATACTTTCCTTCTCGTGAGTGTCGGGTTTTACAGCATCATTAATGTTAAGGGTTACAATTAATCTCTTTAGGGTTAAAGCCGCACTTAAAATAAGGTTATTATGATGTTTGCTCTGTATTAAATGCTCAGAAAGACTAAATACCGGAAGAGCCATACACACGGCTGTTGGTTTATTAACCTGCAAGTCTGTATAAGGAACCGTGTTAATGAGCAGAGTAATGAACTGACTCACTTAATGCTCTTCCTCTGAGTAAATATATTAAAGTCTTAGATGAAGGGAACAAAACAAACATCTGTTTGTTAATGCAGTGGAAAAAAAATGGACGTCTGAGCTTTATAAGGGAGTAAATCCTTGGCCCCCCCATAAGCAAAGGGGCCCAGAGGGTTTTAGGATATATACAAAGACTATATTATATTGTGCTTAGGGTTGCCACCTTTTCTGAAAAAAAATACCATCCTTCCTATATATTTATCTTTTTTCCCTATTAATAACATTGGGATCAACTTTTAATATATGCATAAGGGAAGAGCGACCTTCAGCCCTCCTGCTGTTACTGAACTGCAGATCACAACATGGCCCCAGGGGGCAGTGTATGGCACAAAAAGCTGCACCTGGTAATTTCTTTTTAAAGAGTCCTGTACCAGGTTGGGTACCTACCAAATACAAGCAAAGTGGTCGGGTGTGGTCAGAAATTGCCTGACCATATGGGTAGGGTTTGCAGGTACTGTGCAGGGGGAAAGGAGCGGGGGGGGGGGGGAAGCTGTGATGTCACTGATGGTTTTCCCTGATGTCGCTTCTGGGTCACACAGTTCCCCTTAGGGTGGGTGTAAACATTTCAATTTTGAATTGGACCAGTTCTGAGAGCCAGAAGAAGTTGTTGATGCACAGGAGCACTGCTTGACAGATCCTGGTTGGCATGGGTCTTTTGAACTTGACTTATGCTGGAGTTTAGCAGAGTGCAACACTGGTGATGACCCTGTTAAAGTGCATAAAGAGTAAGACTGGGGGTGACGGGTTGGCATCAGGAAGTCTGCCTCAGCAGCATAGGGCACACAATTACCCCTGCAGGGCCAATGTAGGGGGGTGCTGCAGTCAGGGGCCCTGTGTCAGAGGGGGTAGAGTTTGGCCATAACTGTGGGGTGGCTGGGCCAAAATCAGGGGGCACAGTGGGGACAATTGTCCCAGGCCCGATGGCTTCTATATGCCCAGCCCTGCTGCGTTTCCTGGATTATCTGGCCCCCCTTGAACTGCCGAAGTAGTAGTCAAGTTCCGCCAGAGTAGGAGTCAAATTGTGCCACAGTAGGAGCCAAGATGTGCCAAAGTAGGAGCCGAGTTGCGCCAACGTAGGTGCAAAGTTGCGTCGAAGTAGGAGCCGAGTTGCGCAGAAGTAGGAGCAAAGTTGAGTTGAAGTAGGAGCTGAGTAGCACCAAAATAGGAGCCGAGTTGCGTTGAAGTAGGAGCCGAGTTGCGCCGAAGTAGGAGCCAAGTTGCGTTGAAGTAGGAGCTGAGTTGCGCCAAAATAGGCGCCGAGTTGAGTTGAAGTAGGAGCTGAGTTGCGCCAAAATAGGAGCCGAGTTGCGTTGAAGTAGCAGCCGAGTTGAGCTGAAGTAGGAGCCGAGTTGCGTTGAAGTAGGAGCTGAGCCATGCCAACACCAATTTTTTTTTTTAAACCTTTGAGCACTCTTTTTTTTAATTGGGGGGCCCTCAACGCTGATGTTTTGTTTTATTTTTGGCTTGGTGGGCCCTGGCAGCTAATTTTTTTTTTTGCTTGGGGGGGGGCTCTGGTCACAAATTTTTTTTTCTAACTTGGGGGCTGGCCACTAAGGGTTTTTTTTTTATTTGTAGGGCCAGAAAATGTTGTTGTACGGGGCCCCGCAAATTCTGATGGTGGCCCTGTGGAATGGTCCTGGGGCATGGTCATCCATCAAAGGGGCATTTTTTTTTATTGTGGTCCCATTGTTGTGTACAATTCAGAAGAGAAAGCAGAAGAGTCATACAGGCACCGAGCACAACTACAGGGAAGTGCAAGGAGCATCTTTAGGAAAAAACAGAGCATGAATACGTGCAACAAGTTCCATCCATTTTTGCACAAAGTTTGTGGATTTAAATTAGTGGCTAAAATGTACAGATGTACCAAAAATTCCAAATAATGCCCATTGTAGAGGATTTCCCTTGGGACATGTGGGCACAAAACTGACAAACTGGATCATTATGAATATTTAAACAAACTAGATGCATTGGCCAATTGGAAGGAAACGTCTGAGCTTCACTTATTTTATATTTGAAATGATTGTTTTTATTGTGCGGCAGTTTATTCTGCTCTCACCAATTCCATCTGATAACACACGCTCCCGTGAGTCCATATAAGGTGTTTATGGGACAATACAGCTTTAGCCGGGTTTATTTCTATGCTGCTATTAAGCTATTTGCTCCATTGCCTTCTGTGTTCTTAATGATAAAGTAAAGTATCTATAAAATCCAGCCACAGCGAGATCCATCCGGTAGAGACAAATGGAGGAGAGCAATGGAATTATCCGGGGAATGGAGCACAGTCTGTGTGTGTGTATAGTGCTGCCACTGGGACATCTGCTAGAGACACAGTCATACAGTTGCAGCTTATGATTAAGTGCCTAAAGGCATGAAACGGGTAAGGCTAGGGGTGCACCGAATCCACTATTTTGGATTCAGCCGAACCCCCGAATCCATTGTGAAAGATTCGGCCGAATTCTTTGTGAAAGATTCGACCGAATCCGAACCCTAATTTGAATATGCAAATTAGGGGTGGGAAGGAGAAACATTTTTACTTCTTTGTTTTGTGACGAAAAGTCATGCAGTTTCCCTCCCCACCCCTAATTTTCATATGCAAATTAGTATTTGGTTCGGCCAGGCAGAAGGATTTGGCCGAATTCGAATCCAGCTGAAAAAGGCTGAATCCTGGCCGAATCCCGAACCGAATCCTGGATTCGGTGCATCCCTACTATGTATGTATCTACTTTGTGGCCTAAATAAAGTTCCCAGTTCTTTTACAAGCCTGTTTGTGGGATCTGTGAGTGTCTGCCATTGTCTTCTTTGGTTGGATACCACCACCTCGAGCTGTAGGTCTGGGGCATGAGCACCCAGACGCCACATATTAATGGTGAGACAATACATTTTCTTAGGTTTTTACATTAGGGCTTTTTCTTTAAGTGTACAGTCATAGAGTTACACTTCTACAAATAGTGGTGTTTTATCCTCTTTTATTGCTCTGCCTCCTTCCATTACAGACATTTCTGACTTTGGGTATTGAGGGCCCGTTTACATCTGCCAGTGCAATTGTGGTTCCTACAATTTCCCCATAGTCAGTTGCACATAAACCTACTTTCATTAAGAGTACTTGCATCTAAATGCGTTCCTTTCATTTCTGTATAATTATGGTCAGCGCTGCTCAGTCGTCTGCCTTCCGTTCCAAATCGAGTGCTCTGCACCTATTGACGCAAGGAAACCCTGGAACTACCCCCATCTCTTGTCCCGGCAGAAAATGTAGGGTTCCCTTTCTACCCAGCGTCAATAGGCACAGTGAACTTGCACCTAAAAAAATTGGGCGTAGAAGTCACTTGCACGAACTTCTGCATAATTGTGTCCAATTTGTGATGAAATGTGAATGCAGTTGTGTTCATTTTGGCAAATCTGGCACAACTAGGGTTGCCACCTGGCCAGTGAAAATGATGGTTGATCCCAATGTTATTAATATGGAAAAAAGATAGAGATATATATATAAGGCCGGTATTTTTTTCCGGAAAAGGTAACAACCCTAGGCACAACTGTGCCAGGCACAGCACAATTGCAACAAGCATAGCAGGAACTTGCATCAATGATTCTGGGGGAAAAAAAGCTGCATTGTGGGAAAGAAATCATGGTAATTGTGCATGAAATTATACTTTTTAGCTCACTGCACTTATGGTTGTAGATGCTTTGTAAATGTGTTGTGCTTCAAACAGCTAAAAGGAGAGTTCATCTTTCCATTTACAGATTTAGTAACATTTCAACTGGTCTTTATTATCTACTCTCTATGCTTTTCTAATTATAAGCTTCTTCTTCACACCCGCAACTTTAAAATGTCATCTGGTTGTCAGAGCCACTGACCTGGGTAAGCAAATAACAAACTGACTGTAATGCTTCATCTTAATTGTCATCTTCTGGATTATTTATTGTTTTAAGCGCTGCCTTGTTCATTTTTCACTTTGACAAGACTGCTCTCTGGTTGTTATTACAGTTCAAGCTTTTCTTCTAAGCCTGAGAGCTGTATTTTTTTTGAGTATTTTGCCCCCTAACTTGTGAGTTCGAATACACCCCGACAGCAAAAAGCTTCTTTTTCACTACCATTGAAGTTCTCTTGTATGAAATGTTCCTTCTAATTCTTTCTCAGCTATGTGCCAAAAAAAATATTTTGCACACACATTTTAAACTTGTGTCGGAATAAATGCAAAGTGTTGTGTTTTCACACAAAAATCTTTGTGCGCACCACAGTTTGTTGTGTGCACAGCTTAGAGGGAACATTGGTTGTACGCCATTAAAAACTTTCCATAACAATAACAGGTGCCAGCATTTGCCCCAGGCAGAATGTTTCCCATACCTTCCACTGGATCAAACCATTACAATCTTTATGCTACAGCAATAGAATGCAAATAAGAAATCTGCTGTCTATGGCAGTGATTCCCATCCAGTGGCTCACAAGCAACGTTTCTCCCCAACCCCTTGGGTGTTGCTCCCAGTGGCCTCAAAGCGGTTGCTTATTTTTTAATTATTGGCTTGGAGGCAAGTTTTGGTTGCATAACAAACAGGTGTACTGCCAAATAGTCTCCTATAGGCTGTCAGTCCACAAAGGGGCTACCAAATAGCCAATCACATCCCTTATTTGGCATCTGAGGAACATTTTTCATGCTTGTGTTGCTCTCAAACTCTTGTTACTTTTTTTGCGCATAGGTAACAAAAGTTTGGGGACCCCTGCTCTAGGGAATCCCTACTCTTATTTAAAAAAAAATTACAGATATTTTATTAGGCTAAGATTTTTTCAATATGTACAGCATATACCTCTGGACTTGTTACTGCAGAGACACACAATCAGATTCGGGGAGATTAGTCACCCATGGACAAATCTCCTCTTCTTCAGGGTGACTAATCTCTCCGAACTGCCTCCCACCAGCTAGAATGTAAATCGCCGGCGGGATGGCAATCGGTGCACTTCATTTTCCAAGGTCACCTGAAGTTGCCTCACGAGGAAACTTTGGGCGACATCGGAAAACAAATATTTTTTTTTAATTATCGGCTTGAAGTTTTGGTTGCATAAAAAACAGATGTACTGCCAAACAGAGTCTCCTGTAGGCTGCCAGTCGACATAGGGGCTACCAAATAGCCAATCACAGCATTTATTGATCCAATCGGCGCGCTTCGTGTACCGAGGTCGCCCGAAGTTACCTCACAAGGAACTTTTGGGCGACTTCGGAAAATGAATTGCTCCGAGTGCCATCCCGCCAGCGATTCAGATTCTAGCCAGCGGGAGGCATTTCGGGGAGATTAGTCACCCCGAGATTTGGGGAGATTATCGTCGGGTGACTAAATCTCCCCAAATCTGAGCGTGTGTCTCTGCCCTAAAATGAAGGAAAAAGTTACAACACTGCAATAAAAAAGTAAAAATGTCCCTTTAAGTCATGGTAAACTCTTTATGTGAGAGTCTTTATTCCATTATCAGGGATTGACACCTGATGAGGAAAAATAATGCTTGATGCCAGTGTTTAAATAAGTAAAACCATAAAAATATAGAGAGGACTTTATTTTCTTCCAGAGAAGGTGGCAACTCTATTAAAGGAGAAGGAAAGGTCCAAAACAGTTTATTGCCAACAGATTAGCCACAATAGTGCAAGCTAGAATGCTATATTTATTCTGCAGAATGCTTTACCATACCTGAGTAAACAGCTCTAGACACTGTATCTTTTTGTTTAGGATAGAAGCTGCCATTTAAGCTTGGTGTGACATCACTTCCTGCCTGAGTCTCTCCCTGCTCACATACAGCTCTGAGCTCAGATTACAGCAGGGAAGGGAGGGAGAGGAGCAAACTGAGCATGCTCAAGCCCTGCCCTGGAGGTTTATGCTGAAAACAGGAATTCTGATACAGAAGCCCATGAGTACACAATAAAAGGAAAGAAATGCTGTGTTTCTTTTGACAGAGGACTCAGAGCAGCATTACTTTGAGGGTTTACTGGTGTATTTATATAGACCTTTCTGATAAAGCTTACTTACTTTTAGCCTTTCCTTCTCCTTTAAAGCAAGCAAACTGCTGGGTGGCACTAGATGGGAGAAAGAACCAGGAGGGAGTGATGTCTATCAAGCTGGGACAAAGATCGCAGAAGTCAGGAGACTGTTTTCATGGAAGAGAGGTAGAAGTGAAATGAGTACAGAGTTCATAGGAGAGGTGCCAGGGAAGGAGGCCATAAGATTGTGCCAGTGCTGGAATCAATTCACTTTCACTTCACTACCACTAGAGGGAGCCTCACCATTATATTTCTGTTGATATAAATCCATGGAAGCTGTTGCTCTGTATATTTCTTGCCTGACAAAACACATTATTAACCCATAGATGCTATTGATAATAAAGACTATTTCATTGCTACAAATGAGAACAAGTAAATCTGTAAATGTATGGAATTATATTAACTCATAATATATATAAAAAAAAAATAGAATACAAAAATGACGGGGGAGGGGAGCGGTACAAGTGTATGGCACACGCCCAGCACTGAGACCTGGCATTAAAGGGGATGCCTACCCAAAACCTGTTTTTTTTTTTCAAATACAAGTAAATGTAATTCTAATCAACTATCCCATATACACTTTCATTACAAGGTTCTGATTCCTGAAACAATGTAACAGAAGCTAGCTACATGGAAACATTGTTTCAAGAGTCACAACCGCTTAACCGAAAAGGATAAACACAATACTGCTTTCTGTTGCAATTACATTTACAGCATTTCAAATGTATAATAATTGTATATTGGCCAGTTGCTTGGGATTCCATTTTTGGGAGTTTTTGGGGTTCACTTTTATTTTATACGCACCACTTAGTTCTGACCTTCTATCCCGACGGGGGAGCTGAGATCCTCCATTGTAATTGGTTTGGAAACAAAGTGAGTAGAGTCTGTGCACACAAATCATATTAGTTATGCCCAAACTGAGTCCCACCTACTTTCTTGTAAGCCCCGCCCATTTCCTCCAGCATGTGCTTTAGGATTGCCTACAAGAATAGGAACAGATAAGTATGTTAACAGATTTAGTATGTTAAATGAAATGTATACCCTTAAAACAAATGCCCTTCTAAACGTGTCTGCAAAATCATTTTTTTCTAGTTTTCAAGATCTTAGCCGTTTTTAAACTGATGATATAAAAAAAATTTAAAGAATTGTACAACCTGCTGGTCATTTCAGCTGACTGGTTTATGATGTCCCTTGGCTTAGAAAAAGGAAATATTGAGCAGAGAAGAGTCATGTGATGTTTCTCTAGATCCGTTCGGGAGTTACTGCAGTATAATGGCGATAAATAAATGGTGCCCTATGTGCAGTTCAGCCTTTATATCTATATAATACACAAAAGCCATGAATATCCTGTAAATTATATCCTTATAAACGGTGAGTTCTGATGTCATCAGTTATAAACGGTGACTTCTGATGTTATTTCTGTCACATGACTCGCTGAAATTTGTGTATTATAATAAATTAAGTACCCCCAGTTGCAAAATATGAGGATATTAGAAGTTAACGCAGAGTTCCATGACCTGTATAAAAACTCTCGGCCTTCGGCCTCGTGTTTTTATATGGTCATGAAACTTCTCGGTAACTTATAATATCCTTATATTTTACAAGAGGGGGTACTTTATTCACTATATACACAGCCCCATCCATAGTTACAATACAATAATAGTACAGAAAGGGGGTCAAACATTTAAATATATACAGTAGCAGAAGTTAAGGGGGTTATTTATCAAAATCCAAAAATATCTCATTATTTTCTAAAATCTGCTCCGACCAAATCCGCACGGGGTATTTCGCCTTATTTATCAATACATTTTCCCGAAAAATTTCCTGTGCTGGAAAAAAAACAAAATCATGAAAAATTAGAATCGTACCAAGTTTTTGGATTTTCCGCCCGAAAACCACAAAATCTTTGGATTATTGCAAGAAACCCAGCGCAGATCAGGATATCGTCGGGACTTCTCCCATTGACTTACTGTTTATACAACCTTGGTAGGTCTGAGATGCCGGATTTTCATATTCAGACTTTTTCCATCCTTGGAGTATAATAAATCCCAAAAAAATTTCAGATTTTATAGTCAAAAAAACTCTGTCCTGTAGAGCTTACAATCTAAGTTGCACAAGTTTGACATTACCGTAATGGAGGTTTTGTGGGGCTGTAGTTCAGTTTAATAAAATGGTAACTACGGGTACGGGACCTGTTATACAGAATGCTCAGGACCTTGCATGTTCTGGATAACAGATCTTTCTGTAATTTGGATCCTAATACCTTAAGTCTACTAGAAAATCATGTAAACATTTAATAAACCCAGTAGGCTGGTTTTGCTTCCAATAAGAATTAATTATATCTTAGTTTGGATCATGTACAAGATGCTGTTTTATTATTACAGAGAAAAAGGAAATCATTTTTAAAGATTTGGATAATTTGGATAAAATGGAGTTTATGGGAGATGGCCACTCCATAATTCTGAGCTTTCTGGATAATGGGTTTCCTGATAACTGATCCCATACCAGTACAAGAATGGCCTATTACCATGTTGCAACACTGCCATCTAGTGGACAATTTTAATCAATCCTGATACTAAACGCAGTATTTTTCAGTTTTAAGGAAAAATGTCTTTGATTTAGATTTAAACAGAAACCAGTGAGATATCTGTGCCCTGCTACATTCAGATTCATGGCATTTGGAATCTGTGGGCTGAAGCACAGGGTCATACAGGGTGAACCCCAAATAACACAGGGTATAAAGGAGATTAGAATCCAATATGTTGCCAGTAAGTCTGTGTAACATTGTGTTGGGCCTCTAAGGAAATCACAAAGAACTCCAACCCTCAAAAATGATGGTTTCAAGTGTTATTACCTTAAAATTAGATTTATGAGCAGGTGTTTCGATCTCTCCCTTTAATTTAAGAGACCGGTAAATCTCTGCCAATGGGATTTGTAGTTGCCAGCTTTGCCTGGTTTTTAAAACAGACCAACTGCGGATACATGTTAAGCAAGTCGTATTCTATCATATCTGAATATCATTAGTAAATCTGCCGCATGGATTTTTACTTGAATTCACACAGTAGAACAATCTGAAATCATTATACAAGAACATTTGGAACATTATTGTTGGATGCAATAAAACATCTATACTCATTATATGATAATATACATATATGTCAGAAATAACTGCATGTTAATAATGTAAAGGGGTATTTCAGAGGCTCAGTGCTCACATGTGCACAGATTTCATGTAGAACAGCTCCCAGGCATTACCAGTTTCATGTTAAATACCCCATAAACATGACTCTATACATTTATAATCAGGGCTTCCATCAGTGTGGTACAGGGGGGACTAGAGTCAGGGGTCCTGTGCCAATGGGGCTCCTCAGAGAAGTAAAAATGAGATTTGTGGCAGAGCTTAAATGGATTGTGAGTTTTAGTGTAATGGGGAGCTACTGGGATTCATCAGGGGTGTGGTAATAATTGTGTTCCCTTTCCAATTCTTAGCAAGGCCCTAGTGATCAATGGGTAAATAATTGGCCCCCTAAGGGGAAAGGGGCTACTAGTAAGGGACAGGTTAGAAAATTTCTGTCGGCTGCCGATAATATCTCTGCATGTATTGCCGATCGTACCATTTTCACCAGCTTTGTCGGACATAAATATCGCACGATTGCTGTCAGGGGCAGAACATTGGCTGATCTGTTCTTTTACTACTTTATTTGATCTGACTGGTTAGTGGCAGGTTGGGAGATGGGGAAGTCCTATCGTACGATGAGTCATGTGATTGGATCTTTGCGTCTATGGCCAGCTTAAGGGCTCTTACACATGAGCGTTCCGACCTGCGCTCCCCTGCGTTCCGTTTTTTGGCGTTCAGCCGCAGGGGAGCGCAGGAATAGACGCAAGTCATTATTTGAAATGGGGCTGTACTCAGCAGCATGTTGCGTCTGAACCTGCGTTCGGCGCCTACACGCGCCTGAGTGAGTACAGCCCCATTTCAAATAATGACTTGCGTCTATTCCTGCGCTCTCCTGCGGCTGAACGCCAAAAAACGGAACGCAGGGGAGCGCAGGTCGGAACGCTCATGTGTAAGAGCCCTAAGTGGTATGAGAAAGAGCGGCTCCACTAACAGACGGCGATCACACAGAACGTAATTGGATCATTGATGTGGAAGATTAATTAGAAGCAAACAGACCCATGCACAGAGGTTACTGAGCCTTGCAGGAAATACACCATTTTAAGCGGACGTACCAGGGTCCTGAAGTTTAATCCTTAGTGTCAGTCAATAAAAGCCAACAGCTGTGTGCAGGAGAAACTGTCTCCTACTCCTACATGAAAATGCTGGTGATTGTAGCATCGTGTCAGCCCCTCCAGCAAACCAAGGTACGGGTCAGTATTTGGCACAATTCACCTTGGGACATTTCTGACGTCACAGCAGCAACCAATCAGGTGCTGTCGGCATCTCTTTTCTTTTTTTTCCTGGAAATGATACTTCTACGTGGGAGGTATGTCATGACATTTGAACTGGGCAAATCTGATAGATTTTTCAGTGAGGCTTTAGTTTATTGATTTTATTTTTTGGAGAGGTGTATCAGGCATGTTTAGGGAAGCTTAGCCTTATTGACAATCCGCCCATGGGTTATGTCTTTAGGGATTAACACTTCTGGGGCCTTGTTGACTCCAGGCGCAATGCACACCTCCAAGGTCGGACTGGAGCAATGGAGACCCACTGGGACTGCAACATGAAGGGCTCTCCAGGCTTCCCTCTGTGCGCCTGCTGGTGCGACGCGTGTCTGTGCGAGCGCTGAAGTGATCTTACTGCCCTGGTTGCAGTTAATGGAGTGATTATTGGACATTGTTCCATGATCTTACTGGAATTGAGTGCTCATTGGTCATTTCTACAGTCATAATACTGGTACAGCTCGGTTTAATAAGATGCGTATCAATTTTCTGTAGTAGTTATACTGGTATGCCTAGGGGTAATATGATGTTATCCATTTTACTTAAGGATTTGCATCTGGGATGTGTTTAGGTAAAATGGGTGTGTTTGAGGGTGTGGTCAAAAGTGGGCATGTCCTATAAAAAATTTGGACGCTACGCAAGGCTGGATTAAGGGGGCCCATCATATGGCCAGGATGACCATTAGAAAACACATTGGTGCCAGGGCCCCCCCTTACAAGTTTAAAAAAAATTGGGGCCTCAAAAAATATTTTTTAAAACAATATTGGCGCCAGGGTCCCCCTTACAAGTTAAAAAAATTGGGGCCCCAAAATTTTTTAAAAAAATAAACATTGGTGCCCTTACAAGTAGCAAATAAAATATTTTAAAATATTTTAAACCTAAAAAAAAAAAAAAAAGTGAGGCCCCAAAAAATAATTTTAAAACAACACTGGCACCAGGGCCCCCCATACGAGTTAAAAAAAAAACTGGGGCCCCAAAATTATTTTTTAAAAAAAAACCATTGGTGCCAGGGCCAACCTTACAAGTTAAAAAAAATTGGGGTCCCAAAAAATATTTTTTATAAAAACATTGGTGGCAGGGGCCTATAAAATATTAAAATAATACATTGGTGGCCAGGGGATTCAAAAACAAAAACACACATTGGTGTTCAGTAGAATTGAACTCGTGGCTTCAGGACTTCAACTTTGCCTCCTTTTGTAGCTTCGGGTCTTTTCACCGCTTTGGGAGTTTGGCTTCGGCTGTTTTTGTGGCTTCGGGTCCTTTGGCTTTTCGGCACTTCTGCATTTTGGCTGTTCGGGACTTCGCAGATGGATGCAGGCTTCGGCGCTCGTAAGGGGGGCCCGGCTGTTTCAAAAATGAAGCACTGCCAGGCCCCCAATTATGCCCGGGCCCAGGACACTTGTCCCCTCTGTCCCCCCCTGATGGCGGCCCTGCATATGGCTCTTTGTTCAGGGCATACCAAGGGCTTAAAACAGCTCTGGGGTCAATGAACTGGGAATGGAAAATAATTCAGAAATGGTTACATGGGTTTTAACTCAGCGACAATGAAATTAGGTAGTGGTAGGGACAGGGCAGGACAAACAAAGTGTCAGTTCCATGTGTAATCCCTTTGCCTTGGAATTGTAGGCACATCAGCAGTGAGGAGGATCAGCCCCCCTAAATCTTCATTGAATTCGGACTATTTGCTAATGAGCAGCTCATTCAGTGGCGCAACTACCAGGGGTGCAAGGGGGGAGATGTCTCATTTCCATTATGATTTATGGTTTCAGATGCCTCTATATTACTTGCTACATAACTATTTTGCACTGTTCTAGCACCTAAATGGCAAAATATAAGCAAGTAAAATGCAAATAATCAGCAAAACACTAGTTGTGGGCCCTGCAGCTCTAGTTCACATCTGTTATGTTCTCAGCAATGTCACAGGTCTCCCCTTGCTTTGGGCTCCCCAATCTTGGAAAAAAATAAACACAAACCGCCTTGAGAGCAGCCCCCAGCCCAGCCGGCTCGTGTTCCTGTGCCGAAGCCTCTGACAAACACTGGCCTCCAGGACTCCGCTGCCCCTGGTGCTTCCCACTTATTACTGCAACTCTGATACTTGGAAACAATTCCAACGGCAGAAAGACAACAACACTAGGAAATTACGAGAGCTGGAAATTATTCATATCAAAGGGAATAAAGGAGGAAACACTGTCGTCTGTGATATAGAACATTTCTAGAAACTCTCAACTTCTGTTTTTAAATTTTAAAATGTTTTTTACTGGCTTTAAAGGACGTCAACCCAAAAAATATTTTGTGTCTAATAAAAGAAAACACAATTCTAAGCAACATTACAAATTGTCTATGTTTTTTACGTTATGTGTAGATATATATATATATATTGCTAAATTGAAAGCAGTGTCTGTCCCTTTCTATTCTCTGCCCTGGTGGCTCTGGTTTTTGAAACAATGTAACACAAACCAATGGATTAACAGGCCTGTTTTGCTGGAGGAGGCTGACTTTTGGAGTTAAAGGAGAACTAAAAGCCTAAATAAGAAGTAGCTAGACATTTTGTACATTATGTTTTTTGCTTCTGTACCAGCCCAAGGCAACCACAGACTTTTAGCAGTAAAGATCTGTGTCTCCAAAGATGCCCCAGTAGCTCCCCATCTTCTTTTCTGTTGATTCACTGCACATGCTCTGTGCTGCTGTCACTTACTGAGCTTAGGGACCCACTCACAATATACAGTACACATAGAATAGAAATGTCACAATATAAGGCTGATTAGTAATTAATACAGATAATTACTACATGGCAGCACAGAAATCAGTGCAATTAGCATCACAATTTAATAATCAGCCCTGTAGCATCAGCTTAAATTAAAGACAAACCTCATTTTCTGCTGGATAATTAGTGACGACCCCTAAGCTTAGCTTCTCAACAGCTGCTCAGAGATCACTGAGCATGTGAGTGTCACAGACACTTTCCAAGATGGTGACCCCCTGTGATAAGTTTGAAGTCCTGGATCATTGCTGCTATTGACAAGCTGAAACTTTAGGCTGGTGCAATAAGTTCAGTATATCAAATATGGCATTTGTAGCCACATTCATTTTAAGGTTTTAGTTTTCCTTTAAGCAAATGCTGCTTTCCATAGCAATTGCATTTACAAATAACTGACAATTTTTTACAAATTCAAATTTGGTTATACCGTATATACTCGCGTATAAGCCGAGTTTTTCAGCACCCAAAATGTGCTGAAAAACTCTACCTCGGCTTATACGCGGGTCATACGCAGAAGGCTGCAAAACAGGCAGACCTGTTTTTGTCTGGCTGTCCCGCTGTCCTGGAATTGTCCCCGCCGGCGGCGGTGGAGGGAGGCTACAAGTGCGCTACATGTAGTGGTGCAGGCAGCTGACGTCCGTGACCATCCATGACGAACACTGCTGTTCTATAAAGTGATCTACGGTAGGAAGTACACGCTGCGATGCACGCCCACAAATTCGCACAGCAGGAAGTTTGCGCTCCCAGCCCGCTGGGTGAGGAGTCTGGGGCCTGTGCGTCATTGGAGCGTTCGGTTGCTATGGCGACCTGGTTTCTGTGACTTGCTTCAGATTTTCACTTGGTGCTTTTGTTTGGAGCTAGCGAGAGAGTTGCTTACCGTTGCTTACGGCTGCTGCCGTTTGAAAAAAAGAGCAAGGTGTGTAGTTGCTATTTAATATAACTATACATAACTATACATGAACAAACCCCCACTTTCTTTGTTCTATTTTTCCGTATTGCTTTTATTTTATTATGTTCTCCTGCTCTTCTCTCCCTCTTCTATTCCCTCTCAGTTCTTTGTCCTGCCATTGCTTTCCTTTCATCCTCCTCCTCCTCCCTCTCTCCCACCCTTCCCCTCTCCCCTCACCCTTTTTGTGAGCTCTGGGGGTATTTATTAATAGAGTGCCAAGTCTCCCAGTCCATCATTTCTCAGCCTAGGCTTATACGTGAGTCAATAAGTTTACCCAATTTTTCTAGTTAAAATTAGGTACCTCGGCTTATACGCGGGTCGGCTTATACACGAGTATATACGGTAGTTGTGTTTTCTTTGATTATGCAAAAAAAATGTTTAGGGTTCACATGTCCTTTAAGGCATTGTGCTCCAAATGACAGTAATATTTTGCAGGTGGAACGCCCCAGGCCACATTTATTCTGGATAATAGATCCCATACCTCTATGTATCAAATGGATGAAAAACAGCAGAAATGAAACAAAAAAGAATAGTATAAAACATCAGCAGTTGGAGTATAAACTAATAGATAATCAGCATTCTTTAAAGGAATAGTTTGACATTTTATTAATGCGGCTACAACTGATATTCTACTGTTGTCTAATGCTGAATCTAAAACGAAAAGACTTTTTCAGTTTAAGGTGCAGCCTGCACAGATCGGTTGTTCTAATCCTCATCATATGAATCTTTACCTTGTTTGCTGTAGATGCAGGTGTAGGCAGGGCTCAATGAATGGCCTAATGGGTCTTGTGCTGCAAAATGTTAATGGGCAAAGATTTGCCGTTTTAGAGACCGTGACTTTTTGCCACATTTGCTACATATGTGTTTTTTTACATTCTGTATTCTCTGCATCCTTAAATGATAGTTCCATATTATTAAGTGCAGCGGCACAATGATTCCCAGCATAAAATGTTCAGCAAAAGTAAATGGCACTGTTACTCCCAGCAATAAATAAAAGAGTGACCTCCAGCATGGAATAGCATAGTGTTCCCCTGCATAAAATGGGACAGGGACACCCAGGATTAAATAGTATCGTGACTTCCACTGATCCATCGCATAAGGTCACCAGATCATGTGAAATATTGTATGAAATCCAGCAAGAAGGGCTGCACTGATTTCATTTAAAGGGGGTTTCTCCTATGAATAGGAGAGGCCTATGATTAAATATCTGTGAAGAAACGAAACGCGTCAGGCTTTGCCATCCCGCCGGTGATCTAGATTCTAGCCGGCAGTAAGGCAGTTTCGCGGAGATTATTTGCCCAAAGAAGAGTTGATTTGTTGCCAGGCGACTAACGTCTGTGTGGAGGACTGGTCCATTGATTGCCTGCCTGATTGCATTACAGTAACTGCAAAGGAATGGATAGCACACCTAATTTCAAAAAGCAAAAATGTATTTATTATACAAAAGAAAAAAAAAAAAAAAATCTAACAAAAAAAGAAAATTTACAAAACAAAACCATAATGAGCCCAACGCGTTTCGACCTTAAGGGTCTTCATCAGGGGCACAAAAAATTAACAAAAATGCCTTTTTGATTTTTTGTGCCCCTGATGAAGACCCTTAAGTTCGAAACGCGTTGGGCTCATTATGGTTTTGTTTTGTAAATTTTCTTTTTTTGTGTTAGATTTTTTCTTTTGTATAATAAATTAATTTTTGCTTTTTAAATTAGGTGCGCTATCCATTCCTTTGCAGTTATACATTATATGGAGACTCTTATGGGGAGTCACCTTTGGATCAGCACCCTGTAGTTTATTAATAGGGTGTGCGCCTCCTCTTCACACTATGTTGATTGCATTACAGTATGAATAGGAGAGGCCTGAAAAGAAAGACAAGCAATAAAAAGTAGCAATAGCAATACATTTGTAGCCTTACAGAGCATTTGTTGTGTAGATGGGGTCAGTGACCTCCATTTCAAAGCTAGAAAGAATCAGAAGAAAAAGGCAAATAATGCAAAAATGGATTTAAAATTTAAAAAAAGGAAGACCAATTGAAAAGTTGCTAAGAATTTGTTGTTCTATAGCATACTAACAGTTAATGTAAAGGTGAACCATCCATTTAAATAGAAATAGTGCACCCTGCATTTATTAGTGTGCTGATTTTTTCAAATGACCTGGAAATAACCTAAATGTGACCCATATCATTACAAGGCACATTGAATCCCTGGGGGCGGTGGCTTAAAAATCGGCATGCCCACACTTTTGGCCTTAAAGAGATACTGACACCAGAAAATAAACCTTTTTTTCATAATATCATAATATTGTCTTTACATGCTTTTTATAATTTTGTCATAATAGTATTTACAGATGCTTTTACATTACCCATCTGATCCCCCCATGTTCCTGTATGAGAGGGGCTGCCATATTTGTGCAGCAGGAGTCCGTTAGCATTAGAAACTCTAACTGACAGGTTAAGAAGGGACAGTCAGGTTGGCAAAACAGTCAGGTTTAGGAGAATTCAAGAGTTCACGGCAGCCATCTTCCCCCGTGCACTCTTCTTCCAGTAGTCATCGGCATTTTGTGGCGCATGCGCAGTAGGAGGCATTTACCCGTAAGGATCTACTGCGCATGCGCTGAAAGTCAGGAAGTTTCTGAAAAAGAAATCGGAAACGTTGTGACTTTCTGGCACATGCGCAGTAGCTCTGTACCGGCAAATGCCTCCAACTGTGCATGTGCCCACATAACACATAACATATACTCACATGTATTTATCCTCACAGAACCCAGACCTGTTGTACCAACAGTATAAAAAACTGGTGATGGGTCCAAGGTAATATCAGCTTTCAGATGAGTCCAAACGTGACTAGGGTTTGGTACTCTTGTTTATCAGATGTGAATATCTGGGCAGGGGCAGGTCACACAGTATTGATGTTTGGTATCTATGGAATCTATGAGAGAATTAATAACTAATGAATATAATATCATCTCTCTCCTATGTTTCTATAAGGAGTTATGGTCATTATATCCTGGGTCCAGTTCCTACTCACAGGAGGTCATTAAAAAACTAAGGATGCACCGAATCCAGGATTCGGTTCAGGATTCGGCCAAGATTCGGCCTGGCCAAACCGAATCCAAATTGGTCTATATAAATTAGGGGCGGTGGAGGGAAATCATGTGGCTTTTTGTCACAAAACAAGGAAATTGCAAATTAGGATTAGGTTTGGTATTTGGCAGAATCTTTCGCGAAGGATTCGGGGGTTTGCCCGAATCCAAAATAGTGGATTCGGTGCATCCCTATAAAAATCTCAATCTGTTTCCTGCTAGTCCATGTCTGAGCAAGTGGTGGAGTGTACAGTTAACTGATGCCCCTGAAAACACTGATAAATAGTCAGCTCTTCTGACTAAGAATTGGATTTACTTAGGAGAGGACCAATTGTGGTTGTAATTTATCCCATGTGTTTCTCCTCGTTTCCAGGACCAGGAATTCTGTACCTTTGAAGCTAAGTAATAGGTTTTCCATGTTTTCCCTTTTATTTTTAGAAACGGGTTGTAATTGTGTTATTGATATTAGGTCTCTTTTTGAAACATTTTTTTTGTTAATTGCACTGTTATACCTTTTATAATATTAAAAATATAACTTAATAAGTTTGTCTTTGGTGCTCTAAACAAATCTAGCCTGAAAGAGTGTAATGGTGAGCCTTAACCCTCTGCATGCTGAATGGAAACGCTAGTCTGTCTGTACGTTAGTTAACCATTTGAGTGCTGATAGGAAGTGTGTGTTTCAATTACATGTACCCTTTCAATACTAGAGTAGCTGGTTTCTCTCAAGACCAGTGTGATGGCAGCCAGTTTTTTGTGTGTTTTGTGGGTGTTGGTTTGTATTTGGGGGGGCTGTTGTGCTAGTCTAACCTGTGTGCAAGGAGCAGGACCGGAACTAGGGGTAGGCACTAGGGATGGGTGAATTTTTTGTTTTGCCATGGAAATGCCGTCCATAGACTTGTATGGCGATAAAAAAATGGCGCGTGTCAAAAATTTATGGACACCCATAAACTTTAATGGGCGTCGCAACATTTCACTGGCGGCAAATTTTTGGCAAAAGTGGTCTAATATGCCCATCCCTAGTAGACACAAGAGGAACATGCCTAGGGCACAAAACTTGGGGGCGTCAAGCACTTAACTTATATGCAGCCTACCCCTAGTCCGGCAAGTGTTACCACATTGAAAAGTGGGTGCGCTCTGTGAAGTCGAAGTGCTTTGCGCATGACCACACACGTGCGTCCCTGGCACACGGCTACACACGTGTGTTCTCGGTTGCGGCGGTTTACGCACACAAGTCCTCGGTTGTGCACAGTTGTGGTGGGGACCTAAGTTTCCAGCTGGGTTGCCTGGGGCAACTGACAGACCTGGCCTGGCACTAGCAAGGTGGGTGAGAGACTGAGTGACCCCTGATAGTCACACCTAAAGTCACGTGCGGCTGCAAGTACCGTAATCATGACAATGTCTTTGGACAATTATTATACTTTATTTATAAAGTGCCAACACATTCCACAGAGATTATACATCATTCACTTCTGTGTTTCCCCAGCAGAGCTTACACTTTTATTCAATAACATGACCTGAATATTTCTGGGGTGTAGCAGAAACCTGAATAAGGGTCCATAGAAAACAATGATTGTAAATAAAGCAATTATGCCATTGCATCTGATCGATATCTGTATGGGAGGGGTGTATATTTATAGTTTAAAAACAATAGTGATTTTTGTTTTCTAATGTCACAATCAGTGTAAATGAAAGCAAAGTAAGAGAGAACACAAGGAGAATTCATGGCCAGCAGCTGTCGTTAATAGGAAATTGGGGAAAATATAAGGAATAGAGAATCTAAGAAAGAGATGAGCAGAGATACAGACTAGATGAGTACTTAGAAGATAAAAAGCAATTTGGGAAGCCTGATTGCCATGGAAACCCTTGATGTACAGGCACATATTGTATATCAGGGTTAGGAATGCCACATCCCAGAAGATTCTCAAATTCTGCTACAAAAGCTGACTGTAGAGCAGAAGTGTTCTGTGCTCTGCACAACTGTGGTGCCAGTTCATTCACTTGGCTTTGCTGCAGGGATCAGTTACACAACAGCCTGCCATCAGCACAGGCACCATCATTACTCTTACTCTGGTCTCTTCTGCTGCTTTTCTTTTTCATTCTGTTTTAAGCAAGAAAAAAAACTTCCAGTACATTATCTAGGAGTGCTTCTCCTTTAAAGGGCATGTAAAGGCAAAATAATAAAATCCCATTTTTACTTTCTTTAATGAAAAAGAAACCTATCTCCAATATACTTTAATTAAAAAATGTGTACCGTTGTGGATACGCTGTGGATAGGAATTGTCAGATGGTCCGTAACTGCTGAGCAGGGAAACAATCATACTTATGAACAGCAGGGGGAGCCCCCGCCTTACTTCCCAGCCATGGAGAACTCAAGCAGCTTTGTTTATGACGATCCCTAAGCAGCTCAGACCACACTGAGCATGTGCATGTCTTAGTCTTGCAAAGATGTGTAACAAAGTTACAAGATGGTGACCCCCTGTAGCCAACTTTGAAAGCATAAATTATTTGTTTGATTGGGCTTGTGGTGCAGTAAGTTTATGTTTATGTTTAGTATACAAAATACAGCATTTCTAGCCTTATTCTATTTTAGACTTTACATGCCCTTTAAGTTAACTCTTAGTATGTTATAGAAAGGCTAATTCCAAAAAACCTTTCAACCGGCCTTCATTTTTTCTTTTTTATAGTTTTAAATTATTTGCCTTCCTCCTCTGACTCTTTCGAATTGGGGTCATTGACCCCGATCTAAGACATAAATGCTTTGTAGGGCTACACATTTATTGTTATTGCTAATTGTTATTGCTCATCTTTCTATTCAGGCCTCTCCTATTCATATTCCAGTCTCTTATTCAAATCCATGCACGGTTGCTATGTTAATTTTGACCCTAGCAATGAGATTGCTGAACTTGCAAAGTGAAGAGCTGCTGAATAAAAAGCTAAGAAATAATAAAAAGAACACACATAATAAAAAAAAAATGAAAACCAGTTACAAATTGTCTCTACATCATAGTAAAAGTTAATTTATTTGCTCTGGGCCACAAACTACATACATTTATGTCTTCTTTACTGTTTGTATAAGTAACGTGTAACTTGCTATAATACATGAAACCTTTGATATAAGGGTCCAGGTGTGGTCAAGACCCATATTCCCCTATAGAGATGCTGATGTCTTTCTAAATGGGCCCAGGTGCTGCTTTCTTGGTCCTATATTAACAAAATTAATGGGCAATATAGTTTTAAATTCCCCAAAATATCTTACCGTACTGTACTAAGGCAACAGAACTGCAATCTGCCAATCTGTCCATATTTTTACTTGTGTGTGTATTGTTCAAGGACTCAAGTAGACCGTGTGTCTATTTTGTGCAAATTTGGCCTCTCTTCAAGGCCTGAAATTAAGCAGCCCTTTTAGCTCTTTAGAAATGACTCCAGAGATACAAACCAGACATGATAAAATGATCCTATTCCTGCCTAACAATAGAAAGCTCAATCTGATAGGCCTGTGAGCAGCAGAAACCAAAAGGGCAGCCCAAACACCTCTATTAGTGGGACCCAAAACAGCTTATCAGATTGATTCCCGCTTGGTTTCGTTGATGACATGAATGCACATCCATCTTATATTGGGCATTCTTTATAAGTCCCAATATCAGCCTATGGGATATCTGCATCTGTTGCTGCCTTACCCTTTAAACAAAACAGGGATTGTTTGTCCATATATTGCAATATATTTAAGCTGGCCAACTACGTCAAGTCATCCCATATCTGGCCAGTCCTATGCTCAATTTTCATCTGATTCATTAAGAATTCTATTGCTTCATTATACATTTTACAAAGGGACTAAGTTTTACCTGCAACTTACTTGCTGCTTTCAAAGTAAAACTCCCAAACTTGGCTGCCCTTTTATTGGCCACCAGTGGGATCACCTGACTATAGCTGGGAAGGGTGGGAGCTACAACATGGAGCTGGTCACTGCTCCTGTATAACAAACAAGGGAAAGTTGTGCTCATCTCTAATTTAGTTGTATTTGTCTATATGTAGTAGTGGTCACAGCCTTATTGCACCCCCGCCTAATAGTTTTAGAAATTAGTGGTGAGCAAAACTTTTCCTTGTTTGTTATTATCTGAATATTTTGTGGTTTTTAGGCAAAAATCCCAAAAAATCATCTGTCAAATCCGAAAAATTTGTACGATTCTAATTTTTCACATTTTTTTGGAGTTTTTTCCAGCACAGGAAATTTTGGGGGAAATGTAATGTTAAATAAGCGGTTTGGTCGGAGTATGTTTTCAGAAAATAATATGATATTTTCGGATTTTGATAAATAACCCCCTTGAAGACCAGGTAAGTGCACAACTTTTTTTACTTACGACATTGTGACTTAGTAATCGGTTTGAGTGTGATATAGTAAGGAATGTTACCTCTCGTAGCCACTATTTTGCTATAAAGTTTTACTGTAGGACAATGGTTTCCAGACTTGTTGAGTTGAAGAGCCCAGCCCTATGGTGCAGCGTCTCTCTTATCATATAACAAATGTAAAAGTAAAGGTGAACACAGTCATAACAGTCCACCTACCAAGGACAGACCCTACAGAGGAAGCAGACCCTGCGGCTGCAGGAAGTATAGGGGCCCTATGAGATCATAATTAATGAGCAATTACAACATATATTGGTGTTTTCTAGACTAATAAATATCCCATCCTAAAACCAGTCCTCACTGCTTTGAGCTCTCAATGCATCAGCAAATTAGAGGAACATTATATAAAATGTTTTAATTTTGTTTATATTTTATTTCCATCCCATATATATATATATATATATATATATATATATATATATATATATAATCTCTGCTATAAATGGAAATTGTGCCGTGCTGGAGAATTCCGCTCAGTCTACCAAGGGGAAAGTCTATTCCCACCTGAGCTCTAATAACCTATGTACATTTAGATGAATAGATTTTCCTTTTTTTACCTCACCTTGAGGTTGGGGGAACTGAGTCTCGTTAATGATTGCTCAACAGCAGAAATAGTAATTCAGCATGACAAGCGCACGGCACTCTGGGGAATTATTTATCATGTCCATGGAAATTAAAATGGTATCACACAGGGACAGAAAGGTTGTACTGATAAATGGAAAGTAAAGCCGTCAGAGATAAACGGAATATGATTGAAATCCATGATTAGGACTAATATACCGGTATCAGCAGTGATTTACTACTGGATGACCTCAAACAAAATTGTGATTATGTGTGCAACTGTTTTGCTTGTCCTTCGTTCTACTGTCGAGTGGTGCCGATGTCTTTTGAGTTCACATAAATTGAATTGTATGTACAGTATCTATTACAAATGAATTAAACCCTGACACTCACTTGGGCTTTGCCCCAAGTCCTTTTTGTATTTCATGAATCAAAATAGTGTAGGATGGAGCACACAGTAGGCAGACTCTGCTGCAATAAATTTTATTCGGACCACAACATGTTTCGGATGGACATGGATCCTTTTTCCCACTTGAAAAAGGATCCATGTCGATCCGAAACATGTTGTGGTCCGAATAAAATTTATTGCAGCAGAGTCTGCCTACTGTGTGCTCCATCCTACACTATTTTGATTGATTTTATGTTGGTCTACTTGCAGGGCTGCCATCAGGGGGGGAGAGGGGAGACAAGGGGCCCGAGGCTGAAGGGGGGCCCAGCAGTGCTGCACTTTTCGAAGAGTCGGGCCCCCCTTGACCGCTCCGCAGCAGTGCCTCTGCTTGCAAAGTCCCGAAGAGGCAGAATGCGGAAGTGCCGAACATTACGAAGTCCTAAGCGGCGGAAAGACCCGAAGTCACGAAAGGAGCCGACACTGAAGTCCTGAAGCGGCAAAAAGACCCGAAGTAACGAAAACAGCTATAATTGAAGTCCTGAAGCCACAAGTTCAATTCTACTGACACCAATGTGGGTTTTTTTTTTTTTTAGTCCCCTGGCCACCAATGTTTTATTTTAATAATCTATAGGCCCCAGCCACCAATTTATTTAAAAAAAAATTTCATAGGGACCCAAATTTTTTTAATTTATAAGGGGGGCCCTGGCACCAATGCTTGTTTTAAAAAAACTTTTATGGGGGGCCCTGGTGCCAATGGTTTTTTTGTTTTTTTTTTACCTTATAAGGGGGCCCTGACAATCAACAGGTGTGGGGGGTTACTTTTTTAGCGCTGATGTCTGTGTGGTTTTTGAATTGTGATGTGGAGTGGGCGGGATCAGGGGTGGGGCTTGGGTGCCAGGGTGGGCGGGGCCCCCGAAAAAATTTTGTTGTATGGGGCCTCGTGATTTTTAATGGCGGCCCTGTCTACTGGTGTGGCCCGGTTGGAAAGTGAGCCCTCTACACAGATGGAAGCGTTAGACTAATCCCTTTGTATTTCATGAAGGCATTCTCGAAACTGGGCCTTAAGGGAAGGCAATTCTACTAATTCTAAGCCATTTACTAAACTAAACTACCAAGGAGGCACCACAGGGAGCCCCGAATCTACCACCTTTTTGAAACTATATAACTATAACCTATGCTATGACTAGTATCCTGCTGGGCAGCATGGAAATGCACTACAGGCAAGTCCCATGGAATTTTCAGCTGGACAAAGGCAACCTGAACTGAAGGCAGAGGCCCAAGAGGCTTGAATTAAAAACAATTAGAGTTCCTTTTTAATTTAGTGTGAGAGGGATTTTAATAGCAAAGGCTGATGTCTTTATGAGCCTCAGGTCAATACAAAGGTCATCTTTTAAAATATATAGTCCCAGCATGGTTCTCCTTCATACAATGGCTTGTTATTAAATTGTCATGGTATCTGTACCCAATTATGGTTTCCCCATCAGATGAAATGTATCACGGTAATGAATTGCCTCCTCTCCACGAAATCTATAGTAACAATATCACTCCGAGAAGCCTTTGCCGTGAGTGTTAATAATATAGAATTTCCTCCTTCGGCCTCCCGAACCTCAGTGCTGGGAATAAGCCAGGATCAGTAATAAAGAGTTTATCTAACCGATGCCAATATTTGATAAAGTGCTGCATGCAGTGCACTGTGGGAGATGGGCCTCTGAGCAAGGTTAAATGTATTTTGTTTCAGGCATCTGAGAGAGGAACAGTAAGAGATGTACAAGTATGAACATACAATATGGCTTATGCAATGTACAGTGGGGAAATCAATAAATATAACTGACAGTCCATAAGGTAAAAGATCTAATTACAAGATACAGAAGAAGAGATCTGCTATGTGATGCTGAATCATTTTTTTGTAATCGAATTAATTAAGGGGCCTATTATCCTTATTATTCATGGCAAACAGTGATCCAGCTGTGGCCCATTGCAGGTTTGCTGCGATCTATGAGCCGCCTGCCCAAAGTAATCCTCAGTCTATACAACTCTCTTATTATCCTTAAACCTCTGCTAACTCCTGCCTTGACCTCGTACTTGCACCAGAAATGGTGTCTTTTTTACATCTATCATAAAATTGACATTGCATGCTACTTATAATTTTGCCCAATTCTTTTACATTACCTATCTCACTCCCTGTGATCGCCTATGAGGGAGCTGCCATATTTGTGCAGCAGGAGTCCATTAACATTAGAAACTTTAACTGTCAGGCTGAGATGGGACAGTCAGGTTGGCAAAACAGTCAGGTTTAGGAACATCAACTAACAATTACTCATAAAAAACCAACCAGCATGACCTATAGGTAACTTTTAATGTACATTCATATTTTAAAAAGTAGTTTTTTTGTGTCAGTATCACTTTAAGTGAAGGCCTGCCTTCATAATGTATGTAGTACCCACTGGCCCCAGGTTTTGCCCCATTTGCAGACCATGTCATTGAAGGGGGCATGTGCCAGGGGAGTAACAACAGTTCACCGTGCCCCCCCCAGCCAGAAAAATATTCGGAGGGCCAGGTGCTAGGGTTGCCACCTGGCCGGTAAAAATTATGGTTGATCCCAATGTTATTAATAGGGAAAAAGGATAAATATAGAGGAAGGTCGGTATTTTTTTCCAGAAAGGTGGCAACCCTACCCGGAGTGCATAGGGACTCTCTGAGGCGCGATCGCGTCAATTTAAAGAAAAAGAAATCACTGGGGAGGGGGATTTCCAGGCCTGGAACTAGTAGGGACAGAAAAGGCAACTGCCTAGGGCGCAACGATAAGGGGACGCTTGGCAGGTACCTATTAAAGTATTCTGCCTACCCCTAGTCTGTGTTCGCTGCCCTCTCTAGCTCACCCCTCCCTCCTCCCCTCTACTTCACTCCCCACCCTCCTCCCCCTTCCCCTCCCTCCTCCCCCTCCTTCCCCTTGTCCTCCCTTCCCTCCACTCTGTTACTGCGCATGAACGCAGTCTTGGCCTGGCGTGCACACGCACGTTGGGGCGCGCACACACTAAGTAACTGGCTGGCCAACCGGATGGCATTGGGTGCTCGGTCGGCTTGACCAGGCCCTGGGGATTTCAATACTATAGAGGAAACAGACCCTGCAGTCCGGGCCCGCCCCACCGCTTCCACTATAGTTACGTCAGTGGCATGTGACCCCCCCCCCATGTCCTACCCACTACGGTCTTTCTCTCTCAAGTGCAAGTTGCAGCCATTTATGTAATATACTTAAAGGTACAAACCTTTGTACCTATAGTTTCTGTTGCAGACTTTTGACCCTGATTGCAAAGAATCCCAGTGCATTGGTATTCTGGAGAGAAAATAAAGGTGCATTGTGGGTAAAAATCTAATGATTTTGGATTCAATTTTTTTACACTATGCACTCCATAAAGAAATGAGCACTAATGCTTTTTCCACACATAGGGCCAGATTTAATTCAGTGAGAAAAAGGTTTATCACGTGAAAATTCATGGACGAGATTCAATTTGAGATTCAATTCGGAAAAACATATCTCTTTGTTTATCACGTGAAAACTATATTGAAGTCTATGGGAAAAAAACCTGTAACTGAATTTGGAGACAAGTTTTTTCCCCTTGAATTTCAACCATGAGTTTTTTACGTGATAAACCACGAGATAAAGTTTTCTCACTGATTTGAATTTGGCCCATAGATTGAGATTAACCCTGCAGGTCCCCTAAATGTCTGTCTGCTAGTGCTACACTTGCTTTTTTCTATTGTTACCCACCAACTAAGTCTGGCTTGCCAAAACAATACAGGAGGCTGCTCATCAGCCATGTTTGTGGCCCAAACTCCTCGATTAAGGAAGGAAAACTTTGCAATGAATTTGTGATAGTTCTCCTTGAGCCCATATTCTTCATTTATATCACCGTTAGTTCTCATAACAGAGAGACAGAGAGATAGAAATAGAATATAGATTGGTCCTCCCCAACGTCCTTGGCAGATATCTATAAGGCAGGTTTAAAAATCCTGTTGGGGTGAGGACTGCATCAGCTTGTAGATCTCCCAATATCCAACATCAGCTTTCATTATTGTACAATGTTTGACCTGAGGACCAAATAAATAGATATGACCCAACATGGAGGTAGAACCAATGCCTAAAGCTTCCAGATATAATTTATGTTCTACAGACAAACACAGTACTAATGACTAATTACAAAAAAAAGACAAATGTAATGTTATTTTCCATATCTGATGTTATCTGAAATGTAGAATCAAGTTCTTGGCACAAACTATTTTTATACATGCCATATGGTGGGAGGAAGTCTGCAAGAGCAAAGCTGCAGGATTTAATTGGATCAAAGCAGTCGAGAAAGTTACAGATTTTCGCCACCGTCCCAATAAACCATCAGACAGTATTCCATAAACATAAAATAATCTGAGATTTCGGGATGTCAGACTCGCTAGTGTATTTCACCATTAACCATGTTCTCCCAGGGCAGTTAATTGAGATTTATAATTAAGTGATAAGAATAATACTAATAACAAACATGGCAGGAGGGCTTTGGCAAGAGGTAAGGGGATTATAGGAACATTAATATATCTGCAGAGTGAGGGGCATAACAACAGTTATGTAGATATAAAAGAGGAGACTAAAGAGGTTGACTGAGGAGAGAAGGAATAAAAGTTTGGAAAGTGGGCCCATATACTCTAAAGTTTTCCGGTGGGCTCCTGGCATCCCAGTCCGACACGAGGCAGGGTTTGAGGAGAAGTTGAATATATTTTCTGATTCTCCTTTCCATCACCTAATAGTCATGATAACCTCCATTCTCCCTTCCTTGCTCCATATACAACTTTTATTAAAGTGAATTTGTACCAGTGATGGTTCACCCACTCGGCACCAATAAATTTCATGTGTGTCAAGCTTTACTCTCCCATTCGTGAATCATCATTCTAAAAATGATAGGAGACCTGAATTCAGGTTTATAATCCGATGGTGTAGGGCATTAGGCAAATAGAGAAAAAAAACATAGCTCCCTTTTCTTCTCTTAATAATGAAATAGCAAATACATAATTAAGGACAATAAGGATTACCTTCTTTATGTTATGCCAAGTTCCTTCTGTTCTACAACAATAAACATGCCAATTTTTTTTGTGTACAGGTATTGGACCTGTTATCCAGAATCCTCGGGACCTGGGGCTTTCCGGTTAATGGATCTTTCTGTAATTTGGAGCTTCATACCTCAAGTCTACTAGAAAATCATGTATACATTGAATAAGGCTGGTTTTGCTTCCAATAAGAATTAATAATATCTTAGTTTGGATCAAGTACAAGGTACTGTTTTATTATTACAGAGAAAAAGGAAATCACGCTGAAAAATCTGGATCATTTGGAGCTTTCTGGATAACGGGTTTCCAAATAACCTGTATCTGCTAAAATATGTTTACCCCCTTCCATTTAAATATATAGATTGTCCCAGAAATTTGGAGCCAGTCTGTTGTTCTGTTTGACCATACACTGTGGCCAAAACGCTTAGGACCCATTGCCACCAGTGGGTCCTCGTGTTTTATTGAATCAAAATCAAGTTTCAAGTGTTTGTCTGTGACTTGAAAGTAGTCGTGCTGCTTTCAGAGAGATTCATTTAGATATTTATAAGGGGATGCGGAGGCTTGCCAGAATTTGAGAGAAGATGGCACCATCTGCTTGGATAAAACAAGATGTCCCAGATATCAGATATAATTTCATTCTTATTATCTCTTCCTTCTGAAGACTTTTGTCCAGCAGCTGTTTTATCTTCACCTCTTAACACCCCATTATTAACATATTGAGCACTCACGGTTTAGTTTGTGCTTAAAATTGTGTGTTTAAAGTGAATCCTATGTCGATAGACTGTAGAAAGAAAATGCATTGTTTTGTATTCATATGAATTCATCTCTTAGTGAAGCATCGGTTATTCACCTATATTGTATGTCTATACTGAAGTCACATTTACCCATTACCCATGATCCAGCCCTCTTGCTCATTTTTTATGCTTTTCTGTGTGTTTCTTTTACTGTTCTTTTTCTTTTTCCATAATCTGGTGAGTTTTACAGCAGCCTTTTTCAGATCCAACTAATTGTGTTTCCAGGTATAGAATCAGCCCATAACTAATCAGAACATTAGCAATGTAGCCAACAAGAGAACAATCAGAATGAATGTTTTACGTTTTATTTATAAACTATATTTCTGTGCATACCCAAAAACCCATAATTTTGATTTAAAAAATATATTTTTCTTGTTTGGAGTGGGAAGTTCAAAGAGGCAGTAGTCTGTTGACCATTCTATACTAGCAGTCTGCACTAGCAGTGTATGGAAACTGAAAAAGGAGCAGCAGCTTCTCTTCCATGCCTTCAGTACCAATCTTTCAGGCTGCTGACCCTTAAAAAACGACACAAAAGCAAATCCACATATGGACCTACCAATCAGATACCTGGGAAAGGACCGGTCATTAAATGCACAACACTGATGTCTATGGAAGCAATCTTCTACTAGGTATTGTGTCTATTGGAGGGAGAGAAAGAAAAATAGAGGGACATAGATTCCTTTCTGGGCTAATGTCTTTTAACAAATGCCATTTGAAGGGATTCACATCGTTTTCGCTGAATGTAGAATACTGTTAAAGGTGAACTTAAAGCTTTACTTAAAGCTGAACCACCCTATTAAGGGTAAGGTCACACTGGGAGATTCGGGGAGATTTAGTCGCCCGTTGACGAATCGCTTCTTCTTTGGGGCGACTAATCTCCCTGAACTGCTTCCGCCAGCTAGAATAAAAATCGCCTGCAGCATGGCACTCGCGGCGCTTCATTTACCGAAGTTGCCCGAAGTTTCCTCTCCTGACGTAATTGAGGTTCCCTGGACATGTGTAATAAAAAGTGGTAACTTCAAGCATTTGCACCAACATTTATAATAAAGACCTCCATACAACTTTAAATTTCCCGCTGTATGCAAATTGACCTAAGCATGCAAGATCACTAGTGAATTCAGTAGGCTCCAATTACTGCTAGCGCATCTTCGCTATGAAATGCTCGCACGGCCGAAGTAACGGTAACAAAGAGTCGCCAGTGTTCGACGCCAAGGACGCAACTTCGCATTAAAGTGAATTAGCGTATTCGTATCGCATTTGCACCTGGCCAAGTGGTGTGAGCGGTGTGAAGCTGTAACAAATGAACACACACAGCACATACATGATACAGGTGGGAAAGACTGTTCCCATAGAAAGGGTAATGCCTGCTGAAACTGGGCACAGCACAATCAGGGAAGGAGAGCTAATAATAATAATGGGAATAAAAACAATGGAGGTGGGGGAGGCTCAGGGGAGAGTAGGAAATCTGACTTCCCCAGGCCAGTGCAGACAAACAGTTAATAAAATCCATTGCATTGTAAATATAAAGATAAAGATATAAAGATGCAGAATATGTTGGAATACGTGTGGTGCATTTATATTGACTCTTTATTTACAAAAGAGACTGCTGAGAGCTGCGGGGGAGTGAAGCCCTGTCCATGGTGCTGAATTGACCTGAGCGCTTACACACTAACAATACAAACAATACAAACACTAAAAGGGATATACAGCCAATAAATACCATTTTGCATAATGACAAGGAATGTCCAATAAACATTCATGACCCATTTCCAGTGATGGGTGATGGGGGGGGCAAAGTGGTGGGCCCCCCAGTCCATCACTGATTTAAACATTTTTATCCAATGAAAGTGCTTTCCTTAAAGGGGTGGTTCACCTTCAAGGTAACTTTTAGTTTGTTATAGAACGGCTAATTCTAAGCAACTTTTCAATTGGTCTTCCTTATTTATAGTTTTTGAATTGTTTGACTTTTTCTTCTGACTCTTTCCAATTTTCCAATGGGGGTCACTGACCCCATCTAAGAAACAAATGCTCTGTAAGGCTACACATTTATAATGATTGCTACTTGTTATTGCTACTTGTTATTGCTCCTCTCCTATTCAGCCCCTCTCCTGTTCATATTCCAGTCTCTTATTTAAATCAATGCATGGTTGCTAAGGTAATTGGGACCCTAGAAACCCAATTGCTGACTCTGCAAACTGGAGAGCAGCTGAATAAAAAGCAAAATTTTTATATGCGTGACTATTTTGCATTAAAGTCAATGGTGGTCAACTAATTTCGTAGTGCGGCGACTTTTATGCGCGCGACGGGGCAGATTTTTCGGCTGCAAATTTAGACATTGTTTCGTGAAAGCATTCGCAGGAACGTAAAAATTCACCGCAAATCCATGCCTAGCGAATTTGTTCTCCAATCACTAGTATAGTGTATACCAGGTGCATAAGACTATAAGGCAGCTGGAAGTCCTTCCCTGCCAACTGTGTGTCACCCATGTTTGGGCTTTACCAACCGAATAAATAAATGGCTTACATTATTCAGAGAATATCTAAAATATCTAAAAAATATATAATTCAATGGTTGGCTCGTAGTTAAAGGGGTGGTTCACCTTCAAACAACTAGTTGTTTTCAGATAGATCACCAGAAATAATGACGTTTTCCAATGACTTTCTATTTGCTTTGTGTGACCGTTTTTCTAATAATGAAGTGTCAAGTGTCATTTTTCACCTTCTGAAGTAGCCCTAGTTGGGGGGGTCGCCGACCCTGTAAACATTTCTTATATTTGTCCCTGCTGAGCAGAATCTCTGGGTTTCATTACAGGCAGCTGTTAGAATTGATACAATAGTTGCCAATACTCCACAGATGCTGCTGAGAAATGTATCAACTAAGGGTAGGACTACACAAACGATTTCGGTGCGACAGAAATAAGGTAATATAATTGTCGCATGATAGTTACATAGTTACATAGTTAAATTGGGTTGAAAAAAGACAAAGTCCATCAAGTTCAACCCCTCCAAATGAAAACCCAGCATCCATACATACACCCCTCTACTTTTAATTAAATTCTATATACCCATACCTATACTAACTATAGAGCTTAGTATCACAATAGCCTTTGATATTATGTCTGTCCAAAAAATCATCCAAGCCATTCTTAAAGGCATTAACTGAATCAGCATCACAACATCACCCGGCAGTGCATTCCACAACCTCACTGTCCTGACTGTGAAGAACCCCCTACATTGCTTCAAATGAAAGTTCTTTTCTTCTAGTCTGAAGGGGTGGCCTCTGGTACGGTGATCCACTTTATGGGTAAAAAGTTCCCCTGCTATTTGTCTATAATGTCCTCTAATGTACTTGTAAAGTATAATCATGTCCCCTCGCAAGCGCCTTTTTTCCAGAGAAAACAACCCCAACCTTGACAGTCTACCCTCATAATTTAAGTCTTCCGTCCCTCTAACCAATTTAGTTGCACGTCTCTGCACTCTCTCCAGCTCATTTATATCCCTCTTAAGGACTGGATTCCAAAACTGATGTCGCAGCGTTGATCCGACTGTCATGTGCAGATGCTGTGCGCTGTGTCTGCATCCGTCAGTCATGTCGGATCAACACTGCGACAATTATATCTCTTACCTTATTTCTGTCGCACGCATGCAATATTGCAGTAAATTGTAACAGTTTAGAGTCTGCACCTGAATTACTGAGCTGCCAGACTGAAACACCAGAGAAACAAACTTTCAACTTTAAACTTAGATTTTGGAAAAATAGTAAAAAACTTAAATTAAATAATGGAAAGTAATTGAAAAAAGTCTTTATTTCTGAGGAACAATCTAAAAACAACTGAATTGGAAAAAGTGTTTGGAAGGTGAACAACCCTTTTAAAAGAGAAACAAACCCATACTAGAAAAAAACCCTACCCCTTGCCCTGCGTAGACCAACCTCCCTCCTCCCCCACAGCCTAACTGCCCCCGGGCAAGTGCCCCTAATTTTTTACGTACCCCTCTGTGCAGATCTGGCCTCGGGAGTTCACGGGTGCCATCTTCTTTTTTCGGTCTTCTTCGGAATCTGAGCGGAGTTGTGACGAATGCGCAGTTGGAGTAATTGTCCGGTCATGAACATCTGAGCATGTGACAAAAGTCACGAAAGTTTCTGCTCAGATTCCGAAGGAGACTGAAAAAAGAAGATGGCGTCCCGAGGCCAAATCTGCACGAGGGCATTTGCCCGGGGGCATTTAGGCTGTGGGGTAGGAGGGAGGTTGATGTACGCAGGGTAGAAGGGTAGGATTTTTTTCTAGTAGGGGTTTGTTTCTCCTTTAAATAAATGTCTCTTAATGGAACACAGAGTACCACTATGTTTTAGTTTACAAATATCTATCGGAAACGCACAAGACACATGTTATTCAAATTATCCAGAATGCTATTAATTCATCTTAAATTATGTCATTTGGCTTCAACAAAAGAACCCATGACCGTTTAGGGCAAAAAGTTACTAAATCCTTCCATCAAGCTACAAAAAGGGATTGTAGTGAATGTGAATATAAAGATGTAATAAGTATCTACTGACTTGCATGTGAGTTTAAAGCCAACATGGTATCATGAATGCCTTTTACAATGTAACTCACACCCCCGAATGAAGAAACGAAGAACAGGCAAAACACGAGCCGCAATATTTCATTCCCGTTATTCACCCCTAAAACCATAATTTCCCAATACAAGAAAGGGACCACTATCCTCATCTCTGGGTACAATATATTATTATATAGACTGCCTTTCAATAATTCTGGGCATACATACATAGTCATTTTCATAGTCATTTTCAAATTTAATCATAGTTTGGTGAAAACCTCCTTCACATTTACTGCTGCTGCCGAGTAACAAAGTATAGCAGTCAGGTTTCAAGTAGAATAGAAATCTCAGGGCAGTGCTTTGGGTGCTACTGGCAGACAGGATAAACCAGTAACGTTTAACATTCTGTAATCAAAACACAGAATTTATATATGGGAAAATGTACCCTTTAATGTAAATTATAAGCAACACTTCTTTAATTGCCACAATTGTACAAGTATGATTTAAAGGAGTTTATTTCAATATTTGTTGGATTAAAACCCTGATTCTCAAACCACAAAATGAAAAAATGTATATGGACATGACAAAAAACGTTAACGGTACCTCTGCTTTATACAAAAGTAATACTGTTGAAGTAAAATAAATGAACATCTTAGGTAGTTTTAGGTTTCAGTAACAGAATGATGATTTTCTCCCCACCATATTCTGATGGGTTCATTCTGAGCTTTATTACATTTATCTGTGTTTATTGCCCGGGGCAGAGGACGCAGCCGTTTACAGGAAACTTTATTGCTTTCCTCTAGATAATATTATATGAGCTCTGGCAGAGGCTGAATTTGATGGACTCTATGTTTATTTTTAACCTATGATAACTGTGACGCTATGAGGCCAATATAAATGGGGTGAGTTATGTGGAAATGCAGTTGATCCAAGGAATGATATGCAGGATATGAAGGTAACCCCTGAAGTATTGAAAGGTTGGAGATGTTCAGTGGATGCAAAGAATCTTCTGTTGAACATAAGCTAGGTTTTGATCAATAATCCGAAGATTTCGTGGTTTTGGGGCATAAAATCTGAAAAAATTGCAGGTTTTGGGCATCAAATCTGAAAAAGTCGCAGTTTTTGGCAACAAATTCAAAAAATTCATACGATTCGGATTTTTTTAAAAATTTTATTACATTTTTTCCTGCACAAGAAATTTTATGAAAAATATATTGATAAATAGGGGGAACAGTCTGTGCAGATTTGGTCGGAGTAGTTTTCAGTAGACAGTGAGAACTTTTCGGATTTTGATAAATAACCCCCTAATAGTTCAGGTGTGGTTAAGCTCACCACTAGTAATTTGACTATCGTATATCTGAATGTTGCAAAAAAAAAAAAAGTTGGGGTACTGTGTACTTTGAGCATGAGGAATGTATGTCTAGTTACTTAATGTTTGAGACATGGCCCATCCTCTATTTATACAGTACAATATAAATAATAATTAAAAAAATATATATATATATATTTACTGTAAATAAATAATCTGCAGTTAGATCATCACATCAGGAGAAGGTGGAAGATGGAAGACTAGCTCTAGGCAAGGGGACCAATCATCAGAGGAGGGGATGTGACATTAGGTCTCCATGCAGAACAGCCATTAATCAAATGAAAGTAGCCAAGAAGTATAGATTCAAGCTCATTGAGTTTCCTTATGTTTCTTGGGCTCTGAGATCAATATTTGTAGTCTTTTTTTATGGAAGCTATACTCACTCAAATCACTTCTGTTTCTCCTATGGGTTTCTAGATGTTCTGCTGTTTTGTAGAATGCAGTGCTCTGCTCAGTTCATTCCCAGACCAATAATAAGGAGGATGGAGTGATGAAGATCTGTGAGTGGAGCCTGCACTTTCCCCTGCTCGGTTTAACAAATAAAGCCTCATGTCTGGATTTGTGGACATATTGTACAAAATCAGCTTCCTTCTTAAATCTCCTTTGACTCAAATGAAGATCACAGAGTAAGCTCATACAATTGGCCCTTTACTATTACTGTTGGACACATGACAAAAGACATATTCTTCTTATTTATCAGTGGCCACACAGGAAAATCTCCATAAACAAAGTGAGTGGACCTGTGTGCAAACACAAAAACCAACATTTTAATGAGCAAAATGAGATAAAGCCCAAATGGAAACGATACAAGAGGCCATTTATCAAAAAAAAAAAAAAAACAGCTGATTGCAAACCCATAAAACTGACTTCATCCAAAATGCTTTTAAGAGATTCTGTTTGCTAAATAAATATGCTGCTATTTCCTTTCCATTCAGCCACCTTATGTCACTGTACTTGATAGAGAAGATGTATTTCTAAACCATTGCCTTATAATGGTCTCCTAAATAAAACAATGACAAATTAAATGAAGAATAAACAAGTGTTGAGTGCAAATCACCCTGTGTTGCCAGAACAGCTTTAAAAGCTTGGTAGTTGTGAGTTGTTATATATTACTGTTATACATTAATTACATTTTCACTCGAGGGGCTACAGACTGAAGATCAGTTGGTTAGAAGAATAATTGGAGGAAGGGCTACTGTTCCATCACAGCAACTTATCAGCAACATATAAGCTAAGGCAGTGATCCCCCAACCAGTAACTCGGAGCAACAAGTTGCTCTCCAACCCCTTGGATGTTGCTCCCACTGTCCTCAAAGCTGGTGCTTATTTTTGAATTCCAGGCTTGGAGGCAAGTTTTGGTTGCATAAAAAACAGGTGTACTATCAAACAAAGTCTCCTGTAGTCTGCCAGTCCATATAGGAGCCACCTAATAGCCAATCATAGCCCTTATTTGGCACCCCAGGAACGTTTTGCATGCCAGTGTTGCTCCCCAACTCTTTTAATTTTTGAACGTGGCTCACGGGTACAAATGGTTGGGGACCCCTGAGCTAAGGACTAATAGGACCTTTTCTAAAAACAATAGCTTTTATGTTTTCTTCTTTGAAAATTGTGTGAATTTTGTGAAGCTTTCTAGTCTGTGCAAACAACTATTATTATTGTTATCTGCTAGAAAGAGGCAAGGGTAGCCATCCACCCCTGCTACAAGCATTCATCCATGGTCTCTGCGATGGGTTGGGAAGACTGTCTGATCTATGGTTAACTTGCAAGGCAAGAATAAATATTCATGCACAAATACTTTACCCATAAGCTCAGAACTTTATAATAGGCAACAGCACAAAGAGAAAATGGGTAAATATTTTATCACGTTCAAGTCTTTGACACCGTTGATACCAAGGGGCAAATTTATCAAAATCCAAGTTTGTGAAAAAAAAAACTTGGATGAGGCAAAACTCGTGCAACATTTTTCTAGAATGCTAGCTTATTCAAAAAAAAGCGACAAAATATTCTTGCACACATTTTTTTTGCAGAAAAAAAGTTGCATGCCAGAGAGAATCTCATTGTTCCTTTCACTTTCAATAAAGCTGAAAATCTCAAATGTTTTTATAAACTGGGAAAATAAATAAAAAAAGATGTCAGAGAACTTTCCCATGGACTTCTATACAACCCCACCGGCTTTTACTTGCCAAGGTTTTTTCGGCCGACTTTTCGTGGTTTTATTCTTTAATAAATGGCAACTATTCAAGGCTACAAAGAATATTCTCATGTATATTCGTACTTGTGTTTTTTCACTGCGTTTTGTTCTCAATTCCTGGAAAAGCAAAGAGTAAAATTTTGATAAATCGACCCCCAAGTATGGTGTAACAGCTGTATTAAAATAGACATAGGATTGCAGGAGGAAGGGTTTATTTTTCTTCCATTTTACAGAACGCCGATAAGGTGCCATTTAGAATATGCTGTACAGTTTGGGTCTCCAATGCTGAAATGGGACATTATGGAGTCAGAAAGGGTGCAGAGAAGGGCCACTAAGCTGGTAAAAGGTATGGAAAATCTTAGCTATGAAGAAAGACTGGCCAAGTTGGGGATGATCATGCTGGAGAAGAGGCGCTTAAGGATCAACTATCAGTAAGGCAACTTACTGTAACTGTGAAATGGAAGTTGAATAGAAGAGTGTGTTTATTATCTATCTCAGGGCAGCCTAGACTTACAATATGGACAGGGGTGATCCTGGTCCCCCCGCCGCCTGAGGCAGCTTGCAATTGTCCTCTCTGCACTAAAAGAAACGGATTTCTGGTTTCAAAACCAGAAATTCGTCTCTTAAAGTTACAGAACCTGCATTTTACCCATATTGGTAAAGTCAAGACTGCCCTGATCTAGAGAATAAATACTCACACTCTTCTATTCTCACTGTTATACCTTCCTTAGTATCAACTGTGCTTCTGAAGAAGTGGCGTGAGGTCACGAAACGCGTTAAGCGTGGGGCTATGTTCACTTGCCTGCTCATAATGATTTTATGATTTTTCTCAATAAATTTGGATTTTTTATATGACCCCAAATGCTGCCTGGTGCTCCATGATTTCGTTGCTCAGTGGATTTAGTATTCAACGTGTCCTCTCCGGAAACGCGTGCATGTGTCAGCACAGACGGCAAGGTCGACATACAGCGTGTGTGGGTGAGTGCTCTCTACTATCTATTTCCTATTAGTATCAACTGTGGAAAAGACTTGAACTTGAGTTTTTTTTTGCCGATATTCAACCTTAAGAATAAATTTACAGACTGTAATTTTCATTCATTGTCAGAAGTAGAAGGGTAACTAGGGAAGACAAAGAATGAATTGTTAGACACCAAGAAGGCTCATCACTCTCAGAGAGTAAATTTGGAAATATTTCACAAATAGCAAAAGTTCTTCAATTCAGATGATATTTCCATGACCCCCAGTCAGCTCACGGGTTCATAGATATTTATATACCATCCTTATTTTGATAAAATCTGGCCCTTTAACATATGATATGTCAAATAACCATCCCACTGCATCAAGAAAAGTGCACATCGCTACGGGAGGGCAATAAGATAACATCAAGATAACATTTAAAGTCATTGGGATTTTGTAGTTCATATATACTGGATAGTTGCTTAGAATGAAATTATCATTAATTATTCAACAATTAACTATATTAATAATGAATTTCTTCAAATGTTTTTCAATTGGACATATTATCAGCTGAATATACATTAATTTAAATATTTCTAGCTCAGGTCTAGCCTTGCCTAAAGCTGGCCATAGATGTTGAGATTTTTAAAAGATCAGATCCTGATCGTGAGACCACGATCTTCTCAGAACGATCGTACGAATTTACCATCAACTAAAAAGACCAATTTGCCAGGAAAACAAAGGGGAGCTGCCTGCTTGGCCCTGCAAACATAGATAGATTGCACTGGGGCCGACAAAGATTTTTTGATCTGGCCGATCAATTTCCTGACAGATGTCGGCCGAAAAATCGTAATATATACGATTGTTCGAATCCCACTAACCGCACGATAATTTCGAAGGATTGGTCGGGCTTCCCTAAATTCGGTCGTTCGGCAAGAAGAATCGTCGCGTCTATGGGGAGCTTAAGATACCATTTTATCTCTTGCAGGCTGGCAACACATACACATACCATTGATCTCCTATTGTGTTATACCCCCTTTATAAGAAGCCTAAATTGGGCATAGAAATGTACAATCCAGGATGTTATTTGATATCCCAGAGAGTGTGGTCAGGTCAAACAAGGCTGTAAATGGTTAATCTAAATACACTACTGAATGGGATAAATGGGGGAATTCAGCTGCAATTTTTCTATTTATCCTTAAATTCCTTTTCTTTGGAGAAAAAGATTGGCTAATATTTAACATAGAGGACTTGATATTATATATATGAATTTTAGTGAACAGAGGGAGGTTTATGGTTCTCACCACAGAATCTATGCAATAGGAAACTTAATGTTGTTGTCCCTGAGCCAAGTATTTGCCAATCTGCCCGCTACAATATTCACTAATAAGTAACCTGATTATACTCAGCATATCAGTTATCTTTTAATGTTCACCATGCATTATGTATGGGGAGTCCATGATAGCAAGTGATACATTCCATTCTCTAGATTCCCATACCATATTGCTGTGCCACTGCTTTGAGCTTCCCAAGGTGCCAGCCTGGCACAGAATACTCTTTAACTGCACTACAATTAAATATTATGCAGATTTGAGGTCAGCATGTTCCATATTTATATGAAAGACAATAATATACAGTTCGCAAATAATTTGTGTATCTGCCAGCAACTCTTGCCATGCTGGAGAGAAGCAAACACAGCAAATCTCCCTAGTAACCAGAAGCTTGAATAAATGTTAGGATGGGGGGAGGAATGGCACCTCCTTATTTAGAATTCAGTGATAATTAATGTTCTACTTTGCTAAGATAAGAGTTGATTTTAACTAACAGCACATTTTTATTTTCACAGGTTCACAAACATGTTCGAATAGCAAAGCACAGATGCAGAGAGAGTGAATGGCTGTTAGAAATACATATACAGTAAATATATATATATATATATATATATATATCGTACTTTATACTGTCATTCTGCAATGAGATTTTATTTTTATTCTGTATTCCTTGTCTGTTAAAAAGAGCCCAATATTGCTGTGAAACCTAAGGGCACCACTTATGACTTTGACTACAGGGAAAAATATACCCACAAATTCCTGCCATGAAGGACAGGTGACAATATTGAATTTAATTTTTTTTTTTTAATAGAGTTAGTAAAGCAAAAATGTCATGTATAATGGCTAGAGTGACTGGATGTCTAATATAATAGCCAGAACACTACTTCCTGCATTGCAGCTCTCTAACATCGTAGTTAGTCGAGGGGAGTCACATAATGTATGCTTTAGATCTTTAGCACACAGGTTCAAAAGTAAAAAAACTGAACAGTTATGCCCCATGTGGGCCCCATTTAAGTCACTGACTAACTAAGAGGTTAGAGAGCTGCAAAGCAGGAAGTAGTATTCTGGCTATTATATTATACATCCATTGACTCCAGCCTTTATACATTACATTTTTTGTGTACTAACCATATTGAAAATATTTTTTTTATTTTGCACATTGTGGAAGGGGTCCACAATGCCGCCAGAGGGGGCTTGGAATGCTAGTGAAAGAGCTCAATTGCACTCTCTGCACTAGAACAGATGGATTTATGGAAATTCAACTCTTACTGAAACAGACTCTTAATTATAAAAACCCCTACCCTGCATAGACCCCGGGATACCAGGAAAACTCCCGGTGGGCCCAGGTGTCAGTGGACCCTCACGCTGCTAAATATTTGGCCTATTTCATGGTCATTCCCTATTTCTATGAGAACAAAGAGGCTAAATAGATGGAATAATAGATTATAGTATGTAATGAAAAGAGACTAGGAGACTAGATGTTGAGTGAGGAGAGAAATATTAATAGTACTGAGAGTGGGCCCCTGGTCATAGGTTTTTGGGTGGGCCCCTGGTGTTTCCAGTCTGACACTGTATATATATATATATATATATATATATATATATATATATATATATATATACATATAGTGAATAAAGTACCCCCTCTTGTAAATTATAAGGATATTATAAGTTACCGAGGAGTTCCATGACCATATAAAAACATGAGGCCGAAGGCCAAGTGTTTTTATACAGGTCATGGAACTCTGAGGTAACTTCTAATATCCTTATAATTTGCAACTGGGGGTACTTTATTTATTATAATACACAAGTTTCAGTGAGTCATGTGACAGAAATGACATCAGAACTCACCGTTTATAACTGATGACATCAGAACTCACCATTTATAAGGATATAATTTACAAGATATTCATGGCTTTTGTGTATTATAAATATATACATAGAGAGAGAGAGTTCTGGGAAAATACAAATACAATATGGGGGGAGGTAGAACGTGTGTGTTTGTTCGTATTTTCTAAACATATCTTTAAAGAGTTGAGAGCACCACATATATATATATATACAGATGCACCTCTCAGGCAGGAAGTATTCGCAGTCTACAATCTCAATCTAAATAACCCGCTTTTCCTCAGCTCAGAGCCATTTTGCCTTGTTCCCTGCCCTGTGCCTCAACTCCCCTCATCTTCAGTCCCACTGGAGCTACAGTAAAGGCGCGCTCTGTGCCCGCGCGTCGTGCCCGCGCCTGATCTCTGGGTGGGCGGCTCTTCACTCTCTTTACCTCCTGTCAGCAGCCAGCGGCACCCGGTGTAAGTGGTGCAACCCGGCTATGAACACCCTGACACCGGCTCCTGCCCACAGCTCGGCTCCCATTGTGCTTCCAATTGCCGCCTCCTCCTCCTCATCCTCAGCAGTAGCAGAAGAGTCACCGCCGGTCTTCCAGGCGCAGGAGAAGATGCAGGGGATAAAGACAACCTGTTCTGTCGCAGCAGCAGCAGCCGCTCTGAGGCGCAACCAGTGATCCGACAGATGAGATCTCAAGGTGAACACTCATTTTCCATTTGTCTCATCCTCACTGCATGTATGTGTGTGTCACAATCAGCTTTATTTCTAGACAATGCGACCATTCCCTTCATCCCTACAATGAATCCATAGAATCCTCATGAAGGAGCTACAATAGCAGCACATTAACCCCCCCCACCCTGTGTCAAATGGTTGCTGCCTTCACTTGTTTATTTTTTATCATTTTCCACAAAAATTCCTATTCCGTTTTGTTTGAGGGGAAACTGCATGCTGTGATTGTGTTTCGGTGCTTGTGGCGTGTTCTTGGCGTGTAGCGTGTGCGAGCATTGCCTGCTGTGCCTCTGCCCCATGCCTCAGTCATTAAAGACGTGTCTTTCTGTTAAAGAAGGTGAAAATGAATGAAGATCTGCAGGTTAATAGCAGCCGGCCGCCTCCAGAGAATGTCACATCTGCCGTCTCCCCGCTGACTCCTGTGCGAGATTCCGAACCCGATTTGGTCGTCAACCCGTGGGATATAGTTCTCTGTATGTCTGGGACCCTCATCTCCTGTGAAAATGCCATTGTGGTGCTTATAATCTTCCATAACCCCAGCCTGCGGGCGCCCATGTTTCTGCTCATTGGCAGCCTGGCCCTGGCAGACCTTTTGGCGGGCGTTGGATTGATCGTCAATTTTATCTTTGCTTATCTCCTGCAGTCAGAAGCTGCTAAACTTGTCACAGTCGGACTGATCGAGGCCTCTTTCTGTGCCTCTGTCTGCAGCTTGCTGGCTATTACAGTCGACCGTTACCTCTCTCTCTACTATGCCCTGACCTATAATTCGGACAGGACAGTCACTTTCACCTACGTCATGCTGGTGTTTCTTTGGGGAGGCTCAGCGTGCGTTGGACTGCTGCCCATAATGGGCTGGAACTGCCTTGAGGATGAATCCACGTGCAGTGTTATTAGACCCCTGACTAAGAATAACGCGGCCGCCCTCTCCGTATCCTTCCTGCTCATGTTCGCTCTGATGTTGCAGCTCTACATCCAGATCTGTAAGATTGTCATGAGGCATGCCCACCAGATCGCCTTGCAGCACCACTTCTTGGCCACGTCCCACTATGTCACCACTCGAAAAGGAGTATCCACCCTGGCCATTATTTTGGGGACTTTTGCCGCCTGTTGGATGCCTTTTACCCTTTACTCCTTAATAGCAGATTACACGTACCCTTCCATTTATACCTACGCCACACTTCTGCCAGCGACCTACAACTCAATCATCAACCCCGTCATATATGCTTTTAGGAACCAGGAGATCCAAAAAGCACTGTGGCTTATCTGCTGTGGTTGTGTCCCGTCTAGCGTGGCACAGAGAGTCCGGTCACCTAGTGACGTATAATAAATGCCTTCATGGGAAGGATCGTGGATGGTGGTTTTATCACCTGCAGTATTTATTTTGCAAAAAAAGGGAGTGAAGATGGAAAAAAGAATCCCTCCGTTTGATGTAAACGCACTTGGACTGGACATAATGGTGCCGAGACCCACCCATTTCGTAAATGGAAGTCAGATTTACTTATTATGTCGCGCAATAGTTATCATTCAAAAAGAGCTAACGTGGTAAATACGATTTTACGATGTCATTTACTCAGGTCTTGAAAATTCTTAAATTGGTTTGATCCTGAATATTTTTTTTTAAAAAAATAATTATTGCTGGAAAATAGAGAATGGTTTAATGGTCCCCATTTAAGAGGCATATGGTCACAGGCAGTGTGACTTGCATTGTACATGGCATACGCATCACTGTTTTTGGATAGAATGTTTATGGAATTAAGACCAGCTCAATGTGTAGCATAAATGCCATTGATTTCCTGGGGGTTTGTTCCTTTAAGAGAGAAATTAAGAAAAAATTTATGTTTGCAGGGGCCACAGGAGCCCCAATAGGAGGTACGGAAATTGGATATATCAAACCAGCTCCACCTAAAAATCAGCCCTGTACAAATGTAAAGATGGAGCAGGTTTACTGATGCATCAGTTGCTCATACTTCAGTAGCATAATAGGCATAGTTGTGTGTGCCAGATGCATCAGTCAAACCTGCTGTAACTTATATATTGTATGTATATTTTTCCATCTTATATCACTAGAAAAAGCACAAAAAAGCAAAGGGAAATTGTACCAGTGATTTATAAACATTGTTCCTAATTTTTAATCTGTTCAAAAAAAGTCTCTGTGGTTGACCTACTTTTTGAATGGATTTTAAAATTCTGACATTTAAGGATTAATTCAGATTCAAGAAGACATATTTGTTAATTGCTGAGTAGAATGTGCCTTTTAGATACCTTTTTTTTTAACGGGAGTGTACATTTAAATACGGCTGTAGCTGTATCCTGTAGCATAGAGTCCCTGTCCATACTGGAGTATAAAATACTGATATCTGCTGATCTTCCATATTTCTTAGCCAGTACCTGGGACGCCATGTGAAACTGCCTCTAGCACTGTCATTTACATGCTATTGATAACGCTTCTCTTAAAATGAAACATTCTGACACCCTCCCAAAAAAAAGAAATCACATTAATTTGAAAATGAACTGGGTTCTGTCTGGATTCTTTAAAGGAAAGCCTTGCAATAAGTGGCTAATGAAAACGGAAATAAGAGCAGCCACACTGCTATAATATAATTCACGTCTTTGTTAGGCTCCGGGGGATTAAGCTACACCTGCCTTATTTCCGAGGTGGTAATTGGACCTGTGGAATGAAAATAGAAGCTCCTTGGCACAGTAAAGTGTATCTTATTGTAACTGCTTCAATACTGGAAGTTTTCGATATACAGCTGATTGGGGTTTAAGGTTTTCTAAAACACTGTGCCCCCCCCAAACCTGCTCTGCAGTTAATTTGATGCTTTGGGGTAATAATGCTTTTAGGGCTCTATAGGGAAGGATTTAATCTGTAACGATAGCCAAGGTCCTTTTAAAGACACAGTTTGACCGTGGCCCTTGTGGCAGGCAAGCTGCTAACTATGCAGCCCTCATTTATTCTATGAGGGTTGACATGAAAAGAATGATTGTTCCATAAACAACTAAATTTGGCCATAGATACACAGATAATATCGTACAAAATGAATTTTCGTACGATATTCAGTGCGTGTATGGTGGGAAACGAGCTGACCGATATCGGCAGAAGACTTAGATATCGGTCGGCACGTCAAACTGACTGGATGGAAAATTTTGATCGGGTGCCTTTGAAACAAACATCGGCCATTGTTAGTGCTGAATCTTCAGATACAGGTAGAATTCTATTGTTTTTACCTGTATATCTGATGATTCAGCTCTACACGTGTATAGAAACGAACGATCTTTCTTGGAAAGATCTTTTCCAAGACAGATCGTAATTGTTACGTCTATGGCCACTTTTAATCAAGTAGGAAGAGTAATTGCTGTTTTAAGAAAGCCTGCTCTCTACATACTGTCCTATAATTTGTCATGCAACAGGAATCTGAAGAGAAGCAGAATGCATCTACATTTACATCCTAGTACAACAGGCACACGTTTCACTCGCAGACTAGCACCAGCAGGCTTATATGCAAAATGATAATAATCTTGGTCCAGTCCTGTGCCTGGGACATCAGGCCCCCAAAGAGCTTGGAGCTAAAGCTTTCTCCACTCAGCTGTTAATTTGGTGTTTCTGGTCCCCTATCCACTTTGGATACTTACTTGTATTAAGATATGCCTGGCCTGCTGCCCATCATCTCTTATTGAAGTGCAGTTTACAGCATCCTGGCCCTATAGTTACCTTAGTGGAATTTGCAAGTAGCAGCTGCCATGGCACTCAGAGGGTGAAGCAGCAATGATCTATCCTTTATTCTCTCGAAACCATGACTAAAATCTAGTGAGCTTGCATGCAGAGATCGGAGCATGCTCTGCTCTTCTGGTGTTTTGTTGTTTAAGAGAAGGTGACTAATGGAGGGTGACAGGTTAATATCACTGGGAAGCAGACCTGCAAAATCGCAGGCGTCACATCGGATGCGATGGAAATAAGGTAAGTAATTCAATTGTCGGATCGTGTCACAGCGTTGATGCGACGCGACACAACTGTCAGATGCAACGCGACACGATCTGGCACTGGCATTACTTACCTTATTTCCGCCGCATCCAACGTGATGCCTGTGATTTTGCGTAGCGCGGCGGAATCTGCCGTGTAGTCCTGCCCTTAAAGTTCATTTTGCTTGACCAATGTGATAAAATAGGATTTTGAATAATTTTTTTGGGTGACGATTCCCCTTTAAATGGTTTTGCATATTTTACCTGTGAGGAGCTCGTATGTCAGAGCCGGAGCCGGCCCCAATGTGAATTTGACTTTCCTTGTCCTTAAACGCTCGTGTAAATATATATCAGATATATAACAATTTTCCTTACCAAAGGCTGTTTTGGAGGTTTCTGGGTGTTGTAGTACAACAACAGCTGGAGGTACATGGGTAGTACATGGGTAGCCCCTGTGGTGACAGTGGTGTGACTCTGCACAATATGAGTGGCTGCAAATGAGTGAGATGTGTCACATATGAAGGCATTCATTTAGCTTATGCTTATTGCAATACAAAGTCACAATTGGACTATTTTTGTTCTAGATATCAGAAGTGAGTGTGAGGATCTAGGTTATTCTTTTAGTAGTTCAAGCCGAGGCAAAGAATCAGAGTAAGAAATCAGATCCCACACCAGTGTCTGGGTTACAGTGTTTGATATCTATACAGAGTTGACATGACTGGCTATGAAAGCTTATTGGTATGAGCAGTTTTTTATTTTTGTTGCACTTTGCACACTGTTCTTCGTTTTACATGACAACGGCTACAAGTGTCAGGCCAACTAGGAAGCAGCAGTCCATGGAAACTGACACACAGGTGACATTCTAATCCGCAGAGATCCCAGAGGGCATGCAGAGCAGCTGCGCTATGCCCCATAAGAGCCAACACTGTATAAGATGACAGCTGCCTTTTATGAATATAATATATGCAATTTTACTTATGGCACTGAAATCTGGAATCAGTTTTTTATGTATTCTTTTCCATTGTAGCGTATCAGATGCCTGGACCTTAACTACATCTTGAAGGAATGTCATTTTTTCCAGACATGTTGAGGGTTCTTCCCTTTCCTGAGAGGACCCCCTAGAAAAGTTGTGCTATTGCATAGTCTGAATAAACTACATTTCTTCATAAGATGTATTAAAGAGGCTGTTCAACTTTAAATTAACTCCAAAGCAGGGAGTAATGTTCCGGCTATTATGTGAGACATCCAGTCACTCCACCCTTTATATATTACATTTTTTTTACTATATTAGAAACATTTTTTATTTTGCACAGCCATCTATTTACCCAGTTTTTATTTTTACACCAAACAATTCCTTGTGTTCCTAAGTTATGTATTCATGTGGGGGCGGCTACGACTGGTATTTGGGAGATCTCTTAGCCGCCCACTAGATTGCTTGTCTTCCAGTGCCAGTGGGCACAAGATGCAGCGGTGCCATGTTGGAACCACATTGCCCAAAATGTTGGCCCCAACATGTCCACATGCAATAGAATAATTACCTTCAACCGAGGAAGGGAAGTATCTGATTTGTGTTTGAAGTTGGTTTTATATTTACAGCATTTTTTATATTCTGCAGTCCATGCTTAACACTTAAAGCCTTTCCTGACTCATTTTCCCACTACAAAAAGCCTCGGATTTGGAGCATAAATTAGAGTAGCTCCATACTGAACTAGTCATGTTTCCATGTAACAGACCATTCTAATAGAGAATCCGCTCCTGTCTTGTGAGCCGATATTTCCTCCTTCATTAAACTGGTTAAATATTCATGTGTGTTGCTTGAAGTGGTTCCCGGTAAGTAAAAGCTAACTGACACACAAAAGAGATGTATATTTTTAGTGCAGCTGTCACATTTGCATTGCCAAGGTCTGCAATGGCATGAGATTATAGCAGCAGCAGGCGTAAGCTTTTAACTGTGAGAAGAGCTTTTATTGCATTTATAAGCAACACACCACAGGCCCCACAGATAATAAATGGCTTCAATATAATGTCAGCAATGTAAACATGTCTTCCTGAAAAAAATATCTATTGTTTGATTGCTGGCCTGAAACCTATATTTAACCTTTTTATTAAAAAGAAAAAAGCAGAAGAGAGCTTGGCAGTCCATGTGCTGGTGTAATAAAATCCAAATGGCTGCATTTGTGCTCCCTGAAGCAAAAACCCTATAGGGACTATTTAGGAGTTGCTGGAAATGTGCATTATTAAGATTTTGAAAGAAAGAAAATGGTTTTTTTTAGTATTCATACAAATAACAGGGTTGAACAATGGTTATGAAAAGCAAAGAAACAACGCTGTAATTCATAAGCAATCATTGTTTTTTTGTCTTACAGTTGTTTATATAGTTAGTGAGTTGCTCAACCTAACATGCTGTGAGTCACTGACTCCCCTGCTCTAACTGACTGATTCCTGTATGAGTCAGCATATAGATACGAATTCTGAAAGGTCAATTAAAATTCTAAACATTCATAGGCTGATGACCTTAGGAGACCTGTGCAGTTATGAAAGGCCTATATTCTGTTTTCAAAGTGTCAAGTGACTTTATATGGCCAGATTCTATTTCTGTGATTTAAAATGTCTTTTTCTTTCTGATGTTTCTATTTTTTGGGTTGATTGTATGACAGAGAAGATGCATCCTTTTCCTTAGTTTCTGTCATCTACGTTTTATTGGATGTAGTGCAGGGAAAGGTTGGAATTTTATGACAAATTTTTCCAATTTGGGAGCTTCATGTAAGAGAGGGGTGATAGTTCTGTGAATATGTCCTGGCATTGATTCTTAGTTTTTTTAAGTTTTACATTATAAGCAGTCTTGTCTGTATTGGAGGAGACTTTTGATTGTTATCCCCGAAGCTCTTTCTGATTCTCAGATTCAAGAAAATTCTCTGTAGATGCTGGTTCCTGTCTGATATATCAAAGCAAATTCATCCCTTCAGAGGTCTGTGGGCCAGTCTCATTGCTTGTGCTATACTAATATCTGTATTGCTTTATCTCAATTTGAATGGTGGCATACAAGAGATGCATCTCTGTCGGCAAGTAGTTTAATAATTCTATTCAGGGCCAACTCAGACACTCACATTTCCATCAGTTTAGTGGAAATACAGCCAAGACCTGGCATTCACTTTCCCTTTCAAGTTTTGCCATAAATAGATTTAGATAATGTGGCGCCATATTGTATCCCATAGCATTTCCCATTTGCTGTAAGTATATTTCTCTTCCAAAATGGTTGTAGGAATGGCATATACTGTTGGTTTTACCCCCCCAAAAATGGGATATCATTTCCCCATGCAGTAGTGAAAGGATGCTTTGCTGAAATATATCTCCTACCATACCTTGACAGCCTTCAGAATCCCTGCATCTGTAATTTTCTCAACACATAAACACAATGGAGTCTCGCAGAGCACAAATAGAGTGTTGATAATAACATCCAGGTGAGAGACAGATACATCACTCAAACATGAGAATTCTGAAGCAAAACAAGAATTAGATTTGAATATGAATGGCTATATGCTCAGACTCAATATGACACTTGGCCAAACCATAATTAGATATGATGATATTCTTACTCTTGTCGGGAAGCTGGTTTCCATGGTAACACTGAGCTGCCATATTAGTTCACCCTTTATCTGAAGACTCAAACCATTGTCAATAATGAGAGAAATAAAATCTTAAAGGTTGTTCATGGACCAGATATATTGGGATAGTTAGATGCAACAGACTCTAATCCATTTTGAACAGTAAGCACGGAACATCTATAAATAAACAGAATTATTGTTATTTATATGGTATGTTCCAGACAGACACTGTGTGTTCCTTTTCAGCAGATGATAAGTAAATGCTCTTTGGAGACACTGGGCCAAATTCAATTTAATTAGAAAGAAAGTCTTGTGGTTTATGTTTTGAACAGTCTATTGTAGACTGGAATTGTCATATTCAATTGTATCTATTTATGTAGCACCGCAAGTGCATGCAGTGATTTACCTAAGCATAAACTGGGGTACATTTAATATAAAATTCTGTACTGATAAATACATATACGCTAAGAGTTTTATAGGGTTGGAAAGAGGCCCCTGCCCTGATTGGAAATCAAATTGCAATTTGAGTATCTATTTCAGAATGTAGATATCTCAGAAGTAAGGCCCCAAACATGGGTTCCCTAGAGGAGCCAAAGTGTGTGTGATTTGTGGTGATGGCTTGTTTGATGTCTTAAAGTGGCCATGCATGGACTGATAAAAGCTACTCACAGCCGAAAATTAGGCAGATATTGATTGGGTAGGTTAAAAAATCCCATCAGGGTAAGCACCTCATTGGCTCATTGATGTGGTCCTTGCCCTCACAGCCTGCATTTCAAGCATTGCGATCCCAATGTTTGACTCAAGAGCCAAACGTCTGGATCAGCCTGATCCAGGGCATATTAGGGAAAGATTTTGTGACCTTGCCAAATAAACCGATCTTTTAGGGGGTTATTTATCAAAGTCTGAATTTATCTTAATAGTTTCTGCTACAAACTCCGATCAAATCCACTCAGGTTTTTTACGCCTATTTATTATTACATTTTCCCGAAAATGTGCTTTGTGGTAAAAAAAAAAAAATCTATTTTTTTAAAATTTTATTTTATTTTTTCATCCGATTTTTAGGAATTTCAAGTTTTTTTTGGAATTTTTACACGAAAACTTAAATTGAGGATAGAAAAGTCAGAATCTGAAAATCCGGCATCTCAGACCTGTTGAGGTTGCATATAAGTCAATGGGAGAAGTTGTGAAATTCGTGAAAATCAGAGGAAAAAATACGAAAAAATCTTGAAAATCTGATTTTTTTTTTACCGCAAAACAAATCTTCAATCTCAGTCCACACCATGCCTGCTGTATTACTGGTAGCTGAATTGGGCACAATTATTTAATTATACCTCTAATTTCCATCATGGAGATCTAGGACAGACTGGAGCAGTCCTTGTATTAGCACAGCCATTTGATTTGTAGGATGCTAGCTCACTAATTCCCACAGGAACAATGAATTATAAAGTCATGCACTGCACAAATCATGAACTAGTTCACTGGACGTCTAAAAATAAAATTATCAAGCAATAAAGCCGTTCTAGCATCCACTGTGACAGCAATACATGTAATAAGAGCAATAATATTCTTGGAAGTCTGAAAAAAATCGGATTTTAATAAATAATCCCCTTAGTATCGTAATGGTGACCGAAAAGCAGTATAGACTCCATTCAAATGGTGATTCCATAATATTCTCAAGCATTTTTATTGCTGCTTTAGGGAACCCCGGAGCTACATCCACCCTGAACACGGGCGGAGATTGCAAGCTTTCCACAACAGGCTATATAATTAGAATTTTATTTTGTTGGGGAAGACACTGGAAAAAGATGGTGTGGATTTATTTATTTACTGCTGTTTCAATAAATAAAGTTTGCAAGATCTGACCTTATAAATATTGAAACAAGAATTCAACCCTAATTTTATAAAGCCCCTACCCCCTACTTTACATAGACCCCCCCTCCCTCCTTCCCCCAGCCTAAGTGTTACCCCTAATGCCCCTAATGTTTTACTTACCCCTCGGTGCAGATTCAGGCATCGGAGTTTACAGACGCCATCTTCTTCATGCGCAGTTGGAGCAATTTTCCATTTCGCGACAACTGCACATGCGCCTAAACTCACGAAAAAAGCACCGGTCACATTCCAAAGATTACCGAATCGGCTAATGATGGCGCCCATGAACTCCGATGCCTGAATCTGCACCGAGGGGTAAGTAAAACACATGGGGCATTTGCCTGGGGTAACACTTAGGCTGGGGTGAGGGGGGTCTATGTAGGGTAGGATGTAGGGGTTTATTTCTCCTTTAACACAGCAACCAATGAGAGAGAGGAAGGGAAACAACTGGGTGAATTGAATTTGAAAAAACTCAAAATCTTGAATGTACACTTATTTCAAAAAAGAAACAAAAATAAAAATTTGAGTGCTTAAAAAAAAAGCAGCTCAAATGAGCATTTTAGTGAGCTGAATTTCAAATTAATCTCAAAAACGCAAAATGAAAATTAGCTTATATTTAGAAAATACAACTCCCATTGAATGCTACATGAGCCTGCTAGCTTTTAATTTCGTAATTCGAGTTTTCAAGATTTCTAGACGTAATGATTATTTGGGGGTCATTTATCGAACTCAAAAAATGTCTCTATTTTTATTTCTCTAATTTCACTATTTTGTTAAAACCACTCTGACCAAAGTCCCACTGACTTTTTTTTACCAATACATTTTCACAAGAAAATCTGGTGCAGAAAAGAGTCGATAAAAACGTTAAAAAATCTGAAACATTTGGGGGCACATTTACTAATGGTCGAATATCGAGGGTTAATTAACCCTTGATATTCGACCGTCGGCGTAAAATCCGTCAAATTCGAATATCGAAGTCGAAGGATTTACCGCATTTCCTGCGATTGAATAATCGAAGGAAAAATCGTTTAATTACTTCGAAACTAACGATTCGAAGGATTTTAATCTATCGATTGAACGACATCCCCATAGGCTAACATTGATGTTTGGTAGGTTTTAGTTGGCGAAGTAGGGGGTCGAAGTTTTTTTTAAAGAGATGGTACTTTAACTATCAAATAGTCGAACGTTTTTTAGTTTGAATCGTTCGATTCGAAGGTCGAAGTAGCCAATTCGATGGTTGAAGTAGCCCAAAAAAACGTTCGAAATTTGAAGTATTCTTTCTTCTATTCCTTTACTCGAGCTAAGTAAAGGTGCCCCATAGTTTTTTGGATTTATCTCCGACTTTTTTGGATTATCACACCAAAACCACAAAATCTTCAAAATGTTTTATGAAACCCAGTGCAGATCAGGATATCTTCCAACTGTAAATGGGACATCTCCCATTTACTTCTACATGACCTCGGCAGGTTTGAGATGAAGCATTTTTATATTGGGTACATCTGGGTTTAATAATTTACAAAAAATTTTAGTTTTTTTTCTCTGAAAAAATTGTGTTTTCCCATTTAAAAGTCCGACCAGAAAAAAATCGGTCTTTTGTAAATAACCCCCTTTGAGTTGAGCGCAGAGTTATACACTTGAAAATTTGTGTTCTACAAACTCAATTAGACTGGATCTCAAATTTGATGTTTTTGCCAAATACTGGAATCATGTGAAGATCAGTTGTGTGTCTGCAAATTTTTTATTTACATTGAATTGCCATATTTGTAACATCTAAAGGTGTTATGTTCTTCCAAAACGCAAACTCTCATAGGCTGAGTTGAATAGAACATTACGGTGATCATTAGCAGTGATGTTGTTCCTGGGATCTGTTGTTGGAGGCCTGTGAATTTGGAAGATTAGACTTACCAGCACCACCTATATGTGTTCTATGTTATTTGTTCACATGAAAATGAAAAGAGACCAAAGAATTTAGTTGCCAAGCCAAACAATCTCTATGTACCCTACCAAAGGTGATGTTACATTGTGACTTTTGTTGCTGTGCATTGACTGTAAGGAATGTGAGATAATTACCTGTAAAAAAGGGTTATCTTGTGTTTTTCTTTCTAAACCATCTATTTAGTTAAAAGCACAGCTAAGCAACTTTTGCCATTGAATGGCACAGACATTTCGGATTAGTTCACACGAGGAGATTCGAACTGCCTCCTCGTGTCTTCCCATCCACTATAATGAAAAGTCGCCTGCACTAAAGCACACGCGTCGCTGCATTTTCAGAAGTCGCCTGAAGTCGAGGCGATTAGTTGCCAAGCGAAAAAATCTCCCCGAATCTCCTCGTGTGAACTAACCTTTATATGTAGATGGTTTTTATAACATTTGTTAAACCAAAAAAGTGGGTTGATGTTGATGCTTGATCAATAACGGGGAATTAGTGTAATAATTTGACTAATTTTGCCACTTTCCATGTATGTTTCGTAAGTCAGATTTCGTCGCTACACCTAAAGGATCCGTTCAGTTCTGTGGATTGAAACAACTTAGAAATTTTTTCTTTCAAAATGTTTTACTTAGTCCAAATACAGAGTCTTCCATAGCAGATCTAACAGTCGTAATTCTAATTTGCATATTTAAATACGAAAGTGTCACAGTCAATTAAAAAAAATTGTAGACTGATCGTTTTCAGCCAGCAAAGATCCTTGTTAAAAAAAAAACTTTCTAGATAAAAAACAAGTTCTGTGTTTATGTGGAGACATTTATTAAAGGTTGGATTTTAGTGTTTTTTGAGGTTTTTGAAATTACGACTAAACTCGCTTTCTCTAAAACCACGATTGCCATTGAATTTATTTAAAGATTCAAGTATTAAAATTGCGAATGGAAAAAAAGTGGAGATGCTCTAAAAACTATGAATACCTTGAAAACCTCTAAAAATGTAAGTTTTTTGGACAATTCCTTGCGAAAACCCCCCAGAAAATCTCTATAAGTCAGATTTTGATTAAAATCGGTCCAATAAGATCAGTGCAGCTCCCATTGACTTCTAAAGCACCTCGATAACGTTTAGTTGTTGGCATGAAAGTTTTTCGTGTTTTTTTTACATAATAAATTCAGAATTTTTGACCTTTTTAGAAATAGAGGAAAACATTGCAAACCCATTGTTAATAAATGGGTTCCTAAATGTTGCATCTTGTATTGCATTATCTGTTTGTGTGTATATTCATAATGGGTTTTGTAAGGAAGGTTTAGGGCAGTTTGTAAAGTTCATAAGCAGAAACATTTAAATACTTGTTCATTTTACTAAAACAAATTGAAAGGGCGCTGACCTTCATGCTTAAATTTCCTTTGAGTTGTTGAATAGAAACCTTAATAGATAACTGAATAATTATATTATTTGTTCTGTTTTCCCAGCTTGAGTTTAAGCCATAAAGGGATACTGTCATGGGAAAACATTTTTTTTCAAAATGAATCAGTTGATAGTGCTGCTCCAGCAGAATTCTGCACTGAAATCCATTTCTCAAAAGAGCAAACAGATTTTTTTATATTCAATTTTGAAATCTGACATGGGGGCTAGACATATGGTCAATTTCCCAGCTGCTCCCAGTCATGTGACTTGTGCTCTGATAAACTTCAATCACTCTTTACTGCTGTACTGCAAGTTGGAGTGATATCACCCCCTCCCTTTCCCCCCCCAGCAGCCAAACAAAAGAACAATGGGAAGGTAACCAGATAGCAGCTCCCTAACACAAGATAACAGCTGCCTGGTAGCTCTAAGAACAACACTCAATAGTAAAAACCCATGTCCCACTGAGACACATTGAGTTGCATTGAGAAGGAAAAACAGCAGCCTGCCAGAAAGCATTTCTCTCCTTAAGTGCAGACACAAGTCACATGATCAGGGGTAGCTGGGAAATTGACAAAATGTCTAGCCCCATGTCAGATTTCAAAATTGAATATTAAAAAATCGGTTTGCGCTTTTGAGAAATGGATTTCAGTGCAGAATTCTGCTGGAGTAGCGCTATTAACTGATGCATTTTGAAAAAAACATGTTTTCCGATGACAGGATCCCTTTAAGTTTCAATTATCTGCCAGACAGGTTGGCTACTAGCTTCTTATCACCTACCACAAACCTCACGTTTTGTTATAATCTCCTTGAGCATGAGGCTAAAGGTGGCCATACACGGTCAGATAAAGCTGCCGATATCGGTCTTTCAGACCAATTTAACAGTTTATCTGCCCGTGTATGGGGGCTTCCGACGGGTCTTCCCAATCGATATCTGGCCTCGATATTGATCGGGAAGGTTTGATTTTTACCCGTCCAACCCGTCGGAGCCCCTTGGCGTATCGTAATTCGATTGTTCGACCATACGGCCGAACGTTCAAATTACCCCCGATATAGCCATGCCGTTAGTGGCATATCAGGGAAAGATCCGCTCGTTTGGCGATGTCACCAATCGAGCGGATCTTTGAGTCTATGGCCAGCTTAAGAAAGGGTTTGAACAGATTTGGTAGCATTCCCTGTATGCATTCTGGGGTCACGTAGGCTGTAAAGAGACTATTCTGTAAATCTATTCCCAAAAAGTTATACCCACAATTCTGTGGGATAGACTGCTGGTGCCGTTTTATCCCTCAATGGAAAACCCCTTGCTATGCCTTGATGTGTGATATGAATTGAATATACAAGTCTAGGTGGGTAGATTTGCACAGAGAAACAAGGCATACAAACAGTGGCATTACCAACCGCTAATAGTGTCTTGTACCCTTGGGTCTTCCACTTCTTTAAAACATGTATGGCAGCAATAGGGACAGGCCAAAACCCAATAATATTCTTTGCAGGTGTCAAATTGTGGGGAACTATGGAAGGTCATCAACTCAATGGATGAAACCTTTCCATAGTTCCCCACAGGCTTTGCATTCTTCTGTGAACACCCTTGTACATACAGGTTTATGAATGGATGTGCACCTAAGTCAGGCTTCAATATCTTGAAACATTAATTAGCAAGAGCGCAAGATAATGGATCTAGATCAGTGATCCACAACCAGCGGCTTGTGAGCAACATGTTGCTAACCAACCCCTTGGACGTTGCTCCTAATAGCCTCAAACCATGTGCTTATTTTTGAATGTCTGGTTTGGAGGCAAGTTTAGTTGCATAAAAACAAGATGTACTGCCAATCAGATCCTCCTGTAGCTTGCCAGTCCACATAGGGCCTACCAATAGCCAATCACAGCTCATATTTTGCAGCCCCTCTATAGTTTTGCATGCTTTATGTTGCTCTCCAATTTTTTTTTACATTTGAATGTGGCTCATGAGTAGAGTTCTAAGGTTGGGGGCCCTGATCTAGTTTCTGAAATGTCAGCCTTTACATCTTTAGATATTATATAGTCAATAAGGTAGCCCCTATCGTAAAATATAAGGATATCATAAGTCAAAACCAGAAAGATGGCAACCGTACTTCTAAGTAAAACTGGGAGATATAGGAATACCCCAGGCCAAACTCCCCCATGTTGCTTTTTTTTGTCATTGGCAATGGAGCAGTCTGTACAAGAAAAAGACTACAAGTTAGGGGCAGATTTATCAAAATTACCACATTTTTTTCTTAATTGAAAAAAAGTAACAAATTTCTAAAGTGTTAATTGTTGTAAGATTCAAACTCCTAAAAAAAAAGAGCCCTAAAACAAAAGGTGAAAAAACCATCTCAAATGAAGTCACATTCAACCCTTCACATTCAATGCCCAAAATTTTGAGTGGCTCTTAAAAAACTCGAATTGAAGAATAGCTCCTATAGGCTTTGACATGAAAGTCGATCTCGGTGGTTGATAAATGTGCCATTTAGTGTTAGCAGGATGGCAGTTAGTAGTTGCTAGACCTCATTATCTATATCAACTAGGTTTTGGTTGCCAATGAGTGTGGAAAGTTGTGCAAAAAGGCTGCAGGTTGGGCATCACCGTTACCATTTGGTTTTACTGTATTATTGGCTGTTCTAAATTCGGCATCTGATAATGGCCAACTAAGAATGTATGTTCAAGCTGTTTGTTATGCTAATAAATATGGTTTATAGCAAAATATACAGTAAAGTCTCAGAGGTGAGCTGTAACCGACCAGGCAATGTTTCTTCTATGTTACGAGCGCACAGAAAACTTATATATATATTTATATTTTTGCACAATGACTTGCTAGGACCAATGTGCTATGTTGTACACGCAGCTTCTTAGAATAAATAATATATTTGCAAAATATTAGAGGGAACGTTGGCATCAGATTTAGTATTTCTTAAGATTTTAGGTTGGGTATATCTTGGCTTGCCTGTTGGATTTGGTATTAATTTGTGCATACAATCTGTGTGCCCAGGCTTAGGCCAGCGACTGCTCTCACTTGAGCATGCATACAAACTAGCCAACCCCAAGCCTGTCACCCAGACACAAAAATCTGTATAATAAAAGTCATTTTCAAATTAAACATGAAATCCAATTTCTATTTTTTTATTAAAGCATTCATAGCTGTTGTAAGCTCATTTAAAAATCTCAGCTGTCAATCAAATATTGTCTGCCCCTCCTCTATGCCTTAGGCATAGTGGCGGGGCAGACAATTCCTTTAACTTTCCATTCAGCACTTCCTAGATGTCACTGCTCTCCACACATTCCCTCTGTTCTCCTAACCATTTAATTGTGTAGCCAGGGCATGGGGATGGACATCAGGTCCCCCATTCTGGTACACAAACAAGATTCTGAGATGATACAAGGCTTGTCTTAATAACAGTGTCCACAAAATGGCTCCTGCCCACATGCTATAATTATGAATTCCCAGACTTAAGGAAGCAAAATTCTAATAATTTATACAATGTAATTAAAGTTCATTTTGCTTGACTAATGTGATAAAATAGGATTTGGAATATTTTTTTTGGTTGACGGTTCCCCTTTAACAAGAACCCTTCACTCACGTCTGCTGCTAATATGGTTTACAGAACCACAACTAGGGACCAGCTGGTTCACTTTCAAGGAGACAAGTTTAATTCTGAGGACTGTTCCTAGGGCATTTATGATTTGTTTGGCCTTTCTGGCTGCCATGTGCAAAGGGGAAACCCTCCGCTAGGTGGGGCCAAACACAATGACACTCCTTTATAAATTAGATCCGAGCTGTATCATTACCTCTCAGCAGCTGCAGACCACTTCCAAATTGAAGACAGTGGGTGTCAATGACAGTATGGTCACAATGGCATCACCCAGACACAAGACTGCACCCATTTACTCAATGTTTGCAGTTTAAGTCCTACTACGCTATGATTACTGGAACCATCAGGCAGCCTTCTCTGCTGGGATTCTGGGAATTATAGTTTAAAAACATCTGGTGGGACCCCCCCAGATGTCACATTTGAAGCAGATAAAGCAAATATTATTGGTAATCTTTGCACTGGAGTACACAAGTTCCATGATTCCGTCTGGACCCGGGGGGCAAGCATGTAACTGACCCACTCCGCCTTCAAGAACAGACCGTTTTCATTCATCACTATCCAAATTGTTGGCCCAAGGACTGAAAGGGGTTAGGGGGACATAGGCATAAGCGAAAACATTGGGGGTCATTTATCAACACTGGGCAAATTTGCCCATGGGCCCATAGGTATTACCTATAGCAACTAATCAGCAATTAGCTTTTTAAAGCCAGCTGCAAGTAGAACAATGAATGCAGCAATCTGATTGGTTGCCATGGGTTATTGCCCATGGGCAAATTTGCCCAGTGTTGATAAATGACCCCCACTAAATCTATTTAAGCCAAATAGTAGTAATGAGTGTGCCCATTAGATACCCCTCTATTTTATTCGAATGCTTTGGTCTGGCTGCCATTGGATGCTGGGAGTTGCAGCCATAGGGCCACAGATTGAACCACCAGTCCGACAGTGACATCCACAAAGCTATGAGGTCTGTTTTATTGCTAAACCCCCTGTTCCTGATGAATGTAATTGGTAGGCTACTTGTGATGTAATCCTAATCTCCTCTCCCATTGGACATTCCCACCATAGGCCGGACATGCTCATACCGTGGCTCCTCTGTTGTGTTGCTCAGATGAAAATGCACTTTATTTTAATAGATAGGCACAACAAATATTCTAATTTTTATAATCGTTACTGATGTTTTTGAAGGTGAATTTTCTCGTTAAATCATTGTGCGATGAACTCGTGGACGTGTGAATCATGATTATTTATGGAATTTATTTTAATGTCAAGTCATGTACCCAATAAATGTGTAAGGAAATTTGCACAGTAAAAATGTAGATATGTATTAAAAATGCAATTTTCTTTAAATCTTGGCATCTCGTTCTTTATGCTGCACTGTTACTGCATCGCCGTTCTGCCCCTTACATCATGTACCGGCCCCCTCAAGAGCCAACTCCTTATACATGCCAATAGATGACAACCCTAAGGGCAGGACTACACGGCCGATTTCGACGCAATCCGACGCGCTGCGCAAAATCACAGGCGTCACGTCGGATGCGACGGAAATAAGGAAAGTAATTAAATTGTCTCATCGTATCACATTGTTGATGCGACACGACTGTCGGATGCAGACGCTGCACGCTGCGTCTGCATCCGACAGTCGTGTCGCATCAATAATGTGACATGATCCGACACTGCCATTACTTACCTTGTTTCCGTTGCATCCGAAGTGACGCCTGAGATTTTGCGCAGCGCGTCGGATCGCGGCGAAATCGGCCGTGTAGTCCTGTCCTTACAGCAGCTCCTACTATTCAGCTTACCAGCTAACCAGCCATCAGAAAGTTAAATTACTGAGCTGAAAAGAGTCTTATGAAGTTTCCCTGCTCAGAAACATAATTTTCCGATGGCTTTCAGCACTTTCCTCTTCTCATGAAATTCATTTTCTGCAAACTCAAAATGAATGACAGATAGTGCTGCTGTTTTAAAGTAATTTTTTACACTGCTAATATCTTGAAAACTAGCAGATAAAATGACTATATAAATAAATGTATAAATTATTTTACTTCTTACTCTGAGCCTTACCTTTAGGCCACAGTAATATTGGATTAATGTTACTCATAGCAACCAAGCAGCAATTAGATTTGAACACCCACAAGCTGGAAAACTAAAGCAAATATCTGATTGGTTGTTATGGAAAACATTCCCAGGGATGTTTGTCTCCAGTGTTAATATAGACTCCCCTAGGCTTATCCACTACTTCTCTCTCCCTGGGTTTAGTAATCAGGCGGGGAGAAGCAGTGGCTATCTTTGTTTGCAGAACAGCACCAGACTGTGAATCTTTTTGTTTAAAAAGCCTTTATTTCAGCTTAGGGCATCACAGCAACTTTTCAGGCCACGCGGCCTTTTATCAATCTTACTGACACTCCATTAACCATGCAATTTATACTCTCCAACACCATCTAGTGGTCATTAGTAAATGCAACTATAACTCTCACAACAATCAGAGAAGTGAAACAATACAAAGCGAAAAAAAATATCCATATAAATATTGTAAGCAAGTGTGGGGCAAACCAAGCGGACGGTCCATGAGCGTATCAGGGAACACAAATCAGCTATTAATACAGGTAAAAAGGAACAGGCTGTGGCGGGGCATTTTATTGAGTGTGCACATAGGGTAAACCAATTAAAATTTCAGATAGTTGAGACTATTGAAACCAAACAACGTGGAGGTAATACATTAAAGGAATTATTGTATAGAGAGGCATTCTGGATCCGTAAATTGGAGACCTTGGAGCCATGGGGTCTTAATAAAGAATATGATTTGAGTCCCATTTTTGGATAATTACATTTACCTCAATTGTTTATCTCAAAAAATAACCAGCATTTTATTATGAAAAAATTTGAATGAATTTTTATTTTCTTATGTTTTACAGATTTTGTTATATACACATACTGTTGAATATTCACCCTAAGGTTTGAGCACTTGCTTACAATATTTATATGGATATTGTTTTTTCTCTTTGTATTGTTACACTTCTCTGATTGTTGTGAGAGTTATAGTTGCACTTACTAATGACCACTAGATGGTGTTGGAGAGTATAAATTGAATGGTTAATGGAGTGTCAGTAAGATTGATAAAAGGCCGCGTGGCCTGAAACGTTGCTGTGATGCCCTAAGCTGAAATAAAGGCTTTTTAAACAAAAAGATTCACAGTCTGGTGCTGTTCTGCAAACAAAGATTGTCGTGATATCAATGGAAAGTGGACACTGAGGATTCTCTACAGGAGAGATAATCGATGTGCTGAGGGCTTTTCCAAGAAGCAGTGGCCATACCACGTGTGACTGTGGCCTTAGGGCTGGGACACACTGGGTGATTTGGGGAGATTTAGTCGCCTGACGACTAATCGCCGCGACTTCCCGCAACCAATCTTCCCCGAATGCCTCCCCTTGCTCTGCGCCTGGCTAAAATGAAAAATCGCCTGCGCTAATCACACGCGGCGATTCGTTTTCCGAAGTCGCCCGAAGTTTCCTCGTGAGGCAACTTCGGGCGACTTCGGAAAACGAATCGCCGCGTGTGATTAGCGCAGGCGATTTTTCATTTTAGCCAGGCGCAGAGCGAGGGGAGGCATTCGGGGAGAAAAGTCGCTGCGATTAGTCGCCAGGCGACTAAATCTCCCCAAAGTGTTCCAGCCCTTAGGTCTACATTTAGTCCCTTCTGCTTCTCTTAATTAGAAGAATCAACAACAATTGTAGATGCAGCCAACCGTAATACATTGATATCAGCTGCCTCTAAAAGGTCTGGACAAGTGGGCTTTTTGTAAACAAAAATTATTAAAAAAAAAAAAAAAATCTAGAAATTTTAATATGCAAATAAGGTTTTGTATTCAGATAGACTTTTTCTGGAGGACTCTTTTTTTTTAGTTGAATAAAAAAAATCAGGCAATGTACTGTATGTATCCAGCATTACAATGGTCATGCCTGCCCTCATCCAGTCTCACTTAGATTACTGCAACCCTGTAACTGTGCTTTCAACCACGCTTATTCTGCGGCTTATTCAGTTTAATTCCTGCTGCAAGAATCCTCTCTCTCATGTAAATTGCCAGAACCATATGACAGCCTTCTCTGCAGGGAATATCGGAATTGTAGTTTTGTGGGAACTCCAGTTGTCACCTCGGAAACAGATAAAGCACAAATTAATTGGAGTAGACAAGTACTGTATTTTACTGGCTCCCCTGGGGGTGCCTCCATGTCACCTGAACAGTCCCACAGTCAGGTGGGATGGAGTGGGCGTCTCCAAATGAGCCATATGGCAGTCTAAGTCAGTTGTCCTGCAGAAGTCAGGCTGTTATCAGTCATAGCCGACTCATACTCAGTGCTGTGCATTCCAGTACAGGAATATGGTCCTAAGGTATAATACCTGACAAAAAACACCAATTATCCTGCATCTAACAGATGCATTCAGAATATATTATGTGCTTTATGTACAGTGTAATATTATTGTACCATACCTCCCTCTTTTGATAGCTCAACCTGCAGTCCTGCGTTTGTACTGGAAAGTCCAAAATTTTTTTTGCACGGAACAGCCAAAAAAAGATACAATGGCGCAAATTCACTAAGCGCCGAACGCTAGCTTCAATTCGCTAGCGTTTGGCATTTTCGGTACTTCGCAAATTCACTAACGAACGCTGGCGTAAATTCGCTAGTGTTACTTCGCACACTTACGCCAGGCGAATTTTCGCTAGCGAAGTAACTACGCAAATTCACTAACTTGCGCAGTGTACTGAACGCTACCTTTTACGCTAGACTTCCTTCGCCACCTCAGACCTGGCGAAGCGCAATAGAGTAGATAGGGATTGTTTCCAAAAAAGTCCCAAAAAACGCTGGCGTGTTTTCTACATGATGGGTGATAGGCTGAAAAAGATTGAAAATTTTTTTGGGGCTCCCCTCCTTCCCCCCTACATTTTATTACTCATGGCAACTTACCTAGACAGTGGGCACATGTGTAGGGCAAAATAAAATTTATATTTGCTGATTTGAAGGTTTTCTAGGCATTTTTAGTGCAGATACGTATTCCTCCATTGAAATTTGAATTTCGCGCCGTATGCAAATTAACCATCGCTAGCGAAACTTCGCTTCGCTTGGCGAATTAACGCTAGCACAACTTCGCAAATTAACGCTACCCCTGTGCGCAACTTCGGATTTTAGTGAATTTGCGGAGCGCTGGCGAAAATACGCCTGGCGAAGTGCGGCGAAGTTGCGCCTGGCGCGACTTCGCATCTTAGTGAATTTGCCCCAATGTTTCTAACTTAATTGGCTCTTGGCAGAGAGCCAATAATAGACACCTAAAGTGGACCTGTCACCCAGACACAAAAAGATGTATAATAAAAGTATTTTTCAAATTAAACATGACATGCAATTTTTATTTTTTATTAAAGCATTCATAGTTGTTGTAAAGTCATTTAAACATCAAATCAAATATTACATTCACTTTCCATTCAGCACTTCCTAGATATTGCTGCTCTCCCCACATTCCCCCATTCTCTTCACCATTTAATTGTGTAGCCAGGTCATGGGGATGGACATCAGGTCCCCCATTCTGGTGCACAAACAAGATTCTGAGATGACACAAGACTTATCTTAAAGGGCACCTATCACAGCCAAAATCAAAAACATATTAACAATCTGACCAGTACAAGCTAAACACGTTTAATCAAACTACATATATAGTTTTTTGAAAAAACTGCAGGTTTTAAAAAAATCCCTTACTTTGTCAAATGGGTTCTTTCACTGAGGGAGGCCATATTGAGACTCTAACAGAGACTCTAATGTGCAAATTCAGGAGCATGCTCAGATTGTAACACTGCTTTGAGTATTCTACCCAGAATGCCTTGTTTTAGTAAACTCCTCCACTAGAAGTATCCACTAGAAGTGCTGCCACCTGCTAACTTCCAGCAGGTGGCAGCACTACTGTACAGCAGCTAACACACAGGTTTGGCTGATTTGAAAATAGCTTAGAAGGGTTGATAAGCAAACAAGGAATTTGAACTGAGCATGTGCGAGATTTCAGAGCTACAGTTGGCTGGGAAGATATAGGTAGGAGGAGCCAGTGAAATCCAAGATGGCTGCCTCAGCTAGAACTGCAGGGGAGATAGGGGAGATCTTGCAGAATGAATAGTGAGCTGATCATTTACATTATACAAACAATTCTAACTGTTTTAAAAATCGGATTTCTTGAACTTTCACATAGTGTATTTACTTAGTAAATTATTTTGTTCATGATTGGTGCCCTTTAATAACAGTGTCAACAAAATGGCTGCTTGCTATAATTGAGTTCCCAGACTGATGGAAACAAGATTCAAATCATTTATATAATGTAATTAAAGTTAATTTTGCTTGACTGATGTGATAAAATAGGATTTTGAATATTTTTTTTTCGGGGTAGCTATGTCTCCCTGCTTCTGGGTGCCCATATGTATGAAGGAGAGAAGGAGAGAGAGTCCTGGGGTATGACATGGACATTACATAGGCAACTTGTTTCATTCTCACTGACTCTTCCACCTCTCCCACAGGTCTAATGAGCCCCTGTTGTTTTGCATTTACACACAATTGTCATGTCTCCATAGAACAAAGTAGCTCACAAACGCTAATCAGCCTTTAAATATGTAGTGCCAATATATTCAGTAGCAGCAAGTAACCATGAATGAACAGTTCCATGTAACCATTCAATCTACCGCTGAATCCTGGATGCCAGCTCCTGGGAAATGGGCCTTGGACTAGAGTCCTGCAGCACCCTACGGAACGAGGGGGAGGATTTTCAGGTGCGGGTATAGCCGTGGGTCTGCGGGTTGGGTTGCGGGTCTCATCTAAATTTCTTATCTTATGTAATATTGTCTATATTTTACTCCTTTTAAGTTTAAAAAACTTGTTTCTGTCCCGCCCACATTTGATGACACCACTTCCGGTTTGCAGCACCATTACTTCCTGTTTGATGGTGGTCGGCGGGTTGCGGATAAGGCAGTTGTGGGTCTGGGTCGGGTAGTGGATCAAAGTGGGTAAATATGCGGGTCATGGTTCGGAATGCAGGCTGTGGGTTTGAGACCGGGTCTTGTAGCCCTGTATAGGGAATTTTTTTTTGTAGGACCTTCATTTGCCACAAGTTCCAGCCTGAGCATGAAGTTTGCTTGTGATTGGCTACCATTATAAAAGCCATGTGTAGCCCTCACTCAGGGCCGGAACTAGGGGTAGGCAGAAGAGGCAGCTGCCTAGGGCGCAATGATTAGGGGGCGCTGGGCGGGCAGCTACCTCTTCTGCCTACCCCTAGACTGAACTCACCTGGAATTCAATGTAGGCTATGTCCCCCGAACGATATTGCGCATGCATGAGCGTAGTTACTGATCAATCCTGTGTCGCTATTGCGCATGCGCGCCAGCGTCGTTACTGCGCATGCGCGTGTGGAGAAGGGAAGGAGGCGAGCAGCTGGGTTGCCTTGGGTGCCTGGGTTGCTTGGCCCGCCTCTGCCCTCACTTCACTGTAGTGTTGAATCTTTCTTTTTTTGGTTTTGTCCAGGAGAAGCAAGAAAGAAGGGTCTTTAGGGGTCCAAATAAGGGCTGTTGGCTGTCCCAGTAAGCAGCAATTGTAGCTACAGTATAAAAGTGGAAGCAGTGGAATGAGATTCTTGTAAAAGACAATACTTTAGGTCATTGAAGCCCTCAGGCCCAAGGTGTCCCCTAATTGCTCTTGGGTCCCACACATCCAGCGTCTCTTCAATCCCAGCCCTTCATATGATGCCCTCCAGCACCTTCCTGACCCAGTGCTGGGGTTCCCCATGCGAGGGGGCAGCACAGTTTGGTAAACTGGTTCTGACATATTTAGTAAATATAAATGGTAATCAGGCTTAAGGCAACATGGGCCCTCCAGGTAAAGGTGTGACAACTCCCTGCAAGCTGTCAGGAGTAGCTGGCCAGTACCTGGAGGTCAGTGTGTAGGAAGTAACTGCTATAAACTAATAGGTCTGAGGCTTTTTTCTTCCAGGTATAGAGAAAGAACTGACATGTGACCACTAGATGGCAAACGTCTCCAGCACAACTCCTTTTCCCATGCATTAGTGTTTGGGAGCAGAAAAGAATTTACAAATAGCTGAAAGGGAAAACATACCACAAGCATGTGAGTGAAGAGACACGAAACAGGGAGATTATAGGGGAGCGGGGAAAGGAGTAATAGAAGGAGCCACGGGATGCAAATGCTGCATGTCGCGTCTTCATCTGTCGTGTCATATACAATCAGCTTCTACGTGCGTCAATTGTAGAATTTTCATTCGATTCAGTGCATCCGACGTGATGCCTGCGATTGGTCTCGTCTCGTCGGACCAGAAGGTATCCAGGGTATAATCGCCAGTGGAGTTCTACCCTTATAGGAAGACAAGGGGTATGCAGTTCTATTTCTCAGCAGCACTACTAAAACAGAAATGGGAGACTGATGGCCACCATTATTCTTTTTTATAGCCATCGATCTGTCTGTCATTCAAACTGGTAGAGCAGCGATCAGTTCAGCGACCCTAGCAACAAGCTGGGGGGTGTCAATATCCAGCTTTAGAACAACAACAACACTTAAAAGGTGTTTCATTTTCAACAGTGTTTAACACTGAAATGGGATTTTATTTTGCTGCCCATTATTTAGCTAAACCAGATGGTAAAGCCTGTGGCACATCGGGAATTCTGACTAGGGATGCACCGAATGCACTATTTTGGATTCGGCCGAACCCCGAATCCTTTGGAAAAGATGCAAACCCTTATTCGCATATGCAAATTAGTGGTGGGAAGAGGGAAACATTTTTTACTTCCTTGTTTTGTGACAAAAAGTCACAGTATTTCCCTCCCGCCCCTAATTTGCATATGTAAATTAGGATTCCGTTTGGCCGGGCAGAAGGATTCTGCCGAATCCCAATACTGCTGAAAAGTGCCGAATCCTGGCCAAATCCCGAACCGAATCCTGGATTCGGTGCATCCCTAATTCTGACTGCTACTGCTGAATTTTCAGGTAGAACGATGCAGAATACGAGCACAATGAATAGGGCTGAACATATAGACAGGGGGGCTCGGCCAATGAGGCAACCTCAGGCGGCAGCACCAGGTACATTTCCAGGGGCGGCAGAAAGCCACTCCTGTAATTTTAAGAGCTGAATGTCCGGCTTTTAAAAACCAGAAATTCGGCTTTACTAGTGCGAGAGAGCGCAGTTGCGCTCTCCTCACTAGTGTTCCTGCTTCTGATGCCTCCCCGATGGGTTAACTTGTTGGACTTGTTCCAAATAATAGCAGTGTTCCAAATAATAATAGCTTCAAATAATAGCAGTGTGGAGTTCAATTAGTGAGCTCATTCATTCTGTGAAAAAAACAGGTGTCAATACCAGCCTTTAGTTAAGGAAAGAGCAAATGTTGTGCTGCTGGTTATAGTGTATTTCTCTCTGAAAATCTGAGTAAAATGGCTCATCCAGACATTGTTCAGAAGAACTTTGATTAAAAAGTTGATTGGAGAGGGGAAAACATATAAAGAAGTGCAGAAAGTGATAGGCTGCTCAGCTAAAATGATCTCAAATGCTTTAAAATGGCAACCAGAACCTGAAAGCAGGAAACGACCATTCAATGGATAGAAGAATAGTAAAAATGGCAAAGATCGGCTCCAGGAAGATGAAAGAAGGAGTAAAGTTACCTGTGATACTGTTACAATTAGAAGACGCCTATGTGAAGCCAATTTATCGGCAAGGAGCCCCTGCAAAGTCCCATTGTTGAAAAAAAGACGTGAGCTGAAGAGCTTACAATTTTTCAAAGAACACATTGACTGATCTAAACAGAAATGGCACAACATTTTGTGGACCGACGAAAGCAAGTTTGTTCTTTTTGGGTCTAAGGGCCACAGATAGTTTATCAGACGACCCCCCAAACACTGAATTCAAGTCACAGTACAGAGTGAAGCTGGTGGCACAAGCATCATGATATGGAGATGTTTCTCATACTGTGGCCTATTTATCTCATACCAGGGATCATGAATCAGTTTCAATACATCAAAATACATGAAGAGGTCATGTTGCCTTATCCCGAAGAAGAAATGCCCTTGAAATGGGAGTTTCAACAAGACAACGAGCCCAAACACACCAGTGAAGGAGCAACATCTTGGCTCCAGACCAACAAGATTGACATTATGGAGAGGCCAGCCCAATCCCGGACCTTAATCCAATAGAAAACTTGTGGGGTAACGTCAAAAATGCTGTTTGTGGGGCAAAACCAAGGAATGTAACAGTTTGTTGGAAATTGGTGGACTCCATGTAAAACAGATGTGCAGCAGTTCTCAGAAACACTGGTTATACAACTCAATATTAGTTCAGTCATTCAAAGGAAAGTAAAATCTTGAAACTTTTTCAGTTTTTTTCAGTGAATGTTTGAGTTTGTAAAGAATGTAGACACTGATAATTTTTGCAACAGCTTAATATTCCCTTTTCTTCACTTTCTATAAAGAAATAACACATATTTGATACATTTTTCATAGAAAGTGTAGTGTTCCCAATGCATTTGTGTGTATGGAAATAAAAACTTTTATACAGATTTTGACAGTAAAGGAAGGTCACACATATATGGTGTAACAAGCGATCCATTCCCTACACAAGAGGTGGCAACATTGCAAAACGATATTACCCTATTTGCCTGTTTGTCTGTCTCCCGTGCCTCTGGCGCTGGCTCTTTTATTTTAGTAACAGATTCAGCTGAATCAGTTGCGAAGGATTCGGGAGTTCGGCCGAATCCAAAATAGTGGATTCGGTGCATCCCTATTTGAAACACTGCTATTATTCTGAACACTGTATACTTTACCCATTGTTTTTTTAAAAAAATCTAAGGTTTTTATTTCAAACACAATAAAAGAATTTGGAGAAGGTACAAAAGCATCCTGATAGGTCCTCAGCCTGAATCCCCAGTCACCAGTGGAAGACATTGCAATGGCCCAGAAGAAGCAGAGCTGGTGGGGGAAGTAGGTAGCGTTGCCACCTATACGATTTTGACCCGGACAGCCCAGTTTTTGACTGTGGGGAGCAGGGGGGTCTGGTGCGGAGGAGTCAGGTGGTGTCTAGGGGTGAAGCATCTTGAAGTCCAGCCCTGTCCCAGCCGTGATCCAGGCCTGATCCCCAGCATCACCGTCCAACCTAATTAATGCATGGAAGCAAATCCCACCAACAGTGTTTCAACATTTAAAGGCCCATTTATCAAAGTCCAAATTGATCTCATTATTTTCTGAAAAATACGACTACCAAATCCACACAGGTTTTTTTCCACCTTATTTATCAATACATTTTCCCGAAATTTATATGTGCAGGAAAAAAAATCCCCCCAAAAAAACTAATCATATGAATTTTTGGGATTTTCCACCTGAAAACTCCTGATTTTTTTTGTATGAAAACCACAAAATCTTTGGATTATTGCAGCACAGATCAGGATATCTTCAGGACTTCTCCCATTGACTTATATAAAACCTCAGCAGGTCTGAGATGCCGGATTTTCAGGTTTGGATTTTTTCCATCCTCGGGTTAAATTTGTGTTTTTTCCCCACTAAAAATTCAGATTTTACAGTAAAAAAAAAAAAGTTTAACAAAGTTTAATAAACAATACCTATGATTGAAACCTTCCCAGAAGAGCAAAGACTACCTATAGCAGCAAAGGAACAACTTGGTTTGGGAAGGGCATTAACAGATTGACGGAGATAGACTGCAGCTGGGGGAATGAAGGGGCTTGTATATACAGAGTCCAATATGTGGATATAAAATCATTCTCCTGGTTACAGGAAGATGGGGAATTGGTGACAGAGTGTTAGAAAGTATAAAAATCTGCCTGCCAATCCCTACCATAGAGAAGCATGTGAAAAGCTTTGCCTACAGCATACACTGGGGTTACAAAAGTAAGCGAAAGGTTTTTAGAAAGCATGCAAAGGCAAAAAAATAAAATCCAATTTTTTCTTTAATGAAAAAGAAACCTATCTCCAATATACTTTAATTAAAAAATGTGTACCGTTTTTATAAGAAACCTGACTGTATGCAGTGAAATTCTCCAGCAGCAGAGGGAGCCCCCGCCTTACTTCCCAGCCATGCAGAACTCAAGCAGCTTTGTTTGTTTCCCTGTAGAGCAGTCGGCAACTGTGTAGAGATTTGTATTGGATTTTATTTTTGCCTTTACATCCCCTTTACTGTTTCCAACTCCAGCTGCAGGGACAAAGATCATGGAGCCAGATTTAAACAGATAAACTAGGATTCTATTTGGAGGATTATTTTGCTGCAGCCACTGGTTCTGCAGAATTGGAGAAAGTTTGTATTAAACAATACAAAAACTATAAAATCCACATTAGATTACATGACAACACAGGACCCAGTGCAGTCTGCATATTTTGATTATCAATCAGTCTTGCTGTATCGGCTTCTGGCAGATTTTATTTGACTTGCAGTGGCGTAACTACCGGGGGAGCAGGGGGTGCAATTGGTCCAGGGCCCGCACCCACTCAGGGCCCCCCCGGCAGCTCACGGCCACGATTCTGGCGGTTCCGGGTGTACGGAGGGGGGCGGGGGCCCCGCAGCGTGTCTCGCGCCAGGGCCCGCCCCCCTCTAGTTACATCACTGTTGACTTGTGCTGTTTTGATCATTTATGACGATCCCTAAGCAGCCCAGACCACACTGAGCATGTGCACAGTCTTAGTCTTGCAAAGATGTTTAACAAAGTTACAAGATGGTGACCCCCTGTAGCCAACTTTGAAAGCATAAATTATTTGTTTGATTAGGCTTGTGGTGCAGTAAGTTCATGTTTATATTTAGTATACAAAATACAGCATTTCTAGCCTTATTCTATTTTAGACTTTACATGCCCTTTAAACTAAATTCAATGATACAGAAAATGTAGTGTAAGCGTTTTCTACAGTTTTTTAAATAAAAAAACAACAACATGATAAACCTTAAAATGTATTTAATAGTTAATTGTACGCGGTCAAACGAATTATACAAACAGTGGAAAAACTATCCGATAAAAGATTAGTACGAACAAATTCAAGTTTCATTTACACTGGGAAAATACTAGTGCAAAGACTAATAGTAAAAAGTACCCAAATGTACAGGAATGTCCCGTATCAGCCGGGAGCAGCCACAAATTAGTTAAAAAAATAAAAAAACGTTAAGTGAGGGGGAAATAAAGGGCAATTAATTCTTTGCTGATTGGCCGTCGGCAGCTTTTCCTTGTAGTGAATGTTCAGCAGCAGAACAATTCATATGACGATTTGTGCTTAACACACATCATTTCTACTGTCAGAATGGGTTAAAATGGGGGATTTCTCTCATTGCACGAGTCTTACACAGTACAGAGCCCCCAGCCTGTCTTATAGTGAAATAGGCAGTTCATTGAATTGAGCTGTGTATAAAAATACTGTTCTAGTATTAATAGTACAAGTGTAACACTGAATGGACCTTTCGCAGGCTGATAAACATCATTATAGTTGCGCCTCTTTAAAGTGGACCCGTCACCAAGACACAAAAATCTGTATAATAAAAGTCCTTTTCAAATCCAAAGCATTCATAGCTGTTGTAAGCTCATTTAAACATCTCAGCTGTCAATCAAATATTGTCTGCCCCTCCTCTATGCCTTGTTTTGTGACAAAAAGTCAAGCAAATTTCTTCCCTGCCCCTGATTTGCATATGCAAATTAGGATTCAGTTCGGCCAGGCAGAAGGATTCGGCCGAATCCAAATCCTGCGGAAAAAGGCAGAATCCCGAACCGAAGCCTGGATTCAGTGCAGTTTATATTAGATGGATCTGGAGCAAGAATAGCTGAGCTTGTAAAGAAACAGAGCGATTCTTGCTTCAGATCCATCTGATATAAAAGCCTGGACTATTCTTACTTCAACCAAAGAAGAAGCAGCCCTACTCCGACACTGGGTAAGAAAATCCTATGGAGATGCTTTTCTATGACCCACACTATTCCCACAACAGGCCGGAAACTAGGGATGCACCGAATCCAGGATTCTGCCTTTTTCAGCAGTTCGGCCAAATCCTTGTGCCTGGCCGAACCGAATCCTAATTTACATAGGTAAATTAGGGACGGGTAGTGAAATCATGTGACTTTTTATCACAAAAGAAGAATTTTTTCCACTTTTTCCTTTTCTGTTTGGTTCAGTTCGGTATTCGGCTGAATCTTTCACCAATGATTCGGGGATTCGGCTGAATCCCAAATAGTGGATTTGGTGCATCCCTTCCAAAAACCCCATCATACTGTCAGCTACTCCTTGTAACGCAGGGGTCCCCAACCGCCGGGCCGCAACAGCCCGGAAACTAGGATGCACCGAATCCAGTATTCTGCCATTTTCACCAGGATTCGGCCGAATCCTTGTGCCTGGCCGAACCGAATCTTAATTTGCATAGGTAAATTCGGGACGGGTAGTGAAATCACATGACTTTTCATCACAAAAGAAGCATTTTTTCCACTTTTTCCTTTCCTGAACCTAATTTGCATATTCAAATTAGGGTTCCGTTCGGTATTCGGCCGAATCTTTCACCAATGATTCGGGGATTCGGCTGAATCCCAAATAATGAATTCGGTGCACCCCTTCCATAAACCCCATCATACTGTCAGCTAATCGCTGTAACGCAGGGGTCCCGGCCGCGGACTGTCTTCAACTGCGCCGCCGATTTGGGCAGCTCTCCCCTCCCAACCCCCCAGCAGTCCCCAGGCCAAAAAAAGGTTGGGGACCCCTGCTCTAACGCTCCAGAATTGGAGGCCAACCCCCTCCCCCAGGCCAAAAAGGTTGGGGACCCCTGCTGTAACAATCCAGAATTGGACGCCGACCCCCGGTCCCCAGGCCAAAAAAGCTTGGGGACCCCTGCTGTAACGATCCAGAATTGGACGCCGACCCCCTCCCCCGGTCCCCAGGCCAAAAAAGCTGTAACGGGCCCCCAGCATATTCTACCCAACAACATGTAAACATGATCCTATTAGAACCCTCACATTCACAGCAGATAAAACTAATGCTATGTATATATATATATTTATACATATAGTAGCCATGTCCTTTTTGCTTTCTGTACACAATATTCCTTCTATGAACTGAATAAGAACTAACTATGGACGACTGTTATTGAACAAAATATGAATAGGAGAGGCCTGGATAGAAAGATGAGTAATAAGAAGTGGCAATTACAATAAATTTGTAGCTTTGCAGAACATTTGTCTTTAGATGGGGTCAGTGAACCCTTTTTGAAAATGGCATAAAAAAAAGCAAATAATGAAAAAACCTACAACAAATAAATAATAAAGACCAATTGAAAAGTGGCTTAGATTTGGTCATTCTATAACATACTTAAAGTTATCCTAAAGGTGAACCACCCCTTTAAGTTCAGGTGCGGAACATTGAGCAGAGCCTAAAGTGCAGAGCTCTAAAAACGGTAGGGATGCACCGAATCCACTATTTGGGATTTGGCCGAATCCTTGTTTTACAGATTCGGCCAAATACCGAACCGAATCCTAATTCACATATGCAGATTAGGGACAGGAAAAGAAAAAATATTTTGTTATGAAAAGTCACATGATTTCCCTACCTGCCCCTAATTTACATATGCAAATTAGGATTCAGGTTCGGCCAGGCACAAGGATTCGGCCAAATCCCAATCCTGCAGAAAAGGACCGAATCCTGGATTAGGTGCTGCCCTTAAAAAGGGTGGTTAATGGTTGAGCTAACTTTCAGTATGATGTAGCAGAAGACAATTTGCAGTTGGTCTTTATTTTTATTGCGTGTGGTTTTTCGATGATTTCAAGTTTTGTTCATCAACTCTTCAGTATGTAATTTAAGCAGTTTTCTGGTTGCTAGGATTCAGACTACCTTAGCAACCAATGAGTGTGGTATTTAATAAGAGATGAGCTGAACAGAAAAACAAGTAATAAACAGTAACAATAACAAAAAAAATTTGTAGCCTCACAGAGAAATATTTTTCGCTGCCGGGGTCAGTGACCCCCCCCAACTGAAAGTTGGAAAAGTGTCAGACGAAGCCCAATAATTAAAATAAACGCAGACCAATTAAAAAGTTGCTTAAAATTGGCCATTCCATAAACATATTCTTTCTAGTACTATATCCATCCTCTAGCTATCTACATATTCCCAGGGTTACACCAGCCTGGGGTGTAGCTAGAATACAGTCATGGGATCAGTTATCCGGAAACCTGTTGTACAAAAAGCTCTGAATTTTGGAAAGGCCGTCTCCGTTTTATCTAAATAATCCAAATTTTAAAAGATGATTTCCTTTTTTCTGAAATAATAAAACAGTACCTTGTACTTGATCCTAAACCAAGATATAATTAATCCTTATTGGAAACAGAACCAGCCAATTGGGTTTATTTAATGTTTACATGATTTTCTAGTAGACCAGTATGAAGATCAAAATTACAGAAAGATCTGTAATCCAGAAAACGCCAGGTCCCGAGCATTCTGGATAACAATAATCCTTATTGGAAGCAGATCCAGCCTATTGGGCTTATTTAAAGTTTACATGATTGCATGATTTAAGGTATCAAATTACAGAAAGATCCCTTATCAGGAAAAGCCCTGAGGTCCTGAGTATTCTGGATAACAGGTCCCATACCTGTACTGCAAAATTCAAAAGTCATTCATTCAATGTCAGACCACTGCAATAACGGCTATACTAGAGTCCTGCGCGGAACCAATTTGTTAAATCCGACCCGCAAGTACCTTATCCACAACCCGATCCCCGACCCGCTGACCATCAAGAAACAGGAAGTGCGGTCATTGTAAACTGGAAGTGACATCATTAGCAAAAAAGGAGTAAAACAGGAAGTGCTCAGAAGTATTGATAAGACCCACGACCCGTAAACCCGGAGAACTGCCGACCCACATCTATACCCACTCCCGAAACTTCTACCTGCAAGCCGCAGGGTACCGCAGGTTTTTGCAGGTATCCGACCAGCTGCAGGACTCTAGGCTACTGATCTTAAATCTCGGTCAATTTCACCCAATTCAAGAACAGTTCATCAGGATCGAGATCGAGGAAATGATACATTTTCGATCATTGCAGCATTCGGGGCCTTTTCAAGTTGCTTGAGAAATTAGGAGACATCTGAATGTCAGATTCTGGAAAGTAGCCATTTCTATGGTATCTCTGGAGAGAATCTCTGATCTGACCGTTTTGAGTTGGTGATGTCAAATCTTGAGAAAACTCAAATCACAATGCACTGATTGGCTAAAGAAGTGCCAGTAACACACTTTAGCCTATAATATGCATGAATCTCTGATCTCGAGGTTTAATAAATGTGCCTGTTCTCCCCAAATGTGAAAAAAAGCATCAGTTTTTTAATAGATGTTAATCTCTACAGTATCTATCTACACCGTGTTTTAGGAACAGCAACTTTTTCACAACTGAACAACTATACAGCGGATTTAAAGGGATACTGTCATGAGAAAACAAGTTAATAGTGCTGCTCCAGCAGACTTCTGCAATTAAATCCCGTTTTCAAAAGAGCAAACACATTTTTTATATTGTTTTGAAATCTGACATGGGGCTAGACATATTGTCAGTTTCCCAGCTGCCCCGAGTCATGTGACTTGTGCTCTGATAAACGTCAGTCACTCTTTACTGCTGTGCTGCAAGTTGAAGTGATATCACCCACTCCCTTTCTCCCCCAGCAGCCAAACAACAGAACAATGGGAAGGTAACCAGATAACAGCTCCCTAACAAAAGATAACAGCTGTCTGGTAGATCTAAGAACAGCACTCAATAGTAAAATCCATGTCCCATTGCGACACATTCAGTTACATTGAGTAGGAGAAACAATAGACTGCCAGACAGCAGTTCCATCCTAAAGTGCTGGCTCTTTCTGAAAGCACATGACCAGGCATTTAAATGTCATAGAAAGTTTCGTAGTAACAGCCAACAAATTCACAGAGCATTTACCCTCCATTTTTCCGACGTGTACGACACTTTTAAAATTGTGTAGTTAAAAGTGGGCGTGGCTTTTTCGGCACCACTTTTGCCGACAATTTTTCCGACACATTTAGCTCTCCAAATGAAAATGTCGGTCCAATTGTCTTTTGAAAACACTCTGTAAAATGTTGTCTGTCCGACGAAAAGATATACGTCATTTTAGAAAATTGTCGGACTTACGAGACATTTAGAGACTGTAACATCCGCCTTTGTGAATTTACCGTTCATACGAGATTTTACAAATTGGTCGACCGACACTTCTGGGCTACTTATTTTACCGACGCTTTCGTAAATTCCTCCATTGATTTAGATCAGGCATACAGTATATCAACATTATGTGGGGAATGCACAAAAGTGTCGGTAAAATAACTAGCCCAGAAGTGGCGGTCGACAAATTTGTAAAATGTCGTACGAACTGTAAATTTACAAAGGCAGATTTTACCGTCTCTGAATGTCTCGTAAGTCCGACAATTTTCTAAAATGACGTATATCTTTTCGTCAGACAGACAACATTTTACCGAGTGTTTTCAAAAGACAATTGGACCAACATTTTCATTTTGGAGAGCCTAATGCGTCGGAAAAATTGTCGGCAAAACAAATGAGTTTACGTGCAATTCATAAAACTTTCGGGAAAAGTGGCGCAGAAAAAAAACCACAGGCACTATTTCAAAATACACGTTGGAAAATTGTTGGGTAAATGCTCTGTGAATTTGTCGGCTGTAACTAAGACACTTTCTACGTCATTTTTTCGTTCCCGACACTTTTGTGAATTCCCCCCTATGTGGCTGGCCTTATTCATATAAAGTCCTTTTTTTCTATTAAGTACTATTAATACATTTGTTGCAATGTAGTATACTGTATCTATCCACAGAGCAGCTCATCTATTGTACCTGTGGTACTGCCCAGAGGCTCTAGACACACATGATCCAATTCTGGGGATATAAAAAGCAAAATAATACTAACTCTTATATTAAAGTCGAAATTGCATGGGCTATAGGGTAGTTTCATCTAGTGGAAATGTGTGTTGGTATCTGTATCCCTGAGATCCTATTGTGCCGCACGTCAGGAAACATAAGACAAAGAGCTGCAAGTGGTGACAAACGCATGTTCCAGACTTATCCCATACAGAAAACAACCTCCTCTGTAATGAAACGCTTTCTGATTCTCAGTCAGACCAGTCGTTTTCATCAAGTTCCGACTCATCCTCGGAATCGCTGTACTCCACCGCAATGCGTCTGGATAGGATGGTGGCAACGTCATTTCCAACGGTCTCCCGCTTGGCTTCTTGCTCTCGCTGCTCTTGCACTTTCTTTAACTGAATGCCTGTGAATGAAGAATGACAGCCGCTATTAGGCTTCAGACATTTTTCCTGAGATGCAAGATGCAACTTTTTCAGCGGGACTTGTTAAAATCAGGTTTTTACGGCACTGGTTTTAAGCCAACCAAACTTAGCCCCCCACAAACAAACTAATCTGTACTGTGGTAAATATGTGAGTTAAATGGCTGACAACTTTGTAAATGTTGGGTCTAGAAACTGAGTTTTGTTTGGTTATGGAACACAGTGATTACACTGGTTATAAGTGATTTGATAGAAACAACTAGGGATGCATATGCAAATTAGGACTTGGTTCGGTATTCAGCCGAATCTTTCGTGAAGGGTTCGGAGGTTCGGCTGAATCCAAAATAGTGGATTCGGTACATCCCTAGAAACAACTACTAAAACAAACCCATGCCAAACATCACTATGACCAGTAGAAGTTCTACATGAATATTACCCATCCGAATAGCAGAAAGAAGATCACTGCGAGCATCGCTGGTCAGTCCAAGTAACTGCGCACCGTCGAGTCTTTTAGCTTCTAAAACTCTGGCAAAATGCATTGGAGATGATGTGAGAGACTGGGCAAATGCTGGAGGACCCGGTGGTGGTGGTGGTGGTGGAGGTCCAGGAGATGCTGAAGTGATTATGCCACCAGGAGGTGGAGACGGGGCATATGCAGATCCAGAAATCTGTGCTGCTGGAGATGATGGCAGGGTGTGATGCAGGGGGCTAACAAAAGCCGTTTGGGCAGAAGGAATTAATGGTGGTGGTGGCGGAGGTGATCCTGTGGGGTAATACTCCATCATCTGAGGAGGAAGCACCCGCCTAAGGAACAAGATCAAAATGAATATATGAGCAAATTTGGTCATTCATCATACAAACCTACAACAATAAACCGAGCAAACAAATAACTCCAAATTTCTATTAGGAATATTTCATTAACATCCTTAATTAAAAGGGGAACTATCGCGAATATGAATATGTATTATAAGCTTCATCACACTGATATAAGAAACTTGGTAAATACAATCAATTCAATATTCTGTATCTTTCCTGAAATAATCAAGTTTATCTTCACTATCCCTCTCTCAGCATCTGGTTTTTGCTTCATTCTGTCTTCATGCAGCATTTGGGTGTCAGATATTCAATGACAGTTAGATCCAATATATCTTATAGGGCACCTTTTGCCTAGAAGATGTATTAGGGCTCACTATATTAAAATCACCAGACATCATGTCTTTCTACGTGTAGGATTTATGGGCAGATTTTGTTTGTACTGGAATCAGTTATTTGAGTGAGCTCTAATTCATCTGCTAGGAAAGGAAGCCCCCCTATAAGATATATTGGATCTAACTGTCAATGAATATCTGACACCCAACTGCTGCATGAAGACAGAATGAAGAGCATCAGATGCTGAGAGAGGGATGGTGAACAATAACAGGATTATTTCAGAAACCATGAAGAATGTTTAATTGATTGTAATTAGAAAGTTTCTTATTTCAGTATGCTGAAGCTTATATACAATTTTCATGATAGTTTCCCTTTAAATTAAAAAAATGGCAAATGAGGAGAAACCTCTTTGCAATATATGTATCTGCTTTGCCTATTTCAACATTTTTTGCCATTTGAATGGTATGTATTTTGTATTCTGATTTGCAAAGTAAATAGGGTGGTGATATAAATAAAATCATGTATACATGCTTGTTTTACCCATTTACCTGTGGTGGTAATAAGGAAGTGGGGTCTTTCCATGTGCACCCAACTTTTTGCCCTAAATTAAAACTTTCCGTTCTAATAGTACTGCAGAGAAAGCACATCTACCCTGAATGATGACTAGCCATGTAGCACGATGACTGTATTTGAGTCTGGGTTTATAGGGATCATCTGGTAACCATACATTCAGCATAAATCTTGCATCTGATAATTATGCACAGGTACAAGTCATACATTTCCTCTGTTTCACTGTCCTAGTATAATCTTACTAATAAAATGCAATTCCTTTGGAGTGGCCCATGGATCAGAGAGAGAGTGAGAGGGGAGGTAAACACCGGATCAGAGGGAGTGTGAGGGGAGGTAAATACGGGATCAGAGGGAGTGAGAGGGGAGGTAAACACCGGATCAGAGGGAGTGTGAGGGGAGGTAAATACGGGATCAGAGGGAGTGAGAGGGGAGGTAAACACCGGATCAGAGGGAGTGTGAGGGGAGGTAAATACCGGATCAGAGGTAGTGAGAGGGGAGGTAAACACCGGATCAGAGGGAGTGAGAGGGGAGGTAAACACTTGAAAAAATAAATATCAAACTCTAAAGCTGTTGGTGGAAAAATAAAAGCATATGATTTTGTACTTGCAGTGTAACTTACCTGCCATTAGCCGATACAATGGGGACTGGGCTTGTCCCATCCACGGCTGCTGGTGGGGGCGGAGGAGGCTGCTGAGGTCTATTTAAGGTGCCATGTCTCAGAGTCCCAGAGGCAGATCTATAATCATGATCATTGGCTTGGCTAGTGCCCATGTGATGCTGAGGCTCTACTGATCCCACATAGGTCGGTGTCATGGGGTGAAGGATGGAGTGGTTGGGAGTTGCAGGATAGGAGTATTCTGTAACATCTGATATATGAGACCTGAGAGGAAAATGGGAATAAAAAAAAAAAGAATATTTATTTGGAAAATTGTGAACTGCATGTTAAATAAATAAAGTAATAGCCAGGCTAGAATTCTGATAGTCTACAAGCGCTCCAGACATCCCCTGTAATCCTTATTTAACAGACACACAGATGTGCTGATAAACATGGTACTGAAGCAGAGCTGCCCTTGCAACTAAACTGGAACAAATTGAAAACACTCTGCTGATGATACTGATCCTGTAAATGTGAGGTTTAATAATGGCAGTGGGATTTAGAGATATGGGAACAGCTAAAGTAATGAATGTGTGTGATACAAGTCACCAGATCTGATAAGCAACAATAGTATCAGGCTTCCCATAGGCAGACGCCTGTTAAAATAAGGACCCCTATTAAACAGCTAGTCAGGGTTAAAGGGGTGGTTCACCTTTAAGTTAATTTTTAATATCATTTCAATGGTCTTCATTATTTTTATGTTATAGTTTTTAAATTGTTTGCCTTTTTCTTCTGACTCTTTCCGGATTTCAAATGGGGGTCACTGCCCCATCTAAGAAACAAGTGCTGTATAAGGCTACAAATGTATTGTTATTGCTACTTTTTATTACTCCTCTTTCTATTCATGTCTGAAGCAAATTGGAGAGGCTTTAAATAAGTTTTTTTTGCCATCCTCTGGATCAACTGGCAGTTAGGCAGGTTATATATAGAGTTAAAAGGTTGAACTTGATGGAAGTGTCTTTTTTTCAGTTTAACTTACTATGTTCCTATGTATTCATATTACAGTCTCTTAATCAAATCAATGTGTGGTTGCTAGGGTAATTTGGACCCTAGCTACCAGATTGCTGAAATTGCAAACTGGAGAGCTGCTAAATAAAAAGTTAACTCAAAAACAAATAGTAAAACATGAAAACAGAATATCACTCTCTACGTCATACTAAAAGTTAATTTAAAGATGAACAATCACTTTAATCTGGAAGGGATTAATCACTTTCTAAACCACGCTGAGCAGCAGTTTAGTACGAGCACTCCGCTGAATACAATGCACATTGCAGGAGCAGGACAGATCTTCCTGATGCATCTGGCACTCCATATTTCTTTTGTGCCGGATGCATCTGAAACACTACCCAGCCAGCTGGAAAAATCTGGACACCAAGAACACCCGAACAGGTTTTCATTTTTCACAATTAGAAGTTTACAAACTCGTTATGGTACCATGCAAAGCAACCAGGCACTTTACAGGGCTTGGGGGCAGTTTGTAGGGCTCGGGGACAAATAATAGGGTTCTGGGCAGATAATAGGGCTCAGGGGCAGATTATAGAGTGCGGGGGGGACTTTATAGGGCTCGGGGAGAAGTTTATAGGCCTCGGGGAGCAGTTTATAGGCCTCAGGGTTCAGTTTATAGGGCTCTGGGGCAGGTTATTGGGCTCTGGGGGCAGTTTATAGGACTCAGGGGGGCAGATTATATGGCTCTGGGGGAGATAATAGGGCTCGGGGCAGATAATAGGGCTTGGGCAGATTATAGGGCGTGGGGGCAGTTTATAGGGCTCGGGGAGCAGTTTATAGGCCTTGGGGTTCAGTTTATAGGGTTTAGGGCAGATTATACGGCTCTAGGGCAGGTTATAGGGCTCTGGGGCCAGTTTATAGGATTTAGGGGGGCAGATTATATGGTTTGGGGGCAGATTATAGGGCTCTGGGGGAGATAATAGGGCTCAGGGGCTGATAATAAGGCTCAGGGGTAGATAATAGGGCTCGGGCAGATTATAGGTCTTGGGGGGCGATTATAGGGCTCGGGGGCAGATTTTAGGGCTTGAGGGGCAGCAACAGCAAGATAGCAGCAGTGCTTATACTGGACAAATGTGCTTAAATATTCTCTATATTCTGTGAATCCACAGGGCCTAAAAATAAAGTAAAAAGCTGTATTTAGTAGTCAAAGTGAAAAATGTGATATCTCCATGGGCCCTACGCGTTTCGTACTTTGGGGCACTTAATTATGGGCTATGGATTCCTCAGCCTTATGGTTTATTTTTTACATATACTGGTTTGCCGCTCCTTGAAGCTGAGGAGTTGGGGCTGGTGCACCTGGACCACCTGATTTACTTGGTGAGCAATTTATATCTATATTGATATTCTGGAGAACCCTCTTTCTTTTGCTTCAAATCTTACACATTCTCTTAAATATTGCTTAGATTCCTTCCCCATCATCTGAACAGCTTGCTGAAATAAACATGCCTTCTGACAAGATTCCAAAAAGCCATTTGAAACCACAATCATTTACAATTTGACCGATGGCCCCTTGCATTTTTTTTGGATCTGACCCAAAGATAAGATGTCATTAGGATGCCAGGCTCACAGCTGTGGGAGAGGAGAAGCTGTAGAAGTGCTACAGAGGCTAAATGAAGACTAGTGTGAAGCAGAACATATGGGACCATGTGAATGCTCAGATCTAACTGTCATTTCATGCTCTTTCTGCAATCGGCTTGACAAGAACCCGTCCAATGAACCGCACTCTGAGTACTTACTGGAAAACGCTACTTGACTTTAATGAAAACTGCCTGCAATTCACATACAATTGTATCCAGATCACATTCCATCCTTCAACAATATTGCACTGTTATGGTGCTCAGCAAACTGAATGTGACTGGCTCATGCACGTGGAACAGTACAATGGCCTTGTGCGTTAGATGACAACACACGGTTTCTCTTTATGATGAAAAAGAAGTTTCCCCGTTTATTTGTTTCAAATCCAGCAACTAGTTCACCACATTTTCTGATGTAGCTTCTGGTGGGTGCTATTCATTACAGACAGCAGAATAAGAAAATTGGCAGAGCAGTCATAGCTATGTCATATATACAGTCATATGAAAAAGTTTGGGAACCCCTCTCAGTTCTTCGGAGTTTTGTTTATCATTGTCTGAGCTTTCAAAGTAGCTACTTCATTTTCATATATAACATGCCTTATGGAAACAGAAGTATTTCAGCAGTGACATAAAACTTATTGGATTAACAGAAAATGTGCAATATGCATCATAACAAAATAATACAGGTGCATAAATTTGGGCACCCCAACAGAGATATTACATCAATACTTAGTTGAGCCTCCTTTTGCAAATGTAACGGCCTCTGGATGCCTCCTATAGACTTTGATGAGTGCCTCGATTCTGGATGGCGGTATTTTTGACAATTTCGTCCATAAAAAATGTCTCCAGTTCAGTTAAATTTGATGGCTGCCGAGCATGGACAGCCTGCTTCAAATCATCCCATAGATTTTCCATGATATTCAAGTCGGAGGACTGTGACGGCCATTCCAGAATATTGTACTTCTCCCTCTGCATAAATGTCTTTGTAGATTTCCAAGTGTGTTTAGGGTCATTGTCTTGTTGGAATATCCAACCCCTGCGTAACTTCAATTTTGTGACTGATGCTTGAACATTATCCTGAAGAATTTGTTGATATTGGGTTGAATTCATCCGACTCTCGACAAAGGTCCCTGAACTAGTCACACAGCCCCACAGCATGATGGAACCTCCACCAAATTTGACAGTAGATAGCAGGAGTTTTTCTTGGAATGTGGTGTTCTTCTTCTGCCATGCAAAGCGCTTTGTGTTATGACCAAATAACTAAATTTTTGTCTCATTAGTCCAAATCACTTTGTTCCAAAATGACAGTGGCTTGTCTAAATGAGCTTTTGCATACAACAAGCGACTGTTTGTGGCGTGAGTGCAGAATGGGCTTCTTTCTCATCCCCCTGCCATACAGATGTTCTTTGTGCAAATTGCGCTGAATTGTAGAACGATGTACAGATACACCATCTGCAGCAAGATGTTCTTGCAGGTCTTTGGAGATGATCTTTGGGTTGTCTGTAACCATTCTCACAATCCTCCGCATATGCCGCGCCTGTATTTTTCTTGGCCTGCCAGACCTGTGTTTCACAGCAACTGTGCCTGTGGCCTTCCATTTCCTGATTACATTCCTTACAGTTGAAACTGACAGTTTAAACCTCTAAGCTAGCTTTTTGTACAACAATCTTTGTTTTCAAACAGGGCTGGATTTACATAGTGGGCGCCCCTAGGCCCACTGCCGTTAGTCGCCCCTGTCCCCTCCCCTATTTGTGCAAATTTTCATCATCTGGACTGGAGCAATGGGGATTGACGCATCCCCAGTGTTTTTGAACCAATGTGGGTGTGGTTGGGCAGCATGCCGCCCCCCCTAAAATCCTGCCGCCCTAGGCCCGGGCCTAGGTGGCCTTTCCACAAATCCGGGCCTGTTTTCAAATCTCATGCTCTCACTTTTCAGAGGAGAAGCAAACAGAAGTGCAGCTTGCAATTGGCCACCTTAAATACCTTTTCTCATGATTGGACACACCTGCAAATGAAGTTCAAGGCTTAACAAGCTAATCCAACGTATTTGGAGTTGCCAGTAATCGGTATTGAGCAGCTACATTCAAATTAGTAAAATTACAAGGGTACCCAAATTTTTCCACAGCCAGTTTTTTACACTTGATTTAATTTCATACAACTGAATACTGCTTCGCTAAAAATCTTTGTTGAGAAAACACCCAGTACTCAGATGTTCCTGGGAACTGAAAGACATACCACTGTTATCTTTTTTGTTGAAAGTGGAGGTAATTATGTAGGCTGAGAGGGGTTCCCAAACTTTTTCATATGGCTATATATATTTATAGTAATACACAAAAGCCATGAATATCTTGTAAATAATATCCTTATAAACGGTGACTAGTAATGTCAACAGTTATAAACGGTGAGTAGTGATGTAATTTTTGTCACATAACTCACTAAAACGTGTGTATTATAATAAAAAAAGTACTGCTTATTGTAAAATATAAGAACATTAGAAGTAACTTTGGAGTTCCAGCTTTGGCCTTGTGCTTTTCTTTTATATGGTCATAGAACTCCTTGGTAACTTATAATATCCTTATATTTTACAATAAGGGGTACTTTATTCACTACATATATTTAAATATATTATGTGTGGATATCCTTTCCTAAGGTTAAGAGATATACACAAATTTATACCACTTCTTTTCATTTGGGTGCGGACGAATGCACATTACCTGCAGTAAATAGTGATGCACTATAATGGAGTGCTCAACCTGCAAAGTTTCCACTTGTTGGAAGTGGTGGGTGCTCAACAAGAGGTCCCCCTCCTTGCATGGAGACAGTGCAAGGTCAGTATAGGAAAAAATCCAGAAGCACACCAAAAAATTGTTGCTTTAGTGAAATAGGTAAAGCAACATTTTTTTGGTGTGCTTCTGGATTTTTTCCTATTACCTGCAATAAAAGCATATCCTGAAGGGAACTTTCCTGACCTGTACAAATTATAGAAAGAGAAGAAAATACACAGTGCAACCCTAGGTAAGACTGTCACTTAAAGGAGAATGAATGGCAAGTGCCAGTACTTCAGGATGGAACTGCTTTCTGACAGGCTGTGTTTCTCCAACTCAATGTAACTGAATGTGTCACAGTGGGACATGGATTTTTACTATTGATCTACCAGAGAGCTGTTATCTTGTGTTAGGGAGCTGCTATCTGGTTACCTTCCCACTGTTCTGTTGTTAGGTTGCTGGGAGGGGGGGTGACATCACTCCGATTTGCAGTACAACAGTAAAGAGTGTGAGGGCAGCTGGGAAACTGACAATATGTGTAGCCCCATCTCCAATTTCAAAATTAAATATAAAAAAATCTGTTTGCTCTTTTGAAAAACTGATTTCAGTGCAGAAGTCTGCTGGAGCAGCACTATTAACTGATGCATTTTGGGAAAAAACAAGTTTTTCCAAAGAAGAGACAGTCGGACATGGTACAGACCTAGTATCAGGGGACAGAGATCCCTCGGAAGATGCTGCTTGGAACACATTCGGAGACAACCTGTTGTCGGGTCGAAGCTCTTTATCGTACGCCATTATGTTCCACTCTTGGCGCCGGTTTCTGGCTTTCCTAACCTTTTTTACTTCCCGAGTCGTGCCATCCACTTGCTTCTGTTCCTGACGTGCAAAGAGAAGAACGGAGCCATCCAACAGGCAAAGAGAAAGACATCATTCATTAGAGAGAGGGAAGCAAAGGCCTTATGCATAAACTGACAGCAATGGCAAGTGCCAGTTAGATTCTGTAAATCATGGGCAGTTGTATTAGTCATTACAATTATCCAGCGTATCAGGAAACAAACATTCAGCTTACGTTTTGGAGGAACACATCTCGCTATTGGTGTCAAACAATTGCAACTCCCAGCATTCACTGCAGATGTGGGTGGGTGCTGGGAGTTGTAACTCTGCAAGAGATGATTAGGATTTTCCTGCAAACACACAAAACCAAACTACAGTAGAACCCCTATTTTACATTTCCTAGGGGAGATAAACAATCAAATAGGAGTTTGTGGGACAGCTCCACCTCTATACTATTTTCCTTTTCACAACTAAAATTCCTAATTGCTGGTTTTTGTGATTGTAAGGTAATGAACTCACTTTTTTAGTATATTTATTAAGCACAGGCACTTTAATTCGTTTTCATCAATTATCCACTAGTGCAGTGGAACAATCCAGCACAAGCACTATATTCACTGTATCAATGATTAATTGGAATAATTGATTAATTATAGTTGAATTCATCGATTAATTAATTAATTGATGTGATGGCACAGAATTGATTTGGAAGTCGTAGCACTAACTTCATTGTATTGGCACATTGCACTTTAAAAATAATTTTTGCACAAATATATTTATTAAAGGGGAACCAAAATTTGATAAAGAGGCCCACATAACACAGAAACCCCTAATATGCCCATCACAGTTATCTGTTTCTTCAAAACGTAGGAATAAATGCCACTTTCTATGCTGAAATCCAGCTGTTTAACAGTGTGTCTCAGTCTGCATCATTTGAAATCCTGGCAAGGACTAAACACTGATGTTACAAATTGTAACAACTACTCCACAGCTTACAGGCAGCATGCGGGAACTACATTACCCACAATGCATTACACTTTGATGTTCCTTTCCTTATTGAAATCACGTGTGCAGGGAATTGTGGGGTTTGGAGGATGCAGGCTAAGGGCAGCTAACTGTTGATACAAAGTAACAGTAGTCAGCCAGCTCAGCAAAGTAGTCAGACAGATCAGCAGGAGAGCAGGGGGCTTGGCTTAGGGAACTGTCAGAAACCATTAAAAATCATGAAAAGTCTGCATATTTTTTAATTGATGTATATTGCAAAGATGCTTGAAATTATGTTTACTTTTCAAAAAGCTCAAGTTATGTTTCTGTGGAGTTCCCCTTTAATTACAATAATTTTGTGAAATAGTTGGAGAGTGTAGGATTTTACTGCTCTCCTTTTTTATAAATAATTTCCCAGGGGACATAAATTCCGGAGCATTTTTCACAGTCTTCCCTAATGGCAATCAACATATCCCACTCAAATGCAAATATCACACAAACAGCTTGGTACAATCCATGCAGATATCAAAGATGTGCACCTATGTAGTGAAGCCTGACTATTCTGCGTCATTTTGTTCAACTTTAAGTTAACTTTTTAGTGTTGTAAAATGGCTAATAATTATTATTATTATTTTTTAATACTTTGAGTTGCCTCCTCTTTCTTATGACTCTTTCCAGTTTTCAAATGGGGGCTACTGACCACATCTAAAAAAACAAATGGTTTGTAAGGTTACAACTGTGTTGTTATTACTCATATTTCTATCCAGACCCTCTCCTAATTATATTCCAGTCTCTTATTCAAATCAATGTATGGTTGCTAGAGTAATTTGGACCCTAGCAACCAGATTGCTGAAATTGCAAACTGGAGAGCTGCTGAATAAAAAGCTAAACAAATCAAAAACCACAGATAAAAAAATGAAAACCAATTGCAAATGGTCTCAGAATATCACATATATATATATATATATATATATATATATATATATATATATATATATATATATATATATATATATACACACACACATACATACACACTAGAAGTTTAATTTAAAGGTGAACAATCCCTTTTAAAAAAGCTCCCAATAGTGGTCATAAAGAGCTGCTGATATGCAGAGGGCCTTGCCTGAATCAATTGATCTGTCTACTATAGCTATACTCCTTCATGAATAATACAATGGCAATTAACCACGATTATCTTGAAACGATCGTACGAATTTTCCATCAACTAAAAAGACCAATTTGCCAGGAAAACAAAGGGGAGCTGCCTGCTTGACCCGGCAAAAATAGTTTGATTGCACTGGGACCGACAAAGATTTTTTTAACCTGGCCGATCAATTTCCTGACAGATGTCGGCCGAAAAATCGTAAGATATTTGATCGTTCGAATCCTACTAACCGCACGATAATTTCGAAGGATTGGTCGGACTTCGCTAAAATCAGTAGTTCAGCAAGAGAAATCTTTGCGTCTATGGGGAGCTTTATAGCCCGTGACCCCTATTCTATTAGATCTCCTGAAATCCCAATTTGTAGCCACTTAAGGACAAGAGCATCTTAAATCTACATGTGAAGCTGTTGCTGAACTAAAACTTCACATCACAATTACAGCAAACAGAGGCTGCAGCTTAACAACAGTGACAGAGCCACAGGCTGAATATCTTGCCTATGAAAGTTTTTTTTTTTTTCATTGACCGGATAGTTAATCATATTAAATATATGAACAGAGTAAAGAAATGACAGTAATAACTGCAGTTCTAATGAAAGCTAGCTGACAGACCTAACAGCCTAGCAAAGCTCTTTAGGTTATATTGCATCCCTTCACATGTAATAATATCAGTTCATACACAGCATGAGCCGCTAGTGAACTAAAAACAAAGACGGCAGCCTAAAATGTCTAAAAATCTGACTGGACGTCGCTAGGCAACAAATAATATATTAACAGCGTGTGCAGAATTGGCCAGATGAGTACCATTCGCTTACACAGTAGGTCCGGCTTACATGCTATTGCAACACAGGTTGAGAACTTAGTAGGTGCTTTTTTTTTTTTTGTAAGGGGCAGATTTATCAAGGGTCGAATTTCGAATTTATGGGAGTATTTTTTTTTTTAAAATCTCATAAACTCCCATGAACGCAAAATTCGACCAATCGAAGTTTATTTAACAAAAAAAAAAAACAATTTTCAAAACTCGGGTGAATGGGATCGACCTGAAAACTCGAATCGAATTTGATTGGAGTTTTAAAAACTCAATTCGGATATCAGGAAGGCTGCAAACAACTCCACATTGATCCCAGGACATCTCCAATTGACTAAAACAGCAATTCAGCAGGTTTTAGGTGGCGAATAGTCGAATTCGAGTTCTTAAAGGGGTGGTTCACCTTTAAGGTAACTTTTATTATGTTATAGAACTTCAACTGGTTTCCATTATTTATTTTTTATAGTTATTTGTCTTTTTTTCAGTTTCTTTACAGCTTTCAAATGGGTGTCTCTGTACCCTTCTAAAAAAAACAAATGCTCTATAAGGCTACAAATGTATTGTTATTGTTACTTATTATTACTGATGCTTCTATTCCGACTCTCTCCTATTCATATTTCAGTCTCTTATTCAAATCAATGCATGGTTGCTAGGGTCATTTGGGCCCTAGTTACCAGACTGCTTAAAACGCAAATTGAAGAGCTGCTGAATAAAAAGCTAAATAACTCAAAAACCTTCAATAATAAAAAATTAAAACAAATTGCAAATTATCTCAGAATATCACTCTCTACTAAAAGTTAAAGGTGAACAACCCCTTTAAAGAGCCAGAGTATGATGAATCTTGAAAATCAAATTAAAAATTTAAAAAAAAACTCAAAAAGAATTTTAACAATGCCCTAAAAAATTCGTAATTTGAATTCGACCCTTGATAAATGTGCCCCTAAGTATTACCTTCTGTCTTCTTTTCTCTTTCCTTTTATCTTCAGTGTCCTGCAGCATTTTCTCTTTCCAAAGGTCAAAGAAGTAAGACGGATCAGTGTAGAACTTCAAACTGTCCTTTTTGTCGTCTCTGAAAAGATGCATGTGAACATGCTGAGATATATCTATCGTATGCAAGCTCTGCGACATAGAAAGCGGGGATTATTTGGGAAATATTTCAATATCTACACCATAAGAACTGGACTAATATGTGTATTCAATAATATTCCTGCTTTACTCGCCGTAGCTACTATGAGTGTATTTGTGACTGCATGCAGTTGAAGCAGAGGATAAGTTGCCATATAGGCCTATGTATGGGGCCCTTCTGTTTAGAAATTATTATCAGGTGGTTTAGAAAATGCCACCAGGTAAGAACCACGTAGGTGGGTCTTCCTAGGCCAAATCAGGTAAAGATCTGCTCATTTGATAAACTCTGCAGACAACGGAATCGTATGTCCATCTTAAAGGGGCAATGACACGTTCCTATGAAAATCCATAAGAACCGTCAATAAGTCAGTATTACTAAAGAGTTGTGGCATGCAAATCTAACTAGCAAAAAGTCACCCCAGCTGAGCGGTACTTACCAGAGTAACTGCCCAAAACAGCAAAAGGATCCTCCGCTTGTTGTTGGGTCATGATATCACTTTCTAAAAGCCTCTGAGAGCAGATTTAAATGGAACATGTGCTTATTACTAAAAAGTTGCGGCATGAAAATGAGTATAGGCAAGCCCCCCCCCCAAAGCCACCCCAACCCAACAGTACCTGGTGATCATGAAGGGGACAGGTGGTAGTAGTGGGAGCCACCCACTGTTTTCCTGTGTTGAAGGTGGTGCAATCCTCCATAGGCTAATTAAAAATAAAAATAGTACATTGGTCTATGGAAGGATTGTGCCACCTCCAACACAGGAAAACAGTTTGACTCCCACTACTGCTTGTCCCTTTGACGAAGAGCAGGTACTGCTGGTTTGGGGGTGGGGTGGGGGAAGGACTTGCCTATACTCATTTTCATTCCGCAACTTTTTAGTAATAAAGACACGTTCCATTTAATCTGCTCTCAGAGGCGTGTAGAAAATATCATAGATGTCTGCCAGCATTGGTATTAAAGGAGAAGGAAAGCTACGGAGGCATTTTTGCCAATAGATTAGCTGCAATAATGCAAGCTAGAATGCTATATTTATTCTGTAGAATGTTCACCAAAGTAAAAAGCTCTAGAAGCTCTCTGTTTGATTAAAATAGCAGATGCAGTATTAGCTTGGTGTGACATCACTTCCTGCCTGAGTCTCCCCCTGCTAACTTATAGCTCTGGGCTCAGATAACAGCAGAGAAGGGAGGAGAGGGGGAAGAGGAGCAAACTGAGCATGCTCATGCCCGGGGCAAGGAGGTTTAAGATGAAAACAGGAAGTCTGATACAGAAGCCCATGTGTACACAATAGAAGGAAAGAAATGCGGTGTTTCTTTTGACAGAGGACTCAGAGCAGCATTACTCTGAGGGTTTACTGGTATATTTAGGTGGAGCTTTCTGATAAGGCTTACTTAGTTTTAACCTTTCCTTTAAGGCCAATACATGGGCAGATCTAGGCTGCCAATTCAGGTCCTTTAAACCAATTTGGCAGTTTATCTGCCCGTGTATCGGACACTCCGACGGGCCCACCCGATCGATATCTGGCCAAAAATCAGCCAGATGTTTATCTGGCGGGTTTGATTTTACTGTCCGATCAGCTAGTTAATGCGGCCCTTATTCTGTTGGAACCTATTCCAATCAGAGTAATCGTATGACCTGAGGGCAGAACGATCGGATTAGCCCGATATTGCAGGCTTATTTGGCAACCTCTCTAAATAATAATAATTATAGTGTATGGCCAACACCATCTTTTTAAAATATGGAGCTTTTTTTTTTTTGAAGCAGTAGAACTGGTAAATAGAATCAAGGCACACACCACTTACCTGTATTTTGAAAGTATATCGAGAGGAGGAGGTCTGTCGCACGTCTTATATATATCTCTGACCGGCCTTGGAATGCTGTTCTTTGAGACAACCTGCTGGTCCTGCGTGGTCGAACTCTTAAATGCTTTCCGCATGTTAATATCTTGCAGAGACACTGTGAGACACAAAGCATGGCGTTCAAAGAAAATTTCAGACTGTAACAAAAGTCTAATTCACAAGTTTTTAACCGCAGCTTTCAAGTGCAAATAGAAGATTAGCAAATGGGCTATTCCAGTAAATATAGCAGATATATTTTTGGATTAAATCATTATGTTTCTCAGTTTGCTTTTAGTTTTTTTTTTTTTTTTGTAATGATGTGAATCAGTACATTTCAATTTACCCCAACCACTTCACTAAAATCTTCTTGGGTTCTGTGCTACTAAACCGACTCACATTGCTCACATTCTGCAGTTCTCAGAAACTTGGTACCATCTCTTTACTGCAAATGACAATTCCCAAACCTCTGTATACATCAAATATCCGCCCTTCAATATCTCTCCCATATACCTACCTATCACAGTCATCTGTTGCCAGTCCATAATAACCAGTTTGCATTTTTAAGGGCAGACTTTGCTTGACAATGGGTGCCCACAACTGCGTCTCCTAAAATCGAATAATTGTACTGGCAAGTGGCTCCCAAGAGAAAGAATGGGAGGATGAAGACTTCTAGGCATAAGGGTGATTATAGGGAATACTATGCCCCTGTTATTAAATGTTAGAGTTCCATGACCACATAAAAACAAAGAGGCTAAAGGCTGAGTGTTTACAGGTAACAGAACTCCAAAGTGACTTCTAATATCATCATATTTTACCAAAGGAGGCACATTATCTACAGTTATGGGATCCGTTATGCAGAAGCCAGTTATCCAGAAAGCTCCTAATTACGGAAAGGCCGTCTCCTATAGACTCCATTTTATCTAAATAATCCTAAAAATGATTACCTTTTTCTCTGTAATAATAAAACAGTAACTTGTACTTGATCCAAACTAAGACATAATTAATCCTTATTGGAAGCAAAATCAGCCTATTAGGTTTATATAATGTTTACATGATTTTCTAGTAGACTTAAAGGAGAACTAAAGCTTAACCAAAGAAGTAGCTAGAAGTGTTATTATTATCATTATGTTTTGTGCTTCTGTACCAGCCCAAGGCAACCACAGCCCTTTAGCAGTAAAGATCTGTGTCTCCAAAGATGCCCCAGTAGCTCCCCATCTTCTTTTCTGCTGATTCACTGCACATGCTCTGTGCTGCTGTCACTTACTGAGCTTAGGGACCCACTCACAATATACAGTACACATAGAATAGAGATGTCACAATATAAGGCTGATTAGTAATTAATACAGATAATTGTTACATGGCAGCACAGAAACCAGTGCAATTAGCATCAGAATTTAATAATCAGCCCTGTAGCATCAGCTTATATTACAGACCAACCTCATTTTCTGCTTGATAATTAGTGACGACCCCTAAGCTTAGCTTCTCAACAGCTGCTCAGAGCCCACTGAGCATGTCAGTGTCACAGACACTTTCCAAGATGGTGACCCCCTGTGACAAGTTTGAAGTCCTGGATCATTGCTGCTGAAACTTTAGCCTCGTGCAATAAGCTCAGTTTATAAAAAAAATGGCATTTTAGCCCTATTCATTTTTAGAGTTTAGTTCTCCTTTAAGGTATGAAGATCCAAATTATGGAAAGATTTGTAGGTCCCAAGCATTCTGGATAACAGGTCCCATACCTGCACTATAAATGCACAAGTTTCCATAAGCACTAATTATAACCAATTAACAATTAAATAACAATGTATAGGATATTTATGCGGTTGTGTATTATATTTCTATTAAGATGGCCTTCCCAAACATGGAAGTTTTTTCACTCTTCTTCAAGATCGTAATTGTTACGTCTATGGCCACCTTAACCAATCAGAAGTGGAAAGAATGCTTCACATTATTAGATAATAATCATATTCCCAGATGTAAATATATCAGGATATATCCGGCTAAATGCTGGATTGTTGCTCTTGGGTTGCTGTTATTGTTTAACCAGCGCCTATTCAACGAGAGTTACCGTATACAGCCAGTATGTAACAGTGGTGCAACTTCTTTAAGTATTCACTAATAAAGGAGAGAATGCACCAGTAAGACTTTCCTTATTTTTTCACATTGCATCTTCCATTCCTCCCCCATCTTCTCTGCTCTTTGGTAACCCCCCACAGAGTGTCCTTCTAAATCACCATTAAAGCAGGGAAGCAGTTGGAGTCCTCTGTTCACAGTTGTTCAGCACACAGCACGACCTACTACCAATAGACATTCCTTCCATGTCCCTGGAGGGGCACGGCTACTATTCTCTCCGCTGGGCCACACATTGCAGTGGGGGAAGGTAAATAGTGAAGAATATTGTAACCTACTGACATCCCAACATACAGCTTTCCATATGTGTTCAAGAATATACTGGATCATACCTGCTAGCCTGTAAAGGTATCACACAGAAAGCAGTCTCCCATTCGGGGAGAGAGGGGATTTAGCAGATTGCAGAATAAGCAGGCTCTCATTATTATAGGAGACAGACGTTTCTGTGAGCCTAAGCACTTTCTAGTTAACTGCTGATTCTGTTTCTCATTGTGCTAACGAAACAAATCAACACACTAAAAGAAAACAGCACAGTCCTAAACATAGGATGTATATAATATAGTGAATAAAGTACCCCCTCTTGTAAATTATAAGGATATTAAAAGTTACTGAGGAGTTTCATGACCATATAAAAACATGAAGCCAAAGGCCGAGTGTTTTTATACAGGTCATGGAACTCTAATATCCTCCTATTTTGCAACTGGGGGTACTTTATTTATTATAATACACAAGTTTCAGTGAGTCATGTGACAGAAATGACAACAGAACTCACCGTTTATAACTGATGACATCAGAACTCACCGTTTATAAGGATATAATTTACAAGATATTCATGGCTTTTGTGTATTATATAGTGAATAAAGAATCCCCTATTGTAAAATATAAAGACATTATAAGTCATCGAGGAGTTCCATGACCATTTATACAGGTATATATGCTTTTATACTGGTCATGGAACTCCGAGGTTACTTCTAATATCCTTGTACATTCCAACAAGGGGTACTTTATTTATTATAATACACAAGTTTCAGTGAGACATGTGACAGAAATGACATCAGAACTCACCGTTTATAAGGATATAATTTACAAGATATTCATGGCTTTTGTGTATTATATATATATATATATATATATATATATATATATATATATATATATATATATATATATATATATATATTATTGAGAAGACCCACACTCCATTTTGTGAAAAATTCAAATGTGTGCTGCCTCAGGGATCACCTGACCAGAAATACTTCAACTCTAACTGTAACAGGAAGAAGTGTGGAAGCAAAAGACAAAACTTTGTCTGTTAATTGGCTCATGTGACCTAACATGTATGGTTTGTTTCTGTGCACATTGAATCCTACAATCCCAGGGGGCGGCCCTTATTTATTAAAATGGCAATTTTCTTTCTATGATTACCCGATGGCACATACTACTATAAAAGTATATTATTATGAAAATAGTTTATTTACATGAAGCAGCATTTACATATGAACTGTTTTATGCAATATCTCGTTATACAGACCTTCATTGTTTGGAGGTATAGTTTTCCTTTAAGACCATTATCCAACGTTCCGGTCCTCATTAGGACCTTTCTCTTTGAGAAAACTCCTAATGAGGACTGAAACTTTGGACTCTGGTTCAATGTATAAACAATAAAGAGTTAAAAAAAATTTAAAAGGGTGCGCCGGTCTTAAGACAATGTTTATGTATTTTTATGTATTTTATATGACTGTGCACCTCAACGTAGATATTTTGTCATTGGAGTGCGGATACTTCCAAGATCATTACATATATATTGACATACCAAAATAAGGCTACTTTTGGAACATCCCCAATTAATTGGGAACACGCCAGCGACAATATGTTGTGGGCCAATTAAAGAATGCTACACCAGGCACCTGCTTGGAACAGTGAACGCCTGCTAAGAGGCAGCAATTGTTGAATAATTAACAGCCGTCGCTGTCTATGGGCTACTTCCAACACAGTCATTTTGTGCCGCTACCCACCCTCTTCCACTGTTGAATCCAGCTGGGTGACTTTAACAGCGAGCCGATCAATTCGGTCTTGAAGAGAATCTGTTCTGATGTAGAAATTGTTCGCCTCATTAAACAACTCGCCAAATATGTCTTCTGCGTGCTTGCCTGTGAGCCAGAGGGGGAAAAAAATAAAACACATTGCGTTCTTATCTCAGCATCTCATTTCAGAAAAAGTTTGAATTTGCAAAAATAGATTCCCTTAGTTTTAGCTGGTTTTATAAAAATGTAACATATATCTGGGGTTATAGATATAAAGTATCAGTGATGAAGGAGACATACGCAAACTTGTTCCCAGTATGGACTCTTAGGGAGTTATTTATCAAAGTCCCAATTTATCTCAATATTTTCTGCTACAAACTCTGATCAAATCCGCTCGGGTTTTTTTTAAACTTATTTATTATTACATTTTCCCGAAAATTAGATCAGATTTTCACGATTTTTTTCTGATTTTTTCATCCGGTTTTCACGAATATCAAATTTTTCCAATTTTCACCCAAAAACTTCGGGGTATTGCACGAAACAAAAAATTATTGGGACTTCTCCCAATACAACCTTGACAGGTCTGAGATGCCAGATTTTCTGATCTGGACTTTTCCATCCTCAGGGGTTAAACAAAAAAGATAATAGTGGTATGTCTTTCATTTCCCAAGAACATCTGAGTACAAGGGTGTTTTCTGAACAAGTCCTTTTAGTGAAGTAGTATTCACTTCACTATGAAATTAAATCAAATGTGAAAAACTGGCTGTGCAAAAATTTGGGTACCCTTGTAATTTTGCTAATTTGAATGCATGTAACTGCTCAATACTGATTACTGGTAACACCAAATTGGTTGGATTAACTCGTTAAGACTTGAACTTCATAGGCAGATGTGTCCAATCATGAGATAAGGTACAGTATTTACAGTAAGGTGGCCAATTGCAAGTTGTGCTTCTGTTTGACTTTCCTCTGAAGAAGAAGCAACTTTCAAAAGGTCTGAATACCAAGATTGTTAAGTATTATGGTTTAGGGGAATGCTACACAAAGCTATCTCAGTGGTTTATACTGCCAGTTTCAACTGTAAGGAATGGAATGTATTGGCTATAAATCCTGTATTATGAGCATGCTGTAGTTCTAGAAGTACATGCATGGGATCCTTTATCCAGAAACTCCAAAAAATGGAAAGGATGTCTCCCATTGACTCCATTATATCCACATTTTTAAAAAAGGTTTTCCTTTTACTCAGTAGTAATAAAACAACTTCTTGTACATGATCCCAACTAAGACATTATTATTGCAGGTAAAACAATCCTACTGAGTTTATTTAATGTTTAAATTCTTTTTTTAATAGGCTTAAGGTATGAAGATCCAAATTATGGAAAGATCCCTTATCTGGAAAACCTCAAGTCTCATTCTGCATAACAGGTCCCATACCTGTACAGTGTTTCATGATAATGGGGTCCTAGGGATGGCAATTCTGTATTAAACATTTGATACTATGTTGGCAGCCTCACTTAAAGTAATCTGCTATATAATCTATATAAGGTAGGTCTCACAAACACAAGCCATGATTGGTTATACTCTCTCAATGAACATTAAAGTGGACCTGTCACCCAGACACAAAAAGCTGTATAATAAAAGTCCTTTTCAAATTGAACATAAAATCCAATTTCAATTTTTTATTAAAGAATTCATAACTGTTGTAAGCTCATTTAAAAATATCACCTGTCAATCAAATATTGTATGCCCCTCCTATTGTATGCCTTCTGCATAGAGGCGGGGCAGACAATTACTTTCACTTTCCATTCAGCGCTTTCTAGATGTCACTGCACTCACCACATTCCCCCAGTTCTCTTCACCATTTAATTGTGTAGCCAGGGCATGGGGATGGACATCAGGTCCCCCATTCTGGTGCACAAACAAGATTCTGAGATGACACAAGGCTTGTCTTAATAACAGTGTCCACAAAATGGCTTCTGCCTGCTTGCTGTAATTATTAATTCCCAGACTGAAGGAAAAAAGATTCAAATAATTTATATAGTGTAATTAAAGTTCATTTGCTTGACTAAAATTATGAAATAGGATTTTGAATGATTTTTTTTTGGGTGGCAGGTCCCCTTTAATCATGGTCTTAAAATAACATGAAAATTCATACTAACCTTTATATCACAGATAACCTCTAGTATCACAGATTATCATAACACATCAGAAATGGGGGGGGGTAAGTGAATGTTCTATCCTATCTATTGAAACAATAGTTTGAGTTTTTGCTGATATATTAATAAGGCTTTTCAGCGCAAAGCACAGCTGCACCAGTTACAATGGCTGGAAGATCTGAAGGCAAACGAGACAAGTGCTTAACTAAAGTACAAAATAAATAGACTCAGAAGTGTCTCTAAGACCTAAACACAAAAATGGGGAGGCCCATTTATCAGAGGTCGAATTTCGAATTCATGTGAATTTTTTTTAATTCCAATATACTCACAGTTCGATTGGGAGGTTATTTAACAAAAAATTCTAATGTCAAATATTAGATCGAATGTTTCTGACCCGAAAATTAGAATTGTATTCGGTTCGTATTTGAGCCGTACGAATCAAATTTTTTCCCCCGAAAAAAAACAAAGCAGGAAGGCTATTAACATCGCCAAATGGCTCAACGGACCTCTATCATTGACTTGTAAATGGCAGGTTTTAGGTGGCGAATTCTAATAGGGGGATTAAAATTAGAATTTTGAAACTCGAAAATTCGAATTTACTATTCAACCCTTGATAAATCTGCCCCTTAGAGTTTATGTATTATTCGAGTACTTTAGTAGGGGTGAAGATATGCTTTATGAAAGTGTACTCTGGGTATATTTACTTAGGCTACTCAGCTGTCGGATGATCGCAGCCAATGTACTGTTAGTTACACATTCCAGTTCACTAGTGATCCCATCAGGCAACGTTCCACGGCAAAGATGCCTGGGTTCTATATTCCTCTTGACCAACGGCATGACCTTGTAACTGCAATGAGATAACAAACAACATTAGTTTAACGAAGAAAGGACAATGTAACAGCTATAACATGCTGTATGTTATATACATGGCTCACTCAACATCTTATTTATTTAGTTCTATTCTCCTACGACAGCAAACAGTAGTTACAATAAAATATACCTGTCTACCATTTATGTGGTTGAAAAAAAAGGAGGTAGTTTTCCCAAGAAAGGGGCATTGGAAGGGAACATTAAAGGAAAAGGAAAGGTTAAAACTAAGTAAGCCTTATCAGAAAGGTCTATATAAATATACCAGTAAACCCTCAAAGTAATGCTGCTCTGAATCCTCTATCAAAAGAAACACTGTATTTCTTTCCTTCTATTGTGTACACATAGACTTCCTGTTTTCAGCATAAACCTCCAGGGCTAGGGCTTGAGCATGCTCAGTTTGCTCCTCTCTCCCTTTCCCTCCTCTCCTACTGCTGTAATCTGAGACCAGAGATATGAGTGAGCAGGGAGAGACTCAGGCAGGAAGTGATGTCACACAAAGCTAATATGGCAACTGCTATCCTTAACAAACAGAGAGAGCTTTTAGAGCTATTTACTCAGGTATGGTAAAGCATTCTACAGAATAAATATAATCTTTTAGTTTGCACTATTGTGTCTAATCTATTGGCAATAAACTGCTTCGGTAGCTTTCCTGTGTGGCCACACGAGCAGATTTGGGGAGATTAGTTGCCCCAGCGACAAATCTCCTCTTCTTCGGGACGACAATCTCCCTGAAGAACTTCCTTGTGAGGCAACTTCTGAAAACTAAGCACCGTGTGTGATTTCCCCCAGGCGATTTTCATTTTAGCCGGCGGAGGGCAGGCAGTTCGGGGAGATTGTCGACCTGTAGAAGAGATTTGTCGATGGGGCGACTAATCTCCTGGAATCTGCTCATGTTGCCTGACCCTAAGAGAGAGAATAATCCTAACCGAGGACTCTCGGTAGCTTACTGTCGGGTACATCGCTTCTACCAAATATTGATCAGTTATAACCATGACCAATATTAAGAAATATTTAATGTAAGGCTTCAGTGTCAGAAAATATTCTTGTGACAAATACAAATTATATCAATAAAGTACCCGCTACTGTAAAATATAGAGGTATTATACGTTAAGAATAAAAAAAAAAAACACAAAAAAAAAATGAAAATATCAGAATATCACTCTCTACATCATACAAAGTTAACTCAAAAGGGGAACAACCTTTAATAAATCTGCCCCATAATCTAAAGATGACCAACTCCTTTAATTTATATATGCAAAAGAGTTGCCATCGTATGTGGAGATCATCCCCATATCTGAAAGAACCAACCTCTACTTAGAATTGTAAATGCCAGGCATAATATATAAAACAAAACACACACCACAGAAGCATGTGTCAATAGTAGGGATGCACCGGATCCAGGATTCGGTTCGGGATTCGGCCAGGATTCGGCCTTTTTCAGCAGGATTCGGCCGAATCCTTCTGCCCAGCCGAATCCGAATCCTAATTTGCATATGCAAATTAGGGGCAGGGAGGGAAATTGCGTGACTTTTTGTCAGAAAACAAGGAAGTAAAAAATGTTTTCCCCTTCCCACCCCTAATTTGCATATGCAAATTAGGGTTCGAATTCGGTTCGGTATTCGGCCGAATCCTTTGTGACGGATTCGGGGGTTCGGCCGAATCCAAAAAAGTGGATTCGGTGCATCCCTAGTCAAGAGCGACTATTGCAGTGTGAGACCCCCAGGCTAATTTCCTAGCAGAAAGCTGTTCCACGAGCCATACAATACTCTTTCCCATCTTCTAGAGATCTCGCCCGGTGCCATCTGGAATGTACTCAATGTACTATGAGCATCATTCTCTCTAAGAAGAGGATTAGTGTGTCAGCATCTTCTTTTTGTAATAGTTTAATCTTGTTGCCGTCTGAAGGAGAACAAATCAATAGTCATTATGTGTGTTGAGACACAATTCAAATGGAAAGGTAGAAAAAAAAAAAAAAAAGATGACTTGAAAAGTGATACCGTTGGTATTTATCTTTACACTAAATGACAACATGTCTATGGCTATGAATAGACAGAGAGAATCAAGCAATATGGCAGAGTGGGCAGCTAACTAACCCAGAGTTAATGCTTACACCAAACAATGTTTCTTATTTAGTATGGATCAAGGAAAACCAAGAGCTTGATCATCAAGATTCAGGATTATGACCTCCAGCCTGCACAGCTCCACCTCTGATTATCTCTGGCCAGAGTGGGGGAACAAGGATCTGGGCATCTTCTGCCTATCCTAGTTCTAGTCCTGCCCAGAATAATTGCCCTATTATTATCAGTCATATAATAAAGGGTTTCCTTGTTTTTTTCCAATGGGCAGCAATCACAGCTACTTATGGTAGAGCCCCTGTGCCTCCCTAACATATAGCACAAATACAGGGAACTATTTTGGGGTGCACACCATGCATGCTCAGCCTGTTAGGTATGCTACAGTACTTCATAACTCCCAACATTTTGGAAATAAAAAGAGGGACAAAAAAAGTTGCTGCGCATAGCGCTGGGACATGTTTGACCATGCCCATTTTTATGGCCACACCCCCCTAATTACCATGTTCATTTAAAAAAAATTGACAGGTTATGAAAGTTTGACCATATTTCTGTTTTTTTTTCCAGTTATTACAGTTTTGTTAATGAAGGTGAACTGCCCTTTAAGCTGTGAGTCTAACTTTTCCTCCTTATCTAAATTGTTACAATTACTTATTTGCTTATCTCAAAATTGTTACATCTAGGAAAATTCTAAAAACATATATTTACAAAATAGAAATCGCCATGAACTGAGACTAATCATGATATAAAATAACAAGCCCTATTAGGAAAGGCTCCAAGACTTTATTAAAACAGAATAGAACACATTGGGGGATAAATAGGGAGTTTATGGGGAAAATCTGCTAGCGAAAAATTTCAATGTTGCTCAATTTTATTAAAGGACCAGTAACGTCAAAAAAAGATTTTTAGTAAAAATTTGTTAGTATACATTGAAAAAAAAAAACACCAAGACAAATTAAACTTTCAAATCGCAGTCTTTATTAATAAATAACTTACCGAAACTCTGCTTGTGCTCCTCTTCAAAAGCGGTCAGGCGATCCATCGTGCGACGCTCGATTTTTCCACCCTGCCTTCCTTATAGGAGATAGCCAGGGAGGAGAAATTGAGCGCCGCACTATGGATCGTCACCATGTAGCCTTTTCTAAAGAGGAGCTGAAGCAGAGTTTCAGTAAGTTATTTCTTAATAAAGGCTTTGCGATTATAAAGTTTAATTTGTCTTGGTGTTTTTTTTTCTAGGTATACTAATTTTTAAAAAAAATGTTTTGATGTTACTGCTCCTTTAATGAGCCGTTTTGTCTTGCAGACCTCAACTGTGTTGCTGTGCAATAGTACAGACATTAACAGGGTCACAATAACCAGCATGAATGGTCAAAAAGAAGGTTGCAGCAGGGTGTGACTCCAGTAGCGTTCCTAGAGGGGGGCAGGCCCTGGTGCGTGACGCGCAGCCGGGCCCTGCCCCCCTCCGTACTTGGGGTTTCAGTGGCTTGCGGCGCTGCCGGGGGGCCCTGAGGGGGTGCGGGTCCTTGCCCGCTCACAGCCCCTGCTCCCCCGGTAGTTCCGCCACTGTGTGACTCCCTATTACATAAAAAAGTGTCCATGGATCCATAAAGATCACAGATTCCTAGTAAGAATAATCAGACTGGCCTTAAAGGAAAACTATACCCCCCAAACAATGTAAGTCTCTATAAAAAGATATTGCATAAAACAGCTCATATGTAAAATCCTGCTTCATGTAAATAAACCATTTTCATAATAATATACTTTTCTAGTAGTATGTGTCATTGGGTAATCATAAATAGAAAATTGCCATTTTAAAAAATAAGGGCCGCCCCCTGGGATCGTAGGATTCACTGTGCTCACAAACATACCAACAAACCATACATGTTAGGTCACATGAGCCAATTAACAGACAGAGTTGTGTCTTTTGCTTCCACACTTCTTCCTGTTACAGTTAGAGCTGCAGTATTTCTGGTCAGGTGATCTCTGAGGCAGCACACAGACCATCACGAAATGGTGGCTCAAGGCAAGAGATGTAAAAGGGCAATATTTACTTAAATATATATTCCAGTTTGGTAAGATTCTTCAATATGCCACTTAATATGATATGAATTATCTGTTGCTTAAGTATTCATTTTGGGGGTATAGATTTCCTTTAATCTTACAATATTCCACCATCTGCATAATGCACTTCTGACATCACGCATATGCACATTATGAGCAAGTTGTGGCATTCGCTCAGTATGCAAGTGCCCCAACATGGCCACTCAAACCAGGAGCTCAACCAGCTCAGGGGGCAATAAAAAAAATACTGTTACCCGCAACAGGAGTGCAGGCTCTATTAGCCCACACCTTTGGCTGGGGATATTTCTGTTTCACAAGTGCCCTTTAGCTCATGCTTTCTTGCATAGAAGCCACCTACACAGAGCTTCCAAACCTAAGTTAGCATAGCAAAGTAAGAGGGGAGTATGTTGTCAGGGCTACCCCGGATCCCTCCTGAAACATGAACACATAATGTGTGTTGTGTTATGGGTCACTGTCAGCACAAACTGCAGGGTGCACTAAGGTGATTGGCTGATCACCATGTCAATCAGGGGAGATCCTGTCTGGTTTTACTTTTTTGGAAAATCGTGCACACTGTCTTGACCTGGGCAGCCTTTCTGAAACCCCGGCTGTCCGGGTCAGATCCGAGGTGGCAACCCTAGGTTGGGAGACTATTAGGGCCTCTGCGTACTTGAAATATTAGGGCCTATTTTGAATCCCAGTCCAGACCTTGTCACTTCTTAGACTTCTCTTCTGACTCAGACTCAGGGCAATGGCAAACTGCCATGTTTCCAGCCTGAAAAGTGTATGCACCAACACCTGCACGCAAGGGGAAAGGGTTATGTAAAGGGTAATATCCCTACCTCCCAAGCTGCTAATCACCATGGCCAACAAAGCACTTGAAATCAAACCATGCAGGGTTGGACTGGACTGACAGGGTACCAGAGACTCTCTCGATGGACCCTAGACCAAGCAGACCCCAACAATAATTCCCTTGCCCTTTTTTATTTCCACATACCGTATATACTCGAGTATAAGCCGAGTTTTTCAGCATCCAAAATGTGCTGAAAAAGTCTACCTCGGCTTATACTCGAGTCAGTGGGCAGTAGCTGAGAATGCAGTCACTTTTAATCATTCCTATACCAACAGTTTGCTTGGGGAGAGACTGCAATTTCACACAGCACCCTCTGTTGGTTATATGAAAGAATAACATTGCACCCTTTGTTGGTTATATGAAAGATTAACAGTGACTGCAATATCACACAGCGCCCTTTGTTGGTTATATTAAAGATTAACAGTGACTGCAATATCACACAGCACCCTCTGTTGGTTATATGAAAGAATAACAGTGACTGCAATATCAGACAGCGCCATCTGTTGGTTATATGAAAGATTAACAGTGACTGCAATATCACACAGCACCCTCTGTTGGTTATATGAAAGAATAACAGTGACTGCAATATCACACAGCGCCCTCTGTTGGTTAAATGAAGGATTAACAGTGATGGCAATATCACACAGCACCCTCTGCACATGGTAGTGGGACAATGCACACAGTAATCCGTTTGGCAATTCTCTGTCACCATCAACAAAGAAGTCCGGTTGATCGCTGGGGAGTTTGCTTTGGCGGAATGTGCGCTGCTGGGAGACAGGGTTGTAGTTGTGTCTAGGCTTATACTCGAGTCAATACATTTTCCCAGTTTTCCTAGGTAAAATTAGGTACCTCGGCTTATACTCGGGTCGGCTTATACTCGAGTATATACGGTAAGTTCATATGACACCTATTACATTAAAGGGATACAGTCATCGGAATACAAAATGCATCATTAATAGTGCTGCTCCAGCAGACATCTGCACTGAAATCCGTTTTTAAAAACAATCTTAAACAGATTTAAAACCGGACACAGGGCAAGACATAGTGTCAGTTTCCCAGGTGCCCCCAGTCATGTGACTTGTGCTCTGATAAACTTCAGTCACTCCTTACTGCTGCACTCCAAGTTGAAGTGATATCACTGCAGCCCATCAGCAGAACAATGGGAAGGCTCCCTGGTAGATATAAGAACAGCACTCAATAGTAAAAATCCATGTCCCACTGAGACTTCTTCAGTTAAATTGAGTAGGAGAAACAATAACCTGTCTCAGAGTAGTTCCATAGTGCAGCACTGGCTCTTTCTAAAAGCACATGACCAGGCAAAATTACCTGATATTGCTGCCTCCAAACCAAATATTACAACTAAAAAAATACACTTGTGGAGTTAGAAATTAAATTTTACACGGTAGAGTGAATTATTTGCAGTTCAAGCAGTGTAATTTAGAAATAAAAATTACATCGTAAAAATCATGACAGAATCCCTTTAAGCATTGTCAACATGTAATTGTGAGACTGGGCCCTCAAAGTTAGGCTCGCTAGGAGGCTCAGACTAAAAATGTCACCATGTTCCATGGCCCTTAAAAGTCTAAAGGTCCTCTAATATCCCACAGGATTAATGAGGACTATAAAAACAGCTAACATAGCTTTTGATCAAATGGATGACAGACTTATTAAGAATAACTAATAAGGGTTTTGGTTTCCCAGGTTCACAAGTTTTCTGTAGATCTAGTGGAAATTTTAGTTAGGGATGTATGCAAACAATCTCTAAAATATTCTAAATCAGAGTGTAAATACAAAACAGATTTATTATTTCCAATATGCCTTTATGTCCTAAAGGATGATATATAGAAAGAACACATTTCTATGCTTAATCCTATGGAGCGCCGTATCTAGTGATGCTATTGTTTACCCAGCTGTAAAACTCTCAGCTAATTTTAGAAAGAAATCTAGTGACACGGACAGAAACATATGGTACGTGCAAAAAGATGCCAGAGCCAACTGCTGCCGTTTTAACGTAATTGCTGTCTAAATCCTGGAATCCAAGGAAACGGTTCGAATCTCTTTCCAGCAGGTGATAAATCAAAGAAATAGGCCTTAGATTCACTGCTCTCTGCTCTGTGTTCACAGGCACATACATTTTTTTTTTTTTTAAATTCTTTATTTTAATTTGTGCAAAATACAGGAGACCCGAAATCAAATCACTCCTGAAACATGAGGTGTTAACAAGTTATGCATAGCTTATTACAAACACATTATTGTTAGATCATAACATTTGCATTCTGAAGTGTACATATCTTGTATCAAGTGTTGGACAATAAAATGATATACAAAACTTTTGGGCAAGTAGCCTCTATAACATCTATGTTCTAGTATTCCTGAATTCTGATAGTCTGGTAGTGGACAGAGGGGAGGTTGATTCAATTTTAAATATGGCACATACAATTTAGTGCAAGTGGCAAGGTAATAAATCATACATAAATCTGAATGATACCTGGCATTTAGAGAATATAATCAAGCCTACAAAAAAGACTGCACATCAAATGCAGTATGGGGAAGGAGGACAGAAACATAAAAATGTAGATGCACTTCTTACACAAAGAATACTGTATGTCCAGTAAACTCTGCAATTTAACAATATGATCTATAGTACTGGCTTTATCTTGCTGTATACATAGTTTGTATTTATTGCATTTTGTCCCTGTACTATTTTCTATATTGTAAAAAATGTCTGGTCCTGTTAATACTGTAGTGCTATGTAAAGATTGTACAGGTATGGGATCTGTTATCCAGAAAACTCTGAATTATGGAAAGGCCATCCATTTGAATCAAATAATTAATGATTTTTAGCAGACATGGGAAATCAAATTATGGGAAAACCCGTTATCCAGAATAAAACAGGTCCAAAGCATTTTGGATAACAGGTCCTATACCTGTGTGACATCAGGTATAGATGGTGTTGTTAGTAACAAAGGAGATAATAGCCCCTGGGAAGGGACTGTGGCTGTGGAATAGCAGGTATAGTAGAGAGAGATGGTGCCTATAGTAACAGTGGGATAATAGTCTCTGGGAAGGGAGTGTGACTGTGGAATAGCAGGTATAGAAGGGAGAGATGGTGCCTATAGTAACAGTGGGATAATAGTCTCTGGGAAGGGAGTGTGACTGTGGGATAGCAGGTATAGTAGGGAGAGATGGTGTCTACAGTAACAGTGGGATAATAGTCTCTGGGAAGGGAGTGTGACTGTGGGATAGCAGGTATAGTAGGGAGAGATGGTGCCTATAGTAACAGTGGAGAATAGTCTCTGGGAAGGGAGTGTGACTGGGGGATATCAGGTATAGTAGGGAAAAATGGTGTCTATAGTAACAGTGGATAATAGTCTCTGGGAAGGGAGTGTGACTGTGGGATAGCAGGTATAGTAGGGAGAGATGGTGCCTATAGTAACAGTGGATAATAGTCTCTGGGAAGGGAGTGTGACTGTGGGATAGCAGGTATAGTAGGGAAAGATGGTGCCTATAGTAACAGTGGATAATAGTCTCTGGGAAGGGAGTGTGACTGTGGGATAGTAGGGAGAGATGGTGCCTATAGTAACAGTGGGATAATAGTCTCTGGGAAGGGAGTGTGATTGTGGGATAGCAGGTATAGTAGGGAGAGATGGTGCCTATAGTAACAGTGGGATAATAGTCTCTGGGAAGGGAGTGTGACTGTGGGATAGCAGGTATAGTAGGGAGAGATGGTGCCTATAGTAACAGTGGGATAATAGTCACTGGGAAGGGACTGTGGCGGTGGGATAGCAGGTATAGTAGGGAGAGATGGTGCCTATAGTAACAGTGGGATAATAATCTCTGGGAAGGGAGTGTGCCTGTGGGATAGCAGGTATAGTAGGGACAGATGGTGCCTATAGTAACAGTGGATAATAGTCTCTGGGAAGGGAGTGTGACTGTGGGATAGCAGGTATAGTAAGGAGAGATGGTGCCTATAGTAACAGTGGGATAATAATCTCTGGGTAGGGAGTGTGACTGTGGGATAGCAGGTATAGTAGGGAGAGATGGTGCCTATAGTAACAGTGGATAATAGTTTCTGGGAAGGGAGTGTGACTGTGGGATAGCAGGTATAGTAAGGAGAGATGGTGCCTATAGTAACAGTGGGATAATAATCTCTGGGAAGGGAGTGTGACTGTGGGATAGCAGGTATAGTAGGGAGAAATGGTGCCTATAGTAACAGTGGGATAATAGTCTCTGGGAAGGGAGTGTGACTGTGGGATAGCATGTATAGTAGGGAGAGGTGGTGCCTATAGTAACAGTGGATAATAGTCTCTGGGAAGGGAGTGTGACTGTGGGATAGCAGGTATAGTAAGGAGAGATGGTGCCTATAGTAACAGTGGGATAATAATCTCTGGGAAGGGAGTGTGACTGTGGGATAGCAGGTATAGTAGGGAGAAATGGTGCCTATAGTAACAGTGGGATAATAGTCTCTGGGAAGGGAGTGTGACTGTGGGATAGCAGGTATAGTAGGGAGAGGTGGTGCCTATAGTAACAGTGGATAATAGTCTCTGGGAAGGGAGTGTGACTGTGGGATAGCAGGTATAGTAAGGAGAGATGGTGCCTATAGTAACAGTGGGATAATAATCTCTGGGAAGGGAGTGTGACTGTGGGATAGCAGGTATAGTAGGGAGAGATGGTGCCTATAGTAACAGTGGATAATAGTCTCTGGGAAGGGAGTGTGGCTGTGGGGTAGCAGGTATAGTAGGGAGAGATGGTGCCTATAGTAACAGTGGGATAATAATCTCTGGGAAGTTCGGGCTCAAAACTTTTGGTTGGGGATAAGATTTTTGGCCAACAGGTGAAAAAATCTTATCCCTGCATGGATAGCTACAATAATAGCCTGCAGTTATTTCATTTGCATTAAAGGGGTTGTTCTTCTGTCCCTTCAAACACTTTTTCAGTGTAGTTGGTTTCATATTATTCACTAGAAATAAAGACTTTTTGAAATTACTTTCTATTTGTCACATTATTTCATTTACATGTTATTTTTCTAATATTGAAGTGTAAAGTTTCATTTTTCAACAACTGAACAGTTCTAAATTGATACATGTAGTTGATACGTTGCTTATCTTTGTCCCTGCTGAGCAAAATCTCTGAGTTTCATTACAGGCAGCTGTTAGAATTGATACAATAGTTGCTGATATTCCAAATGTACTGCTGAGAAATGTATCAACTAATGTAGCCACTTAATGCATCACATTGTAACTCCTTTAAAACAAAACCTCCAACAGCCAAAAGGAGTTGTAGCACAACTGAATGGATATTTTGTAGACAGCTCTACTGTATAGAAATTACTGGAGTGAAATCCTCATTTGCTTTGGGCCCCTTTGAAGGCAGCCCTATTTCCTAAAATGAATGCAACGCTTCATATCAGACTGTTTGATGTTTCAGTTAAAACACCAATTAGCATAACTATCCTCACATAACCTGGTGCCCTATTTTAAATGCATAAATATTATTACACTGCAGAGACATTTTATGCATAGAGTGTTTGTGTAACAAAGCATTCATGGAAAGATTCTAGCAGTAAGCTAGGTTTTCGTGTTTCCTCGAGTTCTTTTGACTAGTTTTTAAAATGAACTTATTCACCCCATGGGTATATTCAATCACACAGTTAGCAGGGCCAGTTTTGTATGGAGTATGGATTCCCTTTGCCTAAACCCCTCAAATGTGTTCCGGAACCTTGTGCCATTGCAATGTCTATGTCTGACCCACTTTAAAGGGGTAGCTCCCAGACCTGGATTCGTATGTGGGCCGTCCCTAGGCCAGAGGGTCCATCGAACAACCACCCTAGTGAGCGTGCATGTGCAGGCTACCTCCGTAGCACTGGAGATTTAGGGACAGAAAATTGAATTGAAAATTTTTTTTATGGTCAAAACTCAAATTCAACTAGGGAGTTATCGAAATTCGATGCTTTAAGAATTCGAATACGACTATTCGCCACCTAAAACCTGCCAAATCTCTGTTTAAGTCAACGGGAGAGGTCCAGGGATCAATGTGGAGATGTTTTAGCATCCCTGACAAACAAGTTTTTGGTTTTTTTTCCGAGAAAAAAAAACTCAAATCGAATTTGATCAAATTTTTCCGGTCGTTTCAATTCATCCGTCTTTAATAAATTTTAATTGGTCGAATTTATGGGAGTTTAAGGGAGTAAAAAAAAAAAACTCACATGATTCAGAATTCGACCCTTGATAAATGTGCCTCTAAGTGTGCAGCAGCAAATGCAGCATGCCACCCCTAAAATCTCGCCACCCTAGGCCCAGGCCTTGCCACAATCCGGCCTGATTTTCACATTCCAAACACTTTTTTCAGTTGATTTGTTTTATGGAGGTGTTCATGAAGCAGAGAGATCCAAAAGGGGCATGACATACATGGTCTTCATGTTTTCTTTTTTTACAGTAACTTATAGATTTAACTAATTATTTTTCTTCATCCTAACTAAAGGTGGGCATACATGGGCAGATTTAAGCTGCTGATTCGAGCCCCTTCAGACCAAGCTGGCATCTTATCTGCCCATGTACGGGGCCCCCCAATGGGCCTCCACAGCCAATATCTGGCTTGGCAGGTTCGAATAAATTGGAGTGACAGGTTTCCAGGAATCCTATTTGAATGAAGAGTGCATCAGCCCGTTGGTGTGGCCCTTACCCTAATGGCCTGCATTGCTATAGTTGTTATTGGAGTGTTTGGCCCTGATTAGCCGAATCTCCCATTTTAAGGTAGGCATATTGGGAAAGATCCACTCATTTGACAAATATGCCAAACAAGCAGATCTTTCAATGTATGACCAGTTTGACATTTTCTTCTGGCTGCCACTGGCAAGGGTAAGGTTAGGGGGCGCTGTGGAGGTAGATGAGGAAAGGATGAGTCCTTGAGGCAGGAGCTGTATGTGCCTACGGGACATGGATAGGGAAGGGCAGGAAGAGGGTGATAAGTCAGGACAGGACAAAGAGGGCGTTGCAGGAACAGGAGCAGACTGGGTAGGACAGGACGGAGCAGGCGTAGAACATGAACAGGAGCAGACTGGGTAGGACAGGACGGAGCAGGCGTAGAACATGAACAGGAGCAGACTGGGTAGGAGTAGGTTGGAGCAGGCTTAGAACAGGAACAAGGACTGGAGCAGGAACAAGGTCAGGCAAGGCAAACAAGGCAAGAATCGGAGTGAGGTACAAAGCAAGGTTCAGACTAGCAAGGAAAGGTGCAAGGAAGACAAGGCAAGGAATACAAGGCAAGTAGAAGGCTAGAGCCAGTACCCAGGTAGGGGCGATGCCATAGTGCTTAGAGGAGGGCTGGCCAGTCATGTGATCAGGACCGGAACTATGGGTAGGCAGAGTAGGCACACACCTAGGGCGCAAAAGCTGGGGGGGTGCCAGGCACGAAGCTCCTCTGTCGCCTACCCCATTTTCGATCCCCTCTCTCTGACTATTGGTTCTAGTTGGCCGTGTATTTGTGCTACCACGCGTGACCAGCCGGCGCCACGACCGGCCAGGTTGCCTAGGGCGCCTGGCCTGGCTCTGCATGTGATTGACCAAATTGGGTAATGAACTGCTCATCTGGCAACAAGCAGATCTGTATGTCTCTGCCCAACTTAACAGGTTGATTGTAGCACGAGTCAGTAAATTACAATGGACGGCTGGGCTACAGACACACAGCAATATTGGTTGGCTTGCAGTAAAAAAAAATATTAGGTTGAGGAAGCACACCATTTATATTTCAAAATGTAAAAAATAAAATACAAAACCTATTTGTAAAAAAAAAAATAAAATAGGCATCAACTGCAGTTCAGTGAATTTGGTAAGAAAGCCATACACTTTGATCCTACAGTTTCTATCTTGGGGGGGCGACAGATATAGTGGCAAGAAGTAAAAAAGTGTGTAAAAAAAAATCTTAGTATACTTGCACCCTAAAATGTTTTATTTTATAAACAAGACATGATATAGGCATCTAATAGGTTTGACTAAACTTAGCCCTGATCAAAGCTTTAAAAGTACAGGTATGGAATCCGTTATCCGGAAACCCATTAACAGAAAGCTCTGAATTACGGAAAGGCCTTCTACCATAGACTCCAGTTTATCCAAATTTTTAAAGGTTCTCTGTAATAATAACACACTACCTTGTACTTGATCTAAACTAAAATATAGTTAATCCTTATTGGAAGCAGACTCAAACTATCGTTTTTTTTTAATGTTTACATGTTTCTAGTAGACTTTAGGTATGAAGATCCAAATTGTGAAAAGATCAGTTATCTGGAAAACCCCAGGTCTCGAGAATGCTGGATAACTGTTCTCATAGCTGTATATTGATTACAAAGTTGATAATAACAGAACCCAAAACATGAATTTAATGCAACTGTTCCCAGCCCAAACACACAGACTAGCCAAAGCTGTTTTCCCTGCAGGTTTAATATTGACTCATCACAATAATGCTGCAATGCAATAGCCCACAACTGCCCAGTCAATACAAACACCTATTGATGCAGGGCTGTCAGTAGAATGCAACTAATGGCTCTTTGTTACTCAATATTTTGTAGGTTTACAGCAACAAGCAGGTAATTAAAAAATAATCTAATTAAAAAACAGCCTATTCTCGCAGTTTGTGTAAGAAATACATTTTTGTTTTCAGTTTTGCTCCAAAGAAAATATCAAGCAAATGTAATGCTTTTCGCCTAGGTTGTAAGCAGCTGCTTTGATTCATTATTCAGCATGTCTGTCCGTTTGTACCAAGGAAAACAGTCAAATCCAACCATAGTATCGCACAGCAAATGGCCAATGACGTCATGATGTCACTAATTTAACAAAGTTCTTCAGGAGATGTACATATTTAAGAGAGGAGTTTGTACATCTTTTACTCCCTATTTTGTTGCTTTGTGGCTATGGTTAGTGCTTCTCCATTGTAGCACTGGGTCACAGGTAGGGTTGACACCTGGACGGTATTTTACTGGCCTGGCCAGTAAAAATGATGGTTGATCCCAATGCTATTAATAGGGAAATAAGATAAATATATAAGGCTAGTATTTTTTTCCAGAAAAGGTGGCAACCCTAGTCACAGGATCAATTCCAGCCAAGGCATTATCTGCAAGGATTTTCTATGTTCTCCTAGTGTCTACATGGGTTCCCTCCAGATACTCTCTGGTTCCCTCCAGGTACACGTTGCCACCTTTTCTGCCGGTGGAGACCGGGCGACAACCAGGAATTGGCCAATCGCTGCATCAATCATGGGGAATCCTGCCCAGTTTTGGAAAACCGGGCAGGAAGTTTTGACCCGGGCAGCCCTTCAAATTACTGGGCTGTCCGGACCAAACCAGACAAGTGGCATCCCTACTCCAGGTACTCTCTCGAGGTTAACTGGCTTCTGATAAAATTAGATATAATATGGGTGTGTGAATGTGACAACGCCCTTAGATTGTAAACTCCGCTGGGGCATGGACTGGAGTGAATTGTGTATAATCTCTGAAAAGCACTGTGGAATATGTTATGAACAACGTATAAAAGGCAGGCACCTCCATGTTAGGTTGCATTCTTTGGAAAATTGTTTCCTTCCCAAAGCATTGGTCTTCCTCCTAGTTGTAGCAACCTTACACCAGTCTCTTTAATGTTGGTCTTATGCCTTTAAAAATGGGTTTGGCGTTTGGAGATCTGTCCCGTACAAAAGTGGAAAATGAGCCTCTGAGAAGAATGCATTGGAGAATACACTTCCCAATATATAGAATGTAATTAAGCAGGGAGGTTTCTGTTGGCCTACAATAGGATCAGAACACTGGCCAAGTGGCAAAATAAATGGATCACCCTGATCTGGGCCAGCATGTGGGTGGCCAAATAGGACAAAATTCAGCTTGAATGGTGTATAGCCAGGTTTAGAGCCAAGAGGTTTCTTATAAGACCTGCAAACCACAATTCCTCTAAGTTATGAACCTTTAGTAGAACCCATAGCGTGGGAAAGGGCTCCAGGCTTATCCATTCGGAACATCCATCAGCCCACAAGCATTGAGCAATATGCATTCGATCTGCATTCAGGATACGGTTCTGAAACTCTCACAGAACTGAAAGAAGGCTTGCTGGTTTTCATGGATATCACATAGAAGCTGCCGTGTGATTGCCATGTGCTTGGGAAGACTGAGGCTAGAAAGAAAGAAAGATACCAACTCCGACATTAAAGGGGCAGATTTATTAAGGGTCGAACTGAAAATTCGAATTTGACTTTATACATTTTTTTTTATGGTCAAAACTCAAATTCGACTAGGGAATTATCCGAACTAGATTAGAGTTATTTGATTTCCGTTTTCTGGTCGTTTAAATTTGTCTGAGTTATAATAATAATTATAATAATATAATAATTTGATTTTATTAATACATTTTGGCAGGTCGAATTTCAAATTTATTCAAACCGAAGGGAATTAAAAAAAAAAAATGAATTTGAAATTGGACCCTTGATAAATGTGCCTCTAAAGGTGGCCATAGACGCAAAGATCCGCTCATTTGGCGACATCGCCAAACGAGCAGATCTTTCCCTGATTAATGAGCATGGCTATATCGGCGGTAATCTTAACGTTCCGCCGTATGGCTGAACGATCCGATTACGATGCGCAATGGGCTCCTGCGGGATTGGTCGGGTCAAAATCAAATCTGTCTGATCGACCAATGACCGAACTCCGCCGGACGAAAGATGTATGCTTCGTACGATAGGATCTGTGCGTCTATGGCCAGCATTACACTTGGAAATCAGTCACATGATGCCTGCATCTCACCCATCAAAACCTCAGAATGTGCAGCCCATCCGACACATCACGGACAACTGGTCCCCCGGCAACTGGCCAGAATTCAGAAGCAGTCAGCCAATAACAGCATGGCCACTGCTTACTTACAGTCAATGATGTGCCAGTTCCCAGTGAGCGCAAAGAAAAGCCATAACGAAATTCCAAAAGACACACAGAAATGTGATCATGGACGCTCAGCACCTGGCATGATCCAACACCAACAAATTAACCAGACTGTTGAAGAACAAACCCAACATTATTAAAGGAAAAAGAATTAGTGAAGCAAAAGGAGAGCTTTATGTATTGTAACATTTTCCTTCCATTTATTCCACTTAACACACAGATTAATATAGGTGGCAATACTCTTTCAAGCAGAATGGTGAAATTCGATTGGGGGGTTATTTAATAAAAAAAAATTGAATATCCAAAACGCGAACGAATATTACCAAGCCAAAAAATCTAATTCGAATCGAATTCAACTAAAAAAAAAAAAAAAACTCGAATGTCAGGAAGGCTAGTATCTTCAAATTGGTGACTGGACCTGTCCCATTGACTTATACATGAACTCTCCAGGTTTTAGGTGGCGAATAGTTCGAATTCTAATTTTTAAAGGGGCACGGTTTGATACATTTCGAATTGAATTAAAATTCGAATGGAGTTTGGATTATTTTGGAGTTTTGACCATAAAAAAAAAATAAATCGAAAATTCAATTTTGAAATTTCCAATTCGACCCTTGATAAATCTGGCCCTCAGAGTCTTAAGTGCCTTGATAGAAAGTTAGGCAAAATACTAACTGAGCCTCACAGTTCATCTGCTTGCTAACCTATCAGATTGCAGTTACAATTGTGCAATGGTTAGATGAGAATCTAAATTACAAAGCACAAAAAAATATAAAACAGTGACCAATTGCAAAGCAACGCAGACTCCTACACATACAAATAATGAAGTTAAAGGTGCACCCATTAAGAGCTGGGGTTCTTGTCATCCAATCAGCTAGAAAATACTGCACAAGAGAAGCAGAGCTTCTAACCAGTCATTAATCAGAAGAATATTAATCTCACAAATACTGCAGATGTAATGACCCTGACTGCAGCAAAGTTTAATAGCTTAATAACTGATTTGCATGGGCATGCCTCAGAAAGATAGGAATCCTAATGGATACTGATCCTAGGGGCAAAGCGAAACTAAATGAGCAGCAAGAACCCCTGACAACAAATACAGTGAAGTTATTCCTGTGATGAAATATTAATGAAAGCACAAAGGCAGGGATCACATTAATGCATATTAAAACTGTATAAAAAGGCACAATAAATAAAAAAAAAAGTTGCATAGCAGCAGTATCTATATCTTCAGTTAAAGGGCATGTAAAGTCTAAAATAGAATAAGGGTAGAAATGCTGTATTTTGTATACTAAATATAAACATGAACTTACTGCACCACAAGCCTAATCAAACAAATAATTTATGCTTTCAAAGTTGGCTACAGGGGGTCACCATCTTGTAACTTTGTTAAACATCTTTGCAAGACTAAGACTGTGCACATGCTCAGTGTGGTCTGGGCTGCTTAGGGATTGACATAAACAAAGCTGCTTGAGTTCTGCATGGCTGGGAAGTAAGGCGGGGGCTCCCCCTGCTGTTCATAAGTATGATTGTTTCCTTGCTCAGCAGTTAGGGGAGTAAATGAAGGGAGAATTTCACTGCATACAGTCAGGTTTCTTATAAAAACGGTACACATTTTTTAATTAAAGTATATTAGAGAAGAAATGGGATTTTTTTTGTTGCCTTTACATGCCCTTTAAACTGCACCGCATTAAAACATTTACATATAAATGCATATTTTTTTCTATTAAGGGAGCTCTCTGCATATGATAAACCAGACACATCAGTCTGTGGCCCTCCACATGTTGTTAAACTACAACTCACTGCATGCCACTGACAGCTGTGTTTGAACCTGTTGATCAACAACGAAAGGACTGCCGGCTGAATAGCCACCCCCAAAATATTCTGTACAGGCATATCCAAAATCTGAGCTGTTATGATCAACACCATCCAGCAACCACTAACAGACACGGAGTGTTGTATTCCAACTTTTAAAGAGGTTGTACAACATTCAATTACCTTTTTATACAATGTAGTAGAGAGTTATATTCTGAGACAATTTGCAGTTGGTTTTCATTTTTTATTAATCATGATTTTTTTTAGTTATTTAGCTTTTTATTCAGCAGCTCTCCAGTTTGCAATTTCAGCAATTTGGTTGCTAGGGTCCAAACTACCTTAGCAACCATGCCCTGATGTGAATAAGAGTCTGGACTAGGAATAGGAGAGGCCTAAATAGAAAGACGAGTAACAAAAGTAAGCGATAAAATTATTATTATTTTGTAGCCTTACAGAGCATTTGCTTTTTTAAGAAAGTCAGTAAATGTATCAACTAAATGTAACAACAGTTCAGAATCTGCACCTGGATCACTGAGCTGCCAGACAAACTTCAGAGACAGGAACATTAAACGTTAAGGTTCAATTTTGGAAAAATTATTTTAAAAAAATAAAACATTGGAAGCAATTGAAAAAAAAGTCTTTATTTCGGGTGAATAGCGATGGGCAAATTTGTCCCGTTTCACTCCGCCACGTCAGCGAAACGGCGATTGTGACACCTGCAACAATTCGTCTGTGTCAAAATGGGCGCTGGCATCAAAACCAAAGCCGCTGCCCATTAAAGTCAATGATTATTGTCTAAATGGGCGCTGGCGTCGAAACCGTCACCGGTGTCAAAATTTTTTCAACGCCGTCGAATTTTTGCGGCAAATTTGCGCCTGCCAAATAAATTTGCCAATCACTACTGGTTAACAATCTGAAAAAAGCGTTTAGAAGGTGAACACCACCTTTAAGAAAGGGTCACTGACCCCATCTAAAAATAAATTCTCTGTAAAAGTGGTCATACACAGGCAGATTTTGCTTGCTGCGATGTAAACGATCATATCATACACGAACATCTCACGATCACGATATAACATCCATGATCAACAACTTCATGAAAAGATGTCATCGTATCGATGTCGACTGGTACGAACGATTATACATCTACCATGCAATATCTACTCGGGGAGCAAGAAGCGATGAAGTTACCACAAAAAGGAAGTGGTGTATATTTTCGGTATAATACACAAAAGCTATAAATATTTTGCAAATTATATTCTTATAAACGGTGAGTTCTGATGTCATCAGTTATAAATGTTGAATTCTTATGTCATTTCTGTCACATGACTCACTGAAATGTGTGTATTATAATAAATAAAGTACCCCCAGTTGCAAAATATGAGGAGATTATAAGTTACCTCGGAGTTCCATGACCTGTATAAAAACACTCAGCCTTTGGCCTCGTGTTTTTATATGATCATGAAACTCCTCGGTAACTTATAATATCCTTATATTTTACAAGAGGGGGTACTTTATTCACTATATACAGTCGCCATCGTTGTGGCGTACGGCTGAAAGTTTTCGTATCCCGCTGAAACAAACGGTTTGCGTAACGTCTTTACGTTTACCGACGAACTATTGACTGCTATAGTTTCTTGACAAACATGGTTACGACCGTTCGTTCATTCGTTTACTTCCTCATTTGGCCCTGCCCCTCCAAATACAGGCAACGTTTAACGATCATGATCTGTTCGCTCCATACAATGACGGTTTTCATCGGTTCACAATTAAAATGTTTAAACCTGTCCGATCGACAATTGGGACGATTTTATCGCAAAGGTACGATCGTTCGGTCCACATTCATGTAACGACGGGCAGACGATTTTATCGGATCGTCCCAAAAATCGATCGTTTCACGCAACAAAATCTGCCTGTGTATGGCCAGCTTAAAGCTACAGATTTATTGTCATTGTTACTATTTATTACTCCTCTTTCTATTCTGGCCTCTCCTATTCATATTCCAGTCTCTTATTCATATCAGTGCATGGTTGCTAGGGGAATTTGGACCCTAGCAACCAGATTGTTGAAATTGCAAACTAGAGAGCTGCTGAATAAAAAGCTAATTAACTCAAAACCCACAAATAATTTAAATGGATACTGTCATGGGAAAAAAATTTTTTTTCAAAATGAATCAGTTAATAGTGCTGCTCCAGCAGAATTCTGCCCTGAAATCCCATTTCTCAAAAGAGCAAACAGATTTATATATTCAATTTTGAAATCTGACATGGGGCTAGACATTTTGTCAATTTCCCAGCTGCCCCTGGTCATGTGACTTGTGCCTGCACTTCAGGAGAGAAATGCTTTCTGGCAGGCTGCTGTTTCTCCTTCTCAATGTAACTGAATGTGTCTCAGTGGGACATGGGATTTTACTATTGAGTGTTGTTCTTACATCTACCAGGCAGCTGTTATCGTGTGTTAAGCTGGCCATAGATGCTGAGATTTTTAAAGATCAGATCCTGATCGTGAGACCACGATCTTCTCAGAACGATCGTACGAATTTACCATCAACTAAAAAGACCAATTTGCCCTGTAAACATAGATAGATTGCACTGGGACCGACAAAGATTTTTTGACCTGGCCGATCAATTTCCTGACAGATGTCAGCCGAAAAATCGTAAGATGTACGATCGTTCGAATACCACTAACCGCACCATAATTTCGAAGGATTGGTCGGGCTTCCCTAAAATCGGTCGTTCAGCAAGAAGAATCGTCGCGTCTATGGGGAGCTTTAGGGAGCTGTTATCTGGTTACCTTCCCATTGTTCTTTTGTTTGGCTGCTGGGGGGAAAAAGGGAGGGGGTGATATCACTCCAACTTGCAGTACAGCAGTAAAGAGTGACTGGAGTTTATCAGAGCACAAGTCACAGGACTTGGGGCAGCTGGGAAATTGACAATATGTCTAGCCCCATGTCAGATTTCAAAATTTAATATAAAAAAAATCTTTGCTCTTTTGAGAAATGGATTTCAGTGCAGAATTGTGCTGGAGCAGCACTATTAACTGATTCATTTTGGAAAAAATGTTTTTTTCCCATGACAGTATCCCTTTAAAAAATAAAAATGAAATCCAACTGCAACTTGTGTCAGAATATCCGTCTCTATATCATAATAAAAGTTAATATAATGGTGAACAAACCCTTTAGTGAACGAATACAGCAAAGTTTCTTAGAATTGTACTTTCTCTCTTAATACCAAAAAGAAAGAAAAACAGCTGTTGGACAGAGGACCCCATTAATAGAAATAAATCCCTTAAAAGACTTTGCTGTTTAAGGTGCAACTATAACAAGGGAGAGGAAGTCACCAGGAAGAGTTATTAGTGAGAGGAATCCCAGGGGAAGTGTATGAGGGCTGGTCAGGCTGTGAGAGGGATAATGTGAGAGGGATGAGTAGGGATAATGACTGAGGGCCACAGGCCTGGCTGGACCAGCAGCAGCAGCAGCACATCCCCAGGCAGTAGCCTTTCCATAGGGATTAATGGAGAGTCGACCTCTCTCTGAGTCAGGGCAAGGATGGGAACCGCTGAAACTTACACAGTAGATAAAGCAAAGCACTCACGGCTCACTGCTCCTCCTCACTGCTCGTTGCCTGTCCGCTTTCCGCCGATCAGCCCCTCACATAGAGCTTCTTCATCACTCTCCGCCACGGGACTGACTGGCTCCTCATAGCAAAATGCAAGAGGGGAGGGTCGCGGGCATACCGTGACGTAACTCTGAGCTCAGCCAATCACACCCTCGCCAACATAATGTCCAGAGCGACCGCAACGCGACTCCGCCTCCCGCCTTTGATGGAAAGTAAAAGTAGCCAATAAGACGAAGTCTAATGTATCTCGTGAGCCAATTGGAACAGCGGTGTAGAGCTAAAGCGCTTTATAGTCCTGTGTGAGAGCGTGTACGTGTTTATAGGCGGATTAGCGGTCCGTGTAGAGACAGCGGTGTGGGATACAGTCGCACAAATGGGATTTTGCGTGGAGGAATAGTCAGTTTGTGAGCAGAGGATACACTATAAACAAAGCGTTCGCTTCTCTGTTTTACAGAAAGTCTTTGTGGCAGTGACAGAAGTAAAAGCTGCGTCTGTTTCATCACATCTTGGTGTTTTACAACAAAGGGCACTTGTTTTTTTGCTTTGTTTTATAATACACAAATGTAAAATGACGTCACCAAGCACCAATTATAGCGGATGACATCACTAAGCAGCGTTTATAAGGATGTGATACGGGAGAGCCACCAATTTCCTGTCACTTATTAGGGATGTACTTAATCCCCTATTTCGGAATCCTTGGCGAATGATTTGGCCGAATAGTGAACTGAATCAAATCCTAATTTGCATATGCAAATTAGGGTCAGGAGAGGGAAAAAGTAGAAAAAAATCTTTTCATGTCAAAGTCACATGATTTCCATCGCTGCCCCTAATTTAAATATGCAAATTCGGTTTGGCCAGGCACAAGAATTCGGTTGAATCCTAATTCTACCGAAAACGGCCGAATCCCGAACCAATTCCTGGATTTGTTGCATCCCTATAAACGATATCCTTTTAAACACAGAAGCAGACACTGACCTACAGGGGGGCCCACAAGGCTCTAATTAATGAGCAACTTCAACATATATTGAACCTGTGCTTGGTATAATCGGTGCTTAGTGATGTCATTTCTGTCACATGACTTACTAATAGTTCTTTTTATTATAATAAACAATGTAGCCCCTGTTGTAAAACATGAGAGTATTACATACATCCCAACTTCGCAGGACAGTCCTGATTTTGACAGCTCAACCCGCAGTCCCGGATTGTTACTGAAATGTCCCGCCTTTCTCTTTGATTTCCTGCACTGAACCGCCAGAAAAAGATACAAGGTTTCTGAAATTGAAGCTTTTGGCAGAGAGCAGGTGCACCTGGATACTTTTGTAACAATTTAAAATGAGCAAAGATACAATGGCAATAATTTAAGATAAGCAGGTCTCTTGGGGAAACTGTGACTAGCAGATTTTGGGATACTAAAGCCTGGCGGAAGTGGACGCCAATTGACGTGCACCTGGTCGTTACATTTAAAAATCCAAGTGGTGAGTGCTGGCTGACTATTTGTATATAAACTGTGACTAGCAGCTTAAAGGAGAAACAAACCCTTCATAAAAAAAAAACCTACCCCCCCACCCTCATTTATTACGATTTATGTTATTTTATTGTTGTTCAGGGAATGGAAAGGTGTGTGGGTCTTTGTGTCAATGCTGCACCGTGGTGGAAACGTTTATATAAAATTTCCTTACGTTCTCATTAATAAATTAAAAAGCAAGTGACAGATCTCCTGCGGGACTCCACTAACAACACTGTTCCAATTACAAAATGTTACATTTACCATCACTCTCTGTAATCTATCAGCCAGTTCTCTATCCAAGTAAAAATGATATGTCCCAGACCACTATTCCTTAATTTAACCATTAATCTTCTGTGTGGCACTGTATCAAATGCTTTAGTAAAAGATCACATCCACTGCCATTGCCCCATAGCTAGGTTCCTGCTCATCTCCTCATAGAAGGCAGTGACCATTGCTGCCAAGCTCTATTGTGCAAAAACCTATAAAGCTGTTTAACCACCAGTTTCAATCGTTGTTGGAGGCTGACTGCACATCTGGGTTATTAAAAATAAGGCAGGTAAACTACTTGAAAGCACCCCATGTGCCATTGCACATGAATTTAACACAATTAACAACAAAACACAATAACAGATGATATGCCCAAAGATCTCTCAGCCACAGCTCCCACACGATCTTCTACAAAAGTCTAAAATAGAAGTTCTAGCACCCATAGCTACTGTATGGGGAAGAGCAAAATAGTGTACAGGTATAGCATCTAGAAACCCGTTATCCAGAAAACTCCAAATTACAGAATGGCCGTCTCGCATAGACTCCATTTAATCCAAATAATCCATATTTTTTAAAATGTTTTCTTTTTCTCCGTAATAATAACAGTAGCTCGTACTTGATCCCAACTAAGATATAATTAATCAAGCAAAACCAGCCTATTGGTGCCTTTTAATCTTTACATGATTTCTAGTAGACAAGTTATGAAGACCCAAGTTACAGAAAGATCTGTTATCTGGAAAAAAAGTGTGGTGGCCGGCAGGGTTGCCTAGGGCAACTTGGCCCTGCATCAATGGTTCTCATTTCAAAGGTTTGGAGGGTCCTTACAAGCCCTTGGTGGAAAGCAGAGGTAAGGATGATGGGTAAAGGGAACTGACAATAAGGAATATAAAAAGTAGGGATGCACCAAATCCACTATTTTCGATTCCTTTGCAAAAGATTTTGGCCGAATACTGAACCGAATCAGAACCCTAATTAAAATGTGAAGAAAAAGTAAGACATAAAACAAAAAGAAGCTTTCTATTACATTTGCTAGCTAATTCCTAACAACCATGTCTGCTCCTAAACATATCATCCCTAAGGTGGCCATGTCAGATTTAAGGTTCTGGGGCTTTTAGACCGATCTGGCTGCTTGTCTGCCCATAAATGGGGTCCTACCCAATAAATATCTGGCTGACAATTGTGCAGGTTTGATTTCTCTCATGAGATTGAGGACTGCATTGGTTCATAGATACCATCCTCGGCCAGATGGCCCCTATTCTGGTCGTTGTAATTATTTGGCCCTAGGGCCTAAATCTAATGTCTATTTCCCTCCCAGCATTTGTGTCTTCTTCAATTGTTCCTATCCTCGTAATCTCTGTGTCTCTGTCCCGGAAGTCTACCTGCCTTCTTAAAAAGATTCTGTCATGATTTTTGTGATGTCTTTTTTTTTATTTCTAAATGACACTGTTTACACTGCAAATAATTCACTCTATAATATAAAACCATTCCTGAACCATCAAGTATATATTTTTTAGTTGTAATATTGGTGTGTAGGCAGCCAGCTCAGGTCATTTTGCCTGGTCGTGTGCTTTCAGAAAGAGCCAGCACTTTAGGATGGAACTGCTTTCTGGCAGGCTGTTGTTTCTCCTACTCAATGTAACTGAATGTGTCTTAGTGGGACCTGGATTTTACTATTGAGTGCTGTTCTAAAATCTACTAGGCAGCTGTTATCTTGTGTTAGGGAGCTGCTATCTGGTTACCTTCCCAATGTTCTGTTGTTAGGCTGCTGGGGGGGGAGGAGGGAGGGGGATGATGTCACTCCAACTTACAACAGTAAAGAGTGACTGAAGTTTATCAGAGCACAAGTCACATGACTGGGGCAGCTGGGAATCTGACAATATTTCTAGCCCCATGTCAGATTTCAAAATTAAATATAAAAAAATCTGTTTGCTCTTTTGAGAAACAGATTTCAGTGCCGAATTCAGCTGGAGCAGCACTATTAACTAATGCGTTTTTTAAAAACTCATGACAGTATCCCTTTAACTCCCTTGCTTGTGCCCCTGAAATGCATTTACTCTTCTAACTCCACATTCTGTAAGCTTGAAATGTACCTACCATCCTAATGTGTGTCTGCAATGCCCTCCTTCTCCTTTTAGATTGTGAGCTCTTTTAGAAGGACTCTCTTTATCTCTTGTATCAGTTATTCTTTGCTATGTATATAAATCTGTATGTTCAGTGTATGCACCCATTTATTGTACAGCACTGTGGAATATGTTGGAGCTTTATAAATAAGTAGTAATAATAATAATTATCCCTGTAACACCCCTGCCTCTTACTGTGAAAGTGTTTCTCCCCACCTATTGCTCCTGTATGTTGAGCATGTATGATATACCCCTACAATAAACCGTGTAATCACAAAAGGCTCTTCGTAGTTTTCATTTATAAAAAGCAACCTTGTGATTTCTAGAGGGGCTATAATGACATTTGTAATGTGAGAGGCAACGTCATGCTCTTGAGCAAGGTCAGGTTCCATCATACAGAGATCATTCCCAATAGAACTTAACACCTCCGACACTCACTATATGTAGCTCTCTGGGGAGAGATCTCTCTACATCAGCTTCACTGAACAGCGAGAGGCTGGAATGATTTACACACATTGACCCACTCTCACCATCTCTGCATACAAAATATTTAAAAGCTTAATATAGTACAGGTATGGGATCCATTATCCGTAAACCCATTATCCAGAAAGCTCCAAATTATGGAAAGAGGATCTCCCACAGACTCCAAATAATCAAAATTTTAAATAATGATTTCCCTTTTCTCTGTAATAATAAAACCGTAACCTGTACTTGATTCCAACTAAGATAGAATTAATCCCTATTGGAGGCATAACCAGCCTATTGGGTTTATTTAATGTTTACATGATTTTCTAGTAGACTTAAGGTCTGAAGACCCAAATTACGGAAAGATCCTTTATCCAGAAAACCCCAGGTCCCGACCATTCTAGATAACAGGTCCCATACCCGTACTTACTAACATCTTGGACAGTTAGGCTTCCTTGATACCTTCCCGATAACATAATTGATGGTATTCTGCTCTTAGTATTCCCTCATATGAACCTGAATATTTCCTTCTGAATACTTGTAAGCCTCCTTTAAAGGACCAGTAACATCAAAAAATTAAATTGTTTTAAAGTAATAAAAATATAATGCAGTGTTGCCCTGCACTAGTAAAACTGCTGTGTTTGCTTCAGAAACATTACTATTGTTTATATAAATAAGCTGCTGTGTAGCCATGGGGGCAGCCATTCAAAGGAGAAAAGGCTCAAGTTACACAGCAGACAGCAGATAAGCTCTGTCTGTCTAATGGTGTTATCTGTTATCCATTATCTATCCTGTGCCATTTAGCCGTTTTTCAATTTCCGCCATTGATACACAGCAGCTTGTTTATATGAAGTATAGTAGTGTTTCTAAAGCAAACACATCCGTTTTACCAGTGCAGGGCAACACTACATGATATTTTCATTACTTTAAAACACTTTCAGTTTTTGCTGTTACTGTTCCTTTAAGTTTTCCATGGTAAGGCAGCTTTATATGAAATTAATTCTTAGGGGCAGATTTATCAAAGATCGAAGTGAAGTTTCGAATTAAAAAACTTTTAAGCTAACGTTCAAGCTATTTTTTGTGTGCTTTGACTAGGGAATAGTCTAACTTCGATTCGAATTTGAAAAAACTTTGAATCTCGAATTTTTTTGAAGTACTGTCTCTTTAAAACTTTCACCTTCGACCATTCGCCACCTAAAAGCTGCCGAAGTGCTGTTTTAGCCTATAGGGGACCTCCTAGAACCTGTATGGAGGCAGTTGGGGGAGTGTGAGAGATCGAAGGTCAGAGTAAAAACAACTTTGTAGGGCTACTTCTACCCCAAAAAACTTTGACCACCATTCGGTTGGTTTTTTTGAATTCGAAGTTTTTTTAACTTCGAACTTGGACCTTTGATAAATATGCCCCTTAAAGGGATCCTGTCATCGGAAAACATGTTTTTTTCAAAACACATCAGTTAATAGTGCTACTCCAGCAGAATTCTGCACTGAAATCCATTTCTCAAAAGAGCAAACTGATTTTTTTATATTAAATTTTGAAATCTGACATGGGGCTAGACATTTTGTCAATTTCCCAGCTGCTCCCAGTCATGTGACTTGTGCCTGCACTAGGAGAGAAATGCTTTCTGGCAGGCTGCTGTTTTTCCTTCTCAATGTAACTGAATGTGTCTCAGTGGGACATGGGTTTTTACTATTGAGTGTTGTTCTTAGATCTACCAGGCAGCTGTTATCTTGTGTTAGGGAGCTGTTATCTGGTTACCTTCCCATTGTTCTTTTGTTTGGCTGCTGGGGGGGAGAAAGGGAGGGGGTGATATCACTCCAACTTGCAGTACAGCAGTAAAGAGTGATTGAAGTTTATCAGAGCACAAGTCACATGACTTGGGGCAGCTGGGAAATTGACAATATGTCTAGCCCCATGTCAGATTTCAAAATTGAATATAAAAAAATCTGTTTGCTCTTTTGAGAAATGGATTTCAGTGCAGAATTCTGCTGGAGCAGCACTAATAACTGATTCCTTTTTTTCCCATGACAGTATCCCTTTAATGTTTAAGAAACAATAAATAACTTGGCACTGTCCTTTTGGCACTTGTAGTAACAGATCAACATTTGCCCGGGTCTAGTAACTCATAGCAACCAATAGACATAACGGTAGAGGGCATTAGAATGATGAAAGTGCATACAGTATCTCGTTTCTATGGGTTGCTAAGTTCTTTTAGACTTCCCCATTGGATTGCTTGGTGTGGGCAGCACATATTCCATTGCATTTAAGAAAGGTTCTCCGGCAGCACTGAAACTTTATGATTATTTCCGGAGATGTGCCTGAGCTTTATTTATTCATGGAGAGTCAGTGTTTCAAATCATTAAACATTTTGGCATGTCAGAGCTCTAATGTGAACAATAAATATCTTTGACTGTGGGATTCCTACAATGCCTACAACTCCTTTAAGTTATATCAAGCCAAGGCAGAATTCTACCATTTCTCATAATAATTCGACCACTGGAGGGTATTTTTCCATTAGAGTTTATGGATGAAATGTTGTCAGCAAAGAAACCATGGCTACTCTGAATCTCTTAATAGACACAGCTATAAAGATAAATCGTGCAAAATACCCTTTTCTGCTTTTTTTTTGAACATTAAGAAATAGACAGTATGTGTGACAATCCCAGAGGTTACATCACATGCACCAAATACCTGTAATAGCATTACAATAAGTATATATTTACTTACCATATTCTGCTATCGTTGATGCATATTATTCTAATCTCTGTAAACAAGTTCTGAATATATTTTCAAATAAGTAAAGGGGGCATGTCCCCTTAAGGGGCACTGTCCATGCAAAATCACCTTTCAGGCAGGTACAACCCCCCCCCAAAAATAACTAGGGATGCACCGAATCCAGAATTCAGTTTGGTTTTTAGGCAAGATTTTGCCATTTTCAGCAGGATCTGGATTTGGTTGAATTAAAGTGCCTGGCCAAAACAAATCTGAATCCTTAAAATCATGTCACAAAACAAGCTCAGTTTTCTTTTTCCCTTCTCTCCCCTTATTCACATAGGCAAATTAGGGTTCCGATTTGGTTCAATATTCTGCCGAACCTTTCACTAAGATTCAGGGGTTTCGGATTCGGATTTCGGATTCGGTGCATCCCTAAAAATAAGTTTGCATTGAAGGGAATTTGACTCACTGGGGGTCATTTATAAAGTCCGCGCATCGCATATTTATTTGCAAATGGTGGTATGGCCCATGTTTTTTCTTGAACGCTAAAATATTGCACCGATGTGCCTGTCTTTCCGGTTTTTGCGAATTTGCATTGTGAATAAATTTTCGCAAATGAGACGGGTGTTTGCATGAGTGTGAGAGGTTGTTGTGCGCAAAAACATTGTTGTCAGTAACTTAAACTCGCAATTTGCGAATATTTTCTGCACCACCAAAGTTGTGGTGTAACTCAGACGCAGAGTATTCGCAATTTGCATTTTTCTCTCATATTTAAAAAGCTCTTATGGACATTTGCAGTGTGAAAAAAATCCACAATTCTATTTGCACATTAGGTACACCGCTCTTATCCAGCTTTCAAAATATAACCATGCGCAGGGCAAATATTTTCACTATGCAAATCATTCTGCCCTGCATGACGTTTATAAATGAGCCCCACTGTATCCTTCCTCGTAGAGTTACATAATGCAGAGGTACCCAACCTTTTTTGCATCACGGATCTGTTTCAAGTTAGACAAGTTTTAGGAGGATCCGGTGGGGGGATGTAGATGTGTGGGTAGAAAGCTTCCTGGGTTTCACACAGCTGTTGTCAAATGTCACATCAGGGAGCTGAAATTGCATTTAATTGGGGCCTTTTCATTGTTTTTGCAGCTATTATAGATTGCAGCTGGGACCAGAAGCGGCTCAGTTCACAGCCCATGGCCCGACACTGGTCCGTGGCCCAGTGGTTGGGGACCCCTGCATTATGGTACAAAATGAAGAGGTGATGATAGGAAAAAAAGTTGGAAGCAACTTCGGATTTTCGTGAATTAGCGTTGTCCTGATGAATCTACGCCTGGTGAAGTGTTGCGATGTCAGCAAAGCCGTCAATGGCGCAATTTAGGAGGTAAGTAAATTTGCCCCTAGGTATGAATCAAACTGCTTCTGCAAATAAGTATTGATAATAATAAGTTATATTGGGGACCTTGGTTAAAGTTTTATTGATAATAATTCATTTTTCATTTTGCATAGCTCCTGGAAGAAGCGCAAAGGAACAGGAGAGCAGGTGGAACAATGTAGTAGACCCTGCACCGGATATCCAGTGGTCAAATAGTCGGCTGTATGATTGTTACTCCACTGGCCAGGTCAAATCCACATAAATGCCGCCTTCTGCGTTTTTGCACGATTACGCGATTCAGGTGTTTTGGAGTCACGTGTGCTGCATGGATGAGGTACATTGTGCCACCGATGCGTAGTCACAGTTTCCCTAAAGTGGATATTTTACTTTGATTTGCATTGTGTGTACTTATTTTTCATGATGCCTGCAAAAAGAAATATCAGGATCTCGAGTGATGCATAGTATGTAGGGATGCACCAAATCCACTGTCTTTGGATTCAGCTTAATCCTAAACCAAATCTGAGCCGTAATTTATATATATGCATATTTGTGATGAAGAGTCATGTAATGTTAAGGATTTGGTTTGGATTCATTTGAATCCTGCTGAAAAAGCCCCAGAATCCTGGGTTGGTGCATCCCCAATAATACTTGTTTCACCACAAAAGCAGGAGACGACCTATTGACTTTTAACATATATTTGTTCAAAAGGTTTGCCCTGACTTAAAAGATCTTCAACTTCCCCATCACCTGAAATTTCAATGAATTGTGTTTGTAGCTCAGACCTGATGTAATTCTGTATCATTTCTTTTCCTCTAGTAGGAGAAGGAACTTGGCCTGGAGTAAATTTCCATTACTTCATGGACAACTACTTTGACTTTCCTCTGACTTGAACAGATAGTTTTGAAGCTTTATAAACAGCCAATCCCCAAACTGTGGGAAGTTGCTGGATTAAAGCAGTAAATATTTCTTCTACCTTTTGTGGTCCTGTGTCCAAAATCGACACGGCCCTTGACCAGTTCTCTCATTATACTGAATAAAAATGTCACGTTTTGTTTTATACCTTGATATCGTTTAATACAGATGTGCTCACAGTACCATCCAAAACATTGGCCAAAAAAACCTAATCTGACCTTTTATCTTTTAGCCATAACATATTTCCAGCAAACTCCAGATGAGATTTTGCATTGTGTCTTTTGTGCCACTTTTCAAGTATTTTCAGAGCTTTTGATGTGGATGACTGGAGTACCTGGAGTTGCCTCTTTTCATGGGATTATGGTCCAGACAGGGTGCACAACAGGTGACACGGGGGTGAAACAATGATGTTAAAGGAGAATCCTGTTATAATTGGGGGTGCCAAATGTTAGGCACCCCCACGTGATCCCATTTACTTACCTGACACCCGGGGACTGGGCTCCTATCATCAGAAAACTGTACTGGCCCGGGATTCTTCCAGCGAGGACTTCGTCTTCTGGCTTCTTCTTTCTTCTCACGCCTGCCATGCACAGTAGAACGAAAAGCCAAACTTCAACAAAAATTGTGGCTGTTTTATTCTACTGCGCATGCGTCTGTCCCGTTAGTTTTGAAGAAAGAAGAAGCAGAAGGTAAGTAAATGCGATCACTTGGGGGTGCCTAACTTTTGGCAAGTTAAAAAAAGGATTTTTCTTCTCCTTTAAAGGCAGGCTGGTGACATTAAGGGGCAGATTCACTAAGGGTCGAATTTCGAAGTTAAAAATACTTCGAAATTCGACCCTCGAATTGAAATCCTTCGACTTCGAATATCGAAGTCGAAGGATTTAGCGCTAAACGTTCGATCGAACGATCAAAGGATTTTTCGTTCGATCGAACGATTAAATCCTTCGAATCGAACAATTCGAAGGATTTTAATCCAACGATCGAAGGAAAATCCTTCGATCAAAAAAAGCTTAGCAAGCCTATGGGGACCTTCCCCATAGGCTAACATTGACTTCGGTAGGTTTTATCTGCCGAAGTAGGGGGTCGAAGTTTTTTTTAAAGGGACAGTACTTCGACTATCGAATGGTCGAATAGTCAAACGATTTTTAGTTCGAATCGTTCGATTCGAAGTCGAAGGTCGAAGTAGCCCAAAAAAACTTCGAAATTCGAAGTTTTTTTCATTCGAATCCTTCACCCGAATTTAGTGAATCGGCCCCTAAGGGTCAGGGTTTATAATGGACATATTTCCTGTCAATCAGACTTACTCTGCTTACTCTGTTTCTTTACATAATAAGATTTGACAACTTGTTTTGGGATAATTACCTCTCACTTTATTACCAACCAGGAGAACTATAACTTGCCTTGCACAATCAGTGTCCTGAGACTGGGGGAATCACTGGATACAATCTGGGATATCCTTGGGAAAATTCCTATTATTGTGATTTTAAACAAGTGACCACTCACCTGAATTACTTTTAGAATAATATTTTACGTATTTATACTGTTATATGTTTGGTCCCTGGACGGCAGGTTTTAATGAATTATTTTAATGTAAAGGAAAAATAAAACTCGTAGACTTCAGATTCAATTGGCTTTTAACTACACCTTTAATTATTTATTTATTTATTCTATTTTTGTTCTCCTGAAAAGGGCGTTGGGGATTTAAGGTGTGATTGAGACTATTTAGAGAGATTTCCCCTTAATGCCACATTACTTTAATTACTTCTGAATTCTGGACAGTCTTGATAACCCATTCAAAACTAGACAGGTGACAACTCTTGCTGTACCTCAACTACAATATCAGCTACTTAATGCTGCAGTTCCTTCAAAGTGCTTGTTGGCTTGTCTCACAGGTCATCTTGTTTGCACACAGCGTTTAAGGGCAGAGACACACGTGGCAATTCGGGGAGATTAGTCATCCGGCGACAAATCTCCTCTTCTTCGGGACGACTAGTCGCCCCGAAGAAAAGATGAGATATGTCACCTGGGGGACCAACCACCCCCCCCCCCGAATTGCCATGTGTGTCTCTGCCCTTAAAGGGCATGTAAAGGCAAAAAAATAAAATCCCATTTTTACTTTCTTTAATGAAAAAGAAACCTATCTCCAATATACTTTAATTAAAAAATGTGTACCATTTTTATAAGCAACCTGACTGTATGCAGTGAAATTCTCCCTTCATTGACTGCTGTGAATAGGAATTGTCAGACGGTCCCTAACTGCTGAGCAGGGAAACAATCATACTTATGAACAGCAGGGGGAGCCCCCGCCTTACTTCCCAGCCATGCAAAACTCAAGCAGCTTTATTTATGACGATCCCTAAGCAGCCCAGACCACACTGAGCATGTGCACAGTCTTAGTCTTGCAAAGATGTGTAACAAAGTTACAAGATGGTGATCCCCTGTAGCCAACTTTGAAAGCATAAATCATTTGTTTGATTAGGCTTGTGGTGCAGTAAGTTCATGTTTATATTTAGTATACAAAATACAGCATTTCTAGCCTTATTCTATTTTAGACTTTACATGCCCTTTAAGGCTGTGCCTGGGTGGTTTGATGTAGCATCCATTTCCTGATTATTGAACCAACATTGTTCTCTGGAATATACAGTGAGTACTGCATCTGCGAGTCAGGGAATTCCTGCTCTGAAACCCTTGCTGGCAAATTTCCAAGAGATAATTGTGTGGCCCATGGGTGCCCAAGCAAGGTTAGAGTGATAAACTTGTTATAGTATGAAAAGAAAATTTGAGCATTTTTATGCTCACCTACCAAACTGGAAATTCCTCAAATTCATACTGTATGTTCTAGCTCTAATGTGTGCATTTTGTATTGATATTATCTCTGATCTCTGTTTAGTCTTCATTTTCACATCTGTCCTTCATATGCAAAAGCGGTATAAACATAGCTGAATTGTTACCGAAGAGAAAAAGATGGCACCCGTGAACTCCAATGCCCTGTTTCTGCACCGAGGGGTAAGTAAAGAGTTAGGGGCATTTACCAGGGGTAACAGCTATGTACAGTCTATGTAGAGTAGGAGGGTAGGGTTTTTTTTTTAAATTAAGGGGTTTGTCCTCCTTTAAGTGGGCCCAGGACCTCCCCCATATAGATGAGGGAACCTGAAAAGATATACTTGATCTGATACCTGAAATTAACATCTCAACTAGAGACAAGTTTATAGATACTAAATAGAGTGTATTTAACACCACACAGGTTGCCACAGATTTATCAGATGTTTGTGTAAAGGTAATTATTTACATGTGTTTTGGGAATGCCCTAAGATCCCGCAATTCTGGAGGTTTATACTCATCTTCCTGGACACCTCACTGGGACTAGCCAATATTTGTACCCCAGAATTCTGTCTCCTGGGACACACGGAAGACCTGAGCCTTTCATCTGGTGATAGAATATGTCTCCAACATCTACTCCATTTTGCAAAGAAAGCAATCCTTCTGACATGGAAGGACATAGAGCCCCCAACTCTTGGCTTCTGGATTAAACGGATAGATACATGTCAATTGGGGGGTCGGGAGTCCATATGACTGTTCAAGCAGGTTAAAGGGACCCGCCCCAGTTCAAAAGGCAATCAAACTACGAAAAGGTTTATATCAAAAAAGATATATGTCCCAAGGCCTCTTAGAGTAAAAACAAATAATTTATTGGTAATCACATTTAAAAAGTATTCGGTACATATGTAATATGTAATGTAATATAAATTATTTGTTTTTACTCTAAGAGGCCTTGGGACATAGATCTTTTTTGATATAAACCTTTTCGTATACTGATAGATAACCTGCTTCCAAAGCAGAAACGTACCTACATGGCACGTGGCTGTCCAGCCAAATTTGGGAAAAATAAGGGACAGCTGGTTGGCTGACCTACAAAAAGGCACGACAGTCCCGCAAAGAGGGTAACTTTCCCATGTGTAATATGTTATTGATATGGACTTGCTTTATGTTTTAACTTGGATAACTCACCTCTCTCGCTATCTCTCTATTCTTATTATTACTCTTCTTTTAATCTTTCTACTCTTTCCTGTTAATTTAAAATAAATAAAGATGTAAAACATGTAAAAAAAAAAAAAAAAGTTACCAGGAGCAGCTTTTTTCTGTCCTGGTAACTCGTGGGGTGTTGTTGGTTGAAGTGAGGTTCACAAGTCACCTCATTGGCACAGTGTCCCTGAGTAAAATGAGAGAATTGGGGTCTCATTACATTTGCAAGGCATTCTATATAGGCAGTTTCATTGGCTTTTAATGGTCCTTTAAGAGCAAGCCACCAGAGTATGCCACTAGTTGACTTATACAGATGGGGGGTCATTATCCGGCAGATACAGCTCTAGAATGGATGCAAATTCAGAACTGAACTTGTCTTTATAATGTAAGAAATGCAGAGAGGGTGCTGGCTGGGTGGCTACTATCAGCACAGTGGCAAAAACCATCTACTTTCACTTCCATTGTGCAGTTGTTCTGTACACACAGTAACTAATCTCCCATGGGGCACATAAGTAGATCGTTATACAAATAGAACAGACAATGATGGCTGTCAGTTCAATAATCTATATTAAATCATGTCCAAGAATATATAAACTTGACTTATATTTGAGGTTATTATAAATCCTGTCCTTTAAAAGAATCCGAGCCACGAGAAAGAATTATTTTTTATCACATTTGTGATATGAGGCAGCGCTATTGTGTTATTTTTGCTGAGATTTGCAAGCTGAGAATTCCATCTCAGAGCTCTGAAGGTTATTTGTCCTCGTAGTACACACAGAGCTAGGGGTTTGTATAGCTACAGTCAAGACATCCCGTGGGCTTTCAATGAGAAGGCAGGGCAAGCTGCAAGAGAAATCAATGTTCAAGCTCCTTGCGGTTGGAATATTTATTGATTTATTATGTTTAACTTAAATAACTTGTAGGTCAGGGAGAGAAGTGATAGACAAAGGTCTGTAGGACATGGTCCAGTTTTGTAGGTAAGAGGAAGCAGACCCTGTGGTTGCAGGGGGGCCCAGGAGATATAGGGGCCCAATGAAGCCCTAATTCATATACAAATTCAATAAATATTGGTCAACCTCTAGACATTTAAATATTGTTCTCTGCAACCTCTTGTAACTGGTATGTCAGGAGCTTCATAACAAAGATGGTGGAACCCATGGTCGCAGTGTTACGCCAGCATGTCACATGGTGATGAAGCGCTGCATGACATCATCTCACTGGGGACTGGCGTGAAAATTTGTAACAAAAGGACGCTGGAGACCCATGTTCAATGCCTGAATATTGGTCTTTATTGGTAAAGTTCCTGAGTACTCCTAAATTGACTAGACTCTAGAAACTGTCTTACCTTGTGTTTTCTTGTTCTTGTTTTCTTGAAAAAATGTAAATAACTGTAGATAATGAATAATTTACAGATTTGACTAATGTTTTGTCAAAAAAAAAACTTGTCCAAAAACAGGGAGATTTATTTCCATCACCAGACAGGCCTCAAGAACTCAATGCACCAAATATCAAGTTTTAGTGTAAGGAAAGTTGTGCTTCCGACAAAACTAAGAACTTGAAAAATCTGCCACAAGTTCTTATGCCAAGAAACAGTGAATGATGTTCTGATATTCTGGAGTTTTGATTCTTTTTTGGAAATGCAACAAGACTGCTAGGAGAGGTTTGTGAGATGCCAGACAATATGAACTTGATTGGAGAGGAAGAAATCCAATCATTTCTCGCTTGTTGGGGTTTTTGGAAGCAAAGACCTAATCTGAGGGTTTGTGTTGTTGCCGGCGGCATTAAACTTTGTACAGCTGTTTCTCCGAGCTCCACTGCATGATTAAAGTTTGATGAACTCATGGCACATTGTGTGTGAGCCGTTTTGTGTAGTGATTTGATATTCTAACAGTTTTCCTATAACAGCAGTCAAACTTCTCTCTTTAAACCAGGGATCCCCAAAATTTTTAACCCGTGAGCCACATTCAAATGTAAAAGAGTTGGGGAGCAACACAAGCATGAAAAATGTTCCTCTGGGTGCCAAATAAGGGCTGTGATTGGCTATTTGGTAGCCCCTATATGGACTGGCAGCTTACAAGAGGCTCTACTTGGCACTATACTTAGTTTTTATGCAATTAAAACTTGCCTCCAAGCCTGGAATTCAAAAATAAGCCCCTACTTTGAGGACACTGAGAGCAACATCCAAGGGGTTGGTGAGCAACATGTTACTCATGAGCTACTGGTTGGGGATCACTGCTTTAGACTGACCAACTAGAAGTCATCACTGCTAAATAAATCATGTGATATGTCCAAGAAGAACCATTAAGGATTAAAAGTTACATTTGCAGGCATTTTGAGGATATATACATAAAGCTGAGCGTAGGAGAAGCATCACTAATGGTATGTCAGTAATGGGTTGAAATAATGTTTTTATTACATTTTATTAGATTGCGCAAAGGGCCACTAAATACCAACTATAACCAACTAGTGCACTTCCCAATGTGCAAGGGTCTGGTGCAGGAACTTTGGAGTTCTATAGTGGGCAGTTTTATGCCCTTTAGAAATTAAGGTGGCCATACACAGGCAGATTTAAGTTAAAGATTCTGGACTTTTAAGACAATTCGGCAGCTTATCTGCCTGTATATGGGGCCCTCCAAAAGGCCTCCTTGATATCTGCACAAAAATCTGCCAGATCTAGATCAGGCATGATTTTTCTGTTGTATGAAAGACCATATTGGCTCATTGATGCAGTCCTTGCTCCGACTTTTCTCATCCCCTTCATTGTAATGCGATTGTTTGGCCATAGGGCTAATCAATCACATTACCACAATATAACCAACCCAAGATGGGTCTGTTGGTGAAAGACTTGCTTGTTTGGTGACCACCAAATGAGCGAATATTGTAGTGTATGCCCACCTTTATTAAGGTGGCCATACACGTAGAGATCCTCTCGTTTGCTGATTTTGCAAATTGAGAGGATCTCTCCCTGCTATGCCCACACTGAGCTGGGCCATATCGGGCTGATCCAATCAGATCATAATGCAACCAATATGGGTGGTCGGATAGAGGGACCGCATCAACGAACAGATGCTGCCGCGACCTGACTGTTTTTTTTAACCCTGCCTGATCGACATCTGACCGAGTCGGCAGCTTATTGGCCCATGTGTGGGGCCACCTGATGGGCTTCCCCGATCGATATCTGGATGTAAGTCGGCCAGGTGTCGATCGGGCAGGGTAAAAAATCCTGTTGAATCGTGGCCGAATCTGTTCGTTGATGTGGTCCCGCAATCCGACCACCCGTATTGGTTGCATTATGATCTGATCGTTGGGCCCACGATCGGATTTGCACAATACTGCCCGGATCAGCCCGATATCGCCCATATTATGATCCGATGGTTGGGCCCTAGGGCTCATGATCGGATCAGCCCAATATCTCCCCATATTGGGGAGAGATCTGCTTGTTTGGCGACATCACCAAACGAGCGGATCTCCCTGTGTATGGCCACCTCAACTGTCATAAAGCAGAAGAAGAGCAAAGAATTGATACAGTGACCGAAAATATGACCATTTACAAAGGCCATCAACTACAGAACTTCTGTGCCCTGGTTTCCTCAAGATGTGAGCAATTCAAGGACTGACCACTTGATGGAAAGATAATAAGATCAGCTTGAAACAGGACTTTCCATTTCGCCTGATAAATGAAAACAATTATTAATTATAAGGTCCAAACATTAGTGCCAAACGAAATTCTTACTTTCCAAAGCCTGCGGATCCAGGTGATGCTAGGAGGCTCTGACTGGATGAACAAGGACCAATGTCTTTCCTCAGCTAAACAGTATATAACAAATGATAGGGGAGTCTATAAGTAATGTAATAGTGAGTCATAGGGACTCTTAAATATATATATAAGTATAAGTCCCATGACTCAATGTTCAATTAAAAATCAAAAATATTTATTCAGTATCATATTAAAAAGGTACATACTATGGGGTTAGCATGTACCTTTTTAATATGATACTGAATAAATATTTTTGATTTTTAATTGAACATTGAGTCATGGGACTAATGTATATGTTCAATGTCTTTCATACCTAATAAATAGGTTACTTAACAGTTGATCTTTGTAAGAGTTTTCAAAATAATTTCTGTGTATTATCTATTCACAGTCCTGCACTTTTGGTCATCAATGACCCTATCATTAGAATTAAAGGAGTAGGTAATAATGAAGAGTATTCTAAGACAATTTGCCATTAGTATTCATTTGAGGTCATTGATATATTTACATATTTTTTGCTGAAACTCTCAAGCTTGGAATTTAAACTGCTAGTTCTAAATTATTGTAGAAACCAATCATCTTTTTGAAAGTCAAAATGGAAGCTGAATAGGTGAAGGTTTGAAAAGAAAGATAAAAAATAGAAAAAAAACATAAAACTGAACACTCATAGGGGCAATGTGCAAGGTGTAATTTTGGTGCAATTCTACATTTATGGCTCCCTTGACCCTATTTGTGGACGCCCATGATTTGTACCCACAAAACATGATCTATATTGTTCTACTCTGTACAATACTTTGGTAGGTGGTGGAAACAAGGACTGTCTAGCCATTGCCATTGATGTTTAATCTGTTGTAAGGTATAGCGCACAGCTATCTGCTGCAGAACTGTACAGGGTAGAGAGATGTAGATAATACACCTTACTTAGTTGCAGGGGCTCAGAAGGGCACAGCAGTCTGGATAAGATAAAAAATAAACAAATAATACAGTAACATGTAGAAACAAGAGAAGTGAAACAAATTCATGCAGTTATAAGGAAGGGCGTTTTGGCAAAACCAATATAGAAGAATTACTAGGAATTAGATGAATAAGGGTACTAATAATAACTTCCACATCACTATCTACACTACAGCAACATCCACGAAAGTAGTCACCAAAGATTAGGACTCACTTATCAGTTCCACCAAAACATTCTTGCTGCTAGCCAAACAGAAACAAGAAAATTGTGGTCACAATTAGATTTGGACTGCAGAGGAAAGAACTGTAGGAATTTAAATCCCCTGAAGTTATAGCATCCATGTCCCCTAGGAACAAAGTCAATTTGTCAAAAAGTAATCTGTTGATAAAGTAACACAATATGGTGGCATATATTCATGCTCTATGTATAATGTTATACTTTCACTACCATTGGCACAAGCTGCACCATAACGACTCAGTGGTCGCAATGTTTCAACCATTGGTTGGACAGTCAGTATAAAGAATAATATTACAGCTGCTAATAATATATTATAGCACAAAGAGCCTCCACTATTACTATTTTGAGAAGAGGGAATTAACTGTAGACAAAATTGTACTGTATTTGCTTGTGAAACGCTTCAGCGGTACACATTGGGGATTTCATTTGCCTGATTTAAGGGTTAGTTCACATGAGGAGATTCGGGAGATTTTGTCGCCTGTCAACTAATCGCCTCTTCTTCTTCTAGGCAACAATCTCCCCAAACTGCCTCCGCGTGTCTTCCCATCTGCTATAGTGCATGTCTTTCCATCCGCTATAATGAAAAGTCACCTGAACGCGGCGCTTCGTTTTCCAAAGTCGCCGGAAGTTTCCTCCTCGCAACGTTTCGGGGCATAACCACTTTGCTTGACAGAGGGCTACGCTCCAAAACGTTGCATCCCGCAATAAATTAGCAAGGGTTTTCCCTGACAGCATTACCCAAGTTGTGCCGGTGAATTACTTCTCTTTCCCTACACTCTGCCTTACTGATACAGGTTGGAAAATTCCTTTGGATAAGCATCTATATGTTGATCCATCCCTCTCCTAATGGATCTGCATAGACCTGCAGTATGATCCAGTCATTAAAGAAGAACTAAACCCTAAAAATGAATATGGATAAAAATGTCATGTTTTATATACTAAACTTATTGCACCAGCCTAAAGTTTCAGCTTGTCAATAGCAGCAATGATCCAGGACTTCAAACTTGTCACAGGGGGTCACCATCTTGGAAAGAGTCTGTGACACTCACATGCTCAGTGGGCTCTGAGCAGCTGTTGAGAAGCTAAGCTTAGGGGTCGTCACTAATTATCCAGCAGAAAATGAGGTTGGTCTGTAATATAAGCTGATGCTACAGGGCTGATTATTAAATTCTGATGCTAATTGCACTGGTTTCTGTGCTGCCATGTAGTAATTATCTGTATTAATTACTAATCAGCCTTATATTGTGACATTTCTATTCTATGTGTACTGTATATTGTGAGTGGGTCCCTAAGCTCAGTAAGTGACAGCAGCACAGAACATGTGCAGTGAATCTAAAAAAGAAGATGGGGAGCTACATAGATTTTTCATGATTCAACAATAGGCAAATAGTATGTTCAGCACAAACCCTATTCATTACACTCATGTTGAACAAGGCGGTATACTGACCCTTACAGCTGCCCATAAACAAATATATGGTGGGCGGTGATGCAATTATTTGGACTCCTGGCCAACAATCAGATCCTAATAAGCCAGCCTGGCAGGAGAGGGCATCATCAACTCACTGATGTGGTCCTTGTCCAATGGGATTTTCCAACCTGCCTAATAGATATCTACCCAACTGCCATCTAGATATCAAGGCCCTCATAAGGACATCAAGACACTGACTTGGTCTTGGAGGGCTGATTCTGCAGCATTTATTGGTCTGTGTGTGGCCACTTTTAGTCAAGCTGCGATTGGATGGACTGTAAAAATCCATGAGAAAACCAAAACTTATTTGCTGTTGAATCTGTGTGTACCCCCAAACCTGACAGTGTATTTTCACTTTAGAGGGAGCTGGTATAAAAGGACTGCTGCCTGAGGAATCATTTTTTGTGATTGTATAGAGTGTGCTGGGCAGTTGCTGGGTGTGGACCCTATTGTTATTGTATTTGTACAGATATTGTGCTGCCAAATAAACATCCTTCTGCTTCCTGGAGACTGGAGGCTGCTCATCTAATGTTCCTTCTTGCCATTTCCTAATGCTGATTGCTCTTTAGCATTTAGCTCACCCATAACTAGGGATACACCGAATCCACTATTTTGGATTAGGCCGAACCTATGCTAAAGATTCGGGCCGAATACCGAACCAAATCCGAGGGGTGGTAAGGTGAAACCTTTTTTTACTTCCTTGTTTCCTGACAAAAAGTCATGAGATTTCCCTCCACGCCCCTAATTTGCAAATGCAAATTAGGGTTCGGATTCGGTTCGGCTGGGCAGAAGTATTCGTCCGAATCCGAATCCTGCTGAAAAAGGCCGAATCCTGGATTCGGTGCATTCCTACCCATAACCTCACATGCTCTGATGCAATCAAAATTGTCATGAATCTTCATCTCTGACTGCTCAGTGGCGAACAAACCTAAATATCCAAGAGAGCCAAAAAAATCACCTGACAAGCAACCAGAGATGATCAGTCACATCAAACCTTTAAATAATGTGAGCTTAAATGATGTTTATTTCTCATTGCTTTTGATGGTCAAGAGAGAGAAAATATCTATGTCACCCAGTGACAAATCTCTTCTTCGGAGAAGTTAATCTCCCCGAACTGCCTTCCCGTTGGCTAGAATCTAAATCGCCGGTGGGATGGCACGGAGCATTTCGTTTTTCAAAGTTGCCCGAAGTCAGAAAACAAAGCGAGGGCCATCCCGCCGGCGATTTAGATTCTAGCTGGCGGGAGGCAGTTCGGGAGATTAGTCGCCCCAAAGAATAGGCAATTTATCGCTGGCTGACTAAATCTCTCCGAATTTGAGCGTGTGCCCTACATGAGAATGACCAAGCCATTGATATCAGAGCAAGCTGTGCCTGGATACTACGGTAAATCTGAGTGTTGTTTGTATAAAGATGGTATTGGAACCTGAGACGGGGTCCTCCTGGAGTTTAATGAGAGAAGAAGGGTATGAAGAGGGAGCCTTGAGGAAGCGAATGGGAAGCGAATGGGAGTGAAGAGTGGGTAGAAAGATGAGACACATACAGTAGATTTCAGGCAGAAAAGAGTAACAGATTGTATCAAGGGCTGCAGAGAGAATTGAAATGGAGAAATGACCTTAGGATGTTGCTGTTAGGCTATTTTGGGAAGAATCAGACTAGAGGGATTGCAGTTGAAGGAGAGATGCTGCACCACACTCATACAGACAAGTAGATTAAAGGAGAAGGAAAGCTACTGAAGATGTTTATTGCCAATAGATTAGCCACAATAGTGCAAGCTATAACACTATATTTATTCTGCTGAATGCTTTACCATACCTGAGTATACAGCTCTCGAAGTTCTCTGATTGTTTAGGATAGCAGCTGCAATATTAGCTTGGTATGACATCACTTCCTGCCTAAGTCTCTCCCTGCTCACTCATAACTCTGGGCTCAGATTACAGCAGGGAAGGGAGGGAGAGAGGAGCAAACTGAGCATGCTCAAGCCCTAGCCCTGGAAGTTTAAGCTGAAAACAGGAAGTCTGATACAGAAGCCCATGTGTACACAATAGAAAGACAGAAATGCTGTGTTTCTTTTGACAGAGGATTTAGAGCAGCTTTACTAGTGTATTCATATAGAACTTTCTGATAAAGATTACTTCGTTTTCAGCTTTTCCTTCTCCTTTAAGCAGCTGTCTTAAATTCACATTTGCAGAGGGGAGAACGTTGCAGAAATATCAGTATAAAGGATTGATAAGTTGATTAAAGGAAACTGTACATGTCTAACATCCACAACAAGAGGGTTAATACAAACCGCAAGTCCAGATGGACAGACAGGATGCCCAATTAGCTGCTACACCACTCTCTGACTGCATCAGGGCCCCACTGCAAAGAGCATGCTGGGTAAACCACTCGACATGCTGCAAAATAATCATCACAAATTGCACAATCTAAAGATACAGATGTAGGAGGGTGAACTTTTTAACTACTTTGGAAAAAGGAAGTAAAGAAAATCAAGGAAACCACCAGTTGAGCAACACTAAAGAAATAAGTGCAAGAAGCATAATATATAAATATAAATATATAAATATAGGCAGGGCCTTACACTGAAACACAACAGAATGCATTAAAGCCTCAGCCAAAGGAATTATAGACCATTCATATTGATATTTATATAAGAGCCAATGCCACTATAAGGGAACCATTGGGACGGGTTTAGGATCTTTTGCAACATTGGTTTAATCCTGTACTAGAGTTCTGCGCGGGTCCATTTTTTGGAACCCGCAACCTGCAATCCGCAACCCGGACCCACAACCCACATTCATACCCGCTTGGACCCGCTACTCGACCTGCAAGTACCTTACCCGGACCTGTGACCTGCTGACCATCAAAAATCAGGAAGTGTTGTCATTGTAAACCGGAAGTGACATCATCGGAATTAGGCATGATGAGAAAAAAGAAGTAAAAATCGCTATTGAGAAGACCCGCGGCCCGACCCGCAAATCACAAACCCGCAGAACCGCCGACCAGCGTCTATAACCGCACCCTGGAACTTCAAACCCGCAACCCGCAGGGTACCACAGGTTTTTGCGGGTAACCCATGGATATCCGACCCGCTCCCGGACTCTAATCCTGTACCACACTGCAAGGGTCACTCACCAAGGGAACAGGGGCAGCCTCTGCCTTTTGGCGCTGCTTCCAGAATTGACCCTTCAATGACAGCTTTTGCTGCAGCTCTGAAGATGGGATTACACATCACACTTTTATATAATTAATAGTCTATATAATTAATTCATAATGTACAAATGAGATATAGACACTTGCCCCAGTTCCCAGGGCATCAAAAATTAACTAAATATATAAAATATAAGTCCCATGACTCAATATTAATCAAAAATCAGAAGTTTATTAAGGGGCAGATTTATCAAAGGTCGAGGTGAATTTTCGAATGAAAAAAATTCGAATTCCGATTTAATTTTTTTGTGTACTTCGACTAGGGAATAGTCTCAATTCGGCCGAATACGGACCTATACGATTGAAAACTGACCTATTCGACCAAAAAAAAACTTCGACTTAATTTCGGTTGGTCCTTTTGAATTCGAATTTTCGAAGTTTTTTCAATTCGAAATTCGACCTTTGATAAATGTGCCCTTAAATATCACATTAAAATGGTACATACTGACACCCATATGGCCCACCTTATGGCCACATATATATATATATACAGTATATATACTTAGATGCAGAGAACATGCACATTTTAATAATCATATTTTAAAAGTAATTCCGCACAGAGATCTTTATTTCTATGCACATTTGTATAAATCTGAAAGGAGAGCTATTATGGCAGTGCCATCCAGTGATCCCATTTTCATAACATTTTTTATTATCGTAAAAATTGCTTAGTTTTAGCTGGCACTTCCTTGAGCAGCAAGTTTGCCTCCAGCATTGGACCGTTGCTCCTTGTTCATTATTATTCCACATACAGATATAACACTGTGTCTCTGCTAGTAATAGACAAGGCCGTCAGACTCATGGGAATGCTGGGAGTTGTAAGTCAATAGCTGCTGGGTAGCGTGTGACCCTAATCCCTTTCATTAAGGCTTCACAAGAATAAACTGCATTTCCATACATCCGTTCTGCAAATACTGACACCCAGGGCCACAATCAGAATTTGTGGGGCCCCCTGTATGGCCAAGCCCTCCCCCCCCTCACACATACGAGTTTTAAAAAAACACTGGTGACCAGTCCCCCCCATAAAATATTTAAAGAAAAAAAACATTGGTGGTCATAAAGATAAAAAAAAGACCATTGGCGTTCAGTGGAACTTACCTTTCAATTTTTATTACCCTCTTCAGTTCCCTTCATAGACTTTGAATCTTTTTGTCGGATTTACCTCCTGCTTTGGCAGTTCAGCTCAAGGGGGGCCCCGGATAATCCAAAAAGCACGACCAGCCCCATCCCGATCTCCTATCAGTGTCACCCCTAATGGTGGCCTTGTTGGCACGTACCATTAAATAACAAAAAGAATTGCAGAATGCTCCCAGTTCAATCTGAATATTGCCAGCTATTCACAAATATTATCTAAAATGTGCCCTTTATTTGATCCGTGTGACATTATATTCCCACCAAGGGCTGAATTTGGAGTTGCTAGGCAACAGGATGTAAAGGGCAGGGAGCGTAAGAGCCAAGAGCACATACTAAGAATTAAGGTGTTGGAGCCAGTATTGCAGCTGTTGTCAATAAGAGATCAGCGCTTCCTTTTCAACATCCCAAATAACCATAGGACTGAAACAGGGCAAGTTATGAAAGTATAAATAATGCACCAAATCCAGGATACGGTTCGGGATTCAGCCTTTATCAGCATGATTTGTATTTGGCCGAATCCTTGTGCCTGGCTAAACTGAAATTTTAATTTGCATATGCAAATTAGGGTAAGGAAGGGAACTTACGTGACTTTTCATCACAAAGCTAAGGAAGTAAAATACATTTTTCCACTCTTTCCTTTTCCGCATATGCAAATTAGTATTCTGGTTCGGATATTTAGCCAAATCTTGCACAAAGGATTCAGGGATTCGGTCGAATCCAAAATAGTGGATTCGGGGCATCCCTAAAAAGTAGGGATGCACCATATCCACTATTTTGGATTTGGCCGAACCCCCGAATCTTTCATGAAAGATTCAGCGAATACCGAATCCTAATTTGGATGGAAAGAGGAAAACATTTTTTACTTCCTTGTTTTGTGACAAAAATTGGATTTAACTCCCCGCTCTTACTTTGCATATGCAAATTTGGTTCATTTCAGTTGGCCGATTCCGAAACCTGCTGAAAAAGGCCAAACCAAATCCCGAACCAAATCCTGGATTTGGTACATCCCTACTAAAAAGTACAAATAATGGGCACAAAGCACAAAGTCTATTGCATCCAAATGTGCAAGTTTCACTGCCTGTGTTGCACAAAGGAATGGAGGGAGACAGGCGGCACATGGGGGTCCTCTGGCATTTCCATTACTTGGAATAACTTACAATGGGGCAATTTTACGTTATATGGCCATATACCTCAATCCAATTGTTTGGCAAGATCTCAGCTCAGATTGGCCACCCTTACACTGGGTCATAATGGGTTAACCCAATTGCTTCCCAGGGGACCAATGGTCAGATGATACTGCAGGAGACCTGTCAACTGAATTCTCAGCCAGATATCAATCAGACAGGCTGTTATCCTTGGACCAATAACCTTCTAACTGTGGTCTGCATTAAACATTATATAAATGCTTACAACAAGAGTCTGTATTTGATTCTGCCAAGACTTACAGGTTCCATTATTAGAGATTGGGCCCTGGTAGTGGAGACTTCCATGAAAAAGCAGACCGTTTTGAGACACTGGGGTCAAGTATATCCCACATTCTACAGAGTTAAGCTGTGAAAGAGTTAAAACCCATAATACAAGATTCGTTTTCACTTTGTTTTTCCCCAATTTTTTATGCGAACCCTGGATGCAGGATACTGTTAAAGTGACATTGTGACATCTAGTGGCAGATCTAAAAACTGATTTTATATGTTATGATAATTATTTCTCCTTGACAAAAGGGAGTTTGTTTTCACCCCAGTGATCAAAAGCTGAAAACAGGTGAAATTTGTATGTGAATCCCTGTAAATGAAATTATTGTCTAAGTATCAAAGGGGTTACCTACATATTAGAGGCATTAATCCTCTGAATTTGGCCGCCCCCTGATTTTAATGCACTGTGGTCAGGTTTATCCCAGCTGTTTTGTATTTATGATCACTATGGTCTGATTATTCAGTTATAAAGATAGCCAAGACCTCGGCCATAAAGCGGCACAGAACTGCTGTTTTGTGCCATTTCATTATACTCTCCTATGCAAGCAACAAAGTGACCGTACAACTTCTTTTCCCAGTCTACTGTAGTAAATACTACAGATTTTCTTCAGGAACAGATTAAAGGGTTTCTTTGTTACAGTGCCCCTTAAAAAGGACAAGTAAACCTATAAAATAAGTGAATGTAAAATTGATACGGGGGCTATTCTAAGCACTTTTGTCATTTATTTTCATTATTTATTTTCTATTTATTCCAAGATATTAAAGGATTCATGTGCTGTTAATATGAATGAATTTAGTTACAACAGCGCCACCTGCTGGTCATTTTCCCACCAGTCTGACCACCAAGTAGTCAAGGAAGTTTCAATATATTAGAATGGCAAATTGATTGATTTGCCATTCTAATATATTGAAGTTAACCCTGTGGTTGCCTGCGACGGAGCACCAGTGCAAATCAGGAATATCTAACCAAATACTGGGTGCATGTGTGTTACCTTTGAATGTGATTGTAGTCAAGGAAGTTGTTAGGTGAAAGAAAGAGGCTGATCTGATGTTCTTCTGCTTAGAAAAAAAAAAAAAAACTAGAAACCTTTCTCAAATCTTTCCTAAGCAGAAGAACATCAGAGCAGCCTCTTTCTTTCTCCTGACAACTTCCTTGACTACTTGGTGGTCAGACTGGTGGGAAACTGACCAGCAGGTGGCGATGTTGTAACAAAATTCATTTATATTAACATCACATGTATCCCTTAATATCGTGGAATAAAAAGAAAATAATTAATGCATGTAAATGACAAAAGTGCTTAGAATAGCACTCTCATCAATTTTATATTTACTTATTTTAAAGGTTTACTTATCCTTTAATCACTATTTTTTTTCTTCAAACAATTTTGTATTTCCTTTGTGAATCTGTTCTATATATATCTTAGACTTTAGAATACATTCAGTGTTTGATGTGACCGGCCACTACGGCCTTCCTCTAGCCAGACACTGCTCAGTTGTATGTGTGGGACTTGGCTCAGTGAAATTTCAAAGAACTGCAGTGACTGTGGATCGGCTCCTCTTGGCTCTGGGGGATCCGTGACCTACATTTCCCGGCCATTACTAACTAGAAAGGCTTAACTTTGAAGATGGTTTTCCTTGAGGCATTATTAAAACGTGGGAGAGAAGCCGGCTTCCTTCCCGTACAACTCGGATAATGCGGCAAAATCAAATAATGAAGGAATCCGATTGCAAAGGAACTTAATGACAATAAGAGGAGTCGCTTCAATACCCAGGGCTTTACAGACTGCAGGATTATGTCTGAGTTCCCTTTCATGTTCAAAAGATGTCACTTCTATTCATGGAGCACCAACAAGCAATGGAGTTATATTGCTAAATATTTCATTTCAGTGAACGGAGCTTTGTGCTTTTTTTTTTACATTGCAACACCCCAAGCTCCTTCTGTATATCATTATATTGTTCTGTTGTTGTAGAAGAGAACAGAATCCTCCCCTCAGTATAAAGGCAATACAGATGGAGCAGGCGTTATTGATCCAGTAAACTTGACACAATCAGCGTATGACACACAGTGTTATCCATGGCAGTTCTATATATGGGAGCTGCCCTACTGCTTGCTTTTGCAGAGGTATTGTCCATACAAAATATTGCAGAGAGTTCCAGCAGAATCAGTGATGTAACTAGAGTGCACCCTCCTGGGTGGATAGTGGGCAGAGTCTAGGCAGTGGAGTGGGCAGGGTCTGGGCAGTGGAGTGTGCAGGGTCTGGGCAGGAAGTGGGAGGTGACCACAAGGAGGGGTTTAAGGGTAAATTGAAACACACCTCTTATATATATACCTCTGAATATAAACAATTTTCGGAGCAACTGAATATAAACAATTTTCAGAGGGGCACAGCGCACTCTGATCCCAGGCCCGGATTTGTGGAAAGGCCACCTAGGCCCGGGCCTAGGGTGGCAGGATTTTAGGGGGCGGCATGCTGCCCAACCACACCCACATTGGTTCAAAAACACTGGGGATGCGCTGGAGATACAATCATTTTTTAAATTTCCCATGCGCCAATCCCCATTGATGATGAAAATTTGCATGAAAAAAAGGGGACAGGGGCGACGAACGGCAGTGGGCCTAGGGGCACGCAATATGTAAATCCGGCCCTGTCTGATCCTCATCCTTCTGTCCACTTCCTGCCTCTGCCCAGTTCCTGCCCAGACTCCGCCCACTTCCACCCCACGCTCCGCTTCCCCACCGTAGGGAAGACAGTGGTTGGGGAAGGGGTTCTTGTTGGCTATAAAGGAAGCGACTGTGGGGTCTGCTTCCTCTATAGTTACACCACAGAGCAGAATAAACAAGATGTATTTTATTTAGTTACTTGCAAGCGTGAGAGTATTTAGACTGGTGTTTAAATTAAAGATATTTGTGTCCAAAGACACTTCTTAGAAGTCCAAGGAAACTGTAGCACACTGATCCAATTTGTAGTGCAAAGAAAGTGCTTTTATCGGCTCAAAGTAGACATCAATGTTTGGCAACGTTTCGGGCCACACTGGGCCCTTTATCAAGCCTAAACTTACACACTGAGTACTGTGTTCAATAACTAAAAAAGGGGGTGGAGAGAGGGAGGAAATGGGAGGTGACCACAAGGAGGGGTTTATGGGTAAATTGAAACACACCTCTGATATGTACAGAGAGCAACTGAATATAATTACAAGTCCTTGTTGTGTCTCCATCGAGACAAAGTGAAGTCCATGGGGCAAATTTACTGAAGGCAAAAATTCGCAAGTGCAACGTCATTTTGGTACTGATTTACTAACGGCGCAGGCATAACTTCGCTAGCGAAAGAGACTGACGCTGGTGCTCATTCGCACTCAATCAAAGTTTTACTGAACGTTACCTCTTGAGCCAGACTTGCCTTCACCACCTCAGACCAGGCCAAGTGCAATAGAGTAGATAGGACTTCCTCAAACTTTAGTTGAAAAATGTTCTAAGTCCCAAAAAACACTGGCGTATTTTCCTTTTTTCAGGGTGATAAGCTGCAAAAGTGCGTACAAATTTTTTTGGGGTAACCCGATTCCCCCCTACATTTCCTAACACATGGCCCATAAACTATACACTGGGCTCATGTGTAGGGCAATATAACAACTTTATTTTATTTTATTAAGTTTCCCAGGCTTGTGTAATGTAATGTATTTGCTGCAACATATACGTTCATTCAACTTCCCGCCGTATGCAAATTAGCCAACGCTAGCGCAACTTCGCTCTGCTTGCCGCATTAACTTTGCATGTTAGTGAATTAGCGTTGTCTGAGCAAATTTGTTGCGCTGCCTGCAAAGCCGTCGCTGGCGAATTTTTCCCCGGCTTAGTAAATTTGCCCCCATGAGTGTAATAAAAGTCCATAAAATACATAAATATGAACAAAGTGCACAAAGCAATACATTAGTATTATTTGATTATAAACATTCAGATCACCTCAAAGTGCTTCTTATAAAGTTAAAATTTTTTTTTTATTTTTTTACATTTTTGATAATGAATGAATGAGGCGCAACTGAGGCACCTCTACTGCACACTTTACCCATTTTCTCACTCTAGTATTTCTCGGGTTATACAGATGATGGTACCAACACTCACATTGTTCATTCAACAGCCTTAAAAAAAGGAAAGAAAAATGATTAAATAATAGGGATGCACCAAATACAGTATTCGGTTCGGGATTCGGCCAGGATTCTGCCTTTTTCAGCAGGATTCGGATTTGGCCGAATCCTTGTGCTTGGCCGAACCGAATCTGAATCCTAATTTGCATATGTAAATTAGGGGCGGGTAGGGCAATCACGTGACTATTCGTCACAAAAGAAGAATTTTTTCCACTTTTTCCTTTCCTGCCCCTAATTGGCATATGCAATTAGGAGTCAGATTCGGTTCCGTATTCAGCAAAATCTTTAACCAAGGATTTGGGGATTCGGCCGAATCCCAAATACTGGATTCAGTGCATTCCTATTAAATAAACATATATACATATTGATATTATCCCAAATTCATCAGTACTGATAATATGTCTACACACCTACTGGTAAATAAACATTGCCGGGGTTTAATCCTTGTTCAGAACTCTCGGCCACACTATCTAGTCTGTGGATCCGCTGCATTTCTAGCTTTTGTACTGCCAGTAATCTGTTACCTCCTCTCCTCAGAGAATTATCTGAAATTTTAATTGGCTCACAGAGTGACCTGCTGCTCGGAAGTGTGCCGGCACTGGTAAAGAAGTTTGTCCCGTACGGATGGTGGATTTGTGTTTTGTAATGCGATCTTTGATCCTTTGAGTAGTTTCACCTATGTGTAGCAGGCCGCAAGGGCATTTCAATAAATAGATGACAAATGTAGATTCACATAAACTGATCTCTACTTTGAGCCAACAAATGCACTTTCTTTGCATTACAAATTGGAGCAGCATGCTACAGTTTCCTTGGACTTCTATATTTTGACCCTAAGCAGGGGGTCATAGGGTAGGACTCCATGGACGATTTCTGGCCGATCCGACGCGCTGCCCAAAAACACAGGTGTCACGTCAGATGCGACAGAAATAATGTAAGTTATAGCGTTGTCAGATGGTGTCGCAACGGTGATCCGACGCGACACGACACAAAATCATCCATGGAGTCCTACCCTTATAGACTGTTTAGCACCTGCCACTTGAAAAGGTCTATTGGTTACAGGTGCGCACTCTAATTTTGTGTGGCAAAGACACTTCTTGGACTTCCCTATGGTTGTGCTCAATGCTGTGTCGGACTGGGCTGCTGGGATTTCGCTGCCCGCAATGTAGGTTCTCTCCTGACCAGATCCAAAAGGAGGTAAGTGGCTCACACGTGGGAGGGGCTAGGTTGGATGCCTGAAAGAACGTCCTCTGGTTGCAGTCCTGATGGGCCCCTGATGGTCCAGTCCAACGCTGTCAATGCAAGTGCTTCTGTTGCAAATTAGCGGTGTCAATCTACACAGTTGGAGTTGGTGGTAGCTCCAGGTTTCCCCTCAATAGACATAGATACCTGTGTACAGCTGGTAACAGCAGGCACAACGAAGACAGCAGCGGCAAGTGCAACTATATGGAAGTGGAAAGCACGGCTCTGGATGCAATGGATGGATTTTTTGTGTGACTGCAGCACAGCAACTGCACTCGCTGTAAGTAAATGAGCCATCACAAGATGTTCCTCAGACTGAAGAGTCAACTAAAAGGCAGGCGGTGCTGCTGTTTCAAATTAATTACTGAAAGAGTGCTAATATCTTGCAAACTAGAGAAAATAATGAATGTAAATGACAGCAGTGCTTAGAAGAGCAAGTTTACATTACATCATTTGTTTTGAGGTTTTTCCACATCCTTTAAAATGGAGTGATTGTTGAAGAGCTTATATCAGGTTTATACAAGAACCAAGTGGGAAAAACGAGACTAAACACAATGGCAACAGACCAAATCAATGGGGGCACACGTCAAGCTCTCTGCTGCAACTGTGCAAAACTTGCCAACAGATGTGTCTTTATTCGTAACAAGGGAATAGCCTGACATGTTGAGTGGTTACAAGGCAGCAGCACAAGCATGAAAGCAACACCACTCTATAAGTGCAACACCAGGGGCTCTGTATGTATGGGCATTGCTGGATCAACTAGACTTGCTCCTTCCTCATCAGGTACAAGTCCATATATGTGTCTCCTCCAATCTGCATAGAACTGGAAAACATCAATACACCAGAATTTTTTCACCACTCCTTAAAGGAGACGGAAAGGTCTAAAAACCTTTCCTTCTCCTTTAATTATGGCTGGGAAGCAACGCAGTATAGATTCCATAACATAGGAACTTAGTAACAACTTACAATATACTTTATACTGTATATGATATACAGTATTTTTAAAACTGTGCGAGTGCCCAGCAACAATAGCAAAAATAAGGCCCTCAAATCTGTACCTGGGATGGCTGTGCCAGCAGGAAGCGTCACAGTAATAGAAGTTCAGGCTGAACTTTACATGCAAGGCTGAGACAGAGCAGCGAGCATGAACTCCACAAACGCGCCTAGGCCTGCCAGTTCTCAGCCTCTCTCCTGCGACCAGCCACGTTAGTGACGTCATTGACGCACTTATGCACGTTGCACAGAAGGAGACAGGAGGGAGCTATCAATTGCCGGCAAGAGGGAGGTGAGGCCGGGGGTAAAATGGTCTTTGCCCGACGATGATTTCTTAAATAAATTATTAAATAAAAAAAATAAAAAAAACCCTCAGTGATGGCGCCCTAGGCAGCCGCCTACTCTGCCTACCCCTAGTTCCGGCCCTGCATGGCAGTTGAGGAGCCAGTGCATTGTGCATCAGAAGTTTATATGACAGGCAAGCCTCAATATTTGTGACATCCCTTAAAGGGCATGTAAAGGGAAAAAAAATAAAATCCCATTTTTACTTTCTTTAACGAAAAAGAAACCTATCTCCAATATACTTGAATTAAAAAATGTGTACCATTTTTATAACAAACCTGACTGTATGCAGTGAAATTCTCCCTTCATTTACTGCTGTGGATAGGAATTGTCAGATGGTCCCTAACTGCTGAGCAGGGAAACAATCATACTTATGAACAGCAGGGGGAGCCCCCGCCTTACTTCCCAGCCATGCAGAACTCAAGCAGCTTTGTTTATGACGATCCCTAAGCAGCTCAGACCACACTGAGCATGTGCACAGTCTTAGTCTTGCAAAGATGTTTAACAGAGTTACAAGATGGTGACCCCCTGTAGCCAACTTTGAAATCATTTGTTTGATTAGGCTTGTGGTGCAGTAAGTTCATGTTTATTTTTAGTATACAAAATACAGCATTTCTAGACTTATTCTATTTTAGACTTTCCATGCCCTTTAAGCTTAGCTTCTCAAGAGCATCCCAGAGTACACTGAGCATGTGCAGTAACACTGACACTCCTAACAAAATCCAAGATGGTGACACCCTGTAAAGACCTGGATCATTGCAGTTATAGAGACTCCAAAACCTTTAGGCTGATGCAATATATAACATATGGCATCTCTGAGTTTAGTATAATTGCTCTGAAATGTTTCCAAGTCTGGTTGGCAGTCGGTATGATGTGAGGGCCCTATACATTTTGCACAATGGTTCCTTGGCAATTGATGCAGGTTGATGTCTGAACTCTGGAGTTTTGAGGTGGCAGAAGCTCTTAGGTTCCCTTGTGGGCAACTGTGCTCAACTCGAAACAGGAAGAAACAAGAACTGAGCTGCACTCAACTGTGGGTAAATTTGGGGTCCTGCAATTTGCAAACGTAAATGACCCCTTTGGTCTCTAGTACCTAGACTTTCCAACGATGAGGCAGATTTACTAAAGGGCGAGTGAAAATTCGCCAGAAATCCCATCCACAGGAACATCACCAATTTACTAACAGTTGTAGAGAGATTCCAGTAGCGAAAGAGACAGTCGCTAGTGCAGTTTCACACCCTTTTGCCAGGCGAATTTTCTCTCATATGACCAATCATTACTCCGCAAATTCACAATTCATTCAAGTGCGAATTTTACAGACTGTGACCTCTTTCGACAGAGCTGGCGAACTGATAAGATGAAGGTACATCTGCCTCCATTTTATGTCAGTGACATCATCTCCTGTATGCCAAAAAGTCATAGAAATTTAAAAGAAACGCTGGCATTTTTTCTTATTTTAAAGCGGGATTGTCTTTAAAAGTTGTAACTATTAAAAAAATGTTAACATTTTTTTTTACCATTTGAGGGGCATGCCACATTTGTTTTAGGGTGGGCTCATGTCTAGGACATTAGAGGATCTCTTGTGTTTATTTTGCTTCCCTGGACATTTGTGATAATAAGTGGCCACTTCAAGCATTTGCACCAACATCTCTAATAAAGACGTCTATAAGACTTTTATGTTCCTGCCCTATTCAAATTGACCTATGTGTAAGAGTACTAATGAAGTTAACCAGAAACAAACGTTATTGAAAGTTTGCTATGAAATGCTCGCACTGATGAATTTATGCGAAACTTCGCCAGCGTTCGGCTGCTGAGACCCAACTTCGCATTTTAGTGAATTAATGTAGTGGTAATGAATTTGTGCCTTGTGAAGTGTGGCAGGCGAAAATGCATCCTTTAGTGAATTTGCCCCATGTCTCTTTTATCGATCTTATCTGGGCAGACCTGGTTATGCCATAGGCACACGTCTATGTGTATCTGTCCCCACCCAAGGGAATTAGGCATTTAAAACCAGCGACTGTTGCATATGTACAACTCCTAGAATAATCTGTTTGGGGTCCCGGGGACCAAAGGTTTTAGGGTCACGGCAGACAGGCAGATTCGGGGACATCTCTTCTTCTTTGGGGCGACTAATCTCCCCGAAGTGCCTCCCCTGTCTTCCTACCGGCTAAAATGAAAATCTCTGACGGGATGGCACTCGGAGCGCTTCATTTTCCAAAGTCACCCAAAATGGCCTCACGAGGAATCTTCGAGCGACTTCGAAAAACGAATCACTCAGAGTGCCATCCCACCGGCAATTTTCATATTAGCCAGTGGGAAGACAGGGGAGGCACTTCAGGGAAATTAGTCGCCCCGAAGAAGAGGAGATTTGTCGCTGGGCAACTAATGTCCCCGAATCTGCCCTGACACTTTATGTGCCTGCCCCAGGCAATGTTTGTGATATGTAGGGATGCACCGAATCCAGGATTCGTTTCGGGATTCGGCAAGGATTCGGCCTTTTTAAGCAGGATTTGGCCAAATCCTTCTGCTAGGCCGAATCGAATCCGAATTTGCATATGCAAATTAGAGGCGGGGAGGGAAATCAAGTGACTTTTTGTCACAAAACAGAAAAGTAGAATATGTTTTCCCCTTGCATATGCAAATTATGGTTCGGATTGGGTATTCGGCCGAATCTTTCAAGAAGGATTCAGGGGTTCGGCCAAATCCAAAATAGTGGATTCGGTGCATCCCTAGTGATATGTAAAGGATTAACCTCAGTTCACGCTGCACCCCATGCAAAGACAGTTCTCATATCTCCATCCTTTGCTTTTTCATTTCACAAATGAAGCTGGGGAATGAAAATGTCTGAGCTTGTCAAAATAAGAACAAGCTTTCAAACCTGTTTACAAAGTGAGCTGCACAATTCTCTTTCAATCTGCTCTTGGCTTCTCTGCGGAATTCTTATCCTCCTGATCGTTATCAATGCTGCCAGGCTCGTTTATTCTTTGGGAAAAAGAAAGACAGCAAATAAAGAGCGTGCGGTACAGCGAGAGCCTAATTGCACACGGCTTAACTAAGCGCAGGCAATCTGATTATTGGAGCTACGTGATAAGAGGCTGAATATTTTGTGATAGAGCAGATAACTGCTCACTCATGCCAAGATACTGATTAGAAGAAAAATAATCAGTCCGTTCAGCAAAGAGAATATTTTGGAGATTTATATGGAAAAGATGTAGAAGATTAAAAAAAAAATATGGAAAAGAAATAGAAGTTATTAAACTGTATAATGAGATACCTTTGATGTAAAGTTTAGTATGTATTTCTTTATGCACCACTTGTAAAATGTTAGGGCACCTTTGCGCATTAAAGGAACAGTAACTCCAAACATGAAAGTATGTTAAAGTAAAGAAAATATAATATAGTATTGCTCTGCACTGGAATAACTGGTGTGTTTGGTTCAGAAACAGTATTATAGGTTATATAAACAAGCTGTTGTGTAGCCATGGGGGACAGCCATTACAGCTGGAAAAAAGAAGGAAAGGCACAGGATACACAGCAGATAACAGATAAGCTCCGTACTATACAATGGAATTCTTCAGAACTTATCTGTTATCTACTGTGTATCCTGTGCTGCCCCCATGGCTACACAGAGCCTTGTTTATATAAACTATAGTTCTGTTTCTAAAGGAAACACACCAGATATACCAGTGCAGGGCAACAGTACATTGTAATGTCATTCCTTTTAAACACTTTCATTTGTTGTGTTACTGTTCCTTTAAGCCGGTTTCCTCCTGACCACAAGGGGCACTGTTGTCTCCCAATACACCCCTTTGTAAACCCCTTACTCTATAGGAAACTATATATAACTATTTCTCACATGGTGCGTGAGTGCACATGGTATAGTATGCTGCACACTATATCATTTATTACTACTGACTAAATACTTCCTATGTCCCCTTTAATATGAAGTTAAAGGACCAGTAACATCAAAAACATTTTTAAAAAAAATTGTTTCTGTACCATGAAAAAAAAACACCAAGACTAATTAAACTTCAAAATCGCACAATAAATTTACAAAAAGAATGTTCAGTGTCGAATGCAGTGAAGAATGGGGTTAACTTACCCAGAAAAAAGGGGGGTCCAGGTGCTCAAGTCCCAGGGAGGCAATTAATGCAGATATATAATGAAGGGCTGGCACATACTGGACAACGCGTTTCGTGCCTTAGGGGCACTTAGGCTGAACATACAATTAACCATGACGTCATATTTAAATGAAAAGGGACCAATCACAGACGTGTATTCAACCGCAAATCCAAAGAGGCAGTAATTGGAAATCGCACAGCCTTTATTAAGAAATAACTTACTGAAACTCCGCTTGCAATCCATCGTGCGGCACTCGATTTCTCCTCCCTGCCTTCCTTATAGGTTATAGCCAAGGAGGAGAAATCGAGTGATGAATCGTCGCCGTGTCGCCTTTTCTGAAGAGGAGCGCAAGCGGAGTTATGGTAATTTATTTCTCAATATAGTCTGTGCGATTTTAAAGTTGAATTAGTCTTGGTGTTTTTTTTCGTGGTATACTAATGAATTTTTTAAAAATGTTCTTTGATGTTACTGGTCCTTTAAGAACAAAAACACGGTCCTCCAGGTCACAAAGTTCAAAAATCAAAAAGCTTTATTGTCAAACTTCCTTTAAAAGCATGGAACAGTTACCAAGAAAAACAAGCCTGTTACCATGCGATGTACACCTTATTGTTTAAAATGGATGGGTCGTAGATGGGATGTAGTGGAAAGCTGAAGTTGGAAGTGAGTACCCACAGAACTCTACGACCATCAGTGGGGAGATCCCAGGATAACAACTTGACTAAAAACATTTAGTGAATAAAGCACAGCTGTCCCACTGTCATCCATAAAACATTCTGGTACCTGGAGTGGACTACTTGAAAGTGCGGTGCCCAAGGGTCAATATGTAGCTGCATTGTCCTCCCATAAACAAAGAGGGGCCGTAACTAAGAAATGAGTTAAATCTAACTGCAGCTTGATGAGTTATCCCCAAACACTGGCAAACAATAATGCTGCATTACTGGGCTGTCTGGCTGAAGATCCATGGCCTTGAGATGACCCTAGAAAGGGTTTTCCATCCCCTGCGTTCTCCAAGGGTTCCACAGACTATTATATATGCATGACCACGTAAATAGGATCTGATCCACGTCATATTGCCCCAGGGGTATATATAACGTCTACAAATCATCTTAACTGTAGCTGACACTTTGTGAACTAATAGTTTCATATTCTCTGTTTCAATCTCTAAATATGTTGGTGTGTTATAACAAGGTTTGAGATTATATACCTTCCACTCCCCGTCCCCCTTCCCTAATTCTCTTCCTTTCTCTGTTTGGTAATGGACACATACGTGTATAATAAATTACTCACTTTATTGCCCTTTGACATTTCTCCATCCAATGGCTAAATCAGAGATCCTCAACCTTTTTTACCCGTGAGCAATATTCAGATGTAAAAAGAGTTGAGGAGCAACACAAGCACGAAAAATTCTCTGGGGTGACAAATAAGGGCTGTGATTGGCTATCAGCCTAAGGGAGGTTCTGTTTGGGAATACACCTGGTTTTCATGAAACCAAAACTTGCCTCCAAGCCACAAATAAAATATAAGCACCTGCTTTGAGGCCACTGGGAGCAACATCCAGGGGATTGGTGAGCAACATGTTGCTCACAAGCTACTGGTTGGGGACCGCTGGACTTAATGATGCGCTTCAACTGGGATACTTGGGGCCCACCACCCTGGCTACACAGTGGGATGAAAGGACTAGAGGCAACTGGCTAGCAGTGTCCATCACTGGATGGGCCCACCAGTACTTTTCCTCATAACCCGGTGGGCCAGTCCACTTGCCTGGCCAACATTTTCATCATCAACATCCCAAACCAAGGGCATGACTGAAGTTGGACCTCCCTTTGTGGCTATAACAGCCTCTACTTTTCTGCTAGGGGTTGGAACATTGTTGGTGGGATTTGCTTCCATTCAGCCACAAGAAGATGAGGATGGACAATGATGTTGAGGATCCAAGTCACCCTACAAGATTTCAGTTGTGTTGAGGTCAGGGCTCTGTGCAGGCCAGTCATGTTCTTCCACTCTGATCTCAGCAAAGATCGTGCATAAAGCAGGAAAGGATATCATTGTATGATGTCAGCAAAGATGGCCGTTACTTAAACAGGCAATGTTAAGAAGAAGTTGGTGGTCACATACTTTGGTCAGATAGTGTGGTTTTTATAGGGCTTCTCCAAATCATGATTCCGCTCTTGCAAATGTTACATTAAAGGGCATGTAAAGTCTAAAATAGAGTAAGGCTAGAAACGCTGTATTTTGTATACTAAACATAAACATGAACTTACTGCACCACAAGCCTAATCAAACAAATAATTTATGCTTTCAAAGTTGGCTACAGGGGGTCACCATCTTGTAACTTTGTTAAACATCTTTGCAAGACTAAGACTGTGCACATGCTCAGTGTGGTCTGGGCTGCTTAGGGATCGTCATAAATACAGCTACTTGAGGTCTGCATGGCTGGAAAGTAAGGCGGGGGCTCCCCCTGCTGTTCATAAGTATGATTGTTTCCCTGCTCAGCAGTTAGGGACCATCTGACAATTCCTATCCACAGCAGTAAATGAAGGGAGAATTTCACTGCATACAGTCAGCTTTCTAATAAAAACGGTACAAATTTTTAAATTAAAGTATATTGGAGATAGGTTTATTTTTCATTAAAGAAATTAAAAATTGGATTTTATTTTTTTGCCTTTACATGCCCTTTAACTCAATATTTTCACCTAATCTCATAATTAAACAAGAGGAAATGAGATCATAGCACAGTGAACTTTATGTTTTCTTGCTTTTCCACCACATAATTAATTTATGAGAAAGAATTCAGCCCATTCTAAACTAGCTAAAAGTACCCTTATGCCACAGAAGGGGGTTATGGTTCACACCATGGCTAAAAATGATAAAATACCTTGTGTCTCAGAGACCTATGGCTGAACCAGGTCAGGAAAGGGAATGTGGCCCTTCAAGGGTTACACGACAGAGCATTGCTGGACCGCATTTATTTGCTGCTCAGCAGGATACAATAAAGTTTTGTTTTTCAGTTAAATAGAGCCTTTCCTTTTCTTCCATCACAGCTCTGGCATCAAAGGAAATGGGTGTGCTGTTTTTCATAGCTGGAAGTATCAGTTTGTGTTATTACAGATAATAGCAACAAAAGCTTTGTCTGCAGAGCCTGCCTTTCATGGAATTTCTCGCTCTCTTTCAACCGCATATCACCCAGGTTCAAACAAACGGCTTAGATTCCTGGCACATTCAGGCCATGATGGCGATGAGCGTTCTCTGATTACATATCGCTTCCACGGAGCAGGAAAAACAAATCATACAAAAGGTTCTGTTGAAGGAAAAATGTCCGTGTGTTTTTGTGGCGCAGTATAAACAGGCAAAAGAGTGTTCCACAGGGCCACTTGTGATACTCTCAAATAGGGTTGCCAGTTTTCCAGCCAAATTGGGCTACTAATTTAAAGCCCAGCCGGTACAAACTAGCCAAGGTACGGATTTGGGCTACTTTTTGGGCCTTTGGCTGGTTTGTACTTTGGTTAGCTCATGATTAAGTGCCCTGGTGGGTACGAAACGAGTAGGGTGGATGGAGATGCGAGTATCAATTTTTTTAACTAGAACTTTTCTGGTCCTGTGGATCCGTTTGAGCGCCGGACAACCCTGTTCTTTCTTCGAATTTCCTTGTACTTTGGAAACCAGCCACAGTTTTTTCTTGCCCTAATGTGCCAAGCCTGTGTCTCCCAACACATGTTGGTAATGTAGTTTTTGTTTAACAATTTGCAAACTGCCAAGTTTAATGTAAGACTACAATACCCAGCATGCAATGGGACTAACTTGTGTAGAAGTCGGTAGTTACCAGATTTTGGGCTCTGTACCCCCATCACTCTTTAGCATTCTTGCATTTTCTGGTGACTTTCTTCAATTTCAGACAATTTTGGGGCAAAAATCTGTTGGCCACCAAAATGTCTAGAGGTTGACCTGTTTTACCAATATTTAGGGCCTTATGGGGCCCCTATATCTTCTGGGCTATTCCCCGTTGACAGGTGAATCTCTCCCATTTTGCTTCATGGAAAAATTAAAAAAAGGCATATTTTCATATATATTCATTTATTTTTTAGACCTTTTTTTCACTGCACATATTGGGCTACTGTTGAAGTGCCTCAAAGCAAGAAGAGATGAAGCAGGCCTTGTGTGCTTGCTCTATGCTATTTTAATTAAAGTCTGCCCAGCAGTTCAGCAGAATTCTGTTCATATTGACTCTGTTCCCATCTGTATTCCTAGCTACAGGCTTGGACCGATCCCCCTGTTAAGTCACCATTTCTATATATTTACATATATCAGACAGCATATTATACCATTTTGGGTTGTATTATCAAAGAAAAATGGCTGAATAAAATGTTTTCCCAGGGTCAACTACACTATTTAAATAACTAAACCCTAAAAATTAATGTGGCTAAAAATGCCATATTTTATTGAACTTATTGCACGAGGCTAAAGTTTCAGCTTGTCAATAGCAGCAATGATCCAGGACTTCAAACTTGTCACAGGGGGTCACCATCTTGGAAAGTGTCTGTGACACTCACATGCTCAGTGGGCTCTGAGCAGCTGTTGAGAAGCTAAGCTTAGGGCTCGTCACTAATTATCCAGCAGAAAATGAGGTTGGTCTGTAATATAAGCTGATGTTACAGGACTGATTATTAAATTCTGATGCTAATTGCACTGGTTTCTGTGCTGCCATGTAGTAATTATCTGTATTAATTACTAATCAGCCTTATATTGTGACATTTCTATTCTATGTGTACTGTATATTGTGAGTGGGTCCCTAAGCTCAGTAAGTGACAGCAGCACAGAGCATGTGCAGTGAATCAGCAGAAAAGAAGATGTGGAGCTACTGGGGCAACCCCACTGAGTTTTCAAGAGTGCTACAAGATCCTGTTGGGTTTCTTTGCTGCACTTGGGGGAAGGAGAGAGGACCAGAGAAAGGTACCCCTCGTTTTGTTCTCCTTCAATATTAGCCAGCATTCCTAAGTGACCACTCCCTACTAATGACACTAGAAAGCATGCCATCTCTTGTTAATAGAAAGTCCCTATCATATCCTAAAGTGTGTCCAACTTCTAAAGTAAAGCTGGCCATAGACATCCAGATTTCATTCTTTGTATGACGACTGTTTGGATATCGATAGTTCAGTGTAGCAATCTAAAACAAACCATTCGCGTTTCAATTGTAGGATTAAAGTATCATCAGACAATGTTCTGGCCATTAACTGACAGTCAGCAATTGTACAAAAGTTATGTCCTGGAAATAGTAGTGACAGTCACCCATGGATATTGTCAGACAGGCAAAACTTGCAGAGACATTATTGTTATCCAACAGTAATTTTCTAACCCGTCCCATCAACTAAACTACCAAACGCCATGGTACTAAAATTAAAATGAAAGTGTTTTTAAGCAATGAATAAATAATGTAGTCTTGCCCTGCACTGGTAAAACTGGAGTGTTTGCTTTAGAAACTCTACTATTGTTTATATAAACAAGCTGCTGTGTAGCCATGGGGGCAGCCATTCAAGCACAAGACAAATAGTAGATAACGGATAAGCTATGAAGAATACCATTGTATACTACAGAGCTTATCTGTTATCTGCTGTGTATCCTGTGCTTTTTCCTTCTTCAGCTTTGAATGGCTGTCCCCGTGGCTACCCAGGAGCTTGTTTATATAAACTATAGTAGAGTTTCTGAAGCAAACACACCAGTTCTTACTGCCCTAATACATATTATAATTTATCCCATACACAAAAAAAAAACACAGTCCGCTTTGCATTTAGACCAAAAGTAACTTTCCGAAGAGTTTTTTATAGATTAAATTCTTTGGCCCAAGTGTCTGCTCTAGATACAATCACGAAACAGGAAATGGGAGCAAATCCAACTTATCTGATGAACTCAAGATCCCTGGGAAAGATGCAGAAAGATAACAATTACAATGTTCATCTGCAATTAGCAAAGGTAATGGTTATCTAACATTATTTTCAGCATCTTTAACGACTTCTAATTCTGTCTGTACTTGTGCTGTTCATTCCTCATTTATTTTAGCAGGTTATTATGCTCATCGCAATTTCCTTTTAGTCTGATATTTTTATGACTATTTTGTGTTTATTTCTGTGCTTATAGCTGCACTGGGATACAGCCTCTGAGAAGGGATTGTGGCATAGCAGGTATAGTAAGGGAGAGATGGTGCCTATAGTAACAGTGGATAATAGTCTCTGGGAAGGGAGTGTGACTGTGGGATAGCAGGTATAGTAGGGAGAGATGGTGCCTATAGTAACAGTGGATAATAGTCTCTGGGAAGGGAGTGTGACTGTGGGATAGCAGGTATAGTAGGGAGAGATGGTGCCTATAGTAACAGTGGATAATAGTCTCTGGGAAGGGAGTGTGGCTATGGGATAGCAGGTATAGTAGGGAGAAATGGTGCCTATAGTAACAGTGGATAATAGTCTCTGGGAAGGGAGTGTGACTGTGGGATAGCAGGTATAGTAGGGAGAAATGGTGCCTATAGTAACAGTGGATAATAGTCTCTGGGAAGGGAGTGTGACTGTGGGATAGCAGGTATAGTAGGGAGAAATGGTGCCTATAGTAACAGTGGATAATAGTCTCTGGGAAGGGAGTGTGACTGTGGGATAGCAGGTATAGTAGGGAGAGATGGTGCCTATAGGAACAGTGGGATAATAGTCTCTGGGAAGGGAGTGTGACTGTGGGATAGCAGGTATAGTAGGGAGAGATGGTGCCTATAGTAACAGTGGGATAATAGTCTCTGTGAAGGAAGTGTGACTGTGGGATAGCAGGTATAGTAGGGAGAGATGGTGCCTATAGTAACAGTGGATAATAGTCTCTGGGAAGGGAATGTGACTGTGGGATAACAGGTATAGTAGAGAGAGATGGTGCCTATAGTAACAGTGGGATAATAGTCTCTGGGAAGGGAGTGTGACTGTGGGATAACAGGTATAGTAGAGAGAGATGGTGCCTATAGTAACAGTGGGATAATAGTCTCTGGGAAGGGAGTGTGACTGTGGAATAGCAGGTATAGTAGAGAGAGATGGTGCCTATAGTAACAGTCGGATAATAGTCTCTGGGAAGGGAATGTGACTGTGGGATAACAGGTATAGTAGGGAGAGATGGTGCCTATAGTAACAGTGGATAATAGTCTCTGGGAAGGGAGTGTGACTGTGGGATAGCAGGTATAGTAGGGAGAGATGGTGCCTATAGTAACAGTGGGACAATAGTCTCTGGGAAGGGACTGTGACCGTAGGATAGCAGGTATAGTAGAGATTTGACAGCAGACACCATCTCTTCTGGGGTAAGAAATGTATTTTTGGAATACAAATATCTTTTGAATGTATAACTATTAAAATTTTCCTCAAAGAAACCAGATACCCCAGGCCTCTAGAATTAGAACTCAGCAACATGTCTGCGGGAATACAGCACTACAGATCAGCGGCTCTCAACCCGTTCTTCATCTAGGGCTCAAATGGTTGCCATAGTCAAGAGTCAGGTTGAGTAGGAAATGGAGACCACACAGATTTTGGCCGAGGGTGGTTTACTGGCAGAATAAATGGGGCAAGCTCCCCAGACCAAAATCTGTGTGTGTGTGGTCTCCATTTCCTACTATACATGTATTTTTGGACCTCACTCTACGTCCAGGGGATCAAACACCAAGGGTTTGTGCAGCTGTACACTCTGTTTGCAATGGGTGTGGCCTGACTCTTGATTATTAATACCAAACATCAGGACTACCTTTGAATGGAGTAAACTTTACTTCATCATCATTTATTTATATAGTGCCAGCAAGTTAGGCAGCGCTTTACTTTATAAAGACCAGGGAACAAATGGAGAATAACAAACAAGGGTTAACAGAGTACAATAGTAATAGAGGGCCCGGGGGCCTACTCACAATTGTTTACAAACTAAAGGTTTGGGTACAAATGAGACAACAGCGAACAGCAGAGGGCATAGAACAGAGCATTGAGAAACTCCAACAGAGAGAGGGAAGTAGTAAAGTTAAGAGAAGGCAACTTTAAAAGAACCGTCAAGATGTAAACCATGAAAGAGCAGCTGGCATTCAAGAATGCCAGCTGAATATAGAATGTCTAGGACTAATGGGTTGTCAACTGTGTCAAAGGCTGCAGGGAGATCTAGAAGCATTAGTATTGAGTAGTGACCTTTAATAATTCTAAAGGTGGGGTCTCCAAGTAGTAAATGGTAACTCACCACATGAAGGAAGAGACCCAGGTGCACTGCCCTGAGCCCTCAGCATGGGGAGCGGACAAATCGAAAATTCTTGGGAGCAGCACTCAAAGGCAATTTATTGTCTTACGCGTTTCATGTTACAAACACTTAGTCACAGGCTATGTAATGGAATAGTGACCTTTGTCAGGAGATCATTGGTTACTTTGGTAAGTGCAGTTTCAGTTGAGTGTGTTGGGTGGAAGCCATATTGCAGGAGGTCCAGAAGGGAGTTGAGAGTGAGATCCTGAACCAGGAATTTTTAAACAAGCCTATCAAGTAATCTGGATGCAAAGGGAAACTGGATGATGGTTGGGCGGGAGAGCTGGGATCAAGGATGGAAAAGTACCAGTAGAGAGTGGAAAGTTAAATAGGTGAGTAAGTGCAGGAGAGATTGGATTAAGGAGGTGAGAGGGTATGGGGTCTAGGGAGCAGGTTGTGGGGTTTGAGCAGGCTACAAGTTTGCTTTTAGCAAACTTCTAGCCTTCTGTTTTGAGCATCTAATAATGCTGGGTGAAGGAGTTTAAAGTGGATGTGAGTGGACTGCAAGTTAGTCTGAGATTGTTGCCAGACAGTTTGCTCAGTCTAATGAGATCATTTTTTTCATTAAGAAATAAGCAAGATCTTGGGCAGTTACAATAATGGGTGGAGGGTGCTGAGGGAGGCATAGTCGTGAGTTAAATGTGGCAGTTGTGTTTTAGAGGATAAAATAAGAGAAGTATTGTTGTTTAACTATTGATAGAGCTTGATTGTAGGAGGAGAGCATGAATTTGAGGTGGATAAGCTCAGGATCAGTTTGTGACTTTCACCGTCGCTCAGCTGATCTACTACATATTCTGAGGTGCCGAGTTAAACTAATGTGTCCAGGTTGGGGTTCAGCTGGTCTATGTGACGAGTGGTAAAAGGATCAAGGGAGTCGAGAACTGTTGAGAAAGCATCGTTGTAGAGAGAAGCTGCCCTATTTTATTTACATTGCCTAAATAGGAAGAGTAAAAAAATTACACCCCTATTCTATGCCCTTGCCTTGAGAGAAGACCTCCGATATAGTGGGGGCCAAAGATGATTTCCATTTGGAAGTGATTGCTAAACGGCAGCTGTAGAAATATGATTGATCAGTTTTATTTTGAGATGGGTAATGCTTAAAGAACATGCTGCATGGTCACATAACTTGGTCCCGGAAAGATGTTAATTTGGGGCATTACCACAAAATCTGATCAGGATTTCCCATCTCTGAACAGTCTCTCCAACAAAGTGGGGAGGATTGTGGGAATAAACTTGCCAACCTGTCAGGTATTAAAAACCATTTCATCATAACTTTATATACACTTCGATATGTGGAGACTGGTGGTTCAATATGCGGAGACTGGTGGTTCAATATGCGGAGACTGGTGGTTCAATATGCGGAGACTGGCGGTTCAATATGCGGAGACTGGCGGTTCAATACGCGGAGACTGGCGGTTCAATACGCGGAGACTGGCGGTTCAATATGCGGAGACTCGTGGTCCAATATGCGGAGACTCGTGGTCCAATATGCGGAGACTGGCGGTTCAATATGCGGAGACTGGCGGTTCAATATGCGGAGACTCGTGGTCCAATATGCGGACACTCGTGGTCCAATATGCGGAGACTCGTGGTCCAATATGCGGACACTCGTGGTCCAATATGCGGACACTCGTGGTCCAATATGCGGACACTCGTGGTCCAATATGCGGAGACTCGTGGTCCAATATTAGCAAAGCCAATCCAGCACTTACGAACGTGGAAAACAGATGAGGCTACTGCCTGTGGTAGAGCTAAAATATTTCAGATAGCTTATTTAACGCCCCATCTAACCCTAGCCTACAACTGGTGTGTTTGCTTTAGAATTACTATAAAATGTGTTATGGTTTTGGTGTTGCTGTTTTTTTTTTTATGCTGCTCTTTTCAATGAATTTATCTCCCTTTACTCAGTGACCAAACTGCTCTGCTCATCCCTTCCCCATGACTTCTTCCATGTAATCAGAGAACGGTTATCTTTGCTCCAAAATTCTCTTCCATGTACCATTAGATTTTCTTCTAGGGTTTCTGTTCTCTTTTTATTAAGAAACCTTAAATATACATTCAGGAGTAATGAGGGGGAGGAGGAGATCAAGGAGGCTAAATGTAAAATAAATAAATAATGCATAAGTCAGGGTTCAAAAATATCAATTTGTTATTTAACACAGAAAAAGAACAAATATCCCTTTATCCATTTTAACACCACCAATATAAATGGGATAACACATTTAAAACGAAAAAAAACCCCACTTTTATGAAAAATAAATTTATTACTTAACACCTTGCGTTAACAATGTGTTTTTTTTTTTTTTAAATCAGAATACTTGTCATTAATGTAAAATAGTCTGATACAGTACATTGTATGTTAAAGATTTGTATCCTTGTAAATTCTAAGGCCTTTCTACCTTTTATTCTCCGATGCAACAGAGACGACCCTAAGGGGGCCATGAAATGAACGATAGAAAACTGAAGTTGAACTGAATTACACTACACCAAGCCAGCATAAAGGGTGCCTTGCCCTAACGAGGCCTATATTTAATTCCAATTTTTTTTGCCTTTTTTTTGTTTTGTTTTATTTTGTCAAAACTCCATAGCATGCTCACAATTCAGCAACACCTACAGGAAAAAAAAATTAAAAAACATTGTTGAAGAGGATCGGTTGCCCTTGCTTGCCTCTGCAAACAGGTTTGTATCCAATTCAAAAGAAACGTATTTCATATCAAATAGCAGCTTTAATACTAGTCAAGTTTAAAACCTAAGCTGAAATAGAATCTTTGGGAGGCTCGTACATAAAAAAAAAAAAAAGTTTTTTTTTGTTGCTTTTTGTAAGGGATGCACTGAATCAAGGACAAGAATTCGGTTGGGGATTCGGCCTTTTTCAGCAGGATTCAGATTCTTTCTGCCCGGCCGAACCAAATCCTAAGGAAATTGCGTGACTTTTTGGGTAGGTCTACATGGACGTTTTCGGTGCGATCCAACGCGCTGCAACAAACCACATGCGTCAGATCGCATGCGACAGAAATAATGTAAGTAATGAAATGTTGCAGCGTTGATACGACGCGACACGACTGTCGGATGCAGACGCTTCACCTGCATCCGACAGTCGTTTCGGATCAACGCTGCGACATTTGCATTATTTACCTTATTTCCGTTGCATGTGATCTGACGCATGCGTTTTGTTGCAGCGTGTCGGATCGCGCCGAAAAACTCCATGTAGTCCTACCCTTTGTCACAAACCAAGGTAGTAAAAAACATTTTCCCCTTCCCATCCTTAAATTAGGATTCGGGGTTCGGCTGAATCCAAAATAGTGGATTCGGTGCATCCCTACGTTTTGTTGAGTGATAAAGTGTTGGAGGAAAAAAAGATTTACTGGTCAAAAAACAATGATCAAGGAGATAATCGTTTATCACCTGAAAACAACGTGTAGAGAAATGTATATTGAACAGAACAGCAGAACAATTTATCTTTCAATGATTTTGTGTGTCCATACCAGTGAAGACCGATTCTTATTGGTCAAATCATATTTTCACCATGATTAAAATTTTTTTTTAAAAAAAGCTTAATAATAAGTGTTTGCTCCTAACATACTTTCACAGCTTCAACTGCTACCATCACTGAAAAAAAGTATGCATTGGTCAGTTTGAACCATTTTCAAGTAAACTATGGAAGTAGCAAATCCACGTTGCCAACTGGGCTAGCACTCTTACCCTTCGTATGGGGGGGGGGGTCTACATTCTCTGAAATGTTTGTATAACTTGGCTGCTGGACAGGTTGTACATTCCAAAGCCAGGCTTCAGGCAGACAGCTACATGCTCAGTCCTGTAGCCAAAGCAACAGTGCATTGACTTTTTGTTTGTTTCCCTCTGGTACAGCTCAGTACCGGTGAGTCTGATGTGAGTATTGTGGAGGCTGCTGGGAGGTAGATGTATATCCCATGCTGCTCTGAGGTTGGGATGTGCTTGGTCCAGGGTTTTGATAAGCAGCATGTGGATTGGAACGCTTCGGAGAAGAGTAAAATGACAGAAAAAGAAAGGGTTTAATAGAAACATAATACAGTACCTGTTTTGTGGAAGGAAGGACACTATAGGGTTGATAAAAAGCATTCATGGAAATACAGCAGATATCTATGAAGAATTCAATCCGGATAACAGACCCTAAAATGGCATACCTCCCAACATTTTGGAAATAAAAAGAGGGACAAAAAAGTTGCTGTGCATAGTGTGGCAATTGTTTGACCACGCCCATTTTGTGGCCACACCCCCTAATTACCATGTTTATGTTACAAAATTTGGCGGGTTATGAAAGTTTGAACATATTTCTGTGTTTTTTTTTTTTTTGTTATTACAGTTTTGCTAATGAAGGAGAACTACCCTTTAAGCTGTGAGTCTAAATTTTCCCAAGGGACCTGCTATCTTATATTGTTACAATTACTTATTTGCTTATTTCAAAATTGTTACAAAAGTAGGTTATCTGCTGCTCTGGCTGTTTTGGGCTCTCTGCCAAAAGCCGATGAAGTTAGAAACTTTGTACTGGAAAGTCCCATTTTTCTCTGCACTGAACAACCAGAAGTAACAAACGAGGGACTGTGGGTTGAGTTGTCAAAAGAGGGACTGTCACTCTAAAAACGGGACAGTTGGGAGGTATTACAGGAGAACTAAAACCTAACTAAAGAAGTAGCTAGAAATGCTGTACATGATGTTTTGGGCTTCTATACCAGCCCAAGCCAATCACAGCCCTTTAGCAGTAAAGATCTGTGTATTGAAAGATGCCCCAGTAGCTCCCCATCTTCTTTTTTGCTGATTTACTGCACATGCTCTGTGCTGCTGTCACTTACTGCCTTTTTCTTTTGATTTTTTGGTGCCCGAGAAAGACCACCATGGTCGAAGTGCGCTGGGCTCACCACTTTGTAACTTTTTTTTGCTTTTAATGTAATAAATATTTCTTTATTTTTCAAATTGAGTGTGCAATCCTTCACTTGTTCTTTGTACATGCTTATTTTGGACACCCACATGGGGGGCCTCCTTGGGATTAGCACCTCAGCATTGTTTCCTAGGGTGTGCGCCTCCTAACCTGATATCGTCACTTACTGAGTTTAGGGACTGACTCACAATATACTAAATATCTAGAATATAATATGTTGTAATATAAGGCTTATTAGTAAATAATTTAGATTACTGGAACATGACAGCTCAGAAAGCAGCAGAATTAGCATCAGAATTGAATGAACAGCCCTTTAGCAACCTCATTTTCTGCTTGATGTGATCCCTAAGCTTAGTTTCTCAACAGCTTCTGAAAGCCCACTGAGCATGTGCGTGTCACTGACACTCCAAATAAAATCCAAGATGGGATGCCAACTTTGAAGGCCTAGATTTTTATTACTATAAAAATGCTGAACCTTTAGGCTGGTTCAGTATATTCAGTAAATAAAATATGACATTTCTATCCATATTCATTTTTAGTGCTTAGTTCTTTTTTAAATGCCAACCATAGCACAGACAAGTCAGTTGAAGCAGATGAATGATAAACCTTTGGTTCAAGTGTTAAGAGGGTCTGATGGGATAGGAGAGACTGCAGTTATATCTGCCATTAGACCTCAGCTCCCGTTCTCTGCCCTCAATTGGCCCACAACAGACCGACCTGCTCTGACTACAAAGACAAGGTACACCACCCCATGATATTTTATTTAATAAATTATTCAGTTAATGACTATAAGAATGGCTTGGATGATTTCTTGGACAGACATAATATCAAAGGCTATTGTCAGGACCACCATCAGAAATCACAGGGCCCCATACGACAAAATTTCCTGGGCCCCCTGGGCTGTGGATGGGGGGCCTGGCTAATCAAGTAAGTGTGGCGTGGTCGGGCCCCCCTTACCCTCGGGGCCCCCTACAACTGTCCCCCCCGATGGCGGCTCTGGCTATTGTAATACTCTATGTGTAGAGGCACACAACCCTATTTGGTGGAGATTAGTCGGCCAGCGACAAATCGCTTCTTCTTTGGGCAACCAATCTCCCCGCAATGCTGACGGGATGGCACTCCACGCTTTGCTTTCCGTGAGGCAAGTTCGGAAAACAAATCGATACGTATGCCATCCCGCCAGTGATTCAGGAAGGCATTGTTGGGAGATTAGTCACCCGAAGAAGAGATTTGTCGCTGGCCGAATCATCTCCCCCAAATAGCATCGGGTGCCTCTACCCTATAGTTAGTATAGATATGGGTTTATATAATTTATGTGAAAGTAGGGAGGGGTGTGTGTGTGGATGCTGGGTTTTCATTTGGAGGGGTTGAACTTGATGGACTTTGTCTTTTTCGAGCAATGAATGAATGGAATCGTCCTGAAAACTCAAATTGAATTTGATTCGAATTTAAAAAACTCGATTCGAATAAAAAAAAAAAAAAAAAACTCGATTTGAGTTTTTTCTCTGAAAAAAACTAGAATGTCAAGAAGGCTGCAAACAACTCAAAAATGATCCGTCGACCTCTCCCATTGACTTCAACAGCAATTCGGCAGGTTTTAGGTGGTGAATAGTCGAACTGAGTTCTTAAACAGCCAGAGTATGATAATAAGCCTCGAAAATCGAATTCGAGTTTTTTTAAAAACTCAAATGGTATTTGAATAACTCCCTAGTCGAATGACAGTTTTGACCATAAAAAAAATTAGAAATTTAGAATTTTCAATTCGACCCTTGATAAATCTGCCCCTAAGTATGTTATAGAAAACCAATTCTTAATTTTTTTTTCTGGTTTTGGAATTATCTTCTCTTCCTCTTCTGCCTATTTCTGGCTTACAAAAGGGGGTTACTGACCCCAGCAACCAAAAACATATTGTTCTGTGAGGCTACAATTTTTTTATTACTATTATGTGCAAGACTAAAGCCTTTGTATAGGGGTACCATTACTTTGCAAATCAGTCATTCTATTTTCCTGGCCATACTGCAATGCTATTTGCGGTTTGAATAAGGGGAGGGGGATAGAGAGAAAAAATGGAACAACAAAAAAAGCATGTTACCTGATAGTCTGAGGTCATTATGAGTCCACCTGAGGTAGTGGTAGGGGGAACAACTCTCACTTTCTTCAGAGGTGGCCCTTGTGCGTGACTGTTATCTTGATTTCCCGGGTGACCTGTTCCATTTGTATGGTTATTGCCTTGCTGCTGCTGTTGGTTTTTCTATAGGGGTTGAAAGAAAAAACAAGGTTTAAGGCAAAGGGAAACTGGAAAAATGGCTGTAAAAATAGCAAGAATGGGCCTAGAGAACCATATTATAGTCTGTGTCTCACTGGTGGGCCCCAGCCAAAAACAATTCTCACGAGTCCTTTCATAGATCTATACATCACCTATTCGATTTTGCAATGACAACATCTAATTGTTGGGAGAGTGGCCCTTAGTATCAGCCTCTCTGGAGGGTCCTAGGATAGAGTCCTGCGCAGAACCAATTTCTAAGACCCAGACCCGACCCAAACCCGCAACCCTCAGCCTGTGACCCGGACCGCAACCCGCATATTTATCCACTTTGATCCGCTACCCGACCCGGACAACTGCCTTATCCGCAACCGGCCAACCACCATCAAACAGGAAGTGATGGTGCTGCAAACCGGAAGTGACATCATCAAAAGTGGGCGTGGACAGAAACAAGTTTTGTAAAACTCTAAAAGGAGTAAAATATAGACAAAATTACATAAGATATAAAATTTAGATGAGACCCGCAAACCGACCGCACATCTGCGGTTATATCCGCACCTGAAAATCCTCCCCTCATTCTGCAGGGTGCCCGTTTTTTTTTTTTTTTGCGGGTACCTGACCCGCTGCAGGATTCTATCTCCACAACATTACACTATAGTTGTTACAGCCTAGGAGGCATGGGACATTCCCATGCCTGAGCTGTAACTGTTGTACGAATTGTCTTAAAGCCCCCATGTCTATCATCCACAAAAGGGTAATCCTATCAGTATCAACGGGTACTATACCTGCTTGACTATGTTCCCAGTATATGTTATTAAATGTCATTGTGGGCTACTATATGTTGGGCAGACCACTCCCAGGTCAGAATTAGGGAACACAAGTCTGCAATTAAAACTGGAAAGGCTGATCAGGCAGTTGCGGGCCATTTTATACAGATGGGACATGGGGTACAACAACTGAAGTTCCAGGTGGTGGATCTTGTACCCCAATCACGATGGGGGGGGGGGGGTGATAGATCAAAGAGACTATTGAAAAAGGAAGCCTTTTGGATCCGCCGCCTGGAATCCAAAAGGCCTAAACAGAGAATATGATTTACATATGATCTTTTAAAATTATAAATTAAATTAAATTATATTTGTTGAGTTTTTATGCTTATTGTAAATATTGTGTTTTTACAGGTAATTGACCTCTGCGCATTATATTGAGGAAAGGCTGATTAGCTTTCTTTTCAAGTGGCTACACTAGATTCCGAAATGGATTCAAATGTTCTATATATGTTACCATTGATTGTTACATTGTTGCCACTTATTCCATAGATGGCACTGTTTTAATGTGTTTAAAAGGAAGTCTATGTGACCAGGTGTGTTAGCTTGAAAAAAAAGCCGGGGAACGGCTTGAACCGTTGCTGTAAACTGGTCTGTGCCATGTTCAAATAAAGGCCTTTTTATTCATTATCAAGGCGAAGTTCTTCTCTACGTTTGATCACATAGCGCAACCCCTTAATATTCTAAATTTCATATATATCATTATTTCACTATTCCTTAATCTACTGCTGTTTAATACCTTAATTATCTGTTTATGTTTCCCTTTCTCTCCTTTTCTCTATAACTCTCTCTGATGCCTCCACTTTCTTTATCCGTTTACAGGAGAACTAAAGCCTAAATAAAGAAGTAGCTACAAATGTTGTACATTATGTTTTGTGCTTCTGAACCAGCCCAAGGCAACCACAGCCCTTTAGCAGTAAAGATCTGTGTCTCCAAAGATGCCCCAGTAGCTCCCCATCTTCTTTTCTGCTGATTCACTGCACATGCTCTGTGCTGCTGTCACTTACTGAGCTTAGGGACCCACTCACAATATACAGTACACATAGAATAGAAATGTCAATATAAGGCTGATTGGTAATTAATACACAATTACTATATGGCAGCATAGAAACCAGTGCAACTAGCATCAGAATTTAATAATCAGCCCTGTAGCATCATCTTATATTACAGACCAACCTCATTTTCTGCTGGATAATTAGTGACGAGCCCTAAGCTTAGCTTCTCAACAGCTGCTCAGAGCCCACTGAGCATGTGAGTGTCACAGACACTTTCCAAGATGGTGACCCCCTGTGACAAGTTTGAAGTCCTGGATCATTGCTGCTATTGACAAGCTGAAACTTTAGGCTGGTGCAATAAGTTCTGTATATAAAATACGGCATATATAAGCCATTCATTTTTACGGTTTAGTTCTCCTTTAATGACTGGATCTTACTGCAGGTCTATGCAGATCCATTAGGAGAGGAATGGATCAACATGTAGATGCTTATCCAAAGGAATTTTCCATAAGAGCATTTAATAAAAGATGTCATTTTTAGCCATATTCTCCTATAATATTTCTCTATCTTTTCTACCTCTCTCCCAGCAATATTTTCTCTCCTTTTATCCTCTATATATTTAACTTTATTATATTTAACCTCTGCATTTTATTTGCATGCAGAAGTGGAGAGGAGCAAAATAAAGTTCCAGGATTCAAAACTCTTGCATCCCCACTGAGGGGATATACTATTTCACAGAAGTGAAGGGATGGCATCCCTTCCCAATTCCAGCACTGAGTGAGTAGAGCACATCATAGACATGGAGGAATTAGAATTATTTTTATTTTGAATCCAATACTACAATTTCAAACCTCAGTTACCATAACACTGCCACACCCAAGCTTCCTTCTAACTTGCTCTACTCTATTCATAACCTGTGAAAATTACAGTCTCCCCCCCCAAAGGATATCTCAGAGATTACTTATCAGTGCTGTTATACTTCCCACAGTGGTTAGTTACGGACAACGTGAATGTCCCCTATGGGGAATATAATTGTCTTGGAGTTGATCCATTGTGAAAAAATTCTCTCTCTGTTCCCGGGTGTAAAAATTATTTCCACTGATTAGGTAAGTTATTAAACCGTGTCTCTTCCCAGCAGGTACAACTGGAGGCAATTATTCATATCTCCAAATAGTAGAAAACAGAGAGGTCTGGCTCTTTAATTGGCTCATGTTAGTAACAGGGGTAGCAGGGCAAGTCACTTATATTGCTTTACATTCTTTAAATGAACAGTTCAATGTTAAAGTAAACGCTGGGTAAATAGATAGGCTGTGCAAAATAAACAATGTTTCTAATACACTTAGTTAGCCAAAAATGTAATGTATAAAGGCTGGAGTGACTGGATGTGTAACATAATAGCCAGAACACTACTTCCTGCTTTTCAGCTCTCTAACTCTGACTTGGTCAGTGACTTTAAAGGGATACTGTCATGGGGAAAAACTTTTTTTGAAAAATGAATCAGTTAATAGTGCTGCTCCAGCAGAATTCTGCACTGAAATCCATTTCTCAAAAGAGCAAACAGATTTTTTTATATTCAATTTTGAAATCTGAGATGGGGCTAGACATTTTGTCAATTTCCCAGCTGCCCCTGGTCATGTGACTTGTGCCTGCACTTTAGGAGAGAAATGCTTTCTGGCAGGCTGCTGTTTTTCCTTCTCAATGTAACTAAATGTGTCTCAGTGAGACATGGGTTTTCACTATTGAGTGCTGTTCTTAGATCTACCAGGCAGCTGTTATCTTGTGTTAGGAAGCTGCTATCTGGTTACCTTCCCATTGTTCTTTTGTTTGGCTGCTGGGGGGGGGAAAAAAGGGAGGGGGTGATATCACTCTAACTTGCAATACAACAGTAAAGAGTGATTGAAATCACATGACTTGGGGCAGCTGGGAAATTGACAAAATGTCTAGCCCCATGTCAGATTTCAAAATTGAATAAAATAAAATCTGTTTGCTCTTTTGAGAAATGAATTTCAGGGCAGAATTCTGCTGGAACAGCACTATTAACGGATTCATTTTGAAAAAAAATGTTTTTCCCATGACAGTATCCCTTTAAGGGAGACCACATGGGACATAACTGTTCAGTGAGTTTGCAATTGATCCTCAGCATTCAGCTCAGATTCAAAAACGGTTATGACCCACTTGCCCCCCTCAAGTCTCTGATTGGTTACTGCCTGGTAACCAATGAGTGGAAACCAAGAAAGCTGAAAAGCAGGAAGTAGTGTTCTGATCTGTTCTGTTCGACATCCAGTCACTCCAGCCTTTATACATTACATTTTTGGCTAACTAACTAAATTAGAAACATTTTTCATTTTGCACAGCCTATTTACACAGTTTTTATACTGAACAATTCCTTTAAAGGGGGGGGGGGAACAGCTTTTCTGTATTCTCACCATGTATGTGGAATGGCTGGACATGCAGTTTTATTGGTGCCCTTTAGTCTGCGGGAAGTTTCTCTCCCCGATAAAATGGATAAATTGTATATTTTATGTGCCTCAGCCTGACAGAGAGAGCTATATTGTGCATAAGTTACATTTAATTTTTACTGTAATTTACTCGTATGAGCAGCAGATGCAAAATGTCAATATATACACTCCAAAGAAGGGTTAGGGGAAAGTGAATTGTAGCTGCCAGTTGTTTTAAAGGGCAGGAGTATGTGCCAAAAGCTGAAAGCGGTGGCTGAGCTGACCCATGATTATTGCCTCTAGAGAACACACACACCCCCAGAAGGAAAAAACATCACTATTATTTTGAAGCTTTGAGGATAACTAACTATATTTAATTGTCTGGGTGAAAAACCATTATAGTTCAGGCATAGGATCCCGAAACCCATTATCCAATAAGATCTGAATTAAAGAAAGGCCATCTCCCATACACTCCATTATAATCAAAAAATCCACATTTCCTTTTTCTCTGTAATAATAAAACAGTAGCTTGTACTTGACCCCAACTAAGATATAATTAATCCTTATTGGAAGCAAAACCAGCCTATTGGGTTTATTTAATGTTTACATGATTTTCTAGTAGACAAGATATCAACATCCAATTTACAGATCCATTCTCTGGAAAACACCAGGTCCCAAGAATTCTGGATAACAGGTCCCATACCTGTAGTAACATGAAACCTGGAACTCAAGATACAAAATGTGGAAACACTTAAATCCTGCCTTAAGATGAAGTAAGTTGTATCAGAAAGGTCTATATAAAACACCAGAAAACCCTCAAAGTAATGCTGCTCTGAGTCCTCTGTCAAAAGAAACATCACATTTCTTTCCTTCTATTGTGTACTCATGGGCTTCTGTATCAGACTTCCTGTTTTCAGCATAATCCTCCAGGGCTAGGGCTTGAGCATGCTCAGTTAGCTTCTCTCTCCCTCCCTTCCCTGCTGTAATCTGAGCTCAGAGCTACGAGTGAATACATAGCATATACTGTTCTGCACATCTTAAAGAAAAACTATACCCCCCAAACAATGTAGGTCTCCTTAAAAAGATATTGCATAAAACAGCTCATATGTAAAACCTGCTTCATGTAAATAAACCATTTTCATTATAATATATCTTTCTAGTAGTATGTGCCATTGGGTAATCATAAATAGAAAATTTTCATTTTATAAAATAAGGGCCGCCCCTGGGATTGTATGATTCACGGTGCACACAAACAAACTATACATGTTAGGTCACATGAGCCAATTAACAGACAGAGTTGTGTCTTTTGCTTCCACACTTCTTCCTGTTACAGTTAGAGCTGCAGTATTTCTGGTCAGGTGATCTCTGAGGCAGCACACAGACCATCACAAAATGGTGGTACAAGGCAAGAGATGTAAAAGGGCAATATTTACTTAAATATATATTCCAGTTTGGTAAGATTCTTTAATATGTCACTTAATTTGATATAAACTGTTGCTTTAGTATTAATTTCGGGGGTATAGTTTTCCTTTAAAGGGGTGGTTCTCCTTAAAATTAACTTTTCGTATGTTATAGAATGGCCAATTCTAGGCAACATTTAAATAGGTCTTTATTATTTATTTTTTATAGTTTCTTAATTATTTGTCTTTCTTCTGAGTTGTTCCAGCTTTCAAATAGGGGTCACTGGCTCCATCTAAAAAACAAATGCTCTGTAAGGCTATAAATGTATTGTTATTGCTACTTTTTATTACTCATATTTCTATTTAGGCCTCTCCTATTTATATTCCAGTCTCTTATTCAAATCAGTGCATGGTTGCTAGGATAATTTGGACCTAGCAACCAAATAGCTGAAACTGGAGAGCTGCTGAATAACTCAAAAACCAATTGCAAATTGTCTCAGGATATCACTGTCTACATCATACTAAAAGTTAATTTAAAGGTGAACAACCCCTTTAATATACAAGGTCCTGCTGCAAACACACGCATGTCCTATACAGGGTCCTGTTACAAACATATACATATTTAGGACCAGTCAAACGCCTGTAAATTATAGGATTTAATGGGAGAAAACGAAAAAGGAAATATGCCGGCAACATTCAGGTGTATCTAGGAGAGACAACAGATATTCTCACTAACTGGTATACATACATACATAAATTAAACAACTGCAGCAGCACTCTGATCTTTGATCAAACTTTTATTCGTGCAACAACGGCAACGTTTCGGGCTATAACAGCCCTTTATCAAGCCAAACAAAATGTGTAACAAACATGCATACTGTATATAGGTGATTACAGGGTGATTGAAGCGAGGCTTTACCAATTAGTCACCACCTCCCAATTAAGAGACTCAATTCCCAGCAGTCTCAGTAAATGGTCAGTGAAAATTTGTGCAAAATTCTTCTCTCAAACAACTCAATATACTAATAAATAGCTCATCCATTTGTGTTAAAATCCATTTATGATAAAAATTCCGTTGTGGTAAAAATCCAGTATATTAGACATAGTCCATTAAGTGAAAAAAATTACATATAAAAATAGTTTTGTCCATCCAATGTGAGAATTTTCATTGTGAGAATTTTCCGTGAAATAAGGTGTGATAATAGCTATAGCTATTACTACTTTGACTTTGTATAGCATACATACATACAATGATGCAATATATTTAGTGTATAGTAGACTTGTTTTTAAAAACATTCACTTTAAACGGGAACTATCATGAAAATGAAAATTTACTATAAGCATCATACTGAAGAAAGTTTGTAAATGCAATCAATTATAATTCTGTACTGTTTCTGAAATAATCAAGTTTATCTTCACTATTCCTCTCTCAGCAACTGTTTCTCTTCATTTTGTCTTCATTCAGTAGTTGGGTGTCAGATAGTCATTGACCGTTAGATCCAATACATCTTAAAGGGGGCTTCCTTTCCTAGCAGATAAGCTCACTCAAATAACTGATTCCAGTACAAACAAAATAACTGCCTTTTGAATAAATTCTGCATGTAGAGAGACATGATGTCTGGTGATTTTAATAGAGTGAGCTCTAATACATCTTCTAGGCAAAAGGAGCCCCCTTTAAGATACATTAATCATTCATCTGACACCCAACTCCTGCATGAAGACAGAATGAAGTGAAAAAAATAGTTAGTGAATAAATAGTGAAGATAAACTTGATTATTTCAGAAACAGTACAGAATTTTGAATTAATTGTATTTAGAAAATGTCTTATTTCATACTTCCTGGCAACAAACGTGGGTGAATACAGCTAAATCCTCCATAAATACACTGGCACAGGAAACTCTATATAAGGTGATCTCTAGATGGTACATGGTTCCTGCCAAGCTACATAAATACTATCCCACTGTTAGTCCACTCTGTTTCCGAAATTGTGGAATGGACAGTACTATGATACATGTTTGGTGGCAGTGCAGACAGGCGTTCAGATTTTGGTCCAGAATATTCACACTAATTGATTCAATAATGGGAATTAGACTCCGAAAAGATCCTCTGTTAGCCTTACTCAATACTGCTATTCCAATTTCAGACAAATATCATCGCAAATTGATACAGTTTATTTTTGTAGCAGCGAAACAAACTATTGCTGCCTCCTGGAAAAAAAGAGTTCTATTCCTTTGGTTATGTTTCGTATGAAAATGAACTGGATAATGGTGAATGAAAGATTATTGAGTATATCTACTGATACCTATACTAACTTTACTAGGGTCTGGACTCCCTGGATGCATTACGCCAGATTACACTAATTGTTGTCTAGTACAGGCTTTACAATTTTACGATTCCCCTGTATCACTCAGTATCTGGTTCACTTGGTACTTTGTACTGAATTGAAACCTATATGATGGAATTTAAGGTAGCTTCAACACCTGAATTAAAGGGCAAGTAACACTAAAAATTTTTAAGTAAAAAATCCATTCCTCCCCCCTCCAATAATACTGCTATCCTGGACAAAGTTAACTTTCTTTAATATCTAATACATAAATAAAGCAACGAAATCTCACTTCCGGTTTGTTGTAAAACGGCGATGTGGCGACCTGCACTTACGTGCGCGCTCCAATGTCCTGCTAACCGGCTTCTTTCTAAAACCGGAAGTTACTGGTGATGCTGATGTTCAGCCGGTGACTTGTCTCCTTCGCTGTCGAGCTTGGTAGCTGCTCACTCCCCCTCCCCTCTTCTTTCCCAGCCACCTCGTTCCCCACACGGACTCACACAGAGCAGGCTCCGCCACAGCACCACATATTGACTTTCTGCCAGAAGTTGCTGGGTCAGCTGCTGTTCAGCCTCTCAGCTCTCTCTCTGCATACACACCACGTAGCGGGCAAAGTTCATCACAGACTGTTCTGTGGTGCCATTCTGTGCACCGAGCAGAGGCTGAACAACAGCTGCTCCGGTAACTTCCGTCAGTGAGTCACTATGTGATATGTAGTACTGTGGCGGAGCCCGTTCTGCTCTGTGTGAGTCTTTGTGGAGAACAAGGTGGCTGGGAAAGGAGAGGGAAGGAGGGGGGTTTGAGCAGCTACCAAGCTTGATAGAGAATGAGACAAGCTAATAAAAAGTCACCGGCTGAACAGCAGCAACACCAGTAACTTCCGGTTTTAGAAAGAAGCCGGCTAGCAGGACATTGGAGTGCGCATGTAAGTGCAGGTCGCCACATCCCCGTTTTACAACACACCGGAAGTGAGATTTCGTTGCTTTTTTATGTTTTAGATATTATAGAGAGTTAACTTTGTCCAGGATAGCAGTATTATTGGAGGGGGGAGGAATGCATTTTTTACTTAAAAAAATTTAGTGTTACTTGCCCTTTAAGAGCTATATGACGATAATATAATAACTACGGACACGGTTGATTTGGTTTACTGTTCAGTTTTTCTTTTTATTTCATTTTCTTAAATACATAATCTTGATTGATGATACATATTGTTTTCTGATGTGTAATTATGTGGAGTGTCTGAAACTGATGTCTTTCCTTCACTCTCAAGACATTTGAATGTTATGACGATAATCCCCTCTGCGTAGGAGGATATACATTTTCTACATGTAAGAATGCATAAAAACCTTTGTTATGTGGAAAGTATATACTGTTTTGCGGTCTAATAAAAAGTTTTGAAAAGAAAATGTCTTATTTCAGTGTGAAGAAGATTATATAAAATTTTCTTTTTCGCGATAGTTCCCCTTTCAAAGAGTAAGGCTTGCGCACAGGAAAATTTCTCTCACCAAGAATAATCTGAAACAGCCTCCTGCCAGATGTGAGAGGATGATGCTTAATGTTTCCATTCGCTCATGTGCAGTGCCCTTTTTCCTTTAGTACAGGGTCAAGTGCCCATATAACCAGAGGTAATGTGAAATTCCAAAAAATAAATATATTGTACAAATGCGCGCTTATTTAAGGCTAGGGCCAGACGGGGCTGAAATCCTCCCCCCCCCCCCCCGGATGTCCCAAGTGTGTTTTCTCCCGAACCTACACAAGGCTTCCTTACATAAAAGAAGATACGCTTGCTGTGAGGGGCTTAAATTGGCCTGCGGATTTCAGCAGGCTGATTTTGGCCCCCGTCTGGCTTATAGGCACATTACACTGACCAATTATAGATTTACAGCACAGAAATAAAGAAACAATGCAGCACACAATGGGGCAGATTTATCAAGGGTATAATTGAAAATTGAAAATTTCTAAATTTTTTATCGTCAAAACTGTCAAATTCGATAAGGTTATAAGGAGTTATTCAAATTCGTTTTGAGTTTTTAAAAAAATTCGAATTTGATTTTCAAGATTTAACTTTTAAGAATTCAAATTAAATGATTCACCGCCTAAAACCTGCCAAATTGCTGTTTAAAGGGCATGTAAAGGCAAAAAAATAAAATGCCATTTGTATTTGAAAAAGAAACCTATCTCCAATATACTTTAATTTAAAAATGTGTACCGTTTTTATAAGAAACCTGACTGTATGCAGTGAAATTCTCCCTTCATTTACTGCTGTGGATAGGAATTGTCAGATGGTCCCTAACTGCTAGCAGGGAAACAATTATGCCCCCGCCTTACTTCCCAATTTGGAGCTGTTTACATACAGCCTTTTTGACTTCGATTCGAGTTTTCGGGTCGGTTTAAGTCATCTGAGTTTTAAAAATTAAATTCGAATACATTTTGATTGTTCGAATATATGGGAGATAAGGAACGTTTTTTTAAAAAGTCACAGGAATTTGAAATTTGACCTTTGATAAATGTGCCTCAATGTGTGTGGATTGTCAATATATTGGTAACGCAAAGTTTGCCCATGAAACTGAATTTACACAATCCCTATACACCTGCTGTTCACCCTTTAAAAAGTTTAGTCAATGTTTTCATAACTAATTACTTAGTAATTTAAGTCCCACAGGGAAAATCATTTTCTTGAAAGGGTTGCAAACCCAAACATAACATTCAGCATAATAAAGGCAAATATAGTTGCTATGAAAATCAGTATTTGTCCATAACCTGCTGGTTCCGACTTTATGTACTCCCCAAACAATGTTGCAGTAGTCATCAAAGAATCAATTCTCCTTGCAATATTTTGCATTTTCTGCAATTAACAAAACTGTGGGAAAGTGTAAAAGGCATTGTGGGAATGGAGCAATAGCTTGACTACAACAGTATTGCTTCAAGGGGAACTATCGAAAATTTCATTTAAGCTTCCTCATACTGAAATAAGAAACTTAGCAAATACAACCAATTAAATATTCTGCATCGTTTCTGAAATATTATCTTCACTATCCCTCTCTCAGCATTTGTTTCTCTTCATTCTGTCTTCATGCAGCAGTTGGGTGTCAGATATTCATTGACAGTTAGATCCAATATATCTTATGGGGGGGCTTCCTTTCCTAGCAGATGTATTAGAGCTCAAATAACTGATTCCAGTACAAACAAAATAACTGCCTTTTGCACAAATCCTGCATGTAGAGAGACATGATGTCTGGTAATTTCAATTGAGTGAGCTCTAATACATCTTCTAGGCAAAATGAGCCCCCTAAAAGATATATTGGATCTAACTGTCAATGAATATCTGACACCCAACTGCTGCATGAAGAGAAACAGATGCTGAGAGAGGGATAATGAAGATAAACTTGATTATTTCAGAAACGATGCAGAATATTAAATTGTTTGTATTTAGAACTTTCTTATTTCAGATCGATGAAATTACATTAAATTTTCATTTTCGCGATAGTTCCCCTTTCAGGACCAGGGATAAACAATGTGATCAATGGCAGTTACATTACCAAATAACTTTACACATCACTGAAATGGTTTAACGCCTATTGGTAATTTGCTGGCAATATACGAGACTCAGTTTGAACATCCTCAAACATGTAAAGTTATCGTGCAAGGGTGAAATATCCTAGTAACTGGTTAAAACTATTGCAGTTAGCAAGAGCCACAGGTTTTGTAGAAAGGAAAAAAATGCAAAGCTTACTTTGTCTCCCTTATCATCAGGTTCCTCTTCGGTCAAAAACTCTCGCTTGGGATATGGAATCTGGCAGCCTGCAAAAACACTGGCAAGGAACAATATTGGTTACCTTCTGTCTAGTGAGTGTGTGATCATCAGCTAAAACATTGTTTTCTTTTCCCCCTCCAGGTCATTTTTCAATATTTGGCAGACTATGTGCAATTAATTGTAGTGTTCCTCCATTAAACCATTATACATTGTAAGGCTGCCAGGATTAAAGGGATTTATAATTCTAGTTCTTTATTCAAAACTTCTCTAACTTGCTACTAACTTGGAAGCTGGGGGGAAACCAGTTCAAATGTTTGAGCAGGGTATGTCTGTAAATTATATATGAGGAAACTACTGGATTTCATTGAAGTTTCATTATTATGTATTTCCTTATTTAATGTTTAAGATATAATTAAAAACATGCAGATGCTTTACAGATATACAAGGTGTAAATATACGATCCAAACAGATGACAAACACTTCAAATTAGGGATGAACCGAATCCAGGATTCGGTTCGGCCTTTTTCAGCAGGATTCGGATTTGGCCAAATCCATGTGCCTGGCCGAACAGAATCCTAATTTGCATATGTAAATTAGTGGCAGAAAGGGAACTCGTGTGACTTTTAGCCACAAAACAAGTAAAAAATGTTTCCCCACTTTTTCTTTTTTCACTTCAAATGCAAATTCGGATTCGGTATTCAGCTGAATCTTTCACAAAGTATTCGGCCGAATCCCAAATAGTGGATTCGGTGCATCCCTACTTCAAATGGACATGCAGAGCAAATGCCAAACATTCTATGATATATTCCCAGTTCAAACACAATATTTAGGCATTGGAGTTAATATTGGGAGATCTGTAATGGGCCAGTTACTCACTCTGAAGTAGGAAGTGGATCTTCTAGAAAATATGGATCCTGCATAGCTTGCTCTGAGGAAATTCTTTTGATCGGGTCCATTGTGAGCAATTTCTGAAGCTTAGAAGCGAAGAACAGAGAGGTAATAATCACACCATGAGTACATTTTATGTACTGAAGAAATTGTGAAGTTTATTGTGTCATTCAAAAAAGGGGCCCTTTTTTTGAATGACACAATAAACTTCACAATTTCTTCAAATCGACAGTGTGCTGCTGATATCTGTCTTAATTTTCTAGTAGACGTATGGCATGAAGATCCAAACTATGGAAAGATCTGTTATCAGGCCCCAAGCATTCTGGATAACAGGAATAGGATCGACCAGAAAACTTGAATCAAATTCAATTCGAATTTTAAAAACTTGATGTCAGGAAGGCTGCAAACAACTCCAAATTGATCCCTGGAGGTCGCCCATTGACTTGAACAGCAATGTGGCAGGTTTTAGGTGGCCAATATTCAAATTTGAGTTCTTAAAGGGCCAGTGTATGATAGATCTCGAAAATCGAATTTGAATAACTCCCTAGTCTAATTTGACAGTTTTCTGACCCTTAAGGTGGCCATAGACTTAAAGATCCGCTCGTTTGGCGACATCGCCAAACGAGCGGATCTTTCCCCGATATGCCACTAAATTGCGTGGCTATATCGGCGGTAATTCGAGCGTTCGGCCGTACGGCCGAACGATCGAATTACGATGTGCCAAGCGGCTCCGACGGGTCGGTCAGGTAAAAATCCAACCTTCCCGATCTATATCGTGGCCAGATATCGATCGGGATGACCCGTCGGAAGCCCCCATACACGGGCAGATAAGCCGTCAAATTTATCCAAACGACCGATAGCGGCAGCTTTATCTGCCCGTGTATGGCCACCTTTATTGTTTAAAGTCCTAACTTACATAGGACAGTCAGGTTTGCAAAAGTCTGTGTTAAGTCTGTATTTTTATAATTGTTTCTTAAAGTTCCTATTAGTGAAAACAATTCACATGAGCTATTGGGGGGATTCAAGATGACCTCTTAAGTCAATGTCTCACATTGGAGGTTCTTCACCATCAATGTATTTGTGGTGATGGAGAAAACAGCATCTAACCCCCCCCCATGGTTACAGGGGGAGGCACACAGAAGCACAGGTGTGAGTCACAATGCAAGGAATATATTTTTGAGCCTTTGTGCATGGCACGAACACTTACCAAGTGGAATGTTTTGCTGTCTGGTTTTACTTTATGCTTTTCCATGTATTTTATAAGGCTGCAGTTGGTGTACCTGAAACATCAAAATATGGAAAATGTACCATAGGTCCTCCAGCAAGTGCACCTGCACTCACACACACTTCTAAAATACATACAGTATCCATGCAGTGTTCAGCTGGTTTGAGGTTAGTCTTCCATACCCATTCTGTAAGTACCTGGCTTTGTGCATGATATATAGAGTGCTGACTGAATAGCGATTGTTTTTATCTTTTTTCTTTTCTGTCTAGAGGGACTTTTGTCTTTGTTTTTAACCCAAACTATGTAACTATGAATATTTTTACAGTGACATGTATGCTTTGCAGCACGTTTTCAAGAGCAGATCCAGCATTTGACGCTTACATTTCATTGGTTTGGAGGCCAACAGGGTGGATGCTACAAGGTTCCTGGCAACCTTTCAGCAATTCCGATCCACAACTATTCCACCATGAATTCCACAGGGCAGGTGTTTGTGACGACTGATGGGTGTTAGAAGGTCAAAGAAATCGAAACCAAAACCCACCCCCCAAAAAACACATATTTTTTTTTAAAATCAAAGTAACATAAAGGAGCACTAGACAGTGGAATTATAGAGGAGTGCATGGAATAAATAAATCCATGTTGATCTAAGTCAGTCACTGGTAACCCTGTTTGGTTGAGAACATGCAATTTCTTTTTTTGTCAACCACCACTATTTGCGTAGTGTACCCGTTTACTGTTTAACACTGGGGAAAATAAGTTGGGGTTGGATTCCACAGCCAAGTTGGGTAGGCTGGCCCAAAAAAGAATGTCAGATGTTTTTCAATTCAGTACAATCTGCTTTGCAAATAACATGACTAATCTGTGATATACCAGCGGTGGAAAAGACAGCTGTTGGTGTGACCTACAGAAGAGTTTGGGTTTACTTACGTGTTCCTGCGGAAGTCCTTTATTAGAGTTGAATGCTCAGGCATCTTTTTAATGTCTTCCCAATCTTTATCTAAACAAATAAGCATAAATTAAAGGTTTTGGGTTAGACCGAGCGCTGGCACAAGGGTGCTCCTAAGCAGCTGGTCAATGCCACAGCGTGGGTTAGACTGAGCGCTCGCCTGTTCCGCCTACAAATTATAGACAAATATTGCCTATAGCTGCTATTCAGCTTTTAAAACAGGGAATTATTTACAGTTTTATGTTTATTGGCTGGGGCTTAAAGGGGTGGTTCACCTTTAAGGTAACTTTAATATGTTATAGAATGGCCAATTCTAAGAAACATTTCTATTGGTTTTCATATTTATTTTTTTATAGTTTTATAGTTATTTGCCTTTCTGACTTTTTGCAGAAACAAATGGCCTGTAAGGCTACACATTTATTGTTATAGCTTCTTTTTATTACTCATCTTTCTATTCAGGCCTCTTCATATCCCATTCTCTTATTCAAATAAATGCATGGTTGCTAGGCTAATTTGGACCTTAGCAACCAGACTGCTTAAAATGCAAATTGAAGAGTCGCTGAATTATAAGCTAAAGAAGTCAAAAACCTTAAATAAAAAAAAATTAAAACCAATCGCAAACGGTCTCAGAATATCACTCTACATCGTACTAAAAGTTATCTCAAAGGTGAACAACCCCTTTTAGAGCTCCCTTCTTTCTTACTAGAGCTCCCGAGTTAAAGGAGAATTCAACCGTTTAGCCGAAAAAACCATACCCCCCCCAAATAGACCACCACGCTCCTCCCCCCCAGGCTAGATGCCCCCGGGGGATTACCCCTAACTTAAAACTAACCCCTTGGTGCAGATTCATGCATCGGACTTCGCTGCAGCGATCTTCAGGGTCTTCGGTAAGCTGAGTGGGAGACCGGTGAAGCGGCGCATGCCCAGTTGCAGCAATTTACCGGTTTGAGACATGTGCACATGAGCCGAAATGGATGGAAATTGCCGGAAAACACAGAAGATGGCTGCTGTGAAGTCTGATGGCTGAATCTGCACCGAGGGGTAAGTATAAAGTTAGGGGCATTTCCCCGGGGGACAGCTATCCTGGGGGGATGGGTCTACGTGGGATGGAGGGTCGGGTTTTTTTTGGCTTAACGGTTGAATTCTCCATTAAGGGTAAGCGTGCTTACTGCTCAGTCACACTGCTTGCTGGGGGACTTACCTGTAAATGCACTTAGAATGCTAATGGATAATGTAGGACTCACATTGAATGGCCGTGATGTGGCACAGGAGCTTACATATTTTGGCTAAGGATGCACCAAATCCACTATTTTGGATTCGGCCGAACCCCCGAATCCTTCAAAAAAGATTCGGCCGAATACCGAACCGAATCCGAACCCTAATTTGCATATGTAAATTAGGAGTGGGAAGGGGAAAACATTTTTACTTCCTTGTTTTGTGACAAAAAGTCACGCAATTTCCCTCCCGACCCTAATTTGCATATGCAAATTAGGATTCGGTTCGGCCAGGCAGAAGGATTCGGCCGAATCCGAATCCTGCCCGAATCCCGAACCGAATCCTGGATTCGGTGCATCCCTAATTTTGGCCAAATTGTGGTACTAACATCTATTTTTTGTAATAAATCTTTTTAAAGGCAAACCGTGCTCTGGCAATTTTCTCCATTTTGAGTATAAATTAAAGGTTTAAAAAAAAAAAAAAAAATTATATTTTAATTCCGAACTGTCCACCTTGAGGCCTTTAGGGCAGAAGTAGGCCTCCACTGTGACCTGATTTACCTATGATTCACTTTAATGACATACTCATTTACACTTGGCCAGCCAACATTTTGTATACTGGCCCATTCTATGGAATAAGTTGGAGAGCGCTGTTGAAACCACAGATTCAGCCAGTTCTTTTTGTCCCATTTATTTAAATGCTTTCTGGAAATGTATACCTGCAGGAAATCCCATGACATTAAATATTCTATCCAGCTGGTCGTGATGATAAGGGTTACTAGTTTTGATATCTTCCTGTCGACAATGAAAAATTGGCTCTGACGTTAGAAGCTCTGCAAATATACATCCTATAGCCCAAATATCTTGGGGGGTGGGGGAAACACACAAAAGAAAAGGCATTAGAGGAAGACAGATAAATATACACAATTTGGTTATACAGCACTTTGAGTCTCTTGAGGTGGCCATAGACACACCAATATTATCATATGACAGATCTTTTGTGCGATAATCGGTGCGTGACTGAAACACGAGCAATACATATTATTCAGATAAGGCACATGCGCAGAACATTCCTCGTGAGTGCACTCTCTTCTATGCGAGGAGGATCTCTCTTATGAATTAACACAGCAGTGCCCGCCCTCCTTTAAGCTTCAACCAATCAGGAACCGCCAATAGTGGTTTTTATGGTAAACCGTGTCCCTGTCTCTTGAACATAGGAACTGACCGTGAGTTGAATAGTTTGAATTCACGGTCTTCACTGCCCGTGGTCTTTGGAAGCCTTGTCTGGTACTTTGGAAGTCTTGCTGCACATTATTAACCTGAAGCACTTCTGACAAATGGTTACGTACAGGACAATGCGCAGGAAATTTTTGCGCACGCACACTTGTTTGGAAGGGCCCTACTATAGGAAATCGAAGTTACTTTTACAAATGATATTTATGAAAATAAAACTCGCAATCTGGGAGAGCAAGGGGGTACTAATTCAACAATGAGTTTTTTCAAAAAAAGGCTTTCCTTGTCCTTTAATGCTAAATCATCAGATAAGAGTTAAAAGCTGAGTCGTCAGATATGCAGGTACAAACAAAAAATAATTCTTTAACGTAAGTAGAGTGGACAAAACATCTTTTGTATGACCAATGGACGTGGGAAAGATCGTAATTGTGTATGGCCATCAAAACAGAACAGCACTGCATTAGAAAAAGTTTAAAAAGGTAACATATAGGATCAGTTATCTGGAAACCCACTATCCCATAGACTCCATTTTATTTAAATTTAACATTTTAAACATATTCCATTTTTCTCTGTAATAACAAAACAGTACCTTGTACTTGATCCTATCTAAGATATAATTAATCCTACTATGTTTATTTAATGTTTAAATTATTTATAAATATAAGTTTAGCTGCCGTTGAAGTCAAGAAAAGAAAACTTCTACATTATGTAGCTTATAACAAAACCACTTTAGAGCTCTGTCAATCCACCAAAACAATTTTTGACTTGAAACACAAATGAACCATTTGCAAATGCATCCAAAGAGGGGAAGAACATTTTTAATCTATATATTTTGAAAAGGAGCACAGCAAAACTCAAATGGAAAACGTGTTATATTCATGAGAACAGAGTTTACATATATGCGGACTTGAAAGTTAAAAGGAGGTTTATCGCATTTTCCATGAATAACTTACATTTTCCACAAAATGAAAGTTAATCTTTTGACATCTTATTTTTCACAAGCTGAACAGCTTTACATTTAGCGCTATGATTCATGGACACATTTTGCAGTTACACGTGCCCTTCATATTTAATGGTACACTCACTTTTAATTCACTGATTTTAACCATGCTTAAAATGTTGGCGCCTACCTACTTTGATTTCTACTGATAAACAACTTAGACAAATAAGATCTAGTTAATGAATAGTAACCCACAAAAGCCAATCTGATGTTTGCCTTCCAATAGTACAACAGTAAATTCTATCCATTAATTGGCTGCTAAGGTTACTAGAACCAGGATCCTCCCAACAGCCTTGACTCATGGATATCTAACCAAAAATCAGTCAAACTGTCAGAAATCCATCAGTCAAGGTTTAAATAAAAAAATAAATAAAAAAAACCATTGGGCCAGGACTGTTGGTTCACCAACATGATGCTCTCTAGATGGGTCTCAGTAGGTTGACAGTATGATCTGAACATTGGCCCAGGGGCCAAATGATCAGATCCTCCCAATTTGGCCCAGTCTGGAACGACAAATAGGGCAAAGATCTGCCAAACAGGGAGACCGTTTAGTGGAAACCAACTGATCCTGTTTGCGTTTTGAATGGTGTAAGAAAATTAATATTTTTTTTTTAGTTTTCATCCTCATATACATATTGGCATACAGCTTTTAGTTACATACATGGGCTGATATCGGCTGGCTGCTGAAGGCATCATCTTACTCGGTGATCCCCAACCTTTTGAAACCCGTGAGCAACATTCAGAAGTAAAAGGAGTTGAAGCAAGCATGAAAATTTTTCTTGGGGTGCCAAATAAGGGCTGTTATTGGCCATTTGGTAGCCTCTATGAGGATTGTCAACCTACATTGAGGTTCTGTTTGGCAGTACACCTGGTTTCTATACAACCAAAGCTTGTCTTCCAAGCCTGGATATCAAAAATAAGCACCTGTTTTGCGGCTACTGGGAGCAACATCCAAGGGGTTGACGATGTTGCTGACGAGCTACTGGCCGGGGATCACTGATCTTACTGGCCAGAGTATGGTGCAAAAGCAAATGGTTATATGCTCAGGGATCAGTGAATTAATTAATGAATCCTATGGAGTCAGGAAGGATTTTTTCCCCCTCGAAGTTAATTGGAGAGGCTTAAAATGGATTTTTTTTTGCCTTTCTCTGAATCAACTAGCAGTTAGGCAGGTTATATATAGGCTTAAAATGTTGCACTTGATGGACATCTGTCTTTTTTCAACCTAACTTACTAACCATGTAACTTACTAACCATGTAACTTACTAACCATGTAACGTACTAACCATGTAACGTACTAACCATGTAACGTACTAACCATGTAACTTACTAACCATGTAACTTACTAACCATGTAACTTACTAACCATGTAACTTACTAGCTATGTTAATAAATATCTGGTGAATTCAGTAAGAGGCAAGTGGATGTTATGTTCTCCAGATGTGTCTGCATAAGAATTTCATATGATCCAAACATTGGTTGGGGGTCAAACTGAGCAAAACTGTGCTAATTTGGCAACCTGCCACACAAGTGCATCTTCCTTTGCATGGTCAGTTTATAAAATAGAGGTCCAGCTGAGGGCTTATGGCAAAACATTGTGATGCCCCCAGCCAAAGTATGTCCACAGACTTTTATGTATTACATTAACCATTTTTATCACAATCTGACCCATATGTCACATGTACCGAATATTTAATAAATGGCGTATTATATGCATAAAGTTGGAATTAGCTGGCCGAAAACACCACAAATTGTAAACTGGGAATGTTGGCAGGCATAAAAATAATCAACCTTAATTCAATTTGTGAAAAATGAACTTATGCCAACACCTCGCATGTTATTGTGAATCCATGACTTGCTCAATAATAATACTGTACTGCCAGCTAAACTATGTCTGTGCTGAGATTACAATAAAAAGAAGTCGATTTCTTTATTTAAAAAAACCTCCAAGGAAATTAAAAATAGATGCCACTCTTTTAAATACAGCTCACAGTTCTGTTAATTTAAAAACATTTCAAAGGCAAACTGGAGCAGGAAGGACAGAGGGCAATAGAAATAGGTGACAGAAGCATGAAAATATAAAAGAATAAAGCATATGGAATTCCTATACCTTCACTGAGTAAAATATAAAATATAAATCAAATGAAGAAGCATGCTAAAAATGAAAAGAATGGGAAGTGTGGAGAGAAAGAAAATGCAAATACTACAAAAGTTAAAACCTGAGCTAGTGCTGAAAGAATGAATTGAAAGCATGAAAAATAAATCTAGCAATCTAATCCAAATGAGAACATATGAAGCATCACAAGAGAGGACAGCAATAGGATTTGTTATACTCACCAATAGCTTTGGTATAATGGCGTGCCCCCAGCAATAATTCTGGGGCGCGATACCAGAATGTAACAACTACAGGGTCTAAATCTGCTAAAGGCTTTAAAGGTGAATTAAATAACCGGGCAAATCCCATGTCCGCTGTAAAACAGGAAAGCAAAGCATTACTTGTTGCATAGGTTTACTTAGACTTATATCAAACATATGTTTCCTATAATTATTCAGCACAAGAATGATTGAATAGCTGAGAGACGGGGGCCATATTCATCTTATGTTATAATGGTGCCACAGATTAACATTAAAATACGATAGCTCTTTGCTGAAGAATACACACAGTCAGTAAACATCTATGCTAAACTGGAACCAAAGCAGAACTTGCACTAAATTGCACCCCGGCTATCCTTTTTAATTAAAATCAGGCTAGTACAAAATTGAGGTTGATACAACAAGTCCCTCATCTCCCCCTATTGCTCCTTAGGTGTCAACATGTAGGTTAAAAGGAGTTTGATTGTACTTTATACACCAACTTCTACTATTGCTCTGATAAAACACAAGGACCAGGACCAAGTTCAAGATCATGGTTGAATGGTCATACACAACTTACACTATATTCTTAAAGGAACCATTCACTGTAAATATAAAAACTGGAAAAATAGACCGGCTATGCAAAATAAAAAATGTTTTTTATATAGTTAGTTAGCCAAAAATGTAATGTATAAAGGCTGGAGTGACTGCTTTTTCCTGCTTTTCCGCTCTCTACCTCTGAGGTAGCGACTAGAAGGGGGCCCACATGGGACATAATTGTTCAGTGAGTTTGCAATTGATCCTCAGCATGCAGCTCAGCTTCAAAAGCAACAGTTATGACACACGTGCCCCCCCCCCTCAAGTCACTGATTGGTTATTGCCTGGTAACCAATCAGTGGAAACCAAGAAAGCTGCAAAGCAGGAAGTAGTGTTCTGCTATGTTAGACACCCAGTCACTCCATCCTTTATACATTACTTTTTTGGATAACTATATTGGAAGGTTTTTTTTTTTTTTGCACAGCCTATTTACCAGTTTTTATTTTTATAGTGAACAAATTCCTTTGAAAGGTGAACATTTGTGTCATGAAAATTCAAGCTCCAGCACATGGAAACAAAATAGTTTTTAACTATAAATACAAATTCATTACTCTATCCAAAAATAGTCAAGATTCTTCATACAGCACTAGATAATTATTAATTAAAATGCATGTATTGTATATGTATGACAGAACCTGGTTAATAGCAACGTTTCAGGCCACATTTGGCCTTTTATCAAGCATTCTGTCTCTCTTCATGTAGGAGTGAAAGTCACATTTTGAGGCAAACACACACGGTCATGTGTTTGCTTTGCCTACCCAACAAGGCTCATTTACAGTGCAAGCCATAGCTGCAATTAGCTTATTTATTAAACAATTTGTTACCTTTCCTCTGAATTAATGCATCTCCCACCCAGATCCAATGCCACCCGTAATTCTTATCTAATAATAATGTGCAGCTATAAATGTCATAGTATTATCATACAAACCTATTTTTACTCGTCCTCGTTCTGGACCTTCACCCATGACCAAAATATTTGCCGGTTTCTGAGGGGAAAGGTTTTTAAAAAGAAACACTTAAAGGAAATTATTGACTAATATGCAGAATCATAAAATGATAAAAACATCACAAATATCCCCTTTTTCTACCATTAATATGGTAATATATCTTTTCTCCCCACAATGTAACATTTTCCCCCCAAGATTCCAGGCAACGGTATCCATCACAATAACATTTCACTGCAGATTTGTGCTGGTTGATACACTTTCAGACAACTGGAAACAATCTGCACAATTTAGGAAAGGGGTTACACCATTCCCTGTGTGTAATCCAAGTGGCTATAGCTGCAACATAAAAAGAGCGCCATGTACTTGTACTAGGCAAAGGCGTGAAGATGTTAAGGGTTTCTTGACAAAGAGTCTCACGAGACTCGAAACATGTTGTGTTAAACAATAAACACTGAAGTTTGAGCAGTTAATCTGCGTTTGAGTTGAACCTTGTGAATGTTAAGGGTTCCTTTATGCTCAAGAATAATCTCCATCATGGACAAATAAATGTAGGCACATAACAAAGAAATGGATATAGTGCTCTTATATAAAGGAGCATCTAGCACCAGTGCTAAGGGCACCTATGGAGGGAACCACACCTACAGAATTGTGACTATAAATAGAAATGAGTTCCTTCTAGATGCAGAATTTGAGATATAAATAATACACAAGAGATCCCGTAAATGATCTCCTTATAAACGGTGCGTAGTGATGTAATCGGAGCATATTGATGTCATTGACTCACTGAAACTTGTGTATTATAATACATAAAGTACCCCCTGTTGCAAACTATGAGGATATTGGAAGTCACCTTGGAGTTCCATGATGCCTTCAGCCTCGTGTTTTTAAATGGTCATGGAAGGCCTTGGTAACTTAAATTATCCTTATATTTTACAAGAGGGGGTACTTTATTCACTATATCCTCCACCCCTAAGAAATATGAGAGAGAGAGTCTTGCATATTATTATTAACATGTATTTATAGAGCACCAACATATTTCAAAAAGCTGGTTTGAAAATGTAAGACAAAAAAAGACTACGATGAAACAGAACAGTGCAATGAAGATTAAAATAAACTATTTTCATCAGTATTTGCAGATTTCCTTAGGGATAACCATATAGTGAGAGTGCATTTGTCATAAAGTATTGAGTCAACTCTGAAGCCATATCGCCCCAAGGGAGTAAAGTATATTTATTTTTATTTACCATGGACAATAATAGGACTGATGATATTAAAGGTTTCCTTAAAGGGCAACTTTCGTGAAAAAGAAAATTTAATATAATCTTCAGTATACTGAAATAAGAAATTTTCTAAAGATGATCAATTAAAAAATCTGTACCGTTTTTTTAAATAATCCAGTTTCTCTTCACTATCCCTCTCTCAGCATCTGTTTCTCTTCATTCTCTCTTCATGCAGGAGTTGGGTGTCAGATATTCATTGACAGATCCAATTTATCTTATAGGGGGGCTCCTTTTGCCTGAAAGATGTATTAGTGCTCACTCTTACAATCAGCAGACCACGTCTCTCTACATGCAGAATTTGTGCAAAAGGCAGTTCTTTTGTTAGATTTTGTCTGTACTGGAATCAGTTATTTGCGTGAGTTTGAATTCATCTGCTAGGAAAGGAAGCCCCCCCCCTATAAGATATATTGGACTGTCAATGAATACCTGACACCCAACTGCTAAATGAAGAGAGGATGAAGAGAAACAGATGCTGAGAGGGGAATAGTGAAGATAAACTTGATTATTTCAGAAATGATGCAGGATATTTAAATTGATTGTATTTAGAATATTTCATATTTCAGTATGATGAAGCTCATGCAAAATTTTAATTTTCACGTTAAAAGCACTACAGTGTGGTCAAAATGCCACAATTGCTAAAGGTTAGAAAACAATATTTTAGATGCTCACTAGTAGCTAAAAGTATATTTTCTATCATATAACTGTCTCCACTCACTGAGCCCTAATCCACAGATTTATAATTGCATGGAGTTCTAATGCAGCTCCTGGAATCACAAAATTGTAACAAGATGAAACTGAAGCCCCTGAGCCAGGGATCCCCAACCTTTTGAAGCCGTGAGCAACGTTTAGAAGGAAAGGGAGTTGGGGAGCAACACAAGCATGAAAAATGTTCTTGGGGTGCCAAATAAGTGCTGTAATTGGCTATTTGGTAGCCCCTATATGGATTGTCAACCTACATTGAGGCTCTGTTTGGCAGTACACCTGGTTTTTATGCAACTAAAACTTGCCTCCAAGCCTGGAATTCAAAAATAAGCACCTGCTTTGAGGCCACTGAGAGCAACATCCAAGGGGTTGGAGAGAAACATGTTGCTCATGAGCTACTGGTTGGGGAGCACTACCCTAAGCCGTGATGCCATGGGAGTGGAACCTACATGGAAATTCTGTAATAGCTGTTGTCACCTGTGAAAGGAAATGTTTATGAGTAAGCATCATTAAGATGAAAACATAAGAAGTTCATATGGCTCTGACACGGGCAGCTAATTGGAAAGCTAAGGATATAAAAAAAAAAGTTTTAATAGAATACTTTGAGAGCAACAAATAAAGCCCCAGCCAGTCTATATTAGCATCAGACAGTACGTATCTGGTCTGTGTCTAGCAAAATTCTCATTAGTACCCGCTTCTCAAAATAAGATGATAATCCTTTCACAGCCAGAGCGCCCCTCTGAATATAAATTAGCCGAGAATTAATCTGCCCAGCTTGTTTTGCTAAATTTGTGTTTTTACATATTCCGTTTCAATTTATGAAAACTGTTATATTCCGTGATTTTTTTTTGGCCGTTAGGCTGCTTATTCCATTTGTGGAAAAATTTTTTAAATTGTAATGTATGTTGTGGGTAGTATTATGCAGACTGATCCAAAACCCACCAGTCGGCAAGTGTGGGCTGTAGCAGCGATATTCCAGCAGGTTACAGGCCATTTTGTTTCTTGCATAGCACCACCAGCAAAGTCAGCTTCTTCAAATTCCAACTCCTTCTGACAGCCATTACTTGCCTCTGTCTCATTAGTGCTATGGATATCAGAGAAGCAGGGAGGAAAAGGGGGTACTGCTGTCCCAGGCCCGGATGGTTTGGGGAGTTAAGGGGGGCCTGGCCATGCTGCACTTACATGCATAGCTGGGCCCCTGCCGTGAGTGAGCTGCAGACTTCCAAAGGGAGGGTGGGATACAGCTCCAGTTCCTGTATCTTGCTTCCTGTGCTCTCATTCGCCTGTGAAGTGTAAGTCCCGCAAAGTCGCATGGGGATTGGATGGGTAAAGTTTGAATCTCCCCTCCAGTTTATTCAATAGCCATGTGGCTTTAGCGGGACTTGCACTTCACTGGCGAATCAGAGCACAGGAAACGCAAGATACTGTACAGGGACTTAAGCTCCCTGGTTAAAAGAAGTGCAGTGTTTTTTTCTTATAACTTGTAGGGGGCCTGGCCGCATGTGGTTTTTTTTTTAGCTTGTAGGGGGTCTGTGGCCACAAAGGTTTTTTTCTTCTTCAACTTTTAGGGGGCCCTGACCACCAAAACTTAACCGTCTCTTTATTCCCTTTCAGCAAGAGTTGAAGCGACTGCCCTATTGTCTGAGAGTAAGATAGAATTGATTATCTACAATAGCAGAACCTCTGATGGGTAAGATACATGGGGCAGCACCGCTATAAATCTATGTAAAATATTACGGTTTGATATTTACTAATGTAATATGTTGATTACTTATGTAAATCATATGTTCATGTAAATGAAACAGGAAATGTTGGTTGGAAGCTACTTGGACTCTTTTGTAGGCTTATCCGCAATACAAGGGGTAAAGTGTATTTGTTTTAAATATTTTTTGGCCAGTTTTTTCTATTGGCGAACTTTGGACACTATCGACTTTTTGGACTTTGTAGTCTACACAGATCACAGAATCTAATGTGGGGGTTAGGCGATGAAATCCCCAACGCAGTGACCTCATCATGTCAATCTTCTTTAGCAACGTATCACGTCAGGGGGGTGGAGACAGTTTTGATTTAAAACCTTGTGTGTAATTTGCACTGATTAATACTTGAAAAAGAGCCACACAGCTCAAAACATGTTGTGTTAAAATAAAACTTGCAGCACAGCATCTGCAGTTTGGAGCCTGTTTGTTCACAATCCTAAAGATTTCGCATTTGCACCAGCCTCTACCTGGGACAGAGGCCCTGACACGGGCATTCTACCGTGACCAAAGGTACAAAAATCTCTTTTCCAGCAAAACTTGTAGGGGGGCCTTAAGCGCCAAAGTTCTTTTTTTAAATGTGTAGAGGGGCACTTAATGTTTTTAATGCTTGTGTGGCCTTGTACTGAATCGTTAGGGTGGAGGGGGGCCCAGAAAATTGTGTGTGTGAAATTGTGCGGGCCCCCGTGATTTCTGATGGCAGCCCTGGGAACAAGCATATACAGTATAAGTAAGGACAGCGTGTCAAATTGCGATGGCTTCAGGTTGGGAGCAGGTTGCCTTTTTACTGACCCACGAAGCAGATGTAAGATATTTTATTCAAAATGTTCAGCACCTTGGGGTTTTCCTGACAAGGGGTCCTTACTAACATAGAGAATCATGCTTTACGGGTACAGAAAAATCTGACTATTGTTGTTTTCCTACCAGCATGTCTTACTACAAGGAAATTGTTTCTTAAATTTGATACCAAAGTGTTTTGAGTACATTCAATACCAATTTATTGATACTGTTGTGAGGGGAAACTGACCCTAGTGTTTGTGAATGGAATAGAGGTCTCGGACAGGGACTGTTGTGAATAATCTATATTTCTGTAAAACAATGCAGAAATAGACCAGTCATAGCTTGCTTGAGTGTATTTAAACTTTTTAATGAAATCATTGCTTATCCACAAGATGGCAACAGCATTATATGTAGGCTGAAGTTTGCTTACTTTACTGTGACACTAGATATACCCTCCTGGATTCACCAGCATGTTCAAAAGGTGATAAAGATGTATAAATGGCAATAGCCTGTTGCTACTGTAATCCAACAGGCACTCGGTATAAACAACTCCCTCTCTTTGTTGTTGAGTTTGCATTTTACTACAACCATCTGGAGAACTTCACAGTACTTGAGCACTTGTGTATGTGGTAATGCTATATTAGCCTGACCATATTGTGAGCTACAGCCTGTACAAGAACCCTTCAGCCTGATTAATTGCAGCACCCGTCAGATCATTATTTTTTCGTGTGTGAAAAAAAAGAATCAAACATCTACACACGCGTTCATACCTTATACGAAATCAACTTACCAAATCTCTATGTAAAACCCAGTTTGCATGAAGGTAGTGAATACCATCTAAAATCTGATAAAGCAGTGACTTCACCATTCCCCGAGGTAACTGCACAGGTTTCTTGTTTGCTTTGGAGGCCCTGTGAAATTTGATGATGTGCTGAAAGAAGGAGAAACACATTGAGCTGTGAGAACAAACATTTGGAAGTTATTTTCATTAACATCAAGTCTTTCATTTAATCTTCACGGTTTACTACGGCGAAGCCACACACATACTTCAAAGCCAAGCACTGATGCCATACGTCCTCGCTTTCAACACGAGTGCAATGAACAGGGTTTGTGCTAAACATACTTTTTGCCTTTTTGTTTTAATCAGGAAAAATCTATGGTTTGTTTCATGCAGCCAAAACGGGAAACTGAACGACTTCATGTTTGGCCCTTGTAGATGATAAAATTAAAGGTTACCCAGAAAACTCCGAATTACAGAAAGGCCGTCTCCCATAGACTTAATTTTATCCAAATAATGCAAATTTTTAAAAATGATGATTTCTCATTTCTTCTCTGTAATAATAAAACAGTACCATGTACTTGATCCAAACTAAGATATAATTAATCCTTATTGGAAACACAACCAGCCTAGTAGGTTTATTAAATGTTTGCACTATTTTCTAGTAGACTTAAAGTATGAAGATCCAAATTACGGAAAGATCTGTTATCCAGAAAACCCCAGGTCACGAGCATTCTGTATAATAGTTCCCATACCTGTACCAGTAAACAACCTTCTTCCTGCACTCTTATGTGACTGTTTAGTTAGCAGGAGTTTATTATACATGGATTTCTCAGTGCACTGGGAATCTACTGATCTCCCTCGCGAAAACCAAACATGGAGTAGCTACAAGCTCCAGATTTGTCCGGCTTATCTTACGTGTGTGTGATGAAAGCAATAGATAAAATGTATGCTCAGCACAAGCCCTATCCACTGCAGTCATGTTGAACAGGAGGGTATGCTGCCCCATTAAATATAATTAACGATGCTGTGTTTGTATGCCATAGACATAATTACACCTTGCTCTTATTTTTAGGTCTGGTGTCAAGCTATCATGCCTATCAAATCCAAAACAGTGCAATGTGTCATTTCTTAATGATAGTTTACTGCTACTTAAGTTGACTGAATTTTCATCAGATTCATTTTCTATGCACCTTAAAAAAAAAAAAAAAAAAAAAAAAAAAAGTTTCTGTTCTTTACCAACTAATGGTTAGTAAAAGGTTTACAGAGGAAAAATAACCTACTTTCTTAAAGGAGAACTATGTTTTGAGCTTCTATACCAGCCCAAGGCAACCACAGCACTTTAGCAGTGCGTGAGTTTGTCTCCAAAGATGCCCCAGTAGCTCTCCATCTTCATTTTTGCTGATTCACTGCACATGCTCTGTCCTGCTGTCACTTACTGACCTTAGAGACTGACTCACAATATACAGTACACATAGAATAGAAATGTCACAATATAAGGCTGATTGCGACCCCTAAGCTTAGCTTCTCAGCAGCTGCTCAGAGCCCACTGAGCATGTGAGTGTCACAGACACGTTCCAAGATGGTGACCCCCTGTGACAAGTTTGAAGTCCTGGATAATTGATGCTATTGACAAGCTGAAACTTTAGGCTGGTGCAATGAGTGCAGTGTATAAAATATGGCATTTTTAGCCATATTCATTTTTAGGGTTTAGTTCTTATTTAAAAAATAAAATCAAGGAGGATTCTTCCTTAGGGACAGAATGAAACCCCCGGTTCAGCAATCCAACTCCTGATACTTGCAGGAGGCATGAATGCCTGTACAATACACAAAAGCCATAAATATCTTGTAATTTATATCCTTATAAACGGTGAGTTCTGATGTCATCAGTTATAAATGGTGAGTTCTGATGTAATTTCTGTCACATGACTTACTGAAACTTGTGTATTATAATAAAGTACCCCCAGTTGCAAAATATGAGGATATTAGAAGTTACCTCGTTGTTCCATGACCTGTTATATGGTCATGAAACTCCTCGGTAACTTATAATATACTTATATTTTACAAGAGGGGGTACTTTATTCACTATATATAGCATAGGCAGTAATTGGAACGTATTCTAGTGGTAGTCACGCTGATGAAAGGCAAGATGTTGGAAAACTGCCGCCTTAGAAAAGGGATTTTGAAAGTACACTTCTAAGAATCCCAGCCAGAGGCGGAAGCTCAGTACTGGCATGCATTATAGTAACAGAGGCTTAAGTATACTCAAGTGAAAGGAGAAGCTGGTCCATTGAGTTCGTCTCTGGGCTTTTCTACCATCTTTATCTGCCTTGTTTACTTGTAAGGAAGAGAGCTAGCTCATTGCAGAATTTAAAAAAACAAAACACAGAGCCAAAAATCTCCTTCCACCCTCTAAGTAAAAGCCATACAAGATTCTGAACAAGAATAAAGGTAGGCCAGAGATTCCATTTTCAATAGCCAAAGAAAGCTTTTGCAAGGGGAACAATGCCACACACCTGCAACAACATCTATGGAGCTCAGAAGCACACAAAAGCAATTAAACTAAAAAGCTGGCACTTTATTCGTACAACTCCCTTTCTACACAAGGTAAAACTCAGAAGGAATTCTGATGAGAAATCTCATTACTCTGCTAAGTAAAAAATAAACAGAACAAAGAACTGCTCCCATATGCTAAAGGAGGCACCGCTGAGAACGGCTTGTGTTTTCAGGTTCCATAGGGAAATATTTATACTGAGCGACATTCTTTTCAGTGCAAGGTTACACATAATGAAACATAAAAATTCACATGGAACGAGACAAATGAGTCCCTACCCAGGTGCTGCTGCTTCTTGGAATGTTATCTTTATAAAATAAATACATTAAATCAAAAGTATTAGGGCAATGGCTGATGGGGAGATTTGTCGCCCACGGTTAAAAGGCAAGACAAATCGACAAATCTCTCAAAAATGCTTCTCCATGGGAAATAACTGAAATCGCCGGTGGTAAAACAAACAGATTGTTTTGTTCTTCCTAAAATCACCCAGGTGACTTCAATATACAGTCATAAGAAAAAGTTTGGGAACCCCTCTCTGCTTGCATAATAATTTACTCGATCTGGGGATTTTTAGTGAAGCAGTATTCAGTTGTATGAAATTAAATCAAATGTGAAAAACTGGCTGTGCAAAAATTTGGGTAATTTGAATGCATGTAACTGCTCAATACCGATTACTGGCAACACCAAATTGGTTGGATTAGCTCGTTAAGCCTTGAACTGGATAGGCAGGTGTGTCCAATCATGAGAAAATGTATTTAGGGCTCTTACTCATGAGCGTTTTTACCTGCGCTCCCCTGCGTTCCGTTTTTCGGCGTTCAGCCCCAGGGGAGCACTGGAATAGACGCATTTCATTTTTTCAAATGGGGCTGTACTCACACAGGCGCATGTAGGCGCCGAACGCAGGTTGAGACGCAACATGCTGCATTTTTCCTGCGTTCGGCGCCTACATGCGCCTTTGTGAGTACAGCCCCATTTGAAAAAATGAAATGCGTCTATTCCTGCGCTCCCCTGCGGCTGAACGCCGAAAAACGGAACGCAGGGGAGCGCAGGTAAAAACGCTCGTGAGTAAGAGCCCTTAAGGTGGCCAATTGGAAGTTGTGCTTGTTTGACTCTCCTCTGAAGAGTGACAGCATGGGATCCTCAAAGCAACTCTCAAAAGATCTAAAAACAAAGATTGTTCAGTATCATGGTTTAGGGGAAGGCTACAAAAAGCTATCTCAGAGGTTTAAACTGTCAGTTTCAACTGTAAGGAAATGCAAAGCCACCTGCACAGTTGCTGTAAAACACAGGTCTGGCAGGCCAAGAAAAATATGCAGAGAATTGTGAGAATGGTTACAGACAACCCAAAGATCACCTCCAAAGACCTGGAGGGATTTTGTATGGAAGAATGGTCAAAAATACCACCATCCTGAATCCATACACTGATCAAAGGCTATAGGAGGCGTCTAGAGGCTGTTACATTTGCCAAAGGAGGCTCAACTAAGTATTGATGTTTATATTGATAATTAAAAAAAAAAAAAAAAGTTTCAACTTAACGAAAAAAAAACACCAAGGCAGTTTTAACTTTCAATTCGCAAAGTCTTTATTAAGAAATTACTTACTGATTCCCATCGTGCGGCGCTCAATTTCTCCTCCCTGGCAATCTCCTATAGAAGGCAGGGAGGAGAAATCGAGAGCCACACAATGGATCGTTGCCCTGTCGCCGTTTCTGAAGAGGAGCGCAAGCAGAGAATCAGTAAGTAATTTCTTAATAAAGACTTTTCGATTTGAAAGTTAAAACTGCCTTGGTGTTTTTTTTTTTTTTCTTTAAGTAGAAACTAATTAAAAAAAAAAAAAATTATGTTACTGGTCTTTTAAGCCTGACAACAGCAAGTGCAATTTCCAGGAGCAAAGTGTATCATGGGCAACAAACTTTGCGCTAATTTTTTGTACTTTGGGCGAATTTGACCCCTTGAGTTTCACAACGCCAGAGTACTATAGGCGTCATTCCGCGCAGAATCAAGGCGAAAAAATGTGCCTATCCCTACTTGTAACTGGTAAACTAACCCTCATATTTAACCTATGAACTAAAGGGAATACAACTAGGGGTGTGGTGCAAACTTTTTAGCCAGTTTGGTGCTTCTTTTCTTAAAAAATTAACCAGTTTTGGATACTACATCTTGTACACTGGCTTCTAATATGCTAATAGAAGGCTGCATGAGTAGCAGAGAAATTGGCAATGGAGTTCTTTAAAGGGGCTGTTCACCTTCCAAACACTTTTTTTTAGTTCAGTTGTTTTCAGATTGTTCACCATAAACAAAGACTTTTTGCTAAGTTTACCTTTAAAATGTATCCTTTTCAAACATAAAAGGTATGAAATCATATTGCACAAGCAACGTCCTTACTCCTTACCCATAAGTCATGCTCTGCAAAATCAAACAAAAGCCAGACTTTCCGGTCAGCGTGTGAAAGGAACACTTTCTGTAGAGAAATTACATTTGGATGTTTCAGCTCCCGCAGAAGCTAAAAGAATAAAAAGAGAATAAATGACACTTATAAAAAAAAAAATAAATTGGCTTAGCAAACAGAAATCACAGTGAGCTGTTAGTAAGGGGAAGTTCAATATAAAGCAGTTTAATAAAAAAAAGGTTTAAAATCCTATTTAAACCACTGATCCTATTTAAACCACTGATCCAAAGGAGGAAAAGCTTGGGCCGACCTCTCACTCTCACCCTCATTTGCGGGCGGTGGGTGGGCCTGGGTTGGGCTCTTCTTCCTGCTCTCCCCACCTGCCACCTTACACTGCCAGCTTCTGACTTCCTTTTTTATAGATGCGCACTTGCTCGCCCCGCCCCTTTTGTGCCGTCATCGGTGGGCGGGGTCGGGTCTATAAACTGGCTTTTGCACAAATCATGCATGTAGAGAGACAGGATGTCTGGTGATTTTAAGAGAGTGAGCTCTAATACATCTTCTATAAGATACAGTATTATAGATCTAACTGGCAATGAATATCTGATACTCATGCATGAAGAGAGAATGAGGATAGTGAAGATAAACTTGATTATTTCAGAAACGCTACAGAATATTTAATGGATTGTATTTAAAAAAAAACCTTCTTATTTCAGTATGCTGAAGTTTATATTAAATTTTCATTTTCGCGATAGTTCCCCTTTAATATTGGAATGTTTCTAATAAACAGGTGTTGTCGGATGATTGACGTAACAGACTTACAAGCATGGCAGTGACATTTGCTTTACTGATTTAACAACATTGGTGTTGACCTAAAAACTAGAAATAGCCTTGTTTTGTGCGCCTGAAAGCTGCTTCAGTCACGGAACAAATTAGCTGGAAACCAGTTATCCAGAACACTCTGAAAACCAGAAACGCCGTTCAAATTTTTGAATGAATTGCTTTTGCTTGGCTAATAAGAAAATGCCTTGTAACTGAAATAAATCCCAATAATTAATCTAACATAAATCCACACTGATGGCACTAATTTAATGTGGCCATATATGGCCTGACATTGGCTTGGTATGGGATAAAACATCGGGGTTCAGTTAGAAACAGGGATGCACCGAATCCACTACTTTGGATTTGGCTGAACCCCCAAATCCTTCACGAAAGATTCAGCCAAATACCGAAATAATTCTAATTTGCATATGCAAATTAGGGGTGGGAATGGGAAAATATTTTTTACTTACTTGTTTTGTGACAAAGTCATGTGGTTTCCCTCCCCGCCGCTAATTTACATATGTAGGATTTGGTTCGGCCGGCAGAAGGATTCGAAATCCTGGCTGAATCCTGAACTGAATCCTGGATTCGGTGCATCCCTAGTTAGTAATAGGGATGCACTGAATCCACTGTTTTGGATTTGGCCGAACCCCCGAATCCTTTGTGAAAGATTCGGCTGAACCCTTATGCAAATTAGGGGTGGGAAGAGGAAATCATTTTTTATTTCTTTTTTTCAGGATAACCTGGGCTTTCTAAATCATGTAAGGGGGGTTGTGGGAACACTCCTAAGGCTAAGTAAAAATGTATTAAAGTATAATGGAAGTGCTACTGACTTGCCCACTTAATCAGTGCACATTCCCTGGGCCCATGTCTAAGTAATTCAGTAAATATGCAAGTGCATGTGCTCACAAAGACAGGGGTTTTTAGTTACAATGTTATGATCATAAAGTTGATAAGCCACCATACCACGTGAAGGTAAACCCCACAAGGTGGTCCCTAACTTGTTTACCTCTGGTCATAGTATAAATGATCTTGTGCCTCTCGGCATAGTAACATTAAAGTAAATGTCTCCTTGGTTTTAGTCTGAAGGCTAAATCCTCCCCCACCACTAGCTTGCGGCTTTTAAGAGAGAGGTTGCTCAAACCAACGCCCATTTAATAAAAAAAATAATTATATATATATATACTTCTAATTATATATATATACTTTTCAAGGTCCTAATGAGGACCGAAACGTCGGACATTACAAAATGACAATAAAAGAATTGAACTTTTAAAAGGGAGTGCTGGTCACAAGATTTTTTGATATATATATATATATATATATATATATATATATATATATATATATATATATATATATATATATATATATATATATATATATATATATATATATATATATATATATATATAGTGTGAAGGCAAAGTAAAATGTCTGATTTAATACATTTTTACTTAGCCTTAAGAGTGCTCCCACAACCCCCCACCTTTTTGTTTCTAAATCATGCCTACATGTTTGTGTAATTCCACTTCTGTAACAAGATATAAGAGTCTAAATACAAAAAATGCTATTCTGCATAATGTAGAGATTTGTTTCAGAAATATATTTCATTATATTAGCTCAAGTGTCTAACTGCTGCTAAAACTAAAAAAAAAAATAAAATGCTTGGAGGCTTTACTTTTCCTTTAGATAATATAGTCACTCAAATTAAGCTAAAACTATTAAAATAACGCAAGTGTAAGTTAAACTTTTTACATATTAAATTGTATAAATTACACTTTTTTTGTTTAATCAGTGTTTTACTTGTTTTGTTAATGAGGCTTTTACACCTATAGGGTTAAGCTGGACTTAGATGCAAAGATCCGATCACACGACTCATCGTACAATCGGACTTCCCTTTCTCCCGACCTGCCACTAACCATTCCGATCAAATAAAGTAGTAAAAGAACAGATCAGCCAATGGTCTGCCCCTGACAGCAATCGGCAATACACGCAGAGATATTATCGGCAGCCGACAGAACTTTCTAACCTGTCCGATCGACCAAATGACGGATCTCTGCCGAACGATGAAATGTCGGGACTCTCCACACATGGTGCAAAAATCGTACGAATCCTCGATTCGTACGATCGGATCTTTGCGTCTATGGCCAGCTTTAGACAGAAGCTTGTGTCGACTATAAAATGCTAATCCCTATTAATATGATAATAATTCCTCAATGGTGCACCTACCGGAGGTGTGAAATGAAGATTGGGTGAAGCAAATTATTTTAGAATTGATCTGACACACAGAGTTAGAGTTATGATGAGCTTTATTCCATTTTTAAAATGTTGGGAGAAAAATGACGTTTAAAATATTGTCGTTTGAAAGACAAATTCATAAAAGTGTCTGTAAACGTTCTTTCTTTCAATACAGGATTAAAAGTGGCAGTTGAGAGAAATAGGCTAGAAAATGCTGTACATTATGTTTTGGGTTTCCATACCAGCCCAAGGCAACCACAGCCCTTTAGCAGTAAAGATCTGTGTTTCCAAAGATGCCCCAGTAGCTCCCCATCTTCTTTTCTGCTGATTCACTGCACATGCTCTGTGCTGCTGTCACTTACTGAGCTTAGGGAACCACTCACAATATACAGTACACATAGAATAGAAATGTCACAATATATACCTCATTTTCTGCTTGATAATTTCTGACGACCCCTAAGCTTAGCTTCTCAACAGCTGCTCAGAGCCCACTGAGCATGTGAGAGTCACAGACACTTTCCAAGATGGTGACTCCCTGTGACAAGTTTGAAGTCCTGCATTATTGCTGCTATTGACAAGCTGAAACTTTAGGCTGGTGCAATAAGGACATTATATAAAATATGGCATTTTTAGCCACATTAATTTTTATTAGGGATGCACCGAATCCAGGATTCAGTTCGAGATTCTTCTGCCTGACCGAACCAAATCTGAATCCTAATTTACATATGCAAATTAGGGGCATGGAGGGAAATCACGTGACTTTTTGGCACAAAACAAGGAAGTAAAAAATGTTTCCCCCTTCCCACACCTAACTTGCATATGCAAATTAGGATTCTGTTCGGTATTCGGCCGAATCTTTCACAAAGGATTCGGGGGTTCGCGGCCAAATTCAAAATAGTGGGTGCGTTGCATACCTCATTTTAAGGGTTCATTTCTTCTTTAAGGGATTACAGTAGTACAACTTTAGGGGTCCTAGGCAACTGTAGATTAAGTGGGCTCCTGGCCAACCATTCGCTCATAAAATGTATAACTTAGAAGAGCCTGGGATAGCCATAATGCAAGGACATGTGCTGACTGCTAGGCTGGAAGTCCAGGGAGAGGGTTTTTTGATAGTGGTGGTGTTGCTATTGGTGCTCAATGGAACCCACCTATACCACCAACCCCTTCGATGTTGCTCCCAATCGCATCAACGCAGGTGCTTATTTTTTAAAATTCTGACTTGAAACCAAGTTTAGGAGGCATAAAAACCATGTGTACTGTAAACAGGCAATTCTACAGTGTGAACTTTAAGACAGACAATCCATTGCATGGTTATAAAGTATCACACGAGAAATGTACACTAGATTATTATACTGCTCCTTCAAATGTTCCCCAGTGCCACAGGCCAATGTGTTCAATAACATGAACATTAAAAAAAAATCAGATAAAATCTACTTACTGCAATTTCTCTGCATGCAGACATAGAAATTCCAGTGCCTTCTATCTGTTTTAAAGCATAATCTCGGTCATCTTTCCTATGAAGAAAAAAATAAAAAATAAACGGCATTAAACATTCAGCAAGGCACAGCATTAATGAGATAAATACTTTAGTTTAAAATTCATTTCAGTCCCTACAATAAATATTCATTTTCAACTTTAAAAAATGCCAAAGAATAGTAATAATGACGTATAACCACGTAGCATGACAGAGAATCCATTAAGAAGAGGCTGTAAGAGATGTGCCCCGTGGTGCTCACTGGTATAACCCCGGGCTGGTGCAGTTTTCTGCTGATAGGAGCACCAGCCTGGGGTTTCAAGTAGGGATGCACCGAATCCACTATTTTGGATTCGGCCGAACCCCCGAATCCTTTGTGAAAGATTCGGCCGAATACCGAACCCTAATTTGCATATGCAAATTAGGGGTTGGAAGGGGGAAACATTTTTTACTTCCTTGTTTTCTGACAAAAAGTCATGCAATTTCTCTCCCCGCCCCTAATTTGCATATGCAAATTAGGATTCGGATTCGGTTCGGCCTGGCAGAAGGATTCGGCCGAATCCGAATCCTGCTGAAAAAGGCCGAATCCTGAACCGAATCCTGGATTCGGTGCATCCCTAGTTTCAAGTAAGTAAAAACATTCACTTGGGGTGCCTAACATTTGTTTGTCCGTATATTACAATATATTTAAGATGGCCAATTATGTCAAAGTCATCCTGGGTATGGTCAGTCCTACACTCAATTTTCATCTGATTCATTAAGAATTCTATTGCTTCACAATACATTTTATACAGGGACTACGTTTTACCTGCAACTTACTTGCTGCTTTTAAAGGTTAAAACTCCCAGGTTGCCCTTTTATTGGCCACCACTGGGATCACCTGACTATAGCTGGGAAGGGTGGGAGCTACATGATTGTTGACGGTGCCTTCCGAACCTGTCAGTCAGAAGTTCTAATGCTAACGGATTACTGCTGTACAAATATGGCAGCCCCCTCATAGAGGAACAGCGTAGTAAGAAAGGTAATGTAAAAGCATCAGGCAAATACTTTAATAGCAAAATTATAAATAGCATTCAAAGACAAACGTTATGATGGATAATAAAAAAGGTTATGATGTCAGTACCTCTTTAAAGGAGAAGGAAATCTTTTGCAAAAAAACCTGTACCCCCCACCCCAGGTAGACCCCCCTTCCTCCTCCCCCAGGCTAACTACCCCCCGGGGAAATGCCCCATACTCCATCTTCCAGCGTAGAGCCACGCATCCATCTTCCGCGTCCTCTGTAAGCGGACTGGGAGATCGGTATTTCTGCGCATGTGCAGTTACTCGGAAATTGAAGATAGGGGTGGGGGTATGGGTTTTTATGCAAAAGGGTTTCCTTCTTCTTTAAAGGGCATGTAAAGGCAAAAAAATAAAATCCCATTTTTACTGCCTTTAATGAAAAAGAAACCTATCTCCAAAATACTTTAATTAAAAAATGTGTACCGTTTTTATAAGAAACCTGACTGTATGCAGTGAAATTGTCCCTTCATTTACTGCTGTGGATAGGAATTGTCAGACGGTCCCTAACTGCTGAGCAGGGAAAGAATCATACTTATGAACAGCAGGGGGAGCTTTGTTTATGACTATCCCTAAGCAGCCCAGACCACACTGAGCATGTCCACAGTCTTAGTCTTGCAAAGATGTTTAACAAAGTTACAAGATGACCCCTTGTAGCCAATTTTGAAAGCATAAATTATTTGTGGTGCAGTAAGTTCATGTTTATATTTAGTATGCAAAATACAGCATTTATAGCCTTATTCTATTTTAGACTTTACATGCCCTTTAAGGCACAAAATATCTCAATGTCCTTAATATATTGATAATGGGTTGCGTGCAGAGGGCCTCCTGTATTCATCTATGTGAATTTTGTGGTCACAACCTCGTTGCACAATTTTCCCTGGTTTGTTATAGCTCTGAAACCAGTACATTTGGCAGAATTGATAAATAGCCTCTACGACAAATGTAACCTACCTGTCTGATTATTTTCCATGATCCCTAAGCTTCCCAACAGCAGCCCAGAGCACAAGAAGCATGTACAATGCCTATGACATGCACAATATGACCTAATAAGATCGGGATGTGGAGCTGGTGTGGATTGGTTTCAAAACATGGATCATTACTATAGAGCCTCAAGGATGGTGTACGTAAGTTTAGCATATACAGCTTTAAAACATTTTTAAGCTTTGGTTCTACTTTAAAGGGGTACAGTAGTTCACCTTTAAGGTAACTTTTAGTATGCTATAGAGTGGCCAATTATAAACAACTTTTCAGTTGGTTTTCAATAGTTTTATAGTTATTAACGGACTCTTTGCAGCTTTCAAATGGGCGTCGCTGACCCCTTCTAAAAAGCAAATGCTCTGCAAGGCTACAAATGTATTGCTATTTTTTATTACTCATCTTTCTATTCAGGCCTCCCCTTTTCATATTCCAGACTCATATTCAAATCAATGCATGGTTGTTAGGGTAATATGGACCCTAGCTACCAGATTGGTTAAAATGCTAATTGAAGAGCTGTTGAATAAAAAGTTAAATACTCAAAAACCTTAAATAATAAAAAATGAAAATCAATTGAAAAAATTCTTAGAGTATTAATCTCTGCATCATACTAAAACAACCCCCTTTAAGTGATTTTTTTAGGTAGACCATTCAGGATAAGTGTTCTATTAAAAGTGTATTTGCCACATAATGTTTTTATTGTTGCGAATGCAAGCTTTCTGTTCATTTTTTAAGTAAGGTTTGAAAGTGCTTTTGTTGACTGTAATGAAAAAATCATTAAACAACACTTATTTTTAGTAGACAGCACTTTCCCAAAATGTTACTTTGTATGTTCTTTACTGAAATCTGTTTATTAAGAGCTGCGGATTAAAAAAAAAAAATAAGAGAAATAAAAATAACCCTGAATCAATAATCTGGAAAAATACAGAGAATTGTGCTTATCCGCACTAGTTTGTTTCGCAGAACTGCAATACACAGAATAAGTTAGTGCAGCAAGACTCCAGAGGCCACCATATGGCTTGCAAAATGACATTAAGGGGCAGATTTATCAAAATACAAGTTTAGATTTTTAATATATAAAAGCTCACCTACGTTCTATTTATTCCTATGGGGTTTTTGGAAGTGTATGTATCAAATGGTGAGTTCTAACGTTCACCCATTGATAACCAAGCTTCTAAAAATCCCATAGGAATTAAAAGAATGTGGGTGAGTTTATCTATTAAAATCTAAACTCACATTTTGATAAATCTGCCCCTAAATGATACAAATGGAAGAGCCAATGGAAGATAATAAAAAAAAAAAAAAAAACATTTTTTTTTTTTTTTTAAAACCAGGGTTGTTTAGCCCAGGTTCTCCAGACGTTATAGGACTAATGGTGTTGAAGGGACATTTGAAGTTTAGTAAATAACCCCCTAACAGTGCTTTTCTACAAATAACTGCATTGAAGAAAGAGAGGTTCAATAATCATAGACACTAGTTCCTGGTTGCTCAGAAATGCAAAAAATCATAAAAACAACAATGTAATCATAAAAATAAGCAACAGTTTCCGCATTGTTTTAAAAAGCATGTTAAATATTTCAGGCATTGCCCCAGCAGTGAGTAAAGTACATATGAACAAAGCAATGTCAATTCTGCTAAACCCAAAATATCCCATGACAAAGTGTATTAAGCACCAAATCTGCACTAGCATATTCTAGCATGAAGATGAAAGGCATTTTTATTTCCAGGACGCATTGCAACAAAATCCATTTAATCTTTTCTTAAAGATAATTCAACATTTGCAGTATTCAAGTAACTGCATGTAATAGGTTCCACATCACAGATATGGGACCCCTTATCCACAGCCTTGACAATTCAGGGATACACTAAAGGGGTTATTTATCAAAGTCCGAATTTATCTCAATATTTTCTGAAAAAACTGACCAAATCCGCTTTGGGCTTATTTGTTAATACACTTTCCCGAAAATTTTGTTTGCGGGAAAAAATCCAGATAAAATCATGAGAGATCCGCTTTCCATGTTTTTTTCGGATTTTTCACCCGAAAACTTCGGGGTATTGCCAAAAACCCAGCACACATCAAAAAATCATAAGGACTTGTATGCAACCTCGACAGGTCTGAGATGCCGGATTTTCAGATTCTGACTTTTCCTTCCTCTGGGTTTAATAAATTTGAAAAATGCGTGATTTTTTAAAACTCCAATTTTTTGTGATTTTTGCATTCAGAGTTTAGTAAATAACCCCCTAAAATTTAAAAGCATTGTTGACGTGAATTGTGCAGGATCTTGAGATCTTCCACCTTCTCTCTTCAGAAGAATGAAGTGCTCAGCCCACGAATCAAATACTTGAAAAGTTTTATAGGTTACGTTTTATAGGATAACTGGAGTGCTGACAATTTGTCCCCAATAGGTGCCCTTAGTGATCAGCCTTAGATCCTGGATCTCAAGCTAAAAAGCAAAGTTCAATTCCCAATGGGCTTTTCATTGTGACCCTGGACAAATACTTTTTAGGGGTTGTTCATCTTCCAACACTTTCTCTTATTTCAGTTGTTTTCACATAGTTCACCAGAAAAAACAAGTCGTATTGATTACATTCTATTTGTGACAGTTTTTCTATTATTAAAGTTTCATTTTAACCTTCTTATGGCTTTCCAAAGCAGGTTGAGGGGGGGGGGAAGTGACAGACTCTGTAAAGTGCTCTAAATTGATAAATTTGGTTCATACATTTCTTATCTTTATCTCCGATGAGCAGAATCCCTGAATTTAATTAAAAGCATCTGTTTTCATACAATAGCTGCTAATATCCCCCACAGATGCTGCTGAGGAATGCATTAACTAAGGAAGCAAATTTTAAGGGGCAGAAGGTCAAACCGAAAATTCAAATTTAAATTTTTTTTAATTTCCAGCTAATTTTTGTGTACTTTGACTAGGGAATAGTCCAAATCCGATTAGAAAAAAATTTAGAAAATTCTAATTTTTTCGACCATTCACCATCTAAAATCTGCCGAATTGCTGTTTTAGCCTATGGGGGACCTCCTATAACCTATTTGGAGTCAATTGGTGGACTTTGAAAATCAAATTTATTTGGGGGAAAACTTTGAATGCGCTATTACTACAATTTGTACCATTCAAATTTGATCAAAAACGGACCAAAAAAAAAAACTTTGATTTCATTTTGGTTGGTCTTTTGAATTCAAATTCATAAATTCGACCCTTGATAAATCTACCCCTAAAAGTTCAGAATCTGCACCTGTTTTACAGAGTTGCCAGATCAAATATTTTGAAAAAAAATGTAAAAATAAAAATGGGAAGCAACTGTTAAGTCTTTATTTCTGGTGAGCAATCTCAAAACAACTGAACTGAAAAATGTCTGGAAGGTGAACAACCCCTTTAACCTTCTGCACCTTAATTGCTGTAAAGCGCAGGAGACCCATGGAAAAAAAGCACTGTAATATAAATAATCTGTATTATTTGTCTGTGTATTTGCCATGATTTACAGAACTTTTTTACCAACAGCCTTTTAAAGGCCAAGGGGCAGATTCACTAAGCAACGAATTTGCACTAGCGTCCGCTTCACTCACATCGCAACACTACGCCAGTCGTAAATTTGCCAGGACAACGCTAATTCACTAAAATCCGAAGTTGCATCCAGGGCGCCGAACGCTAGTGAAGTAGCACTAGCATTACTGCGCCAAGCGAAGTTGTGCTAGCGTTGGTGAATTTATATACGGTGGGAAGAAGTTCAATGGACGTACATGTTGCAGCAAATACATTACACTACACAAGCCCGGGAAACCTTAAAGGAGAAGGAAAGGTTAAAACTAAGTAAGTCTTATCAGAAAGGTCCATCTAAATATACCAGTAAACCCCCAAAGTAATGTTGCTCTGAGTCCCCTGTCAAAAGAAACACAGCATTTCTTTCCTTCTATTGTGTACACATGGGCTTCTGTATCAGACTTCCTGCCTTCAGCTTAAACCTCATTGCCCTGGGCAAGAGCATGCTCAGTTTGCTCCTCTCCCCCCTTCTCTACTGTAATCTGAGCCCAGAGCAGGGAGAGACTCAGGCAGGAAGTGATGTCACACCATGTTAATACTGCAGCTCCTATTCTAAACAAACTGAGAGTTTCTACAGCTTTTTACTCAGGTATGGTAAAACATTCTACAGAATAAATATAGCATTCTAGCTTGCACTATTGCAGCTAATCTATTGGCAATAAAATGCCTCCGTAGCTTTCCTTCTCCTTTAATAAAAGAAAATAAAGCTGTTATGTCCTACACATGAGCCCAGTGTATAGTTTATGTGCCATATGTTAGGAAATGTAGGGGGGGGAAGCCGGGTACCCCAAAAAAATTTACTATCTTTTGCAGCCTATCACCCTGAAAAATGAAGTCGCCAGCTTTTTTTGGGACTCAGAAAATTTTTCAAATACTTTTGAGGAAGTCCTATATACTCTATTGCACTTCGCCTGGTCTGAGGTGGTGAAGGTAAGTTTCACGCAAGAGGTAACGTTCAGTAAAATCCGCACGAATTACAGTTAGAGTCTATCTCCTTCGCTAGCAAAGTAACGGCTGCGCTTGTGAATCGGCGAAGTAACGAAATTACGTCAAGCTGGCGAATTTTCGCTAACTTTAGTCATTTTGCCCTTTAGTTAATCTGCCCCCAAATGCATAACATGGCTAAATATGCTGCATTTGTACAAGGCCAGAGGTACAGCAGCTATTTATCCAAAGTTATCCACAGCAGTTCCCCATTTTCTTATCTTTTGAGTGTCTCTGAACATGCTCAGTGTGGTTAAAGCTGCTGCAGAGAAGCTAAGGGTCAGTGAAAACCAGCAAAATATCAGTATATGCACTGGGCACATAACATTTGCTGTGAATAAGCAGAAAAACGTGGATCATTTTGTGCATCTACAGAAGGTACAGCATTTCAGTATTAAAGGGCTGTGGTACAGAAGCAAAAAAACATTATCAGTAATGTTGAGCCAACTACTATGTTAATATGGTATTTTTTTTTTTTTTGGAACAATTTTTCCAATATTATTACATCCCCACTGGACAGAGCTTTGCCCTTTTGATTTTCTCACCACGAGGGGTTATTTACAAAGCAGGACAAAGTGTGCAAAACAAGGACACAATCTGCCATTTTTTATACTTGAGCTCTTGGGATTGGTAAATGTCACATGACTTTCTGTGGCTGACAATGATATGTGCCAATAAGGGATCCAGACTGGATGGAATGGAAGAAAAAAAACCTTGCACAAAGGTCACAGAACTCAAACCCATGCAAGTGTTTGATAATGTAATGATTTCTTTGTTACTGCAGCAATTTTAGCAATTTGCACAGCATTTCTGGCCTGAAAGCATTAATGATTTAACTGCAATGGGGATAAAAAAAAAAAAAAAAAACTAATTTAAAGTGGGGCACGTGTCAAGAGGATCCTCTTAACTCACTCTGGATTTGCAAATAAAATTTTGAACAAAAAACTTTGTGCTGAATTTAGAATGAGCAACATTGCTGCCGGCATATGGGATTAGACACATGAAACGCATTTGAAGCTGTTTATAAACAGATTTTGCAGGGGGTTCAGTTTAGAGGAGATTTTTTCCTTTTAACAACGAAATACAAAGCTCGACCAGCATGGGCATCTGTTATTAGGTTATTACCGCCTCTTAAGCAGCAATGGTCCTGTGTGAAAACAGCTAATTTAATACTGAAACATTCTGCAAAGCACAGCATGCAGTTAGGTCTAACCTGTCTTTACCATAGCACAAAAAAGGCGTTCTCTGTATTTTACGCCTAAAAGCTTTATTTATTAAATGGTGCATTTTATGTACAGTACGGGCAGATTTATCAAGGGTCTAATTGAAAATTCAAATTCAAAATTTGAATTTTCACTTTTTTTATGGTCAAATTTGACTAAGGAGTTATTCAAATTCGGTTTCGAGTTTTTAAAAGGATTCTAATTTGATTTTAGAGATTTATCATACTCTGGCTCTTTACGAACTCTAATTCGACTATTCACCACCAAAAAACTGCTGAATTGCTGTTTAAGTCAATGGGAGACGTCCAGGGATCAATTTGGAGTTGTTTGCAGCCTTCCTGACAAGGCTTTTTTTTTTTTTATTTCCGGAGAAAAAACATGAATCGAGTTTATAAAATTTGATTAGGATTCTCTTCAAGTTTTCGGGATGATTTAATCCACCAGAGTTTGAAAAATTTGATTTTTTTTTAAATACATTTTGAATTTATGGGAGTTTACGGGAGCTTTTAAAAACTAGCGTGAATTCGAAATTCGACCTTTGATAAATGTGCCTCCCATTTGCTGTCTGTCGATATTGCAGAAATATTCTGAATCATTATGCATTTACTACATAAAGAATGTCAGCCATAACCATGTATTTTACTCAGAAAATATTTATTTATTAAATTGTGCATTTTATGTACAGAACGGGGCCAATTTAACAAGGGTCTAATTGAAAATTCGAATTTTTAAGTTTTTTTTATGGTTAAAGCTCGATTTTTATGGAAAATTCGATTTTTTTTAAATACATTTTGAATTTATGGGAGTTTAGAGGAGTTTTTAAAAACTCGCGTGAATTCGACCTTTGATAAATGTGCCTCCCATGTGCTCTCTGTCGATATTGCAGAAATATTCTGATATCTATTCTGATATGCATCATTATGCATATAAAATTATAATGCCGGCTGCATTTACTACATAACAAAGAAAGTGAACCATAACCATTTTGTACAGTTTGTGCTGCGTTTATGGATTTCCTTGGGAACTGGACATGTTTAAATACTACTGCTGTATGCCTCCTCCCTAAAGCTGCCTATACAACCTAAAAATGCCCTCGTCTAGTAAGCCATGCATAAGGTCACATAGGGTCAAATTTACTAAAGGGCGAAGTGACTAATGCGGGTGAAGATCGAGTGACGTAATTTCAGGTACTTTGCTGATTTACCAACGGTCGCTGTCGTAACTTCGCTAGCTTAGGAGATATACTCTAGCGGTACTTCGCTCCCTAATGCCTGGCGAATTTGTGCTCTGACGAATGGACGTAACTACGCAAATTCACTAAGATGCGGATTTTACTGAATGTTACCTCTTGCGCCAGATTTGCCTTCGCCACCTGAGACCAGGCGAAGTGCAATAGAGTAGATAGGACTTCATAAAAAAATTGTTGAACATTTTCTAAGTCCCAAAAAACGCTGGCGTCTTTTCCTTTTTCAGGGTGATAGGCTGAAAAAGAGAGTACATTTTTTTGGGCACATAAACTATACACTGGGCTCAGGTGTAGGGCAATATAACAACAAGTGCCATAGGGCAGGTGCTAAGTACAGGCTATCATCGTGGCCTGTGCCTTTTGCCACTGTATAGACTGCTTGGTGCCCCCATCCACCTGACCCTCATGAAAACAGGCCTGTCAAATGCAGGTATTGCTATATTTATGGGCAGAGGCCACAGATTAGTAATTTGTGGGTCAAGAAAAGGTGTAAATGTACCTGAGCCTAACCAGCCTGCTCCTGATCCCGACCCTAACTGACGAATCTTCGGAATTTATAGACTGGCAACCCAAGATTAATGTAGTGTAGAGACCAGTTGTGTTTCATCTTGGTTGGGTGTAAAGCACAAAAAATAAAATAAAATAAATAAAATGGGGGGGGGGGGACAGACAATTGTAAAGCTGACATCAATTCAGAGTGCAGCAGCAAAGTTTTCTGAAGATTAGTGCTTATTAGCTCCGCTACTCTACTCTCCATCGATAGTTCAGCTTTACATCCAGGGACAATTTTTCAAGGTACAGACTCTGTGTGGAGGGAGCAACAATGGAGCACAGTGCATGGGGGCTTGTCTCTCTAGGGGGTTTAGCTCTCCTTTCAACCACACAACTACAACGTATGTAAAGCCTAAATGTAATTATGATATCTCTTACCTTGAACTGTAACACCAAAAAAATAAAGGGGGTAATGACACTAAGTTTTCCCAGGAGCAGTAACATAGCAACCAGAATTTACTGCCCACCTGTTTAAAAGCAAACATCTTATTGGTTACTATGGGTTACTGCTCCTGGGCCTTTTATTACATATGGGGGGGGGGGGGGAAGCGTTTTAAGAGTGTAATTAAGATATAGTGGCCGATTTATCAAAATTCGAATTTGTGAGGTTTACAGTTTTCTTTATACTTAAACAATAATATAATAAACTCAACAATTTAAAAAAAAAAACTCGAATGTTTATTTATGAAAAAAAACAGAACGTAAAAAACTCGACTAAATACAATCGTGAAAAAAAACTTGAATACCTCAAATTTTAAGTTTATCAGCTTAAAGGAAAACTATACCCCCAAAATGAATACTTAAGCAACAGATAGTTTATATCAAATTGAATGGCTTATTAAAGAATCTTACCAAACTGGAATATATATTTACATAAATATTGCCCTTTTACATCTCTTGCCTTGAACCACCATTTCGTAACTCTATCTGTGCTGCCTCAGAGATCACCTGACCAGAAATACTACAACTCTAACTGTAACAGGAAGTGAGGAAGCAAAAGGCAGAACTCTGCCTTGGCTCATGTGACCTTACATGTGGTTTGTATGTGAGCACAGTGAATCCTACGATCTCAGGGGGAGACCCTTATTTTTTAAAATGGCAATTTTCTATTTATGATTACCCAATGGCACATACTACTAGAAAAGTATATTATTATGATAATGGTTCATTTACATGAAGCAGGGTTTTTACACATGAGCTGTTTTACTCAGTATCTTTTAATAGAGACCTACATTGTTTGGGGGGTATAGTTTTCCTTTAAACAAAAAAATTTGAATTTGCGAGTTTACAAACTCGAATTAAAAAAAAAGAAATGGCTTGAATTTTGCCTAGGACAACTCCCATTGACATCTATATGAACGTGCCAGCTTTTAGAAGCCGATTTATTACTTTTGAGGGTTTTTTTTTCCTTAATAAATACCAGACATTCAAGTTTGTGAAAATATAATTTGAATGTGAATTTTTGTGCAATAGAATCATGTAAAAATTTAAATTCGAACCTTGATAAATCACCCCATAATGTACTGCAGCCCTGCACTGGTAAATATAATTTCAAATATATTAAATCCTTGCTATTGATCTTTGTTACCAAGGATTGCTCAGCAGTAGAGAGTTTCTTTTATAGAAAATACAAGTTAAGAAATCACACACTACAGTGACCAGGAAATGTAGACTAACATCAGATGGTAGATCTAGAAAAACATTGTGTAATACAGGTCACACTGTACTCATGTTATTATTGCCCTCTGAACCCTTGTTGCAAAACCACAGATAAAGGTGAGAGATGTCAGTGAAGAATTGAAAGTTACTGCTTCCATTTAATTCCTGCCTGACAATTTTTTTTTTGGGGGGGGGTCATACTAAAATATTCTAATTATTTTGACTAACAAACAAAAGTTCATGCAGGATGCAAAGCAAAAATAGGGTGCACAGCTTAAAATATAGTCTACCTGCCTTGGATGACTGAGGTATCCAACAGATAACTATGGAAAATGTCTGTTTAGACCTCTGCGTGAGGGAAACTAACCATTAACTAGTACATCTGATATTGTATAATTTGTAAAATATTTCTAGTGAAAACTTTCTTAAATCACCTCGAGCTTGACGTTAAAGTGGACCTGTCACCGAGACATTAAAATCTGTATAATAAATGCCCTTTTCAAATTAAACAAGAAATCCAAATTTTTTTTAAGCATTCATAGTTGTAAAAATCTCAAATACTGCCTGCCCCTCTTCTATGCTTCAGGCAATTACTTTCACTTTCCATTCTGCAGTTCCTGGATGTCACTGCTCTCCCCACGTTCCCTCTGTTCTCCTAACCATTTAATTGTGTAGCAAGGGCATGGAGATGGACATCAGGTCCCCCATTCTGGTGAACAAACAAGATTCTGAGATGATGCAAGGCTTGTCTAAAAGGAAAACTATACCCCCAAAATGAACACTTAAGCAACAGATAGTTGACATCAGATTAAGTGCCATATTAAAGAATCTTACCAAACTGGAATATATATTTAAGTAAATATTGCCCTTTTACATCTCTTGCCTTGAGCCACCATTTTGTGATGGTCTATGTGCTGCCTCAGAGATCACCTGACCAGAAATACTACAACTCTAACTGTAACACGAAGAGGTGTGGAAGCAAAAGCCAGATCTCGGTCTGTTAATTGGCTCATGTGACCTACCAAGTATAGTTTGTTTGATTTGTTGTGTGTACAGTGAATCCTACGATCCCAGGGGGTGGCCCTTATTTTTTAAAATGGCAATTTTCTATTTATGATTACCCAATGGCACATACTACTAGAAAAGTATACTATTATTAAAATGGTTTATTTACATGAAGCAGGGTTTTACATATGAGCTGTTTTATGCAATATCTTTTTATAGAGACCTACATTGTTTGGGGGGTATAGTTTTCCTTTAACAACAGTGTCCACAAAATGGTGCCTATCTGCTTGCTATAATTATGCATTCCCAGACTGAAGGAAACAAGATTCATATTATTTTTACAGTGTAATTAAAGTTAATTTTGCTTGACTAACATTATAAAATAGGATTTTGAATAATTTCTTTGGGTGATGGGTCCCCTTTAAGTCAAAACCACTAAATAAAATATGTAAGATGTCATTTTGAAGCCTTCGACGTTATGCTTTGATTTTACTGTCTAAATGTAGAGTTGGGTACCTTCAATTCAGGAATGCAATCAGAGGTAGTCATTGTCTTAAACTTCAAATCAGGGACTCAGTGACGCTCCAAACTGCAATTTAAGTTCAGTCTGACACACAAAAAGTCATTTGTCTTGGGGAAAGCATAAGCAACATATTTATCATGGACACAGATGAAGGAACCTATCTATCAGCATTTGGTTGTTCTCTGCATTTCACCCATTCTACTTGGCTCCAGGCAAAGAGTAACCTGAATAGTAACAAAGGTAGTGTATGTACCGCTCATGATATCGCCCAGCACTACTAAAGACAGCTCATCACCCTATAGAATTTCACGAGGTGTAAATGTGATTCGCTTGCCAAGAGGTCGAGGTGAGGGCATTTACGTAGTGTATTATTTAACAGGGCTCTGTAAAGCTATACATATAACATTGCACTAATGGTGCAAGTAAAAGGAAAGCAGACTTTCTATTCTCTGAAACAGAAACCTTGAAAACATGGTATGTCTGAGAATCGGGCACCTCAGGGTGTTGTTAATGGCTCTTCTTGTGATTTGCTAAATGTACCAAGTAGATTATATCAACTGAAAGGCAAAGAGCAGCCTAATTATTTTAGAAAGAAAATAAAATAAATATAAAATATAAATAATATCCTACCCTGAGCTGACTGGGTAACAATGAACCAAATGGACAGAATGTCACTCCAAATCTGGCCAAATAGCAAAGCAAACCCAAACCATATTGAAACAGGAGAAAAAAAAAACAAAAACTGTACAGTGTACAGTGTTGAGTTGTCCAGTTACATGATTTAATGACGTGGATTTGGCTAAACACTTTTTTGGGGGGGGGGATGATCAAGACCGTAAATTTGGTTGACTAAAAAATGTGCCCCATCAGATCACATAAAATTTCTCATTGAACCTCCAACAATTTGTAAAGGTGGTGTTGAGGGCCCAGGCAGTTAAAAAACAGAAAGAGCCTAAAAAAATATACAGAATATGAAGATGCAACAAAGTCACATAATTTTTTGATCTGGAGCTTACTGAATCATTCACAAGAATTTGCTAAATACGGACACAAAATTTACTTTTTTGGGGGGGGGTTACAATTACAACATGCTAAATGTGACCTTGTCTTTAGACCTATACACGCCCTAGAATGTACAACAGCACTCAGGTTACATAGTGATTAATATGCTTAGTTAAATCAACCAATCAGCAGCAGGAAGGGCCAGCACTAGGAATACAAAGAGCATCATTTTATTAAGGTATCAACTAAAATACACATAACAGTTTTGGTCTCCAGAACATCACTGAAACAAAAAAGACCAAAGAACAACAATGCAGATAAAGGGTAAGGAAGGTCTCTGTAATAAGTGAAGGCTGGCCAAGCAAGATAGGCTACACTGGTGAAAACCTTAGATTACTATAAATCAAATATACAGGAAGCATTATTTTAAGTTGGTCATAAACAGATAGATCAGATTGTTTGGCCTCCAATTGGATCCCGCAATAGAGATCAGTCAGGAGAGGATATTATCAACATACCAACACTATCTTCCCACTACTGGATTTTCATACCTTTCAAATAGACATCTGCCGGCAGAGGACACCATACATGGGCCAATAAGCTGGAGGATCCTCCGGACTGGAGGAGCCTTAGCTTTTATTGGCCCATATATGGCCTGCTTTAAGAGGCAAATGGGTTTCTTTTCACAGTCAGAGCTGTGACATTAAATTACCTCCCTGAAACAGTTGACAGTTTGAGAAAGGGCTGACTTTTTAGAAAGTGATATACCAGAGACTGGACCAACTGACCTTTTGGAGTCAGGAAATGCAGACATGAAGGCTGAACTCGAGACCGGTTTCATTTCAACCTAAATTACAATGTAACTACAACAGTTAGGGGTTATTTATCTGCACCAATGTTTTCCCCTTTATTTGTCGAAGGGTTAATAAAGGATAAGATACTGGACTTCATAGCAAATCATAATACTATGAGTTTGTGCCAGCATGGTTTTATGCGTAATAGATCTTGCCAGACTAACTTAATTTCTTTTAATGAGAATGTAAGTAGAGACCTCGATTCTGGTATGGCAGTGGATGTGATTTACTTAGACTTTGCTAAAGCATTTGATACAGTGCCACAAAAAAGGTTACTGGTTAAATTAAGGAATGTTGGCCTGGAACATAGTATTTGTACCTGGATAGAGAACTGGCTAAAAGATAGACTACAAAGAGTGGTGGTAAATGGAACATTTTCTAATTGGACCAGTGTTGTTAGTGGAGTGCCTCAGGGCTCTGTACTAGGTCCCTTGCTTTTCAACTTGTTTATTAATGACCTGGAGGTGGGCATTGAAAGTACTGTTTCTATTTTTGCAGATGATACTAAATTGTGCAGACATATAGGTTCCATGCAGGATGCTGCCACTTTGCAGAGCGATTTGTCTAAATTGGAAAACTGGGCAGCAAACTGGAAAATGAGGTTCAATGTTGATAAATGCAGGTTATGCACTTTGGCAAAAATAATATAAATGCAAGTTATACACTAAATGGCAATGTGTTGGGAGTTTCCTTAAATGAGAAGAATCTGGGGGTTTTTTTTGTCTAATTCTGGGCAATGTCATTCTGTGGCTACTAAAGCAAATAAAGTTCTGTCTTGCATAAAAAAGGGCATTAACTCAAGGGATGAAAACATAATTATGCCTCTTTATAGGTCCCTGGTAAGGCCTCATCTGGAGTATGCAGTTCAGTTTTGGACTCCAGTCCTTAAGAGGGATATAAATGAGCTGGAGAGAGTGCAGAGACGTGCAACTAAATTGGTTAGAGGGACGGAAGACTTAAATTATGAGGGTAGACTGTCAAGGTTGGGGTTGTTTTCTCTGGAAAAAAAGGCGATTGCGAGGGGACAGGATTACACTTTACAAGTACATTAGAGGACATTATAGACAAATGGCAGGGGACCTTTTTACCCATAAAGTGGATCACCGTACCAGAGGCCACCCCTTTAGACTAGAAGAAAAGAACTTTCATTTGAAGCAACGTAGGGGGTTCTTCACAGTCAGGACAGTGAGGTTGTGGAATGCACTGCCGGGTGATGTTGTGATGGCTGATTCAGTTAATGCCTTTAAGAATGGCTTGGATGATTTTTTGGACAGACATAATATCAAAGGCTATTCTGATACTAAGCTCTATAGTTAGTATAGGTATGGGTATATAGAATTTAATTAAAAGTAGGGATGGGTGTATGTATGGATGCTGGGTTTTCATTTGGAGGGGTTGAACTTGATGGACTTTGTCTTTTTTCAACCCAATTTAACTATGTAACTTTAACTATGTAAATACATTTTCCTGAAAATTTCTTGTTCAGGAAAAAAAAAAAAAGCTTTTTCAATTTGACACCCGAATACCACAACTTTTTCTGAAACCCAGTGCAAATCAGTATGTCTTAGGGACATCTGCCATTGACGTCTACAGGAACTTGGCAGGTCTGAGTTGGAGTACTTTTTTATTCAGACTTTTAAAACCCTTGGGGTTTAATAAATCACAAAAAATTTAAGTTTTTCATCTTTAAAGGGCATGTCAAGTCTAAAAAAGAATAAGGCTAGAAATGCTGTATTTTGTATACTAAATATAAACATGAACTTACTGCACCACAAGCCTAATCAAACAAATTATTTATGCTTTCAAAGTTGGCTACAGGGGGTCACCATCTTGTAACTTTGTTAAACATCTTTGCAAGACTAAGACTGTGCACATGCTCAGTTTGGTCTGGGCTGCTTAGGGATCGTCAAACAAAGCTGCTTGAGTTCTTCACAGCTGGAAAGTAAGGCAGGGGCTCCCCCTGCTGCTCATAAGTATGATTGTTTCCCTGCTCAGCAGTTAGGGACCATCTGACAATTCCTATCCACAGCAGTAAATGAAGGGAGAATTTCACTGCATACAGTCAGGTTTCTTATAAAAACAGTACACATTTTTTTAATTAAAGTATATTGGAGATAGGTTTCTTTTTCATTAAAGAAAGTAAAAATTGGATTTTATTTTTTTTTGCCTTTACATGCCCTTTAAAAGGCCAATTTGAAAGCCAAAGGACTTTAAAAAAAATAACCCCCCTCAAATGTGAATTGCATCATGAGCAGTTTTGTCTTTTAAATCTACAGTGTATCATATGTACTGATAGAGGTCCTATAGGACAGAGTTAATGCTTTTTGAGATGAAACAACTCTGAAAACTTGTTTCTTAGGGCTACCCTCCTTTTAATAAAAACTTTTCCTGTGTTATAAAGCAGGACAAAACTTCCAATACATCCCAGTGCCATTTTTGACTCAGTGTCTATAAAAGAAGACACCATGCTATGTCTGATAATCTGTCTGCAGGGAACATGAACAGTGCATAAAAAGCACACATAAAAGAAGGTAAGCATCTAATTTTCACTTGTAATCTAGCTCTTTATATGCACAACAATAACTCCAGTATTACGGTGAGGCTAAAACAGTAAGAAATAAATGATTCTGTCATGATTTTTATGATGTAGTTTTTATTTCTAAATGACACTGTTTACACTGCAAACAATTCACTCCACCATGTAAAATGTCATTCCTGAACCAGCAAGTGTATATTTTTTAGTTTTTAAAATTGGTGTGTAGGCAGCCATCTCAGGTCATTTTGCCTGGTCATGTGCTTTCAGAAAGAGCCAACTTTTAATGAAAAGTCACCTGCGGCATGGCGGTGCTTCGTATTCCGAAGTCGCCCAAAGTTTCCTTGCGAGGCAACTTCGGAAAATGAAGCGCTGCGTATGCCATGCCGCAGGCGTTTTTTCATTATAGCCAACAGAAGACAGGGGAAGCTGTTCAGGGAGATTAGTCGCCCCAAAGAAGAGGTGATTAGTTGCCAGGCGACTAAATCTCCCCGAATGGCCAGGTGTGTTCTTACCATAAGAACACCACTTGTTTCAGCATCAGCAATGGGTAGCAGGTCAGATTGCAGGGAAGACTGCCGAAGGTCCAAATCTGGGTTCAGTAAATCAGGCTCCATTTGCTTTGTTTATATAAAATTCGGTGATGGTACGAATCTGCCTTCAGTCCAAAGCCTTGTCTATGCAGCCATTGACTCATGTAGACTGCCAAAAAGGTTTCCAATTATGTAACAAGCTCAATACAAGAAGCCATGAGAGGAAGGGGCCTGGCGACCATTGCAATGTGTAGTATAAAATTGCTGGGGCAATGAATAAGCGGAAAGGTCAGTAAAGGACACTCTAAAACAAGGCCAACTTCCAGAGTTTTCTTACAGCTAGTACAAAAAAAATACTATATGTCGAAAGAAGCAGCCCTGTTCAGATGTTCTAAGCAGAGAGGTGGAAAATGAGGGTATAGTGGCCCTTGAAAATTCCTACGGTATGATGAATAAAATTATACATTGTATTTTCAACGAAAACCACACACAGAACTCTTTGCAGGAAGGGAAAACAACGCTATAATTTAAAGAGATTAGAATCTATGATAAATTTTAAGTGCATGGAAAGGATGTGTGTGGCTGGGGGGGGGGCAACTCTGAAAATGCCCGAAACAACATTTTCCCATTGTACATGTATGTTTTAAAGCCAATGTAATGTGTATAAAGTTGCATAAAAACTAAAGTTTCAATCACAGGGGCCTGCCAATTTGTTGGCCATCCCCAAGTGAGCTAATCTTTTGCCCTTGGCCAGCACGCCATTTAAAAATGCACTTCGCTCGAGTACTTGGTTTAAAAGAACAGTAACATCACAAAATGAAAGTGTTTTAAAGTAATAAAAATATAATGCAGTGTTGCCCTGCACTTGTAAAAATGCTGTGTTTGCTTCAGAAACACTACTATAGTTTACAAAATAAGCTGCTGTGTAGCAATGGGGGCAGCCATTCAAAGGAGAAAAGGGTCAAGTTACACAGCAGATAAGCTCTGTAGAACATAATGGTGTTATCTGTTATCCACTATTTAACCTGTGCCATATAGCCCTTTTATAAATTTTGCGCCATTGCTACACAGCAGCTTGTTTATATGAACTATAGTAGTGTTTCTGAATCAAACGGATCAATTTTACCAGTGCAGAGCAACAGTACATAATATTTTTTTTTTTTATTACTTTCACTTTCATTTTTTGGTGTTACTGTTCCACTGGCATCTCCTACGTTGCCCTTGCACTGGGCTGGGAACTGCTGCCCCCTGCAGGTGTCCAACAAAAGCCCCCCTTCAAGAACAACTACCTGGGAAATGGGGGGGGGGGAATAGCTGCATGTTCCCCAACAACATACTTTAGGACAGTATTGTTTGGGTCTATAAGGGGTTCCTAACAATTTGGAACCCTACAACAATTTAACCTTTCCTTGCCACAGCTGATATAACTAGGGATGCACCGAATCCACTATTTTGGATTCGGCCGAACCCCTAAATTCTTCGTGAAAGATTCGGCAGAATAGCGAACCAAATCCAAATCTGAATTTGCATATGCAAATTAGGGGGAAAGGGAAACATTTTTTACTTCCTTGTTTCGTGACAAAGAGTCACATGATTTCCTTCCCTGACCCTAATTTGGATATGCAAATTAGGATTCGGTTCGGTATTCAGCCTGGCAGAAGGATTCGGCCGAATCCTGCTGAAAAAGGCTGAATCCTGAAATGAATCCTGGATTCGGTGCATCCCTAGATATAACCACTTTCACTACAGAAAATATAAATATGAGCAAGTTTAGGTAAAAATAGGTTAGACTTGTAATAAACAAGCCCCAATTATATAGATTTCAATGCGAAACTGAAAGAGCAATGACACTATTTACAAAAGTTGCTACTTGTGTTAGTTACTTGTGTTTCTAATTTCTAATACAATAAGAAAAAAAGATTATTACTTATTGGTGCACTGCCTGCAAGTTGCGTAAGACGCCAGTATTCGGGTAATAAAAAAAAAAAAAAAAAAAAAAAAGACAATTAGCAGTGATTGGCGCTTGAGAACTGGTATGCGATCAATTATCCGGAAACCCATTATCAAGATCTCTTCAGAAAGGCCATTTCCCATAGACTCCATTTTATCCAAATAATCTAAATTTTTAAAAATGATTTCCTTTTTCTCTGGATTAAGTACAAGCTATTATTACAAACAAAGATATAATTAATCCTTATTGGAAGCAAAACCAGCTTATTGGGTTTATTTAATGTTTAAATGAGCTTCTAGCAGACTTTAGGATCCCGATAGACGCAAAGATCTTTCGTTGGATCGATTTCAGTGCAATCCGACCAATCCTGAAAACCTCAGGTGCCGAGCATTCTGTATAACAGGTCCCATATCTGTAATAATAAAAGGCTATTGCTGCTTTGACACAGAGGAACAGGGCAAGACAGAAGGCATTCCCTGCAGGATCAGTAGGGACAAGGTCAGTTACAGGCCGATCTAGAGATTAGCCAGCTGAACTATGAGAGGATCCAGGACTCATATAAATAAATCTGTTTTGTCTGACCAGCTAAGGCTCATGACACAGAGCAAGGTTACTTCAAATCAAAATCTTATAGGGGGGGGGGGGGCTTCCTTCTCTAGCAGATGTATTAGCGCTCACTCAAATAACTGATTCCAGTACAAACAAAATCAAACAGCAAAACTGCCGTTTGCACAAATCCTGCATGTAGAGAGACATGATGTCTGGTGATTTTAATAGAGTGAGTTCTAATACATCTTCTAAGCAAAAGGAGCCCCCCTATAAGATATATTGGACCATGCATCGGACACCCAACTCCTAAATGAAGAGAGAATGAAGAGAAACAGAAGCGGAGAGGGGAATAGTAAAGATAAGCTTGATTATTTCAGAAACGGTACAGATTTTTGAATTGATTATATAATGATATATTTAGTTTCTTATTTCAGTATGATGAAGCTAATATTACATTTTTATTTTTGCGACAGTTCCCCTTTAAAATCCACTGGGTGAAGCCTCAGCAAATCCCAAGCAAAAGGGACTTTAGACTCTTGCCTATGCATTAGGCTAGGGCCAGAAAATACAGATTTTCCGCCAACAGATTACGCAATGCTCGGGTGCTCCCCTTTTCTTTGCAGACAGGGCCGGAGTTGAGGCAAAATTTCACTTTTCTTCACCAAGTAATACGCAACATGCAGCGTTCGCATCCGACAGTTGTGTTGCGACGGATGCACGCTGCGACAACATCCGACATTCCGATTACTTACCTTAGATCGGCGCATACGACATGACGCCTGAGCTTCCTCGAGTTGCGTCAGAAGGGAATGTATCGGATGTCAAAAAAATTTACCAACGCACCCGAAGTAACTACAAATCTGATAAGAGTGCATACACACAAAGACACACATATATATATATATATATATATATATATATATATATATATATATATATATATATATATATATATATATATATATATATATATATATATATATATATATATATATAGATCCCCTTCTACTGTGCCTCACAATACACGGATGCTTATGGAGCTTGGAGTGACTAGTACTTTAAGAATTAATCTGGCATAAATTCCCGGCCATGCGGAGAGAATATCTTTTGTGCCACAGTTTCCGAGAACTGTTATGACTTGATCAAGATCAAAGGGAGACCCAAGAGACGAATAGTATTATGCAGAACCCATATATTAAACTTTTGCCCCTCTAGGCAATGTGAATTACAACTTCAAGCGCTGGTACAACAGACTGTTGGTTGAACAGCACTGCAGATTTTAATGATACTGTACATAACTGTAGATAACCTTATCAGGCTACAGTGAACTCGCATGACTTGCATCACACAACAGGAGCAAAATCCCATTCCCTGTGTTTATGGCATGAGAGAGAACCATGGGGGAAAGCAGGAGCTGCTGTTCTGTGTTCTAACTGCCATTTTTCAGATGGGTAAAAGAAGCAACTATCTGGAAGTAAGGACATCGCTCATTGGAAGAAGCCAGACGGCAAAACGCGTCAGCGGTGGCACAGGGGTGTGGAAGCAGCAGCCTGAGACCCAAGACAAACTTGTTGGAATAAAAAAAAAAAGACGCTAAAGGACTCAGATCACTAGACGGATGCACTGCACTGATTTTAAAGCGGCTTTAAAGAAGAAACGTTTGTGAGTGTAATATTAGCTATTTATTAAAATTGTTTAAACGCTTCCACACCTGCCGCTTCATTTTACCTACTAAGGATACGAGAAGATTAAGGGTGAACCAGAAACGCTTGCCTATCTCAAAGCCTGCCTTTAACTTACTTCTTGTAAGTATGATCACCTGCCAAACTCAACTCTTGTTCAACTACAGCTAGACACCACGGGTGCAATTTTAATCACATAATACCCTCTGTTTATAGGGGATTGTATTTCACAGGATAAATATACCTCAAGGTGGCACACAACAAAATTTGGGTGTGAATTAGCACTTAAAAGTTTTTAAAGCATATGTGAACATTCCATTCATAAGTACTACACTATAATATTTTTCAGTTGTCCCCCCCCCCCCAATAGCTTTTTGCCTTTGAGATATACAGCAATCAGTATAGAAAAGAGTTCTTTTAAGGGTGGAGGAGAGCCTTTTTTTTTTTAGAGGATTAATTTTTTATATCCAATCATGGCAAAAGGTACCTAGCAAAAAAATAAGTGAGCTTTTGCAGTCAACTATAATGAAAAAATGTGTGAGTAAGGGCTCTTACTGACGAGCATTTGAAGCTGCGCTCCCCTGCATTCCGTTTTTCTGCATTCAGCCGCAGGGGAGCGCAGGAATAGACGCATTTAGCTTTTTTCAATGGGGCTGTACTCAAACAGGCGCGTGTAGAGAAGAGAGCCCATTCATTAAGGCATTAGTTCTTCAAGACTATAAATATCTTTGCCCAAGAGACAGCATTAAAAACCTACCCAGCAGGGAAGAGAACTCAACATGGAGGGTGAATGGGAAGGAAATTATGCCCCAAAGGCTTAGGTATTTGTAGCACAGGCTTGTTTACATGGGAAAGCATAAAAAGAAACACAGATAAAAAGTTTTTTTTTCTATGCTTTAGCTGTCCTTTCATAGGAAAAATAAATATAAAATATAGACCGATATTTTAAATGTATCCTCCACTTAGTTGTTATCCAACTTTTTTCCATGTAGGGAGCCCACTACATATTCACCATTATTTAGCAGCCTGTAGATATAAAAATGATGACTGACTACTCACAATTGCATTTAAGGAGATGGCTATGTGTGACCACAACCTTATCTTAGGCCCACAGTCTTTAAGGGAACATGACATCAATGTGTGGCTATACATTATACATACATACTACACAAGGATTGCCAAGGAAACAGGTACGTGTCTCTTTCAGTGGCAGGGATGAGGCAGTTGTAGAGGGGCGTATATAGAAAGTTTAAAAACAAAATCAAGAATACATCTCTTCTCTATAAATAGACAGTTGAGTACATTCTGCACAAAACCCTCTAGGGTACAAGGCATGTACTGTATGTAGAGCAACTATGATGTAAAGTTTATTGGAAACCACTGGTCCCTGTCCGACTACACTGTGCTATAATTGGGGATGTACATTCCCATGAGCAGAGTGCGGGTCCCAAATGACTGACAAGTGCAACTTGTTTTTTTATTCAACCAATATTTTTTTTTTTTTTTTACTGGTCAAAAGGAGCAGGAAAGTACAAAGAAAAGCATAGTCTAAGCGATCCTATGTATGAGAACTGGATGTAACCATTGTTATGCTGTCCCTTCACAACCCCAGTGTCGGACTGGCCCACCGGGATACCAGGAAAACTCCCGGTGGGCCCAGGTGTCAGTGGACCCTCTTGCTGCTAAACATTTGGCCTATTTCATGGTCATTCCCTATTTCTTTATGGGGAAAAAATATACTTATAGAAACAGTTCAGTGTAAAAAATAAAAACTGGGTAAATAGATAGGCTGTGCAAAATAAAAATATAGTCTATATAACGATATTAGTCTTCTCTACTTTGTTTCCCAAAAATGTAATGTATAAAGGCAGGAACACTACTTCCTGCTTTTCAGCTCTCTAACTCGGAGTTAGTCAGCGACTTGAAGGGAGGCCACATGGGACATAATTGTTCAGTGAGTTGCAATTGATCCTCAGCATTGAGCTCAGATTTTTATAATCAAACAGCTATGACGCATGTGGCCCCCCTGAAGTCACTGATTGGTTACTGCCTGGTAACCAATCAGTGGAAACTTAAAGGGGTTGTTCACCTTTGAGTAGAGTTTCAGTATGATGTAGGGAGTGATATTCTGAGACAATTAGCAATTGGTTTTCATTTTTTATGGTTTTTAAGTTATATAGTTTTTATTCAGCTGGCATCCAGTTTGCAATGTCAGCAATCTGGTTGCTAGGGTCCAAATTACCTTATGGTTAAGAGCGCTTCTCTTTTTAGCCAATTTTCTATTAAAGGTTACGTTTTACTAAAGTATTTTTTTGTCTTCACTATACAGGCGCCACACTGAACTAGTTTGCTTTGAAGTGAGAGTTTGTAGACTAATAGCGTTTTTGATTTCACTTCTTTTTCGTATTGTTAGTAGTTTAATCTACACTAACTTGCAGTGTGAGTGCTTGTGTAACACTGTGTTCATAGCTCCCTTCTTTGTCTTTCCAAATTACCTTAGCAACCATGCAGTGATTTGAATGAGAATATGAAATATTAATATGGGAGGGTCGGAACAGAAAGATGAATAATATAAAGTAGCAATAACAATACATTTGTAGATTTACAGAGCATTTGTTTTTAGATGGGGTCAGTGACCCCCTTTTTAAAGCTAGAAAGAGTCAGGAGAAGAAGGCAAATAATTCATAAACTATAAAAAAAAACAAATAATGAATAGCAATTGAAAAGTTGCTTAGAATTGGCCATTCTATAACACATTAAAATTTAACCTGAAGATGAACCGCCCCCAACACATAACCAGAGATTGTCCTTTTTTTACCAATATACCAATATTTTTTTACTTCTATATGTTGAAATTGCTCATTATTTAGGGCCTCTATACCTCCTGGGGCCCACTGCAGCCGCAGGGTCTACTTCCTCTGTAGTTACGCCCTGGTTTGGAAAGTGGGCCCACTGTCTATGATTTTCTGGTGGGCCCCTGATATCTCAGTTCGACGCAGCACAACCCTAACAGCAACCTCCAACAGAGTTTAGTCAAGTGCTGCAGAGGAGTCCCGACACCTAGTCGCGAGGAGATGTGGACATAGGGCAGGACTCACACAACTCCTTTAGGGAATGCAGCTCTTTATTGTAGCATGGAAATGTCAAATTCACAGGTTTAGATGGTAGCCAGCCGGCATTCAGCCTTGAGGATAGGGTTGCCACCTTCTCTGGAAAAAAATACCGGCCTTCCTATATATTTATCATTTTTCCCTATCAATACCATTGGGATCAACCATAATTTTTATCGGCCAGGCTGGTAAAATACCGGCCAGGTGGCAACCCTACTTGAGGATGAAGCCAGGGTTGGGCACTGCTATTGTTGGTTACTGGAGCATGTGAGTACAGCTGTAACGGTTTTCAGCCGGTTAGTCTCGGTTATCCTCCATGCATACCTCCCAACATTTTGGAAGTAAAAAGAGGGACAAAAAATTTTTTCCCGCACGTAGCGCAGTAATTTTTTGACCACACCCCTTTCTGTGGCCACACCCCCTAATTACCATGTTTGTTTTAGAAAATTTGGCAGGTTATGAAAGTTTGAAAATATTTCTCCTTATCTAAACTGTGTTTTTGTGTGTCAAAATTGTTACAAAGTATCTTATTTGCACCTGTTAGCTGTTCTGGGCTCTCTACTAAAAGCCAATTAAGTGAGAAACTTTGTTTCTTTTTCTGGCTGTTCAGTGCAGAGAAAATAGGGACTTTCCAGTACAAATGAGGGACTGCGGGTTGAGCTCTCAAAAGAGGGACTGTCCCTCCGAAAAAGGGACCGTTGGGAGGTATGTCCATGTATGTAAAAAGACTAGCAAATTGGAATTCTTAACCACCTTTTTACGCCAAAAAGGGAACAGCCCCTGTCATAAATGCAGAACAGGGTTTGATTCCTTCTGCCTACCACAAAGGCAGCTTCCACAAGGGCCAATCACATGATAGGCCAGATGGGCAATTATAGGGACCAATCCGACCATGAGTTGTAATGGTGCCAAGCACAGCTAATACTGTTTGGCCAATGGGGTGCCATTTGGTGAGCATGCCCAGTTTAGTCTGAATGTAGGATCCAGACAGTACACAGCTCTTGTGGTCACCTATGTGTATGGAGTTTCAGAGATGTGTATTGGTTTGTTTGCCCTCACAGTAGGGGTCACTTACCAAAGAATGCATGCCTGGCTATACAACATCAAAAAACACATAGGGAAAGGAGCAAAGGTTATCATACACATACCAATTGTTGAAGCAGTTTGGAGCAACTAAGCAATAACACAACATTTTTTCCTACAGATTAAAAGTTTGTGTTATCACAAGGAGGCTTTCTGTATTGATGATCCATAAACGGTTTTATTACGGTTCCATGCAATGTACATGGGGCGTCATTAAAGTGCATGGATACCCTGCTTTCAGTATTCTTACAGCTAGTTTCAGTTGAAGAAATGCTGGAGAGTCTTTAAAGGGGAACTATTGTGAACATTTTAATTTTATAAAAGCTTCAGCACACAGAAACTTTCTAAATGAAATCAATTAAATATTCAGCATAAATTCTGAAATAATCAAGTTTATCTTCACTATCCTCTCTGCATCGGTTTCTCTTCATTCTGTCTTCATGCAGGAGTTGGGTGTCAGATATTCATTGATAGTTGGTTCCAATATATCTTATAGGGGGCTTCATTTCCTAGCAGATGAATTAGAGCTCACTAAAAATAACTGATTCCATTACAAACAAAATAACTGCCTTTTGCACAAATCCTGCATGTAGAGAGACAGGATTTCTGGTGATTTTATTAGAGTGAGCTCTAATACATCTTCTAGGCTAAAGGAGCCTCCTTATAAGATATATTGGATCTAAAGCTCCCCATAGACACAACGATTCTTCTTGCCGAATGGCCGATTATAGGGAAGTCCGACCAATCCTTCGAAATTATCGTGCAGTTAGCGGGATTCGAACGATCTTACATCTTACGATATTTCGGCCGACATCTGTCAGGCAATTGATCGGCCAGGTCAAAAAATCTTTGTCGGTCCCAGTGCAATCTATCTATGTTGACAGGGCCAAGCAGGTAGCTCCCCTTTATTTTCCTGGCAAATTGGTCTTTTAGTTGATGGTCAATTCGTACGATCGTTCCGAGAAAATCGTGGTCTCACGATGAGGATCGGCTCTTTTAAAAATCTCAACATATATGGCCAGCTTAACGGTCGATGAATATTCGGACACCCAACCTACTGCATGAAGAGAGGCAGATGCCGATAGAGGGATAATGAAGATAAACTTAATTATTTCAGAAATAGGACAGAATTTTTAAATGATTATATTTAGGAAACTTCTTATTTCTGTATGCTGAAGCTTATGTAACATTTTCATTTTTCGAGATAGTTCCCTTTAAAATCTGACAGCTGGTTATGGGGTGTAAAAGTGCACAAGTACAGCAGCACCCCAATAACCAGCTTATACCCTGTCTGGTGCAAATGAAATGAAAGCAAACACTTGAGAGGGCTTTTCATTAGTTGTGGGGCAGATAAATCCTGCGTGCCATCCAGCTTTTATATACAGCTTCCAAGTCTGTTTTGGAGCAAAGAGAAACTACAGCCTTGGCCAAAGATCTCCCCCAATGAGAGCTGGTTAGCTGCTATGGGTTCCCATACTTGGGCACTTCTATGTTTTATGACAGGCTCTGCCTGGCAGTCTGTGGGTTCCAGAAGATGACAGTTGAAAGATGACAGTTGTTAGATGTCATAGCCTGTCGCTATTTATTGGGCTGCTGGGGGCTGTCTGAGCCCCTGTGAGGCTGAAGTGTCAGGGCCTATTTTGAAGCCCAGTCCAGAGCTGTAGAACACTGGCGACAACCCCCAAACTACAAGCAGCACCCCCAAAAGCTTTAGGTAGAATAGAGTTAGGAAAGAGGAGGAAGAGCATGCAGGGCTGAGAATTGAGCTTGTGGGGGATTGTGGGAGTTGAAATCCATGCCTCATGTATACAATTGTTGCCACACGTGACAGTATGTCCTTTGTTCAGCTCCCACAATCCCCTGTAAGGGCCCAGTGCTATTGCCGTTCGCGTGTCCAGGTGAAAGCAAGAAAATGGCCCTTGGTGAGGGAAGTGCAGGTGAGCAACAGAATAAAGTGTCAGGAGCTGGTCAGGCCCCGGTACTCACCCATCTTTCCGCTTGGCTTTGTACACATGCCCATAAGTGCCTCTTCCAACTTTGCAGCCCTCGTACTCAAACAGGTCCTCTACCCTCTCCCGCTCGCCTGTCAGCTTCACCTTGAAGTCATAGTCCATGTTTAGCGGCGCGTGTTCGGTACCCGAGGACGGGGAAGAGCAGCATGTACAGCCGGGCAAGTGAGGAGAGGCACAGCCTGCAGCCCTACAGCTCCACAACAGCCGGTCTCCCTCACAGCAGATGCTATGAAGTGGCTTAGAGGAGGTCGTGATGTCACAGCCATGTGACCAACTTGTGGGCGGGCGGATTTGGTGTCACCTGGGGGGGAGTGGCTGACTGCTGGCCCTGTTACGTCACAGAACCACGTGATGAACTAGGAAGTGGGGCTGCTGCTTGTCTCTAGCAGGCACAGGATGATTTTGCTAGTCACAGTGATGCTGATCAGCGGGAGATGCTTGGGCTGATGTGTGTTGCAAAAGAACCAGCGGGGTGTGATCCCGAATGTCTGCTTCACAGATGTGTATAGTCAGTGTATAGTCAGGACCAGGGCCGCCATTAGAAATCACGGGCCGTACAACAAAATTTTTGGGGCCCCCTGGGCCCCGCCCACACTGACAACCAAGCTCCACCCCATTTCCCACCCACTCCACATCGCAGTTAAAAGACCACACAGACATCAGCGCTAAAAAAGTAACCCCCCCACACAAGTTGTAAAAAGCTATTGATGGTCAGGGCCCCCTTATAAAAAATTGGGGCCCCAAAAAAAAAAAATTAAATTTTTTTTTTTTAAAAAAAACATTGGTGGCAGGGGCCCCCTTATAAGTTAAAAAAAACTTGGGGCCCCAACAAAAAAAATGTAAAAAAACCTAAAAAATAAACAAACATTGGTGGCAGGGGCCCCCTTATAAGTTAAAAACAAATTGGGGCCCCAAAAAAAAATTTGAAAAAAAAAAAAAAATTTTTTTGAAAAAAAAAAAACATTGGCGGCAGGGGCCCCCTTACAAGTTAAAAACAAATTGGGGCCCCAAAAAAAAATTTAAAAAAAAAAAAAAATTTTTGAAAAAAAAAAAAAAACATTGGCGTCAGGGGCCCCCTTATAAGTTAAAAACAAATTGGGGCCCCAAAAAAAAATTTTTTTGAAAAAAAAAAAAAACATTGGCGGCAGGGGCCCCCTTATAAGTTAAAAACAAATTGGGGCCCCAAAAAAAAATTTAAAAAAAAAAATTTTTTTGAAAAAAAAAAAAACATTGGCGGCAGGGGCCCCCTTATAAGTTAAAAACAAATTGGGGCCCCAAAAATTTTTTTTTTTAAAAAAAAAAAAAAAAATTTTTTTGAAAAAAAAAAAAAAAACATTGGCGGCAGGGGCCCCCTTATAACTTAAAAACAAATTGGGGCCCCAAAAAAAAATTAAAAAAAAAAATATTTTTTTTTTGAAAAAAAAAACTGGTGGCAGGGGCCCCCTTACAAGTTAAAAAAATTTAGGGCCACCAAAAAGAAAATTATTATTATTTTTTTTTTTTAAAAAAAACAATGGTGGCAAGGGGCCCCTTACGAGTTAAAAAAAAAATTGGGGCCCCAAAAAAACATGTTTTAAAAAAAAAAGATTGGCGGCAGGGGCCTATAGAATATTAAAATAATACATTGGTGGCCAGGAGATTAAAAAAAAAAAAATACACAAACTGGTGTTCAGTAGAATTGAACTCACGGCTTCAGTACTTCAACTTCACCTCCTTTCGTGACTTCGGGTCTTTTCACTGTTTCAGGACTTCGGCTTCGGCTGTTTTCGTGACTTCGGGTCTTTGCGCTGCTTCAGGACATCGGCTTCGGCTGTTTTCATGACTTCGGGTCTTTTCAGCGCTTCGTGACTTCGGCTTTTTCCGTGACTTCGGGTCTTTTCGGCGAATCGGCTTCAGTTTTTCGGCACTTCCGCATTCGGCAGCACAGAGGCAAGACGTACGGCTCGGGCGCTCGTAAGGGGGGCCCAGATCTTCAAAATATGCAGCGCTGCCGGGCCCCCCTTCATGCCCGGGCCCGGTACGCTTGTCCCCCCTGTCCCCCCCTGATGGCGGCCCTGGTCAGGACCAGTCCATTTGCCACAATCCGGCGCCTGATGAAGCCTCGGGGTTTGGCTCAGTATTGACTCATCTGCCTCAGGCCAGGGCTCATCAAGCACATCTCACAGTTCTAATAGCGTCTAGTTCTAATACTGTATAGTTCTAATAGCGTCTAGTTCTAATCTTATATATATAATAGCATTTAGTTCTAATACTGTATAGTTATAGTGTCTAGTTCTAATCTTATATATATATATATAATAGCATTTAGTTCTAATACTGTATAGTTATAGCATCTAGTTCTAATAGCATATAGTTATAATAGAGTATAATTATAATTAGGGATGCACCGAATCCACTATTTTGGATTCGGCCGAACTCCCAAATCCTTCTTGAAAGATTCGGCCGATTACTGAACCGAACCCTAAGTTGCATATGCAAATTAGGGGTGGAAAGGGGAAAACATTTTTTACTTTCTTGTTGTGTGACAAAAAACGTGATTTCCCTCCCCGCCCCTAATTTGCATATGCAAATTAGGATTCCGATTCGGTTCGGCCTGGCAGAAGGATTCGGGCGAATCCGAATCCTGCTTAAAAAGGCCCAATCCCGAGCAGAATCCTGGATTCGATGCATCCATAGTTCTAATAGCGTCTAGTTCTAATAGAGTATAGTTATAATACCGTATAGCATATATAATAGCAATAGGGCAGTGTCATTTCTTCTGGGTGGCTAGTCAAGAACTATGTAAAATGTACGAGTTCTGCCAGAGAGAGGTGCCCGGGGGCTGCTGGAGGGTGAGAGATGCCTGGTGGACTGGGTGAGAGATGCCCAGGGGCAGTGGGAGAGAGAGAGGTACCCGGGGCTGCAGGAGAGTGAGATGCCTGGGGGATGTGGAAGAGAGGTCCCTAGGGGCTGCAGGAGAATGAGATGCGCGGGGGCTGTGGGAGACAGGTGCCCGGGGGCTGCATGAGAGTGATATGCCCGGGAGCTGCGGGAGAGAGGTGCCCAGGGGCTGCGGGAGAGTGAGATGCCCGGGGGCTGTGGGAGAGAGATGCTGGGGCTGTGGGAGAGTGAGATGCCCAGGGACACTGGTGAGAGCATGGTGAATAATGTACAGGCTGTCGGAGTAGTACAGTGAGATATGTACAGGGCTACTGGAGAAGCACAGTGGGTTATGAACAGAGCTTTTGATGGAGGGTGATGGGATTTGGAGTGCATATTGTAATTTCAGCAGAGTTACTGAAGGAGCACACTGTGCCAGAGATGATATAGTGGCAGGCAGGTGATGGAGCCAAACCATGAATGTGCCCTAGGCAGAATACCATGTGTCACTCCACTCATCACACCTCCCACCCACTAGTCCCCCCTGCAGAGTAAACTTATCGGATTACTCCTGCTGCAATGTTATCTCCACTACAGAACAGTACAGTGGCCTCAAGGAGAGGAACAGTGAAGATCTAGAGAACAGGCTGCTTAGCACCCAGATCAGCCGATATATTTGAGGTTATGGGTGTACAGTGAACCCCAATACACAGGGTTGTGCGTTGTGAACCACTGAAGGGAGTGGGAACTGTGTTGCGATGACAGCCCCCAGTATCCAGTTGGTTTACCTCTCTGTAGGCTATGAGGGGTGTCCTTTCCGATATGAATGTACTACACAGGAATATTGGTTCTTGCTCAGTTTTATGGTATCGCCTAGTACAGCTTTTTGACTATTGTAGGGGCTGTTAATGCTAAACTGTCACAATATCAATGCTGGAATAGTATCTTTGTACCACACCAAAGCTAATATTTTTTGGATAAAAGGATTTGTTTCTTTGCTTGTTCTGATATTACTTGATTGAGTTCTCTGGAGCAAGACTTCTCATGCTCTTGTAGTCTGAAAAGGGCGCCTTAAGTAAACTGACCTTGGGTGACCCACTTATGAAATGTTCTTTCCTTGGAATATTTTTAGCTGGTTTGAGCGTAATTACTATGAAAAGAACCCCTCATAATTGTTGCTTTGGTTATTGTGCAGACCATCATTAGAACCCAATCATGATAGATACCTATAATTTACTTCAGAGAGGAGGAAATGGGTTGAGGAAGAGCAGACTTTGTAAGGGTCCCTTGTTCTGAGGTTTCCTGGTGGGCATCTGCTTATTAAGACCATGCATAAGACAGATTGCCATCAATCTTCCCCCCCCCCCCAATAATAGTACGCTCTCATTCTACAACCTTGATCTCTTGCAAATAAAGGGTAAATATACCTTAAAGGGGTTGTTCACCTTTGAGTCAACTTTTAGTATGATGTACAGAGTGAGTTTCTGAGACTATTTGCAATTGATTTTAATTTTTTATTATTTAAGGCTTTTGAGTTATTTAGCTTTTTATTTGGCAGCTCTTCAATTTGCATTATAAGAAATCTGGTAGTTAGGGTCAAAATTACCCTAGCAACCATGCATGGATTAGCCTGACCTGACCAGTAGGTGGCATAAACAGAGAGATCTGTGTTTTCTGATCAAGAATGTCGATCATTATTATATAATTAATGACCTGATTGGCTTAATGTTTTTAGGGGTTGGGTCTTGTGGTTTTATTAACGGTGTTGGGGGGTGGGTTTCCCTATGCTTCTGAGGAAGTGGCGAGATGCCACGAAACGCGTCAAGTGTGGGGGATGTCATATCCACATGTATACTGCTCTGATGATTTTAAAACCATTTTTTCAATAAAGAATACTTGATTTTTCCACAACCGCCTGTGTGCTCCATAGTACAATTGCTGAATCTGTATTGATTTGAGTAAGAGACTGGAATATGAACAGGAAAGAACCTTACTAATAAAATGAGAAATAAAAATAAACAATAAATTTGTAGCCTTTCACAGCACTTTCTTTTTAGATGGGGTCAGCAACGCCGATTTCAAAGCTGGAAAGAGTCAGAAGAAAACGGCATATAATTATAAAACTATACGAAAATAAATAATGAAAACCAAAGGAAAAGTTGCTTAGAATTGGCCATTCTATTATATATTAAAAGTTTACTTAAAGGTGTGAACCACCCCTTTAATATCTGTTTAGTATGTTTTTATATAGTGAATAAAGAATCCCCTCTTGTAAAATATAAGGATATTATAAGTTACCGAGGAGTTTCATGACCGTATAAAAACATGAGACTGAAGGCCGAGTGTTTTTATACAGGTCATGGAACTCCGAGGTAACTTCTTAAATCCTAATATTTTACAACTGTGGGTACTTTATTTATTATAATACACAAATTTCAATGATTCATGACTGAAATGACACCAGAACTCACCATTTATAACTGATGACATCAGAACTCACCGTTTAGAAGGATATCATTTACAAGATATTCATGGCTTTTGCGTATTAAAAATGTATATTTTTTTCAGTTTAACAGTTTTATATAAAAATATTTTTTCCTTTACATTTCCTCCTAGCCTCCTTAAATTATACTAATTCCTAGAACTGGCCCACCTTACCGTACCGTAAGTCTACTAGAAAATGATATAAACATTAAAGGAGAAGGAAAGGCTAAAACTAACTAAGCTTTATCTGAAAGGACTATATAAATACACCAGTAAATCCTGAGTCAAAAGAAACACAATTTCTTTCTTTCTATTGTGTACACATGGGCTTCTGTATCAGACTTTCTGTTTTCAGCTTAAACCTCCAGGGCTTGGGCTTGAGCATGCTCAGTTTGCTATTGGCAATAAAATAATGCCTCCGTAGCTTTCCTTCTCCTTTAAAGGAGAAATGAACCTGTGGGGAAAAAAACCCGTACCCCCAACCTCAGGTTGTCCGCCCTCCCCTAGGCTAACTACCCCCCCCCCGGGGAAATGCCCCATACTCCATACTTACCCCTCGGCGCAGATTCTTCCAGCAAAGTTCCACTTGTCCATCTTCCGCTCCTCGGTAAGCTGGCTGAGAGATCGGCAATTTCCGTGTAATTCTAAGCATGCGCAGTTGTCACAAACCAGCAAACTGCTCCGACTGCGCATGCGCAGGAATACCGATCTATCAGTCAGCTTACAGAGGAGCCGGAAGATGGATGAGGGGAAATTGCTGGCAGAATCTGCGCTGAGGGGTACTTCCCCGGGGGGTAGTTAGCCTGGGGGGAGGAGGGAGGTCTACCTGGGGTGGGGGGTACGGGGATTTTTCCCCACATGTTGATTTTTAAATAAGCCCAATAGGGTGGTTTTGCCTCCAATAAGGATTAATTATATCCTAGTTGGGATCAAGTACAAGCTACTGTTTTATTATTACAGAGAAAAAAGAAATCATTTTTAAAAGTTTGGGTAAAATGGAGTCTATGGGAGGCAGCCATTCCATAATTCGGAGCTTTCCGGAGAACGGGTTTCCAGATAACAGATCCCATACCTGTATTTCTTTGCTTTTAGTAAAAACACAAATTAATATTTTCAGTCTTTCTAGTGTTGGCAACTTACAAATCTACATGGTTAATTGCCAGTTAATTTCTATGTATGCTGTATTTAGCACTAATAGGTGTCACAGTGCTCATTAGTAACTCTTTCCAGATCCAGGGCTGCTTGGTAATGAACAGGTCACATAATCTGTCATCCACCCAAGCCCATATTCCCCTAGACCCGAAACCACGGGTGACAGAAGCAGAGGGTCCCTGCCATAGACCTCACCAATCACTGGCTAAACATGGTGAGTCTAGACGTTAGCAGGTGGATCTAAACCAGCATTTTTCGTGATACACAGATACCCAAGGGTCATGTGGGAATTGGATGTACACATGAATCCGTAGTCTACCATATGTATCTCTACAGGATTTCATATGTGTATATATATATATATATATATATATATATATAATGAATGAATCAGATGAAAATTGAGCATAGGACTAGCCAGATGTGGGATGACTTTGACGTAGTTGGCCAGCTTAAATATATTGCAATATATGGACAAACAATCCCTGTTTTGTTTAAAGGGTAAGGCATTTTTCAGTAGCAGTATGCACAAAATGTCTCTGTCTTAAATGTATTGATAATGGGTTGAGTGCTGAGGACTCTTGTAATTGTCTATATATATATATATATATATATATATATAATCAATAAAATGTCGGACAGTACCAGCACTCAAAACAATGCGAAGCCAGTGGTGCACGATCAAAGATGAGGTAAATAGCAAATGGAGGATCAGCACACACTGTAGTTGAAGTGAAAAAGTGCTTTATTTTCATATAATGTTACATGAAGGACCGAAATGTCGGATTAACATGTAACATTATATGAAAATAAAAGCACTTTTTCACTTCAACTACAGTGTGTGCTGATTCTCCATTTGCTTTTTTTAAGTTTGGGGTTTCCACCAGACATTCAGGCCACTCCAGATTGACATATAACATCCAGTCTTATAGCATTATCTGTTCAACTCAGCAGTGAGTTACCACACGTGAAAGACTTCCACCCCCTTCACCCGCTGCTCACCTCCATTAAACACCCACCTTCTGGCAGGTTAACCCCATGGTGTCTCTTAAAGAGGTAGTTTTAAAACCTAAAGAATGGGGATATATACCGTTCATCAACATTCTACAATATATCCCCCCCAGCTTGTACATATCCCCCCCTCTGCCTGGTGGAGGCACCAGAAGAGCCCAAACAATGGACTTGGGACAGAGCATCAGCATTCAGGTGCTGTTTTCCGGGTCTGTGCTCTACCCTAAACTTGAACTCCTAGAGTGCCAGGAACCACCGTGTTACTCTGGCATTTGCCCCTTTTTTCTGCTTCATCCATATGAGTGGGGCATGATCAGAGACCAGCCTGAACCTTCTACCTAAAAGGTAATAACTGAGCGAGTCCAAGGCCCACTTGATGGCCAGGCATTCTCGCTCAACTATTGCATAGTTTTTCTCTGCTGTAGTCAACTATCTACTGAAGAACACCACGGGATGCTCTTCCCCATTAATGACCTGTGATAATACAGCTCCCAGACCTACATCTGAAGCATCGGTCTGGACAATAAACTCCTTGGAGAAATCTGGAGCCACCAGATGGGGTGATTACAAAGTGCCGACTTGAGCTCCATAAAGGCCTTTTCAGCATCAGTGTTCCACTCAATCATAATTGACTTACGACCTTTGGTCAGGTCTGTTAATGGAGCAGCTATAGTGGCAAAATCGGGGACAAACTTGCAGTAGTACCCAACTATTCCCAGAAAGGTTTTAGGGCGGGGCCAGTTCTGGACTGCATCTATCTTATTTAACTGGGGTTTTACTAGCCCTCTTCCAATGATGTACCCAAGGTACCTTGCCTCTTCAATACCTAGGGCACACTTTTCTGGGATCACTGTGAATCCTCCCTCGCTCAAGGAGTCAAGAACTGCCTGGACTTTAGGCAAATGGGACTCCCAGTCCCTACTAAAGATGACATTGTCATCCAGATAAACGGAGGTGTACCTGTGATGGGACCTCAAAAGCTTGTCCATTGCCCTTTGGAACGTAGCTGGGGCTGTTTGTAAACCAAAAGCATTCTCCTATATTGAAAATGGCCATCTGGAGTGGAGAATGCTGTTTTCTCTCTTGCTGCCTGAGTTAGGGGTATTTGCCAATACCCTTTTGTGAGGTCCAAAGTGGTGATATACCGGGCAGCACCCAACCTCTCTATAAGTTCATCAATCCGGGGCATAGGATAGGCATCAAATTTGGAAATTTCATTGAGTTTTCAGAAATCATTGCAGAATCGCAGAGTACCATTGGGCTTGGGTACCAAAACAATAGGACTCGACCATCCACTCTGTGGCTCTTCAATAACTCCTAATTCCAACATTTTTTTTACCTCCTCTGAGACAGCCTTCCGGCGAGCCTCTGGAATGCGGTAAGGCTGGAGACACACCTTTACTGCCGGCTCTTTAATTACATCATGCTCTATGATATTAGTGATCCCCGGCAAATAAATAAATATCTTTGTTTCTCTGCAGAAACTCCCTGACTTGCTGGGTCTGAGCTTTTGACAATGCTGTTGCCACACAGACACTGTCTGCACCAACCTGAGACTCAAGTTTCCCACTAGCCAGTGCCGAAACTGGTTCTCTATCCTTCCAAGGCTTTAACAAATGTATGTAATAGATTTGGTAGAGCTTTCTCTTACCAGGTTGGTGAACCTTATAGTTCACCTCACCCACTTTTTCTACAACTTCAAATGGACCCTGCCATCTGGCTAAGAATTTGCTCTCTACAGTGGGGATCAATACTGCCACTCTATCTCCCACCTGGAATTGCCGCACCTTAGCGGACCGGTTGTATACCCGGCGCTGAGCCTCTTGGGCACATGTGTTCCTTAACCAGGGGCATCACTCCTGCAATCCTTTCCCTCATTTGTGAGACATATTCCAAAACACATTTGTGGGGAGTAGCTTCACTTTCCCAAGCTTCCTTTACAATATCAAGCAGTCCCTGGGGCCTGCGCCTGTACACCAACTCAAAGGGGGAGAACCCTGTGGATGCCTGAGGCACCTCTTGAATTGCGAATAACAGAGCAGGTAATAAACAATCCCAATCTTTACCATCTTTTTGTACCACCCTCTTAAGCATTGTTTTTAAGGTCTTATTCAAATGTTCAACGCTGTCTGTTTGGGGATGAACTGCTTTATCTGGAACAAGTTACACACACCAGCCATAACCTTTGACATGAATGGGGTACCCTGGTCAGTGAGTTTCTCCTTGGGGAAGCCTGTCCTTGAAAACATTAGGAAGAGCTCACGGGCAATGGCTTTAGATGTGGCATTCCTTAAGGTAATAGCTTCCGGGTATCGGGTGGCATAATCGAGGATTACCAAAATATTCTGATGCCCTCGGGCAGATTTTACCAGGGGACCTACCAAGTCCATGGCTTTACGTTCAAATAGTACATTGATAATGGGTAAGGGCACCAAGGGGCTACGAAAATGAGAAGCCGGGGCTGTTTACTGGCAGGTGGGACAGGACTCACAGTAGGTTCTTACTTCGGACTTTAAACGGGTCTGTGATTCTTGCTTCAGACTTTTCTGCCCCCAAGTGTCACATCCCTTGGGTTTTGGGGACCCAATCACACCCTCAAGTCAGTGGTTTGCTTCCCCACACTTTCCCACAAGTCCCCAAACTTTGGAAAGTCACATCCCAAAATAGCAGGGTGCAACAATTTACTTACCACCCCAACTTCATGCATAATGGATTCGCCGCCAATAGTGATGGTCACTGGGACTAGCAGGTTGGACCGGATATCCCTGTGGATACAAATTACCGGGAGTGAATTAGCTGCTGGTTCGAATTCTCCGATAACATTGTCTAGTACCAGGGTTACCATACCCCAAATCTAGGAGAGCCTTGACAGGAATCTGATGTTAACATCACACTCAAATTGCCCCTCAAACAAGTCAGGGCATGCAGTGTAAACTTTATGTGCATAACAGGAAAGCTGGGAGAGAGCCCCACACTCCATGGTCTCATCCTTCCACGGGCACTGTGCTCTAGTGTGCCTACAGGCTTGACACTTCCAACACTGCACGTTCCCCCCTTTCCAGGGTGAAGAGATATCTGCGGGTGCCCCTTGTTGGGTCGGTGATGACACTTCTCCACATTCTTTCACACTGAGCCTAGGACTCTACGGGGGAACTTTTCTGGCCGGCATAGATTTCTCCACGTGAGATGGCAAACGGTCCCTGACGGGTGGGAGCAAGTAGTTCCTCGGTAGCCGTGTACCTCTCAACCAGCTGATCCGTGGTTTTGGGGTCCCCATGACTCACCCAACGCTGTAGGTCAACAGGGAGGGACCGTAGGAACCCATCTGTCACAACTTGCTCCACAATCTGGGGTCCATTCAGATCCTCGGGTTGCAGCCACCTGGTGGCCAAATGGATAAGGTCGTGCATCTGTGACCTAGGTGGTAGGTCTGACTGAAGTGGTTACCCCTAGGCGGGCCAGGATCTCTGCCTTTAGCCAATCATAATTCATGGCATCCTCTGTGGATCGCCAGACAGAAATGGAGCTATTAGGCCAGCCCATTTATCTCGGGGCCACCCTTCTCGTGCTGCAGTCCTCTCAAACGTGGTAAGAAAGGCCTCCACATCATCCGTGGGACTCAACTTTTGGAGAAAATTACTTGTCCGGGTGGTTACCTGGTTCCCCTGAGCCATGGCAACGGACTCCCGTCCTGGAGCACACTGCTGTACAGCCTCAGCCAATGCCTTGTCTTGGGCAATTGTAGCCTCTTGTAAGGCGGTTGCTTGTAAAGTTACTGACTCTCGCAAAGCAAGCAGTTGAGCATCTGTGGAGTGCTGTTGAGACACCATGGCCGATAGCTGGGCCTCCAGGCTCTTTTGCTGAGCATCTGTAGCCTGCTGCTGCATGACCATGCTCTGCTGAAGCTGAACTGTAGCTCGATCCAGTTGCTGCAACAGTTCCTCCATCAAAAATGGGTTACTGGCTCTTTAAATAGCAGTTTTTCAGAGAGAAGAAAAAAAAATGTCTTTACCCTTCGGTAGTGCCTGCCCGCATTCGAGCACGAATTGTGAAGTTTGGTGTATCACAGCGGGGGTTTCCACCAGACATGCAGGCCACTCCAGTTTGAAGGTAAACAGTCTGTTTATTTTTCTCAACTCAAGTTAAGCTTTCAGCAGTAAGCAGTGGTACAGAAAACAAAACAGCTTCACTTCAGCAGTATATAAGTCCAAAATAAGAATAGCTTACTTGCCAAACATATAACATCCAGTCTTATATAGCATTCTCTGTTCAACTCAGCAGTGAGTTAACACACATGAAAAACTTCCACCCTTCACCTGCTGCTCACTTCCATTAAACACCCCTTGGATGTCCAGCCCACTTCTTGCAGGTTAACCCCATGGTGTCTCTTAAAGAGGTAGTTTTAAAACCTAAAGAATGGGGATATATACCGGTCATCTACAATATACCCCCCCCAGCTTGTACAATATATAGTGAATAAAGTACCCCCTCTTGTAAAATATAAGGATATTATAAGTTACAGAGGAGTTTCATGACCATATAAAAACACGAGGCACAAGGCCGAGTGTTTTTATACAGGTCATGGAACTCCGAGGTAGCAGGGGGTACTTTATTTATTATAATACACAAGTTTCAGTGAGTCATGACCGAAACGTTGGTATGCACAGTGGAATAAATAATTGTTAATCAGAAATATTGGAGTGCTTATGTTCTTCATCACTATATATATATATATATATATATATATATATATATATAGTATAGTCCATTGTGTCTAATAGGAACAGACAGTGCTATTAGTCTGTTGCATGAGCCAGAGAAAACAATGCTCCAAAATACCAATGCCAATAATCATTTGCCATTGAGTTTAATTTAAAGGAACAGTAATGTCAAAAAATAAAAGTGTTTTAAAGTAATGAAAATATAATGCAGTGTTGCCCTGCACTGGTAAAACTGCTGTGTTTGCTTAAGAAACACTACTATTGTTTATATAAATAAGCTGCTGTGTAGCAATGGGGGCAGCCATTCCAAGGAGAAAAAGCTGAAGTTACACAGCAGATAGCAGATTAGCTCTGTCTGTCTAAAAGTGTTATCTGTTATCCATTAGTTAACCTGTGCCATATAGCCGTTTTTCAATTTCCGCCATTGCTACACAGCAGCTTGTTTATATGAACTATAGTAGTGTTTCTGAAGCAAAAAGATCAGTTTTACCAGTGCAGGGCAACAGTACATGATATTTTCATTACTTTTAAACACTTACATTTTTTGGTGTTACTATTTCTTTAAACAAACATCAGGTATATGCATACATATTGGTGCCAAGCCAATTCTATTAGGTTTATTTAATTAGGTTTAAATGATGTTGGTGCCTTAAGGCACAGTGCTTCTGATTAAGGAAACACAAAGGGGTAGATTTACTAAAGGCTGAAGTGGCCGTCGCTAGCGAAAATTTGCCAGAAATCCAGTGTGCAGGGACGTCGTCAATTTACTAAGAGAAGTAGAGGATAATTCACTAGGGAAAGAGTACATCGCTACTAAGTTTCGCAAATTTCCGCTCAGACGAACGATCGTTACTCTGCAAACTCTCGGAAGCGTGAATTTTACATTATGTTACCCCTTTCGCCAAAGTTTCCTTTCAGGTTAGACCTGTCGAACTGATAAGATGAAGCTACTGTACATCCTCCTCAATCTTATGTCAGTGACATCATATCTTGTATGCCCAAAATCTATAAAAATGATATTTAAAAAAATGTATTTTGCTTCCTTGGACATTTTTAATAAGTGGCCACCCTGCATATCTAAGTTTAGAGATTTTTACGACCTATATGTACCCACCTTATTTAAATTGACTTAAGTGTACTAACGAAGCTTCGCTAGGCAGAAATTAACTTTAGAGAAGGTTCGCTGAGAAATTCTCTTGCTAGGGAAATTTCGGCACTGTTCGGCTACAGAGATGCAACTTCGCATTTTGATGAATTAGCATATGTACTGCGAATTAATGTCTGATGAAGTGGCGCAAAGTGTGTCGAAGCCTTCTCAGGCGAAAATTCGCCCTTTAATGAATTTGCCCCAAAGAGTCCCAAGCATTCCAGAAAATAGATCTCATACCTGTATGCCAGGGATGGCTTTTGCAAGCAGTCAAACTTTCAACAAAAGAGGTGAAAAATTAGAAGCTGGCTTGAAGTGAATTTAGAATGTGTATCAAAGGCGAGCACACAATACCCCCACAATGCTTCCTTTTGATTTATCTGAACTGCATTGCAAGGCCTGGCACAGACACAATAGAGTACACTTGACCTGCAATGAAATCCTTAGAGTAAACACAGATAGCATTGCCTCATACTAAATGGAACAATAGTTTCTGATTGTTCTGCACTATACACATCTGTGCTGAAGCTAAGGTCACTGTGAAAGTGTTACAGCAGTAGATTGTGTGTGTGTTTGGGTGGGTTTATCACTGCGGAGAAGGATGCAGGGGACTGATTGTACTAAAATAGTTGTATATATTTAAGATCTTTTTGTTCAACCCACTGAATTAAAGCTGAAAGTCTGCAGTTCAACTGCATCTGAGTTGTTTCATATAAAATTCATTGTGGTTATGTACGGAACCAAAATTAGAAAAAAAAAGTTGTCTCTGTCCAAAGATTTATGGACCTAACTGTAAAAACTATTGTAGTGTTTCTGAGGCAAATATGCCAGTTTTACCACTGCAGGACAACAATATATTGTCATTCCTTTAAAACACTTTAATTTTTTTTAACTACCAGGAGTGCACCCAGGCCACACCCCCTGGGGCCCCGTGGAGCCACAACAAGGGAAATCAAGGGTAGCAGGGCAGGGAACATTTTCGGCACTAGTGTCAGGACTCAGGAAGGCACTGTAAACAATAACTATTTGACAGTACCCTGCCACATTATATCAGTATGGGTTTTCTGGCGCAGACTGTTACATACACATGGTCTGCATTTTTTATACTCACTGCCACTTTTACAGGGGACTCAATCGGATTACTGGAAATTAGCTAACCTAAGTCTGCAGCTAGTCTGCCCCAAAGCTTGTGCATATATCTGTATCCACTGCTCAAAGGATCTTCTACTGAATATTTTGGGTTTATGCCTCAGGGTCATGACCGATCCACATTTCTATAGGGCAAGCAGTCCAAGACACCCTTTCCTGCTAAAGGGAAGCAACATCTATTTCCAGTATCCCATTGAAAATTTCTGCTGAATGGTGGGTTTGAGGATACTAAGGTAGTTAGTGTAAAGGTAACTAAATTATACACAGTGGATATTTTATTCACTTCCAGAAAGACCAAGTGCTACTGTGATATACATGTACAGTATGGGACCTGTTATTGAGAATGCTCAGAACCTGGGGTTTTCCAGATAACGGCTATTTCCATAATTTGGATCTTCATACCTTAAGTCTACTAGAAAACCATGTAAACATTAAATAATCTGAACAGGATTCTTTTGCTTCCAATAAGGATTACCATCTTTACTCGAGTATAAGCCGAGTTTTTCAGCATCCAAAATGTGCTGGAAAAGTCTACCTCGGCTTATACTCGGGTCAGTGGGCAGTAGTTGAGATTGCAGTCACTTTTAATCATTCCTATACCAACAGTTCGCTTGGGGAGAGACTGAAATATCACACAGCGCCCTCTGTTGGTTATATGAAAGAATAACAGTGCGCCCTCTGTTGGTTATATGAAAGAATAACAGTGACTGCAATATCACACAGCGCCCTCTGTTGGTTATATGAAAGAATAACAGTGCGCCCTCTGTTGGTAATATGAAAGAATAACAGTGACTGCAATATCACACAGCACCCTCTGTTGGTTATATGAAAGAATAACAGTGCGCCCTCTGTTGGTTATATGAAAGAATAACAGTGACTGCAATATCACACAGCGCCATCTGTTGGTTATATGAAAGAATAACAGTGACTGCAATATCACACAGCACCCTCTGTTGGTTATATGAAAGAATAACAGTGCGCCCTCTGTTGGTTATATGAAAGAATAACAGTGGCTGCAATATCACACAGCGCCATCTGTTGGTTATATGAAAGAATAACAGTGCGCCCTATGTTGGTTATATGAAAGATTAACAGTGACTGCAATATCACACAGCGCCCTCTGTTGGTTATATGAAAGAATAACAGTGACTGCAATATCACACAGCACCCTCTGTTGGTTATATGAAAGAATAACAGTGACTGCAATATCACACAGCGCCCTCTGTTTGTTATATGAAGGATTAACAGTGATGGCAATATCACACAGCGCCCCCTGTTGGTTATACGAAAGATTAACAGTGATGGCAATATCACACAGCACCCTTTGCACATGGTAGTGGGACAGTGGGACAATGCACACAGTAATCCATTTGGCAATTCTCTGTCACCATCAACTTTGCAAAGAAGTCCTGTTGATCGCTGGGGGGGTTGCTTTGGCGGAATGTGCGCTGCTGGGAGACAGGGCTGTAGTTGTGTCTAGGCTTATACTAGAGTCAATAAGTTTTCCCAGTTTTCGTAGGTAAAATTAGGTACCTCGGCTTATACTCGGGTCGGCTTATACTCGAGTACTATATCTTAGTCTATATCAAGTACAAGCTACTGTTTTATTATTACAAAAGAAAAGTTTTTTAAAATTTGTTAAAATGCAGTCTATGGGAGACAACCTTTCTGTAATTCAGAGATTTCTGGATAACCGGTTTCCAGATAATGGATCCCATACCTGCATTAAAAGGGAAAACTGTTTTGGATGAAACTGTTTTTTAACTGTATATAAACGAGGTCTCTGCAATTAGTAAGCTACATCTTAATGTTTTTTTCTATACTGAACTTTTATAGGAATGCCAGAATCCATTGGGCACAACAGATAAAGGCCAGCCTTATGAAAATCTGTGAAGCCAGTGTAATGCCCACTTGGCTAATCACTTGGCCAACCCCCCTGGTGCCAAAGTCATATTTGCTTACCAACTCGAGTCCTGAGTTCCCTTTGCAAGATGAAATGTACTGGGAATGCTTCTCTGGCAGTGCCTCCACCTAATGGGATCTGGGAATACACCTGTGGTGGCCCCATTAGGACAACAAATCAATCACACACTTTATTATATAACTTTTATGCAAATTTAAAGGCGAAGTAAAACTTTACATTCTCATGATAAAAATTCCCAATACCCTAGGAACCTGTAGCAGTCCAGTCCTGGTAATTCCCTGCCAGGAAAAGTCCCACACTACTCCATTTTGGCAGCTCAAGAGCCTCAATCCCTTGTCCCCAAAAGAGAACCAGTCCTAGGTAGCGATACCTGCCCAAATACCTTTCCCGCTGGAAAGTACTTGCTCCCACGTGGCAGGCACACAAACAGTCTGTTTCTCCAAACAGGAGATCGCTGGATCCTCATCCTTTCCTACCCCTTCCCTCAGGTAACACTCACCCCAAAGGAGTCACACAGTCTCACACAGAGCTGACAGGCATCCACAGCGATGATTCTTTATAGGCTCCAGACTCTCCCAGTCGAGCACATCACTTACTTGATCCATTTGCTGAACTGTAGCTCCCAGTACTGTCTATAGCACAAACCTTTAAAGTCCAGTGTCTGGCATCAATCTTCCAGAACATCAGGGTCTAGTTATCCCTGATTATCTGTAAAGCATGGAGTACCACGTAGAGTATTTTATGTAAAATCCAGTATTTATTTAATCCACTTAAAATTCAATACAAAAGAACGTTACGCCATGTGTATATAGAACCATCACGCTTGGCGCGTTTTGTAGCCCTCCAGATACGTCAAGCATGATGGTTCTATATACATATGGCTTTCTTTTGTATTGAATAGCTTTTTCAATAAGGCTTTTTATCCCATACACTGGCACAACAGCAAAACTTGCAATCATTTTTTTCTGTTGGCGTTGGAGACGTTTGGTCACAATACCTATATTAATTATGTACGCAATGGAAGAATTGTTTGTATTGTGCATATTTTTTTCCATTAATGCCATTTTTTACATTCCCCCCAAAAAGTTCGAAGGCCTCTGGTTTAGATTATACTGTATGTCCTTAAACAATATATGCATCATGTGAACCTGTTCTAAAGGAAACCTCATTTGCCTTGTAAATAAACTTGGATGTAATCGCTTTCGCTGTAGGATCCTGCAACTCTATTTTGCTGTAGCCAAAATGCCTGTGTTTACTAAAGAATATGACAGGTGCGCTGAACAATGTAGAAACATGCACAAAATAACCCTCAGCTTGTAGAATAAAAGCTTTGTTAACCCATTGCATATGTTCCCAGCAATCATCTTATGTTGGTGGATTTAATCAAAGAAACTGCAGCTTATTAACTGAAAGTGCTTTATATCTAAAAGGCAAACTTTGAAATTTTTGCCATGCAGTTAGATGCCATGTGCCTACAATAGTGGTTGTCAGACTTCATGTTCCTCTTGAAGGCCCAACCTGTCATGGTCTGCACTCTAATTCCAGAACCTATGCTAAACACCCTACTCTTGGCTCTTGCTTCTGCAAACCAGGAGATCAATCAGAAGGGATACAGATACAGGAGAGTCGGTTACCAGGCAGGGTCAGGATTACAGAAGTCAGAATCGTCAAAGGCAGGCAGGGGTATCAACAGGTATCAGAAAACAGATAGATAAATAGCTCAGAAGCTCCAGGAACTCACAATAATGATCCTATAACGGGCAATGAGAAAATACATTCTGGCACTTTAAATATTTTAAACTAACTAACTGGCGCAGAGGAAGAGGAGCAGCATGGCAGGCGTCCCCGCCACACCACTAGACCACCAGGGTGAGTTATCACATGACCTTTGGTCAAGGCCCTTTACCCCATGAAATGGGTACAGATATAGAAAAATATTAGTGTAAATATTGGTTATCTAGGATAAAAATACATACAGTCATATGAAAAAGTTTGGGAACCCCTCTCAGCCTGCATAATAATTTACTCCACTTTCAACAAAAAAAAGATAACAGTGGTATGTCTTTAATTTCCCAGGAACATCTGGAGTACTGGGTGTTTTCTGAAAAAAGCAGTATTCAGTTGTATGAAATGAAATCAAATTAACAACTGGACGTGAAAAAACTTGGTTACCCTTGTAATTTTGCTAATTTGAATGCAGGTACCTGCTCAATACTGATTACTGGCAACACCAACTTGGTTGGTGTCGCCAAACGAGCGGATCTCCCTCCGATATGCCCACCTTGAAGGTGGGCAATATCGGGCAGCTCCGATCGTGGGCCCTAGGGCCCAACGATCGGATCCTAGCTCTCACAAACGGGTGGTCGGATCGCGGGACCGCATCAACGAACAGATGCGGCCGCGATCCGACGGGATTTTTAACCCCATCCGATCGAGATCTGGCCGACTTTCGGCCAGATCTCGATTGGGGAAGCCCGTCGGGGGCCCCCATACACGGGCCAATAAGCTGCCGTCACGGTCTGTCGGCAGCTTTTATCGGACCGTGTATGGCCACCTTAACTCGACAATGTTTCAAGCCTGTAAATGAAGTATGAACAACTTTGACTAGGGGGCAGATTTATCAAAGGTCGAACTTTGAATTGATGTGAATTTTACTCTAATAAATTCGAATGTACTCACAACTCGAATGCGAGGTTATTTATGAAAAAATCTGAACGTCTAAAATACAATTGAACGGGAACGACTTGACAATTTGATTTATATTCAAATCAATATACGAACCAAACTCGAATAGAATTTTCATCCGAAAAAAAAACGAATGTCAGGAAGGCTATCAACCTCTTCAAATGGGTCAATGGGCAGGTTTTAAGTGGTGAATATTCGAAAAAGAACTGTTTCCATGGTCGAGTTGGTTCTTTTAAATTTGTGCGTTTTGACACAAAAAATGTATTTGAAAATTCGTAATTCAAATAATTTGTGGTTTTCGGACTAAAAAAAAAAAACTACAAATGTTTTGGAATTTATTAAAGCTTGATGGTCTTAAAAGTCGGACTCCGAAAATCCGGCATCTCAAAGGTCTCGAGGTCCTGTATAAGTCAATGGGGAAGATCCCAGTGTCTGCACTGCTGTCCGTACTGATATGTAATAATTTCAGGGATTTTGGACCAAAAAGTCAGAAAACTCGGAAAAGTTTTGGAAAAGTACTGAAAATTCTTACTTTTCAGTCAAAGCTCCGAAGTTATCGGATTTTTGCCCAACCCAATTTTTTCAGACATTTTTAATGATAAATAAGGTCCATTCGGGCAGTCGGAGGTGATCGGATTTTTATGTTAGAAATACTTCAAAAAATTTGGACCTTGATAAATAACCCTCTAAGTCTGCCAATACCTCTTTTTGTTTAGAATATACTGAATGAATATCCCTGGAGGGGGCACAGAATGGACCTGGCTTGGGATGGCTGTGTAGGGTATGTTTAGGAGACACCTTAATGCAGAAGATCATTAAGTCTGTAAAACTAGAAGTGCATGATTTTTATGAAACTATCAGCAAACCTAGTGGTCTAGTAATAATTTATTTACCAATTATTGTATGGTTACGGTGGAAGGGGCTCAAGCAGAAACCTGAGAAGGATTATAAGTTTGGTGCAGAGGGAAAACCAAGAAAGAGAAAAACTTGTTGTAGCCACCTACAAGGTCTCAGGGTTCTATCTAACTTCTGGCAAACATCATAATGTACTGTTCTTTTTCTGAAAAAAAATGAATATTCTCAGAAGCACAAAGGAACATACAAAAAAGTAAAGAATTCTTAAGTGCTAAGCCTTTCATATCACTGCGCTAGGTAAGATTGCTTAGGTTTCAAGGGATACCATCATGACATGAATAGTCTTTTATTGTAATGTGCCATTTACCAGGTTAGCTCTCCTTTATATCAGAACACCACACATTTATAAAAAAAAGTAAATTCCCAGGTTTCTTTAAATATTCACAAGATATTTTCAGTATGAACAGTGCTAATCAGATGTTACTATGAAATCCAAAGATTATCATTTCTCTTAAAATTAACAGGAAAGAACAAAAACAGTTAGTGGCATATAAAACTTTTTAATGTCTATATAGAGCCTAAATCCTTTACATTTCGGTTTAATTCAGCACTAAGAAGCCCCCTGTTGATAAAACAATCTACCTATATAAAAATCTTGCCCCAACTACAAAAAAGTTATTTTAAATTTCTTTAAAACTCAGCCAGTTGTAATCAATGATGACTTTTACAGGTTTTCTGGGTTTTTTTTCACTAGTAATTGTTTTCTGAGTTTTTAGCACATCGTTCAGCATTTTTATCATACCTTTTATATTTGGGTCCTTTAATAAAAGGGCAAAAAAAAAGGAGATTTTCTGAGATTAATTATGCAGCAAAACCGCTACAATTGTAAATTTGAAAATGCTCCAGCTAAAGTCTGTCAAAATCAAGTCAGTGGCAAATGAGGTTTTCTTGTGTTTTTGATGCTGGCTTTTGTGTGACATTACAAAATATTTGTGGCTATCGTGAGTCGAGTCAAAAAAGTTGCGGTTTCCGTGACTTTTTCCCATTCGTGCTTTTTCAGGTCAGATCTTTTGATACATGACTGGCATTCGTGAAAACTAGTCTATTCATGGTTTCTTAAAGGGTAACTCCACACAAACATAACTTACGTTTTTTTGAAAAGTAAACACAATTTTAAGCAACTTTGCATTATACATCAATTAAAAAATATGCAGACTTCATGATTTTTAATGGTGTGGAATAGTTCCCTAAGACTAGCCCCCTGCTGATCTGTATGACTACTTTGCTGAGCTGACTGACTACTGTTACTTTTTATCAACAGCCATCTGTCCTTAGCCTGCATCCTCCAAACCCCACAATTCCCTGCACATAGGGACGGAACTAGTGGTAGGCAGAAGAGACACGTGCTTAGGAGGCAAAGGCAGAGGGGCGCCAGGCATGTTCCTCTTCTGATGCCTTCCCCTAGTTCGTACCTTTGTGTCCTTAAGTTGTGGCCGGTTCTTTCTGAAAACCAAGTGTGCGATCTTCTGTGCATGTGCACTGGTGGTTCCGCTCTTCCACTTCTGTGCACTCGCTCTTCAGCGCATCTGCACTCGCGCTTCTGCGCATGCGCGAAGAATTGGGGGGCCATGTAGTTGGGCTAGGGGCCTAGGTAGCCAGGCCGACTTGGCCCGGCACTGCCTGCACACGTGATTTCAATAAGGAACAGAACATCACAGTGAAATGCATTGTGGGTAATGTAGTTCCTGCATGCTGCCTGTAAACTGTGGAGAAGTTGTTACAATTTGTAACATCAGTGTTTAGTTCCTTTTTCCCTGCCAGGATTTCAAATGATTCAAAAAGAGAAGAACTGTTAAACCACTGGATTTCAGCATAGAAAATGGCATTTAGTCATACGTTTGAAGAAACAGGTAACTGTGATGGGCATATTAGGGGTTTCTGTGTTATTTGGGCCTCTTTATCAAATTTTGGTTTGGAAGCTGGAGTTTTTAGTAAATCCCCCCTTTCCTTTTTTTGTCTTTTGTTTCCCTTCAGCAGTCTGTGGCAAGCCACATCCTAGAAGACAGTTGCCAATATGGTAGTTCCTCGTTCAAATGTGTAATCTGAGATGGGGATAAAGAACAAGCTGCATCTCAATACACATTTATAAATCTAGGTTTATTTTATTACAGCTATTATTTGTTTTTTACTGACACTGTCGTATCGTTAAGTCAAATACCACAATGGGGACATAACTTCATGGACTACAATGTACAATTATACAGTTATACTTCCCATGAGGCTAAGCAGCATTTGCAAAATCTTCCATCCTGAAGACTCCCCCCCCAATCTGTAATTTATGGTTTTCTCTAGATTATTTCAGTATGTTTTGGGTTTAGGGGAGTATTTACAGGAAAAGATGATATCTAAGCATTTTTCCATCAACAATAACACTAAGGGAATGAGATTTTTTTCTCATTAGCCTTTTAAAGGAGAAAAACTATATTTTTTCATGGAAAAAATGCATTTTTTTTTACAATTTATTAAACACCAAGGTTGTTAAAAGTCTAAATAAAAAGTACTTCAACTCAGACCTGCCAAGTTCATGTAGAAGTTGTAATATAATGTGGCGCACACTAGGGGGCCGATTCACGAAATTCAGGTGAAGGGTTCGAATAAAAAAAAATTCGAATTTCAAAGTATTTTTTGGGTACTTCGACCATCGAATTGGTTAAATTCGATCGAATTCGATCGAATTCGAGCGATTCGAACGATTAGAAGTAAAAATCGTTCGACCATTCGACCATTCGATAGTCGAAGTACTGTCCCTTTAAGAAAAACTTCGACCCCCTACTTCGGCAGCTAAAAGCTACCGAAGTCAATGTTAGCCTATGGGGAAGGTCCCCATAGGCTTGCCTGTGATTTTTTGATTGAAGGATTTTCCTTCGATCGTTGAATTAAAATCCTTCGAATCGTTCGATTCAAAGGATTTAATCGTTCGATCGAATGAAAAATCCTTCGATCGGTCGATTTTTAGCGCTAAATCCTTCGAATTCGATATTCGAATTCGAAGGATTTAAATTCCCAGTCGAATATCGAGGGTTAATTAACCCTCGATATTCGACCCTTCGTGAATCGGCCCCTAGGTGTCGCTATAACATGATAATGCTTTATACATAACAGTGTGTAACTTGTTGATGTGGGAGGTCCTGCGGCCATCTTAAGTTTGGCTGGACTGATAGAAATACAGATCCCTTACAACAAGAATATCTCCTGTGTCTTTATGAACAGTTTAAACCTCACAATCAGAAACATTACAGAAGTCAATGGGAGAATTCCCGAAGATATCCTGATCTGTGCTGGATTTCGTGCTATAATCCGAAGATTTTGTGATTTTCTGGCGCCAATCTGAAAAAGTTGCAGTTTTCAGGCATCAAATCAGAAAAAATCACAGTTTTCTGCGACAAATCTGGAAAAGTCGCAATATTCGGATTTTTTTTTACAATTTTAGCTAATTTTTCCACTACAATTTTCCGGGAAAATGTAATGATAAATAAGGGGAAAAAAATCCATGTGGATTTGGTCTGAGTTGTTTTCATAAAATTTCGGATTTTGATAAATAACCCCCTAAAGTCATATTTTACAGTAGGAGAGCCACTATATAAAGCTGCATGTTACTTGCACAGTGCATTGCTGGATGGGTTTTTAAGACGTTTTGCCTGCAAATATCAATCCATAATGAACACTATCCAATCGATATAGTTAACAAGGAAGTACATGCGATGAACCACAGGCTACATTGTACCAACCGCAGGCCAAGTGACGATGATGAGAAGTGTTTTTATGTATTTACTGTGTTAGCAGCAAGATGGCCGTAGTGATAAAGATATCTGATATAGCTGTATACGATTTCTTACAATGACAATCAATCAAAGGTTTTTAGGTAGGCTGCTATCTATTCATTGTAAGGTATTTTATTCATTGTACTATGAATGTCACCATCACAGATTTTTCTGAGGAATTTCCACATATGTCATTAACTCAATGGATTCATTCCCGTAAAAGCTATAAATAACTTTAATATGACTTATACATTGCAATCACTTTGCATATGAAGGCAGTCATAAATCACATAAACTCAATAATCTGAAGCTTTCTATTTAAAGGGGGTTAATCGTCATTTAATTATCTTTTGCAATTGCTTTTCATTTTTTTATTATTTGTGGTTTTTGAGTTATTTAGCTTTTTATTCATTCATCGGCTCTCCAGTTTGCAATTATAGCAATCTAGTTGCTAGAGTCTAAATTACCCTAGCATATGAATAAGAGACTGGAATATGAATAGGAGAGGACCTTAATAAAAAGAACAGTAATAGAAAGTAACAAGAACAATACATTTGTAGCCTTACAACACATTGTTTTAGATGGGGTCGATGACCCCCATTTAAAAGCTTGTAAGAATCAGAAGAAGAAGGCGGCAAATAATTTTAAAAAAATTAAAAAATGAAGACCAATTGAAAGTTGCTTAGAACTGGCAATTCTCTAACACACTAAGGGGCAGATTTATCAAAAGTAAATGTGAATTCGAATTTTCGCGTTTAAAAATTCACACATTCAAATTTTAATCCCCCTATTCTAATGTGATTAATCACACTTCGACCATGGAAACAGTCCTAATTCGAATATTTACCTGCCGGGTTAATTTACAAGTCAGTGGCAGAGGTCCGTTGAGCAGTTTGGAGATGTTAATATCCTTCCTGACAATCAAGTTTTTTTTCCGGAGAAAAATTTGATTTGTGCGAATTGAAAACTATTCCAATTTTTGGGTCGGAACCATTCGATTGAATATTAGACATGTACATTTTTTCTTAAATAACCTCCCAGTTGAATTGTGAGTATATGGGCCTCTAAATGTTAACTTAAAGGTAAAACACCCCTTGAAAGAGCAGATGGGACCTTGGATTTATTAATCATAAATAAGGTGATATTGTGGATTCTATTTTTTTTAAAGCCTTTATTTTTGCATTTAACAATAACACAAATAATATTGTAGGAAGGAAAAAAATAAAAAAGGGGAAAAAAGTGGAGTGGATGGTTGGTGGGGGAAGGGGAATGGTGGTTGGGCCACCCATTGGCCACTCCAGTATTTATGCTACACCAGGTAAGTTAGTCCATCTCTGTAGTGGTTTCTTGACATGTAGTCCATGCATCCCAAATTTTAACAAATTTTTCTGGACATCCTCTACTCATGTAGGTCAGTCTATACATGGGAAGCGCTTCATTAATCAATTTTCAACTTTCCTTGCATAAAAGAATAATAACCGAAACATTTGTCGTTTAGCTTGTTTTGGGATTAATTGGTCTATATGACCTAGCAAAAAAATTTCCGGCAATATAATTGGAGGAAAGTCCAAATAGGTTTGCAAATACATAGCTACATTCTTCCAATAGGTATTGATCACCGTACAGGACCAAAAGACATGCATAAAGGTACCTGGGTCTAGACCACATTTATAACACAGATTATCTGGCGTCAATCTCATATTATGCAAACGCACTGTCGTGTAATACAATCTATGTATCATTTTATGCTGTATAAGCCTATCTCCACTACTAAGCGGATTCTAGTTTTAAATAAAAAATCTGAAAAATTCGGATTTGGATAAATGACCCCCTGAATAATAACAAAAATTAATCAAAGTTTAACCTGTTCATAGAACACACAGGGACCGATTCACTAACTTCGAGTGAAGGATTCGAAGGTAAAAAACTTCGAATTTCGAAGTTTTAATTCGGATTTTGATAAATAACCCCCTGAATAATAACAAAAATTAATCAAAGTTTAACCTGTTCATAGAACACACAGGGGCCGATTCACTAACTTCGAGTGAAGGATTCAAAGGTAAAAAACTTCGAAGTTTTTTTTTTGGGCTACTTCGACCATCGAATGGGCTACTTCGACCTTCGACTGCGACTTCGAATCGAAGGATTCGAAGTAAAAATCGTTCGACTATTCGACCATTCGATAGTCGAAGTACTGTCTCTTTAAAAAAAACTTCGACCCCCTAGTGCGCCATCTAAAAGCTACCGAAGTCAATGCTAGCCTATGGGGAAGGTCCCCATAGGCTTGGCTAACTTTTTTTGATCGAAGGATAATCCTTCGATCGTTGGATTCAAATCCTTTGAATTGTTCGATATGAAGGATTTAATCGTTCGATCGAAGGAATTATCCTTTGATTGTTCGGTCTAACTATCTGCGCTAAATCCTTCGACTTCGATATTCGAAGTCGAAGGATTTTAATTCCTAGTCGAATATCGAGGGTTAATTAACCCTCGATATTGACCCTTAGTGAATCGGCCCCACAATGTAAGTAAGAGACTGGTAAATAAATCAGGAAGCTAGTGGGGTGGAGAATACTGTTATGGTTAAAACTTATGCAGGAAAGTGAAGAGGGTTTTGCTAAAAGCAGCAGGAATTTGTATCAGATATTTGGGAAATTATAAAAGAAAAAGGATGAAACTATTATGGCTCACTAGAGAGATAGTGTTTAATGTGCAGCCAAGAAGACTGCCCCCATGGAATCTAAATAAACACAGTAGAAGAACAACATGAGGCCAAAGACAAATAAACACGAACAAGGCAAACAATTTATCATGTGTCTTAAATTTAAATGTAAGTGGAATATTAGTCAAAACACACCATAGAGTGGGCTGCAAGCCAGTTCCAAAACACTGTAAGAGGGGATTCTATTATCAAAATAAAATGGGTTTGCATCTGAAGATATTCTGTATGTGATGTGAGTAGATCAGAGGAAAATCTTACCGTAAATTCGGAAAACTTTCCAGGTACATATGGGTCTTTCATGCATTTTCATGTTTCAAGCTCAGTGTCACCCAAAAGAGTCCAAGGGGTATATTTATCAAAAAGCAAAGTTAGAGATTGCCACAGTCCTCTAGAGTGAAATTCCCCCACTCTCAATTCATTTTTATTGCATTTATATAAGAGTATTTATCAATGGGTGAAAGTGAAAGTTCATCCTTTGATAAATACGCCATTCAACATGCCATAGAAATTAATAGAGAGTGGCGGAATTTCGCTCTAGAGAACTTCGGTGATCTCTAACTTCACTTTTTGATAAATATACCCCCAAGAGTCAGTGCTCCTTTTGCATTCACAATATTGTGATCACTTTGTGTGATGAATTATTCAAGCAAGTAAAGCAAGTTAAAAAAAATGGAAACAAAGGTGAATTATGATTCTAAATATATTACAACTTAAATAAATTGTTCTATGGCTGGAAGGTGTATACAGTATATATATATATATATATATATATATATATATATATATATATATATATATATATATATATATATATGAATGAAAGTTTGCCTTATGCATTCAGTCTTTCAGTTGTATGTTTAGGGTTATTGTCATTTTGCAGGAACCAGATCTGATATTCAGCTTTGGCTTCTTTCCTGAGTGTTTCACATCGACATACAGAATTTGCAGTCATTTAATGGAATACATTTTCCCTGCATTGCTTCTTTTGCCACTGGCTGCCACACAAGCCCAAAGCATAATGGACCCCCCACACCCTCCCCATGTTTAACTGTTGCCAAGTTGTTGTTTTCATTTATCTTCAAACAAACTATTGGTGATTGTGGCCAAAAAGTTTAATGTTTATCCCATCAGCCCCAAAACACTTATTTCCAAAAAGCCTCCAGATGTTGCAAACCTCAGATGTCAGGCGTTTGTGATGAGGTTGCAGGTAAGGTTTCCTCCAAATGACTCTACCATGCAGATGATGTTTGTGTAAGCATTGCTGCTCCATGGAAAGGAGCAAAACTACTTCTGTGTTGCCAAACCTTCCCGCAGCTCCTTTGCAGTTGCTCGAAGGATTGCTTTTGCCTGGTCAGTGGTCACCATACGAGCAGTTCTCTCTGAAAAATGTCTTGCTCTTACAGATCTTGCCTTGATTTGCACAGTTCCCCTTACGCCCACCGCACCATCCTCCTTCACTGCCGGCTTCCTAATGCACGCCGCGCGCGCACTTCCGGTTTTTATAGGCGCATGCATGCTGGCGTGATTAAGTCAGTGCGCAATGGCGCGAAATTCAAATGGATTTAAAGAGACATTTTCTTTTATGTCATTGCCCGTGATAGGATTTGTTCCTGGTGCTATTAGCTGTTGCTATTCTGTTTGAATCTGATCCTGATTATCTGTTTTGACCCCTGCCTGCCTGTTTGACTACTCTGATCTCTGGAACCTGACCCTTGCCTGAAACCGACCTTGACTCTGCTTAACCCTCCTGTTTGACGTTCTGGTTTGACCTCTGCCTGTTATTTGACTCCGATTCTGCTTCAGCCCATCTGATTGATTACCCGGTTTGACCCTTGCCTGCCTGACGACTCTAGCTATCTGCCTGCCTCGACCCGGCCTGTCTGACCACAAATCTGTCTTACGTTATTGTACCGCGACTTTCGGCCTAACTGACTTTCACAACAGTCATGCCCCTTTGCTTGCCAGAACTCCTCGCCTTGCTCCTCTCGAAAAGTCCAGGTGGCATCTGAGTACGCTGAGGGCTCCTCCCGAAGCCAAAGGCGTTCACACTACTGGTGAAGCCGAGCCGAGACCAGGGAGCTTGGCATTAGTTCTGGTTTAGGGTGCCGACCGTGACACATTTCTTGATGACATTATGGACAATACAAATGTGAAACTGGATGCATTTTTACAGTCTTTCTATATAGCCTTCCCTTGCTTTGTAGGTATCATTTAGCTTCATATTCAGACCACCACTCAGATGCTTAAAGGAGCCCATGGTGTTTCAGTGACAACCCAAATTTTGGCGTGTCAGAGGTTTTATTAACTAGGGTTAGGGACTTTTCAAAAACACTGGAAAAGAGGAAAGGGGCCCAAAATGTTGCACATGGCACAATGACTATTTTCTTTGTTCCTATTTTTGAAGTTGGCAAAGTAATATGTAACTGTCACTATAATGGTATTCAGCTGCAGGTGACTTCAAGTATGGCTATAAGGGGTCATTAGAGCAGTTACTCACACACCTTAAATACAAGTTAAACTAACATCAGACACCCCCAAAACACACCAACACCCAGACAAATCATTGGCTTCTATCATAAACAGGTGATAGAAACCTAATGTATAAAATGCATAAAATGAGAACCAAAACCTTACTAAAGAAGTAGCCTAGAAATGTTTTACATTATGTTTTGGGCTTCTATGCCAGCACAAGGCAACCACAGTCCTTTAGCAATAAAGATCTGTGTCTCCAAAGATGCCCCAGTAGCTCCCCATCTTTTCTGCTGATTCACTGCACATGCTCTGTGCTGCTGTCACTTACTGAGCTTAGGGACCCACTCACAATATACAGTACACATAGAATAGACATGTCACAATATAAGGCTGATTAGTAATTAATACAGATAATTACTACATGGCAGCACAGAAACCAGTGCAATTAACATCTGAATTTAATAATCAGTCCTTTAGCATCAGCTTATATTACAGCCCAACCTCATTTTCTGCTGGATAATTAGTGACGACCCCTAAGCTTGGCTTCTCAACAGCTGCTCAGAGCCCACTGAGCATGTGAGTGTCACAGACACATTCCAAGATGGTGACCCCCTTCGAAATTCAACCCTTGATAAATCTGCCCCTACTATTATTTATAACAATAAGCTGCTGTGTAGCAATGGGGGCAGCCATTCAAAGAAGAAAAGGCTCAGGTTACACAGCAGATGAGCTCTAAAGAACATTATGGTGTTATCTGTTATCCACTATTTAACCTGTGCCATATAGACTTTTTTCAATTTCTGCCATTGCTAGACAGCAGCTTGTTTATATGAACTATAGTAGTGTTTCTGAATCAAACAGATGAATTTTACCAGTGCAGTACATGATATTTTCATTACTTTAAATCATTTTAATTTTTTGGTGTCACTGTTCCTTTAACATTTGCAAATTTGTTATACATAAATTTAATTTTATCAATAATAAAATTTTAAGAGTAAACAGATACTATTATAGATAATATTTCACACTAAATAAAAACCATGTCAAAGTCATCTATTTAAATAATCATTTAGCTGCTGTGGACCAATCTTAAATATCTTAATTTCCAAGAGAAGATGATTTGCACCATCTAGAGGATAAATGTAGTAATTGCTAGTTCCACTATGGGGCATATTAATAAAGCTGAGTAAATATTTCACGCCTAAAATAACAGTGTACACCTTGGTGTAAAGTGAATGGTGTGTTTTAATCCACAAGAGTTCTTTTGGGCAGAGCCCCCTTTACCTCCTGGATTGGTTGTTTTGTGGATATATTCTTGTATGTTCAATGTATGCACCCATTTATTGTACAATAATTATTGAAATAGTCAGGTATGGGATCCATTATCTGGAAACTTGTTATCCAGAAAACTCTGTATTACAGAAAGGATGTCTCCCATAGACTTCAATTTATCAAAATAATCCAACGTTTTTAAAATAATTTCCCTTTTCTCTGTAATAATAAAACATTACCTTGTACATGATCCCAACTAAGATATACTTAATCCTTATTGGAAGCAAAACCAGCCTATTGGGGTTATTTAATAGAAAGTATTTGATAACAAATCATCCAAAGTCCCATGGGGTCCCCCTTGTTTTCCGACTCACAGACTCGTGTAGTACTAGTGTAGTACGTTCAATTTTTCAATGGCCCACAATGACCAATTGTTATTGTTTACTCTGTGAAGTTCATCTTTCCGCCATCCTGAAACACCACGTGTATTAATTCTCAGGTGGGTACTTACAAACGTTTATTCATATTCTGCGCATATCAAATAAATCCAAGTTGATTTGCCAGATAGAGGTCCCTGCTGTGATTAAAAATGGAGCACGGAATAGTGTAATACAGTTTTATTACTTATAAAAAATCGTAAAAATACATTCACAAGTGTGAAGGTTTCAAATGCATATCGAGTCTCTTTTTTAAAAGTCCGCCCTACGCTTTAGCCTCGAAGATGAAAACGCGTCAGGACCAGGCTCAGTGATGTTATCCCCAAGCGCCAAACACGCACATTTGCACCTGGTGAATAAATTCGCCCATCACTAGTGATCAATATCACATTCCCCCAATAGATACTGTATTTGATTGCTGTAGCCTATGAGCAACCTCCTTGTGTTTGATTTCAGTACCATGGACAGTGTCCGTGATTGGTTGTATAATGTTGTATAATGGAGCATTCTTGAGGCTGAACAATGTATTTAAAGGAGATGGTTCACCTGGACGTTAACTGTAAGGGGCAGATTTATCAAGGGTTGAATTTCGAATGCAATAAACTACGATTTACCTCGACTTCGATTTTATCAGGGTGGTCGAATTTAGAATCTCTGATCAAATGATTTCCATTTGAATCGAATATGAATGAATTTGCTGGTGCCCCACTTAAATTCAAATCGATCGATTCGAATTTTAATGCCCCACTTCTTTTCTTAATTTTTTTTCACACAGGAAGCACTCCAGTGGCCATTTTAGGTGCACTTTCGGCCTGATTGCACACTTGCTATTTAGACTTCACAGGTGGAACCCTGTAGAGGTGCCAATGGCAGCTGGATCCCACACGATGTGGGATCTTAGCCGCCGCAGGAGGGGGAGAGAGGGGGGCACGGGCTGGGGAGTCACTGGAAGGGGTTCCTGGAAGAGGAAGAGGAGTAGGTTCCCTTAAAGGGGGGGGAGAGAGTAGTTCAGGGGGGTCCCATGGGGGGGGGAAGAGAGTAGTTCAGGGGGGTCCATGGGGGGGAGGAGTGTAGGGCATGGGGGTCCTGTAGGGGGGGAGGAGCATAGGGCAGGGGGGTCCCATAGAGGGGGAGGAGCATAGGGCAGGGGGGTCCCATAGAGGGGGGGAGGAGCATAGGGCAGGGGGTCCCATAGAGGGGGAGGAGCATAAGGCAGGGGGGTCCCATAGAGGGGGGGAGTAACATAGGTTAGGGGGGTCCCGTAGAGGGGGGAGGATCACAGAGTAGGGACGGTGTCCCCCAGCCTATGCAAGGTGTCCCCCAGGACACGCTGCATTTCCCGTTCACCATCTGGGGCATGCAGCAAGTCACGCACCCCACCCAGGGCTTGGAGAGGCTCCCCCAGGAGGAGGCCATAGAAGCTGCCCAGCAGCGAGAAGGAGGTGGCGGCAGCACCTACTGCCTCACACAGGAGACAGGAGGAGGAGGATGATGATGATGGAGGAGAGGAGGGCCCCAGCAGCAAAATGACGAGGTGTTAGCGAGATGGAATGTGCTGTTTGGGAGTCAGTCCCATTGATTCTGTGCTGCCAGACACCAACAAATCTGGCAGCAAGTAATGGACAAAGTGAATGCTGTAGATGCTTTACACAAGGATCACCCCATTGTGTACAAGCGCTTCAGTGACCTCAAGCATTGGCTAAGGACAAAGTTAGCCGCCAGGAGACCTAAAGCCCAGAAGACCAGCGGAGAGAGTGTCCCACCACTCAGGCTGAAACCCTATGAGCACCGGCTTCTGGACACAATGGGCAAAGAGGTCTGTGAAGGGTTGGAAGGAGAATACCGTCACACAGACTGGAGAAGTAAGTAGACTTTTATAGAAACAAATATCTGACCCCTTTTTTCCACATCCCCATCATTTGGATACATTTCCCCTTTAGTATTTCACTTCTTTGGTAAAATATTGCTCCTGTTTTGCATATTGTTCTTGTTATTGTGAGTTTTTATTACTCATATTACTATTCAGACCATCCCCTAATTATATTCCAGTCTCTTATTCAGATGAATGCATGGTTGCTATGCTAATTTGGACCCTAGCAAGCAGATTGCTGAGATTGCAAAGTGTACAGCTAATGAATAAAAAGCTAAATAACTCAAAAACCACAAATACTAAGAAATAACAACCATTTGCAAGTTTGTCTCAGAATATTGATCTGTTCATCAAAGTTAAACTTAACTCAAAAGGTGAACAACCCCTTTAACTTCAATCTGCAAAAGTAAAGTGTCAAGCAACACATATAGAGCCTAGAGCAGCTGTATTGTCATATATCACATTCTCTCCTCCTCACATCATTACAAACAATGCCTTTGTGTCCTGTATTTACGGTTTAAACCATTCCATCTCCCTTGCTGTGCCATTATAGATTCAAGTTTAATCATTCCATCTCCCTTGCTGTGCCATTCCATTGGAGTTAGTATTTGGAATGAGAAATAAAATATATTTGAAGCGTGTGGGAGGTCTCTACACCAGACTACTAGCCAAGTACATTTGCAATTCCATACAATTTTGTATTTTAATACCTTTTTGCTTTCTTTATTCACAATTGCAGCCCCGCCTCAAACATCCAGACACTGACCAGGACCGGGATGACGCTGCTCAGCAACCCCAAGAAGAGAGTGAGGCTGAAGAGCCAGATAGAGCCTCGGAAGTTCAAGGTACAGATATGTTCAATGTTTGTGACCAATGTAGTTGCTCCCTCAACTAGTTTAGAGCATTACTAATGTCCTATTTCACATTACAGAACACCAAGCTGAACGCCGCACGCACTGCTTCCAAAACTTCTATATTTGTACCATAGCCTCCCTATCTCAATCCTTATAATGGACCTAGATAAGGCTACGTCTAAGTTGGTAGCTTTTGTATGGGCCAGAAAACCTTCCAGAGTCAACAAAATGACCCTAACGCTACCCAGTGATAAAGGGGGCTTGGGATTCCGGTACAACCTGAGTGACCAGTACAACCTGAAATCATCATTAATGCCAGCAGCCCCACTACTAGGTAACCCTATGTTCCCACCAGGTTTGCACCATATGCCCTTTAAGTGGTGACTCAAGCATAACATTTGCACATCTGGGCAACTATTTTCCCTTTCAGGTCCATATACCTTTCAGGTATTTATTGACAAATATATTATTGCATTGAATGAACGATTCAGAACACTATTGCACTATGCACAAACCTTATGGGACTCTTCTAAAGGGACAAACAGAGCCCACACGAAAATTCACCTGGCGAAATGGCACAAAACTTCATTAGCAATGTACTCTTTTGCTAACGAATTGACGTCTACTCCTGATAGTAAATTGGCAATGTCCTTGTGGATTGGATTCTGGTGAATATTTACCTGCGACAGCCACTTTGCCCTTTAGTAACTTTGCCCCTTGGCCTTGTAGTTTTATTTCTGTATGCAGAACGTAATGGAAACTTCGGGGCAAATTCATCTAGGGTCGAACATTCGCCAGGCGAATAGGCGCTCGATCAAAGATTCGATCGAAGGATTTTCATTCGATCGAATGCCTTTTTATTCCAAAAACTTGGAAAACAAGCCTATGGGACTTTCCCATAGGCTTTTAAAGCAATTCAGTAGGTTTTAGGTGGCGAAGTAGGCAGTCGAAGTATTTTTAAAAGAGACAGTACTTCGACTATCGAATGGGTGAATAGTCGCAGCGTTTTTGCGCTCGATCCAGTACTTCGACTATCGAATGGCGAATAGTCGCAGCGTTTTTGCGCTCGATCTATTCGAATCATTCTACTCAGGCGAATTTACGCCAATTCGATAGTCGAGGAGCACAAAAAAACACAGTTTTTTTACTTCGAATCCTTCACTCGAGCTTGGTGAATTGGCCCCTTCATGTTTTCACATGCATTGGATCAGTGTCCCAGATCTTTTGGAACACATATCATTAGGCTTCTTGATAAAACGCTGTGTACATTTAAAAATAGCCATGTGCAAAGTATTCCCATGTCCAAGAGAATATCTGCTGAACATTAATTTGTGCAAAACTTGGCTTCTGCTTAAACCCTTTATCTGAACTGCATCACAAAGTGCTTGGCTAATAACAGCAACATGCCTTAATGTGGTTTCACTAATCTGTCTTGCCAACTTATTTTAACCATCTGTTCTTCTCAAATCCACGGGCTAGATATCATATATACAGTGGGGTCCTTAAACCGATGCCAGATTATTTGGCCTAAGTTACATTATTCAATTATATGAGAAGGAAAGCTACCAAGGCAGTTTATTGCCAATAAATTAGCCACAACAGTGCAAGCTAGAACACCATTTTTATTCTTTAGAATGTTTTTTCATACCTGAGTCTCTGTTTGTTTAGGATAGCAGCTGCCATATTAGCTTGGTGTGACATCACTTCCTGCCTGAGTCTCTCCCTGTTCTCTCATAGCTCTGAGATTACAGCAGGGAGGGAGGGGGGGAGGAGCAAACTGAGCATGCTCAAGCCCAAGCCCTAGAGGTTTAAGCTGAAAACAGGAAGTCTGATACAGAAGCCCATGTGTACACAATAGAAGGAAATAAATTTGGTGTTTCTTTTGACTCAGAGCAGCATTATTTTGAGAGTTTACTGGTGTATTTAAATAGACCTTTCTGATAAAGCTTACTTAAAACCCATTTTTTCATGTCCCAAGTATTAATTAATATCCAGTGCAGTTATACATAAGGTAGTGTTTTTGGAGTCTTGCTGCTTATATTGTTATCATCTACAACTTGTTAAAGGAAATTAATAAATCCTTGCCTTTGTTTTTTTAATTCAGGCGAAATATTTTTTTTTTCTGACAAAACTGGGACTTTAACATGCAATGTCCTGCACTTCAAGAAATGCTGCATAGGCGGAATTACCTATGGTTGACTACAAACCACATGATTCCGGCTGATTAGAGCCTTAGTCTTAAAGGAAAAGTAACACCAAAATATTTAAAGCATTTAAAGGAATGACATTAAAATATACTGTATGCAGTAAAACTGATGTGTTTGCTTCAGAAACACTACTATAGTTATATAGTAGTATATAAATAAGCAGGCCATTGAAGTGGTCACAGGAAGAAGACAAATTGTATCAGAGCTGTTTATCATTGCTGGCATAGGGCTGATAATTATATATATGCAAAAGATTTGAAGGACATGTAATGGCAAAAAAATAAAATGCAATTTATTTTATTTCTTTAATGAAAAAGAAACCTATCTCCAATATACTTTAATTAAAAAAATGTGTTTTTATAAGAAACCTGAATGTATGCAGTGAAATTCCCTCTTTGTTTCCCTCTGCAGGGAAACAATCATACTTATGAACAGCAGGGGGAGTCCCACCTTACTTCCAAGCCATGCAGAACTCAAGCAGCTTTGTTTGTTTCCCTGTAGAGCAGTCGTCGGCTGTGTAGATTTGTATTGGATTTTATTTTTGTCTTTCCTTCCCCTTTCCTGTTTCCAACTCCAGCTGCAGGGACAAAGATCATGGAGCCAGATTTAAACAGAAACTAGGATTCTATTTGGAGGATAATTTTGCTGCAACCACTGGTTCTGGAGAGTTGGAGAAAGTTTGTATTAAACAATACAACATCTTTAAAATCCACATTAGATTACATGACACAGGACCCAGTGCAGTCTGTATATTCTGATAATTAATCAGTCTTGCTGTATCGGCTTCTGGCAGATTTTATTTGACTTGTGCTGTTTTGATCATTTATGACGATCCCTAAGCAGCCCAGACCACATTGAGCATGTGCACAGTCTTGGTCTTGCAAAGATGTTTAACAAAGTTACAAGATGGTGAACCCCTGTGGCCAACTTTGAAAGCATAAATTATTTGTTTGATTAGGCTTGTGGTGCAGTAAGTTCATGTTTATGTTTAGTATACAAAATACAGCATTTCTAGCCGTATTCTATTTTAGACTTTATTTCCCCTTTATGGGCTCCTTTTCTACCTGTGAGGCAGGATCCATTGTGGAAAACACAGGTTTGAAACGCTATGTGGTTTTGCAACTTTGCAATCAAACAGTGAGTGCCCAAAACGAGTGCCATGGCATGTGCTTCTCCAATTTATACGTCTTTATTCATAAGGGGCCAGTACAGGGGAAACTCACCGAGACCCATTCTTGCCCCTACTCATCCATTAACTTGTATGCTTTTCAGGTGCACCACTTGGGGATACCTGAAAGGTGCAGGGCACCTAAGAGCCCTGCATATTTACTTGGGGCTTAAAGGGTCTAAAATCCTTCTACCACAATAAGCCAAAGGTATTGTCTATGCAATAACCACCAGACAAGAAAAAAACAAGCATGGCTGAGACAAAGATCCACCAGCTGCTATAACATATAAATATTGTACATGTCCCTGCCCAGCTAAATAGGGTAATATGTAGGGATGTAGCGAACGTCGGAAAAAAAGTTCGCGAACATATTCGCGAACTTGCGCAAAAATGCGAGCGGTTCGCGAACGGTTCGCGAACCCCATAGACTTCAATGGGAAGGCGAACTTTAACATCTAAAAAAGACATTTCTGGCCAGAAAAATGATTTTAAAGTTGTTTAAAGGGTGCAACGACCTGGACAGTGGCATGCCAGAGGGGGATCAAGGGCAAAAATGTATCTGAAAAATCTGCCTGTGTGTGCTTGGAAGAGATAGTGTAGGGGGAGAGCTGTTAGTGATTTCAGGGACAGATGATAGTAAGTTTGCTGGCTAGTAATCTGCTTGATACTGCTCTGTATTGGAACAAAAAAATAAATAAAAGCAGTCCTTACAAGGACTACTGTTATTGCAGCAGTCAGCAGATGAGATCAGAAGCAGGACAGCTGCCCACTGCAGCTACATACAGAGCACTGCAGTAGAAGGTAGATTACTAGCCAGCAAAGCTACCTAAGCTTAAATGTCCCTCAAACCCCTGCAGACTTCTGTCCCTCCAATAACAGAGCAGTATCAACACGATTACTAGCCAGCAAACTTTCAACTGTCCCTGAAATCACTAACAGGCAGCAGCTCTCTCCCTACACTATCTCTTCAGCACACACAGGCAGAGTGAAAAAACGCTGCAGGGCTTCGGTTTTTATAGGGAAGGGGAGTGGTCCAGGGGAGAGCTTCCTGATTGGCTGCCATGTACCTGCTGGTCTGGGGTGAGAGGGCAAAAAAAAGCGCCAACAATGGCGAACCCAAAATGGCGAACGTCGCGCAACGTTCGCGAACTTCCGGCGAGCGCGAACACCCGATGTTCGCGCGAACAAGTTCGCCGGCGAACAGTTCGCGCCATCTCTAGTAATATGTATAATTGCTCTCATTTTGACATTCATTGTTAATGATATTGATCAGTGTCCCAGAATTCCACACTCTGCCTGGGGTTCATACGCTGATACAACTGCAAAGCGATGGCGATCTGAGTCAGGTGTCTTTGGGGTATTATTTAAAAGCATCATTAGCTTTAGGACCTGTGTTTATTCACATTATTATATTTATAGTGAATAAAGTACCCCCTCTTGTAAATTGTAAGGATATTATAAGCTACCGAGGAGTTTCACGACCATATAAAAACACGAGGCTGAATATCTTGCAACTGGGGGTACTGTATTTATTATTTATTTTCAGTGAGTCATGTGACAGAAATGACATCAGAACTCACCGTTTATAATTCATGACATCAGAACTCACCGTTTATAAGGATATAATTTACAAGATATCCATAGCTTTTGTGAATTTTAAGGATATTATAAGTTACCGAAGAGTTTCATGACCATATAAAAAACACGAGGCCGAAGGCCCAGTGCTTTTATACAGGTCATGGAACTCCGAGGTAACTTCTAATATCCTCATATTTTGCTACAGGGTGTAATTTATTTATTATTTATTTATTCAGTGAGTCATGTGACAGAAATGACATCACTTCTCACCGTTCATAACTGATGACATCAGTACGCACATTCATCTTCATCTGAAGATTTCAGGTAAGAACATTTTATTAACTGTACTATATAGACTTGTGCTATTAACTGTATTATGTAAACTTGTGCTATTGATCGTGCTGTTGCAGTCGGATTTACTAATGAGCAGATTTCTATGTTGTTGAGAATTCCAGGCAGTAATAAAGGGTTGCTTTATAATTCTCCTGGGTCTTTTCCTTCCCACTTTGAAGGATCTTCAGGTTATGGGACAGAAGCTGCATCAAATTGTGCTCAAAGACAGCATGTCTGCCTCCTGCATTCACACCACTGCTGCAGCAGTCTGGTGCTTCCACTAGATGGCAGAAGTGCTGCATAGAGCAAATTGTTACAATTTCTCTTCACAAGCACATCCAAAGAATCAATGCCTTTTGCACTTAGTAAAGTTACCCTTATATTTAAGTGTTTGCAAAACAAGCAAAAATAGAGTTGATTTTCCCTTTAAAGAAAAGTAACAGCTCTGCTGTTTTAGTTATTTGCATTTATGTTGGCCGTTGCTAATTCTGGTGCAACTTAAGTGCCTGTAATATTTTTCTTAAGTAAAAGAAGTACGGAACTGCGGTTATATAATGCACAAGAGCCATTTATCAGAATATCTTTATAAACGGTCCTCAGTGGTCCTAAATGGTTCACATGTCCTTGGCTATAGTTGCTGATTAATGACGTTACTTTAATCAAATGCCTCATTGAACCAAAAAATAAAAATTACCTCGCCCCTTTTAAAAATATATGGATATTAAAAACTCACCGGGGAGTTCCATTACCTGTATCAAAAACCTAGGCTTGTGACTTTGAGCATTTATATGGTAAAAAGATTAAGTTGCACCTAGACCCAGGAGGAAGGAGTTTCCTTCACCAAGAAGCTTAGAATGGAAATGGATGTGTAATAAGTGCTGCTATTGTTAATGACAGGGGAACTGGTCGATAATTGGTAGTGAAGCAAAAGGTTGGGTTCAAGTTTAGCTTTGAAGAGTCTGAGGGAGAGTTCCTCATGGAAGAGTTCAAGGTTGAAGATGGGAGATGGCAGTGGATGTGGGTGATGTGACTGGGCAGTGGCTCTGAGAGAGGTCCAGGGATAAATGGAGACAATGAAGAGAGGTGCTGGAGGGTGAAGGGTATTGAAGGTTAGAGTTAGCACTTCCAGTTCCTTATTGAGTAGCCATGATAAAGATTTTAACAACAAGGGTGGAGCAGATCAGGAGTATTCCTGGAGCAGTTTTTTTTAGATCAAAGGAAATTAAAAGATTCAGTGTTGTTCCATATAACTGATCAGTGTCAGACTGGGCCGCGGGACAGAGGCCCACTCTACCACCTGAACTCAGGCCTGCTCCCCTGCCCAGACTGTCTCCTCTCCCTGATGATAAGGGGAAGGGACGGATGCCAGGAGAAGGACCCTTGAAGTCAGCACCGGTGGGTCCCAGACACCCCAGTCGGACCCTGTCAATGATACATTGCCATTAACTATAACTATATATATATATTAATTCTACCTTTTACATATTGAATTCTAATGAACTGACTTGTAGGATACATATCATGCATCACTTTTTTATACCCCACAATTTAGTTGAGTTCTTCCTATTGTTAGACAAGTCCCTTTCTTCCACTTCCAAAGTCCTGCTCTCAGAAATGCTTGGACCTTGATATTCCATATTGTTTAATCATATTCTTTATTCCTCACACACATTTATACTATTCCTTATTCCAGTGCCAAAATGTCTTGCGATGCGTTCCAGCGGAAAAATCATGTGGGCTTTCTGGCAGGCCCTGAACAGCACATGCTTGCCCATTTCAAACAATCATGTTTTTTTTTTTTTATATGTAAAAGCCTATATATTTGACTGTAAGCCCTATGGGGTAGGGTCCTCTAGCCTTTTGTTTCCTTGACACTGAGCACTTAATCTGTATTGTAATTTTATTTTTTATATTTATGTGAATTGTATTTCTAATAATGCACTTATTGTGACTTTCTATTCCAATGACCCCTTGTTTGTTACTACTAATTTATTGTTTTGCTGTACAGTGCTTTGCCCTCAAGGAGGGCTTTACAAATAAAAATATACATACATGAAGGGGTAGTGTGGCAAATTTGAACAGAGCGCCGTTTTGACATAGATAGCTCTCTAAGATGACAATGGGGCTCATTTATCAACATTGGGCAAATTTGCCCATGGGCAGTTACCCATAGTAACCAATCAGTGAAAAGCTTTTTAAAGCCAACTTCAAGTAGAACAATGAATGTAGCAATTTGATTGGTTGCCATGGGTAACTGCCCATGGGCAAATTTGCCCAGTGTTAATAAATGACCCCCAATGTCTTTGACATTATTGCAATGAGGAACAGAATATAAACATTAGAATGACAGAATGCATGCACTTGTTTTAAAGCAAAACCAAAATCCTGACACTATTAAAGGAAAACTATACCCCCAAACAATGTAGGTCTCTATAAACAGCTCATGCGTAAAACCCTGCTTCATGTAAATAAACCATTTTCATAATAATATACTCTTCTAGTAGTATGTGCCATTGGGTAATCATAAATAAAAAATTGCAGTTTTAAAAAATAAGGGCCGCCCCCTGGGATTATACGATTCACGGTGCACACAAACATACTTACAAACTATACATGTTAGGTCACATGAGCCAATTAACAGACAGAGTTGTGTCCTTTGCTTCCAAACTTCTTCCTGTTACAGTTGGAGCTGCAGTATTTCTGGTCAGGTGATCTCTGAGGCAGCACACAGACCATCACCAAATGGTTGTTCAAGGCAAGAGATGTAAAAGGAAAAAAAAATATTAACTTAAATGTACCAGTTTAGTCAGATTCTTTAATATGCCACTTAATATGATATAAACTATCTGTTGCTTAAGTATTCATTTTCGGGGTATAGTTTTCCATAAAGGAGGCAAATCCCCTTATTAAAAATGCAGCACTGCAAAGTTCCTCCTTATCCTTCCCGATCTGCATCAAATAGTCCTCCCCATGGGTTCGTCTCTTGCCCCATCCTGAAAAAGCAGAATAAAATAGCGGGATTGATGAGTGCCAAGTCTGACCATGTCTCGCAGAGATCTGTAGAAATTCAGATATCACGGGAGGCAGGATACAAAGTGCAAAATTTTTTCCATCTACCTGGATCTTTCTATATGTGCAAAGAAACATGGCAACACTTAGGGGCACATTTACTAAGCTCAAGTGAAGGATTCGAAGTAAAAAAACTTGAATTTCAACATTTTTTTTGGGTACTTCGACCATCGAATAGGCTACTTCGACCTTCGACTACGACTTTGATTCGAAGGATTCCAACTAAAAATCGTTCGACTATTCGACCATTCTATAGTCGAAGTACTGTCTCTTTAAAAAAAACTTCAACTACATACTTCGGCACTTTAAACCTACCGAGCTACAATGTTAGCCTATGGGGACCTTCCCCATAAGCTTTCTAAGCTTTTTTTGATCGAAGGAAAATCCTTCGATAGATGGTTTAAAATCCTTCGAATCGTTCGATTCGAATGATTTAATCGTTCGCTCAATGATTTTTCCTTCGATCGTTCCATCAAAGTATTTGCGGTAGATCCTTCGACTTCCATAATTCGAAGTTGAAGGATTTTACTTCGAGGGTCGAATATCAAGGGTTAATTAACCCTCGATATTCGACGCTTAGTAAATGTGCCCCCATATTTCTCTCACTGGAATATGTTTAGCTTAGATGTATATATGAGCAAATACATTATCAGAAAAATAGAAAGTCTAATCATTTGAGGACCAGATGAAATTCAATGATTATGTGTTTTCTGCTTTTAGGCTTTTTATAAGCTTCCTTACATAGTAATTAGTTGCAGCTAAATTCCTATCTGGCTATTCAGTCTTTGGCTGCGCCGTGAGCATTTATATCATGTGCCATTAGTAGCTGATTCCTTTCAAAGCACAGATTTAGTATCGAGCATTAGAGAGAAGTACATGCCACAATCTCAGTGGGTTACAGGACTGAAATAACCCTGATACTTTTTTTTATATAGATAATTATCTAATTCATTATGGAAGGCTGGAAAAAAAGGAAATCATTCAAAAAAAATGTTGGGATTTTTGATTATAATGGCGTCTATGGGAGGTGCCCTTTCCCTAATTAAGAGCTTTCTAGATAATGGATCCCATACCTGTACAACTTTTAAAGATTGTACAAACAACATTTAAGCATGCCGGTTTTCATTAGGCATTCGGGCACTATAATAATATATAAGGTTTCATATCTGGTGTGAATATAGGAGCATGGAAGATTCTTTTGCATCTTCCTGTGCCTCATTGTGGTGTCTGAGATCTATAAACCCCATTTGTTAGGAACATGATACTCTTTACAAGAGCACATTTTGACTAGGGATGTAGCGAACGTCGGAAAAAAAGTTTGCGAACATATTCGCGAACTTGCGCAAAAATGCGAGCGGTTCGCGAACGGTTCGCGAACCCCATAGACTTCAATGGGAAGGCGAACTTTAACATCTAAAAAAGACATTTCTGGCCAGAAAAATGATTTTAAAGTTGTTTAAAGGGTGCAACGACCTGGACAGTGGCATGCCAGAGGGGGATCAAGGGCAAAAATGTATCTGAAAAATCTGCCTGTGTGTGCTTGGAAGAGATAGTGTAGGGGGAGAGCTGTTAGTGATTTCAGGGACAGATGATAGTAAGTTTGCTGGCTAGTAATCTGCTTGATACTGCTCTGTATTGGAACAAAAAAATAAATAAAAGCAGTCCTTACAAGGACTACTGTTATTGCAGCAGTCAGCAGATGAGATCAGAAGCAGGACAGCTGCCCACTGCAGCTACATACAGAGCACTGCAGTAGAAGGTAGATTACTAGCCAGCAAAGCTACCTAAGATTAAATGTCCCTCAAACCCCTGCAGACTTCTGTCCCTCCAATAACAGAGCAGTATCAAAACGATTACTAGCCAGCAAACTTTCAACTGTCCCTGAAATCACTAACAGGCAGCAGCTCTCTCCCTACACTATCTCTTCAGCACACACAGGCAGAGTGAAAAAACGCTGCAGGGCTTCGGTTTTTATAGGGAAGGGGAGTGGTCCAGGGGAGAGCTTCCTGATTGGCTGCCATGTACCTGCTGGTCTGGGGTGAGAGGGCAAAAAAAAGCGCCAACAATGGCGAACCCAAAATGGCGAACGTCGCGCGACGTTCGCGAACTTCCGGCGAGCGCGAACACCCGATGTTCGCGCGAACAAGTTCGCCGGCGAACAGTTCGCGCCATCTCTAATTTTGACAGCTTGGGAACCTCCTCAGCTTGTGACATAAAATCTTATCTTATTTTTGTTATCCTTATGGGGTGTTCATACCCTCCAGAAAAAAAACTTTCCATTTACATTCCATAAATGGAATCGGCTACAACTATAGAAATGGTTAATGAACGTGAACCGAACAAAATCTTTCTTAGATCTTGTTATTCATGTCTCACTAGAGTTCTGTAGATAAAGATGTGGTTTATGTTGGCCAAAACAAATGCAAAACAGCTTTACTGAAGTGTAGGATATCACAGTAACGGAGACGTTTGTTTTACAGTTGTCAGAATATCTGATATCTCACCCAGAGCATATGTAAACTGTGGTCAATATCTGAAAAATAAGGGACGTACTTGGAGCCGTGACATCTAAATTAATGGCTGATCAAATGTGCAAACTTGCATTATTCTTAAATATAATTGGGCAGTTTTACTAAAGGGCGAAGTGGTCGTCTCTAGTGAAAATTTGCCAGAAATCCAATCCACAGGGACATCGCCAATTTACTAACAGGTGTTGAGGGCAATTCACTAGAGAAAGAGACCGTCGCTAGCACAGTGTCATGCCCTATCGACAGGCAAATTTACTAAAGTTCGAATTTTACAGAACAGTACCTCTTTCGCCAGAGCTTCCTTCTCCACCTTAGACCTGGTGAACTGATAAGATGAAGCTACATCCTCCTCAATCTTATGTCAGTGACATCATATCCTGTATGCCGGTAAGTCATAAAAGTTATATTTTAAAGCAGGATTGTCTTCAAAAGTTTTAACATAACTAATTAAAGATTTTTGTATTAACATTTTTTTCCCAACCATATGAGGGGCATGCCACATTTGTTTTAGGTTGGGTTCATGTCTAGGACATTATGGGATTTCTTTTGTCTTTATTTTGCTTCCTTGGACATGTGTAATAATAATTGGTCACTTCAAACATTTGCACCAACATCTCTAATAAAGACGTCTAATCAGGCCCCGACTGGCAATCTGTGGGTTCTAGCAAATGCCAGAGGGGCTGCTATAAGATGTCATAGAAAGTCACTATAGTGGGCTGGTGGGGCCTGTTTGGGCCTCTGTATGGGCTGAGTGAGCCTCTGTGTACCTGAAATGCCAGGACCTATTTCGATCTACAGTCCAGACCTGCGTCTATACGACCTATATATACCTGCCCTATTCAAATTGACCTAAGCTTAAGAGTACTAATGTACTAAGTTTCTCTAGGCAGAAACGAATGTTAGCGAAAGAAATTCTTGCACTGATGAATTAACGCTAGCGAAACCTCGCCAGCGTTTGGCTGCCGAGACGCAACTTTGCATTTTAGTGAATTAGCGTAGTGGTAGTGAATTTGCACTTGGCAAAGTGTGGCAAAGCCTTCTCAGACGAAAATTCGCCCTAGTGAATTTGCCCCAATGCGTCAACAATTTCCACACATATGACGTTATTATTTATAAACCTGCTTAGTGGCGTAACTTCCAGGGGTAACAGGGTCCACACCCTCCTTGGGGCCTACCGGAGACACAATGGCATTGTGAAACTGAAGGGTGAATCAGCGGACATGTTTGCACGTTGTCATTCAGAGGATATTGCAGGTGTGTCTGGAGGGGAGGGGCCCCGTTAGTGCTAGTTATAGCACTGAGCCTACTATATATCTAAATGCACAATTCTTAGTGAGCAGCCATGTGTGTCTTTTATTTAAAGGGATTCTGTTATGATTTCTATGGTGTCGTTTTTATTTTTAATTACACTTACACTGCAAATTATATATAAAATTAAATTTCTGAACCAGCAAGTGTATTTTTTTTAGTTGTAATATTGGTGTGTAGGTTCATCTCAGGTCATTTTGCCTGGTCATGTGTTTTCAGAAAGAGCCAGCACTTTAGGATGAACTGCTTTCTGGCATACTGTTGTTTCTCCTACTCAATTTAACTGAAGGAGTCACAGTGGGACCTGGATTTTACTATTGAGTGTTGTTCTTAGATCTACCAGGCAGCTGTTATTTTGTGTTAGGGAGCTGCTATCTGGTTACCTTTCCATTGTTCTGCTGGGGGGGGGAAGGGAGGAAGGTGATATCACTCCAACTTGCAGTACAGCAGCACTATTAACTGATGTGTTATGAAAAAAAATGTATTTGCCATGACTGTATCCCTTTAAGGATGTACAGATTGCTAATTGAATAATGCTCCAAAGCTTTAGAAGCAAATACCTAATACAGGTGTTTCTCAACTTAAAAGCATCACAATGGCCATATTAAGGCCAAGCACCACTAGTGCCATCTCTTTACCAGCTCAAATATGCCAGTGGTGTAAACTGATCATATAATTTCTGAGCTTGGACCAACAATGTCTTATTTCTGTGTTCTTGAAGTTGGGTCAGTGTTTATAAATGACCCCCAAAATGCCTTATTTCTGAACTCTTCAGCTGAGTCTTTGCAATTCATCTTTGTCAAAGCAATTATTTTCTCTAAATATGCTATATAGTGGGACATGTTCTTTACAGTAGCCACAAACGTGTCTTGTTGCTGCTTAAGTTTGTTTTGAGCTGCAAACGTATCAGAATATTTTGTCTAATTTCCTCTTCCTCTTTTTCCTTTTGTCTGTTTAATTTGATTATCATTTCCTCTAGATCTTTGATATGTTTTTCTGTATTTTGTAATATTCACATAATGCTAAGGGTAAACTCTCCATTCCTTATCTGGCTCCATTTGTCAATGTAACATAGTAACACAGTGACATAGTACGTTATGTTGAAAAAAGAAACATGTCCATCAAGTTCAACCTTTTAACTTTTTTTAACCTGCCTAACTGCCAGTTGATCCAGAGGAAGGCAAAAAAAACCCCATCTGAAGCCTTTCCAATTTGCCTCAGGGGGAAAAATTCCTTCCTGACTCCAAAATGGCAAACAGACCAGTCCCTGGATCAACTTGTACTATGAGCTCTTCCATAACCCTGTATTCCCTCACTTGCTAAACATCATCCAACCCCTTCTGAAAGCTATCTAATGTATCAGCCTGTACCACTGATTCAGGGAGACAATGCCACATCTTCACAGCTCTCACAAACCCCTTCGGAATATTTAGGAGGAACCTCTTTTCTTCTAATCGGAATGGGTGACCTTGTGTCAGCTGGAAAGACCTATTGGTAAATAAAGCATTAGAGAGATTATTATATTACCCCCTTATATATTTATACCTAGTTAGTTTATCACCCCTTAAACGCTTCTTCTCCAGCTTGAACATCCTTAATTTGGCCAGTCTTTCCTCATAGCTAAGATTTTCCATACCCTTTACCAGCTTAGTTGCCCTTCTCTGTACCCTCTCTAATACAAAAAATGTCCTGTTTGAGTGATGGAGACCAAAACTGTACGGCATATTCTAGATGGGGCCTTACAAGTGCTCTATAAAGTGGAAGAATGACCCCCTCATCCTGTGACTCTATGCCCCCTTTAATACAGCTCAAGACCTTATTTGCCCTTGATGCTGCTGACTGGCATTGCTTGCTACAGCCAAGTTTATCATCTACAAGGACTCCAAGGTCCTTTTCCATAATGGATTTGCCTAGTGCAGTGCCATTAAGGGTATAAGTGGATATTTTTACATCCCAGGTGCATGACTTTACATTTATCAACATTGAATCTCATTTGCCACTTAGCTGCCCAGATTGCCAGTTTGGGCAATACTTACAATACCCTCCCCTAAGTTAAATAAAAGTGAACCCAATACCGAGCCCTGAGGGACCCCACGAAAAACCTTACTCCAAGTAGAGAATGTACCATTAACAACCACCCTCTTTACCCGATCCTGTAGCCAGTTTCCTATCCATGTGCAAACGACTTCATTAAGCCCAACAGACCCTTTTTAACTATTGGAATGACATCAGCTTTTCTCCAATCCATAGGCACCATACCAGATGAAAGTGAATCTGAGAATCTGGTCTAAAACTGAACTAAGCTCTCTTAGAACCCGGGGGTGTATGCCATCAGGCCCTGGAGCCTTGTTTACATAAATTTTTATTAAAGCTTTATGAATCATATCCTGAGTCTAGATTGAGGTGAGCCATAAGTGCAGCTATGAAGTGAGCCTGGGAACTCAGACTCCTCTATTGTATACACTCTCAACTTGCATCTTTTTACTATTAATATATTTAAAAAACTTTTTGGGGTTAGTCTTAGCCTCTGCCGCAATGCACTCTTTATTTCCTTTCTTTGCTGATATTGGTGACCAACTGATATGAAAGCAAAGATGAGCAAGATGAGCAAGATTTTCCAGGTTCTAGTAAAATATTTGCAGCTGATTTCTTTTTTGTTGTACAGTCTGTAGAATTAGGTTTGCGTGGGAGCATTGCATTAATGAACATGAAAAATGTATTGTCAATGTTTTGGTCTTTCGAGAAAGACTTGAAACATTGAGAAAAAAATGTTCACTGTTTTCACTGCAATATGAATTAAAACAATATTTGTCTGTATATCATGGGACAGCACCCTGGGATGAACAGAGTCGTCAACACGAAATATACAGTATAAATATATACTGTATACACTACATATATATTTATACATATCTGGTGTAGTAGTAACACACTCCGAAACAAAAAACAATAGCCCAGGTGCATCCAGTAAATGTGTATCCATACAATAGCCACACTCATGGGACTTAAAATTAAATGAGTGACGTTATTTATAAGTGGTTACGAACGTTTTGGTCCCAGCAAAGGTTTTATTGCTGATAACCACCAATCAATAACTCTACTTTTTAAAAGTCCCATGAGTGCATCAATTTTTATTGTATGTGTATATTTATAGAGAGAGAGAGACAGAGACCTGAAAGGAGCACTCTGAACTACAAGTCAAATGCCTGGGTGTTGATAATTAAAAAATGTAAATTGAAGTATAGCACTTTTCAGGTCTTGGGGAAAAAAGGTGAAAACTTTTATTTAAAGCCCTAAGGCAAAGGTATTTAAAAAAAAGTTTTGATTTTTTTGCAAGGCATGATGAGTGCTATAATTACCTTTATATATATACAGATCACACACACACACACACACACACACACACACTAGATGAGTGCTAGAAGTCAAATCTTCTGATTTTTTCACAATTTTATTTTCCCGTACAAGAAATTTTCGGGAAAATATATTGATAAATAAGGGGAAAGTCCATGTGGACTGGGTCAGAGTGGTTTTTGGAAAATAGTGAGAAAATGTTGGATTTTGATAACAGGTATGGCACCTGTTGTCCAGAATGCTCTGTATAGGCACTGAATCCGTTATCCAGAAACTCTGTATCCTGAAAGCTCAGAATTATGGAAAAGCTGTCTCCCATAGACTCCATTTTATCCAAATTATGGAAAAATCCCTTACTGGAAACTCCCAGGTCCTGAACAGAAGAGTGGGGGAACATTGCTAAAGGTACAACATTTGGATGAGATTGCTTTTCTATGAACTTTTGTCATTTACATTCATTATTTATTTTCTTTTTATTCCAAGATATTAAGGGATACATGTGCTGGTAATATGAATGAATTGTGTTACAACAGCGCCACCTGCTGGTCAGTTTCTGACCAGTCTAACCACCAAGTAGTCAAGGAAGTTGTCAGAAGAAAGAAAGAGGCTGCTCTGATGTTCTTCTGCTTACGAAAACAATTGGAAACCTTTCTCAAATCTTTCCTAAGCAGAAGAACATCAGAGCAGCCTCTTTCTTTCTCCTGACAACTTCCTTGACTACTTGGTGGTCAGACTGGGGGGAAACTGACCAGCAGGTGGCGCTGTTGTAACAAAATCCATTCATATTAACAGTACACGTATCCCTTAATATCTTGGAATTAAAAGAAAATAAATAATGAATGTACATAAATATGCAACATTTCTTAAAATAGCACTCTCATCAATTGTATATTCATTTATTTTAAAGGTTTACTAATCCTTTAAGACATTACCAAGAAAGGAAACATTCTCCTTCTGCATTCACAGTCCTTACTGTATGATGTTGTCTGGGGCAAAAAACAATATAAACCGTCTATCTGAAATGTAATGTATATCAGTATGAACCTGAAGTGTCATTCTGTTTAACTTGGGGCTTTTACTGTTTGCATTTTATTTTATTTAATGCTTTTACACTCTGAACATTCATCATTTATAATGGTTTCCTTGATTTCAATTGCTGTAACTGTATTTTTATTCTCAGTGGTAGGACTGTTTCATAACATAATCAAGGGTGCTGAGCAATAACTAATTGATACTTAAATCTGGGCCTGATTAAAGGATCTGTTGGCGTAAAAAATCTCTTTCAGCTTGATTTACTTACAAAGACTTGTTTTTTTTTCCCAGATGAAGGAGCCCTAGTGAAAGGGGCAAGAAAACGTGGCTACATTTTTATTGGGAGAACTCCGGACTCTGTGATTATTGATGCAGTAAGCACAGGCCTGGAAACACCTGATAGTTGTAGGAAGAGAAGGATGGTAGGTATTCGCCTTGAAAGTTCCTTGAAAGTTTAGGGGGTGCCATCAATGTTCCATTTTACAGGGATGCGTGCTTCAGTTTTAATTCCATGCTTAAAGGGAAAACTTTCTAAATACAACCAATTAAATATTCAAAACAGTTTCAAGTTTATCTTCACTATTCCTCTCTCAGCAACTGTTTCTCTTCATTCTGTCTTCATACAGCAGTTGGGTGTCAGATAATCATTGACAGTTAGATCCAATATATCTTATAGGGGGGCTTCCTTTCCTAGCATATCTATTAGAGCTCACTCTATTAAAATCACCAGACATCATGTCTCTCTACATGCAGGATTTGTGCAAAAGGCAGTTATTTTGTTGGATTTTGTTTGTACAGGAATCAGTTATTTGAGTGAGCTCTAATACATCTGCTAGGAAAGGAGGCCCCTAAAAGATATACTGGATCATTCATCTGACACACAACTGCTGCATGAAGACAGAATGCTGAGAGAGGAATAGTGAACATAAACTTATTATTTATTTCAGAAACGATGCAGAATATTTAATTGATTGTATTTCGAAATTTTCTTATTTCAGTTGTGATTCAGCTTATACTAAATTTATATTTCCCATTTAAGAAATAAAGGCAGGGAACTGGGTCACTGGGGGTATTCATTAAACTAACTGCAGTGTCCCAATGATGCACCAAGAATTGTGCGAGTATTAGCTGGGGACCCTGTATCCAGGCGCATTTTGCTGAATATAATGCACCATTTATGTAAACAAATGCCACATTTCTAAATGGGTCCTCTTTTGTACCTCATATGTGGAACAACACCTAGGGACCCATTTACTTAGCTCGAGTGAAGGAATAGAGGAAAAAAACGTTGAATTTCGAATGTTTTTTTTTGGCTACTTCGACCATCGAATGGGCTGCTTCGACCTTCGACTACAACTTTGAATCGAACGATTCGAACTAAAAATCGTTTGACTATTCGGCCATTCGATTGTTGAAGTACCGTCTCTTTAAGAAAAAACTTCGACCCCCTAGTTCGCCACCTAAATGCTACCGAGGTCATTGTTAGCCTATGGGGAAGGTCCCCATAGGCTTCCTAAGCATTTTTTGGTTGAACAAAAATCGTTCGATCGATGGATTAAAATCGTTCGAATGGAACGATTCGAAAGAATTTAATCGTTCGATCAAAGATTTTTTGGTCAAACAAAAATCGTTCGATCGATGTATTAAAATCCTTCGAATTGAGCGATTTTTCGTTCGAACGAATAGCGCTAAATCCTTCGACTTCCATATTCGAAGTCGAAGGATTTAACTTCGACAGTCGAATATCGAGAGGTTAACTAACCCTTGATATTCGACCCTAAGTAAATCTGCCCCTTACTGTATGTTTGAATGCTTAAAGTGGGAGTTCACCTTTAAAGGAACAGGTCAGTATAAAATAAAAACTGGGTGAATAGACAGGCTGTGCAAAATTAAAAATGTTTCTAATATAGTAAGTTATCCACAAATTCTAATGTATAAAGGCTGGAGTGACTGGATTTCATTGAATTTTTAGAGCAAGTAAATGAAGGGAGAATTTCACCGCATACAGTCAGGTTTCTTATAAAATCAGTACAGATTTTTTAATTGAAGTATATTTGGGATAGGTTTCTTTTTAATTTAATAAAGTAAAAATTTTATTTTATTTTTGCTTTTACATCCTCTTTAATGTTTCCAACTCCAGCTGCAGGGACAAAGATCATGGAGCCAGATTTAAACAGATAAACTGGGATTTTATTTGGAGGATTTTATTGCTGCAGCAACTGGAGTTGGAGAATGTTTGTGTTAAACAATACAAAAATGATAAAATCCACATTAGATTACACAACACAGGACCCAGTGCAGTCTGTATATTCTGATTATTAATCAGTCTTGCTGTATCTGCTTCTATGGCAGATATTATTTGACTTGTGCTGTTTTGATCATTTATGATGAGCAGCCCAGACCACACTGAGCATGTGCGTAGTCTTGGTCTTGCAAAGATGTTTAACAAAGATGGTGTTTATATTTAGTATACAAAATACAGCATATCTAGCATTATTCTATTTTAGACTTTAGTTTCCCTTTAAAGGATTCTTTTTTTGCTGGTTTGTACCATTCAAATGTGCTTTAGTGAGAGCAAACGTATAGCACAGAGGCAGGACCTCAGCTGACAATTTACTGAAAGTACTGACAGCTGAATATTCCAGTATACTGAAGAGAATTGCTCAAAATGCATAATCTTATTTAGAATGTAGGTCGTTTTCTTCCAAGAGGGAGCGATGGGTCACCAATCCTTTCCAATGTGCAAACTTTTTTTAACCAGACCCCAAAAGTCATCCTTGTGCTTATTACTGTAGCTTAGATTAATGTTAATTTATCAACCCATTTAAAAACATTACCCATCGTGTTTTAATTTTCAGTAGCACAAAAATAAAGAAGAAGAAAAATAACTTTGTTGCAGTGGTAGTGTAGAGGATCGGTACTATAAAGAGACCCGTGGAGGTCTTCACTGATAGTAGCAACATATGTGAGTAAATTGTTCATGTTTTCAGGGTTATAGAAGTGGATTCCCTACAGAAACACATTTCAGAACAGTTTTATACTATAGAATATTATTATATTATACTAAAATAAATTATTCTTTCACCAACTGAAAGTAAGTAATAAAGTTTCCTTCTCTAAGCAATGAACACTGTTTGCCAGATGATGGCGCCATAACCACATTGTTCTCTTTTTCATTTTTTTTCTTATGTTTCTTATATGTTTTTGCCTAGATGGGGAAAGAGCAGAGCTTTGAACTTCTCAATGTGCTGGAAGTCTCCAGGTAACTCTACCCTCCGCCAGTCAATCATATAATTGCAGATCAACCCACTGCCATGTATTTATCTTTTCATTTGCGCTCTCCATTAGTACAATCAGTGTTTATCGCTGCACTGTATATTATTAAATTGTTATTTAATCATTGGGAAAGGAACGGTTTGGTGGCTTCGGTTACCGGTTTACCCACAAGAATAACAGTACCAGAAAATGAAAGCGAAGGCGCAATATCTTTTTCTACATCTAATGTTCTAGAATAATAAACGTAAAGCATAAAAATAATGAACCGATTCCTGCTGTATTATTAAAGCCTCCTGGAAATATATATTTTTATATTCGGCATTGTGAAACCTAATAAACCTCTCATGGGCTCAGGGTGAGAATAACTCGGAGTGGCAGGATCCTTCCCTTCTGTGGTACTGTATAAATCTTTTTTTAGTGCAGTGCAGGGAGTAAAGAGACTTCTTGATCTGATATATTCTGAGAGATGGAATAGAAGAAGCTAGCTGTGCAGCACAAGTAATAATGTACCTTATGGGATTTGTTTACAGACCATGTACATCTATGTCACTATATAGAAGTGGGTGAAAGTTTCCTTTATTGGGGAAATAGGCAGAATCGCCGTACAGCTTAGCAGCAGAATAATGAGAGCAGTACTACATTAATGGCCCGTTTTAGATTCATGTTATAGTAATAACAACTAGGGATGCACCGAATCCACTATTTTGGATTCGGCCGAACCCCCGAATCCTTTGTGAAAGATTCGGCCGAATACCGAACCGAATCCGAACCCTAATTTGCATATGCAAATTAGGGGTGGGAAGGGGGAAAAATATTCTTCCTTGTTTTGTGACGAAAAGTCACGTGATTTCCCTCCCCATCCCTAATTTGCATATGCAAATTAGGATTCGGATTCGGTTCGGCCGGGCAGAAGGATTCGGCTGAATCCGAATCCTGTTGAAAAAGGCCGAATCTTGGCCGAATCCCGAACCGAATCCTGGATTCGGTGCATCCCTAATAATAACCCACCATTTCTAATTTCTACCTGCAAAAACTGGCGCTTTGCTCACCGAACTGTCATCTTCTAGAGAAATAAGGAGAACTAAGCCTCCTCTGTGTTGCACCAGAGATGGGCCACTTGGGGCCCTCAAGATGTGGTTAAGCAACAATTCCCATAGGAATGTCAGGTTGGTCAAGGCTAATTTGATGCCCAGATTTATCCCAGCACTGGGATGCCAGCAATTATTACAGTTGCAGTGCCGTCCCTAGCCAAATGATTCTTATCTGTGTGAGAGGTGAGAGATACATGTCCCCATGTTCCTCTTGAGATCCGTATTGCATTCCACAGCTTGTATTGGAGCTGTAATACACAAATGGGATAATAGAAATAAAAGACATTTGCCTTTAAACAGGTGACCAGTGACTGCTGCTTCCTGATAGGTTGTTATAGGTTACTAGTTAATCTACTGTTACCATTTGTTAAACCAAAGGTCCCAAACATGAAGATCTTGGCCTAATTTGGCCACCCATACGATGTACCAAATGCTGACCCAAGAGCCAATGAACAAATCATATAGAGGGTCCTAAAGGCCCATTAGATGAGAACAGCATCAGCATGCCAATGTTGTCCTCGTTGGATGGGAAACTCAAATCTGCTTGATTTATATCTGGCTCATATTGTTTAGACAGGCCTATCAGTGGCACCCATACACTGGCCGATAAACTGACGACTCCGTATGGAAGGACAGAGAAGGCAGATTTTATTGGCCTGTGTATGGCCACTTTAATACATGGCTAATCAAAGCTCATTTTTTTTTGACTGTTCAAAATGTTTTTATTGTTTTCAAATTAAACAAGCAGGATTTTAACAAAAGATCAAAGCTGCACAACGAGGCACACCAATACAACTTGTTTTGGCTGAATGCCTAAAAGAAAAATTAAATATAAACCTGAATCTTTAATTGGTGATGCCACCTGAACTGTTCAACATGTTAAAACAAATGAATTAAAACCAAATCAAACAACCCATCTACCGAACAACGCTCAGTGTATTACAATGGTACAATCCTACAACAAGGAATGAAAACGGAAATATGTTGGCATGTCAGATGAACCACTAAAAGAGAGACTATAACTGTAACAAACCCAAAGTACATGATTTGAAGCTAGAATTAATTTGATCCCAGAATAATGACCAAATTTCAGTAAATATTTGTTTAAGATGTGATTCTGATGATTTAATCCTTATTGTTTTTTGCCAACAGGGTTTATTAAGAGGGACAGAATATCTGCTAGTGAAGTAGTGGATTCAGACATTCAATTTAGGAACTTAGGAAGGAGTCTGAGATTTGGGTTGCTCCTTCAATTTATCATGCGCACCTGCGGTCATAAATGAGCCTTATTGCGTCCAGGATTCAGTTTGTGATTCAGATGCTGGATGTATAAGAATCTTTAGTGGTAATATAATGAAAGGTGCAAAGGCTATAGGGGTAAATTTATCAAAGAGTGAAGTTCCGCCACTAGAGTGAAATTCCGCAGCTCTCAATTCATTTCTATGGGATTTTGAAAGGCGTATTTATCAATGGGGGAAAGTTCACCCTTTGATAAATACGCCTATAAAAATCCCATAGAAATGAATGGAGAGTGGCGGAATTTCAGTCTAGTGGCGGAACTTCACTCTTAACTTCACTCTTTGATAAATATACCCCTATATCTCTAATCACCTATAGCACCCAATCAGAAGCTGAAACCGATAGGGATTCATCGAGTCCAGTATTTGGTTCAGGATTCTGCCTTTTTCAGCAGAATTCGGATTCAGCTAGATCCTTGTGCCTGGCCGAACTGAATCACGTATGTAAATTTGCATATTTAAATTAGGGGCAGGAAGGGAAATCACGTGACTTTTTCCCTCCCCTAATTTGGATTCTGTTTGGTATTCAGCTGAATCTTTCCCAAAGGATTTGGGCGAATCTCAAATAGTGGATTTCATGCCTCTCCAGAAACTGAAAAAGCTTATTGAGGTCAGTATAATATTCAGTTGGATTTTCTGAGAAGGGTTTGGTATTCAGCCAAATCCAAAAATTACCGTATGTTTCCTATGGAAATGGAGTGATAGCCTTCATGAAAAAATGGGTGCATCAAACTTCTGATGGTGTGAGTTGGTACCCCAAGCATTAAGGCAGATGATCCATCTGTACATTAAAATTGCAAAGTCTGAACCTTCAATGGGGGGTAGGCTTCTGGGTCCCACCAATTAGGCACTGGATTTGCTGTTCCTGTTGGTACACTCCAATGTTCAGAAACATGTACAAAGCACAGTAAATATGAACTGCCCTGAGAATAGTAATTCACTTGAAGTCACCCGGCCATCATCCCCAGGACTCCCTTTTAGCTTTGGCTCAGGGGAGAAGATGAAATGTAAATGTGATTGTGAGATTGTCACATTGGAGCAGGTAGAACACACAGGGGCAGATGCACAAAGCCTCGACTGTTTTTTTACTTCGAATTCGACCTTCGATTCGAACGGTCGAGCAATCCTCCGATCAGGTGAATAGTCGAATTCGATGATCGAAGTGGACAAGTACGATTATCGAAGGATGTATTAGTTCACCTATTCGACTATCGAAGGATGCATTCGTTCGACTATTCGACTATTCGACTACACTCGAAGGATACCTTATTTATAACATTTTCCCCCGAAGTTTTCTTTGTACCCCATCTTTGACCTACCGAAGTTGATTTTGGACTTCGACATTCGAATATGATATGCTTCGAATCGAACGGTCGAAGTAAAACCTATTCGACTATTCGATTTTCTTCGATTTTCTTTGCTGGTGCTCTCCACTGTTGTGGGTGTATAGTGACACCTAGGGATCACTTTAGAAACTGTTCTAAAGTGTTTTTTAGTTCTGGCTGCACTAGAGGTTTGGGGAATTACATTAAAATAAATACTGACACCACAAACATGTTTATTTTCAAGTATCAATGGCTTAAAAGAAAATTAAATTTTATTTTAATAAATTTTTGTTTTCTATTTTTTTTTAACATCAATTCAAATATTCATTGGCCCTATCTATCCTTATGCTTCACTAAATGGTTAAATGTTTCCAAGCTGCATGGAATGCTGGTAAACACTGGCTTACTTATAAAAACCCCCCCACCAGATGCCATTTGACCTTGATTTTTGCCAAAATGGATCTTTTGTTAGCCGCCATTTTGGAGGCAGAAGAGCAGGATGAGGAGGAGGAACACGTTGTCCCTGCTAGGATCAGGCAGCCTCGTCACTTCAGGAGACCTGTACTTGGTTTGGACGAGTTGTCTGATCATGAGGTTGTGAGGATGTTCCGCCTGAGTCGTGCCGCCATAGTGCAGGTTTATGGTCTCATCAGTGAGGCCATTGAACCTGTGACGGCACGGTCTCAGGCAGTGCCTGGGATGTGCAAGCTGCTTGCAGTTTTGCATTTCCCGGGCACTGGCAGTTTCCAGCAGGTTTCTTCACGCCTCATTGGCATGAGCCAGCCCACCTTTAGCAGGATACTAACACAAGTGCTCACGGCACTACTGCAGCACTCGCGAAGGCTCATTTCCTTCCCCTCAACTCAGGCAGAGTGGATAAGATTAAAACAGGATTTTTTCCTAATTGGCCAATTTCCAAATTGCCTAGGAGCCATTGATTGCACTCATGTTGCGCTCACACCACCTCGCCATCAGCAGGAGCGCTACCGAAATCGTAAGCGCTCCCATTCCATCAATGTGCAGGTGGTGTGTGATTCCAACATGCGCATCATGAGTGTGAGATCTGGCTTTCCTGGAAGTGTCCATGATGCCACTATCCTGCGTCAGTCAGCTCTCCATGGCCTCTTTACCCGAGGAGAAATGCCGGACGGCTGGCTTGTGGGTAAGTTATATTTGCAATTTCATACAAAGACACTTCAAATATTATGTTAAAGGTGATATGTATGTATTTTCAAGAAATGTTGCCCTATTTTCAGTCTGGCTACAATAGATGCACTATGCATCTTGGGACCTGTAGTTTAGTTCAATCAGCTAACTTTGTTAGGGCTTTTAATTCTTGCCACCTGATTCAGTTTACAGGTGAGATGTGTTAAGGTGATTATTTCTTAATGGATCTGCACACAGACAATTTTTTACATATGGGGGGGAGGGGAATTCCCTCTTTTAGGGCTCTTACACACAACCGTTCCGACGTGCGCTCCCCTGTGTTCCGTTTTTTGGCGTTCAGCCTCAGGGGAGCCCAGGAATATACGCAAGTAATTATTTGAAATGGGGCTGTACTCACTCAGGCGTGTGTAGGCGCCAAACGCAGGTTCACACGCAACATGCTGCATTTTTCCTGCGTTTGGCGCCTACACGCGCCTGAGTCAGTACAGCCCCATTTCAAATATTTACTTGGGTCTATTCGTGCGCTCCCCTGAGGCTGAACGCTAAAAAACGGAGCGCAGGTCGGAACAGTAGTGTGTAAGAGCCCTTATTGTGCCAGCAATGTTGTTTGACTAACAAAAAGGGTAAAGTAAGTACCCCAACAGCAAAGAATTTGTGTGTAGATCTGTTTGTAAAGATTTTACTACTACTCAATGGACATAACTACACCATTGGAATAGTCAACACAACAGACAACTGGAATCAATTACTATAATATATTTTGGTTTTCATTTTTAGGAGACGCAGGATATGGACTTCTGCCTTGGTTGATGACCCCTGTGAGGTTTGCCCAAACACCTGCCCAACGTAGGTACAATCGTGCCCATCGGAAGACACGTAATATCATTGAGCGCCTCTTTGGGGTGCTCAAATCTCGCTTCCGATGCCTCTCAGTCACTGGGGGAGCTCTGCTTTATTCCCCCCAGAAGGTTTCACAAATCATCACTGTCTGTGCCATGCTGCATAATGTGGCAAGGCAGCATGGATTACCTGCAGACATTGATGATGACCTGGAACCTGAGATTGAGGGGTATGTTGCCAGACAGAGGGACAACCAACCAGAGGGAAGAAGAGTGCGTGAAAGGCTCATCCGTGCCCACTTTTAGTTGTAAGTTGAACAAACCACACAAATAGTTAATTTGTACTAGTTAAGACTTCTCAAGGGCAAAAGTGGTACAATATTTTTGGGCCCTATTCCTAAGTGCATTTTTTTTTAGATTGTTTGCAATCTTGTCAGTTACCTTTCAAACTTCGTTTTCCCACTGTAAATCTGGTCATTTGCTTAACCTTTAGCCCTCTTTCACACGAGCATTTGAAGCTGCGCTCCCCTGCTTTCTTTTTTTATATGTTTAGCCCCAGCAGAGCACAGGAGTAGACACATTCAGTTATTTGAAATGGGACTGTACTCCACAAACACAAGATAAATGTAGCATGTTGCGTCTCAATCTGTACAGCCCCATTGAAAACAACTGCATACGTCTACTCCTGCGCTCCCCTGTAATGAGGTTTAGTAATGTCATGATCTAGATCAACTCAATAATGTCTGAAATCCATTAATTGCTAGGCCAGTTGTTTTGCCTTAATATGTTTGCCTTGTCATGAGTGTTAGATGTCAGGTCTTTATAACCAATCTGGATTATTAGGCCTTATATGATTGATGTGAAATGAAATTGTTTGGAATTGATATGTGGAAAGTAAACAATTTGTTATACTTTTCTTCCAAATGAACAGCCTGCTGATGGTGATGTGCTGACGTGCCCCTAGCAGTGAATGCTTTCCTGTAACATCTTATGCTGTAAGCAGAAAAATGATGAGATGACAAACAAATTTACATGTGTATACACATATTTGAGAGAAACCATTATCTGTACTTGTCATTTCAGCTTTCTGGCCTCCTACTGTGTTAGGGTTGTGGTTCATGTGTGTCATACTCTACTTTATTATCTTGGTACTTGCCCACAGAGGATACAGACATGGACACTGACTGATTGGCCACGGCTCAAACTCCGTTATTCAGGTATTTATAAATTACTCAGGGAATTGTAAAAGATATTGCTAACAACTTACCATATTATTGATGTGACTTTGCAGCCTCTCCATGTGCAAACTTTTCCTGATGCACTAAATTGGACTCAACACAAGCGACAGATGTGATGAACTGACAACTGTTTGGCTCATTTGAACCTGGGTGGAGTCACCTTTCAAAAACATATCAGTAAGTGGCAGTGTTTGTTTGGCAATGACCAGCTTTTGTGTGGCTACTTAAATTTGTTTGGATTTGTGTTAATGCATTTTTCTTGTTTGATCCACAGGTATGGCTTCTTCGGTTTTCTTTTTTGAAATGACATTACCCATGTTACTATTTTGCCCTAGCACCTTGTAAAAAAAGAAAAACAAACAAACCCAGTAATGTTTTAGTACCTTTACTGACACAATCTTTGTCAAAATCCAAAACAGTTCAACAACAATAAAAAGACAATATATATCTGTATATAGTTTGTTTGTTTGTTTTTGGAACATACAATAGTTATTTAAAAACCTTAAAATATGTACCTTAGCTGGAAGGCACAGGAGGATTTTTTTCTCAACATAGATTTCAAAATATAGCAGCCCCTATAGACCACTAAAGGGCAAAAGCTTTACAAAGGTTTTACAAAGCATTTGTTGCATGACATTGATAATGCACCCCAGGATTCATCATGGCCAACTTTACATTAAACAGTATCCAAAAATTTGGCCCTGATAAGCTTGTGTCCAAAACAATAATATAACAATCAATATGATGTACAAATGACACTTGTCACTATATGACAATTTGGCCAGTTGAAAAGTATCAACAATATGAGATTAGTGCTGGCCAGGTAGAGTGTTGGACAACCAACAATGCTTGATAGTGCAAGTAACAACCAAGGCTTTGTGCCTATAAGGCATATCATACACCTAGGACTTGCTATTGAATGAGCACAGGTGGAGGAGGAGGAGGAGGAGGTAGTAGGCGTTGGCACCTATTAGGAGTGCTGGGTAGCCAAAGTAGGCCACATAACTTCTTGTGCAAAGTAACAACCATTTGTGCCTATAAGGCATATCATACACCTAGGACTTGCTATTGAATGAGCACAGGTGGAGGAGGAGGAGGAGGAGGTAGTAGGCGTTGGCACCTATTAGGAGTGCTGGGTAGCCAAAGTAGGCCACATAACTTCTTGTGCAAAGTAACAACCATTTGTGCCTATAAGGCATATCGTACACCTAGGACTTGCTATTGAATGAGCACAGGTGGAGGAGGAGGAGGAGGAGGTAGTAGGCGTTGGCACCTATTAGGAGTGCTGGGTAGCCAAAGTAGGCCAGAGGTAGCATATGTTAACATATGTTATGTTTGTAGTAATTCGTGAAAAATACACAAGCAAAAGAGTAGTATTTCAATTCTTTGAGCCTTACATGTAACATTTTTGGCCCAAGTGAATGTTTTGGGAAACACTGCAGCATTACTATAGAAATATGTTAGAGCAAATGCACTTTGATGTTTGTAAGTGCTTTTCCAGATGTTATTGGAAAGGGTGCCAATGGATGGTAGATATGGCACACCTTGGTGCTGATAACACCAGAATACACAAATATGTTAGAGCAAATGCACTTTGATGTTTTAAGTGCTTTTCCAGGTGTTATTGGAAAGGGTGCCAATAGATCTTAAAATGGCACCCCTCAGTGAAGAGAATGCAGCATGGTCTAAACAATGGGATGTGTTTTTTGGATGTCATTCCCATTGCTGGGTAACGGACAAAGTCACACCTGAAGCGTGAATTGGGCGAAGTTCTTTGCCAGGATAAAATGGGCAAAGAGGCCAGTGTCAGTTTGAGAAGTGACACAGACTGGAGCTAGGGACGTTTGCGCTTATCCCCTCGGACAGTACCTTGTCCCCTTCCACGCCCCCTTCCTCTGCGCTGCTGAGGAGATGCAGGGGGTGGAGGGGGAGCAGCATCAGGACCAGGGACTGGAGCCTCAGCAGGACCCCGTGGTTGGTGAGCCAGTTCTCTAATAGCTGCCACCAGGTCCTGGATGTTTGTTACGATGGCTTGCTCCATGCTGTGCATACCCTCACGGAAGGTGGCATGCATGAGAGCAAACCATCTTCGCATCCAGAGACCCTGGCGGCGCTGTTGTTGGGTCAGCCTTGATATAAGCCCCACATAGTGCCGACGTCTCTCACCCAGTCGCTCTGGTTGCTCCTGTGGTGGTCCCCCAATTGGTGCAGCGGCGGCAGGAGCTGCAGCACCTGCTTCAGCAGCATCAGCTAAAACAAAAAAAAAATATAAACATTGATAAGTTTTTTGGACATGTGCATAACCCATAACAAAAAAACAAAGGTGGGAAAGGAAGCTCACAAAGATAATCTTAGAAGATAAATTGGTGTTGGGTGTTTCCATGTTTGGGTGTGGGGGGCTAAATCATTCCAATACTGGATTTGAAATGGAACGTATATAGTCCAAATATGTGTTTTTTGTTTGCCTTGTTTGTCATCAGCTGCAAGTTAAGGAGATAGTATGAGACACACAATGAGAGTGGTGATTGAACCTGGGAGAGGGGAGTGAAACTTGACAGAGGGGTGGTATAGGAGGTGGGAGCAAGAACAGAGAGGGAACCTGCAAGTGGAAAGGGAGACCGGAGAGACAGCATGGAGGGAGAAAACTACTATGAGGCATGAGGAGCCAGAGTAAAACTTGAGACGGTGGGTGGCTTGGACTGAGGGGGAGCAAGATGGACCATGTAAAAGGAAAAAGAAAAGTGTCAAGTCAACAGGTGAGAATGTACGCTGAGCAGAGCCAATAGTCAAGGGCAGTCACAAAGACATCAGTAGGATTTTAAGGTGGGGCTGAGAGAGAGTGAAATAGTAGTAGGGCTGTATGGTGATTTCAGGCTGACAGTCAGAACGGGAGAGGCACAGGAAGAGGAAGGGAGCGATGCAGAGCCAGAGCAGCAGAAGAATATGATATAATTGACACTTTGGTCGCATAAGGAAATGGCCAAAATGTATATTCTATGCAAAATCTGTCTTTAACAACCTACTGCTTTTCATTAACACTGAAGAGGCACATAAAGTAGGCTGCATGAGGGACTCAGTAAATGTGCTTTGCATCTTTGGGACACAGTCAAAGTAAGGAAGGGCTCTTACGTCTGGGGGGCACCACAGGTAGCACGGCTGGCGACTGGGCGCGCCGGGGAGCTCGATGTTCTGTAATGTGAAATTGGACATTAGTAATGTTGCAAACAATTTGAGGAAGCAACTACATTGGCCACAAACACAAAAACATGTCTGTACCTTCAGCTTGTGGGGCTCTGGGGCTCGCTGCAGCCTCACCATCTTCCTGGGGCTGCTGAGGATCAAGGTCCTGGTCCTGGTCACTGTCCGTGGGTTGTGGCGCTGTCCGCGGTGGTGCTGCAATTGTTCAGAAATGTTGAAAAAAAATTTGTCAGTCATAAGCTACTACAATTGTACTTGTTTATTAGGCTGATGCACAAATCTCCAACATGTTTCTGAAATATTTAAGTTAGCCTTTAAAATAATAACAAATGTAATGGGCGAGGAAACGATATGTTAAAGTCCAAGTGGAGTCTATCAGGGCACTGCAAGGGAGATGCTAAGGTGGAAAAGTTAAATACATGACGCAAAGGCCCTGTTTGCAATGATGTGAGAAGCACAGAATGTAATAGGTGACAATACAGCTGTAGGCTCTACATATGTTGCTTCACACTTTTACACACTGAAGTTAAAGGGTTTGTTAACCTTAAATTAATGTTTTCCTATGGTACCCAATATTCTGTATTTTTGTTATCACCTCTACAGTAGACTATTTTTAAGATGTGGTTGCTAGGATGTAAATTACCATAGCAACCAGACATTCCTAGAAATCAGAGACTGGAATAGAATGATATGACACTCTAAAATGATAACATAACATACTTCAAAAGTAAACTTCAAGCTCAACAACCCTTTTAATCCACTTTATAAACATTTCTGTTCTAGTAGGGAAATGGTTAATAAACGTTTGCCTTTTTGTCAATGTTACAGCTGCACGTAAGTAACTACTACAAAAACAAACAACAATCCTGGAGACATAAAATCCTCTAATGGCAAACAGGAGCAATATTTAAGCAAAGAAGCTAAATGATAAAGGGTAAATCAGTTATTTAGGCAAATGATAAGAATGTGGATAAAAGCAGTAAGAATGTTGGGTATTAAAATGTACTTACTTCTCCAGTCTGTGTCATGTGTGCCTGGCAAACCTTCACAGACCTCTCTGCCCATAACGTCCAGAAGCCGGCGTTCATAAGGCTGGAGCCTCAAAGATGGTAAACTGCCCCCGCCGGTCTTCTGGGCCTTTGCTCTCCTGGCAGCAAACTTCGCCCGTATCCAACGCTTCAGGTCACTGAAGCGCTTGTACACAGTGTTGCGGTCTCTGTGTACAGCGCCTACAGCGTTGACTTTGTCCGTTACTAGCTGCCAGATTTTTTTGCGTCTGGCAGCATTGATGCAATGGGATCGACATCCAAATAACACATCCCATTGCTTGATGACTTCATCAACCAGTGCTGCATTCTCTTCACTGGTAAATCTTCGGCCCATTCGCCCACTGGGGCCCTCATCGCCATCGTCCTCCTCCTCCTCCTCCTCTGGCCTCCTCTGTGAGGCTGGTGTAGCTTCCTCCTCCTCCTCCTCTTGCCTCCTCCTGTGGGTTGTCGATGTACTTCCAGCCCTGGCTGGGGTGCGGGACCGGCCACGTGTCCCCGATGTTGGGGGGGACACGTGGCGTGCCCTGGGGGAGGCCCTACTTCCCCTGGCTGGGGTGCGGGACCGGCCACGTGTCCCCGATGTTGGGGGGGACACGTGGCGTGCCCTGGGGGAGGCCCTACTTCCCCTGGCTGGGGTGCGGGACCGGCCACGTGTCCCCGATGTTGGGGGGGACACGTGGCGTGCCCTGGGGGAGGCCCTACTTCCCCTGGCTGGGGTGCGGGACCGGCCACGTGTCCCCGATGTTGGGGGGGACACGTGGCGTGCCCTGGGGGAAGCCCTACTTCCCCTGGCTGGGGTGCGGGACCGGCCACGTGTCCCCGATGTTGGGGGGGACACGTGGCGTGCCCTGGGGGAGGCCCTACTTCCCCTGGCTGGGGTGCGGGACCGGCCACGTGTCCCCGATGTTGGGGGGGACACGTGGCGTGCCCTGGGGGAAGCCCTACTTCCCCTGGCTGGGGTGCGGGACCGGCCACGTGTCCCCGATGTTGGGGGGGACACGTGGCGTGCCCTGGGGGAGGCCCTACTTCCCCTGGCTGGGGTGCGGGACCGGCCACGTGTCCCCGATGTTGGGGGGGACACGTGGCGTGCCCTGGGGGAGGCCCTACTTCCCCTGGCTGGGGTGCGGGACCGGCCACGTGTCCCCGATGTTGGGGGGGACACGTGGCGTGCCCTGGGGGAGGCCCTACTTCCCCTGGCTGGGGTGCGGGACCGGCCACGTGTCCCCGATGTTGGGGGGGACACGTGGCGTGCCCTGGGGGAAGCCCTACTTCCCCTGGCTGGGGTGCGGGACCGGCTACGTGTCCCCGATGTTGGGGGGGACACGTGGCGTGCCCTGGGGGAAGCCCTACTTCCCCTGGCTGGGGTGCGGGACCGGCTACGTGTCCCCGATGTTGGGGGGGACACGTGGCGTGCCCTGGGGGAAGCCCTACTTCCCCTGGCTGGGGTGCGGGACCGGCTACGTGTCCCCGATGTTGGGGGGGACACGTGGCGTGAGCTGGGGGAGCTCATTGTCCTGCCACTCCCAGACCTCTCCTCTCCCCCTCTATGGGACCCTCCACCTGAAAGGCTCTCCTCCACCTCAGCCCAGGAACCTCTCCCTCTGACACTCCAGCCCCTGTCCCCCTCTCTCCCCCTCCTGTGGTGACTTACATCCCACGTACTGTGGGATGTAGCCACCCTGGGCACCTCATCAGGGCTGGAAGTACATTCTCCTTCCTCCTCCTCACTCCTTCTCTTCATTTTTTCAGCAGCTGTTTGGTAACCTCCTCCACCTAGCTCATCCAAATAGCAAGTGCGCATTAAGGGCGCCAAAGCTCCTAAAATGGCCTCCAGAGGACTTCCTGGTTGGAAAAAATGGCAGAAAGGAAGTGGGGCATTAAATATTCGAATCGATCGATTCGAATTGAAGTGGGGCAAAAGCGCCCTTCGATCATCTTCGACTATTCGATACTCGCAAACCCGCCCATCGTAGCATGGAATCGATCGATCGAACAATGTTTTCCTTCGATCGAATATAGCCGTATTCGATCGAATACAGCCTTCGATTATCGAAGCATACTAATTCGATGATCGAATTTCATAGTTTTTCAAATACGATATTCGACCCTTCGTGAATCGGCCCCACAGTGTCTGTAACCTGGTGGCCCTCCAAAAGTTAATGTACTGAATAGACTTATCACAAAAGGTATTAAGATATAATATAGTGCTGCCTCCCGCCTTAAAAGAAAAGTTCCTGGAAAAAAAAAAACTGTCAGCGCGTAAATAAATCCATAATGAATAGAAAATAAATGACTTCAAATGCTAAATGCAATACCATAAGAGCTTAATGCACTTCTCACTGTACCCAATTATAGTATAAATGTAAACTCCCTACAAGCTGGACAGCATCAGGTTGCTTTTAGAAATGCATTGTGTAATGTATTTGCCATAAATTCTCAGACACCCTGCTGGATGGGAAGTAGGGGAGAACAGAGAATAATTTTGGCATCTGACATTATCCTCCCTCCTACCGTCAGAGGTCTTGTCAGGACTGTTTATATCCAGCATATAGATTTCAGCACTCACCAGAGGAACCATGTCCATGTGCTACTGACAGGGGCAGATAACCTGTATTAGTCAGTACTTTGTGGGGCTTCTCTTCAACTTAAACAGGTTGAGCCTTCGCTTAGCATCAGGAACCTAAAAGGTGAATCAAACTCACTCAAAACTAATTACAAACTAGTATTACTCAAGTTGTGCCTTGCTTTTAGGGCCACCAGAATGTGAGGCAGCTCACACTAGGGTTAAAGTACTAGTTGCTCCGGGCTTATGCAAGTGGTTCCCTTTCAGGTATGGGCATTTTAATGGGATGTAGAGGTAGTACCTGGTCAACTTCTAGTTTCTAGAGAAGCAGCCAAGTGGAGGAGCCTGCTTCCATTGCATCTGTTGCCTCCTATTCTTTATAAGCCCTTGACACCTATTCAAGAGTGTGGCTATCAAATTAAGGCAAGCCTGAGGGTTGAGTTTAGGCACACCTGCCTAAGCATTTTTTGCTTGCTGTGTACAATTTGTGTATAGCAATTTCAATCCCTAGGTTTAGACACCCTATTTCGCTGAGCATTTTGCATGTACCGATTGTAGGGGAGCTTGATGACATGGGGAGTCTCGGAGCTGGGCAGTAACTAGGGGTAGGCAGAAGAGGCACGTGCCTAGGACGCTAAGGGGAAGGGTCACCTAGTACCTCTTCATCCTCGCTGCTCCATATCCAAATCATAAAGAGGATGTATTATGAACTCCTGCTAACGCACGCACCAGCGGGGGGGCCAGGGTGATACATGTGCTCTGCCTTGGGTGCACCGGTCACTTGGCCCAGCCCTGTCCGGAAGGCTAATATCAATTGGATGTGGATTTTGTTTTGCTTCTATGGCACACTAGGTTCAACACTAGACACTAGATTAGACTAGAAGTTTTATAATGGATAACAGGTTTCCGGATAATAGATCCTATACCTGTAAATATGGGTGGGGAGATGGACTCTGTCTTCAACTTTTCACACTAAGCATTTCTGAGATATGAACTCCCTAAAGTATTTGTTAGTTGCTTTCATGCAGCATTTAAATACAATAAGAAATAAAGCACGTGTGGGCAAACATTTCAGCTGTTGATTGCTGCGTTTGGAAAGATAAACAAAAGAAAACCACAGTAATCTTATAACATATTTCATGCAAACATGTCTTATGCATCAGAAATCCTGACGAAACAAGACTTATTGCTCAGTAACATAGTAACATAGTAACATAGTAAGTAAGGTTAAAAAAAGACACGCGTCCATCAAGTTCAACCTTTTCGTTTTTTTTTTAATCTGCCTAACTGCTAGTTGATCCAGAGGAAGGCAATAAAACCCATCTGAAACCTCTCCAATTTGACTCAGAGGGAGAAAAAATTAATTCCTGACTCCAAAATGGCACTCGGACTAGTCCCTGGATCAACTTGTACTATGAGCTCTCCCATAACCCTGTATTCCCTCACTTGCTAAACACCATCCAATCCCTTCTGAAAGCTATCTAATGTATCAGCTTGTACAACTGATTCAGGGAGAGAATTCCACATCTTCACAGCTCTCACAAACCCCTTCCGAATATTTAAGTGGAACCTCTTCTCTTCTAATCGGAATGGGTGATCTTTTGTCAGCTGGAAAGACCTACTGGTAAATAAAGCATTAGAGAGATTATTATATGATCCCCTTATATATTTATACATAGTCATCATATCACCCCTTAAGCGCCTCTTCTCCAGCGTGAACATCCCCAATTTGGCCAGTCTTTCCTCATAGCTAAGATTTTCAATACCTTTTACCAGCTTAGTTGCCCTTCTCTGTACCCTCTCTAATACAATAATGTCCTGTTTGAGTGATGGAGACCAAAACTGTACGGCATATTCTAGATGGGGCCTTACAAGTGCCCTATACAGTGGAGGAATGACCCCCTCCTCCCTTGACTCTATGCCCCTTTTAATACAGCTCAAGACCTTATTTGCCCTTGATGCTGCTGACTGGCATTGCTTGCTACAGCCAAGTTTATCATCTACAAGGACTCCAAGGTCCTTTTCCATAATGGATTTGCCTAGTGCAGTCCCATTAAGGGTATAAGTGGATATTTTTACATCCCAGGTGCATGACTTTACATTTATCAACATTGAATCTCATTTGCCACTTAGCTGCCCACATTGCCAGTTTGTCAAGATCCTGTTGCAAGGATGCCACATCCTGGATGGAATTAATTGGGCTGGATAATTTTGTGTCATCTGCAAACACTGATACATTACTTACAACACCCTCCCCATAGTCATTAATGAACAAGTTAAATAAAAGTGGTCCCAATACCGAGCCCTGAGGGCAGGGCCGCCATCAGGGGGGGACAAGTGTACCGGGCCCGGGCATGAAGGGGGGCCCGGCAGCGCTGCATTTTTTTAAGTTCCGGGTCCCCCTTACGAGCGCCCGAGCCGTACGTCCTCCCTCTGCGTTGCCGAATGTGGAAGTGCCGAAAAGCCGAAGCCGATGCGCCGAAAAGACCCGAAGTCACGGAAAAAGCCGAAGTCCCGAAGCGCTGAAAAGACCCGAAGTCACGAAGCGCCGAAAAGACCCGAAGTCACGAAAACAGCCAAAGACCTGAAGTCACGAAAGGAGGCGAAGTTGAAGTACCGAAGCCATGAGTTCAATTCTACTGAACACCAGTTTGTGTATTTTTTTTTTTAATCCCCTGGCCACCAATGTATTATTTTAATATTCTATAGGCCCCTGCCACCAATCTTTTTGTAAAACATTTTTTTTGGGGCCCCAATTTTTTTTTAACTTGTAAGGGGCCCCTTGCCACCAATGTTTTTTTTTAAAAAAAAATTTTTTTTTGGGGCCCCAATTTTTTTTAACTTGTAAGGGGGCCCCTGCCACTTTTTTTTTTTTTTTTTAATTTTTTTTGGGGCCCCAATTTGTTTTTAACTTATAAGGGGGCCCATGCCACCAATGTTTTTTTTAAAAAAACATTTTTTTAAAAAAAAATTTTTTGGGGCCCCAGTTTTTTTTAACTTATAAGGGGGCCCATGCCACCAATGTTTTTCTTAAAAAAAAAACATTTTTTTAAAAAAAATTTTTTTTGGGGCCCCAATTTTTTTTAACTTATAAGGGGGCCCCTGCCACCAATGTTTTTTTTACATTTTTTTTTTTGGGGCCCCAAGTTTTTTTTTAACTTATAAGGGGGCCCCTGCAACCAATGTTTTTTTAAAAAAACATTTTTTTTGGGGCCCCAATTTTTTATAAGGGGGCCCTGACCATCAATAGCTTTTTATAACTTGTGTGGGGGGTTACTTTTTTAGTGCTGATGTCTGTGTGGTCTTTTAACTGCGATGTGGAGTGGGCGGCATATGGGGTGGAGCTTGGTCGTCAGTGTGGGCGGGGCCCAGGGGGCCCCAAAAATTTTGTTGTACGGGGCCCCGTGATTTCTAATGGCGGCCCTGCCTGAGGGACCCCACTAAGAACCTTACTCCAAGTAGAGAATGTCCCATTAACAACTACCCTCTGTAACCGATCCTGTAGCCAGTTTCCTATCCACGTGCAAACAACTTCATTAAGCCCAACAGACCTAAGTTTAGAAAGCAGTTGTTTGTGGGGCACAGTATCAAACACTTTGGCAAAATCCAAATAGATCACATCTACTGCCCTCCCACTGTCCAGAATCTTACTTACCTCATCATAAAAAACAATCAAATTAGTCTGACATGACCTAACCTTCATAAAGCCATGCTGATTGCTCCTCATAATGCCATTCACTAGGACAAAATTTTGAACAAGCCTTCAAATTATTTGCCCACCACAGATGTCAAACTTACTGGCCTAATATTGCCAGGTTGAGATCATAATCCCTTTTTAAATATTGGAATAACATCATCTTTTCTCCAATCCATAGGCACCATACCAGATGAAAGTGAATCTGAGAAAATCAGAAATAGGGGCTGGTCTAAAACTGAACTAAGCTCTAGTAGAACCCGGGGGTGTATGCCATCAAGCCCTGGAGCCTTGTTTACATACATTTTTATTAAAGCTTTATGAATCATATCCTAATCCCTTTTTAAATATTGGAATAACATCAGCTTTTCTCCAATCCATAGGCACCATACCAGATGAAAGTGAATCTGAGAAAATCAGAAATAGGGGCTGGTCTAAAACTGAACTAAGCTCTAGTAGAATCTGGGGGTGTATGCCATCAGGCCCTGGAGCCTTGTTTACATAAATTTTTATTAAAGCTTTATGAATCATATCCTGAGTCAGCCACTGACTAGATTGAGCTGAGCCATTAGTGCAGCTATAAAGTGAGCCTGGGAACTCAGACTCCTCTATTGTATACACTGAAGAAAAGAACTGATTTAACACATTTGCCTTATCTGTATCTGTTACAACAATACTGGTACCATTATTTAATGGAGCAACACTCTCAACCTGCAACTTTTTACTATTAATATGTTTAAAAACTTTTTAGGGTTAGTTTTCACCTCCACCGCAATTAACTCTTCATTTCTTTTCTTAGCCTTCCGGATTGCTGATTTACAACATTTATTACAGTGTTTATATATTCATTAAATGCAGCTTCTGTCCCAACAGATTTGTAGTTTTTAAATGCCTTCCTCTTCTTTCCTATTAACTTCTTTACTTCTGTATTAAGCCACATAGGATGATTCTTAGAGCTTCTACATTTACTTCTTAAGGGAATAAATTGAGAACAGTAATGATTTAATATTTTAAAGGACAACCATTTCTGTTATTTTTTAGCTGAAAACTTAATGCCCCAATCAGTACTCTGTAGGGCAGCCCTCAAGGCACTAAAATTAGCTTTTCCAAAATTCATGTTTTTTTTGCCCCAGTAAATATTTGTTTGTTGCACCAGACATTAAATGATATCACATTATGGTCACTATTACCCAGGGGCTCAAAGACTTGCACATTTGCTATAAGTTCAGGGTCACTTGAGATCACTAGATCCAGAATAGCATTTTTTCTGGTAGAAAGATAGTAAAAGGTAATTGTGGAGTTTAACAGCAAGTTTAGGGGTAATGGAATCCTTTGAGAAATCCTCAGTATAGTGTAACATACTAGGGCTCATTTCTAAACCCTGGGCAAATATGCACCGGGGCAGTAACCTATGTCAGCCAATCAAATGTTTGCTTTCATTGTTCAACCTGCAGCTGCCTGTAGAAAGCCAGTAACTGATTGGTTGCTATGGGTTACTGCCCAGGGGCATATTTTCCCAGTCTTTATAAATGAGTCTCAGTAAGCTGAAAAAAAGACACATGTCCATCAAGTCCAACCTTTTGACTTTATTTTAATCTGCCTAACTGCTAGTTGATCCAGAGGAAAGCAAAAAAAAAAACCCCATCTGAAGCCTCTCCAATTTTCCTCAGAGGGGAAAAAAATCATTCCTTCTTGTAGTATGAGGTGAAGTGGCCAAAAGTGTACAATTAACAGAACTTGTACTGCCTTTGGCATATCTGGAAAGCGACTTTCAGAAGTTTATCCCTACAGTCTTCTCCTGCTTACCCTTAGACTAGTGGGTCTTGATTCTCTATGGGGCCCTGAGTTAGGGGAAAGGGGGATATTTTTGGTTAACACTTCCATACTTACTGGGTATTCCTGTAAATGTGTTATCATATATCATATCTTATAGGGTAACAGGGCCCTGAACAACGGCAATAATGAAATCTGAATATTAATATTTATTCCTAGATATTTTGGAGCAATAGTGAGTGACTTATTCTGCAATATTATTATACATCTGAAGGCTTAAAGTGAGATTACAGGGGCCCTGGTTACATTTTAGGCCACAATATAGGGGTAGGGAGGATAGAACTTTAAAGTTCTGAAAACACTCCTCTTGGAGGCAGAGATTGTATATGGCACTGCGGGTGGTAATGTGACCTCCCACTTGGATATCAAACCTTCCCTATGGGATCTCTTGTGAACCTTATGAAAAGCAGTGTGCTTCATCTTATTTTTATTCCGAGTTACGTCTGAGAGGGCGACACCAGTCAGCAAAAGCCATTCATGAATACAGACCAGACGGAAAAACGGCAGCTGTGCTGCCATAAGGCTACTACTAATTGCTGGAACAGAATGGAGAGGAGATGTGGAGCTAACTTCCCAGCAGGGAACCTCACCATCTCTCTTTTCTAAGGAAATGACTCGCTCAACGGGGGAGATGACTAAAATCCAAGAAAAAGGCAGAGAATGGCAATTGGCTGACTATATTGTAACAGTTTTATGTATTGGTGTCTAACATGTGTAATCCCACCATGGCTAGGGAAATTCACTATTAATCAGTATTAATTAGCTGTGGCTACACTACACAAGCCAGTTTTAGGAAAGCCGAGGGCCCTCAAGAGCTGTTGATGAATACTGTGAGTTGTGACTTAAAGGGATACTGTAGCAGGAAAACATGTTTTTTTTTCAAAACACATCTGCACTGAAATTCATTTTTTAAAAGAGCAAACATATCTTTTTCTATTTAATTTTGAAATTTGGCATGGGGCTAGACATATTGTTTCCCAGGTGCCCTCAGGTCATGTGACTCTGATAAACTTCCGTCACTCTTTACTGCCAGCTACTAACAGCATAGCCTACGAGGAAGACTCTCTTTCATTACTTCCTCGATCTATAATGGAACTCTGTATTCATGAGGCATGAATGGGTTAACCTTGTCCATTCGCCCTGAGCAAAATATAATTGCCCTTATTCACCGTAACTTTATTTAAGGTCTTTTTCTGTGGTCTTTCTGCCAGTTTGAAATAGAACACAGCCTGGTAAGGTATTTTGTAAGAAGCCATTTACTCTCCAGGTGGTTATGGGGTTTGTTTTATATGATTGATGTTGATAGTGATATGAGGACTTTCCATATTAAACACATATGGTATTTGCTTTGGCACGTCTAACACCTTACTTTATAGTGTTCACTAGATTTGTGTGTGTCTGTGTGTTTGTGAGTATGGCTGTGCGTGTAGCAAATACATAGGGCTGTTTAGGGTGGAGTCCCCGGCTTTATTTCCAGACGTTTTGCATTAATGACCCATATTGGTATCATAGTCTTACTTATCCTTGCACATTTTGCAAAACAAAGTTAATTTTACTAGGTTAAAGAAAAATGTTATTTGGCTAGTTTTGGGGATAATATTACCAAAGTGCCAGCGGGGGTTTAGAAAGGAAAATGAAGGATTTATGATACGAGCGAGGGAAGGATTTTTACATTTTGTTGTATTTTTTGCAGTAGCAGCAGTAATTGAGCGTATGGAAGAAATGTTCCTCGCTATGTTGTTGTTGCAGCACAAGCCTCTTAAATTAGGTGTCCTGGGCCCTCACCTCTTTCTGAAGCTCAAAGTCACCCAACACGTGGCTCTCAGTCCTTTTTCATCAGAACTGCAGAGCCACTAGACGGAGGGTCGAGAGAAGAAATTGCTACCTATTGTACCTCAATATAAAGCTTGATGTGAATGGGCCAGGGCCATCGCAGAGGAAATTTCAGGATATAGAGAGGAGTGTATGGGAGTTAACAAGGCAATAGGCATATTCATATACGATATGGAAACACAGGGCTAATAAGTAAATGATACATGCTGCCCTTCCAGGCTAATGCACAATATATGTAAATACTATAGACCTATCAAATACCTTACCAACTGTCCTGTTTTCTGCGGGACAGTCCCGATTTTGACAGCTCAGTCCGCAGTCCTGGGTTTCTTACTGAAATGTCCCAACTTTCTCTTTGATCTCCTGCATTGGCTCGAGAAAAAGATACAAAGTTTCTGAAACTTAGGAGGTTATTAATTAAAGTCCAAATGCCAAAAACTCAAGGTTTTACTATAAAATCAGAATTTTTAGTGGTAAAAAAACCCTTGAATTTTCTAGAAATTATTAATCCCCGAGGGTGTTAAGAGTCAGAATAAAAAAGTACTCCAACTCAGACCTGCCGAGTTCCTGTAGAAGTCAATGGGAGATGTCCCAAAGATATCCTGATCTGTGCTGGGTTTTGTGCAATAATCTGAAGATTTTGTGGTTTTCAGACAAAATACGGAAAAAATTTGAGTTTTCAGGTGTCAAATCCAAAAAATTTGTACGATTCAAAAATTTTCATGATTTTATCGAGTTATTTTCCGCCCAGGAAATTTTCAGAAAAATGTATTCATAAATAAGGGGAAAACCCCCATTTGTCAGAGTAGTTTTCAGAAAATACTCGATATTTTAGGATTTTGATAAATAACCTCCTTAATTAAAATAAGAGGCTTTTTTGCAGAGAGCCCAGAACAGTCAGCAGTTGCAGATACGTTTGTAACAATTTAAGATAAGCAAAGAAACTATTGTAACTAAGTCTTTTGGGATAACTGAGACTAGCAGCTTAAAGGGCAATTCAACTTAATTAGCAAAACTGTTATAACACATAAAACATTGTACTAAAACTCCAAGAAATGTCTTCAAACTTTCATTATCTGCCAAATTTTGTAAAATGGACATTTTCATTTTTCGAATGTTGGGGTAAATTTATCAAAGAGTGAAGTTCCGCCACTAGAGTGAAATTCCGCAGCTCTCAATTCATTTCTATGGGATTTTGAAAGGCGTATTTATCAATGGGTGAAGTGAAAGTTCACCCTTTGATAAATACGCCTATAAAAATCCCATAGAAATGAATGGAGAGTGGCGGAATTTCACTCTAGTGGCGGAAGTTCACTATTAACTTCACTCTTTGATAAATATACCCCGTTGGGAGAAATTATATTTTATACTCTTTTTAATATATACAAATAATATACGGGTTATTTGTTATTCTGCTAGTGCACTGAGTAGTGTATCCTGCAGCTTTGGTAACTATTGCATCGCCAACTTTGATAGGACAGGAGCCAAAGTGTACCCAAGCAGAAGATTAAAATGTTAGACCCATATGAAGTCAGTTAACCATTGTATGTAGCCATTGAAAAGTCAAGTGCTGAACCAACTGCAATTAACCCAAGTTCTTACCTCCAGCCACACTCACTAGCATTGCAAAGTGAGCTGCCTGCATAAAGGGACAGAAACCCAAGCAACTTTCCAGGATACATTTATTACAGATTTGCAGGGTTACTAAGGCTAGGATCAGACAGTGCTCAAAATGCAAAGTCGCGTGTTTCTTCGCCGAAATCCCTTGGATGCACCCTGGAGCAGACACAAGGGGGCAAATTTACTAAAGGGCGAGGTGACTAGTGCTGGCAAAAATTCACCAACGTGACGTCATTTTGGAACTTTGCCGATTTACTAAGGGGTGCTGGCGTAAATTTGCTAGCGAAGGAGATAGACTGTATATCGACTTCCCACTCTAACGCCAGGCGAATTCACTAAGATGCGGATTTTAATGAATGTAAAATGTGAAACTTTTTCTAAGTCCCTAAAAAACGCTGGAGACTTTTCAGTTTTTCAGGTTGATAGGCTGCAAAAGAAGTGAATTAGCGTTGTCCTGGCAAATTTTCACTTGGTGAAGTGTTGTGATGTGAGCGAAGCCGTCGCTGGCTTATTTCCGCAGGTTAGTGAATGTGCCCCAAGGCTTCCGGAGGCAAACAGTGTAGAGAATACGAAGAGGATTCTGCTAGCAGTCTGCAGGCCGATTTCAATTGTAATTGCTTTTGGGATGAATATGTCCCTTTATGTTCTTTGTTCAGTGTTGGCTCTGGTTATATAAACAATGTAAGAGACGCTAGACAACAGTCACAAGAAGAAATATGCAAGATATTGTGGGAGTCAGTGCATGAGTCAGAGCAGCAGTACCTAAAAGAACAGAGCGAGACAGAGAAAGGGGTAGAGACACCGCTTTCAGCTGCAACAATATTCACAAATAACTGAAAATGTTTAATTAACGAATATTGGATTTTGCTAAAGTGTTTGATACAGTGCCACATAAATCACTGCTTTCCAACCTAAGATCTGTCACTATTAGTAAATTTGTTTGTACATGAATAGGAAACTGGCTACAGGATCAGGTACAGAGGGTGGTTGTCAATGGTACATTCTCTACTTAGGGTCAGGTTCTTGGGGGGTCCTACAGGGTCCTGTATTGTATGATTAGTCCTGCATCATAAGAAAAGTAATATGTGTTTGCAGATGATACAAAGCTATGCAGGCCAGTCAGTTCCATTTAGGTCTCCAGTGCCCAGACATTGTATTATTGTCCAAAAAATTTAAATATAAAGCTCAAAAGTAAGAGTCAACTCAGTTATAATTAAGGACTGGCAAAGTAGAGAAAGGCACTTAACCATATAAGGGATCTTTCAGTACTTAGTCTACTGAAAAATCATTTAAATATTAACCTCAACCTCAAATAAGGATTAATTATATCATAGTTGGGATCAGGTACAAGGTCCTGTTTTATTATTACAGAGAAAAAAGGAACACTATTTTCAAAATTTGAATTATTAAAATGGAGTTTATGGGAATTCAGAGATTTCTGGATGACAGGTTTCCTCCATATATACATATCTCTACTTGAATATGCATTGGATGCATTGATGTATCCATTTGATGCATTGTAGAGTTTTGTTATTAGTATTCTATATTCTGTACTTTATTTTACAACTAATCCCAGTTCTCTGAATCCTTTACTGTTCCATAAATGTTTAGGCTGTTCTACATATCTCTGGTTTACGCTGTTCCAGTGGGTGGTGCTACTTTGGCTTGTGTGGTACCCCGCTATACCCATGAATCTTGTAAATACAGCCGGCTGATACCATTTCCTTTTTTTTTTAATTTTTACTTTTTTTATTCTAGGTTGTGTACTCTTTAGATGACCAGTGCTTGATACCTCACATACTACAAGTCGGGTGACCAGGCCAATTTTGGGGATTTGTTCGGAATGCCTAGTTGGTTGATGTTCCCTTATTTCATTGGGGTTCCGGCACCACTCTGGCAAACCAGCCCCCTTGACCATAGAGCTACTCCACTATGTATAGCGTGGTTATGGTCCAAGTCTGAATACTTGGATGACCCCGTGCATCAGACACTAATTAACTTATTAAGCTGGTCTTAAAGGAGAATTCAACCCCTTATTAAAAAAAAAAAACCCTACCCCCCTACCCTACATAGACCCCCTCCCTCCTCCCCCCAGCCTAGCTGCTACCCGGTTAAATGCCCCTAACTTTTTACTTACCCTCGGTGCAGATTCAGGGCATTGGAGTTCACGGCAGCCAACTTCTTCTTCTTCGGTAATATTTGGGTCTTCTTCTGGTGCTTTGGCAATTTCCATGACTTTTGGTGCGTGCACAGTTGTTCGTGACTGGCAGACTGGCTCCAACTGCGCATGCACCGATACAGCATTTACTTTCCGAAGATTAGCGAAGAGAAGAAGATGGCGCCTGTGAACTCCTCTGGAAAGAATTTGCACCGAGGTGTAAGTAAAAAGTTAGGGACATTTCCCCGGGGTAGCAACTAGGCTGCGGGGGGGAGGAGGGAGGTCAATTTATATAGGGTAGGGTTTTTTTAATAAGGGGTTGAATTCTCCTTTAAGGTGCCCATAGACGTAACAATTAAGCTCTTTCTTGGAAAAGATCCCAGATATACATGAAGCAACAATCAAATTCTACCTGTATCTGACGATTCAGTTTGGATGCCCGATCAAAATTTTCCATCCAACCCGATCGACAAGCCGTCCGATATCCAAGTCTTCTGTCGATATGGGTCGGCTCATTTCCCACCATACATGCACCGAATATCGTTTAATACCACATTCATATTGACCCACGTTGTGGGATTGCTGGCATAATAGATCCATACCGTTCCTCAGTTCTATATATATTCTGCGGGTACAAGTTTGCCCACTGGCCATCTGTTTGCCGAAACACAACTTTTTTTTGGTTATGTATCAATTTGGTGTAGGGGTTTCTTACTATCTATCTCTGGTTTTTACATTTCCCTCCTGGAAACTGGATCCCTGGTGCTCAGCAAATAGGGTATCGTCAACCCATCAGCAGTACAGGACAAAAAAAACTGTCAGCAGTACAGGACAAAAAAGTTCGCTGGCACAAAGGTAATGCTGGCAGGGTGAAACCCTTGCTTTAAATTTATTTAGTGCGGCATGCAACGTTTCGGGGACAACCCCTTTATTAAGCATAATATTATTTATTTATTATGTTTCCTCTGCTCTTTGCTTGTTACTTTGTAAATATATTTTAGGTTAAACCATATATGAGGGATCATTTTAGGTATATACCTGCTTGCGTGAGTAGGGAGGGTTGTGGTTCACTGTTTTGATCTGAGCTCACAGTCCTTTATATTTCATTCAGCAGATCTTTCCCCGATATCGATCGGATTACAGAGAAGAGAATGTGCACCGACAGGATGAGGACCACATCAACTTGCCAATGTGGTCATTGATCGCAACAAAAATCAAACCTCCCTGATCGATTCTTCATTCTGATTAGAAGAAAGAAGGTCCCATCATAATATCTGGGATATTTACATTGAGAGCTACAGAATTGTGGAATTCACCCCCTAAAGTGGTTGTAAAGGTATGGGATCCATTATTCAGAAACCCGTTATCCAGAAAGCGCCGAATTACGGGAAGGCCATATCTCATAGACTAGATTTTTAAAATGATTCCATTTATCTCTGCAATAATAAAACAGTACTTTGTACTTGATCCAAACTAATATATAATTAATCCTCATTGGAGGTAAAACCAGCCTATTGGATGTATTTGGAGGCACATTTATCATTGGTCGAAAAACTTCCATGAACTCGAAATTCGACCAATCGAATTTTATTTAAAAAATATAATTTCCTAAACGTGGGTGAATAGGATCGACCCGAAAACTCAAATCGAATACAAATCGATGGCCACATTTTTTGACGTGGTGGATTTTTCGCTTGCAAATTTTCTCCGCAGTTTTGCATATTTATTCGCCAGTGGTGAAATTGCGGAAATTCGCCGCAGCTTAGCGCCTGGCGAATTTATTCACCCATCACTAGAAGTGAGTGATTTTTCTGTGCTGAGCTCTAATCTCACATTTTGCTAAATCTGTGCTAAGTGATTGCCTGTGCAAGGTACCAACACAAACGGATATTTCAGCCTAGATCTGCTGCTCGGAAATTCCAACTGTAGCTCTGTCACATGCATTTTACCTCCAGTGTAGAAATGCCCTTTCCTTATCGGGCTGAGTTTGAGTTTGCTTTTTCTGCTATACAAAACATGACATTTTCTATGGAAGCAATTACTCTGCTTAGGAATATGAATGGGCAATCATGTAGAATAAAATAATACAAATAATAATTAAAGATGAAAGGGTGGAGAATGAACATGGTTCCCAGAAACCAAACCACAGTCCCGACCAACTTCCATTACATCAAATTGCTAGAAGGTTACAGAGCGTCTCATTGGAATTGCTCACTAAGTGTTTCCAAAGCAAAGGTTAATGTTACTTGGTGTTGGAGATTAAAATATCTCCCAGGGTTTCTCATGGTTTTGGCAGCTGCCTCGGAACAGCCATGTTTTGTTGCTAGCAGAGTATTTCGATTTCCCCCTGTCACCAACGCTCACTTTGACTTTATGATACAAACAGGCAGTCGGATGACAGATCACAGCCAGTTATTTGGGAAGAAAATACATCAGGTTTCCCATGAATGGAAGTAAAAGGGTAACTATTAAGTTGTCAGACTAGCCATAATTAGATCCTTGACTTTGCCTGAGTTGTCACTTGCCAAATTTTGTTGCTATCACCAAAAATGTCATGTTAAAAACATGCTATCATTTTCTAACAATAACAAAAAAAAATGGTTCCACATTTCCCCGTGTAAAGTACATATGAAAATGAGAAAAAGATTATTTTTGTGGTTTTAAATGTTCACTTACTTGTTATCCTGGATTTATGTGTCTCCATCCAGTTGTGACTATTTAAGCCTCACTTTAACGGAGAGCAAAAGTCAACCATTAACCAGGGGTTCCCTTTACTGATCCCCTCCCTTCTCTCCACCACAACACAGCAAGGTCACCTCCCAAGACGACCCTGCTCTCCCATGCCCATGTTGAAAATGCACAGTGTGGTTGGCAGCCGCCATGACTGGCCTTTTGAGGTCCTCTCCTTTCTCATGACAGTTGAGCATGCACACTTGAAGCCAATACTTCACACTTGCTGGTTGACGATCATGAACAATCATGAATAAACCATTACAACCATTGTCACTCAAAAAATAATTGTACACCCAGCATGATTGCGGGCAAAACCTGTTACCCTACCCATAAAAGCTGCTGACCAAGCTTATTGGCCAGTGTATGGGGCCCTCCAACTGGCTTCCCAGAGCGATATCTGGCCAAAACTTGGCCCAGTATCCATCGGGCAGGTTTAAAAATGTCAGATTAAATTCTACACCCATTCACAGATGTGCTCCTCACTCTGACCGCCTGCATTATACATCCTACTATGCAGCCTGAATTTGCTGCTAAGATATTCCCATGCCCCCCATGCATTTTATCTCCAGTGTAGAAATGCCCTTTCCTTATCGAGCTGTGTTTGAGCCTTTTCTGCTATACAAAACACGGTTGGTTGGGTATGTGGTATAGATAGGGCTTGTGATCTAATCAACCCAAAGTCTCCCACCTCGCCAAACAAATGGATCATTACGCATTTGGACACTTTTAATTTTTCTCAGCTACAATATATGCACTGGGAATAGGGTTCCTTGTAAAAAGAGTGGAGGTGCAAATATATGACAATGTTCACACAATTTCTTTGTGGAAATTAAGTCAAGAACTTCAATATTCCTAGAAAAATGGGCCAATGACCTAAGATTGGAGAGTTGCGTTGGGGTCATGAGTTTTTAATAGTTAGAGCTTCATGCTGAGAGCAGCACCCTCTGCACCCGGTCCTGCATGTAGTAAATGAGACATATTAAGCCCAGACATCAAAGTTTGACAAAAATTTTTTTTCTAATTGGCTTCCTTCAATGTATATCATATGCTTGGAACGCAGCCTAAAGTTGATTTATAGTAATAGATTATTTGAATAATGGCCAAATCAAGGACAAAGGGAAAGGGCCTTTGAGATTCAAGGGATATAAATGAGTCTAATTTATGTCTCTGAGTAAAACCCCCTATTTCAGGCCAGGCACTGTGACGATTGTATAGAGACTTAAAATATCTTTATGGGAAGCACCCTTTGTACAGATTTTTATTGCTTGTGTGATTTATCCGCTGGATTCGTCCTTTCTGTCAGGCTGAATTATGTGGCTTGCAGATCAGATAGAAGCCAGGATCAGCGTTCCAAAGAAAGTATTTAATCTCTGTTTGCTTGTAAGATAAATATTCCATTAAGCATTATACATACATAGATCAAACCAATGACAATTGTTTGTTTTGTTCTTTTTTACCAGGCAAATTGCATAGGTCTAATCCCACACATTTGTATAATTCCGTGAGTTATTCTTACATTTCAAAACTGTCAGGTTGTTTGAAAAATGAAGAGGGTGCGACGTGAGCTACTGCATGATATTGTAGCTAGGGATGTAGCGAACTGTTCGCCGGCGAACTAGTTCGCGCGAACTTCGACTGTTCGCGTCCGCCGCAAGTTCGCGAACGTCGCGCGACGTTCGCCAATAGGCGTTCGCGTCAAAATCGTTCGACCATTCGACCATTCGATCGCTAAAATCGAACGATTTTCGTTCGAATCGAACGATCGAAGCCATTGGATTGAATGAAATCATTCGATCCAATGGCTTCGATCGTTCGATTCGAACGGAAATCGTTCGATCGAACGATTAAAATCCTTCGATCGTTCGAATCGAACGATTTTCGGATGTTCGAAGTTCGCGAACTGTTCGCGAACTGTTCGCAATTTTTGCCGGTGTTCGCGAACGGCGTTCGCGAACACATTGTCGGCGGTTCGCTACATCCCTAATTGTAGCACTGCTAACCTCACTTTAAGGCCTTTATCCAGTGTTTGTGGGACAGCCATATTATGGGGAATATACATATACTTATATATTATATATATATATATATATATATCTCTGAATTAGGGTTTAGATTATTTATAATACAAAAACAGAACAGGTAACAAAAAATAATCAACAGAGAATTTTATGGGATTTTTAAATCAGGGGAGCACTTGTCCCTAACAACATTATCACCACCCCTAAAAACAGTGGGCATGGTGGCCGCTATATCAAACCTCTGTTACTGCTGCAGAGCGCTGATCAAAGCATTCTTGGAGTCTGGTAGGTTAATATCAATGTATCGGCTTTATTTATGCGCTTTTTAAAATTACAAAGGAGGGGATTTACATCTAACGCGTTTCGTGTCAGAAGACCTGACACTTCATCAGAGTGATTAGCGCATGCTTGTCAGGGCTGATCCTATCAAATGTGGGGCCCAATTGGGACCATGTTGGCGGGGCCCCTAGACAAAGTGTTGCTGGCTACTGACACAGCAAGTATTTAGGAAAATAAGGGCATACAGGCACAAAATAGAAAGGAAAGGGGCAGACAAGGTAAGAGAGTGAGAGGGATGAAATAGGGGCACATAATAGGGGCACACAGGGTAAGAGAGAGAGGGAGGAAATAGGAGAGTGGACTGGGCCAATTAGTTTGGGGCAGGCTGGGCCGATTCAGCTTGGGAGCAGGCTTGGTTGGATTGGGGGCAGGCAGGGCCTATCAAGGTTGGAGGAAAGCTGGGCCTATTAGAGTTGGGGGCAGGCTAGACCAATGGAGTTGGGGGATAGGCTGGCTTATCAGAGTTGAGGGTGGGCTGGACCTATGGATTTGGGGATGGGCTGGACTCTCAAAGTTGGGGCCAGGCCAGGCAGCATCATGTGCTGAGGGAAATATTATCTGTGCTGCCCTGTGGTGCGGGGCCCCCAGAGGTGCGGGGCCCTATTGGGCCCAATTGGTCCAATAGGCCTAAGGCCGGCCCTGATGCTTGTGTTAATGTTTAAATAGTGACGTGCATGCATATCATTAGCAAATTAAAGGCGAAGAACATTCTTGTGAAAAAAAAAAACAAGTTCGTAAAATTATACATAAAATGTAAAATAATACTTGTGCAAAAGTGATGCTCATTATTCCTAAATGTGATACCAATCTCTTAATATTATGTGTGTATTTATTTAAAAAGTTACTTGTTTCAAATAAGGTGTATATATTATTAAATTATTGTACTCCATATTGTCATGCTGCTGTATATTCATTAATATATGAAGTACTGTGCTATGTTATTATATATGAATTGAAAATAAATAAATTATTTAAATTATTAAATAACACTTTTGTGATCAGTTCACTAACAAATATTAGTGTAATGATTTAATATTGAGTGTCTTTATGATTAAATAGTGCGTATACTAATAAAAAAAAATTTGTTCATTTTGTATATACCTTTACATTTCTAATAACAATTAAACGTACACATCTACTGTATATAAATACAAGAAAACCTGATTAATGTATTAATATGTTCATTATAGACATTCCGAACCATTTGCTTTGTTTTTACTTAATTTTATGTACGTATCTGACCCATTAATGGAACAGAATAATAGATCAGGGATTTCTCTAAAGATAGTTGCAATTTGTTAGTTGCAATTTGATAGTTGCAGTTTGTTTCAGATTATTAATAAAACATATATTGGAAAGATTAATCCCACTCTATTCATTCCTTATTCACTTAATTTGGTCATTTAATTCAGTTATCCATTGACCAGTATTATTCTTGTTTGTAATTTTTTGTACTTAATTGTGCTTATTCCCCTAGCTCTATGGAAGTTATATAATAATACCAAGATTATAATATCAAAATAAGGAATGAATATACAATTAGTAATCTATCCAATAAAGTTTTTTTATCTCACATTCTCTGTTCAGCCCATTTGGTGTAACTGTGTCCAATAGAGTCATCCATTTGACCTCTTTCTTAGACAACATTGTATCTATATCGCCTTTCCTCTTCCCCAATTTTACTGCTTCAATTACCTGAAAAGATACAAAGTATTCATTAGCCCCATGTTCTTGAATTACATGTTCTGCTACGGCTGAGGATACATCTAATCTATGTATACATGCTAAATGTTCTAATACTCTGTCTTTTAACCATCTCTTTGTCTTGCCGACATATTGCTTGCCGCAACGACAAGTTACTAAGTATATAACATCTCATGTCCTACAATTAGCATATGTTCTGCAGTTATAGATTTTTTTTAGTTACAGAACTCTGAATCTCTTTTGAGACATTTGTAAACCCACAACATTTGCAGATATTAGCAGCACCACATTTGTATGTTACAGAGACATTCAGCCAATTATTTTTATCTTTCTTATTAGGTAACATACTTGGAGACACCTTCTCTCGCAAATTATTAGTCCGTCTGTAAATAAATTGTGGTTTCTTTAAATCCAATTGTGTCAAAATAGGGTCCGATCTCAATACTCCCCAATATTTTATTATATTTTGTATTTCCCTGGCCTCCATACTATGGGGCAAATTCACTAACATTCGTAGTTTCGCCAGGCGCAACTTCGCCGCGCTTCGCCGCACTTCGCCAGGCGTAGTTTCGCCAGCGCTCCCCAAATTCACTAAAATCCGAAGTTGCGCACAGGGGTAGCGTAAGATTGCGAAGTTGCGCTAGCGTTGATTCGCTAAGTGAAGCGAAGTTACGCTACCAAAGGCTAATTTGCATACGGCGCCAAATTCAAATTTCAATGGAGGAATACATATCAGCACTACAAATGCCTAGAAAACCTTCAAAACATCAAATAAAAATTTTATTTTGCCCTACACATGTGCCCACTGTCTAGGTAAGTTGCCATGAGTCAGGAAATGTAGGGGGGAAGGAGGGGAGCCCCAAAAAAAATTTCAATCTTTTTCAGCCTATCACCCATCATGTAGAAAACACGCCAGCGTTTTTTGGACTTTTCAGACTTTTTTTGAAGCAATCCCTATCAACTCTATTGCGCTTCGCCTGGTCTGAGGTGGCGAAGGAAGTCTAGCGTAAAAGGTAGCGTTCAGTACACTGCGCACGTTAGTGAATTTGCGTAGTTACGTCACTAGCAAAACTTCGCCAGGCGTAAGGGTGCGAAGTAACACTAGCGAAACTACGCCAGCGTTCGTTAGTGAATTTGCGCAGTAACGATAAATGCCAAACGCTAGCGAATTAACGCTAGCGTTCGGCGCTTTGACGCTTAGTGAATTTGCCCCGTATATGTGGTGATAAATTTCATCCTGTTCTTATCAAATGTTGTCTTCTTATTTCTATATTCACTTTTCCTGTTTCTCAAAAGGTCAGACCTGTTACTAAGTACCGCTGTTTCAAATGCTTTCTTAATGCATTCTGTACTTAACCCCTAGATATCAGTCTATCCCACAGTTCCATGGACCTGTCGTGGAAGGAGACCCATGTGGAGCAGTAACGTCTAAGGCGTATGAACTGGCCCACCGGGATGACTTCCAAGAGAGGTCCGGGATGATTGCTTTCCCGCCGTAGTAGGGAGTTATTACTAATGGATTTTCTGTATATATCAGTGTCAATCTGGGTACCCTTAGTGATAAATTGTATATCTAAATATTCATTTGTATTGTTTCATAATTATATGTAAAACTTATATTTTTGTCATTAGTGTTAGAATAGTCGACAAATTGTTTCAACTGTAATTCTGTCCCTTCCCAGATAAGTATTAAATCATCAATAAAGCGGTAATATCCTTTTATGTTCGTGCTGTACATAGACTGTTCACAAAAAATATGATGTTTCTCGAACCAACCCATGAATAAATTAGCATATGAGGGCGCAAACCGCTCCCCCATTGCTGTCCCACACCGATGTAGATAAAATTCATTGTTAAACATGAAATAATTGTGGGTCAATAAATACTCCACTGCTTCCACTATGAATTCATTCTGTTCTTTTGTATAAAGATCCTTTTCCTTAAGCCAATATTGTAATGCGTATACCCCATCACTATGTCTAATAGAGGAGTATAATGCCGTGACATCCATCGTCACCCACATATAACCCTGTTTCCACTCGATATTGGTAAGTTTGTTAATAGCATCTCCACTGTCTCATAGGAAGGAGGGCAATTGTATTACTATCGGCTGTATGAGTTTATCAATGTATTCACTTAATCCCTCATTTAGGGAACCTATCCCCGCAATTATGGGGCGCCCCTTAGGTTGTTCGAGACTCTTATGCACTTTGGGGAATGTATGAAAGACTGGTATTTTGCGAGATGGACGCCATATATATTCTATTTCATTATCACTCAAAATACCTTAAAATTTACCATATTCTATCAGTCTTCTGAGTTTTTCTTGGAAGCAAGATGTTGGATCCTTGTCCAATTTAGTATAATTCACCTGATCTGTTAATTGTTGTATAATATCCTGTTCATAATAATCTCTATCAAGAATGACTATGGACCCACCTTTATCTGAGTTCCTCACCACTATATCACGATTGTCTCTGAGAGATTCTATTGCCTGGTATTCGTGTTTAGTTAGGTTATATTTAGTCTTATGATTATTCCAATATTTCTTGGGATTTTGTTTTCTTTTTTCTTTCTGTTCTTCTAAAAATTTTAAATCATGTACTACCAGTTTATAGAATCTTTCAATAAATGGACCTCTATGACTCATTAGATTAAAGTTTGATTTAGACTTCAAATCAGTATGAATAATAGTTTTGATCATAGTGTCTTCATGTGTCTCTGGGACATGTTCTATATCCATTGGTGGCAACTATATCTGACTGTCTGGTCACTAGCTCCCTAAAGGGGTTGTTTACCTTTGAATTAACTTTTAGTATGATGTAGAGCAGTGATCCCCAACCAGTAGCTCGTGAGTAAGATGTTGCTCTCCAACCCCTTGGATGTTGCTCCCAGTGGCCTCAAAGCAGGTGCTTATTTTTGAATTCGGGCATTGGAGGCAAGTTTTAGTTGTATAAAAACCAGGTGCACTAACAAACAGAGCCTCAATATTGGTTGACAATCCACATAGGGGCTACTAAATGGCCAATCACAGCCCTTATTTGGGTCCCCAGGAACATTTTTTATTCTAGTGTTGCTCCTCAACTCCTTTCACTTCTGAATGTTGCTCATGGGTTCTAAAGGTTGGGGATCCCTGATGTAGAGAGTGTCAATTTGCAACTGTTTTTAATTTTTATCATTTGTGGTTATTTAGCTTTTTATACAGCAGCTCTACAGTTTGATATTTTAGCAATCGTGTTGCTAGGGAGCAAAATGCCCTAGCTACCATGCATTGATTTGAATAAGAGGCTGGAAAAGGAATAGGAGAGGCCTGAATAGAAAGACTAGAAATAAAAAGTACAAATAACAATAGGGGGCAGATTTATCAAGGGTCAACTTTCAAGGGTTAAAAAACCCTCGAAGTAAAATACTTTGAATTCGAATATCGAATTCTAAGGATTTTAGCGCAAAAGCTTCGATTGAACAGATCGAATAGAAAGAGAAGTATAAAAAAGTACAAATAACAATAGGGGGCAGATTTATCAAGGGTCGAATTTCGAGGGTTCAAAAACCCTTGAAGTAAAAAATCCTTCGAATTCGAATATCGAATTTAGCGCAAAAGCTTTGATCGAACGATCGAATGAAAATCGTTCGATCGAACGATGAAATCGTTTGAATCTAACATTTTAAAAAGATCGATCGAACGATTTTTATTCAACCAAAAAAAACTTAGAAAAGTGCTGGGGAAGGTCCCCATAGGCTAACATTGGACTTCGGTAGCTTTAATTTGGCGAAGTATGAAGTTGAAGTTTTTTTTGAAGAGACAGTATTTCGATTATCGAATGGACGAACGATTTTTATTTCGAATCGTTCAAATCATTTGATTGACCAATTCGATGGTCGAATTACCCAAAAAATAACTTCGAAATTCGAATATTTTTTCATTCTAACTATTCACTCGAGCTTAGTAAATCTGCCCCTTTAAAAGTGTAACCTTACAGAGCTTTTATTTTTAAAGATGGGGGGTCAGTCCTGCGGGGACTGTGACTGTGTCAGACGGATGTACCAGTGATGTGATGGTGTGCGAGTGTGAATGAGAGCCTGTGGATGTTTAACTTACAACCCTGGTTTTGTCTCTGTATTGGAAAAGGAAGGACACGGCACCTGGACTACTCCTTACACTTGTTCCAGTTGCCAAAAGGAAAGGCCTTATGAGTTATGAGTCTACTGACTTGTGTGGCACAAACCAAACATACAGCCCTGGGCAGGAGTATGACCTCTGCAAGGACTTTCAATAGCAATATAATTTACAAAAAACTGTTGAAACATTTTAATGAATGTCTTTTGGAAAGAATGACTTTTTCATTCGATATCCAAAACACATAGGTGCAGCATTTAATTCAAAGCTATGAAAAAAATAAAAACATTTGCAAAGTTGCTAACAAAAGGATATTCTATAATATACTAAAGGGTTAACTTAAAGGGATACTGTCATGGGAAAAAAAAACTTTTCTCAAAATGAATCAGTTAATAGTGCGGCTCCAGCAGAATTCTGCACTTAAATTCATTTCTCAAAAGAGCAAACAGATTTTTTTATATTCAATTTTGAAATCTGACATGGGGCTAGACATACTGTCAATTTCCTAGCTGCCCCGTCATGTGACTCTGTGCTCTGATAAACTTCAATCACTCTTTACTGCTGTACTGCAAGTTGGAGTGATATCACCTCCCTCCCTTTCCCCCCCAGCAGCCAAACAAAAGAAAAATGGGAAGGTAACCAGATAACAGCTCCCTAACACAAGATAACAACTGCCTGGTAGATCTAAGAACAACACTCAATAGTAAAAACCCATGTCTCACTGAGACACATTCAGTTACATTGAGAAGGAAAAACAGCAGCCTCCCAGAAAGCATTTCTCTCCTAAAGTGCAGGCGCAAGTCACATGACCAGGGGCAGCTGAGAAATTAACAAAATGTCTAGCCCCATGTCAGATTTCAAAATTGAATATAAAAAAATCTGTTTGTTCGTTTGAGAAATGGATTTCGGTGCAGAATTCTGCTGGAGTAGCACTATTAACTGATGTGTTTTGAAAAAAACATGTTTTCCGGTGGCAGTATCCCTTTAAAGGTGAATCATGCCTTTAGCGCCATTACCCTTCTTTCTTTCCTTTAGCTGAATCTGTAGCGGACCAAAGGATCGGACCCAAAGTAACAAACCTGAGATTCCGTTCTATGTTGATATTTGATTAACTTTACTGATACTATACATTTTCTGAAAGTTCATAACATTCAGTGACGTGTCACTCTATTGATGTAGATCTAGAGATATCCAACCTTCCAGCGCTTGTGCTAGAATTTGCAGGAAATTTGTATGTTTCAGCCCAATTAGGGGTTGGCAGGCCTCATCTGTTGTAAGTCAGACAGCAAATATGAGATGGAAAAAATGACATTTTCAGTTCTTATCTATATGTGTGTATGTGTTTTTAATAGGATAATGTTATTTTTGAGAAGCTTTCAAGAGAGTCGAAGTATATGGAACAAACCCTAAATCATCTGGAACAATTTGCTTCTGAAGGTAAATATTTCATAGTCAACGTTTAGACATATCCTTTGCTAAACATTTCATTACACTGAACCGGGGGTTTTGGATTCTTTTTACAATGAATGTGACTTTTAACAGGGGTTAAAGTAGAATGAGCTAAGCAATGACAAGGAGCAACTCGTTCTGCTCCAGGCAGTAAAAGTCACTTGCCTATTTGTTGCTAATAGTAACTGCACTGGTGCTACACGACAGAATGTTATTATATTCTGAATTGTTGAAAAAATTTAAATGAAGTAACAAATTTTTTTAATTGCAGTTTTTTTTTTAAAATTTTCCAGCTGCTTCTTTATGATGACTGCTATAAGCACAGGTCTAGGCCAATGGGATACTGGCAATTTGGCAGAGGCATAAAAAGTGCCTGTGTGCCTTATCTGATTTCTTAGCATATATAGTATATCATAGGAGAAAATTTAATAAGATGCCTGTCAACAAGGGTCCATGATTTTTGGGAAAAAACCCCCAGTTCACAAGGGTATAATCATTTAAAACCAAAAAAAAAAAAAAAAAAACAAACTCCATATTATATTAAAAAAAATAGAATCTTTATTCAAAAATCAGAAACATCTTCATTGATGACTCAGCAAGTCCAGTTGTTTTAGAATTACCTATACTAGATATACCATGACCTGGAGGAATGAAAACCTTCATAGTCATATTAAAAAATAGTTATACAGATCACATGGTATTTCACACCCCCTGCTACTTAATCATAGGGATAATGATCATTAATGCCTATGATTAAAGGGATCCTGTATTGGGAAAACATGTTTTTTTCAAAACACATCAGGTACTAGTGCTACTCCAGCAGAATTCTGCACTGAAATCCATTTCTCAAAAGAGCAAACAGAATTTTTTATATTCAATTTTGAAATCTGACATGGGGCTAGACATTTTGTCAATTTCCCAGCTGCCCCCAGTCATGTGACTTGTGCCTGCACTTTAGGAGAGAAATGCTTTCTGGCAGGCTGCTGTTTTTCCCTTCTCAATGTAACTGAATGTGTCTCAGTGGGACATGGGTTTTTACTATTGAGTGTTGTTCTTAGATCTACCAGGCAGCTGTTATCTTGTGTTAGGGAGCTGCTTTCTGGTTACCTTCCCATTGTTCTTTTGTTTGGCTGCTGGGGGGGGGGGGGGAATGGAGGGGGGTGATATCACTCCAACTTGCAGTACAGCAGTAAAGAGTGATTGAAGTTTATCAGAGCACAAGTCACATGACTTGGGGCAGCTGGGAAATTGACAATATGTCTAGCCCCATGTCAGATTTCAAAACTGAATATAAAAAAATCAGTTTGCTCTTTTGAGAAATGGATTTTGGAATGGAATTCTGCTGGAGCAGCACTATTAACTGATTCATTTTGAATTTTTTTTTTCCCATGACAGTATCCCTTTAAATACCAGGAGGTATGTATCGCGTAAGGCGGAATACCATATGGTCTGTGTAACTATTTTTTTAACATGATTTTTGAATAAAGATTCTATTTTTTTAATATACAGTATATCATCCAACCACAAAAATACCAATATTTAATGCATTAAGGTGTCTTCTTTGAAGAAATATAATTTTTTTTGGGGGGGGCATTGCTTTTTGCCAGGGCATCTGGGCTGTGTACACCGAGCTGACAGTGTTTTGTGTAAGGCTTATAGCGGGGAGCTGCTGTTACTGCAGTTAGCCACTCTGTGGGGAGTGGGTATGGCGGAAGCCCAGGGGTGTACCCATAGATAATTAAAGACGAAGACATAAGGTTGAAGATTTAAAGGCAAACAGTAAACAGAAAGCAGGATCAGGCAAAAAGTAATAATCAGGGTCAGGCCAAGGTCATAACCAGGAAATCCACAAAGATAAGGGAAAAATGGGGAACACAAGCTAGGAACCAGGATCTCTCAGTCAGCTTACCGAGGACGTGGAAGATGGACGCGTGGAACTTTGCTGGAAGAATCTGTGCTGAGGGGTAAGTATGGAGTATGGGGCATCTCCCCGGGGGGGTAGTTAGCCTGGGGGAGGAGGGAGGTCTACTTTGGGTGGGGGGTACGGCGTTTTTTCCCTACAGGTTGATTTCTCCTTTAATGCGGAAGCGCAAGGTTTCACGGTCACGCCCCTTTGTAAGTTATGTAAGTAAACGTAATTGCCTGCCCCACCTCTAGGCCTAAGGCATAGAGGAGGGGCAGACAATATTTGATTGACAGCTGAGATTTTGAAAAGAGTTTACAACAGCTATGAATGCTTTAATAAAACATAGAATTTGGATTTCATGTTTAATTTGAAAAGGGTTTTTATTATACAGATTTTTATGTCTGGGTGACAGGTCCACTTTAATAGGAGAAGTTGAAACCAAATTGGACCTGGCTGGGTGCCAAAAATCCCTGCTGCATTTTAGATCCAGGTACATCAAATGGGGAGGATACCCAGTAATACAGATCAGTAGGAGGGATGGGCTCTGGAGGGGACTAAGCTATTAGGCAGGCTTTCATTCTCTTTTAAAGGGAATCTTAATCTTAAAGGTTTAGCTCTACATCACTTTAGACTAATTTTCTTACATGGTTTCTGCAATATTTGCAGTTTTAAACAGCTAATAGCAGGCTTACAGCTCAGTAGCTTGTGTTTAAGACACAGAATATCAGCAACCCTGTCTGTGCACTTTTTATTCACTTAACCCACAGGTTGCTGACTCTTGGTTGAGCCAAAAGCCTGGTATTAGCAGTCTAAAACTGCAGAAACCACTTAAAATAGAAAATGTGTGTAAACTGCGAAAGAGCTTAGAAAAGCAACCTGAGTTTACATCAATTTAGTTTTTGGTTCCCTATAATGCTTTGGGGAAAATGTATGTTGATTTGTAGATGTAGCTTTTGGTCTATGTACTTAAAGGAAAACTATACTCCTCACACAATCTATGTAAAAAGATATTGCATAAAACAGCTCATATGTAAAACCCTGCTTACTGTAAATAAACCATTTTCATAATTATATACTTTTTTAGTAGTACCTGCCATTGGGTAATCACAGATAGAAAATTGCCATTTTAAAAAATAAGGGCCGCCCCCTGGGATCATATGATTCAATGTGCACACAAACCAAACTATACTTGTTAGGTCACATGAGCCAATTAACAGACAGAGTTGTGTCTTTTGCTTCCACACTTCTTCCTGTTACAGTTAGAGTTGTAGTATTTCTGGTCAGGTGATCTCTGAGGCAGCACACAGACCATCATGAAATGGTGGTTCAAGGCAAGAGATGTAAAAGGGCAATATTTACTTATATATATATTCCAGTTTGGTAAGATTCTTTAATATGCCACTAAATTTGATATGAACTATATCTGTTGCGCAAGTATTCATTTTGGGGGTTTAGTTTTCCTTTAACATAGCAATAACAATTCTCTTGTCATAGGGTCATTGAAAATGTACAGCTCCAGGTCCTTAAACCAGCTTCGGTATGCTGTATTCTAAATATCTGCAATATAGGTTATACAGCTGTAAACTATGCATTTCTGAGGGTCCTTGTAGTTACAAATGGGATAATCTGCTGCCACATTGTTTAGATTTTAAGGGTTAGATTTATTAAAGTTGGAATGGTAAATTCAAATTGGAATTTTCAAAAAATATTTTTGTTTCAACGATCACAAATTCAAATTTCAAAACACCAATTCAAAGAGATTTATCACAGCTCAACCATGGAAACAGCTCTAATTTGAATATTTTAGGGATGCACCGAATCCAGGATTCGGCCAAGATTAGGCCTTTTTCAGCAGGATTCGGCCAAATCCTTCTGCCCTGTCGAATCCGAATCCTAATTTGCATTTGCAAATTAATTTTACAAGGAAGTAAAAAATGTTTTCCCCTTCCCACCCCTAATTTGCATATGCAAATTAGGGTTCAGATTCGGATCGGCCAAATCTTTCGTGAAGGATACAGCAGTTCGGCCGAATCCAAAATAGTGGATTCGGTGCATCCCTAGAATATGCAGAGATCCATTTCCCCATTAGAATAAGTTAATAGCCTTCCTGACATTCAAGATTTTTTCCGGAGGAAAATTCGATTTGAGTTTCGTTCGTATTCGATTCGTATAATAAACTAATTTTTGGATCATTCCCATTCACTCTCATTTTAGACGTTAGAACTTTTCCATAAATAACCTCCCATTCAAGTTGTGAGTACATTAGAATTCACAAAATAATTCACATCAATTTGAAATTTGACCTTTGATAAATAACCCCCTATAACTACAGATCACAATAAAACTTGAACATGGGGTTACATTACAGAGCTCAAATTATATATATCATTTATTCCACTGTGCATACTAACGTTTCGGTCCACGTTTGGACCTTTATCAAGGTCCAAACGTGGACTGAAACGTTGGTATGCACAGTGGAATAAATGATTATTGACCAGTAATATTGGAGTGCTTATCTTCCTTATCGCTATTTATCATATTTTGATATAGCACCCACTTGGACAAGTCAGAGTGAGGATACACACCTGGACTATATATATATATATATATATATATATATATATATATATATATATATAATTGAAGACATTGCTGAGCTAGTGATATGCAAAATTATTTCATCTGAAATCATTTCTCAATAGAGAAAACTCATAATTTTTAATCATTTGATAAGAAATGAGTTAATTGGATTTCCTTGAAAATGTTCACCCCACGAAACCCAAGGCTTATTTGTATTTGATCCCTAACATTTCATCATGATTCTCCAATTATGAGAAAGTTTTGAATATAGAGCATTGTAAAGTAACCATCTAGAGTGACGGCTGCCTTCATCTTCATCCGGCAACTTCATCTTCCCTTTACATTGACATTGTTGTTCTCTTTATAATCTATATTTCCACTGATGAAACGATAATATCACAGGGAGAGGATCTTGCAGTCTTGTATTGGATAAAGCAAAGGATCTTATTTCCATTTCCATAGAAGGAAATAAAAATGGATTATTAGTACTGACGCTGTTAAGAGGTCCTTTGATCGCTATTTGCAGCTTTTCAGTTCAGAACGACTTTTGAAAATGTGAAAGCAATTAATATCTTGTTCAGTATTTTCACTGAGCAGTTCTGAATCGTTATGAACACTTACCAGTCATATGGGCTCAATTAAGGTGAAATTAAAAAGGATTATGGAAGGAAATTAGAGATCATACATCAAGTTGTTATAAAATCAAGGAGGCAATAGCAACGGAAGCAACCTCCGTAATTCGGTGCAGGCAGAGGTTCTCAGTAATTGCCTGCAGAAACTGTTATCAGTTTTAAGAGGTCATGAATTGAATAGAATCACTCACATACTGTGCTGCATGTTTACTTTCTAATAGTGATACGCGAATAAATTCGGCAGGCGCAAATTCAAACCCGACTAAGTAATGTAAAGCCAACCTGGGTACAATTTAGAAAGCTGAAGGCTGTTTATTTATTGTAAGAAGAGGCAGCTGCATTGCAGTGAGACCTTTGGGGAAGCCCCTGGATTTACATGTAGGGATGTGATAATTTAGACACCCTCACATATTATAAGCAGGCACATCCTAGAGGTTTTAGACGCCTAAATGGGTCCTAATGGCTTATGTAACCAATCTTGTTCTCACAATGTACACTAGATGGCACTGTGCTATAGTATAAAGGTCTAGGAAACCATGCAGTCTGGGTCCATTGATTAAGCCCTTACAAAGCAGGCAGGAAGAGAATGGGTAGTGGAACCTAGGAGCTTCGGCCCTAGTAAAGTGGATAGCTATACTCATCAATAGATCACTCTAGGAGTGATAGATAGGTTATATAGTTGAGCAGCTCAAGGCTCCGACAAGGGAATTAGAGGGATTAAGATCACAGGTACTAATAACCCAGAAGTAGGGAATAAGTGCATTGACTTAGCGATGGTAGAATTTCCCATAGGTTCCACTTAGGGCACAGGCTGAAAGCTGGGGTACCTTCTCTAATGCTGCTTAACTACTGCTGTAACTGTTCCCTTGCCTGCAGGGATCAAGCTGTGTTCTTTGGTACTGTGAGTATAAGATAATCCTTTACGCTATATGTTCTATGTACTCCATTGTGGATTGTGTTGTAAATAAACTCAGTTCCTGTTTAAGCATAAAAGAACCACTGGCGCCCAGTTCTTATGCATAAGCACATTGTTACAGTTGCACTACACCCTGCCTCCACACCGTTGCAAAGGTCTCATCCGTGGCACAGATATATTTGAAAGTAAGCTTATAATAGAGACGGTGCCACTGAAGTTATTATAGCGCTACATACACATTTGGGATTGAGCTGTATTGTTGATTGCTTTGTCTGTCATAGAGATGATGGCTGCGGACATTATTAATCTGTAGGGATGAGCAAAACTGCCCCGTTTCACCTAAAAATTTATGAAACTGCAGAAAAATTTGTGAAATTTTGCCAAATGCATATAAGTTAATAGGCAGTTTTTCGCTACATTTATTTCTTGCACCAGATGCATTGAAGTTAATGGGCATTTTGTTTCTCTCACACCAAATGCATTCTGTTAGTTCCCCAGAATGTGTTCACTGCTCTAAGCTATTCTGTTCAGTGGAGCTGACTAGCGTTCAGGGATTGTCAGAATGTGCCCTCAGCACTATCACCTGCAGGGCCACATTTACATAGTAGCCGCCCCTAGGCCCACTTGCAGTTTTAGCCTATGGGGGACCTCCTAGAACCTATTTGGAGTCAATTGGTGGACTTCAAAGTTTTTTTTGGGAAAAACTTTGAATCGAATGCCCTATTCCTTCGTTTCGCATGATTCGAATTCGCCCGAATACGGACCTATTCGACAAAAAAAAAAAAACTTAATTTCGGTTGGTCTTTTTGAATTAGAATTTCGAAGTTTTTTCAATTCGAAATTCGACCCTTGATAAATATGCTCCTAAATGTTGATCGTATAACTGCTTTCAGTATCAAATATAGCTACAAATAAATGTACCAAGTTAACTAAAAAAATGTTGATATATATAGGTATGGGACCTGTTATCCAGAATGCTCAAGACTTTGTTTTCTGGAAAACAGATCTTTCAAGTCTACTAGAAAATCATGTAAACATGAAATAAACCCTATACGCTGATTTTTGCTTCCAATAAGGATTTTTTTTATATCTTAGTTTAGTACAAGGTACTGTTTTATTATTACAGAGAAAAAATGAAATAATTTTTAAAAATTTGGATTATTTTTATTAAATAGAGTATATGGGAGATGGCCTTTCCATAATTCAGAGCTTTCTGGATAATGGGTTTCTGGATAACGGACCCCATACCTGTATTACTAAGTCACTTAAAATTACATTTATATTTCTTACTATGCAAAACATTTATTTGGGTTTACATCTCCTTTAAATATGTTTTCATATAATTGTTTTTGAGACACAGGTATTGGATCCGTTAACCCGGAAACACGTTATCGAAAAAGCTCCAAATTACGGAAAGGCCATCTCCCATTGACTCTACTACAATCAAATAAACCATATTTTTAAAAATGATTTCCTTTTTCTCTGTAATAATAAAACAGTAGCTTGTACTTGATCCCAACTAAGAGATAATTTATCCTTATTGGAAGCAAAACCAGCCTATTGGGTTTATTTAATGTTTACATGAAGGTGTGAAGATCCAAATTATGGAAAAATCCATTATCTAGAAAACCCCAGGTCCGAAGCATTCTGGATAACAGGTCCGATACCTGTATTACATTTTAAATGATTGCTCTCCCTCAGCCTAATTTGTTTTCCTGCTCCACTTTGAAATCAGGTTTGAGCAGGGAAATAATTCTATAGCAATCTGGGTCTCATCCAAAGACCGACCTCTTATGTTGCTTTTGTTTAAAGCCTTGCATACTACATATTCCTGGACTGCCCTTGAAAGCCCTGCCCGAAATACTATAAAGGGAATTTTCAAATGCAGAACAGCGTAAGGGGAATTATTAAGCTCAAATAAGCAATTTTTCCCCCACCAGTATGTTTGCAGACATGCTCTTTTTTACCTGCCACAATTATGCCTGATGTGTAAAATAAACTCAATTTCTTGTGTGCAATGGGGATTAAGGCATTTTGAGTGTGCAGTGTTCATACATGTTTTATGTTTGATTCTTTCTGCCCTGGGAATTACCACCATGTTCAAGTTGGCTGCAGGTGCAGACTAGGTGGGCTGATATTGTCAAATACAAACTAAAGCTGGAAGTTGAAAAATTAAGGTTTCACCACAAAATCACATCTTTGCAGGATTTGGTCACTCAGGGGGTAGGCCAAAGTGATTGGATCTGATATTTTGGAATTGGCACATCAATTACCCTGATAACAGGGGGGTCTATGCAGACCTATTGGGAGCTGATTACATCAACAAACTAATGTGACCCTTGCCTGACTTAAGTAAAGTAAACCTGGCAGATTCTTTGCCAGATATTGGTCAGACAGCCCATCGGTTTGTGATGGCCAAGTTGACAGCCTATATATGGCCACCTTGGGTGAACATTATAGGGGAAATTTACTAACAGGCGAATTTTCGCCTCAGAAGGCTCCGCCACACTTCGCGCAACTTTGTCAGATGTTAATTCGCAGCGCATACGCTAAATGCGTTTACGTCAGACATACGCTGATGCAGTTTTCGTAACGTTACTTCCATCCTGGCGAAACCGCTAACACATGCTTAGTTCAAATTGAATAGGGCAGGTACATATAGGTCATATACACAGGTATGTCTTTATTAGAGATGTTGGTGCAAATGCTTGAAGGGGAAACTTGTTATTAAAAATGTCCAAAAAAAGCGAAATAAAGACAAAGGAGATCCTCTATTGTCCTAGACATAAGCCCACCCTAAAACAATGTGACATGACTTTCATATGGTTCAAAAAAATTTAAATATATATAAATATTTAGCAGTTACAACTTCTAAACATAATCCCACTTTAAAACATGAAAAAACACCAGGGTTTTTTTATGACTTTTCCGCATACAGGATATGATGTCACTGACATAAGATTGTGTAGCTTCATCCTGGCAAAGCAGACTCTGGCGAAAAGGGTAACGTATGATGAATTTGCGGAATAATGATCATTCTCCTTGCAAAATGGCACAAAACTTCGTTAGCGCTGAGCTAGTAACTTGTCCTCTAGGCCTTTTAGTAAATTGCCAATGTCCCTGCGTATTGTCGTTTTGGCGAATTTTCACTAGCGACGGCGACTTCACTCTTTAGTAAATTTTCCCCATGTGTACAACCTTTTAGTGGATTCTCGTTACCTCATGTTACTGGTCCATTAAGTTAAAGAAAACAAGTAAAAGTATTTTCTCATGTGTATGTTTAATTATGTAATCCGGTGTTCTGTAGCGAAGAAGATTTATATGCTGATGTAAAATGAGTGTTATTTAGAATGTCATGTGAATTCATATATGGGTGGAAATATGAGAGTTCTAGGCATTAGCAACAACATTCCCTATTGAGACTTTTATTATGCAAGTCCCAGAGTTACGGCACTCAGCAAGTCCTCATTCCATGGAGGCATGACAGCCTGAAATTGGTATTTTTAGAACTCGTGGTTACATAAGGTTCCCTTCCAAATCCAAACTGTCACAAATGAAAAGCCAGCGATATAAAAATGCTGTTCACATCCATATCATTTAAGTGACTTCCAGTCATTATTTCTGTATCCGTAGTTGGTATATTCTCCGAGACACTGCATGACATCTTCTATTTCTTTCCCTGGCAGGTTATTCGTGCAGGCTGGTATCACAAACAATGTCGCTCATCGTAGTGAATGAGGATTCTCTGGATGTGAGTAATAATTTGGGTGCTGCTTAAAGTTCTCCAAGCTTTATTTTCAGCAGTTTGATATACACTAGGAATGTATTATGTGCAGGGCTGGATTTACATAATGGGTGCCCCTAGGCCCACTGCCATTCGTCACCCGTGCCCCCCCCTTTATTCATGCAAATTTTCATAATCTGGACCTGAGCAATGTGGATTGGCACAGGAAATTATTTTATCTTCTTCGCGTCCCCAGTGTTTTTGAACCAATGTGGGTGTGGTTGGGCAGCATGCCGCCCCCCTAAAATCCTGCCACCCTAGGCCCGGGCCTAGGTGGCCTTTCCACAAATCCGGGCCTGATTATGTGTCCAAACAGCACATTAAACTCCAAGAATAGTTATAAATATAGTCACAGACTGGGGAGTGCTAGAAAACTCAGATCTTATAGGGTCTGACCTGTGGCCCTTCAATGTTTTGGGTTTAAAACGAGTCCATCAAGTTCAAACTCCCCAGAGATGTTATATAGTAATGGGCACATTTGCGCCGTTTCGCTTCGCCGAAAAATTAGCCAATTTCGTGCGAAGTTCACGAAACGCCCAAAAATTCGCGAAACGACGCCAGCGTTTTGTTTTTTGACACCGGCGTCCGTTTTTTTTGATGCCGGCGTCCATTTTTTGTAGACGGCGGTGAATTTTCGCCAGCGAATTTTCGCTGCTGTTTCGTGAATTTATTTGCCGGCGGCGAATGGTGCAAATTCACCTCAAATTTTGGCTGGCGAATAAATTCGCCCATCACTAATGTTATACCAAGTATCACACACATAAATAGACATATCTAATAATTTACATATATAAACTATACTGATACCAAGGAGCCAGATTATTCAAGCTCAAGCATTTGGCCACTAAAATCATTTGCAAGTTCCTAAACTCTTGCGTGGTTTCTGCATTCAAATACCTTGCCTTCCTGACAGTTGTTTTTTTTTTTTATACCAAGCAGGTTTTTTAAAAAATTTAAAAGCTGCCCAGCTCTTTATTTTTTATTTTTTGAAAAAAAATTATTGATAGGAAGGCAAGGTATTTGAATGCAAAAATCACGATAGAGTTTAGGAACATCCTCTTGGTTTTAGTAGCCAAATGCTTAAGCCCAAAGGATTCAAGTGTAGATTTTATTCTGATACCTGTACTAAATAAGTGTAGATCTTAAGATCCCAATGGATACTATGCATATTAAAGAGGTCATCCAAGTTCTCGTAATCGGCCATCACATCATCACCCAGCACTCGGCAGGCACACATTTCACCGCCAGTGAATACATTTGTGAAACTGCGGCGAAAATCTACTGTGACAAAAAAATTGTTGCCTGTTAGAATAGTCGTGCACATAAAATTGTTGGATACTTTAATGCATTTGGACAAAATAGTCGCATATAAAAATTGACGATTGCGTCAAAATTGTTTTGTGTCAAAATAATATTGGCGCCCATTGACTTCGTTTCGCAAATTTTCTGATGAATCGAAATGGCACAGATTCGGCCCATCATCAACCAGCAAGGCATTCCACAGACTACCTGTCATCCCTGTGAAGGACAACCAAACAAAGGTTTTAAATAGTTGCCCATATACTACATCAGCAAAGATGTGATTGGTTACAAATCAGTATCCGTATAGCTGTTCTTGTACAAATGAAGCTGACACGTGCTACAAATCTGAAATCCTGTGTCCATGACATAAATATATATGTAGGGACCCATAGGTATTATATGTCCTTAGGGCTTTAAGGCCCTTCCCTTTTCTTAGTTACTAGGCAAAAGCCTATGGGGCAAATTTACTAAGCGCCGAAGCGCCGAACGCTAGCGTCAATTCGCTAGCGTCGGGCATTTCCGTTACTTCGCAAATTCACTAACGGACGCTGGAGTAATTTTGCTAGTGTAACTTCGCACCCTTACGCCTAGCAAACTTCGCTTTGCTTGGCGAATTAACGCTAGCGCAACTTCGCAAAGTTACGCTACCCATGTGCGCAACTTCGGATTTTAGTGAATTTGCAGAGCGCTGGTGAAACTACGCCTGGTGAAGTGTGGTGAAGTGTGGCGAATTCGCACCTGGCGCAACTACGATTCTTAGTGAATTTGCCCCTAAGTATCCATTTGAGTTTAACATTAGTGTTATTGGCCAAGAGGTGTGATGACCACTTCCTGCCACGCTGCAATATAGTGAGTGAAAGGAGTGGCCTCTCTCTCTTTGGCTGCTGGATGCTGATCCGGCTGGGTGTGCCGAGGGGAGCCTGGGTACAACAAGGCCCAGAAAAGCCATGTGTGTCTAAGTCAGGGACCAGTAAACCCCGTGAATGAGGGTTAGCGAGAACAGGGTAGACTTGTAATAGTCTCTCTAGGAGAGAAAGGTAGATAGTGTAAAGAGAACGAGCAATTGAAGCTCCATCAAGGATTTGCAGCAGGGAGTAGCTTCCCAGAGGTTTGCGGATGCCTCAAGTGCAGGGGCCTCAGTGAGGAGGGTGTAAGTTAGCTTTCAGCTATCTGAACAGTACACTGGATGGCCTACTGAATACTGCAAATGACTAATGAATGTCCTTCCTCAGCTGAAATACCTATTACCTAATTTGACTGTGTCATGTGCTAATACCTCATCTGTGTACGCAGTACCGTAACTAGAGGGGGCAGGCCCTGTGCGTGACGCGCAGCTAGGCCCCCTTCTGTACAGCCCGCATTTCAGTAGCGCATGGGCTGCTGAGGGGGTGCAGGCCCTGGCGGGCCCTTTCCCGCATGCACCCTCTGCTTCCCCGGTAGTTCCGCCACTGTGTGTACGTGAGTAAACCTGGGGATATTGTCTTTGGACTAATAAACATTTTTCATCATAAGAACCTCCTGGCGCCCAATCATTTCGTATGTTTTGTATGCATAGTAGCCTGAGTGTTGTAGTTGCACTACACCTTACAGGGATAGGTTCCACTTAGCGAAGGCCCTGATCCTGATGTGTGAGTCCAATGTAACCTAAGCACATACCAATAGCTGGACACTTTAAAGTGGACCCGTCACCCAGACATAAAAATATGTATAATAAAAGTCCTTCTTAAATTAAATATGAAATCCAATTTCTTTTTTTTATTAAAGCATTCATAGCTGTTGTAAACTTATTTAAAAATATTAGCTGTCAATCAAGTATTGCCTACCCCGCCTCTATGCCTAGGCATAGAGGTGGGGCAAACAATTACTTTCACTTTCCATTCAGCACTTCCTAGAGGTCACTGCTCTCCCCACATTCCCCCGTTCTCTTAACGATTTAATTGTGTAACCAGGGCATGGGGATGGACATCAGGTCCCCCATTCTGGTGCACAAACAAGATTCTGAGATGATACAAGGCTTGCCTTAATAACAGTTTTCACAAAATGGCTCCTTCCTGGTTGCTATAATTATGAATTCTCAGACTGATGGAAACAAGATTCAAATAATTTATACAGTGTAATTAAAGTTAATTTTGCTTGACTAACATGATAAAATAGGATTTGGATAATTTTGTTTGGGTGACGGGTCCCCTTTAACTATCTGTGTTTTTTTTCTTTTAATGTTTACACCCAAACTACACGTGTAGAAGATCTTTTTTTAAAGTAGAAGGATAGTAAAATCACTGGGGAGTGCCAAGTTGTTGACCCATGTCCAACCCATACCTGCTTATTCCCAATCTGAAATCCCGATGTGCCATCCTTATTTATATACCTGTACCCTCCACTTCACTTGGTGGGAGGATCCAAGCACAGAGTCCATCCGCCACCCTCCCTTGACCCTCTGGGAAACCTCCTTTCTGTAAGTCTCTTGAGCTTTGGGATGGCCCCTACAAAGCGGTTCTAATGCACCAGAGCAGGGTACTGTTTGCAACCAGGATCTCTTCTCTGCTGTGGGTTAAGGGCACACACAATACAGAACTTTTTAGATGTTTTATGTAACGTGTTTACACCCACCTTTAGGGATACAAGGGATACACCAGAATAATCAGAACAATACCGTGTTTTGATTGTAGGTGCCAAACAACTTGATACCCCCCCCCCAGTGATTCGACTTTTCCTTCTAATTAAAGAAAATGTATTGTATGGATATAACCAGGGAGGTCTTTGAAAGTGAATACTGTATTCCATGACATATATTGGGCCTCAGTGTATGCGACTGTTCACTTCATTTCATTGATGCCTTTCAGTTCTTTGAGCGGTTCCCCAGGTTTTACATCCCACATGGAATCTGTGTAAGAAAGGAGCAGGATTTTGACAGTAGGTCAGTGCTCAAGAAGCCATAAATCACTTTTATATACACGTCTGACTGTCAGGAGTGGGCCAAGAGTGTAATTACCTACAGCTTTGTCTGGTCTGTCCTGAAATGGAATCTGATGGGGAACATGCCACGGTACAGTTGGGCAATAAATCATTAATAAAAGTTTAATCCACTGTAGCACATGGATTTATTCAAAGTCAGAAGGGTGAGGACAGGGAGAGCAAGCTAAAAAAGATGAGAATTTTTCAGAGCTGTTATATTTTTTATTTTGTGCTTGTGAGGGTATTTCCCGGTGTGCATTCCAAAGAAGCTGATGATTTGGCAGAGGTCAGACCCACCTATACACTCTCATATATAAACCTAAATATACACACACACATATATATATATATATATATATATATATATATATGCTAAACTAACTGTACACAGGGTTGGACTGGCCCCCCTGCCCCCCAACTGTGATGCTCGCCCCGCATGCATGAAGGCGCCACTCGACGTGCATGCACAAATGGCGACACCCACATTCGCAAATGACGATGCTCAGCTCAGACATCGCTGCGTAGCGCCAATTTTTTTTTGTAAAATTCGAATATCAGGAAAGGGGGTCTGGGCCCACTGGGTTTTTTCTCGGTGTCCCTCTGGGCCAGTCCGACCCTGACTGGAGAACCTTGGATATTATGCTTGTCTAGGCAACACTAAAGGGCATAAGTAGAATCTCAACATATCAAAAATTAGAAAAATAGATTCTACAATTACAATATAACCAGGTGTCCTCAGCTTCACTGCTCTGTTACAAACCAGGGTGAAAAGTCCGAAGCAAAGCCGTAAGCCTCCATGTCACGGTAGCGGCAGTTCAAGCTTCCCATAACTTTCGATGTGGCTAAAGTTTGCCATTACCTCAGATCCCCACACACCTTGCACACAGATTAGACTAGTGAATCAGTACCCCAAAGTCCAACCAACACCCCCAAAAGTCCAACCAACACCCCCAAAAGTCATACAAAACTTACTGTCACCACATTCATACTTCTCATACTGGAGAAAGATTCCAAGCACTATAGTAGTAAAAGGATTAAGGTAATGGGTAGACACTCCTACTAGCAATCAAATGGTTAATCAGCATTCAGCATGCAGGGCAGCACGCTAAGGCTCACAGTTGCACATTTTCAGGCTAGGGTTCTTTTAGAGCATCAAAGACAAAACTTACTACATTTTAGATTTAATATTATAAGGTATATTTTGTATTTTCTACAAAATAATGTTACAAAAAGCACGTACATTAAAATATAAAAAAACAGTTTATAAAATAAAATGGGGAAAAAAACAAGGAAAACCTATACTTTCCTCAAATATAGAATTAACTGGTCCTTGAGGAAAGGGGAAACAGACGGGATAAACTGCCTCCGAAATGGGTCTTCCATAGTAAACCCAAAGCATAGTCAGGAGAGTTTATCAATGATTTCAGGGGCATCAGGTAACTGGATTCAGGAAAGTAAGGGGGTACGGCCCAGCAGGACACAGATTGAGCTTTTTATGTTTTTTTATGACCTCCTGTAATTATGAACTGGACCAACAATGAAATCAACTCCTTAAGGAACATAGTAGAGAAATATTATAATCAGTGGTCATAATTCTTCCTACTAGTTTCATACAGTCTAAACATCAATACTGTGTGACCTGGACTCTAAGGGGCAGATTTATCAAGAGTCGAAGTGAAAATTAGAATCTTCGAGTTTTTTTATGGCCAAAACTGTCGAATTTGACTAGGGAATTGTTAAAATTCGATTCAAGTTTTTAAAAAAAAAATCTGAATTTGTTTTTCGAGATTTATCATACACTGGCCCTATAAGAACTCGAATTTGACTATTCGCCACCCAAAGCCTGCCGAATTGTTGTTTTAGTCAATGGAAGACGTACTGGGATCAATTTGGAGTTGTTTGCAAAACTCAAATCAAGTTTTCAAAACTCGAATCGAATTTGATTCGAATTCGATTTGAGTTTTCGGTCGATCCTATTCACCTGAGTTTTGAAAGTTCTATTTTTTTTAATATATTTTGATTGGGCGAATTTAGAGTTCATGGGGAGTTTTAAAAACTAACATGAACTCGAAATTCGGCCTTTGATAAATGTGCCTCCCAATCACCCTAGCTGGGCTTCCACTCTCCCACATGGCATTGCTCTTATTGGTTTGTTATTAGCCAGGGCTTGGAGCAGGGCATCACAAGCTGTGAACCTTTTACACATGGCTAGGGATGTAGCGAACTGTTCGCCGGCGAACTAGTTCGCGCAAACTTCGACTGTTCGCGTCCGCCGAATGTTCGCGAACGTCGCGCGACATTCGCCAATACGAGTTCGCGTTCGATTCGAACAAAAATCGTTCGACCATTCGACCATTCGATTCCTTCGACCGCTAAAATCGAACGATCGAACGATTAAAATCCTTCGATCGTTCGAATCGAACGATTTTGCGGATGTTCGAAGTTCGCAAACTGTTCGCATTTTTTGCCGGTGTTCGCGAACGGCGTTCGCGAACACATAAACGGCAGTTCGCTACATCCCTACACATGGCTATTTCAAGACCTTAGTGAGGAGATTTATGCTGGGTATCTGTTTTCTGGTCATGGTAGAAATATTTATTAAATAGCTTGGTCTGCTCCATTAACTCTTACAAGCCTGTATCATGACACTCCCTTACAAATCTTACAAGAAAGTCAACAACAAGTGTGGACTTAGTGGAGGAATGCAGAAGTGTTGGGTACAGGAACTCCCACAAATGAATGAAACATGGTAAGATGCAAAAAAAGGCCAGCAGCAGTCAGTTGTAGTTAGATATCTGGCCAGGGATCAGGAATATGTAAAAATAACAGGCATGGGTCTGCAACGAAAAAAGTCAAGCAGGAACAAAGTATAAGAGTGTTAACCAGAAGGCGCAGATCACGTTGCAATGTAACACGGACACTGGCATCACTTTAAAGGCATTACACATATGCCAATGGTTTTCCTGCCATGCTCGCTCAACGAAATATGAGCATGCACCAAAATGCAAGAACAATGTGCTACCACACGAAAGCAAACCTGTTTGGCACCAAAGCATGCTCACAACAAACATGGAGCAGCCTAGCGGGCAGGGGCAGACATGCTACAAGAATGTACCCGTGTGATTTCTTCTGACATGTCTTCTCCATGAAGAACCATGGAGAATGAAAGCTCAGTTCAAGTCTTCTTTTCTATGTCAAAAAGGATCCCCACTATCTGTCTATAATATCTTTCAATGTATTTGTAAAGTATTTGCAAGACAGTTTACACAGTTACACAGTTAGTTATCCACAAAATCCCCTTCTCATTTATGGATTGTACAACTCAACATATACCAGCATACATATTCTTCGGCACACCACTTACTTTTTCTTTAGGGTGCATTCAACTCCTCCAGCTACTTCCAAGCCTGGTTTTCATACAACGAATTCCCATAGGGAGGAAGCACACCAAACATATAATTTTGCCTTTTAGGACATTTATTCAGCAGTGTTGGCAACACTGCTGAATAAATGTCCTAAAAGGCAAAATTATATGTTTGGTGTGCTTCCTCCCTATGGGAATTCGTTGTACAACTCAACACATTGTACCTCGTTTGCCAGTGTAGTTGCCATTTCTCCAATTAGCGAGATCTCTTTGCAAAGCAACAACTTTCAGCATGGAACTTACCTGTTGTGTATATAAAAAATGCTTTCACTGGAAGAAGATGCAGCCACCTGTGCTCCCCTCCTCCCTTCTGTAGTTGGCAGCTCACTTACAGCAGGTGGGCCCCACTAATGAAGTAAGTGCAACATGGCAGGGCCCCCCTAAAGGTAACCCTTTGTGGTCCCTGTTGTGTGGTGGGGCCCCTGGCACCAACTTTTTTTTAAACTTCTGGGAGGGCAAGTTTTTTTCATGGACGTTTAAGGGGGGCCCTGGCCACCAATTTTCTTATAACGTGGGGGGGGGCCCTGGCCACCAATTTTTTTCCCCGTGTGGTGTCCTAGCCACCAATATTTTTTAATGGGAGGCCCTGACCATAAATGTTTATTTTAAATGGGGGGGGGCCCTGACCACAAATGTTTTTTTCAATGGGGGGGCACTGACCACTAATATTTTTTTATTAACATTCGGGAACCATAGCCACCAATGTTTTTTTTTGTAGTGTGTGGTGGGGGGTGGACCTGTGGGGTGGGTGGACCTGTAGGTGGGGCTTGTGGTGGGCGCAGCCCAAAGGGCCCAGGAATTTTTTTCGTATGGGGCCCTGTGATTTCTGATGGCGGCCCTGTTAGTATATAAGATGAAATGTCACACTCTGATGGATAAATATAGTGATGGGCGAATTTGAACAGTTTCGCCGAAAAATCTGCAAATTTCCCGCGAAATTCGCAAAACTAAGAAAAATTAGTGAAACGGCACCGGCGCCTCGTTTTTGCCACTTACATCAGAAGGGAAATTTTCACCCAGAAGGTTGAGTTATTATAATTGGGGATTTGTGACATTTGTGAAATATGAGCCTGTGAAGGGGATGGAAGCAGCAACAAAAAGAATAAACATTTATCAGCTAAAGGCATACAATAACCATTGTCACATAGGCGCTTGTGTTACTCTTTGCGAAAGACAAACAATCCTTTTTTTGGTGATTCTCCACATGTATTACTGGTCTTACTGTGCCACCAGTATAATACGCCTTGTGCTAATAATTTATAACAATAAGCAAAGGCATCCATACATACATTTATTTTTGTGCAAAGTTTCTGACCCTTTGGTGACGGCATGTTCTAGTGGCATCTCCCCACATCTGCCTGCAGTGTTCTGTGCTCATTAAATATTAAAGGCCATAACATATGGGTTCCAACAGATTATTTGTATTTTTAAAATATCAAACTGGCCTTATGCCTTATAACATTAGTCTTTAAACTCCTCCAACATCTTCTCTTTCATTATTTGCTTTCCTCACACCCATAATCTACTGAACCCTGTTCAATGTGGCAATCTGGCTTTATTGAGAGAGGCTTGTGTACATTTACAAATTATCTTCACTTAAGGTGGCCATACACGGGCCGATAAAAGCTGCTGACAGACCGAGTCGGCAGCTTATTGGCCCGTGTATGGGGCCCCCAACGGGCTTCCCCATTCGAGATAGATCTCGATCGAATGGGACTAAAAATCCCATCGGATCGTGACCGCCCGTTCCCGTTCGTTAGGATCCGATTGTTGGGCCCTAGGGCCCACGATTGGATCAGCCCGATATTGCCCACCTCAAGGCTAGGCATATCGGAGAGAGATCCGCTTGTTTGGCGACATCTCTCCGTGTATGGCCACCTTTACTCACTTCAATGTTCACATCCTCTTGGATCTTGTCCTGTGTCAATTATCCTGTACCAAGACAAATTATCCGTTCACTTGGCCTTTGCCATTGAGCTGCATTCTAGTTCTATTTTTTATTGTTTAACAGAGCCTGTCTCTTATGCCAACACAACTTCTTCTGCAGTTCAGCTTAATGTAGAGGTGCTCCAGGGAATTTATTGATTAATTGGATTAAAATATCACTTTTATCCAGATCTATTTAGACAGCACTTTTTTAATTACAACCATACAGACCCAGATTTCAATAAGGATTTCACCCTTGTTGAAGCAATGCCACCGTTAATTGAAATGAGCAAAAACCGAACTGATTACTACTGGTGGCATATTTATTAAACCTGGTTCATCCCGCTTCCAATGTTTAATATTTCTTTCTTTCTTTCTTTCTTTCTTTCTTTCTTTCTTTCTTTCTTTCTTTCTTTCTTTCTTTCTTTCTTTCTTTCTTTCTTTCTTTCTTTCTTTCTTTCTTTCTTTCTTTCTTTCCACAGTCTCTCTATGTGTCTCTGTATGTTCCTGGTTGTTTCCTCAGGGGCCTACTGCCCTACATCTACTGCAATTTCCCTTCTTAAAGGACGTCAACCCAAAACATTTTTTTTTTGCCTAATAAAAGAAAACATAATTCTAAGCAACTTTGCAATATACATTAAGTACAGATTCCCTATAGTTTTATAGAGTTATGTGTAAATGTATTGCTACTTAAAGCAGTGCCTGTCCCTTTCTGCTCTCTGCCCTGGTGGCTCTGGCTTTGGAGACAAAGTAACACAAGCCAAGGAATTAACAGGCCTGTCTGGCTTTTGTAACATTGTTTAAAAAAAAACCAACAACCAGGATACTGCTTTCCATAGCAATTACATTTACAAATAACTTTTAAAGCCCTAACAATGTGTAATAAATTCATATTGCAAAGTTACTTAGAATTGTGTTTTATTTTATTAGGTAAAAAAATATTTTTAGGGTTGACTTGTCCTTTATGTCTTGCTTCTCTTTATCTCCGGCATTCCAATCCTGAAGTTTTCTGTATGAAACTTTTTCTCAACCTCCTCCAAACCAAACTCAGATCCCACCGCACTAATGTGGTATCTTCTCCAATGTGGGCAGTTACAGGCCAGTTCTGCTGTCATTGTGAGTAGCAGCACTTCTTACCTGTACTATATATGTGCCTGTAAGTAATCCACACACTCTGGATCAAACATACAGTAGAACCCCCCACATTTTTTAGGGGACCAGGAAAAAATTATGTAAAATCTGGGAAAATTTTAAATCAGTGAAATGTGTTAAACTTTTTGTTCAAGTACTGAAAGGATATAAGCACAGGAGTCAGTTTTACTTTCAGATACAATATTTAGTGTGTTAATAACAAGGGCTAAACATTGCAGCGTTAATGTTACACTATGGGGGGCATGTGCAAGTCTCTCTGTCAGTCACATACACAACCTAAAGCCATAAGTGATTGGTGCAGGACTGTATAAGGGGCAGACACATTGGAATTGACCATTTACAGGCAGAACCATTGCAAAATATACATCTGGTTAGTATTCTAAACCTCTTTATTTCACAAATAATAACATTCATAGAGAAAAAAAGCAGTTTTTGTTTGTTTTTAAACATCTTTGCAAGACCAAGACTGTGCACATGCTCAGTGTGGTCTGGGCTGCTTAGGGATCATCATAAAACGGTACACATTTTTTATTTAAAGTATATTGGAGATAGGTTTCTTTTTCATTAAAGAAAGTAAATAGGATTTTATTTTTTTGCCAATACATGCCCTTTAAGTCTACTAGAAAATCATGTAAACATTAAATAAACCCAATAGGATTCTTTTGCTTTCAATAAGGATTAATCACATCTTTCAATAAGGATTAATTACATCTTAGTTTGGATCAAGTAGAAGCTAGTGTTTTGTTACCACAGAGAAAAATTAAATCATGTTTAAATGTTTGGATTATTTGCATATAATCGAGTCTATGGTAGACGGCCTTTCTGTAATTCGGTGCTTTCTGTAAAAATGGTTTCCAGATAACGGATCCCATACCTGTACATGCTAATCACCAAGATTATATAAAATCATTTCCTATTTTGGATTTTGACAGGTCACATTTCTGTCCCTTTTCCTGTTAGGATTCATTTATATTCCCCTGGCCTGTACATGTTCAGCGCATTAATCTTAATCAGATTCAACAAGTCAAATAAAATTTGGTGTCAGTATGAATAAAACTATTTGAGTTTGCTGAGCTTGGCTGGCACATGTGGGACACTATATTAAACAAATCTTTCTGTACATAATTAGCCAGATAAACTCCCATACGTTTTCACGCCATTTCTGTGACATAGTGAAGCTAAATGAGCCATGCCCCATTACTTGTAAAGGATGCTGTAAGTTAACAAGATGTGTTGGCGCTTGGGGAGACCACACTAGATGGAGCGCTCATTCTGCTTTACAGCTATATGGTAAAAGGGGATAAGCTACATAGATTTAACATAGTTATGTAAGTTTTACTTTTTAATAACATATTATTACTCTGTAAATGGGCTCATGTAAAATGCACTTGGTTAAAGAAGAAAAGTCTGACGAAGGGGCGTGCCCCCGAAGCGTTACTCTGCAAATAAACACGCAGGGCTTGGCCCGCTTGCCTTAAAGGGATCCTGTCATCAGAAAACATGTTTTTTTCAAAAACAGTAATAGTGCTACTCCAGCAGAATTCTGCACTGAATCCATTTCAAAAGAGCAAACAGATTTTTTTATATTCAATCTTGAAATCTGACATGGTGCTAGACATTTTGTCAATTTCCCAGCTGCCCCCAGTCATGTGACTTGTGCCTGCACTTTAGGAGAGAAATGCTTTCTGGCAGGCTGCTGTTTTTCCTTCCCAATGTAACTGAATGTGTCTCAGTGAGACATGGGTTTTTACTATTGAGTGTTGTTCTTAGATCTACCAGGCAGCTGTTATCTTGTGTTAGGGAGCTGTTATCTGGTTACCTTCCCATTGTTCTTTTGTTTGGCTGCTGGGGGGAAAAAAGGGAGGGGGGGTGATATCACTCTGACTTGCAGTACAGCAGTAAAGAGTGATTGAAGTTTTAGAGCACAAGTCACATGACTTGGGGCAGCTGGGAAATTGACAATATGTCTAGCCCCATGTAAGATTTCAAAATTGAATATAAAAATCTGTTTGCTCTTTTGAGAAATGGATTTCTTTACCCAAATGCAATTGAGGGTGCCGAACCCTTTTTTTACTGAGCACCGGACTAATATACTTTGAGAGGTCAGGGTGTGCTGGTGGTCTTTTTCTTTGGCTCATGTAAAATGCGACACTAATGGTGTTATAAGAGAGGAAAATTCCTCGTTTTAAATGTAAAATATTACCTTTAAATCGATAATATCCTGTACTCTTGTTTCCGGCATCATTTATGAAATGTTGTGATAGTTGTCAAGCCCTACAAAGATGATTTTGCAGGGGAGGGGGTGCAGCTCCCGAATCGGGCGCGAAAATTCGCCCGAAAATAATTCGTCAAAAACGAGACGCCGGCACCGTTTCGCGAATTTCACAAATTTTTCGGCGAAGCGAAACAGCGCAAATTCATCCATCACTAGTTAGTATACTAAAAAAAAAACACAAAGACAAATTAAACTTTGAAATCACTAAGTCATTATTAAGAAATAAGTTACAGAAACTCCGCTTGCACTCCTCCTCATTAAAGGCGTCAGGGCGACGATCCATCGTACGGTGCACATTTTTCCTCTTCCCTGGCTATCTCCTATAGGTAAGGCAGGGAGGAGAAATAGAGCGTCGCACGATGGATCGCCTTTTCTGAAGAGGAGCACAAGCTGAGTTTCGGTAAATTATTTCTTAATAAAGATTTCAAAGTTTAATTTGTGTTTTTTTGTGAAAAATTTTTTTGATGTTACTGGTCCTTTAATTGTGTTTTTGAGTAATTTAACTTTCTATTCAACAGCTTTCTGGCAGGGCAACTAGTGGTAGGCAGAAGACACACCTGCCTAGGGCATAGTGATTGGGGGGTGCTGGGCAGGTACCTCTTGAAAAGCATTCTGCCTACCCCTAGGTCCGAGATTTCTTGCTGCCGCTTGCACTCCTCCTGTTTCGCTTCGCCAAAAATTTGCGAAATTCGCATGAAACTCGAAAATTGGCACCAGCGTCCAATTTTGGACACGTGTCAGAAAAGTCGCTTGCGTGAATTTTGAAGCTGGCATTAAAGTTAATGGGCGTCTGAATAGTGTTGATGCACAGCAATTTTGACGCGTGCGATTTTTCTGGTGTGCGTCCAAAATCGTTTGAGAATTTACGCGGGAGATTGCCGAATTTATTTGCCGGTGGCGAAATGTGGAAATTCGCTGCAAATTTATTAGCCCATCACTACTCTTCAACTCTGCTCGCTCCTCCTTTGACGCCACTATGTTTACATGTTTGTGCATGGGGGGGGTGAGGGCACCTGGTCAGATTGGCCCACCCCTACTCTCTGGTTTGCAATTTTAGCAATCTGGTTACTGGGGTCCAAATTACCCTAATATCCATTCACTGATTTCAGACTGGAATTTGAATAGGAGAGGGCCTGAATATAAAGATTAGTAATAAAAATACCAATAAATGTGTAGCCTTACAGAGCATTGTTTTATTTTTTAGTTGCGGTCAGTGACCCCTATTTGAAAGCTGGAAATAGTCTGAAGAAGAAGGTAAATTATTCAAAAATTATTAAAAAGAAAAACATGAAGTCCACATGAAAAGTTGCTTTGAATTAGCAAAGGTTATAAAGGTGAACCACCCCTTTAAAAGAACATGAATTGCAGTGAAAGCCTAACGTCTGGGATATAAACCCTGAAGGTTATTTTTTTTTTGTGAAACATTAATTAAGAAGTATCCCTTTTCTCCATGTTGCAGCTCTATAATAATTAGGGATGCACCAAATCCACTTTTTTGGATTCGGCCGAACCCCCGAATCCTTCACAAAGGATTCGGCCGAATACCGAACCGAATCCGAACCCTAATTTGCATATGCAAATTAGGGGTGGGAAAACATTTTTTACTTCCTTGCTTTCTGACAAAAAATCACGCAATTTCCCTTCCTGCCCCTAATTTGCATATGCAAATTAGGATTCGGATTCGGTTCGGCCAGGCAGAAGGATTCGGCCGAATCCGAATCCTGCTGAAAAAGGCTGAATCCTGGCCGAATCCCGAACCGAATCCTGGATTCGGTGCATCCCTAATAATAATACTATCATAGTCTAATAGGGGTATTTCTCTGCTCTTTTTTAATACATACTACTGTATACACTTTTAATAGGATTTATACAGGATCAACTTAAAACTTGGGTGTTGGGTTAGAACAAGTGGCAAATTGGTCAGACAATTATTCCACAACTAGTCGTGCAGTAAAACGCCTCTTCATGTCCCCTCTTCCCCTTCCCAAATGCAAGGCCAGTTCTTCTGGATCTAAACGCTGAATTCCCTCCGGTCATTCTGTGCCAAACTACAGTAGGAAATAAAAGACAGAAAACAGAAAGTGTTCCATTTAAATTATTTTACCAGAGGGGGAAACTCATAAAAAAATTAAAACGAAAAAAAAAAATTAAACTAGAGTAAATTCTTTGTTAACCAAATGTTACATCCTGCGGCAAATAGGAATTTGGTTTAATTTGTAATGGCTTGAGATTTTTTTTTTTTTTGTAATTTCCCTAATCTTTGCTTGTTAATCAAAGAAACCAGACTAATAAAAAGTTTCAGGGGCTGTCTTTGCTAATCAGAAGAAACACAAGCAGAGAAATTGAATGAGCCGAGGGTCTTTCTCTTCCAAGTCTCAGATTTTTTGGGGGACTGAAAATAAGACTTTCCTTTTATAATGCTGATTACAACTACGGTTAAAGAAAGCTCTTTGCTTGTACAATGAAACGCAGTGTTTTTCTCGGTCTAGTGTTATTGTCTAAAATTACCAATAGCAGCAGCAGTAGTATTACAGAATTTCTTATGCTAATTGGCACTTGGACTTGACGTGTATGGTTGAGCAATTTAAATGTTATTAAATTACCTTCCGTTTGGGAAATGATATTAACATATGTGAGATTGTGGAAGGAGAGCCGGTTCTTCTGATCTTTCCGCTCGGTTTAAGAAAGCCACAGTATTTTACTACATTAGGAATGCTTGACTGCACACATCCTAAGCCATTAACATCTAGTAGGTTCTTAGGATAAGCTGAACATTTATGTTACAAGTAAAGGTGGAGTTTGTGAAACACTAAAACACTGAATAAAGGTACTGTTTTGTAAGGTGAGATGCAGTGATATGTCCATACAGCACAGGTATGGGATCTCCTTCCCATCCAGAGAAAGACAAAATATGAGAGAGTCTTATTTATAATCATGTTTATATAACTATAAAGAAAACTTCAGTATTACTGGTCATACAACATTGCACTGTTTTGTACCAAGTCCCCTGTAGCCCAAAAGTATTTACCCTCTCACTCCAACCAGGCTTAAGTTGCCTGAGAACTGGTTGTAACGTTGATGGCAACATGATCCATTCTATAGTCTGGAGGACTGGATACATCTGTATTCCACAGAAAGAAATCGCCATCGTTCAGTCGAACTCACGCCGTGGCGTTGACCAGCTGCCGTTAAAGATAAAAAGCCATTATTTGTACCCAAAGAGAAAGAGAAAATTTGCCAGCGAACGGTTTGCCTTTAAACACATGAGTACACAAGTCCTACACTGAGGGGCAGAATTATCAAGGGTCGAAGTGAATTCGAGGGAATTTTCGAAGTAAAAAAATTCTAAATTCAAAGTAGTTGACCATCGAATAGGATACCACGACTTCAAATTCGATCCAAAGTAAAATAGTTCGAATATTCGACCATTCGATAATCGAAGTACCGTTTCGTTAAAAAAAATTCAATTTCAATACTTCGCCAAATTAAACCTGCCGAAGTGCTACGTTAGCCTATAGGGACCTTCTAGAGCATTTTTTTGAAGTCGAAGTAAAATCGTTCGATCGATGGATGAAATCCTTCTAATCGTTTGATCCAAAGGATTTCATTGTTCGATTTTACTTTGACCGCAAATGGGCAAATTCAATGTAAAAAAACTTCGACTTCGATATTCGAAGTATTCCAATTCGATGGTCGAATTTTGAAGCTTTTTCTACTTCGAAATTCGACCCTTGATAAATCTGCCCCTGAGTGTAGTGTAGTGAGTGTAGGACTCATGTACAATGAGGGACCATGATGTGGCACGTGAGCTTATATGTTTTGGCCAAAGTGTGGTACTAACACCTCATTTTTTGTAATAATTATTTTTAAAGGCAAACCATGCAATGGCAAATTTTCTCTTTGTGTACAAATATGGGCTTTTTATCGTTTACAGCAGCTGGTGAACTCCAGAATGTGGGTTAGACCGAGCGATGACGATTTATTTCTGTGTTTCATGTACAAATTGTAGCCAAATATTGCCTATGGCTGCCATTTAGCCGTTAAAACAGGAATCACTTATAGATGTATGTTAATTGCCTGGGAATAAAAAGCTCCTTGCTTTTCACTATAGCCCCTGAGTTAAGAGGAAGTGCACCATGGTCTTACTACTCAGTCACATTGGTTGCTGGGGGACTTGATTTTAAATGCACTATAAACTTATAATGCTCACAAACATTACAAAGAAGGGCCTTGACGTGGCACATGAGCTTACACATTTGTATTCCAGCCTAAAGAAAGATTTTGCCAACCCCTGCCAGCATGATTTAGGGAAGATGCTTTTTCTGCATTGGGGTTCATTTGGGCAAATTTACACCTGGGCAGTTACCCATGGTGGCTAGATCATTGCTTTCAGTGTTCAACTTGCAGCTGGCTAAAAAAAACTAATCACTGGTTGCTGTGGGTTACTGCCTAGGTGCAAAATTGCCTAGTGTGTATAATTGGGCCCTAATTGTCTGTCACAATGTAATTTTCTTTACACTTTGGACACTGTTTACCTTGTATAAAGGATGATGGCTTCAGAGCACAAAGCCATGTGGCTACCTCATGAATACAATACAGCCTGTGTTCTGCAGCACTGTATTCATGTGTCCGGCAGAAGGAGGCGAGGAGACGTTCCCTTCCCATCCCCTACCTGTCCTCATCTTGTGCTTGATTCGGGTGTTACAGTATGGTAGCAGACAGAGGACTCATGCCAAAATGGGGCCCTGTCTTAACACTTCCCATATGGCATAAGGTAAGGTCAGGGTTCAACTGCAGTCTACCCCTTGCACTGGATCTGGAATGTGGTACAACCAGACTGGGGTGCTGCCTAAATGAGCACCGAGACGTTCATTATTGCACTTTTATCCCCAGTCAGTGTAAATAATACCTTATATCATCAGTTATATACAGTATATCATTGTATTTGTCTTTGCTATAGAGAGGGACTTACCGTATATACTCGAGTATAAGCCGTCCCGAGTATAAGCCGAGGTACCTACCGTATATACTCGTGTATAAGCCGACCCGTGTATAAGCCGAGGTACCTAATTTTACCTACAAAAACTGGGAAAACTTATTGACTCGCGTATAAGCCTAGGGTGAGAAATGCAGCAGCTACTGGTAAGTTTCAATAATCATGTCACGCCTCCACACACCATGCCTACTTACAAATTTAGTACTGAGGCTGGTGTATTAAATATGAAAGGGGGGAGAGTACATGAGTAACAGTTACACTGATAGTATCTGGCAGCTGCATGGATCTCATGTTCCCTGGGAAATATTGTGACTGACGAGTGACAACAGTAACATTCAAACACATCACACTTTGTTGTGTCACTCCCTGTTCTGTATAGTACAAAGTGATATTATTAGAATAACGACAAAAGGGGCTATTTTGCACAGATCAGATGAAAGAATGTCTCACACACAGAATGTCACACACACACACAGAGTAGGTCACAGTGAGCCCACACAAACACAAAGAGGGTGACAGACAAAATACCACAGTAGGAATCACACACAGACACAAAAGAGGGGGGGGACAGACTATATGCAGCCTACAGACAGTCCATGCTGTTAATGATGATCACATACCGGTACATGTCAGGCTGCCGAAGTGCGAGGCGCTCCCCCCGCAGTCAGTTGTAGAGTCTGTCCGTGTGTCCCACTCTGCCCTGTCCTGCGCCTTCTAAGCTGCTGCTGCCGCCGGTCTCGCCTCACTCTCCTCTGTTGTCCCTCAGCTCTGCCGCCCGCTGTCTGGCTCATCCCCACGGACTCTCCCAGCCGCACACAGCCGGTACATGTCAGGCTGCAGAAGTGCGAGGCGCTCCCCCCGCAGTCAGTTGTAGAGTCTGTCCGTGTGTCCCACTCTGCCCTGTCCTGCGCCTTCTAAGCTGCTGCTGCCGCCGGTCTCGCCTCACTCTCCTCTGTTGTCCCTCAGCTCTGCCGCCCGCTGTCTGGCTCATCCCCACGGACTCTCCCAGCCGCACACAGCCGGGCTCAGACCTCTCTCTCTCTCTCTATGGCGCCCTCCCTGACTCTCTCTTCCTCCGACACCACTAGCAGCACGCCTTGCAGGGAGCGCGCACCGCAGTCAGCAAGAGAGGGAAGGCGCAGGCGCAGCCATCAGCACGGAAGAGGTAATTTTTTTTAACTGACCCGCGTATAAGCCGAGGCAGCATTTTTCAGCTTATTTTGGGAGCTGAAAAACTCGGCTTATACGCGAGTATATACGGTAATTTTACCTCCAAAAACTGGGTAAGCTTATTGACTTGAGTATAAGCCGAGGGTGAGAAATGCAGCAGCTTCTGGTAAGTTTCAATCAAAAAATTTAGGGTTTCTGCTCCCATTTGAGGTGCCGGCGTCTCGTTTTTGGAAGCCGGCGACCATTCTTGGACGCCGGCGAATATTCTTGGAGACTATTCTCGGATGCTGGCGACTATTCTTGGATGCCGGCAACTATTCTTAGGCGCGGCGACTATTCTTAGGCACGGCGACTATTCTTAGGCGCGGCGACCGTTTTTGTACTTGACCCGAGTATAAGCCGAAGTAGAGTTTTTCAGCATATTTTGGGGGCTGAAAAACTCGGCTTATACTCAAGTATATACGGTATATAAAAATATATTTCAATGTATATTCAAAGCTCTCAGGTAAATATAACCTACCCAATGGGCTTTGTATGTTACGATGGTGGGAGACAAGTCTTGCCTTTTGTTGCTGCAGATGTTAGTGACAAACTGCCGCATATTCCAGGGAAACTTATTGCCCGCACCACACCGATCTGCAGATGTATATTATACTGTATATATAACTGTTACAATGGCATCAATTGTGAACTTTATTTACAGTACAAAAGGCCACCAGCACGTGAAAGTAACTGCATTTCTACCTTCTCTGCAGTGAATGGTATACACAATTTATATTTAATGAGAACGAAAACAAATCCTGAAAAATTAGTGCACATGTTCACGTTTTCCATCTGCTAGAAGTCTATATTCTCGGCGGAGCAGAAGTGTTACAGGAAATGTAATGTTGCAATTTGGCTGTAAATGGCAGCTTTGTGTGGCTCTACAATGTAGTCATTAAAGGCCATGTTTGATATTGTCTATAAGTGCTCAATGTTTAATCTTCACATTTTCGGTAGTAGTTAGAACACATACAACGCTCTTTGTTTTGGTGTGGCTAATGTAATGTTGAAAGGTTTATGCTAATGTTTGGATTAGCGGTGTCCCGCATGTGCGAAACAAACATCAGGAAACTGTTTAATGCACTTAACTGCAAACTTGTAAAGATTTAATCAGTGCAAAATCAAGTAAAACAATGAAGAATAGTTGGCCATTCACTTGACTGAAAAGATCTGCTAGGAAAAAAAAAATGATTGTCATTACATGAGCAGTAAGTACAGTAAAGGTCGTCCAGCACATTTTGTTCTGAAAGAGTTTCTTAGGATCCCTTATCCGGAAACCCGATATCCAGAAAGCTCAGAATAGACTCCAGAATAGATCCCATAGACTCCATTTTATCCAAATAATACACATTTTTAAAAATGATTTCCTTTTTCTCTGTAATAATAAAACAGTAGCTTGTACTTAGTTGGCTAAGATATAATTCATCCTTATTGGAAGCAAAACCAGCCTATTGGGTGTATTTAATGTTTAAATGAATTTCTAGTAGACTTAAGGCATGAAGACCCAAATTACAGAAAGATCCGTTATCCGGAAAACCCCAGGTCCCGAGCATTCTGGATAACAGGTCCCATACCTGTAGTTACTTAGGGGTTATTTCTCAAAATCCGAAAATATCTGAGTATTTTCTGAAATCCACATGGATTTTTTCCCCTTATTTATCAATACATTTAACGGAAATTGAACAAATTGTAAAAAAAATCTAACCTTACAAATTTTTCCCATTTTATGGCCGAATACTCTGAGGGGCAAATTCACTAATCAGCGAAAATGCGCTGGGCGATGCCTTCGCCACACTTCGCCAGGGCGCCGCTAATTCACTAAAATCCGAAGTTGCGCTCAGGGAGGCGAACGGTAGCGAATTTACGCAATCGTTAATTCTTCAAGCAAAGCGAAGTTATGCTAACGATGCCTAATTTGCATACGGTGCCAAGTTAAAGTTGAATGGACGTATATGTAGCAGCAAATACATTACACTACACAAGCTGGGAAAGCTTCATAAGATAAAATAGAGTTGTTATTTTGCCCTTTACATGTGCCCAGTGTATAATTTAGGTGTCATATGTTAGGAAATGTAGGGGGGGAGGAGGGTACCCCCAAAAAAATTTCCGATCTTTTTCAGCCTATCATCCTTAAAAAAGGAAAAAACGCCAGAGTTTTTTGGGACTTAGAAAAAATTTCAACTATTTTTGAAGCAATCCCTATTTACTCTATTGCACTTGGCCTGGTCTGAGGTGGAGAAGGCAAGTCTGGCACAAGAGGTAACGTTCAGTAAAATGCGCAAGTTAGTGAATTAGCGTAGTTACGTCCCATTCGCCATAGAACAACTTCGTCTGGCGTAAGGGTGCGAAGTAGCGCTAGAGTAGGTCCACTTCGCTAGCGAATTTACGCCAGCGCCAATTAGTGAATTGTCGAAGTTACGATATGACTTCACGCTGACGAATTTGTGCCCTTTAGTGAATCTGCCCCTGAGTTTTCCGGATTTTTGTCCGAAAACTGAGAAATCTTCGGATTATTGCACGAAACCCGGAGCAGAACAGGATATGTTCGGGAATTCTCTCATTGACTTCTATATAAATTTGGCAGGTCTGAGTTGGAGTACTTTTTAATTCTTACTTTTAACAGCCTCTGGGTTTAATAAATTCCAAAAAATTCTAATTTTTTTCCACTAAAAATTCGGATTTTGATAGTAAAAAAAACCTCAAATTTTTCGAGTTTTTGGCATTTCGGACTTATAATAGTAAATAACCCCCTTAGTCTAATGCATAGCTCAGTGCAAAATCCCATGCTTGGAATTTGACAATCATCAGTCTAGTTCTCATACAGACACAAACTTACAGATGGATAAACCGAAATTGTCTACGTCATCTATACTCCTAGGCCCCCAGCAGTTGCTGCCATAGTAGATAATTTAACTAAATGTTTGTATCTTGCCCGTTCTCCATTGTGGACATAAATTTTGGTTCCTTGAATTGTTTGGCCTATGTATGTGGAGCAGCAGAACTTGTTTTTTCTGCTAATATTGCATTTCTGACCCACTCATGTACAGTATATGCCGTTATGATGTGTGGCATTGTCATCAGATACGAGAATTTGTATCATATTTTATTCATGTGTGTTGAGCAAAGATCTGGTCAGATGTTATCAACAACCTAGATTTTATAATCAGACAGAATCAGTCAGTTTCATAATCAGACAATTAGGGGCAGATTTATTAAGGTTCGAATGGTAAATTCAAATAGAATTTTTTGTCTTTGGGTCAAAACTCACAAATTCAACTCGAATTTGAATGTGAGATTTATCAGACCTACGCAAAATGTTGGCGCTATATAAATACATCTTAATAATAATGTTAATAACCAAGTCAATTGTCCATTGAACCATTTAAAAATGTTAATTGCCTTCCTGACATTCAAGTTTTTTTTCGGAGGAAAACTCAATTTGAATTTGATTAGAATATGTGGGTCATTCGCATTCGATTAAATATTAGAAGTTTGAGTTTTTTTCAAAAATAAACCTCCTATTCGAGTTGTGAGTACATTCGAATTAAAAATAAATAAATAAATAAATAAAGCAGTTAAAAAAAAATCACATAAATTCGAAATTCAACTTTTGATAAATCAGCCCCTTAATCTACTTGCATATTTTTGGAGCATTGGAAGCAACCCTTGCAAGAATCCACTTCAAGACTGTGGAGTCAGAAGCAATTTTGAGTAGCTGGAGTCGGAATCAGCAAAAATATACTCCAACTCAGATAATACCATTAAGCCCAATGCGTAGTTGTTTCACTAATGTGAAGTCCAGCTTTTGTTTCAACTTAGGTTTGAGGAATTTTTGTAGTTTCTTTAGTAAATAAATAAAATGAAAAGTCACAATGACATAGGCTTAGTTATAAATTTAGTCCCAACTTGAACAGTATCCTCATTTATGTTGGCAGTGGATGGCTTGGATGGCCAATAGGGTAGCGCGTCAACTGCCTAGCCAGTAATTCTTTGGTTTGTTCCCAAAAGCAGACACCATCTTCATATAACTTTAAAATTGTTGAGCTTTGGCAGTGATAAAATGCTTTGTATGTTGTGTTCTTTCAGTCATCTTGGAAAATACACTAGTACAGGTATGGGACCTGTTTTCTGGAAACGCATTATCCAGAAAGTTCTGAATTATGGAAAGGCTGTCTCCCATTAACTTCATTATAATCAAATAATCCACATTTTTAAAAATTATTTCCTTTTTCTCTGTATTAATAAAACAGTACCTTGTAATTGATCCAAACTAAGATATAATTAATCCTTATTGGAAGCAGAACTAGCCTATTGGGTTTATTTAGGGGCGGATTTATAAAGGGTCGAATTTCGAAGTCATGGTAGCTTTTTTGAACTACCATAACTTTGAAATTTGAAAATATGAAAAAAAAATATCAAAGTTTTTTCCCCCAGGTAAATAGGCTGTATTCGATCGTTCCAGTCGAAGTAAGATTGAGTTCAATCGAATTCGATTCAATGTATTTTCAAAAAAAAACTTACATTTTTCAAAGTCCACCAATTGATTCCAAAATGGGTTCTAGGAGGTCCCCCTTAGGTTAAAACAGCAAGTTGGTAGGTTTTAGATGGCGAATGGTTGAAGTTTTAAAGAGACAGTACATGATAAATTTCGATATTCAATTGTTTTCAAATTCAAATTGAATTTGGACTATTCCCTAATCAAAGTACACAAAAATAGCTTGAAATTCTAATTTTTATACTTAGAATTTTTAATTCGACCCTTGATAAAACTGCCCCTTAATGGTTACATGATTTTCTAGTAGACTTAAAGGGCATGTAAAGTCTAAAATAGAATAAGGCTAGAAATGCTGTATTTTGTATACTAAACATAAACATGAACTTAGTGCTCCACAAGCCTAATCAAACAAATGATTTATGCTTTCAAAGTTGGCTACAGGGGGTCACCATCTTGTAACTTTGTTAACCATCTTTGCAAGACTAAGACTGTGCACATGCTCAGTGTGGTCTGGGCTGCTTAGGGATCGTCATAAACAAAGCTGCTTGAGTTCTGCATGGCTAAGAATTAAGGCGGGGGCTCCCCCTGCTGTTCATAAGTATGATTGTTTCCCTGCTCAGCAGTTAGGGACCATCTGACAATTCCTATCCACAGCAGTAAATGAAGGGAGAATTTCACTGCATACAGTCAGGTTTCTTATAAAAACTGTATACATTTTTTAATTAAATTATATTGGAGATAGGTTTCTTTTTCATTAAAGAAAGTAAATATGGGATTTTATTTTTTTGCCTTTACATGCCCTTTAAGGTATGAAGATCCATATTACAGAAAGATCTGTCATCTGGAAACCCCAGGTCCTGAGTATTTCAGATAACAGGTCCCATACCTGCAGTATTAAAATCATAGGGTTGCAGGTTCCATAAACAAAAAGCTTTGGAGTAGAAGGATTTATGTGCAGACTCCACAGTCCTGCAAATATGGGAAGAGTATTCATGCTCACCTAACAGATAGAGGCCTTGTCAATACTGAAACCTGGATCTCAGTACTTCAAGGCAACTTTATCATGTCTGAAAATGTAGTACATTTATTATAATGGGTGAAAGTGTGAAGATGCTTCTACAGTGGATGAGATGGAAGCATTATCTTTCAGTACGTCATGTTCCAACTGTATGTGAGGGAGACAATTTGTTAGGATGATTGTTTGGTCTGAAAGGGATATCTGTTTATTTATACATTGCATAAAAGAAAAGGGACTCTCGCCATAAAGGTCTTGAAAATAGACCACATGTAAAGAAACAGAATGCTGAAGTCTGAATTATACCTCTTTATTGGGCCAACATATGGTTGGAATTACAAACCCTCGAACCTCTCCAGGAAGAATACATTGAGGTTCAAATTCTGGTATTTTAGCCTGCAGCATTCCACCTCACTACTTGTGCCTCATTTCTGTGTGTTTATATGAGAGAAGCCTTCTGGCACTAATTATTGGCCCACAACTGCCAGCGTTGCACGTCACAACACTATAATAGGGAAGCGATTATTCGCTGGTGTTGTAGAAACACAAGGAAGTATCAAGCTTTTCCATGTTCCAATGCAGTATGATGTAACTAGCTGGCATGCAATGAATAATACATTATTACACTGAAAGAGTTAAAGCAGATACCTCTTTGGGGACATTTTTGAGCAAATAAAGAACCCTTAGATAATAACAGACCGTATGTCAAATAAAGTGTTTTGAAAAAAAATAACCAATTTATTAAAAATACAAAAAAGTACTATAAAGTAAATTTTGTAGGCCAGATTTGTTTAAAAATGTATTTTTGTTACTTGACACTGTAGGTACTATTTGATTATGTACATTTTTTTTTTTACTTCTTATTGTTTGTTTGAGTCATTTTACTAATGGGTTTTTTGCTTTAAATTAAAGTGGAAAAAAACGCCGGTTGAAAAATAGCAAATTATCCAAAGGGGCAAATGTGCTAAAGATATTTTTCTATTAGTTATTTTTTTTATTGTAATTGGTTATATTATTTTACATCTTTTCTGCAGTATATAATATGCATAATTTGGTATAATATATATATGATTACTACTACACTCACATTCAAGATGAACATTTTATTCTTTTGCACAATTAAAAAAAGATCTCTGCTGTATAGGAGACTAATTTGAAGGCGTAGAGCAGGTCAAAATTTCATTTTTAGGACTATAATAAATCAGAAAAAGTTATCTTAGGGTAAAAAATAAAGCAGGAAGATTTCGAGACACACATTGATGCCTGCAACAACCCATTATGTTTTCCACCCACATCCACCCTCTGCCGGGTCCACGTGGGTGCTCTAATTGTTTTTGTGGCATTTTTCAAGGTGCTTTATTTTTCTTCTTGTGTAATCTTAGGGTGGTAGATATGTTTGACTCCTGGGCGGGGTGGGGGGATGAGTGGAATAAAAATTATGATTTTCGTGTTGACTTCTGGAAGTTCTATGTTGAAAGTGCTGCTTCATCTTAACAATAGTAGGGATGGGCGATTTTTTCGCCTTGTTTCGCCACGGAAATGACGACCCATAGAAGCGCATCAAAAAAATTTGGTGAAAGGCGAATTCGGCAGTGCTGAATTTTTTGGCGAATCGAAATGGGTCAAATTCGCCCATCCCTAAACAATAGCTATCCCTTGGATACCGTAACTCAAAAACTGGTAAAGGAGGTATTTAGATAATAAAACATTTGTAGTATCTACTGTTGTGACTCTAATAGAAACAAGGAGGTTCACATTAAGCATTGAATTCAACAGTTTGAGCTTTGGATTTTTTTGTTGAGGAAGGTAGTGCGCAGTCCAATATATTTCCCTAGCTAACCATTTATTATTGGTTTGTAAAGTTCAGTGTTATGGCCAAAGGTTTTTCTCTTGGCTGTCTTAACATCCTGCATGTTGTAAGCTCTTCTTGGTTGAAAGCAGGAGCAGTAGCAAGATTGACTGCGCAGCTGGGACCACACATGAATTCTCTTTCAGGATACTCCAGTTCTTTGCCTGTCAACAAATTATGCTCTGCTACATAGATTTACAACAGTGCATTACAGTGGTAGAGCCTTCCCAAACATAATCCTGTTTACACAGAGAACAGAAAGTAAAAAGATTCTCTCTTTTTAGCAAAATACCCAGAACAAAATTAGCAGTGAACATCTGACATGATCAAAGAATACGAGTTTATATGAAACTTTATCGTATGATCTCTCCAAATAGTGGGTTTCGAAGACTGCAATGTTGAAGGAATGATTATGGTCTAGACTCGTTATAAAAGCAGCAGAAATGATTCAAGTCAAACACAACAAACAGCGGCGAGGCTCATATTTATTGACGTAACAATATTTATGTGTTCAAGGACGCACTCGGCACATGGAAAAATGTTTTAGGTTTTTTTCAGGTTTGGGTTTAAAACCAGTGAACCAGCAGAACTTATTTTGTTTGGGAAGACTCTGCTACGGCGTTTCGTAGAGACAAAAATATTTAAGATCAAAGAATGTTTGATTTGTTTATTTCTCAAATTGTTGGCTCCCTTTCTTGCAAATTCTACATTTGAGCCTGTTCCAAGATAGCGAGGCAAATGAAAACAGGTAGCGATATCACAGGGACTAGAACTTGGTTTCGCTACAACATCTGTTTTGGCACCCGCTATGGTAGCTGAATTTTAACAAATATATTTAAAGCGAGAACATTTGTTTTTTCAGATTACCTAATACTGATTTTCATAATTGCATTAAATAATTTGTCGGAAGAAAATATGTCAATTTTTTTTTCAGGCGACAAGAGCAACACTGACTAATCACTGTACAAACCTTGGCGATTCGCTTGGTAAAGAAAATGACCTTGCTTTAATCATCGATGGCCATACGCTAAAATATGCACTTTCATTTGAGGTTTGTCAGAGCTTTCTCGATCTGGCGCTTTCCTGTAAAGCTGTCATTTGCTGCAGGTAGGAAAAATGAAATATTTACATTATATTTCAGAAACCAGAGCTGGATTTTATGTTTTTATAAAAAAAATAGCCTTGGGTTATGGCTTAAAAAAAACCGCACCTTGTAAAATGGTTTGGTTTAGAAATGTGAACGACAGAAATGCTTGACAGCCAAATTGAGGAGAGCAATAATTTTATAGAACCCGTTTTATTGTGAACAGAAAGATCATCTCGCATGGGAAAAAGGAAGATTATTTCATACTGACCGAGATCTTCCTTTCCTAGACAAACTCCATGTCAGTACGTTACGGGGTAGCCCCTCCTCCCTGCTCCCATTAGAAGGAACCTCCCCAAGCCTTTAAAAGGCAAACCACACCCACCTACCGGCGTCTTTGTAATAAGCTCTTAAATTACCGGGAAAAAAAAGGGCGGGTGTACTGACATGGAGTTCGTCTAGGAAAGGAAGATCTCGGTAAGTATGAAATAATCTTCCTTTTTCCCTAGACGAACTCCATATCAGTACGATACGGGACATAGCAAGTTAACATTATCCCATGGGAGGGAATATACTTTAAGAAGAATCTGTAATAAGGAAAGAAGTATCGCTGACTAGATAGTCCACCATCATGCAAACTCTTTACTTTAATATAGAGAGTCCAGGTGAAAACCCCAGAATAAGTTCACCAGGCTAAGAATAGCGCTATAGTATAGCCTATACTATAGAGAGAGAGAGTGCAAGAGAGAGAGAGAGATGTTAGCCCACTGAGAGTGAGGAACACGTTAGCTCACTAACCACCACTTCACCCTCCAGAAGAGAGAGAGGAAGACAGTCCTGTGCAAGGCGAATTCAGCAAGCTGAAATACTTACTCTCCTACTCACCAAAACGCATTCATCACATGTATGCCTAATTTCAGTGCAAATTGCAAGGTACCTGTAAGAAACACTTGGTAGGAGTAAGAACCCAAAACAGACCCAATATAGGAATGATCTGTTTAGGATATAACCATAAATGTAGGTTATACAATGTACCCTGAGGTACCCAAGGCCAGTACCATAAATATCTTCATATCAGAATGCATGTTAGTCAGGACTGTTCTAACAGAAAACAGATCCTAAAAATCGGAGACAAGGGCATCTGAGAAAATAATTGGGATTAGAATTCCTTACACTGTGTAAGGTCCTGTGATGAGGCAGACTCAATTAACTGTGAAGAGCTGAGCAACTACAGTACCTAAGAAATAGATCCTCTGTTGGTTGACCCAACCTAGTACTCCGAGAGGTATAACTGAATACCCTTAAGGTTACAGATCCCAATAACCCCTGTGCAACTAAAGGACTAATCCCAACATTTATGGAGGCAGATTATATGCCCTGGATAAATGCTTATAGTCACCCACAAACCTGTGTTCTTTCTACCCATAAGGGACCCACCCATTTATATGTGGAATCAACTATACTACATATTTAATCGGTGAGGCTGACCTTAGAACTGAGGGACCCTATGGATGTTCCAGTAAGTGTCAGAAGGGCTTCTGATCCACTAGAGTCATGCAGGGTCATATGTATCAGGAGTGGCACAGGAATGTGAATCCGAGAACAAACCAGGATAATCGGAGTGTCGTATCTGGAAGTTACCTGGACATTGAGCTCTGTGCGAATGTTTCAGACACAGTTTTCAGCAGGTGTAAATGTAAATCCCCCTAGTATAGGGAACAATGTGACAGACGGTCAAAACAGACAAAAAAACACTTCCAAACCTCCCATTTGAAGCTAGACAAACCTGTAGGACAGATACATAAAATATCCTTAATTCATTCTCAATGAAATTAATAAGACTGGAAGTTGTAAGAGATTACACTCTACTGTAATGACTGCAACCGTCCCACTTAAGGGAAGACTATGATCCTGCTCAGGAGAGCCAAATACATTCTCGCCCGAAGCAATAGGACAGGTAGCAACTGCAGTATGTAACTGTGAGGAGGAAAAATCCAAAACTGATGGTGTTCCAAGAGGGCACAGACAGAGAGGGAAAAAAAATTAACACTCCTAGGATGCCTCCGTCTGCTGTCTGGTGTGGAAGAACAGCCAGGCCCTGTATTCTTAAAAAAAAAAAAAAACTTATTAGGGGATTGAGAAATTGAAGGAAAAATGGGCCCAAAATAAGTGCCTTCTGGACACAGAGCAGAAAACTTGACCTTAAGTCACAAAGCTGCTTTGTTTTGCTGGTAGTATAAGCAGAATATCCCTATCCTGGGCCAGACTTGAACAGAGGTCATCTCTATTGACACTTTGAGGACTCCTTTAGCCTGAAAACCCTTGGTTTGAAATATAGACCTTATGCAAATTCCCAATGGCCTGATATGTATGTGTACCCTGTCTCTATAGACACCCTGTATTGGCAGATAAAATGTCCCATCTATCCTGACATTAAGAATATCAGTAGAAATAGTATAGGAATCTCTCTTTCTCTCTTTCTTTCTTCTCCCCTCTTTCTTATTTCCTCTGTTGTTTTTTTTTACTGACTCTGTATAATTTTTGTTTTCTTTATGGGACACTGTATGTCTTGTTTTTTGTGTGTGAGAAAACCAATAAAAACACTTAAAAAAAAAAAAAAAAAAAAAAGAAATAGTATAGGAATAACACTGGGTAGTGGCTCCCCACTCTAATTTGTAGGAGGTACCAATGAGTCACCCTAGAAAATGGTAGAGATACATCTAGGGATCCTTCAGCCAAGCATAGAGAACTGTATACCTTGTTCTTCCTTAAACCTATGAATATGGAATTTCCACAGGTTGCACCCCTAGAAACTAGCCAGATGTCATGGCTGCTATAGTGAAATTTATGGATGAAGAGTTTAAGTACTGATTGTTCCAGGTATCTTCATAAATACTATATGTTGCATAAAAATATAGGTTTATTGAGCCAAGGTTTCTGGTTCTACAAAAGAACCCATCCCAAGGACACAAATCATATATAGATATCTGTGCAAACATATATACACATTCATATACATGCCCAAGTATTGAAACATATGCACCTGCCTATGGCCCTCTTATAGATGAAAACATATATGTTGCTTGGTAGACCAGTTGTATTATGGATCTTATCCATTAATTGAGCATTTGTTCTGAAGGCAGTAGAATCCCCCAGCAGGATGTAGGCCATGGTGCGAGCATATATTAAAATGTGTGATTATAATATGTACCTCGGTCAGAGTCCTAAGCTCCTGGTTCTGGTAGAGCACAGTACCCGACCCCAGAGCTCGAGCTGAGTGGGTAGTAATAAACCGCACTGGGCAAAGCAATTATCTGGTCCTCCATTCGTTCAGGCAGTGATCAGTGATACAAGGCTGCTGAATCTGGAAAAATTTACATTCGATGGTCCCAAAAGTAGTACATACCTGTGGTTATTGTTAACCCAGCAATCCTTATGACAGACAGGCTTCAGAACTCCTGTAGTGTTTATCAAGACAAAAATTAAGCTTACCTGCCATCGGGAAAAATATTGCCTAGTGTAGTATAAAATTACATTCCCTGCTTAATTTATTAAGCCATATCTTATCCCAGGAGCAATGCCATGGAATGAAAAGACATTCATATGTAGGTATTCCAATCAGTACTCATCTGGATTAAACCTGAATGTACCCCAGAAACAATTACAACCCCATGTAATGCATAGTTTAGGTTAGCTGCAGTCAGAGCAAACCTATATCAGACCTTCATTGCCACCCAGCCCAGTGATCTACATCTATTAGAGCTACTGGTTCAAGGTGAGCAATAATTAGAGCATATCATACTGCGGAGAATAGGAGCATACAGATATGATCACAGCAACATGTAATACATAAAATATTAGCTACTGCTTAGGGCAAGCGTATATCTCATCCTAGCCGTTCCCAGGCCTGTGCTTTACATACCTTAGGGCTACCTATTCCAGGTGAGCCATAGCCAGGGTATATACTGCAGAAGAAAATATAAGCACAGATACAATCACAGTAACATGAAATACATAGTTTATATTAGCTGCTGCTTAGGGCAACCATATATCAGGGCCTAGCAACTCGAAAGGCCTGTGCTCTACATCCATTAGGGCTACTTGTTCCAAGAGAGCAATAGCCAAATCGTATACGGCAGAAAACATGAAATACATAGTTAGGTTAGCTGCTGCTTATAGCAAGCATGTATCAGGGCCTAGCAGCCAGACAGATCTGTGCTCTACATCTTGCAGGGCTACGTGTTCCTTGTGAGCAATAGCCAGAGCATAAGCTGTAGAACAAAATAGGAGCACAGGTACAATCACAGCAACATGAAATACATAGTTTAGGTTAGCTGCTGCTTCGAGCAAGCATGTATCAGGGCCTAGCAGCCAGCCAGACCTGTGCTCTACATCCCGTAGGGCCACGTGTTCCATGTGAGCAATAGCCAGAGCTTAAGCTGTAGAACAAAATAGGAGCACAGGTACAATCACGGAACCATGAGGTCCATAGTTTAGATTAGCTGCTGCATAGAGCAAGCTTATATCAGGCCCTAGCATTCAGCCAGACCTTTGCTCGACCTTCATTATGGCTACCTGTTCTATGTGAGCAATAGCCAAAACATAGAATGCAGAACAAAAATAGCGCAATACAAATTATGGATTATCTGCTGTTTAGAGCAAGTATATATCAGAGCCTAGCAGTCCCCCCAGCCCAGTGATACATATTCAATAGGGCTACTGGTGTCCTATTTGTAAATGGCCTGAATTCAGAACCCAGCCTGTCAGTATACAAACGGCCGCGAAAATTCGCGGAAAAAAATTCGGGCGCCGGCGTCAAAAACGGGCGCCGGCGTCAAAAACGAGATGCCGGCGCCGTTTCGCGAATTTTTCGCCGTTTCGCGAATTTCGCGCGAAATTCGCGAATTTTTTGGCGAAGCAAAACTGCACAAATTCGCCCATCACTAAACAGCAGGACTTAAGGTGGCCATACACGGGCCGATAAAAGCTGCCGACAGACTGTGTCGGCAGCTTATTGGCCCGTGTATGGGGGCCCCCGACGGGCTTCCCCGATCGAGATCTGGCCAAAAGTCGGCCAGATCTCGATCGGATGGGTTTAAAAACCCCGTCGGATCGCGGCCGCATCTGTTCGTTGATGCGGTCCCGCGATCCGACCGCCCATTTGCGAATACTAGGATCCGATCGTTGGGCCCTAGGGCCCACGATCGGATCTGCCCCATATAGCCCACCTCAAGGTGGGCATATCGGAGGGAGATCCGCTCGTTTGGCGACATCGCCAAACGAGCGGATCTATCAATGTATGGCCACCTTTACCTGAGGCTGCAGCTTCCTAGCCTGCTGAGTTATTAGGATTAGGAAAATCCTTCGATCAAAAAACAGCTTAGCAAGCCTATGGGGACCTTCCCCATAGGCTAACATTAACTTCGGTAGGTTTTATCTGCCGAAGTAGGGGGTCGAAGTTTTTTTTAAAGGGCAAGTACTTTGACTATCGAATGGTCGAATAGTCGAACGATTTTTACTTCGAATCGTTCGATTTCGTTCGACTTTGATCGAATTCGAACGAATTTAACCAATTCCATGGTCGAAGTACCCAAAAAAAACTTCGAAATTCGAAGTTTTTTTCATTCGAATTCTTCACTCGAAGTTAGTGAATCTGCCCCATAATGCTGTGAAAAAGTTTTTTTTTCTTCATCTCTAAAGTTTAAATGGTTTCTGCTGAGATATTTCTCATCGATTTATATAATAAGGGGCATATTTACAAACATCTGATCAATGTGTATTAGATAAAAAAATTTTTTGTTATAAGTGACAATGTTTAAATCCATGTAAATCATTTTCTTGGATATTTTCACTCGTTTTTGCTTAGGGCGCTTGCTTGCCCGACATGATAAAATAACTATAACCTATGGCAAAATTATAGCTAGTTTTCTGGTGTTCTGTAAAATGTTTTTGTAGAAATGTTGCCAAAATTTTCACACGGGAGAAATTTTCTTTAAGAATTCTTGTAAATGGAAGTAGGGCTGATATTAATGATATGCGGGTCAGAAGGGTGGAGGTCAGAAGCCTTGCCCTAGTCAACACTACATTCTGCACCCAAAAGGCCACAATTCTGCACTCATGGGGTCACCATTCTGCATCCACCACTCTATAGGCAGGTATGTGCAATATAAAAAGGAACTGTATTGAATGCAAATAGATAGTGGTTTGATTTATATAGACATTTTGATAAACTGAAAATCCCCATGGATGCTCATTTTACACAGATGTTCTACTGGATTTTTGTATCTGTTGATCATACTAGCCTTAAGGGTAAAGAATATTTGTTTTTTATTCAGCATGTGGGTCACAGCTTGAAAGGACAAATAATTATACTACAGCATTTGTAAGAATGAAATTATATATATATGTTTAACTGTAACATGTTTATAGATAATTATCATTTACAATAAACAATAGACAACCATAGATTTTCAGACCTTTTATAATTTTTGAGTGTTGCTTTCATCTGTCTTGTTTTTGGATTATTTTGGTCCGAGCAGTGGTATTGCAGTCCATTAGTAATGGCCGAATTTATTCGCCAGGCGCGAATTCCCACAATTTGCCGCCGGCGAAGAAATTTGCGAAACCGCCACGAAAATTTACCAGCGTCTGCAATTTTGGCATCATAAACAGACGCCGGCATCAAAAACGGACGCCGGCGTCAAAAACGAGACGCCAGCTCAGTTTCATGAATTTTTCACCATTTCACAAATTTCGCTCCACATTCGCCTATCACTACAGTCCATCAATATAAATATACTAGCATCTATAAGTATAAGGATAAATGAGATATTCCTTGTCATCCTGTATTGCACTTTAATCAAGTATTGCTTGTATATGAGTGTGTTTTGCTTTATTTTCCACAATAAGCTAGTTTCATTTATCTTCATGTAAGCAGTACTATGCAAACATAGCTTTAGGCTAATAGCAGCAGAAGTATGTATATTGGCAAATTTCAGCCCAAACTCCCCATTTCTTTTCCCTTTGACTTGAATGGAAACTCTGATAACTAATCCTAGTGCCAAACAGAAGTGGAGAGGGTGGATGACCGGGTCTCACAGTTCTTCTGAAGGCCTGGCATTGGATTTTCAGTGTTAATGTAAATATATAACTTTTATGAACTTGTTGACTTTCTTTCAAAACGACTTTTAATTTAAAATACAAAAAATTTGAACTAACGTTATGGGGGTTATTTATTAAAGTCCAAATTTATCTCATTGGCCTTTTAAAGGGGAAAACCTAATTTTTTCATCTAAAAAACCCGGAATTTATTAAACACCGAGGGTGTTAAAAGTCAGAATAAAAAAGTACTCCAACTCAGACCTGCAGAGTTCATGTAGAAGTCAATGGGAGATGTCCCGGAGATATCCTGATCTGCGCTGGGTTTCGTGCAATAATCTGAAGATTTCATGGTTTTCGGGCATCAAATCTGAAAAAGTTGCAGTTTTAGGCGACAAATCCAAAAGAGTCACGAAAAAGTTTTTTCCCCAAACAAGAAATTTTCAGGAAAATGTATTAATAAATAAGAAGAAAAATCAGTGCGGATTTGGTACTTTTCAGAAAATTTATTGATTGATTGATTGAGATATTTTTGGATTTTGATAAACCCTAAAATGTAGAAAATGTGGAATTCATGGACAAAAAAAACCCCGATTGGGTTGTGTAAAGTCATACTCTGTTCGCTGCCGTCCACTGATAAATACTATAATTAGAATCATTTTGCAGAAATGATTCTGTACTTTATTCATTCCATAAATTTAAGGTTAGGGGGTATTATTAAGTAGCCATGGGTTATTGCAGGGCTGTTCATATAAATGGGCAAAATTAACATTTGCCAAGGGCATACCAGGACAGAGGTGCAACAACATCAGACTTTTTATCTGCTATGACATCTGCATGATGTGTCCCCTAGAAAAAGAAGATCCATCAATGTAATCAGGTGCAAGTGCCCTATAAAATAAATATTTTTTAAACATGTTCATAAGGGATCTTTCCTTATAAAAAGCTGAAGATGTTTTTGTCTTGCTGTGTCCCATGTAGAGGTGGGTTATGAGATTCTGTTGATGAGTCTAGTTCAGCTACCAGGTCAAGACCTTTCAACCACCTTGTCTAAACAATATCTAGGGAACTTAAAATACGTCTTATTATTTGGATTTACCCTACAAAGATCCAAGTTCCACTAGCAACAAATGAATCTTAGTTCAGCTACCAGTCACAGACCACACATTCCCGCAATAGACTAAATACGAGTGGCTTCAAAATAAATCTGTCATTCCGAGGTATTGATGGTTTTTATAAAAATCAAGTGCATTAACATAGGTTTCTGTTTCTGTTTAATTATGTGCACATTTAAAAGATTAACAAATCTCTGTATATTAGTTGAGGCTGAATATATGCACAAAACAAGATTTTCATCATACAGGCATCACTAGCACACATAACAGGGAAATAGGTTTTATGTATTGTGTTAGCTATTTATTGTATATATTGAATTTAATTGTATATGTATTCATTATAAATCATTGTAGAACTAACCAAACACAGGACCAAGACATTCAATGACCAAAAAAAGTCACTTTTAAGTCATGGAACTTCAGGGTGACAGTTTCTTGTACAGGTATGGGATTTGCTATTCGCAAACCTGTTATCCAGAAAGCTCCAAATTACGGAAAGTCTGTCTCCCATAGACTCCATTATAATCAAATAATCCAAATGTTTAATAATTATTTCCCTTTTCTCTGTAATAATAAAACAGTACCTTGTACTTGATCCCAACTTAGATATAATTAATCCTTATTGGAAGCAAAACCATCTTATTTGGTTTATTTAATGTTTACATGATATTCTGGTAGATTTAAGATATGAAGATCCAAATTATGGAAAGATCCATTATCCGGAAAACCCCAGGTCACGAGCATTCTGGATAACAGGTCCCATACCTGTAATACATAAGCTTAAAGGAGAAGGAAAGCTACAGAGGCATTTTATTGGCAATAGATTAGCTGCAATAGTGCAAGCTAGAATGCTATATTTATTCTGTAGAATGTTTTACCATACCTGAGTAAAAAGCTTTATAAACTCTCTGTTTGTTTAGGATAGGAGCTGCAGTATTAATGTGGTGTGACATCACTTCCTGTCTGAGTCTCTCCCTGCTCTGGGCTCAGATTACAGTAGAGAAGGGGGGAGGAGCAAACTGAGCATGCTCTTGCCCAGGGCAATGAGGTTTAAGCTGAAGGCAGGAAGTCTGATACAGAAGCCCATGAGTACACAATAGAAGGAAAGAAATGCAGTATTTCTTTTGACAGAGGACTCAGAGCAGCATTACTTTGAGGGTTTACTGGTATATTTAGGTGGACCTTTCTGATGAGGCTTACTTAGTTTTAACCTTTCCTTCTCCTTTAAGGAGTGAGGGAGTCCTTAATTTTTGTAAGGATATGTATTATGTATTGTTTTTGCTTTTCTGTATTATAAAAGTATATTTGCTGGGGATCTGGGGGTTTCCAAGTAAGGTATTTTTCCATAATTTGGATCTCCAGACCAACATATGAAATGAATTCAGAGTGCGAGGGTAGGGTAAGAGAGAAGTAATTCCATTTATTTTTCCATAATTTGGATCTCCGGACCAACATATGAAAATGAATTCAGAGTGCGAGGGTAGGGTAAGAGAGAAGTAATTCCATTTATTGCAGGGAGCTGAAAGACAACAGGAACATTTTCTTAATCCTGCACATGGGAACTGGTGCATCATGTAAACGTTTCTAAACTAAACATCTATACTTCTAAACAAGTAATTCAGTATACAGGTAATATAACAATACTGTATTAGCAATACTGTTCTGGAAATACATAAAACAAATAACAATCATATAAATATACTAGTGTGGCTTTTATAAAAAAGTAGACTTTATATCAGGCAACATAAAGGTTCTGTAATCAGCATTAACTACTGTGTAACATGTGCACTGATTCTGCAGGTGTAACTGTCTGTCTGCTTTAGCTTACTGCAGGCTGTATGTGCTGGAGACAGGATATAACTAGTTTGCAGTGGCATTTAATCAGTTTTTAATAAGTTTGTAAAACATTAGGCTATGGATTACTACCTGAAAGACAACAGGGACATTCTCTTAATCCTGCACATGGGAACTGGTGCATCATGTTCATGTAAAAGTTCCTACCTCAGCTCTGCACATTAGTTCCCTCTGCAGTAGCAGAGCAGGAAGTGTTCCTGGCAAATATGGTCTTACACGAAACAAAATGTAAATGTTTTATTACACAAATTTTATTAGGGGGTGCTTAACTTTGTACCTCTTACATGATGATGTTGGATGTTACTCCCCATATGCCTTTACCCTTGATAATATGTCGAAGAATGTTAGGAATTGTAGTCCAGCAACATCTGGGGACCCAAGGTTAAAAATCAGGATTGAAGGGCAAAATGTTCAAATTTGTGATGAAACAGTGGATATTACAGAGAGACAGATCATAAAGCCACAGCACTGGAAGCCTGGAATTCTATATTGAAATCATTGCGATGGACGGGTACATTTGTAGTGAAACAACAATGAATTACAATTAGTATGACTGAAAATGTTCCAGCTCAGCTATTAGGACAAGAACAAGTGTGCTGACAAATTGGTTAAGGCTTACAGTCTCAGAACTAGACTTAAAAAGACATTTTTGTTGTTGTAGCTTTCATTCGGCAGTGTAACTTCCTCACATAGCCAAGAAGAAAAGGACTATTATTTCTTGTGAACAATTTCTGAGCACTGAACTGAATTGTTTTTCTCCATAATATATACCTTAGGGGCAAGTCAGTTAGAAATAAAGTGATCCAGGCAGCCAAGCCTAAGAAAATAGATCCCCTGCCGCCCAACCATGAAAGCTCTAACATTAGCCGTGCAGTAGATTATCCACAGAGATTGTTAAAGGGCAGTCTGCATACTTAATCAATGAATAGGGCTTTTGCTCAATGTTTTTCCTCCTATTGTTTTAATGAAGGCAAACTTTATCTGGAAGAAAAGGGGCACACTGTGTAATCAAAAGTACTTTCATTTTCCAACTAGTTCCGGGGTTTGTTTATTCGGAGCTAATTATAAGCTGATTGGAGGGATTGGTACAATAATACAACTTTATTTTTATTTTTAATTATTGGACAAGGATAGTTTTAAACACTGAAGGAGTGGGGGGAAATTTGTCAGGCACTTTCCAGTGAGCCAGAATTGTAACCATCTGTCCAGGCCATTGTATCTCTTATTTAAAAATGCACCAGTCCATAAGAAATGTTCTTTTTCCCAGGTATATGACTTGGGTTGGAGCATGCTCAGTAGAGGAATTCAATCAGGTCCTAGGGAGCGATTTATGAAACCATTAAAAAAGGCAAATCAAATACACTTCACACTATGTGGTCCTCCGTGCCTTACACACAAATACACTTCACGTCACAGCCTTTTTGCTCGGCATAGTCATGTAAAAAAACTGTGGGGTTTCTATACTAAATCTCCAGTTTTTCTTATTATTTTATTAAAACAAATTCAACCAAACTCTCATTCACAATTTTACCTTATTTATCAATAAAACAATTTAAAAAATTATGTGCGGGAAAACTTTTTCAGATTTGACCCCCGAAAACTCCAAATTTTTCTGATTATCACCTGAAAACCACAAATTATTTGGATTATTGTATGCCACCCAGAGCAGGTCATGATATCTTCCAATAATAAAAGGGAAATCAGCCATTGACTTCTACATGACTTTGACAGGTTTCAGATGGAGTATTTTGGATTCGGACTCTTAGCAGCCTCGGGGTATAATAAATCTCAAAAAATGTTAATTGTTTTTTTCCCAAAATTTGTGTTTTCCCCTTTAAAATCATAACCAGAAAAATGTTTGTTTTAGTAAATAACCCTGTGTGTTAATTTTCAGCATAAACCTTTTATTCATAAAATACAATAATTTTATTTAAAAAAAACACTTAGGGGCCGATTCACGAAATTCGGGTGAAGGGTTAGAATAAAAAAAAAATTTGAATTTCGAAGTATTTTTTGGGTACTTCGACCATCGAATTGGTTAAATTCGATCGAATTCGATCGAATACGAACGATTCGAACGATTAGAAGTAAAAGAAGAAAAAAAAACATTCGATAGTCGAAGTACTGTCCCTTTAAGAAAAACTTCGACCCCCTACTTCGGCAGCTAAAAGCTACCGAAGTCAATGTTAGCCTATGGGGAAGGTCCCCATAGGCTTGCCTGTGATTTTTTGATCGAAGGATTTTCCTTCGATCGTTTGATTAAAATCCTTCGAATCGTTAGATCGCAGGATTTGCGCAAAATCGTTCGACTTCGAATATCGAAGTCGAACGATTTTAGTTCCCAGTCGAATATCGAGGGTTAATTAACCCTCGATATTCGACCCTTCGTGAATCGGCCCCCTAGTAAAAATGGCGATAATTACATTCTTTAACTTCAGAATTAGCCACCTGAATTTTTCCGACTGACTTGAAGGTGTATAAAGGTGTTAAATAATGGAGTTAAATATAGTAAATGGGTAGCATGAAAGGAAATACACAGCTTTTTATAGTGACCATTTTTACACAGCTTTTAACACCATTTTCCAGAGTAAATTATTTTGTACAGAATGATACCCCTATTGTACTGAGCATGCACCCACCCCTACACCCCTGTATGGACTGCCTGGTAGATAAAAAAAAGATGGCAGCAGTGTGTTCTTGTTTTAATGGTGAAAAAACCTCCAAGGTGGGAAAAAACTCAAATTTTTCCATGATTTATTATGCTCCAAAACTGCTTAAATTCAGAATCTGAAAATAATCCAGCTAAAGATTGAAGTCATGTAATAGTCAATGGCAGATGTCCCTTTTACAACTGGAAGATTTATTTTGCCTTCATGATTTTCAAGGGTTTTGGCTGTTTGACGCCGGTTTTTTAAAAATTTGTGGTTTTTGAGAGACAATTCAAAAAAGTTGCACGATTCGAATTGTCGCACGAGTTTGTTGCGACTTTTCCCGCATGCAGTGCTTGAATTGGGTTGAAAAAGGCGGAGGGATGGTATATGTGCCGCGCTACGCGCGGCGGCAAAAATGATTAGACCACGCCCACAATTGTAGGCCACACCCACAATTGTAGGCCACACCCACTTTTAAATAAGTCTCGCCCACCAGTTATTTTGCTATTTCCATGTTTATGAAAAATATTTTTTTAATATTGCAAGAAATAGAATGACCCTAATTTTTTACAATTAAAGAGTTACACAGTTAAATCGGGTTGAAAAAAGACAAAGTCCATCAAGTTCAACCCCTCCAAATGAAAACCCAGCCCCATACACACACCCCTCCCTACTTTCACATAAATTCTATATAACAATACAACAACTTAGTCCAACAGCAAGCAACAGGTCACATTAACACTAACCTGGAAAACATTTTATAATCAATGCCTTTATTTTTACATACATCCCTTTTTTGTTTAAATGTGACATGTTGATTGCTGTTGGACTGTGTTAGATTTACTAGTGCAGCATCACCACAGCTATTTGCAACTCAATAGTGATCCATTATGCTAGTAGTCACTGTAGAAAATTATCAGCTTTAACACCAGAAATGCTAGCAACCACAATAGAAAATGGATGTAATTAACACAAGAAATGCCAATAATCACATTAATCACTAGGCATGCCAGAACTCATTGCAGTATATAACAAATAGAGGCATTAAGCCCTGACATGACAGAAATATATGATGCAGAGAAGACACTAATAGGTAAAAAACTGGCACCCCAAGAACAGTATAATATACAATTAGCAACAGTGAATAGCCACACCCCACATACATTAAATTGTGCATAAAGGTGAGATACAGTGTGTATTATACTGTGACTGGAACCACAAGACAACACAAACAGCTGACACTTAATGAATCAAGCACATTTGCTATGACCAGAAGTCACCCAGTGCAAAGTTATTATACGTGCATATAAACATAAGTAGTATGGGACCTGCTATCCAGAATGCTTGGAACCTGGGGTTTTCTGGATAACGGATCTTTCTATAATTTGGATATTCATAGCTGAATTCTACTAGAAAATCATGTAAACATTAAATAAACCCAATAGGCTGGTTTTGCCTCCAATAAGGATTAATTATATCTTAGTTGGGATCAAGTACAAGCGACTGTTTTATTATTACACAGAAAAGGGAAATATTTTTTTAAAAATTTGGATAAAATGGAGTATATGGGAGATGGCCATTTCGTAATTCTGAGCTTTCTGGATAACAGGTTTCTGGAGAAGGGATCCCATACCTGTACTACTAACCTTTTTTTTCCCCTGTTCTGCTTTTCTTTCTCTTTTATTTTCTTATACATCCGTTTGTGATCCTGCTCCTCTACTATTTCTCTGTTTGTGTTTCTTTCTTCCACCATTTCTTAACTTTTTAACATATTGTTCTACCTCTTGCTGTTCTTTTGCTAGCAGCCTGGCACCCCACTTTTCTGTTTTTAAATTTTTGCCTGACAGGGGTTTTCTTTTACTATGTTCTTAAAATACTTTGCTACTTTTCTTTCCTGTATTTATCCTCTTTTCACAGCCATGAAATAAATATACACATACTTTACTATCCTAATCTTACCCCTGGAAATATAAATCTTTCCCCATAACCATCATCAGTGTGATCCCATTCTGCCACAGCACTCCCACTTTTGTTTAACTTCTTTAAACAGAGGCATACACATCGTTTCCCACTCCCAGCATAAATCTTGTCTCAGCATAAAATAAAGGGCTTAACTTTGTCCTGGGAGGCATAAAGCTTGTCTCAGCATAAATCCGAACTTTATCTGTCTCAGTGCCCCGTGAATAACTTCTTTACAGAGCAGCCGGTAACAGTGCGCACATAGTGGGAGGATCGTCCAACTTCGGCGTCTGTACTTCTTATCTTGCGCATGCGCTGTACATGTCTCCCAATCGTCCAACTTGGGCGTCTGTACTTCTTATCTTGCGCATGCCCTGTATTGCTGTATACGTCTCCCAATACAGCGCATGCGCAAGATAAGAAGTACAGACGCCAAAGTTGGACAATCCTCCTACTATGTGCGCACTGTTACCGGCTGCTCTGTAAAGAAGTTATTCACGGGGCACTGAGACAAATAAAGTTCGGATTTATGCTGAGACAAGATTAAGCCTTTTTTTTTTTAACAGTCCCTCCATCCACCGCTCTGCCTGCTCTGGAGTCGCAAAAAAAAAAAAGCTCCGGTATTCTGAACAGTAGCATCCCGCCTGACGGGATGCTATTTAGTAAAAAAAAAAAGTAGCGGGATCCCATCCCGCCGCATCCCGCCCCAATTCCAGCACTGCCCGCATGAATAATTTTAGGTCAGAATTAATAAATTAATCCAAATCTTGGTTGGGAGTTATTTTTAAATAATGAGAAAAATTACAGTTTTCATAAATACCCCCCTAAAAGATCTGAAAGTTTTCGAAAAATGTATATTGGAAAGTTGATTAGAATTATGTTTTTTTATAAAACAAATTTTATTTTTGGGTTGACTTGCCCTTTAAATAAGGCTCTTGGTTATTAAAGGAACAGTAACATAAAAAAAAATAAAAAAATGAATTGCAATACATAAAAAAAAAAACAAAGACAAATTAAACTTTCAAATCGGCAAGTATTTATTAAGAAATAACTCCGCTCCTCTATGGGAACTGTAACGCAGAAGAGAAGAGTTAAAGGTTTTATGGATTCAAACAAGGACATGGGGTCATTCAGGGCTGGTGCTTGAGGGCTAAATGAATTGCTCAGCAGAGAGAGAGATCCCTTTACTGGGAGAGGGAATGTTCCAGTCATGGCTACCACATTGGAAAACTGCATAACCATATATCCTAGAGTTAAATCCACTCTAGAGTAAAATCCACAGTATTTCAAATAACTTAATTTATGTATGTTTTCTTTCTATCAGTGTAAAGTGGTTTCCTGAGTTAACATCTGGTGCATCTTTTTTTTCTACACAGCAGTGCATAATAATGTTTCGACCTGTGTCTCGTCCAAGCGAATTATTTTCTGCCGTTTTGGTTAGAAAAAAAATCTAATTTGCTCAAAAAAAAAAAAAAAATATTCACTTCTTAGAATATCAGCCTGGAGATTTTAGTACCTTGTATTCATTCCCTCCCACCTATACACCACATTAAATAACGGCCTTTCTCTGTTGCTAGCTGATTTATCCTGGCAACCTGACTTCCTATGAAAATATTGAATTTACTTTAACACTTTACTTTATATTCGTTAACCACATGGGTACCCAATAAACTTTTACAAACTGGTTTATAGGAAACTCAAACTATTTTGAGAGTACAGAGTTTAACTAAAGAGAAAAAGCAATAGCAATTTTTGGAGCAAAGTATTTGATGATGGCGGGGAAGGGAAGCAGGGATTGTTTTGCTTTAGATCAAGGGTAGGGGTTCCAAAGGAAATGTTTTCTGGATCAACAGACTAGTGGTTTTTTCATCATTAGGAAGGGACACGTGTGACTGAGAACTAAAGGCATCAAAATGTGAGTACTTTCTTTTCATAGCACCAAGCATTGTAATATAGTATTAAAAATAAACTCATTGCTATAAACAGCTGTGCCACCCTGGAACGCGGCTCGGTGTCAGGGCCCGAAGGCACAGGTTGGAATTACGGACCAGGGAGGAAGCAGTCGGCACCAAACACTGTTCGAGGTATCCAAGGGTTAACGAGAATAATAAAGTCAAGTCCAGGCAAAAGGGTCAGTTTCAGGCAGCAAGAGTTAAATAGATGACATCACAGGCCAAAGTCAGAATCATAATCTGTAGAATTATCAATATAAAGCACCCAGGAACACACAAAGTAGAGCCTATTATCGGGCAATGTCTGTAGGCCTCAGGCGTCCTTTTAAAGGCAGATTTTCATGGCAAAAACGTGTGTGATGGCGCTGACGTTGTGCGCTGATGCTCCACGTTTTGACACCGGTGTCATGACGCTGCGCACGTTTTGGTGCATTAGCTGCAGAACGTCACATCATCCCACGTGTCTTCCCTGGGCGCCTTCATCTTACTTAAGACGCAGAAGGAGTGCTGGTGAGCGTTCCTTACAATTGGTAAAAATGGCCTTAAAACGATCCATGTCCCAAAGAGGAGATCTGAGAGATCTTGTTGTCACTTCCCTTACATGTTGATCAAGTCTTCATACAGGTGCTGAGAAGAGGTGTTGGCAGATTGGATTCTCTGTCCAGACAGAGCAACAAGGAACTAATCGGATCAAGAATGGTCTGTTCATATGACATTCTCAGGGGCTCACAGAACCAGTGATTGGACTCTACAGCACAGCACATGTAACCATATGTCCATGTACAGGGTTACAGCTGTACTAGAGAAAGACGTCCACATCCATGTTGAAATATGTCACTGAAATACCCTACTCTGAACCCTTAAATAACATTACGGAATAATAAACTTTATAAGATAATACAACAATAATAAAGTTTATTACTATTTTTAAGTTTTTACACTTTCATGCTTCTTCCTCTTTTAGATCTGGAACTACATTCTTATCCATGTATGAGCAGCTATATATACTGTATCTATAAGCGACATTGAATATAAACATATTTAGATAATGTACTAATGTAAACTCATCAAATCAAGCTTGTGAAATAAAATGTAATGAGCTGGAGAGAGTACAGAGACTAAACTGCAACTAAACTGCAACTAAGTGCAACTAAACTGGTTAGAGGGAGGGAAGACTTAAATTATGAGGGGAGACTGTCAAGGTTGGGGCGCTTGCAAGTGGACATGATTACACTTTACAAGTACATTAGAGGACATTATAGACAAATAGCAGGGGACCTTTTTACCCATAAAGTGGATCACCGTACCAGAGGCCACCCGTTTAGACTAGAAGAAAAGAACTTTCATTTGAAGCAACGTAGGGGGTTCTTCACAGTCAGGACAGTGAGGTTGTGGAATGCACTGCCGGGTGATGTTGTGATGCTGATTCAGTTAATGACTATAAGAATGGCTTGGATGATTTCTTGGACAGACATAATATCAAAGGCTATTGTGATACTAAACTCTATAGTTAGTATAGATATCGGTATATGGACTTTATGTGAAAGTAGGAAGGGGTGTGTGTATGGATGCTGGGTTATCATTTGGAGGGGTTGAACTTGATGGACTTTGTCTTTTTTCAACCCAATTTAATTTAACTATATAATTTTTCAGTCAAATAGAAAGACCTATAACATGGAAAAATAGTGGTAGTGAAAAGTACCATCCTGGAATCTGTGCATCATAGATTAATCATAAACATTGATACGGAGATTGCTATAGAGATGTTAAGAAATATAGACTAAATATAGTAAATGTATGGGATCTGTTATCCTGAAAATCATTATCCAGAAAGCTCTGAAAAATGGAAAGGCCATCTCCCATAGACTCCATTTTATCCAAATAACTAAATTTTTTAAAAATTATTTCCTTTTTCTCTGTAATAATAAAACAGTAGCTTGTACTTGATCCCAACTAACATATAATTAATCCTTATTGGAAGCAAAACCAGCCTATTGGGTTTATTTCATGTTTACATTACTTTCTGGTAGACAAGGTATAAAGATCCAAATTATGGAAAGAGCTGTTATCCGGAAAACCCCAGGTCCCGAGCATTTTGGATAACAGGTCCAATACCTGTATTCGAATGAAGCAGCCTAAATGGTACCTTTTAATTGTATGTGCAGGCCTCCCATACAACTCTTGCAATAGTCAGCTTCTGAAATATCTGCAAGTAGTTCTGAGTATAATTAATTGAGTGTGTGCCATTATATTTAATTATAGTTATTTCATGTCCTGTTCTTGCCCTTTGCACGCACTCCCTGGGAGTGATATAAGGAGGGGACAGACATTGTTTTTGGGGAAGCAGGAAAAGGGAAACCACAGAGGAGCCAAACTGCAATTCTGTGGTTTGGAACGGCCCCAAGCCAGATTAGAGAAGCAATGATGTATAAGTAGAGTGGACGGGGCTTGAATGCTAAATTAATAGCACTGAAAGGAACAAGAGAGTATTAAATTATGATTTGCAAGTTATTACTGGTGAAATACTTTGCAGCTCCCACACTAATGATGCCAGGTGCAGTGGGCCCTTTTTAAATCTCCAGTTTAGATCCCAAGTAGCCTGATAGAAGGAATACAAGACTTGGGATTCATATATGCGAAATGTGTGCCCTGAAATAAGAAGCATCATTTCTTGAACATTTTGGTTCAGATTACAGATGCATTCCTGAGAACAAAAACACCATGCCGACAACGAAAACATTGAGCTTTTCATGTGTGTTTTGTATGGGAAAAGCTATTTAATGCTAATAGATTAGACCCAATCATTTCTTTAAAAATATTTTAGAACATTATAGTTAATGATTTCCAAATTATATTGTTTTTTTTCAACAATGAAAAATCTAACTGTGAAGGGGTCCGTTAAAAATCCAATTTGAGTTTTTTTTCTCATTTTCTCCAAATTAAAAAAAATAGTGGAAAAAAAACTCACCAAATTCGATGAGGTGCTTATTTATTAAAAAACTTAGATCTCAAAAACTTGATCACAGAGAAAAATACAGTCCACACTTCATTTCTAATGAGTCTTTCAAATATCGAATGGGTTTTGAAAACTCGAATAATGCCTTCAATTTTCTATTACAAATTCAACAGAATTTTACATGACTTGTCATCTTTTAGATGCCAAAAGTTTTTGTACTTAATAAATACTAAAACTTCATCTTTTGAAAACTTGAATTTGCCAAAACAAAAGCTTGAATTGCAATAAAAAGGTTGATAAATCTACCCCTTAAGTATTTTCTTGTATGCGGTTTGAAAGGAATCATCTGTTGGGGGTAGTAGTGTTGAGCAAAATTTTTTGCCAGGCATAGATTTGCAGCAATTTTTTACATGAAACTGCAGCAAAAGTTTGCGGCAAAAATTCCTATTGACTGCAATGCATTCCAAAAATGCTTTGCCAAACTTTTTCAGTTTTATGAAGTTTTTGGCAAATTGAAATGGGAATCATTCGTTACTACAGTAGTTACGGGTTATAAACCTGGAGAAACTTTGTGCCTGTAGGTATATAACTTTGATGTTGTTCAACAAGAAGGCTAGACACGATATGGGGGTTATTCAAGTCCGAATTTATCTCAAATTTTTCTGCTACAGACTCCGATCAAATCCACTTGGGTTTATTATTACATTTTCCCTAAAATGTGCGGGAAAAAAAATCAGATTTTCAAGGTTTTTTTTGGATTTTTCATCCAATTTTCACGATTTTTTGGGATTTTTTCACCCGAAATCACCAAAAACTTTGGGATATTGCACGAAACCCAGCGCACATCAAAAATTCATTGGGACTTCTCCCTTTGACTTTTATGCAACCTCGACAGGTCCGAGATGCCGGATTTTCAGATTCAGACTTTTCCATCCTCGGAGTTTAATAAATTCCGAAAAATTCGTGATTTTTAAAAAGTCTGATTTTATAAAATAATAAAATCAAATTTTTTTTTCCATTCATAGTTTAGTAAATAACCCCCCTAGAGACTAACTAATGGAAGCAAATACATAGGGGGTTATTTATCAAAGTCCGAATTTATCTCAAGATTTTCTGCTACAAACTCCGGTCAAATCTGTTCAGGTTTTTTGTGCTTATTAATTATTACATTTTCTTGAAAATTTGCTTTGCGGGAAAAAAACTGATTTTCACATTTTTTTCAGATTTTTCATCCAATTTTCACAATTTTTTTCAGATTTTTCACACAAAAACTCAGATTTTTGCCTGAAAACATCAGGTATTGCAGAAAAAAAAAATCATTAGTACTTCTCCCATTGATTTATATTCAACCTCAACAGGTCTGAGATGCCGGATTTTCAGTTTCTGACTTTTCCATCCTGGGGGTTCAATAAATTATAAAAAATTTGTGATTCAGATTTTTCGTGATTTTTGCATTTGGAGTCTAGTAAATAACCCCCATAGTGTTGGGCTTCTGTACTAGCCCAAGGCAATCATAGCCCTTTATAAATAAATGGTATTTAACTTCTAGTATTTTGTGGGGGGTTGTTATCATTTTTAAGGGATTTTTTTCTGGTGCTATTTTGTATTACAGGTATGGGATCCGTTATCGAAATTTTAAAAAATGGTTTATTTTGTAATGATAAAACAGTACCTTGTACTTGATCCCAACTAAGATTTATTTTTAATTAATCCGTATTGGCTACAAAACCAGCCTATCACGTTTATTTAATGTTTACAGGATTTTCTAGTAGATTTAAGGTATGAAGATCCAAATTATGGAAAGATCCATTATCTGGAAAACCCTAGGTCCCGAGCATTCTGGATAATAGGTCCCATACCTGTACTATGTACAAAAGCATGCAAATAAAAACATGAATTTTCATTGTTGAGAAAATGCAAATAAAATGAAGTATATTAGTGTACTGTGGGAAATGGCATTGCCGTATTTCAGAGCTTTCTGGATTATAGTTCTTTGCACAATAGATGCCATGTTTGTATTAGGATACTGGGAAGAACATATTGTGAGCTACACAGAGAGAGAGAAGAGACACTGTATCATTTCTGTTTTAAATATATTCTACCAAGCCATTATTTGTGATAACGGTTTAATAATACCCTTGGGGTCCTGTTGTAGGATACGAGTGTAAACCCTTAGGCTTTAATTCTCCAGGTCCTAAATATTCAGGATTTGTCCAGGGACAGAACATCACTGTCCTCTAGAGACCATTTGTGACATGATGATTCTTTCTGTGTTTCAGAATAACCCATTTTAAATGCACACAAATATAATTCAAATGATCTGAATTCAAGAATTGTATTTGCTAGACTTTTGGATGCTGCTCGTTTTTGTTATATGCAAAACAATTGATGGTTATTGCTGTACGACACTAAAAACTTCTGATTTCCTGATATTCCTAGTGGATTTAATGTCCCCTACTTATTGCAAAAGTTAACTTTCAAATGGCCCTATATTTAGTAGGGTGTCTGGAATGGAATGCGTGTTTTATTGGGGAAGTTAGCATCCTTTACGCAAACTGCTACTAAATTATATATTTAAATATTGGAGCGAGTGCACAAGGGTCTTTTCAAGATGCTGAAAAAAAATATATAATCTTTCGTTTATACAGACAGAAATACCCCATAAAATCATTGTAGCCATATAAAAGTATTTAGTACGTATTCACCCTGTGCATTTTGTGACTGAGAAATACCTACAAGCGCCATATCTGTGTCACACTGAGTAAGTGAGAGCCAGGATGCGTTTTTCAAACAGCAAACAGAAAAAAGAGAGAGAAAACACAAAAAGGCTTGTATCTTAATTGAAATAATTTCTGTTTAACAGGATTTGTTAGGTGTTTTATATGTATGAATAGTTTGGCATGTGCCAAATTGGCTCTAGTTCTGCAAAAAAAAAAGCAGTTGGATGGTTTGTATGTATGGTGTTACAGGTTCTTTCAACTTCCCTTAATGGGGCTGAATTACATATACAGGTATGAGATCTGTTATCTGGAAACCCTTTATATGAAAGCTCCAAATTACTGAAAGGCCATCTTCCATAGACTCCACTTATCCAAATATTGCACATTTTTTATTTTTTTCTGTAATAATAAAACACTACCTTGTACTTGATCCCAACAAAGATATAATTAATTATTAAACAATTACTAAAAGCAGAACCAGCCTATTCATTTTATTTAATATTTACATGATTTTCTAGTAGACTTTAGGTATGAGGATCCAAATTATCCTTTTTCCAGAATGCCTGGTACATGGGGCATTCTGGATAAAGGATAAGTTGGTCCTATATATACACAACAAGAATGGGACTTCTCCCCCTGCCCATGTGACCCCAAATTGCTCAATTATAAATAAATGCACCTAGATGTGAAATAAAAGGCAATATTTATTCAACACTATGCCAATGTCAGAATTAAAACCAATTAAAATAAAACTAAGCAGCGCTGCATGTGCGAAAGGGATCCCTTGCTATAATCTATATGCATACAACAATATGGATGGCAATTATATGCTGTAGTATGAAATAGCGTGTTTAGGATTAACCAGAACGCTCCAATAATGAACAGTAGTCTCAATTTATGAGTAGGTGAGTGGTCTCAGAATATCCAATGCTGATGTCCAATCTAATTATAGCAGAGCGTAATGTTAATACATCCCCAGGTCTGTGGCATACCAAGTTCGCCAATTGTATGAGGCACCCCCTATAAAGCAAGTATACTCGAGATGTAGGTGTACTACACTATTGAGTGTTAAGGGGGATACACCTTCAGTGTGAACCAAAAACTTCACGGAAAGCCCAATAGTATGTGGGTGGACGCAAGGTACTGCCCTAGGCAAGGCCCCATCCCACTTTCTCATTATTAGGGATGTAGCGAACAGTTCGCCGGCGAACTAGTTTGCGCGAACTTCGACTGTTCGCGTCCGCCGAATGTTCGCGAACGTCGCGCGACGTTCGCCAATACGAGTTCGCGTTCGATTCGAACAAAAATCGTTCGACCATTCGACCATTCGATTCCTTCGACCGCTAAAATCGAAGGATTTTCGTTCGAATCGAACGATCTAAGCCATTGGATCGAATGAAATCATTCGATCGAATGGCTTCGATCGTTCGAGTCGAATGAAAATCCTTCGATCGAACGAAAATCCTTCGATCGAACGAAAATCCTTCGATCGAACGATTAAAATCCTTCAATCGTTCGAATGAAAAAGGTCCCCAGGTGGGACCGAAACGTCGGATAAAAATGTGTTTTGCTTGAAATAAACACTATTGCTTCACAAAATAACAGTGTGTGCTGATCCATCGTGTTACATATATATTAGAAAATTGGTGGTTGGGGAGCACCGTCCATCACACACAGAAAATGGTGTGCAGGGTCAAATAATGATTATAATAGAAAAAGAAGAAAAAAGAACTGACCCATATAGTTGCACCTCCCCATCAAAATACAAACTCCAGTGAGGCAAACAATTATTAAAACATAACCTTTAATAAATTCATTAAAACCAAGTCTAGAAAGCACAATTAAAAATATGGTTAGGTATAGGGGGCTGATTGACACGGCAACAGCGGGTTTTAAAAGACGTGCTGATCTCACATAGATCAATTGCGGTTGCGGTTGGGAATCTGAGTGGTAAATTCTCAGCACTCGAGCCAAGTATAATTCTAACACACACGGCCAAAAAATCATTTGCCGAAAAATGTTTTGCCAAAAAGTGGACCACACCACACCAACCCCTTCACCCACTTGGGGATCCCTCCCTTGTAGTATTCAATATTAGGGATTGGAAGCAAAAGCCCAGATAGTACAAACGCTGGGGCAATTGTTAGTGTTAAATACACGGATCAATAGTTTCACCACACCAAGCCTCCCCTTCACCCACTTTAGAATCCCTCCCTTGTGGTATTAGGCAAGATAGGCGGAAACCAGATACCAACCACTAAAGTATTTAGTTGCTTATAGATATGTTGTAACGAGCAAAGTGTCAAGACCGCGGATCATTCCAATATCCAACCCCTTCGCCCACAGAGATCCCCTCCCGATCCGTTTTTACCCTATAGAGCCAATTCTATGTCCCTATCAGACGCCTGCCTAACCAAAACTAAAAATGCGCCTGACACGCGTTTCACCCGCCAAGTTGCGGGCTTAGGCGCACGTCAGGCGCATTTTTAGTTTTGGTTAGGCAGGCGTCTGATAGGGACATAGAATTGGCTCTATAGGGTAAAAACGGATCGGGAGGGGATCTCTGTGGGCGAAGGGGTTGGATATTGGAATGATCCGCGGTCTTGACACTTTGCTCGTTACAACATATCTATAAGCAACTAAATACTTTAGTGGTTGGTATCTGGTTTCCGCCTATCTTGCCTAATACCACAAGGGAGGGATTCTAAAGTGGGTGAAGGGGAGGCTTGGTGTGGTGAAACTATTGATCCGTGTATTTAACACTAACAATTGCCCCAGCGTTTGTACTATCTGGGCTTTTGCTTCCAATCCCTAATATTGAATACCACAAGGGAGGGATCCCCAAGTGGGTGAAGGGGTTGGTGTGGTGTGGTCCACTTTTTGGCAAAACATTTTTCGGCAAATGATTTTTTGGCCGTGTGTGTTAGAATTATACTTGGCTCGAGTGCTGAGAATTTACCACTCAGATTCCAAACCGCAACCGCAATTGATCTATGTGAGATCAGCACGTCTTTTAAAACCCGCTGTTGCCGTGTCAATCAGCCCCCTATACCTAACCATATTTTTAATTGTGCTTTCTAGACTTGGTTTTAATGAATTTATTAAAGGTTATGTTTTAATAATTTTTTGCTTCACTGGAGTTTGTATTTTGATGGGGAGGTGCAACTATATGGGTCAGTTCTTTTTTCTTCTTTTTCTATTTTTTGTGTTACATATATATATATATATATATATATATATACAGTATTATAGCTGTTAGGGTGTAGCATGTCTGCGCTGTCTTAACAAGTGAAACTGCAAACAAATTGCATTACATATTTGTTTAAACAAATCCATATACAGTAGGGCCTACTGGGGTCACAAAGTTGTATTAACTGAAGAATTAATGAGGAATTTAAGTACATTGACATTTCAAGAGAGTTAAAAGAATAAAGGGATCTTTATAACCTACACTTGTGTTGCAGTTTTGTTCCTAAGGGCATGCCAGTTAGCATTGCAAGCAGGATTAAGAATGGTGCAATATCACAGTTAGAACAGACAAAAAAGACTAAATAATGTCAAGCGGTGTTGTAATAAATACACCTCACATCACTCTTCAAAGGCAGCAAGTATATAATCAGGAAGATTAATAAACTTATTTGTAATGTCATTATAGCACAACTTTTGTTTGCCACTGGTGCCAGTAATTGGCAAGTTAATAGAGTGTTGATGGAGCTAATGGAACTGAATCCGAAATCCTAATTTGCATATGCAAATTAGGGGGAGGAGGGAAATCATGCGACTTTTTTGCATATGCAAATTAGGGGCTGGAATTTTTTAATCCCTTGTTTTGTGACAAAAAGTCACGTGATTTCCCTCCTCCCCCTAATTTGCATATGCAAATTAGGATTTCGGATTCAGTTCGGCCAGGCAGAAGGATTCGGCCGAATCCGAATCCTGCTGAAGAAGGCCGAATCCCAAACCGAATCCTGGATTTGGTGCATCCCTACAATAGAATTGCTTTTTATTGTTTTTACTATAGAGTGCTGTTCTTAAATCTGAACCTAGCAATGTGGGTTTTAGGGAGCTGTTATCCTGTCCCCTTCCCATTTTTCTGTTGATAAGCTGCTGGGGGGGGGAAAGCTGCACTGCAAGTTTAACAGAGCCCAAGTCACATGACTTAGGGTACCTGGGAATCTAACAACATGTCTAGCCCCATTTCAGATTTTAAAATGAAATAGTAAAAAAAAAAAAAACAGTTTGCTTTTTTAAAGAGGAAAGGGGGGGCATACATGCAAAAAGTGTATATGTTTAATAAAATATCACTACTTTTACCAACATAGTAACTTTTGTTACGGTATTTTTTTTTCATTCAATTTACCAAAATACAATTCTTTAGCTTCCCCTAAGGAGATAGATATCACAGCTCATGACTGGTGATAACATTTTGTTAATACTCCATCTACAACAACATGGTTGTTCACTTTATCTCAAACTTTTATGGTATAGACGGCAGTATTCTAGCACAACTGGCAAGTAATTTTGTGTTTATACAATTACGAATGGTTTGTGTTCTGCAAGTCTCAGGAAAGTAATTATAGCTGGAATCTGTTTGCTATGGGTTCATTTCCATAGCGACAAGAGAGCAGAATCAATACAGAACTCAAAAGAAAACTAAGCAATTAAAAAAATAATACAAATGAATGTGATTCCACAAATGTTTTTGGTTGCCAGGGTCAGTGACCCCAAGCTTTTTTGCAATTGCAGTCTGTTATGAGGCAGAATTGTAAGGCTAAAAAAATATCTATAATCGAGACCAATTAAAAAGGTTCTCAGAATAGGTGAAAATGTTTTTAAAAGTTAAACATTTAAAATTGGAGAAATTGGAGAAAATGGGTCAATCTGATTTAAAATAATAGTTCTATCAATCAGGATAATTATTAAGTATTCATTTGATCTTGTAGCTCTGTTCTCTATAGCTCAATTCTCATATAGCAGCTGCAAACAATATGATAGTTACCAATAGTGAAATAGGATACCATTTAATTCTCATTACCTTCTGTGGTCGGATAAGTGCAGTTGAGCATAGATGATAAGAATTACGCAAAATCCAATTATAAAAAAAAAATATGATCTATCAGTTTTAATTTTGATTGAATAATCCTGCTTTTTTAATATTCTAGACAGGAACCATAATACAGTTATTTATTTCACTTTATGCTTTTGTCTGCTTTCTCTCTGAGTGTTAAAACATATGTGGGAAACTTCAGGAGCTGTGGATTCCCCACTGTAATCTCAGTTTCAGATAATTTCAAAGGTTTCTTGTCTAAAGCATGAAATTAATAAAAGATAAATAAAGGAATTCATAAGAAAATGATCTCAGTCCTATTTGAGAAGCAGCTGAAGTTGCTCATAGGGGCAGCATGATCTCATATGATTGGAGAAAAACAAACTTAGGGAATAGCGCGAGTTGTCCCAAAGTAACACTTTAACTAGAGATTAATGGAAAGGCTCACAGCACACCCATTGTATCATCTTAACAGCGGATGAGGGTCTTCAGAAGTCATAACAGCTCCTAAAAGTTATTCATTGTCAAGCTGTTAAAGAGTTCTCCTTAATGTACGCGTATGGGATCTGTTAGCTTGAAACCCATTATCCAGAACGCTTCAAATAAAGGAAAGGCTGTCTCCCATAGACTCCATTTTATCTAAATAATCCAAACTTTTTAAAAATGTTTTCCTTTTTCTTTGTAATAATAACACAGTACATTGTACATGATCCAAACTAAGATAAAATTAATCCTTATTGAAAGCAGAACCAGTCTATTTGGTTTATTTAATTTTTACATGATTTTCTAGTAGACTTTGATGATTTTCTAGGTGGCCATACACAGAGAGATCTGCTCGTTTGACGATGTCGCCAAACGAGCGGATCTCTCCCCGATATGCCCACCAAGGTGGGCAATATCGGGCTGATCCGATCGTGGGAGCCAATGTTCGGAGCCTATGGTGGCTTTACGGGCGGTCGGATCGCGGGACTGCATCAACGAACAGATGCAGCCGAGATCCAACAGGATTTTTAGTCCCATCCGACTTTCGGCCAGATCTCGACTGGGGAAGCCCGTTGGGGGGCCCCATACACGGGCCAATAAGCTGCCGACACAGTCTGTCGCCAGCTTTTATCGGCTGTGTAAATTATGGAAAGATCCATTATCTGGAAAGCCCCAGGTCCCGAACATTCTAGATAGCAGGTCCCATACCTTCACAGTGTTTGTGTCATAGAGCTGCTTTAAGCCTTATGGTACGACATCCTTATATCATGGAATGGATAGACCCCCGCTTCCCAAAAATCATTGTACCACTGCCTATGACATCAGCGAAGCCAGATCCAAATAACAGCTATACAGGTATGCCAAAAAACTCATCCAGAAACGTTCAACTAATTCAAATTGTATAAAATGATTTCCTTTTTCTCTGTAATAATAAACAGTAGCTGGTACTTACCGTATATACTCGAGTATAAGCCGTCCCGAGTATAAGCCGATGTACCCAATTTTACCTCCAAAAACTGGGAAAGCTTATTGACTCGAGTATAAGCCTAAGGTGAGAAATGCAGCAGCTTCTGGTAAGTTTCAATCAAAAAATTGAGGGTTTCTGCTCCCATTGGAGATGCGTCATGTTTTTGGATGCCGGCGACCATTCTTGGATGCCGGCGAATATTCTTGGAGACTATTCTTGGACGCCGCCGACTATTCTTAGGTGCCGGCGACTATTCTTAGACGCCGGCGACCGTTTTTGCGCTTGACCCGAGTATAAGCTGAGGTAGAGTTTTTCAGCATATTTTGGGGGCTGAAAAACTCAGCTTATACTCGAGTATATACGGTACTCATTATCCTAGGACAACCATTGTGAATTTGTTTTTTTCCCAACAATTTCCTTTGGTTGAGTGACAGTAGAGAGAGCAGAAGGTGACTGCTTAATGTTTTGGGTTTCCCCTCCTGAAGTGCAGCTGGGGAGTGATATGGGGACACCTCCAAAAGGGAATGCATTATTCCCTACTGGGGGAATGTAATATGTTTCGATACAGAAAAAAACAGTCGCAAAAACATTTGCGAATATTAGCGACCATGTTTGTGCCTTTTTGACTGATTAAAGATCTTACCGACTTTCTCTCAAAGTTTTCAACCAAATTACTTTTGCAAACGTTCGTAGTGGATGTAATAAAAATGCGCAAAATATTTCACGAAACTCCAGAGCACCTGTAAACGTTTCGCAATGCACAATTAAGATTCCAAATGCAATAACAGCCTAATGAAGAATATTAGTTTGCGACAGGCAATTTTTATTGGCAAAGTTTTGCTCTTTGCGAATCTTATTACATTTCCCCCTATATGCTTTATTTTGAATATATCCTTCCGGAGTTTGGGAATGTTTTTGTTTTGGGCAGAAAGCACCAAGGTGAAAGTAGAGTTGCCTATTGAACTTTAGTGAGCTCTATTTTCTGAATTTTTCGTAACTTCTTTTAGGAATCTGTTTGTTCTGAACTGGTATCAGTTTGGCTGGGTTTCTCCAGCTTTCCAAGCTAAGATAATTCTTAATTCAAATTAAGTGTAGAAGGAGAAGAGTGCAAAATGTGGATGTATACATTATTTTAGCAGTGTAAGTCATCGTTTTTTCCATGCTATTAGTTATAACTATGATTTGTTGCATAATTTATGGCAGAGGATTAGTGAGCCAATTAATAGTTGCTGCAATGAATGCATCAGTGTAAAATGAGGGATTTTCAAAGTATCCGATGACTTCAGAACAGGCTGACAGGCCCCATGAGTGTTGCTTATCCTCCTCGGTAATGTGTATTTTACCCCCTGGGTTCTTCTCAAGCAATAGTCTTCACATTCAGGGTGCAACGCTGATTAACTTATTCCATGTAGGCATAAATCTAGGCACTAATGCTGTTGATGATTAAACCTGTTTGTTTCACAGTGAGGTTTCTAAGGCAGCCACAGATTACCATTGATATAGAATGGCTTAATTGGATTGCTACACTACATTATTTTCTGCTCATTTGAAACGGAAATGAAGGGGTTTAACTATTTTTCTGTGTTGTGGCTTACTTGAGCTGATCATTATCACTCTCTGCCTGCTGTATAATTCAACTTTCAGTCTTTTTAATTCAAGAAATTCAAGTGATGTTATGTAATGCAAGGGGTTAATAAATATTACAGCATGAACTAAGCAATTATATATTACCTTTAAGACCAATGCTGATATACTACTCTAGGTAGAGGAGACCTCTAACAATATAGTGTTCCGAACAATGTTTTCCAAAAGCCTCAAGCCTTCTTCTAACCCCACTACTTCTTTATCTCTTGGCTGGTGGGTGTAGTATGCATAATAAGTTCTAAACAAATCCTTCATCTGGTTTCACTTAATTTTTGAATTTAATTTTTTTTGTGGTCTTTGTGGTAAGAAGGGTTTCCAAATGGAGAACCTGAGAGATTGTTGGATTCAGTTACTACCTGCTACAACTACTTTAGAGGAAAGCTCTTGGTTTTCAAGGTCTTGTATTCGCTGAATGCATTAGGAATACAGTGATTTACATGAATGGAGGGCAAATTGGAGTGTTTTTTTGCCTTCCTGCCAAAATGGGAAGAGCAAAATATTTGGAAACGCATAAAAATCCTTTTCTGTAGCTGTACAACCTTCTCCTGGTTAAAGAGCATTCCTAAATTACTTCAGATCCTGGTTCAACTAAAGCCAAGATCTACTTGCCAGTGATGTGGTCATGAAAAACTCAACCCACACTTAATGCTAACCTGCAAAAATGCTACCATTTTAGTACCTGCACCTGACCCATATCCACATCATCTCGCCAGGTCAAGAACTAGGGGTAGGCAGAGTAGGCACGTGCCTAGGGTGCAAAGCTGGGGGGTGCCAGGCATGTATCTTCTCTGCCTCATACCCTGGTCTGATCCACTCTGACGCGCATGCCCTATGTGCTCGCCCTTCAAACATCTGGTTGCTTAGGGCGACTGGCCGGCCTGGTGCTGCATCGAGCTCTTTATGATATTTCTGTGTGCGCCTCTGGTTCCGAGACAGGGAATCCTCAGGAGAATAATAGGAGTGTACTTCCCCAGTCTGACCCACACCCAACCGTAACCCACAATGGATGGCCAAATTCAACTGGAACCCATCCAGCCAGTGATCAGCTTGCGGTTCGTATCCTTGTGGATAACGGTTTTCTTGACAGATCTCATTTGATTATTCCCTTTTGCTCATACATTTTACAGATAGTTTAAGGTTCTTAATTTTCACAATTTGTTTCCATACTTCCCCTGATTAGTAGCACATGTCTGCAAACTGCGTGTAATACCGCAAGCAACATGCCATACAAGTAGCCGAGACATCCCTGGTGCTCAGCATTCATATATTGCTGAAAGAGGGATGTTGCACCCAACCATAGTGGTGAACAGTTGTATATTTCGTTGTCTGCAATGATTTGGAATAATGAAAGTAAATGTGAATGGTTGCTATGGTAGGTGGGTCTAGTGCAAAGGTTGGTTCTCAGTGCAAATTTTGCCCTGGGGCCTGTCAGCTATTCGTTAAACCACTAGTTTTGGTTAAAGAAGTACTTTTCCATGTTTGAGTAAAGCTAGCCATACATTGAAAGGCAGGAGCCTACCAGTGACCTCTTCTGGTCTTCTACTAAAGGTTGAAAGGGAAAGTTTTGAGTAATTTCACCAAAGATGAAAATTTACATCCAACATTGCAAATTTTCTAATTTTTTTATTGAAGTAAATTCACATGACTTCTCCAGGTAACATTTCTAAGAGCACAAGAAAGAATTTTTGGCAAGAGCAATTTCTTCAGGTTCAGGCTGGTGAACTGAAATGACAACTAGAGAGTGACATTTGCATCTCATAATCTACATCACCTCCTCCATTCTAATATCTCACATAACTCTACATGCCTCTCCCCTCCTGCCACTCAGAATACAGTGTTAGGCTCGTAACCATATTGGGTGTTTTGGGCTGCATTCCCATGTGTTCCAGTTAAAAAGAGTACTTTTTTAATGGGTTGTCCTCAGAGCTGTGTGAAAAGTTGGGTATCTGGAGTCAGAGTCGCCAAAACGTACCAACACCAACGCCTAATAACTTTAAATGCAATTGAAAATTAAAATTGCTGAGCTTTGGCAGTGATAAAATGCCTTGTATGGTGTGTGCTTAACATCTTTCAATCAAAATTAGAAACAAATGAATTGAAGTGCCGTAAACTAAGGAGATGGACTCAAAGGATTATGGACTTCACAGCCTTGGCCGTCCTTACGATGAAGCATGTAAGCACCAAACGCAGGTGGAACACAGCATGATGCATTCCCACCTACTTTCGGCTTTTAAATGCGTCATTGTGAAGCCCAAAAACACAAGTGAAAATGAGTACTTACCTAGTACAGGCACTGCTGTATTTATTGGGGAAGCTGCAAGACCCTGTGCTCTGAAACGGAGTGGAGAGTATTGTGGCAATGAAGGAACAGAGAAAATCAGTGTGCAAAGTGCAAAAAAATTGTAATTATTGCGCTTTGCATCCTGTCTTCCAAAAAGTTAATGACCCCTTATATCTACAAAATGTTCCCAATATCCCTGCCAGCCCACAACTAGTGTTCACATAAGACCTGTGAAGAGCTGTGAAGATGTGGAATTGTCTCCCTGAATCAGTGGTACAGGCTGATACATTAGATAGCTTTAAGAAGGGGTTGGATGCTGTTTAGCAAGTGAGGGAATACAGGGATATGGGAGATAGCTCATAGTACAAGTTGATCCAGGGACTAGTCCGATTGCCATTTTGGAGTCAGGAAGGAATTTCTTCCCCCTCTAAGGCAAATTTGTGAGGCTTCAGATGGGTTTTTTGCCTTCCTCTGGATCAACTAGCAGTTAGGCAGATATAATAATAATAAAAAAAAAAAAAGGTTGAACTTGATGGACGTGTGTCTTTTTTCAACCTTACTTACTATGTTAGCTCTGTGCCCTTTTGTGCCTGTGGAGGCTGTGACAACTTATTCCTAGTTGAGGTAGATGCCCTCACTGATATACAATAGATACCCTCAGCTTCTGCTTTAATTCTCCTACTTAGGGGTGTAGTTTGACTAAGAAGGTTAAATGTCGTCCTCTAAGTAATTATTAGGGTTCCAGCTAACATACACCCAAATACATCATATTAAAGGGGTGTTTCAACTCTACCTTAACTATTACTAACTTTTATTAAGTTATAGAGTGGCTGGTTCGAAGCAACTTTTCAGTTGGTCTTCATTTTTTATAGTTTCTTAATCATTTGTCTTTTTCTTCAGCCTCTGTCCACCTACTATATGGGGGTCACTTAATCAGGCAGCCAAAAAAGTTTGCTCTGGAGGACTACAGTATTGTTGTTATTGTTTCTATTTATTACTTATTTTTCTGTTCAGGTCCTTTACTATTCATATACCAGTCTCTCATTCAAACCACTCGCTGGCTGCTGAAATTCCAAACTGAGGAGTTACTGAACAAAAAGTGAAATGATTAAAAAACAACAAATAATAAAAAATGAAGACCAATTGCAGATTGTGTTAGAACAGTGATCCCCAACCAGTAGCTCGTGAGTAACAGGTTGCTCTCCGACCCTTTGGATGTTGCTCCCAGCGGCCTCAAAACAAGTGCTTATTTTTGAATTCCAGGTTTGGAGGCAAGTTTTGGTTGTATAAAAACCAGGTGCACTGTCAAACAGATTGATAATCCACATAGGGGCTACCAAATGGCCATTCACAGCACTTATTTGACAGCCCAAAATTTTCATGCTTGTGTTGCTCTCTAACTCCTTTTACTTCTGAATGTTGCTCAGGGGTTCAAAAGGTTTGGGATCCCTGTATAAGAATATCACTCTCTACATCACAATAAAAACTTAAAGGAGAACAACCCCTTTAAAATAATATGCAGTCTATTGCATAGTTGGTTTATTAAACAAAAAAAGCTAAACACCACTGGCTTAGTGTTTTCCACAGCCCTATGTAACTTATTTGTAAAAACTCCCAGAATAAATGTTTAATCATACCCTAACAATAACAGCATGTGAACCAAAATAAAAATCCTATTACATTCTGAAATTTCTCTCCTTTGGGTAGAATTTCGCTGGAGCAGCTATTAAACTCGAATCTGTTTGTGCGATATTAATTATGTGTTTTCTGCATCTCTGTTTTGTGTGATGTGTTTGATTTCATTAGAGGACAATTAAAACACATCCGATGCAGATTTCTCCTCGATCCACAACAGCTGCTGTGCTTTAGTCATCATTCCGCCCTTGCATTTAAAGGATTTACAATATAAAATCTCACGTTACAATTTGTCAGATGACATTAAGATGCCTTTTAAAATCATGTGTTTTGCTCTAAATCACTTTCTCATGTAACGGGGGGGGGGGGGTGAGCTTTTGTCGATCTAGGATTTGATTCAGATGTGCTTTCCACAGAAATAAAGACCTATATCAGAAATGCCAGAAAACAGCAGTAAAAGGTGGAAAAGTGACTAAATAGTATCCAGTCGCCCAGATTTATTACTTGGGATGCACAGAATCCAGGATTCGGCCTTTTTCAGCAGGATTCGGCCAAATCCTTGTGCCTGGCCAAACCAAATCTGAATCCTAATTCGCATATGTAAATTAGGGGTGGGTAGGGAAATCTCGTGACCTTTCGTCACAAAAGAAGAACTTTTTCTACTTTTTCCTTTCCTGACCCTAATTTGCATATGCAAATTAGGATTCCGCTTCGGTATTCGTTAATCTTTCTACAAGGATTAGGGGATTTGGCCGAATCCCAAATAGTGTATTCGGTACATCCCTATTTATTACTGAGATTTAATTAAACAATTTAACCCGCCTTTGCTTGTTGTCGGAATTAAGTGAGCACTGCCAACATGGGCCAATAAAAACTAGCACTGGACAGGATTTTAAATCCCATCAGATGAAATGGGATTTCACACCCATCGGTCTATTGCTGCCCTTGTCCAACAGGCATTTGTAGTCACCTGTGTATGATCCAGTTGTCAGCACATGAGGGAGGCAGTTAGTATAGCTATTGGTATATATCAGTGCTGTCCAAGTTCTGTGGTACCGAGGGCCAAAATTTTACTGGCCTATGTGGAGGAGGGCCGATAATGGAAGTCTGTGTTGGCCACTCCCCCTTTTAAACCACACCCATTGTACACCACACCCACTGTAAACCACACCCATATTACCACAAGAACTTTTAAGATCATATCCACATTAACGGTGGTAGCACATCAAAAAACCAAATGGTTGGTTCTCACTGGAGGGAAATCCCTCATCACTCATATGTGAAAAATTGAAGTCATGTTAAAAACATGTTAAAAACATACCCTTCAATCCATATACCTCATCCTCCCCTGTGGATAATACAACAACCCCCCAACACATGATTAAACACCTTAGGGGCCCTTAACAACAATTTCCAAATGCTAACAAACCCCTAACAGGCTTACATCCCACAGGTAGGGTTGGGCAAGCAGAGAATGGCACACACAAGCAGCACTGGGCAAGCAGAGAATGGCACACACAGGGAGGCAGGGCTGGGCCAAGGTATTTTTGCACCCTAGGCAAAGGCTTCAATCAGTGCCCCCCCACCCAGTCCTGCATTACCATTTCCCACCTTACTAGTCATATAGCCCCCTGTACCTGTGCCAGCACCTATCATATTGCCTCCATTTGTACCTATGCCAATGGCAGTCAATCCCTCAGATTGCCCCCAGGCCCCAATCTGTACCTGTGCCAGCATAACCCAAAAAATCCATCATATTTTTACCCCCAATCTGTACCTATGCCACCAGTAGCCAAAAATCCATCTTATTGCCCTCAAACATCTGTGTACCTGTGCCAGCAGCCACCATATTGCCCCATGTACCTGAGCCAGCAGCAGCCAATCCCTTATATTGCCCCAATCTGTACCTGTGCCAGCATCAGCCAAAAAATACACACTATTGCCTCCATATATGTACTTGTGCCAGCATCAGCCAAAAAATACACACTATTGCCTCCATATATGTACTTGTGCCAGCAGCAGCCAAATATCCATGATATCATCTGTTTACCTGTGCAAGTAGCAGCCAAGATATTGCCCACAAATATGTACCTGTGCCAGCAGCTGCCAAAAGGGAGCTGGGGAGTGATTCTGTCTGGAACAGGGGTTTTATAAAGTTGAAAAACTATAAAAGGCCAAGCAAATCAGGGTTTAAAAAAGAAAAAAAGGAAATTCCCCTTAAAAGTGTGCCCCGCTAGAGCAATTTCCCTGTTTGCGACAACTGCACATGCGCCGCCACGCCGGTCTCGCTGTCAGATTACCGAAGACCCAGAAGATGGCTGCCGTGTTTCTCCTTTAAGAATGGCTTGGATGATTTTTTTGGACAGACATAATATCAAAGGCTATTGTGATACTAAACTCTATAGTTAGTATAGGTATGGATATATATAATTTATGTGAAAGTAGGGAGGGGTGTGTGTGTGGATGCTGGGTTTTCATTTGGAGGGGTTGAACTTGATGGACTTTGTCTTTTTTCAACCCAATTTACCTATATAACTATGGCCCACAAGCAACATGTGTCCTTCAGAGCCTTCAAATGACCTGCATGATTGCGATCTTTCAGAATTTCAGACAGATATGTATCTATAGCTAATCCTGTTGGTCAAAGCCTATATCAGCACATAATGTGTTCCTTTTCCTATAGGTCACTATATGCCCCTGTTATGATCTAATAGATGGCACAGTAACTGAACACTTAGATCCTCCTGATTTAGCTCAGCCTGTTGGTCACCAATTTGGGTTGAGATGCTTCCAAGAAAGCTTTACTTAATTCTTGGTTACAAAGTGAACCCCCCTTGTTGACAGATGCTATTTCTTTTATGAACCAACTTAGTTGGCAAGAAGCCTTATTAACCAAAACTAAAGAAAATAATTCCATAGACTCTTTTAAACTGATTTGGTCTCCTTATCTTGAAGCTTGTACCTCCAACACAGGTGAACAAATAGGACGATTTCTCCAGTTGTAAGATGCACTTTCTGACATTCCAGTCGACGAATGGTCATTTTTCTTTCTTTCTTTCTTTCTTTCTTTCTTTCTTTCTTTCTTTCTTTCTTTCTTTCTTTCTTTCTTTCTTTCTTTCTTTCTTTCTTTCTTTCTTTCTTTCTTTCAATATGTACACATCCATTGGTTTAGTTTAGTTAATTTTATTTAATTTCAATTCATTGTTGTCAGTCTCTTTTAATGATATGTAGTCTTTAATAATACTATATCATTGTATCGATTTCAGCATTTCTGTCTTCATCTGCAAAATATACTGTTATCGCTTGTTTAACATGAAAATCTAATAAAATATTTTCAAAATAAAATTTGGGTTGAGATGCTAAAACCTATACCCGACTTTACTTGTCATGACTTCATCTTTAAAATCTGTACATTTCAAGTACATCTGTACTGTGTATTTATTGAGCCTATGAGTAATTCTCATCCTTGATGCACTGACGTTTCAGCATCTTGAAAACATATCTTAGGTCTGTTTAATGGAGACCGTATCATGACCTGTATGATTAAATGACTGAAAGCCAACGAGCCGCTGCTGAAAAATTTAAAGTGCTTTTTCCCTTTATTTAAAATACAATGTATACACATTAACTCAGAGAGAGAGGGAGCCGGTATCTGTGTCCCATACACAATATAAATGAAATGCATGCACTTTAGGCAGTGTGGGAAGTGCTAATGTATTAAACAGTGGATTTAATAATTATTTCTGCAGCATGTGAAACAAATGACACAGCTCCTTGAATGGGTGCCAGTAATGGCTGAAGATCTGCTAAATAACTTTTGCTTAGATTTCTGGAAGAATTTTCTACTATCAATTTGTTGATGAATTAAGTTAACATGTGACATCCTCTCTGGGCGCTGTGATGACTTTGGCAATGAATTGTATTTAGAATTTCTCTGCCTTATTCCTCACGGGCTCCATCCAGTCATCACCATCATGGTACAATGATCAAAGACAAATTGAAGGTGACATCAAGAAGGCCACAAATTCGGAAAACACGATAACTTTGCATCTAAGATAGTTTGTGACGGAAAATGAGCGTAATGTGAACTTAATGAACCCCATGGGGGAACCTAAAATTGATTTTTGACCTACGTTGATTCTTTTACAGACAGATATGTATAAATGGCTTATAATAAGACCTGGTGAATGTTGTCTTTAGTTGGAGAAGCCCTGTCTGCAGAAAGACAATTTAAAAAGAAAAAAAATTGTGATGCAAATGTATTTATCATGTAGCCAATAAGGGGGGATCCAGAGATGTTTCAACACCTCCTATAATAAACTTTCTTGTGGGAAAATCAAGAGACAAAAGCAAAATCTCGTTCAGCTAAAACTGATACTGTAAAGTTTCCCATGGAAACAGAGCAACCTTGTAAGTGGGAAGAAGGCCACATTCCCACAGAAAACCAGTATGATAGGATAATCACAACTAGTCAGCTGTTAATAAGTATATCACTCATGTTCCTTGAAGACAGTGTCGGACTGGCCCACAGGAATACCAGGAAAAGTTCCGGTGGGCCCAGGTGTCAGTGGACCCTCATGCTGCTAAATATTTGGCCTATTTCATGGCCATTCCCTATTTCTATGAGAACAAAGAGACTAAATAGATGGAATAATAGATTATAGTATGTAAAGAAAAGAGACTAGGAGAATAGAGGTTGAGTGAGTAAAGGAAGAATAATAGTACTGAGAATGGGCCCCTTGTCTAAGATTAATTGGTGGGCCCCTGGTCAAAGGTTTTTGGTGGGCCCCTGGTGTCCAAGTCTGACACTGCTTGAAGAAGAATCAATGGGTGGCAAAATATTATTAATTATAACTGCATACCTCAGACACTGGGCTGGTGTTGGTGTTTGCACTGGCTCAGGGTACTTCTGTAGGACCTTACTTGTCAACATTCACACACACTTTTCAAATGTGTTGGTAAATTACTCTTAGGGGGTTATTTATTAAAGTCACAAACTCTATAAATTCAAGGTTTCTGAATTTTTAGTGGATCTTTCAAGATATATTATACCCCGAGGATGGAAAAAGTCTGAATCTGAAAATCCGGCATCTCAGACCTAGTGAAGTTGTATGGGAAAGTCAATGGGAAAGGTCCCTATCCTATTTGGAAGTTTCTGTGGTCTGTGCTGGAATTAGCCAGAAAATCCGTCTATTGCGGACCTTTCGGGAAAATATTTTTGGGAAAAAACTCACGATTCGGATTTTTGCTCGATTTTATTGTTTGTCCCTATCCAATTAAATTTTGTTTTTTAAAATAATAAATAAGGTGGATTTTGGTTTGGTCTGACTTTTATCAAAATAATGAGAAAAAAAAACAGATTTTGATAAATAAAGCCCCCCCATCACTCTTTCATCAGTCACAGATCAAATTATTTTATTTATATACTGAAAACTGTGGCTGATGTGAATACAGTGGAACCTAAATTTTACATCCCCTGATTTTAAGTTTTCCCTCATTAGTGGTGCTTGCGAAGCAAAGCATCACTACTGTTATCTTGCAAACTTATTTTTATTCTTCTTCCGTATGAAAGTTTGGCGCGTAACTAGTCCCGCACCGTTTGTCCTAGACCCATGAATGAGGTGTCAAATCGTGCGGCTTAATCGGGAATGGGGTGGTATGACTTTTCTAAGGGGTGGGTGGTTAATTGCCCCTTGCGGGGGCAATTAACAACCCCAAAAAGTCCCATAGATTAACATTGAGGCCAACTTTTGACGGATTCTAGCGCAGAGAGGGAATCTTGTAGAAACGTTAAATTTACCACATTTGAAGAGGTTTGCGACCTGTGTCAGATGATACCCCACACGAGGGTATAAGTTTTACCCCCGGGGCAGGAGAGGTCCCCAAATTTGCCCCATTGACTTATAATGGGGAATTTATCGAATAATTAGTTTGTTGCAGACCCATGAATGAGGTGTCAAACCGTTCAGCTTATTCGGGAATGGGGTGTTGTGACTTTTCTGTCCTATTTTGGGGACCCAAAAAAGTGAGCGGAGCCGCAAACAACCAATCAGATTTTCCCTATTGACTTCAATGAGAAAATGTAAACAGCTGTAATTCTCACAGTAATAAAGACAGAGCTCCCAAACTTGGCACCGTGGGTCACTGGGTGACTGCAGCCAAAATTTACAAAAAGTGGGCGGAGTCTACAACAGCCAATCAAATTTCAGCCATTCAATTAAATAGGAAAATTTTAAACTGCTGCCGCTCTTAGACGGTTAATGGCAGCCTCCTCAAAGTTGGCACAGTTGGTCACTGGGGGACTGGGATTAAAATTAAGAAAAGTGGGTGGAGCCAAAACCAACCAATCAGATTTCTTTGATTGGTTTTAATGGGAAAAATTAAGAAGGCTGCCATTCTCTCAGTATTGATGTCAGGGACCTTGAATATCACAAATGTGGTCGCTGGGGGTTTCCACTTCAAGTTTAGAAAAAGTGGGCGGAGCCACCAACAACCAATCAAATTTCATTCATTGATTTTCAATAGAAAAAAATAGAAATGCTGCCATTTTTACACATTAAATGACAGCATTCCCAAACTTTGGTATGTTAGTCACTGAGTGACTGTGGTTCACAATTAGGAAAAAAAGGGGCGGGGCAACAACAGCCAATGAGATTTCAGCCATTGACCTTAATGAAAAATGATAAACTGCTGCTATTATCACAGTTTAAATGCTAGGTGTACCAAACTCGGCTCAATTACTCACTGGGTAACTGCGTTCAAAATTTAGGAAAAGTGGGTGGAGCCAAGAACAGCCAATCAGATGTTCCCTATTGACTTCAATGAGAAAATGTAAACAGCTGTAATTCTCACAGTATCAAAGCCAGAACTCCCAAACTTGGCACCGTGCGTCACTGGGTGACTGCGGTCAAAATTTAGGAAAAGTGGGCGGAGCCGCAAACAGCCAATCAGATTTCAGCCATTGACCTTAATGAAAAATGATAAACTGCTGCTATTATCACAGTTTAAATGCTAGGTGTACCAAACTTGGCTCAATTACTCACTGGGTGACCGTGGTCAAAATTTAGGACAAGTGGGTGGAGCCAAAAACAGCCAATCAGTTTTCACCTATTGACTTCAATATAAAATTTTGGAATACCGCCGTTCTCACCGTTTCAAAACACGTTTTAGAGCACTCTTACACTGTTAATGTAAGAGTGCTCAAACTTGGTCCATTTGGTGACTGGGTTGAAAATTTTTAAAAGTGGGCGGAGCCAAAAATAGCCAGTTTGTTTGGATTGATTTCAATGGTAAAATTTGGTTGGCTTTAAATTTCACCGGTTTAATCCGGATTCTACCGACTTTGTGTACTCTCTAGGCACCAGGGGCGACTGGGCAAGACACCCAACATATATGGGGGGCCTGAGTTTTGCCACGGCAAGCACCACTCACATTTTCTTCAGGAAATGTACCTCTCTAGTTTTATGTTGTTGTTTTGTGGTCCCACCTATATTTTATGCATAATACATTTCCCTGATTTATCTGGATTTTACACCATTTTTTCTGGGCCCCTGAAACATGTAAAATGGGGGTTCTACTGTAGTTATTAAAGCAGATACTGAACTGCTACTTTGCACAGTGTTCGACTGGGGTGTGTGGGGCCCACTGGAGCTGCCACCTCTAGGGCCCACAACCTCAGCCATGGAGGTCCCCACAAAGTGGCAAACCCCCAGTCGCACATGTATCTCCAAGCCACGCCACGATCCAGCCAGCACCCGTCACACGTCTAATGGCAAGATAATCAGCGAGTCTGGGCTGCCCCACCAGCCCAGTCCAACGCTGACTTACAGCTCAAGTGCATAGTTCTACATTACAAATTATATATCAGACTTGTGTGCGTAGGGCCATAGCTACGGCAACCATAATTCAGGCCTAGTATTTTAGTGGGTTCCATGGGTACAAATGATTAGATCACACTGAAGAAAACTGAAATGATAATATGATTGGGAATCACAGTATGACCCTGCCTTCCTCAGGCTGCACCTCCTTCACATTAAAACCATTTACACCTAAAAATAACAGTCTGCTCACATTGAGAATTTCTAGCCTCCCCCGTGTGACTGTGACACTTTCTTATAAATACATTTCCCCTTTGATAGACTGCAAATGGTCTAACCGTATCCGTTATAAAATATCGGGTGTATACCATATAGTCAGTAGCAGAATTCTGACTTTACTTTTCGAGTCTGTTCCAGGTAGTAAAAATAAGGCTGTAAAATTGCTGGGGCATGAATAGAATTCTATTAGCTTTATAAATATAACGTGTCTTGTCTGCTGCTTCAAGCGAAAAACCACTCTACATTTTACTAGAGCTGTTATTTTGGAAGCCATAAAGGTCTCCGCTGTTTCTTGGAAATATCTGGCCCACGAGGTTAACAAGTAAATTATCCTTCCACTTATGTTAAAATGTCAGTGCAGATTGACACCAATGGTGAGTGAAAGTGTCCCAGGGCATGGACCTTGTAGAAGAATGTGCCATGGATTAATCTTGCTCCACTTTGGCTAAATTTCTCTTTGCCTCTAACACCCCCAGATGAACTATGTTACACGATAGCAGTTCTTTGGTTTGAATATTTTAGAAAGTTTTGTGCCAGACGTGTTAGAGAGGGGGGTGGAAGACAGAAATCATTTTGCTTTAAAGGAAAATTATACCCCCAAAATGAATACTTAAGCAACAGATAGTTTACCGGTATATCAAATTGAATGACATATTAAAGAATCTTACCAAACTGGAATATATATTTACATAAATATTGCCCTTTTACATCTCTTGCCTTGAACCACCATTTTGTGACTCTATCTGTGCTGCCTCAGAGATCACCTGACCAGAAATACTAGAACACTAACTGTAACAGGAAGAAGTGAGGAAGCAAAAGGCAGAACTCTGTCTGTTAATTGGCTCATGTGACCTTACATGTGGTTTGTTTGTGTGCACAGTGAATCTTACGATCTCAGGGGGCGGCCCTTATTTTTTAAAATGGCAATTTTCTATTTATGATTACCCAATGGTACATACTACTAAAAAAGTATATTATTATGATAATGGTTCAGTTACATGAAGCAGGGTTTTACACATGAGCTGTTTTACTCAGTATCTTTCAATAGAGACCTACATTGTTTGGGGGGTATAGTTTTCCTTTAAGGCACAATTTAATATAATCCCTTTAGCAGACTTCATCGCTCTACTCAGCTTGCTAAACATGGGCAGGTTGGCTACACAGTGGCCTAGTGAGAAATGTAAGTAAACACATGACTGATTTAGCACTGGGAACTAGTGGGGAATCCAGCTTTCAGCTTTTGCCTCCTTATTCTAGGAATTTTAGATCAGTTTGCTGCTTTTCAAATCCCGTATAGTGATCCATTACTTACAGTTAATGTACAACTGAAAAAGTGTGGCAGAAAAATATATTATGGACCATTATTCATGTATGGAATCCGTTATCCAGAAACCTGTTATACTGGCTGCTAAAAATTATGGGAAGGTGTGCTCCTAAAGAGTCCATTTTAATCAACTAATTTATATTTTTAAAAACGATTCTCTGTAATAATAAAACAGTAGCTTGCACTTGATCCCAACTAAGATATAATTAAGCCTTATTGGAAGCAAAACCAGTCTATTGGGTTTATTTAACGTTTAAATGATTATATAGAAGACTTAAGTTGTGGAGATGCACATTACAGAAAGATCTCTTATCTGGAAAACCCTAGGTCCAAGCATCCTGTTTTTTCATTATTATACATATCGGATGATACAGTACATTGCGATCACACAATTGTTTCTTTGCATATCAAACGTGAACGTATTGAATGTGGTGAATGTATCAGGTCGGGGCAGTATAGACTGTATATTGGCTTTAAGTATTGGAATGGGTGAGTGAGGGAGCAGTGTTAGATGGGGTCTTCAACCGGATTTTGTTATTTGTGCATTACATTGAGGTGGAGATGAGGACATGTAGATTTATGTAATACATTTAATTCTTCTTCTTGTATAGGGGTTGTACTGTGGGTGCTTCGTCTGTACAGTGGCTGTGGTGCTACCTGGGTTTCCCTTTGGTACAGTACCTGTGGGTGGTACGAGGGGTTCCTTATGGTGTATAGTGCCTGTAGTTGCTTCCAGGGGTTATTTTCCTGTATAGTGCCTGAGGGTGACACTGTGGGTTCCCCATCTATACAGAGCCTGTTGCTGACAGCACGGGTTTCTTATTTGTACAGTGCCTGTGGGTGACACCAAGGCGGTTGTCTATAAAGGTCCAAATGCCCAAAAGTCGAAAATTCAAGTTTTTTTGACTATCAAATCCGAATTTTTAGTGGGAAAAAAAATCCTCAAATTTTAATTTATTATACCCCGAGGATGGAAAAAGTCCAAATCCAGTTGTATATAAGTCAATGATATAAGTCCTGAAGATATCCTGATCTGCGCTGGGTTTCATGCAATGATCTGAAGATTTCTCGTTTTTTTGGCAAAAATCCGGAAAAACAGGGTTTTCAGGCGGAAATTCCGAATAATTCATACAATCGGAATTTTTCATGATTTCATGAAGTTTTTTTTCCCGCGCAGGAAATTTTCGGGAGAATGTTTTGATGAAAAAGGGGAAATAACACACGTGGATTTGGTTGGAGTATATTTCAGAAATAAATTCGATATTTTCAGATTTTGCTAAATAACCCCACAAGGGTTCCTGATGGTGTATAGTGCCTGTGGTTGGTTCCAGGGGTTCCATATGGTGTATAGTGCCAGTGGTTGGTTCTAGGGGTTCCTTATGGTGTATAATGTCTGTGGTTGGTTCTAGGGGTTCCTTATGGTGTATAATGTCTGTGGTTGTTTCTAGGGGTTCCTTATGGTGTATATTGTCTGTGGTTGGTTCCAGGGGTTCCTTATGGTGTATAGTGCCTGTGGTTGGTTCTAGGGGTTCCTTATGGTGTACAGTGCCAGAGGGTGGCACTGTGGGTACCTCATCTGTATAGAGTCTGTGGGTGGCAACTGAGTTCCTTATGTGTACAGTGCTTGTTGGTGGCAGCAGGGGTTCCTAACCTGCCTGTGTGTGGCACATGGCACTGACAGATAGGAAACATGGCTTTGTCAGTATCAACATCCTTTGCACATGCTTTGCCGACTCTCGACACAAAACAGAAACATTATTTGCATTCTGAGCAAGGATTGCATACTGTTCTCGTATCCTGTCCAATCACCATTATTTGTTTTTATAGTAGCAGAAAAATACACAGCACTTTAGAATAATATTATAACACAAGGGGGAGGGAGGATTAGCAATAAATTAACAAACATGGGTTACAGAATGAAACAGGAAAATGAGAAGCCTTATATTATATATTATATATTATTATATATTGTCCAATCTGTGGTTGCTGAATGCAAAATAAAGACCTCCTACGATCTCCCCTCACTGCAGAGTCTCAGTTATAAATCTGCCCAGAATCTACCTGTATTCTTCATATATTTGCTACAGTTGCAAAGGGAAGTGAGAAGGATGTGCAGCCTCTTCTGATTCAGGGACTCTCTGTGCCCCCCACATGTGCTCATGGGATAAGATTAAAAGAAAATCAAGCTAGATGCACTCATTTAAATGCAATCAGAGCAACCCAGCAATTTGCATTTATTAGCAGTACCCCTGATTTTTCACAAGATCTTGTAACCTTATCATGGGAGGCATCAGAAGATCAGATTTCCCATCATTAATCCAGCGGTGTTAGAAAAGCTGCCCACTGAGAGGTCCCACTAGGAAAAACATACAGCACATGTAATGCACAAATAACAACATCCAAACTGACAAATATTTGACCAGCTTAACTTGCAACCCTTTCACAGCACAAAGGGAATTATATGGCTGATTTATTTTTTATATTTATCAAACGTTTATTTGACATGTAAATAATACACGAAAACAATAAAATTTCAGACATTCATATTATACATATCATCGCAATAATTATAATCCTCCAAATATGTTGCAGAGATATTCAAGCCTATAGTCAAAGGAGGGTTTATACATGTTATACAAAAGTAAAACTACTTCAAAGAACAACATATAGAAATTATAACAACAATGCATTCCTGGCGTGAATTAGTACTCCAATCCTATTCCATGTCGGTCTGTGTGTGTGACTAGGTCTCCCATAAACTGAAATCTCACATAGGGGAAGTATGGTCAAATCCTACCTTATCCCTAGCAGGCAATATTAAGAGGTGTTGTCTGAGGCTTCAAGAAATTGTCTCCACGGCAACCAAATGGAGGCATATTTAATATGGCTATTATGCGAAAAGGCAGTTAACTCTTCCATCAAGCATATCTCATTAACAAGCGAGTACCAGTTAGCAAGTGTTGGCGGAGTTTCCTTCCTCCAATTCATTGGAATAAGGGCTTTGGCTGCCATCAAGAGTTGGAGAAGGAGGATTTTTTTTGTCGTATCTTGGGGTTCATATCTATAATATAGAAGTATAGAAGAGGCATCTAAAACTACTGGACAGTTAATAATCAATGAACATGTATCTGCTATTTGTGCCCAGAAGTTCCCAAGTTTCGGACAGGAATACCACAAATGTTCCAGGGTACCCGTACCTTCACTACATCTCCAACATTCAGCTGACGGTATCAGGTTGGCTTTATACAGCACTACTGGTGTCCTATACCATCTTGCCAATAACTTAAATGAATATTCCTGGAATCTATTGCTGATCGAGCATTTAGAGACGATAGTAAATATTTTGCCCCAATCCACAGGAGTAAACGTCATGCCCAAGTCCTTTTCCCATGACGATGTATATGATGGTAATTGAGCATATTTACTATCTCGTATCATCCTATATAACAGTGATAGAGAATTTCTAAGATCCATATCCAAATTACATAGCGTCTCAAAAGCAGTTAGCTTTCGACAAACAGCAGAAACATCAATCTTCAAGGATTTCAGAAAGTGTTCCACCTGTTGCAACCTCCAACTATCCCCTTGTTGCCACAAAGCCCTATTACTTCTTGCTACAGGGGTAAGATCTCGAGCAGAAGGAAGGAAGTTCCGGACAATTAGATTCGGACAGCCAAATGCCGTCCTGTAACCAGCATCAAGAGTCCCAGGCAAGAATTCAACATTATTTCTCAAGGGCAACACTGGTGATGGATAGGGAGCAAAGTTATATCACTTATTAAGTTTTTGCCATATATCTAAACAATTGCAAATTAATAAGTGAGATTTAGCCTCTTTAGGAAAGCTGATGTCCTTATTCCATACAACACCTCTCAATAAGCCGCCTATCCATTTATCTTCCAAATATCTCCATTGAACCTTGGAGTTAGTCCTAGTGTATTCTAAGACTTTAGCTAGAACATCGGCTTGGTAGTAAGTTTCAAAGTCAGGCATATTCAGACCCCCCTGTAGTTTTGGTCTATAAAGAGTAGTACATCTAATCCTACTTCTCCCTCCATTCCACACATACAACGAAATCGCTGCGTTGACTGTTTTAAAGTAAGAACGGGGAATAGGTATGGAAAGCGCATTGAATAAATATATAAATTTGGGTAGTATCGACATTTTAACCGTATTAATTCTCCTAGTCCAAGTTATACGTTTCATCTCCCATGATTTCAGTATGCCTTTAACCTCAGTCAGTAAGGGTGGATAGTTTCTCTCAAATAGCTGTTGTGTATCTGGTGTAATTTTAATACCCAAATATGTAATAAAGTCTGCCTGCCATTTAAATTTATATCTAGACTTCAAAGCTGTGAATAGTGGATGTGAAAGTAACATAGGTAAAGCCTCCGATTTCTCCATATTAATTTTATAATTCGAACAGATACCATACGTCTCTAATTCTGTTAAAATAGAGGGGAATGACTTAAGTGGATTAGTAACCATCAACAGTAGGTCATCTGCGAAGCCTGCCGCCTTAAATTCCTTACCCTCGACCTTCAAGCCTTCAATATTGGGGTTATTTCTAATACCTATAAGAAGGAATTCCATGCAAATGACATACAAAAGTGGCGATAACGGACAGCCTTGTCTAGTACCATTTCTAATATCCCACGCCTCAGAAGTTAAACCGTTCACCCTGGCTTGTGCTGTCGGGACCGTGTACAGTGCCATAATTTTTGATATGAACTGTTCAGGTAAATTTATAGCCTTCAGTGCTTTAGCTAAAAAGGCACAATCAATACGATCGAAAGCCTTTTCCGCGTCTGTCGATAACAGTATGGAGGGTACCTTCAATCTCTTGCTCCACAACAACCAATTAATCACCTTATTTATATTTTCCTTAGCTTCCCTACCCGGAACGAAACCAACTTGGTCTCTATGAACAATTTGGGGCAATAATGGTTTCAGGCATTGGGCCAGGATTTTAGCATAAATCTTAAGATCCACGTTAAGTAGGGAGATGGGTCTGTAACTACTACAAAACGTTAGGTCCTTCCCAGCCTTAGGAATGACTGATACGTGGGCCAATAAAAATTCTCTATTGGGAGGGTGAGAAAGTGAGAGATCGTTAAACAATGAATGAAGTAGTGGGAGTATGTCGGCCTTATTAAGTTTATAAAATTTGGGAGTATACCCGTCAGGGCCCGGGGCCTTACCTAATTTAAGAGATTTGATGGCTTCCCCAATCTCGTCAACATCAATTGGTCTAGTGAGCGTATGACAATTATCATTTGAAACGACTGGAGGGTTATTCCGTGTCAGATAATCCTGAGTTGTTCTAAATTTCGTTCGCATACATAAATTCTCAGAATCCTGCAAGTTATAAAGTTTTTCATAGTAACGTTTAAATGTGTCTGCTATATTTTGAGGGGTCATCTGAGTTTTACCTTGGGAGTCCCTAATTTGGCAAATAAAGGCATTGGCTTGTTTCCTTTTCAAAGCTAAAAATTTCCCCGGTTTATTACCAAATTCAAAATAATGTTGCCTAATTCTAGACAGGAAGAATTTGGTTTGATTATTCGAATAGGTATGTAGCTCTAACCGAGCTTTGGTAAGTTGGGTTAGGAGATGTTCTGTTGGTTGGTGCTTATGTTCTAATTCAAGGACATGTATACGTTCTAACAAAGCTGCCGTACGTGCATATCGCTCTCTTTTCAATCTTGCTCCATGTTTAATCAATAACCCCCGCACAAGACATTTCAGCGCCAACCAATTAGATAATGAAGAGGTCCCACCTAGTTTAACATTTGCATTATATTCTTGTATTGCTCATTTAAGTCAGTAATACATTGTGGGTAGTCTAATAGTGTATCATTTAACCGCCATCTCCATGTACCAGATGGTTGGGTAGGGAGTAAAATCTGCATTTGCGTCATCGCATGGTCCGACCAAATGATATTGTGTATCTTAGCCATTTTCACTGCAGCTAAGTGGAATTGGGAAATGAAAATATAATCTATCCTTGAATAAGTATTCTTAGCTGCAGAGTAAAAAGTGTAATCTTTATCAGAGTTATGGGTATATCTCCAGGTGTCAATCAGGTGGCATTGGTGCAATTTCTTTTTTGCCTTGTTTAAGGCCGAGTATGGTATATATGAAGCACCCCTGGAGTTATCGATAGCCGGATTCAAAGTAAGATTTAAATCCGCACCCAAGATAATTAATCCCTCCGCAAAGGCCTCAATTTTATTTAGGAGTTTGATTAGATAACTAACTTGGTTGGTGTTTGGCAGATAAAGACAGCCCAAAGTACATTTCTGTTGGTGTACTGTCCCTTTAACAAGAACGTATCTCCCCTCTATGTCTTTCAGTTCACCTTGTAATTGAAAAGCCAATGATTTATGTAAGCCTAGAGCCACTCCCTTAATCTTACTATGTGGGTCATTGCTATAAAACCAATTGGGAAAATCACTATACTTCTGGAGAAAAAAATCAGTGCCTGCAAAATGGGTTTCTTGCAACATAACAACATTAGCCTTTTTATGCACCATTTCCCTCATGATTTTACTTCTTTTCCCAGGGCAATTCAACCCATTAGCATTAAGGGAACATACATTTATCACCTTCGCCATCGCATATGTACAGGAGTGTCCAAATGAGTGAACCAGCCATGACCATATTGTTGTAGAAAAAATCGACATCCAGTCCACACAAGCCGAACAACAGGTGTTCCAGGGGCTGATTTATTTTATCCTCTCTTATGAATGGAGCAGATTTGGCTCTTTTTTCACTTTGCACCCTTCCCTGCAAATCTTAAATATTTCCACAAGTTACTTAATTATGATTAAATTGATGTAACGTTCACCTGCAAGGAAAAGGTTGACATCCTGGCTGAACATTCTAGTGCACTTTACCTTTTAATTGAGTGTGTTTGTATTGGTGCAGCATGGGGCTTCTATATTTCCAGTGTGCAGTTTTTAGTATTCTGGACAAGGCTGGTGTAAGCTACTGGGCCCAGCAAACTGCGACTTTGCTTTATGTACCAAACTAGGTGCAACTGATGTACAGTGCTCATATAAATAAGCAAAGTAGGCATAAGCTTATTTAATGGATTGAATAGGGCCACAATATTTACACTAAGTGCTGCATCAAGTACAGATATGGGATCTGTTATTCGGAAGCTTGTTATCCAGAGAGCCATCTCCAGAGAGCTCCCATTGCCCATCTCCCATAGAGCAAGCCACAATATTTACACTAAATTCTGCATCTAGTATTGATATGGTATCCGTTATTTGGAAGCTTATTATCCAGAGAGCCATCTCCCATAGAGCCCATTTTAAGCAAATAATTTAAATTTTAAAAAATATTTTCCCTTTTCCTCTGTAATAACAGACAAGTACATTCTTCTTGGGTTTATTTAATATTTAAATGAGTTTTTAGCCTTGTAAAGGCATAGTGATCCAAATCATTATCTGCAAAACCCTAGGACCTGAGCATTCTGAGTAATAGATTCCATACCTGTAATCATAAATGAGCTCTTATAGTGAATCTGTTTTCCCCCCAGATATTTTCTGCTGTACGTAACATGCATAACATTACAGATATGAATGTTATTAAATAGTTGACATTTCCATTACCATTCAGTGCCCCACTAAGCAGGATAAAATGAACTGGCAACACATACAGGTCTCTGTATTGAAAGGATTTCTGGTTTGGCCATCATTTGGACATATTATTGTTAAATGCCTTGTTACAGACTGATTTGGCGAGTAAAGCCTGGCTTAACCCCAGGTGTGCAGGAGCAGTACCAAACAAATGGCTTCCAGATGATTCGGTAAATAAGGGAAAGCATTTGCATTTCTGGGCATGAGAATTATTATTTTTATAACTCAGTCAATTTGTTTCAGGCTGTTTCTGATAAAGCTTTGCTGCCCCTGCACTGGGTCCTGTATGTGTTCATATGGGCCGTGTAACCCTATTCGGATAATATTACCTCTTAAAAATGGAATATTATTCACACTTCTATTCTGGGGGCAGAAATGGCATGAAAATCAGTATGAAAAATGCACCTTCCGTTTTTATTTTTCCTGTACAGGTAGTAGCGTTGCCAGATGTGTAGATGGATTTTATTTAAGCCGGTCTTATGGGAGCATAGCATTTGGGGGGAAAAAAGCGCTGGAAATGATGATGTTTGAAAAAAAGCAAAGCCTTTGGGTACCAATTACATATGCTGTGTGGCTACGTATGGCTAATTTATTTGGAAGGAATAAATATATTCCTGAATAAATGTTTTTGGTTATACATTTTATACATGCTGTGAGATGAACAAAGTACATTTAACTATTTAAAATAACAGCCCGAAAAAAATGTACGGACCTGGACTTGGAAGATTCGCCGGCTTGCTATCTCTTACACAAAAATAACTTGATCACACTCCAGTATAAAAGTTCGGTGGCACCTATTCTCATTAATGCAGCCAAGTCCCTTATACCAAAATACTGGAAATCTGCAAACATCCCAACAATAAAAGAATGGCTACTTAGAGTGCAGGAAATTTTTCAGTTTAAAACGGAGCAAAATGAACCAATACAATTTGCTCAAAAATGGCTTTACTGGACCACTTTCACTGAATCAAGGGATTATCAAGACATAACTACAAGGACGTAGAATAGACAATATAAAACGTATTCACTACTTTTCCTGTTCTTTAAATCAATTAAAGCCACATAAGATTCCCAAATAAAGAATTAAAAAAAAAATAAAATAAAAATAACAGCCTGAGGCTCCCAACCTGTAAGCGACACATGTACAGTACAATTTTTGCTCTGCTAATGCACCAACTATGCAGCCAAAAGGTACCACTCTTTCCCCAATTTTGCCACCAGATTTGACCTCAATTTCTGGCAGCAGTCAGGAAAAGCTATCTCTCTCTCTCTCTCTCTCTCTCCCTCTCTCTCTCTCTCTCTCTCTCTCGCTCTCGCTCTCTCTCTCTCTCTCTCTCTCTCTCTCTCTATATAGCAGCCAAATATGGACAGAAGTGCTCTCTGAATAAGCTGTAAGGAGTGTGCTTTTGCACCCCTTTGTGCTCTTGGAAATTTGTTCTGGTTCTTTATAAGTGACCCCTATAGTGTTTCTCTGCCATTGTATTTTTTTTTTTGCAGCTGGCCTTTGTATTTAGCAATAGTGATACAATTGCTATCTCTACTACCAAAATGTCATTATGGCTTACTTGACTATCATTTGGCCACTGGCGATACAGAACATCCTAAACCCTTAAACAGGTATAGAACTAGTGATGGGCGAATTTGCGCCATTTTGCTTCGCCGAAAAAATTCGTGAAATTCGCGAAACGGCAAAAAATTCGCGAAATGGCGCCGGCGTCTCGTTTTTGATGCCAGCGCCCGTTTTTTCGACGCCGGCGTTTTTTCAGGAAATTTTTTTTTGACGCTGGCGAATTTTTTCCCGCAAATTTTCCCAGGCGTTTCGTAAATTTATTCGCTGGCGGCGAATCGCGCAAATTCGACGCAAATTCGCCCATCACTATATAGAACCTGTTATGCACAATGCTCAGGGTTTTCCGGATAAAGGATCCTTTTGTAATTTAGAGCTCTATGCCTTATGTCTGAAAAAAATAATTAAAATATTAAATAAACCCAATAGGATAGTTCTGCCTCCAAAAAGGATGAATTGAATCTTAGTTGGGATCAAGTACAAGGTACTGTTTTATAATTATAGAGAAAAAGGAAATCATTTTTTAAAAGGTGTTATTTGATTATACTGGAGTCTATTGGCTATGAGTGCTCAGCAGTTAGGGACTGTCTGACAATTCCTATCCACAGCAGTAAATGAAGGGAGAATTTCACTGCCTACAGTCAGGTTTCTTATAAAAACTGTACACATTTTTTAAATAAAGGATATTGGGGACAGGTTTCTTTTTCATTAAAGAAAGTAAAAATGGGATTTTATTTTTTTGCCTTTACATGCCCTTTAAGTGGAATCCTACGGTAACTTCACAAAATTGGAGAAGAATTTTCTTCTTCAGAGTGTGAGTTCTGTTACAATCCCCACAGCACTACCTGCTTGTTGTCAGACAGAGATTTGAAGCAATTTGCTCATAAAGCAGGTGATTTGTGTAATCCCAGGCCAAATGGCTTTTTAAGGCAGATGATAGGGATTAAACTGGTAGCAGTGGTGTCAGAGTGTTGAAACCAAAGATAATTTTTCTGTGTGAGGCGTCAGTTGGTTTTGGATGTTGAATAAGTTGTAAATTAGAATATGGACATTATATATATATATTATTGTACATTTTACAGACGAGAATCATTTCATAGAAAGGATTTTTAAACACATTTTTTTACATCTGCAATACATATTAAGTATTGAACTGGGGTTCTTTCCAAGAATTGTAGCTCAGGGGGCCAGTCTAAATCTGGTTTTCAGCTGTCACTTTTGAAAGACGCGTATAATTTGCAACCTTACAGTAGCTGACTGGCTTTCTCCTTCCTTTCCAGAGTGTCTGCGCTGCAGAAATAGTAGACATGGTAAAGAAACATGTGAATGCCATCACACTGGCTATTGGAAATGGTGCCAACGATGTAGGAATGATCCAGACCGCACACGTAGGAGTTGGGATTAATGGGAACGAGGGCATGCAAGCAACCAACAACTCCGATTATGCCATAGCTCAGGTCAGAAGAGCAGCTGCTTTAAAATTGCAATAGATGGATCAGCTGCCTGTTACCAAAATCCCTTTTTGCACAGTCACTGTGTGATTATCTTATTGACGCCACCATATATTATTGACGCCTTCAGCCCATTAGGAATGCATATTATTTTCTTTCTTTTTAATGCCTTCCCTGGGACTTTGCCTCTGCAGACAGATCAACTGTGTCTATATATAATTTAATATGTTCTGTCTGTCTCTATTAGGCATGTTAAACTGGTGTTTTGTTGGACCCTCTCTCTTTCTTCATGGCCCCAAGACCCTCTTGATAGTTATGTAGTTAAATCAGGTTGAAAAAAGTCCATCAAGTTCAACTCCTGCAAATGAAAACCAGCATCCACACACACACCTCTCCCTACTTTCACATAAATTCTATATACCCATATCTATACTAACTATAGAGTTTAGTATCACAATAGCCTTTGATATTATGTCTGTCCAAGAAATCATCCAAGCCATTCTTATAGTCATTAACTGAATCAGCATCACAACATCACCCGGCAGTGCATTCCCCAACCTCACTGTCCTGACTGTGAAGAACCCCCTACATTGCTTCAAATGAAAGTTCTTTTCTTCTAGTCTGAAGGGGTGGCCTTCATTAATTAAATGTGGCTGCACACTGTTTCTGGGAATTTTTTTATTTTCACTTATTCTATAGTATATCTGCTCTGCTGTGTATGCAGCCCCATTTTTTGAATAGCTGTGGCACTCCCTCGGTGTTTGCAACCCAGTTTGGAAAAATTTTGATCTTTCCTTCTATTTTCCTATTTTCTTCCACCCACTTATCATTTTCCTCGCCATCATCTTCTTTTCTTGAATCATTTACCTTTTCTTTCACTTAACCACTCATTTTTCTGTTCTGCTTTCTGTTGTTGTATTCCCTTGTCCTTTTCAACCCCTCTTATTCAGGGGTCCCCAACCTTTTTTTACCCATGAGCCACATTCAAAAATAAAAAGTGTTGGGAGCAACACAGGCATGCAAAAACTTCCTGGGGTGCCAAATAAGGTCTGTGATTGGCTATTTGGTAGCCCCCTATGTGGTCTGGTAGCCTACAGGAGGGTCTGTTTGGCAGTACACCTGGTTTTTATTCAACCAAAACTTGCCTGGAATTTAAAAAAAAGCATCTGGTTTGAGGCCACTGAGAGCAACATCCAAGGGGTTGGTGAGTAACATGTTACTCGCAAGCTACTGGTTGGGGATCACTGCTCTTATTCTTTTCACTTTTCTAATACATCATTATTTCCACTTCTTTCTCTTTGACTCACCCTTTCTCTTCTCCCACTTTGTTGCTCCCTCTTTTCTTGGAAATGTTTCTCACTGCTGAGTAGGGATGTCGCGGACTGTTCGCCGGCGAACTTATTCGCGCGAACATCGGCTGTTCGCGTCCGCCGCAAGTTCGCGAACGTCGCGCGACGTTCGCCATTTTGGGTTCGCCTTACCTGGCGCTTTTTTTTGACCTCTCACCCCAGACCAGCAGATACATGGCAGCCAATCAGGAAGCTCTCCCTCCTGGACCACCCCCACACCCCCTGGACCACTCCCCTTCCATATATAAACTGAAGCCCTGCAGCGTTTTTTCATTCTGCCTGTGTGTGCTTGCAAGAGCTAGTGTAGGGAGAGAGCTGTTACTGATTTCACTGATTTCTTTGAGGGACAGTTGATAGTAAGTTTGCTGGCTAGTAATCTACTTGATACTGCTCTGTATTGGAGGGACAGAAGTCTGCAGGGATTTGAGGGACATTTTAGGGTAGCTTTGCTGGCTAGTAATCTACCTTCTACTGCAGTGCTCTGTATGTAGCTGCCTGCTGTGGGCACTGATCTCTTCTGATCTCATCTGCTGACTGCTGTAATAACCCAATAGTCCTTGTAAGGACTGCTTTTATTTTCTTTTTTGTTTTTTTACTTTGCTAGTTGCTACTATAAGCCCAGTGCTATTAGTCTAGCAGTGTTGGGGAGTGGGACTGGTGTGCTACTGTGCTGCTCCTAGTAGTTCAGCAGCACCAACCCGAGAAAAATATTTTTTTTAATATACATATATTTTTTTTTTCTTTTACTTATCTTACTGTTCTTTAACGTGTACAGTGCTGTTGCTGTTCTTCATAGTAGTGCACCAATAGTAGTGCACGTGCAGGCATTATTTGCTCAGTGTGTTCTTCATTTTCAAACAACAACCATCTAGCTGTGTGAGCTTGTTCACATTCTGTCTAAATATCAATAATAATACCGTCTCTAGAAACACCACCCGAGTGACGTTTTTCAGGCAGCAATAATATATTCCGTATCCACTGCTGTAGTAGTGTATACGTTAACCTTGTAGGCATTATTTGCTCAGTGTGTTCTTCATTTTCAAACAACAACCATCTAGCTGTGTGAGCTTGTTCACATTCTGTCTAAATATCAATAATAATACCGTCTCTAGAAACACCACCCGAGTGACGTTTTTCAGGCAGCAATAATATATTCCGTATCCACTGCTGTAGTAGTGTATACGTTGACCTTGTAGGCCTTGTTTGCCCAGTGTGTTCTTCTTCTTCATTTTCAAACAACTCCCATCTAGCTGTGTGAGCTTGTTCACATTCTGTCTAAATATCAATAATAATACCGTCTCTAGAAACACCACCCGAGTGACGTTTTTCAGGCAGCAATAATATATTCCGTATCCACTGCTGTAGTAGTGTATACGTTAACCTTGTAGGCATTATTTGCTCAGTGTGTTCTTCATTTTCAAACAACAACCATCTAGCTGTGTGAGCTTGTTCACATTCTGTCTAAATATCAATAATAATACCGTCTCTAGAAACACCACCCGAGTGACGTTTTTCAGGCAGCAATAATATATTCCGTATCCACTGCTGTAGTAGTGTATACGTTGACCTTGTAGGCCTTGTTTGCCCAGTGTGTTCTTCTTCTTCATTTTCAAACCACTGCCACTTAGCTGTGTGAGCTTGTTCACATTCTGTCTAAATATCAATAATAATACCATCTCTAGAAACACCACCTGAGTTGTTGTTGTTGTTGTTTTAAAAATAATGCCAGGCAAAGGCAGGCCGCCACGCAGAGGCACTAGGGGCCGTGCTGCTATGCTATCCTGTGGCCCTAGGAAATTGCCTAGTTTTAAAAAGGCAATGACCCTGAACTCCCAAAATGCTGAAGAGGTAGTTGACTGGCTTACACAGCACACCCCATCCTCTACCGTTTCTAACTTTACCACAACATCCTCATCCTCCACTGCTATGGGCACCCCACGTAACACTTCCTCCACCACCGGCGCCCCTTCTTCACTGGAGTCAGAGGAGTTATTTTCACATGAGTTTCTTGAACTGAGTGATGCGCAACCATTATTGGCAGAAGAAGATGAAGGAGATGAGGACGTTACACCAGATTTAATTCTGGCAGAGAACACAACAGAGATGGACATAATGAGTGATGACGAGGAGGTCCCCGCTGCTGCTTCCTTCTGTGAGCTGGTAGAAGAAATTGATGCATCTGAGGAGAATGAGGATGAGGAGATTGATGTTTTATGGGTGCCCAGTAGAAGAGAGCAAGAGGAGGATAGTTCAGATGGAGAGACGGAGAGTCAGAGAGGCAGGAGGAGAATAAGACTTAGAAGAAGCAGGGAGGACAGCTCGCAGGGAACAGTAGGGCAACAACATGTATCGGCACCTGTGGTCAGCCGGCCAATGCACCCGCCATTGCCGCCAACGCCGCCGACTTATACTGTTACCGCCAGATTGCCAGCCTCAAAAAGGTCAGCAGTGTGGGATTTTTTTAATGTGTGTGCCTCTGACAAAAGCGTTGTCATTTGCAATGAGTGCAGTCAGAAACTGAGTCTTGGGAAGCCCAACAGCCACATAGGTACAACTTCTATGCGAAGGCACATGAACGGCAAGCACAAAGCACTTTGGGAGCAACACCTCAAAGGCAACAGGCAAACTAAAAGCCACCCTCCTTCTGGTCCAGCATCTTACTGCTCTACCTCTGCTGTCCTTCACCCGTCTGAACCACCCTCCACTCCGCCTTCCACCTTGACCACCAGTTCCCATTCCCAGTCATCTGCCCCCAGCCAAGTTTCTGTGAGGGCCATGTTTGAGCGTAAGAAGCCAATGTCTGCGAGTCACCCCCTTGCCCGGCGTCTGACAGCTGGCTTGTCCGCACTCTTAGCCCGCCAGCTTTTACCATACCAGCTGGTGGACTCTGAGGCCTTCCGCAAATTTGTAGCAATTGGGACACCGCAGTGGAAGGTACCCAGCCGCAATTTTTTTTCAAAAAAGGGAATACCACACCTGTACCACCATGTGCAGAGCCAAGTCACCGCATCTCTGTCACTTAGTGTTGGGCCAAAGGTCCATATGACTACTGACGCATGGTCCTCCAAGCATGGTCAGGGCAGGTATGTCACCTACACTGCCCACTGGGTGAACTTGGTAATGGCTGGGAAGCAGGGAATGTGTAGCTCAACAACGACAGTGGAGTTGGTGTCACCGCCACGGATTGCACGTGGTTCTGCCACCACCTCTACTCCTCCTTCGCTCTCTACCTCGTCTTCTTCCTCTTCTTCGTCCTCTGCTGCTTGGTCCTCCTCCTCCACACCTGTGCACCCCCAGCTCCCCCTAGGCTATTCGACGTGCCAGGTACGCCGTTGTCATGCTGTCTTGGGGATGACGTGCCTGGAAAGCAAAAACCATACCGGATCTGTACTCCTGTCATCTCTGCAGTCACAGGCCGATCGGTGGCTGACCCCACACCAACTGAAGATCGGAAAAGTGGTGTGTGACAATGGAAGCAATCTGTTGGCAGCACTGAGACTGGGCAATTTAACACATGTGCCCTGCATGGCACATGTTCTGAATTTAATAGTACAACGTTTTGTCTCAAAGTACCCAGGATTCCAGGACGTTCTCAGGCAGTCCAGGAAGGTGTCGGCCCATTTCAGACGGTCCTACACAGCCATGGCACGCCTTGCTGACATTCAGCAGCGGTACAACATGCCAGTCAGGCGTTTGATTTGCGACAGCCAGACTCGCTGGAATTCAACGCTCCTCATGTTGGAACGTCTGCTGCAACAACAAAGAGCCGTCAACGAATACCTGTTTGAACTGGGTGGTAGGACTGGATCTGCAGAGCTGGGGATTTTTTTACCCCGTTACTGGGTGCTTATGCGCGATGCCTGCAGGCTCATGCGCCCTTTTGAAGAGGTTACAAATATGGTCAGTCGCACCGAAGGCACCATCAGCGACCTAATACCCTTTGCTTTCTTCCTGGAGCGTGCCGTGCGACGAGTGACAGATGAGGCTGTAGACCAGCGTGACGAGGAGCAGGAAGCGCACGATTTCTGGTCGGAATCACCAGAACGAACCCAGGCACCTGCTGCAACGCAGGGAGAGGTGTCAGAAGTGGAGTCAGAGGAGGAAGGTGGCTTTGTGGAGGAGGAGGACCAACAGGAGCAGGCTTCCCAGGGGGCTAGTGGTGACCTTTTGGGGACCCCTGGTCTTGTACGTGGCTGGGGGGAGGAGACCGTGGATGATGCAGTCCTTGATAACGAGGAAGCGGAGATGGATACCTCTGCATCCAACCTTGTGAGAATGGGGTCTTTCATGCTGTCATGCCTGTTGAAGGACCCCCGTATCAAGAGGCTTAAGGAGAAGGACCTGTACTGGGTCGCGACTCTACTAGACCCTCGGTACAAGCATAAAGTGGCAGAAATGTTACCAACATACCACAAGTCTGAAAGGATGCTGCATTTAGAAACCAGCCTGCAAAACATGTTGTACAATGCTTTTAAGGGTGATGTCACTTCAGGAACTCATCAACATTCCAGGGGCAGAGGTGCCAGTAATCCTGCCACGAGCACACCTGCAAGGACAAAGCACTTTGGCCACTCTGTAACGTCAGACATGCAAATGTTTTTCAGTCCAAGGCAGCGGCAGAACCGTTCGGGATCCACCCTCAAAGAACGCCTCGACCGGCAGGTAGCGGACTACCTGGCATTAACTGCAGATATCGACACTCTGAGGAGCGATGAACCCCTGGACTACTGGGTGCGCAGGCTTGATCTGTGGCCAGAGCTGTCACAATTTGCCATGAACCTCTTGTCTTGCCCCGCCTCAAGTGTCCTCTCAGAAAGGACCTTCAGTGCAGCAGGAGGGATTGTAACTTAGAAGAGAACTCGCCTAGGTCACAAAAGTGTGGATTACCTGACCTTTATTAAAATGAGTGAGGGGTGGATCTCGGAGGGTTACTGCACGCCGGAAGACTTGTGCTGAGTTTCTGATTCTGACTCCCCATGCAGCTGTCCTTCTCTGCACGCCTCATGACTCCACATACAGCTGTCCTTTAGCGTCCTCCTCCCTCCACCACCGTTACAAACTAGGGTGCAAACCCTACTGGTTTAATTTGAATCCAGGTAAATCCTGGCCTCTGTGCTTCAGTGGCTGTGACAAAAAAATTAACATTTTCAGCATTTATATGGCATATTTTTTCTGGCCTCTGTGCTTCAGTGGCTGCGACCAAAAAAAACAGAATATTTTCAGCATTTATATGGCATATTTTTTCTGGCCTCTGTGCTTCAGTAGCTGCGACCAAAAAAAACAGAATATTTTCAGCATTTATATGGCATATTTTTTCTGGCCTCTGTGCTTCAGTGGCTGTGACAAAAAAACATGAATATTTTCAGCATTTATATGGCATATTTTTTCTGGCCTCTGTGCTTCAGTGGCTGTGACAAAAAAATGAATATTTTCAGCATTTATATGGCATATTTTTTCTGGCCTCTGTGCTTCAGTGGCTGCGACAAAAAAAAGATAATTTTTCAGGAAAGTACACATGCCTAATTTTTCAGGGTTCTGCAACAGTGGCAAAATCGCATCTTTTATGGTCACCGCAGGTGATCAATAAAGTAGACCAAAACTGGGCCCACACTGCAGAATCAGTGTTTTTTGGTTCACTTCACTGTACATTGAATTACCTCTGCCTGACCGTGCACGTGCGCACAAGCACGGTGACTGCTAAACACACCACTACAGAAATATTGCCACCAACAGGACGAACATCCTGGAGGTGACAAGCAACTAGTAATTAAAAACTATTATTTGCTCACTTGACGGTATCATTCATTAAAGCTCTTTGCGTCTTTTTGCGTTGCAGTAAGCACCGCGTTTCGTCTTTGCGTGTGAACAGGCTGTAACCTTTACACGACTTGATTGGCATGTAGACGCCGGACGTTTTAAAGCATTTTATTACACAGGTTTAGAAATGTAGTGTGATTTCTGCCCTTTACAGCACAAAACGCAGCACTGTGTCAACAATGTATTTTTCAGATACATTTTTGCCCTTGATCCCCCTCTGGCATGCCACTGTCCAGGTCGTTGCACCCTTTAAACAACTTTAAAATCATTTTTCTGGCCAGAAATGTCTTTTCTAGCTTTTAAAATTCGCCTTCCCATTGAAGTCTATGGGGTTCGCGACGTTCGCGAACCGTTCGCATTTTTGACGCAAGTTCGCGAATATGTTCGCGAACATTTTTTCCGACGTTCGCTACATCCCTACTGCTGAGTGTTCTATAAATCCCAACAAACTCTGACAGCCATTTAAGTTGCTTAAAATCCACCTGATATAAACCCTAAGGTTCATATTAAGTACCATTTTGTGCAGGAATAGTTTTGTAGTTTATTTGGGTTGTGTTGTTTACTTTCCAACACCAGAACAGTTATTCCTCCATTATGGGGCTATAGGTTTAAGGCCAAGTCAAAACACCAGTTTAAAACGTTCGAATTGCTCGATTTTTTTTTTGTGAAAACGTTCGAATTGCTCGAGTCGATTTTTCTTGTGAAAACGTTTAATTGCGCGATTTTTTTAGTGAAAACATTTGAATTGCTTGATTTTGGTGAAGACTTTCGAATTGCTAGATTTTTAAGTGAAAGCGTTCGAATTGCACGGTTTTTTCATGGCAATGTTAGAATTTCACGATTTTTTGGTGAAAACGTTTGTATTTCACGTTTTTTTTCTCAAATTTTTCACTGTTTCATGAATTTTGCAGGAAATTCACAAATTTTTCGGCGAAGCAAAACGGGAGAAATTCGCCCATCCCTATTCTTAGCAAGTTTTCAATTGGTCTTGATTTTTCTAAATAGTTTTTTAAAATGTATAGGAAATATTATATAACATATTTGCTTCCACTTTTGACCCCACTTTCAAATGGGTGTCTCTGACCCCAGTAGCCAAAAAACTATTCATCTGTGAGACTACAATTTTATTGTTACTATTTATTGCCTACCTTTCTATACAGGCCCTCCTCTGTTAATATTTCTCTTTCAAACCACTGCCTGGTTGCTAGGTTTAATTGGACCAAAGTACCCAGATAGCTGCTGAATAAAAAGCTAAATAATTCAGAAACTGCAAACAATAAAAATGAAAAACAATTGCAAATTGTCTCAGAATAGCCAGGGGCGTAACTATAGAGGAAGGTATAGGACACCGCAAGAGGCCCTAAATAATGAGCTATTTCAAAATGTATTGGTAAAAAAGGACAACCTCTGGATATTTTAGGGGCTCTAGAATTAATTTGCTGTGTAATTGCTGTGTACGATCTAGTTACACCACTGAGAATATGACTCTCTACATCATACTAAAAGTTAATTTGAAGGTGAACAACCCCTTTAAAAACAAATCATATGAATTATTAATTTTGCGCCAAACCGGTAAGTGTACAAAATGAAGTGAAAAGGATCTCAGAACTTGAATAAGTGTAGGCATTAAATTTGATATGGAAGAATCATAAAACTTTTTTCTGTTTTCACTTTTGATATTTGGAGAAGCGGCTACTTGTGCACGGAGCTTGGAGCTGCAATCGAGTGACCAAGTGCATTCCGTATTGCTTTTACAAGAATGTGGTTCTCTACATCATTGAGGTAAGATTAAATATATGAAAACCCACAAAGATTCGCTGGCTATCATACGAGTAATGGTGGCCATCTTTATAGGGACCTCCAGCGTGTTGGCCTATTGATGGAGCCAAGTAAAACACAAAAGTGACACAGACATTTATCAAGTGATATATTTCATTCACATCATTTACACACCAGTCTCTCAAAATGGATCAGCTTTCTCTGCTCACAGAGTATATTGAACAATATACACCGAGCACGAAATCCATTAAGTGCCAGAAGACAGCTGCCATAATATTCAAAAGGCACATGTTTCGAGCCTCTAAGTACTAGCGAGAGACCTTCCCAGCTCTTTATATTTCAACTTCAAACACTTTGCATAGCTCGCTCTTGGCTGGTATGGAGCGCTGCAGCTATGCTTTTCATTCTACACACAAGGTAAATCCTTGGCTAAATCCTCTTCTCCAGCTCACAGCTCCTATATACAGCTGGAGAAACTCCTCAGCTTTGATATTTATATCACTAAAGGAATGATACTGGTGACCTTTCTGTCTTGAAGAGCTTTAGTGAGGGCCATGATATTTTCTTCTTGTAGTCCACAACTTCTAAATATTGTCATTAAAAAGTAGGGATGCACCGAATCCACTATTTTGGATTCGGCCAAACCCCCGAATCCCTCGTGAAAGATTTGGCCGAATACCGAACCGAATCCTAATTTGCATATGCAAATTAGGGGTGGGAATGGAAAAACATCTTAGACGTCCTTCCCCGCCGCTAATTTGTATGTGCAAATTAGGATTCGGTTCGGCCGGGAAGAAGTATTCGAATCCAAATCCTGCTGAAAAAGGCCGAATCCTGGCCGAATCCCGAACCAAATCCTGGATTCGCTGCATCCCTATTAAAAAGAAAGTATTCCTTAAATACTCTGCTACAGGAAACACCATGCATACAGTTATTAATTGGCACATGCTACATATATATATATATATATATATATATATATATATATATATATATATATATGTATCATATAGCTAGTGATGGGCGAATTTGTCCCGTTTCGCTAAAACATTTGGGAATTTCCCAGGAAATTCAAGAAATGGCAAAAAATTCACGAAACTCGAATTTTGACGCCCGCGTCAATTTTGACACTGGTGTTAAAGTCAATGGGTCCGAATAATGTTGACGCACTTCGGTTTTGACACAAGAGATGTTTCCGATGCATGCCCAAAATTTTTAGACACCGACGAATTTTCACCGAATTTTCACGCAGTGTCGTGTATATTAGGGATGCACCGAATCCAGGATTCGGTTCGGGATTCGGCCAGGATTCTGCCTTTTTCAGCAGGATTCGGATTCGGCCGAATCCTTCTGCCTGGCCGAACCGAATCCGAATCCTAATTTGCATATGCAAATTAGGGATGGGGAGGGAAATCACGTGACTTTTTTGTCAGAAAACAAGGAAGTAAAAAATGTTTTCCCTTCCCACCCCTAATTTCCATATGCAAATTAGGGTTTGGATTCGTTTCGGTATTCGGCCGAATCTTTCACAAAGGATTCGGGGGTTCGGCCGAATCCAAAAAAGTGGATTCGGTGCATCCCTAGTGTATATATTCGCCGGCGGGGAAACTCGCCTCTGCACTCTTCATTTCTGAATTTTTAAAACTTGAATTGAAATGGACTAATTGAAACAACCTGAAAATTTGAATCAAATTCAATCAAACTCAATTTGAGGTTTTTTTCCGCGAAAAAACTTGAATAGAATTTGATTGAATTTGATTCAAATTTTCAAAGTTTTAAAAATTTTAATAATAAATTCTGATTGTTGGAATTTATGGGAGTATAGGGGAGTTTTAAAAAACTCAGATGAAATCAAAATTCGACCTTTGATAAATGTGCCTCTAAATATTTTGAAAGTAGTAAAAGAAAATAGAAAAAGCAAAAGCAAGAAAAAAAGTTATTGTTTTTGGTGTGTTATTTGAAAACAAGATTTGTGAAGGTGCACTGATCCTTTAACATTGAATTCACATGACGTACACCTTAGAAAAATCTGTAATGTTATGAGACTTTTAGAATAATTGTTATGTTTTTAAATCATATTTACTTTCATAAATCCGTTGCAGAGGTACAGCTTAGCGCTCTGGGATACTATAGTAATATATTTCTTTGCATATATTTTTGTAACGGGAAGCACAATGCTTCCAGAAGAAAGATCATATCAGAACTTTGTTGAATTTCTTGTAAAGAAAATAAATGGACTCTACAATATTGTTATTAGGTGTCTGCCTTTGCTTTTTCTCTTGTTGAGACTAGTGAACCTATTGGCCTGATTTGATTTCTGTATGTCCCTTGATCCTGACTTTTCCCCAAAACATTCTGATATGCTTATTCTTGTAGCAGGAGCAAGAGGCTTCTTTCTTTGGCATATGGCTAAACAAATAAATATTCTGTATCTTATCAAATGTGTTGGTATGTGGACATAACCAGGACTATAAAGGGCTGATTAAGCAACATTCTCATTTTAGAGGCTTGAGAGGTTTCTAAAACTGCAATTAATCTTTATTTCTCTAAAATCATGAATGCCTTGTAATTTATTACAAGATCCAGATACAAAAAGTACTATGAACATAGCTGCAGGAAAAATCCAAAACCCCCATATTTTTTGTGAACGAACAAAAAATCTGTGCAAAAATTACGTTTTGATTTCCGAAAACCTCTAAATGATGATCTTCGCAAGAAAAGAAAGGGAACTGCCAATTACTTCTATATGACCTTGACAGATTTTACTTTCTGTACTTAGATAGATTTTATGTTTTTTATACTATATGAATTATGAAAAAATTGTGGACTAAGCAAATATATGAAAATGTGTTTGTTTGTAGTGATGGGCTAATTTGGGGCATTTCGCTCTGCTGAAAAATTTTGAATTTCCCCCTGAAATTCGCGAAACAGCGACAGCATCTCGTTTTTGACGCCGGAGTCAGTTTTTGACGTCGGCCTTTGTTTTTTCGCTGTGGTTTCACAAATTTGTTAGCCGGCGGCGAATCGCGGGAATTAGCCGAGAATTTGAGCCTGGCTAATAAATTCGCCCATCTCTATTTGTTTGCGCTAAAAAGTAGGATTCAGAGAAACAAATGTTTTATGAATGTGAATAGATCGGCCCCTTTATGTTAACTGGAGTGTTACCTATACGACAGGAAAGTTTGCTGTTCTTTTAAATAAAATATATATAAATGAAATAAAAATTACTGGAATATATGGGATACCCTGGTGAGTTAAGCAAAACTCAACATTTTGAAGGCAAATATCTCTTCTGAAGACATCACACCAAGGAGTAGATTCCCTAAAGGACAAAGTAACTACTGACAGCATGACGTAATTTCGTAACTACGCTACGATTCCCTAACGGGCGCAGGCGACACCGCTAGCGAAGGAGATACACGCTAGCATTGCTTCGCACTCTAACACCGGGCAGATTTTCGTTCTGGCGAACGGACATACCTCTGCAAATTCACTAAGATGCGGATGTTACTGAACCTTACCTCTTGCGCCAGACTTGCATGTGCACCTCAGACCAGGCGAAGTGCAATGTCGAGCTTTGACAAAGGGCCTGCGTAGACCGAAACGTTGCCTAAGGCATTTAAGTAAAGTTTTTCACTTTTTTCAATAATATGGGAGTGCTGCTGTTTTCATTGGATTTATGCAGAGTTTGCCCTGGCAGGAGGTACCGCTTGCACCCGCGGATACAAGGAGCTTGGTACACAGCCGATTTCGCAGCAATCAGACGCGCTGCGCAAAATCTCAGGCGTCACATCGGATGCAACGGAAATAAGGTAAGTAATTCAATTGTCGGATTGTGTCGCATTGTTGATGCGATGCGACTGTCGGATGCAGACGCAGCGTGAGTCGAATCCTTCAACTCAATAATTCACCAAATAAAAGCTACCGAATTGAATGTTAGCCTATGGGGACATTGTAGATAGGTTTTGGGCACTTTTTATGATAGAATAAAAATCATTTGATCGATCGCTTAAAATCGTTCGAAGCGTTAGATTCGAACAATTCCATTTTTATTAGATCCTTTTGCGCTAAAATCCTTCGAGGATTTTACTTCGAGGGTTGAATTTGAGGGTTTTTTAACCCTCGAAATTCGACCCTTGCTAAATCTGCGGTCAGACTTTTTAAGTGGAAAAACAATTTTTTCAAAGAAAAAAAGATTGGATTTTATGAGATTTATTAAACCCAGATGTGTGTTAAAAGTCAGAATAAAAAGTACTCCAACTCAGACCTAGCAAGTTCATGTAGATGTCAATGGCAGATGTCCTGTTGACATTTTGAAGATATTCTGATCTGCGCTGAGTTTCGTTCAATAATCCGAAGATTTTGTGGTTTTAGGGCATCAAATCCAAACCATTCCTATTGTTTCGTTTTGCCATTTTTAACCATATTCATGTATAGGATTTAGTTCTCCTTTAAATGCTTCTGTTAATATAAACCAAATGCTTTTCAAATAATGTTATAATAACCATTGTATTAATAAATATTTTTGTTAGGTTCAATATGTTACAAGGAATGTAATTGTAACACTTGAATCTGTTTTTAAGTGGTTCCTAAAGGAGAGGTCACGCGGGGTGTTTTTACGTTGAGTAAATACGCATGATGTCCCGCATTGATGCATGATGTCCCTCAATGAAGCCCTACAGAAAATAATGGAATACACACTATAACAATTCCCACTGGGCGTTTGCGAGCCAACATCTGCTACGAGACACCAGGATTTGCGTTTTTCAGCAATATGCCAATATTGCCAATATGCCAAGGTAACGCCATCTTATTGAGCTCTATGGATTCCGCAGGGTTGGAAATACACTTCTTTGAAATACATTGCGTATTTTCACTATGGCGGCAGCCAAACTCTATCAAGCTATGCATTGCGCATATACGTAATTGCAGCATTGTCTGCTGGTGATGTAATTACGCTGCATATTGACGATCAATCCGGCTACATTTATAACATGCTTTTCCCCAAAAAGCAGAATTGTGGGGAAAGAGAAAAAGTAGAAATGCATGTTGGGAAAGGAAAAGTACAGGCTGAAAAATGCACATAATAATGCGCGGGGTTCATTGGCGTATTTACGTTTGACCATGTGTTTTAAATAAATCAATGTAAAAATACCTTGCGAGACCCCGCCCTTAAAGGTGATACAGTATCAGTGATGCGTGAAATAAATTTTGTCTTGTAGCTGGCCCTTACCCAAACATGTTTCAAGTTCTCGCTGATTTTGTGGTGTTGTCATGTGTGAAATGGTTGCATTGTTTGCTGGGTTTGGCTTCAGGTATTTAGCTGAGGGGATATGGCCACAGTTGACCTCACGTGTTTTGAAAGTCTTCTTTCCCTGTCTTTAAAGCACAGCATTTAACATCATGGTTTCAATAGATTTTGGAAGATTAATGGATGACTGTTGAGTTAACAGTGTGACTTTATAAATTATCATTTTTTTTCTGTTGAAACCCCATACTTTCTGCCATTTGAACATTCCTATCACTAGCTCAGTTTTCTGCTTCCAAGAAAATAACAAACAATTTCATTCTGGTTCATCCAACTCTTTCCTATAGTGCTATTTATCTGAAAATCACTACAGTTGTTTGCATCAAGTAAAAATTGCCCCATGTAGGGTAAAAGAAAAACATATCCAGAATGCTCGGGACCTGGGGTTTTCCAGATAACGGATCTGTCCATAATTTGGATTTTCATGCCTTGTCTACCAGAAACTCATGAAAACATTAAGGGGCAGATTCGTTGAATGTCGAATTTCGAATTTATTTATTTTTACTTGAATATACTTGAATATGCTCACCACTCGAATGGGAGGTTATTTAAGAAAAAACTCGAACGTTTAAAACTCAAATTAATTTTACCAACCCGAAAACTCGAATCAAATTAGACTAAACTCAAATCGAGTTTTTCCTCAAATGTTAGGAAGGCTATTAACATCTTCAAATGGGTCACTGGACCACTGCCATTGCCCTCAACATGAATTAAGGTGGTGAATAGTCGAATTTGAGTTGTTCCCAGGGTCGATGTATAATAAATCTCAAATTCGAATTTGGATTATTCCCAACTCTAATTTGTACGTTTTAACCAAAAATCCAACTCAAGAATTCTAATAATAATTTATACAGTAATTCGAACCTTAAATTTATCAAAAATCTAATTAGATTTTTTTTGCAATTCCAATTTTTTCTGCAGAACTCCAATGTCTGATATTTATTAAGCAAAGAAAACTCAAAAATTCTAATGTGAAATTTCGCCATCTAAAAGGTGGCGTGGTCATGTAGAAGTCAATGGGAGTTGAGGATTTTTATCCAAAGTTTTCGATGATTCAAGTCAATTCGAGTCTTTTCAGAATGTGAACACGATCATTCGAAATTTGAGGTACAAAACCCTCGGACAACTCACTAATTTGATTCTTGATAAATATGCTCCTTAATAAATCAATTATATCTTAGTTGGGATCAAGTACAAGCTACTGTTTTATTATTACAGAAAAAAAGGAAATCATTTATAAAAATTTGAATTAATTAATTATAATGGAGTTTCCGGATAACCAATCCCATACTTGTATATGAACTCAGAAGTGATTGGAGAAACATTTATATCAATATCCATGTTTATTTTAGTGTGTCTAGTGTGTCTTCTATGGGGAAGGATGTAATATATGTATGTGCCGTTTTTCTGCTTACTGATAGAGGACTGTTAAAGAAAATCTTCATTTGAAGGGGTGCGTTGAATGCGTGTAAGGTAAAAAACTTAAAAGTCCCTCTCATATTTCCATAAATGAATCTCTAAGTCAATATTTTGTTTTGGTATGACAGACAATATTCAGGTGTATTGTGTCACTGAGGAGGCCCATCTATTGGAGGATGCATTTTAGTGGTACAGGTATGGGACCTGATATCTAGAGTACTCGGAACCTGGCGATTTCCGGATGATGGCGGGTTTCCGGATAATGTATCCCATAGCTGTATTCGTTTTCTGAAATCACGATAAACTCTATTTCTCTAAAATCATGAATGCCTTGAAAGTTATTAAAATATCCAAATATAAAAAGTACAAACATGAAAAAGTGCAGAAAAAAAATTGAATATCTCTAAAAACTTAATTAGTCCCAAAAAATCCCCCAAAAACTCAGAATGACTAAAAAAAAAAAAAGTCTAGTATGATCAGCACAGCTCCTATTGAGTTCCATGGGACTTCAATGGCTTTTACTTGGAAAAGTTTTGTATTTGAGATTTTGTGGTTTTTACACTTAATACATCTGGTATTTTTAGAGTTTTAGAGAAATTAATATTAAAAGAACATTTTAGAGAAATAATACGATCTGTGAAAAAAAAGAAAAAAACGAATGTTAATAATCTTACATGGTGTATGTTCCAACATTTCTCTTCAGTCCTACATAAAGACCAGCAACATTATAAGAATAATTTCCTGTTGATCACGCAAAATAATTTATTTCTCGGTAATCGATACACAAAAATATCATTAATAAGGTATGGCTGTTTAGCCTATGGCAGTGATCCCCAACCAGTGTCTCACAAGCAACATGTATCTCCCCAACCCCTTGGATGTTGCACTCAGTGGCCTCGATGTATTGATTATTTTCTAATTCCAGACTTGGAGGCAAGTTTTGGTTGGATAAAAACTAGGTGTACTGCCAAACAGAGCCTCCTGTAGGCTACCAGACCACATAGAGACTACCAAATAGGCAAATAACAGCCTTATTTGGTACCCCAAGAACTTTTTCCATGTTTGTGTTGCTCCCCAACTCATTTTACATTTGAATGTGGCTAACAGGTAAAAAACAAAGTTGGGGACCCTTGGCCTTTGGCTTCTAGTGATGGGCGAATTTATTCAGCAGGCGCGAATTCGCGGCGAATGTAAAAACAAGACGACGGCGCAAATTCGCCCATCACTATTGGCTTCCATGGTCACTGACTAAATTTCTTCTGAAGTCAGAAGTTAAGTGAAACAGTGTATTCACCAAAGCTGGTATAGTCAGTAAGGACAAACAATTCAGATGTTATCTATTAATAATATAATGTTATTTCTACATCGTTTGGGCATTTGGAAGAACATAATCTGAAATCTATACTAGTTCCTGAGTGCATTGGGCATTCTGTCAGCATACACTTTTAGAAGCTGAGTAGAATTCTATTTTAGACACTTCAGTGGCAGCACATAGAATCCTATGAGCTTTCAAAAAGTCAAAGTGCAGATTGGTTTGGGCTAAGGCCAGGCTAGATTGAAAGGCAATGTTCTAATATTTGTATTTGGTGAGAAACTGAACTACAAAACACATTTTGGTAACACTATGAAAAAAAGTGTTTTTAACTTGAGTTTTTAGTTACATTTCAGTTCAGGGGTAATTTTATTTGCCTCCTTAAAAAAATATGAATGAATTTCTAATCTATAGGGATGTCGCGGACTGTTCGCCGGCGAACTTGTTCGCGCGAACATCGGCTGTTCGCGTCCGCCGCAAGTTCGCGAACGTCGCGTGACGTTCGCCAATAGGCGTTCGCGTCAAAATCGTTCGACCATTCGACCATTCGAGCGCTAAAATCGAAGGATTTTCGTTCGAATCGAACGATCGAAGCATTGGATCGAATGAAATCATTCGATCCAATGGCTTCGATCGTTCGACTCGAACGAAAATCGTTCGATCGAACGATTACAATCCTTCGATCGTTCGAATCGAACGATTTTCGGATGATCGAAGTTCGCGAACAGTTCGCGAACTGTTCGCAAATTTTGCCGGTGTTCGTGAACGGCGTTCGCGAACACATCGGCGGCGGTTCGCTACATCCCTACTAATCTATAGCATTGTTACTTAAAATGCATGAATGAGTTGGTGTATATTTACATAAAGCCAAGCAATATTGACACAATTTGAAAATGGATATTTATCCTAACTGCACTTTACTTATTTTGGGAATAAGGAATTATTTGCTTTATTTGCCAAATGAAAGAGATGGAATTGTAATACCCATGTAACCGGTTTTACTCTATCATCTGACCAATAAAACACACAATTCCAGGTTGTTTTTGCAGAAACCTGAACAAAACTGCACATTGTTTAGACGAGTGGTCTCCAAACTGTGGGACTGGCCTCATTATGGAGGCCCAGAAGAGTGGAAGGGGTCACTGCATGAATAAACTAAATAAACTAAAATAAATTGAGGATGAATTCTTTTTTTGCTCATTTTGACATCCTTTCAATTATAGAAGAGTGCATGTTTCAACCATGGTTTTATATATCTGTAAACTTGTTATAAACTAATAGGGTGTCCAAACAAATGTTTTGACTACAGACCTTTGTTTTAGAATGATTCTATATAGAAAAATTCCATAGATTATATCAAACTACAATTTTGATGTTGGTTTTTCCAAAAAACAAACATTTTAAGATTTTGGTAGTTAAAACCTGGCAAGCTTCTGTAGAAGTCCATGAGAGGTGTAATTTCAACACAACATTCAAGCTATTTTCACATTCAAGTATGTTTTTAAACAAAAAGAGTAATGCAATTCTCAAGACAGTCGAGTTTATTATTTATAATAACAAGAATTAAGTTTAAATAGTCTTTTTAAGATAGGAAAAAAACTTGATTGATTTTATTCTGTCATTCTATGATACACTATTTATTTAAAATTGGCTTTTGTTTTCTACGCAGTATTAAAGCAAATTCCGGCAACTGCAACTATATTGTGTGTGGTTTGGTACAGTTCTACCCTTGAGAAGCAGTTGGGTTTTGGGTAGGAAGTCCCCAATTCACCAATGGGGCCGTTTGTGGGTACTCTATCTAGGTATCCAGCTAAACAGCAGCTTTTATACCTCCCACCCAACCCCAACAGTCAAGCAATGTTTTCCCTTTACACGGTTGATCCACCTCCAGAGTAGTGTCACTTTTGGTGCACAGTAACATCACATCTGATTTCATTGGTCCCCTGGTCGCATGGTAATTAACCTCATTGCTGGTGAGTTTGGATAGCGGGTCCAGGAAGGGAGCATAGTAGAGTGCAGGTCAGGTTGAGGACTCTGAACTGTGCTTAATACTGGGTATTGTACCTATATTTGTGTAAGAATGCTTTAAAGTTGACCTGGCACCTGAAAAAAAATATTCCAAATCCTATTTTTTTCTCTGTGAAAGCACCCTCATTGCATGTAGTAATATGTCATTTTACTAAAAAAAAGTAAGCATTTCTGCTAAAGAAATATATTTGAAGATATTATTATTTCCACCTCAACTATCCATTCAAAGAATTTAAATTTCGCGATAGATCCCCTTTAATAGAATGGCTTCTGGATTTATGCAGACTGGATTGCAAAGGGCTCAAATAGTTTCAGTGCTTCCTGACTCAAAGGTTGTTGAAGAAGTTAACCCTAGAAATGTTTGGCTCTGTCCCAGTGACTGCAACCTATTGAATGATAGAGAGCTATATTTTATCTCTCAGTATAAATGTTTGCCCTTCGTAATAATTTCAGATGCAATTGCCTTGGTTGATGCTACTGTTTGTAAAAGGCACACAGTTATTGACTTTCACAACTTACCTGAAAGGGATACTGCCATGGGAAAACAAAAAAAATTCTCAAAAGAGCAAACAGATTTTTTTTCAAATTTGAAATCTGACATGGGGCTAGACATATTGTCAGTTTCCCAGCTGACCCAGTCATGTGACTTTTGCCTGCACTTTAGGATGGAACTGCTTTCTGGCAGGCTGTTATTTCTCCTACTTAGGGGCAGATTTATCAAGGGTCGAAGTGAATTTGAGGGAATTTTCGAAGTTAAAATAATTTTCTGGATACTTCAACCATCGAATAGGATACTAAGACTTCGAATTTACTTCAATTTCGATTTGTAGTAAACATATAGAATATTCGACCATTCGATAATCGAAGTACTGTCTCTTTAAAAAAACTTTGACTTCAAGTAGTATTTTATACTTCGAAATTCGACCCTTGATAAATCTTAATGTAACTGAATCAGTCTCCACTGGGACTTTGCTTTTACTATTGAGTGTTGTTCTTAGACCTACCAGACAGCTGTTATCTTTTGTTAGGGAGCTGCTATCTGCTTACCTTCCCATTGTTCTGTTGTTAAGCTGCAGGGGGGTAAAAAGGGAGGGTCGATATCACTCCAACTTGCAGTACAGCAGTAAAGAGTGACTGAAGTTTATCAGAGCACAAGTCACATGACTGAGGGGAGCTGGGAAACTGACAATATGTCTAGCCCCATGTCAGATTTCAAAACTGAATATAAAAAAATTCTGTTTGCTCTTTTGAAAAAATGTATTTCAGTGCACTGTTAACTGTGTTTTGTAAAAAACATGTTTTCCCACGACAGTATGCCTTTAATGATCCAGAATTAATCCTTAAATTAGGATTGAGGATGATCTGATAATATGTAGCCTGATATATACACCAATGATATTAATGGCTTAATTACACCTAGGGGGTTATTTATCAAAGTCCGAATTTATCCCAATATTTTCTGCTACAAACTCCGATCAAATCCGCTTGGGTTTTTGCGCTTATTTTTTATTACATTTTCGCAAAAATTTGCTTTACAGGAAAAATATCTGATTTCCACAGATTTTTTCTGGTTTTTCATTAGATTTTCACTATTTTTTCAGATTTTTATTTGATTTTCACTATTTTTTCGGATTTTCTAAAAGTTTGATTTTATAAAAAAAAATCACCAATTTTTTGTGATTTTTGCATTCAGAGTTTATTAAATAAACCCCCTACTGTAGTGATGACAGAAGGCCGCAAAGTTCATAGCATCTTCTAGAATCATAGAATTCCATTATATGGATCTCCACAGTAAAAATAATATAAAAATGAAAGTATTGTTTTGCCTATAGTAAGGAGTAATTATATATTAGTTGGGATCAAGTACAAGGTAATGTTTTATTACAGAGAAAAAGGAAATCATTTTTAAAAACCTGGATTATTTGCTTAAAATAATATAGAAGTCTGTTCTAGCTACTTTCCGTGTGGGTTAATACCATCCATAAGACTCTTTTCTCAGGGGTAAGCCCTCGTAGCATGGAGGCAGGGTGTAGTGCAACTGTAATCGTGTGCAATGCACAAGAGATTGGGCGCCAGTAGTTTTATTTTGCTTAAACTGAGTTTATTAACCAAAACCAGAGTTCACAATGGAGTATGGAACATAGAATAACACATAGATTAACCAATATAACAAGATATACTCACTGTACCAAACATAGAATGACTCTCTGCAAAGTAGAGAGTACACGGTAGAGAGTTAGGCAGCTTGTAAGAAGGTATTTCCCTAATCTTCAGGATTACCTTCTGTGGAACTCAGAAGACTACATACTCCCCTGAATCTAACACTTAGGCCCTACTATGGGGTCAGTAATACCCGGGATCTTAATCCCTCTAATATCCTCGACGGAGCTTTGAGCTGCTCAACTACATACCCTATCTATCACTCCTAGAGTGATCTATTAATGGGTATAACTATCACTTCACTAGACTAAGACTGAGTTCCACCACCCCTAACCTCTGTTGCATAACACAGGAAAGTTTCAGCAGCAATGGACACTTACCTCATGGTTTGCAAGCCTTTTATACTATGCCACACTGTGATCTAGCATCCACTGTGAGAACTGCAGGGATTACATAAGCACAAAGCCCCCATAAGGACCCACTTAGGTGTCCATATCTCTAAGGATGTGCCTGTCAATAAAGGGTAAGGGTGTCTAAATTTTCACCACCCTACAATAGTTTTCCAGATGACGGATCCCATACCTGTGTTGTGCTTCATTAGATTCACATTTATATATATGTAGAATGTATATTCCTTGTTATTCAATCAGAAGATCACTTATAAGCTAAGCATATTCCTTGGACCCTGTAAATATAATTAAGGTTTGTCTACATTTTGGTACATATCTTTATTTTGTCTTTAAAAAGGTCCTAGATACAGATCAACTATAGTTTATAAACTATTTAGAGAGTCCTGGGAGTGCCCTCTGCTCATAGTCAGTGGTACTGCAAACTCATGAGGGATGACACAAAACCTATTCGAAACTCTAAGCCAATCAACATTAATTTATGCCTAAATCTCAGCAGTGAAACTTTGTGCTTCTCCTTGGTATATTTTTCCAGCACCCTGCCTTGTAAGGTATGGTAATAAAAGACAATCTTTCAGTTGGACCCCTCTGGACTATGAATAAATAAATATTTACCATTCACAAAAAAATTAGTTTTGATCCTCCTTTATATTTGTGTAATAAAAATTGACAGTGCATCCTCCACTGCATTTTTGGCCAGAGTGCAGATACTGTGGTGACTATTTATCAAAGTCCGAATTTATCTCAATATTTTCTGCTACAAACTCCGATCAAATCAGCTCAGGTTTTTTACGCTTATTTATTATTACTTTTTCCCTAAAATTTGCTTTGCGGGAAAAAAAAATCAGATTTTCATGATTTTTTTCGGATTTTTCATTTGATTTTCACGTTTTTTTTGGGGGTTTGTTTTTGGGAATTCTCCCATTGACTTATATGCAACCTTGACAGGTCTGAGATGCCGGATTTTCTGATTCTGTCTTTTCCATCCTCTGGGTTTAATAAATTCTGAAAAATTCATGATTTTTTAAAAGTCAGATTTTATAAAAAGAAATCACAATTTTTGCATTCAGAGTTTAATAAATAACCCTTCCCAAACTATTATCAGGAATGTGCACAAAATGTTGAGTTTGTGCATTTGTATTTGTGTCCTCTGGATATAGAGTGGGTGTAGGTACTTAACAATTCACGCAACAAAGTGCCTACATGCAGAGATCAACAATTTACAATATCTGACATTTGGCCTGGGGCTAGAACAAATCGTTTTAACAGTATAAGTGTATCTAGTATAGGTCAATCTAAAAACAACTGGACTTGCTGAGTAATCAATGAAGACGTTTCACTACTCATCCGAGCAGCTTCTTCAGTTCAACTGACTGGTGTGGGAAGTTCTCGGCATATATACTCTTCCACTAATCCATTTACAATGGCACATTGTAACTCTTCAAAGAGGTGACATCTGAAGAAACTCACAGAGGTGTTGATTCTGTGTAGTTGTGATAGGATTATCCAATGTGTCATGCAACTCCTAGATACAGGTGTTACTTGTGAGAGTTGCATGAATGGATGTGTGAAGTGTTCTGAATCCGCCGGGGTACAGATGTTAGAACAGCATTGCATGTAGCAGACAGGTGGTGTCGAAGGCAAAACCAGAGATGGTTTCTCCACCTTGACATGAATCGCCTTGACATGAATCGCCTCTTTCACGCCTCGTTGAAGAAGCTGCTCGGATGAGTAGTGAAACGTCTTCATTGATTACTCAGCAAGTCCAGTTGTTTTTAGATTGACCTATACTAGATATACTATGACCTGGATGAATGAAAATCTTCATAGTCATAGTATAAGTGTAAGTGTATGGCATTAACAGAAAATGAGACTTCATTGTTTTGGTTCAACATTTTGGGGGTTATTTATTAAGGCGTAATTTTTTTCGCGCCATCTATTTTGTTGCTAAAAATCTGAAAAAGTTGCAGTAAAAAAAGACGTGATTTTTTTGGCAAGTTATAATTTTCCGAATCTTTTCCAAGTCCGAATCCAAAGATACCTCATCTAGAACCTGCCAAATTCATGTAAAACTCAATGGTGATGTCCCCTTAAAGGGCATGTAAGTCCCAGTTTTACTTTCTTTAATGAAAAAGAAACTTATCTCCAATATACTTTAATTAAAAAATGTGTACCGTTTTTATAAGAAACCTGACTGTATGCAGTGAAATTCTCCCTTCATTTACAGCTGTGGATAGGAATTGTCAGACAGTCCCTAACTGCTGAGCAGGGAAACAATCATACTTATGAACAGCAGGGGGAGCCCCTGCCTTACTTTCTAGCCATGCAGAACTCAAGCAGCTTTGTTTATGATGATCCCTAAGCAGCCCAGACCACACTGAGCATGTGCACAGTCTTAGTCTTGCAAAGATGTTTAACAAAGTTACAAGATGATGACCCCCTGTAGCCAACTTTGAAAGCATAAATCATTTGTTTGATTGGGCTTGTGGTTCAGTAAGTTCCTGTTTATATTTAGTATACAAAATACAGCATTTCCAGTCTTATTCTATTTTAGACTTTACATGCCCTTAAACCATTTGAAGATGTTTTAACCCTCGTGGAATGTTCAGATTTTTCGGGGTTTGAAGCTGGTTTTTCTGCGCCCATCGACAAATCTTCTCTACTGCAGATGTGAAATTCTGGACATATGAATAGTGATTTTCAGGGGAATTTGTCTCGTTTCGCCCAAAAAATTGCGAATTCCCTGCGAAATTCGCGAAACGGCAAAAACGTCATGAAACGCCACCAGCATCTTGTTTTGGAAGCCGGCGTCTGGTTTTTGGACGCTGGCACACATTTGCCAGCGAGAATGCGCCAGTGTCCAAATTCGTTTTACAAAACGCGTGAATCCGCCGCAAATTCGCGCCTGACTAATAAATTCTCCCATCATTACATATGCAATTTAAATGAAATCCATAATCCTAGAATACAATATTCTAATTTGTACATAAGGAACTGGCCACCCTTAGGTCCTACCATAAATGCCTCATAACATAAGCATGAGATGAAAAAGGGAGGAAACTATATATATATATATATATATATATATATATATATATATATATATATATATATATATATATATATATATAGTTTTTTTACTATAAAATCCAAGTTTATAGTGGAAAAAAACCTTGAATTTTTCAAGATCTATTATACTGCAATAAATCAGAATCCAGAATCTGCCATCTCAGACCTGCCGAGGTTGTAAGTCAATGGGAGAGGTCCCTATCCTATTTGGAAATTCATGTAACCTGCGCTGAAATTAGACTGCAAATCCGACTATTTCTGGCTTTTTGGGCAAAAATCAAAAAAAATCTGGACTTTTCGGGAAAAGGCCTGAAAAAATGGAGCTATTCAGGAAAAAAATCATACGAATCGGGTTTTTACTTGAATTTATCGAGTTTTCCCCGATCCTGTTAAATCAAGCTTTTTAAATGATAAATAAGGTCAAATCATGGATTCTAGTTTAGTCTGATGTTTTTTAAATTAAATAATCCAAAAAATTCTGATTTTGATAAATACCCCCCTAAATGTAAACATCAATTCAATTCTTCTTGACACTGGCATCAATTCGCAGGTGGAAAAATTGAAAATTCCAACGACAATTTGATGCGTGCCTATTTTATCTGATTAAAATATCTGATTAACATTAATGTCAGAGGGCATGCGGTAAATTGTCACCAGCGGAAAAAAAACGCTTGCAAATATTCCCCGCATATTCACGCCTGGCGAGTAAATTCGCCCATCGCTAACAGGGAATAAAGTGAAAAAGTGCAATTTCAAAGTAAATGGACATATTTTTTCCCATAATGCAGCATTTTCCTGAGAATTTCCAACATTGTTGCAGTTGCAAGGGGATGTTGCACCTGATGCAGTTGTGGATTTTGAGCACATCACACTTTGACGTAAACCAGACACAGTTGTGTTGCAAGTTTGGTTGGTTTGTGTCATTTCTGGTGTTCAGTGTGAGACTGATGTGTGCATCCAATTCTTTAGAGACAAGTGCACTGCGCCTATTAACACAGGGTGCTGGGAGCACCCTGGAGCTACAGTCTGATCTGGAGGTGGTGGTATGAAAGTGCATTTTGACACAACTGTGCTTGTGGTCTTAAAGTTAAAGTAGTTCACCTTTATATTTACTTTTAGTATGATGTATAGACTGATATTCTGAGAAAATTTGCCATTGGTTTTCATTTTTTAGTTTCCAGCTCTCCAGTTCGCAATTTCAGCCATCTAGTTGCTAGGGTCCAAATTATCCTAGCAACCATGCATTGATTTAAAAAAGAGACTGGACTGGAGGCCTGAATAGGAAAGAGGAGTAGTAAAAAGTAGCAAAAACAATACATTTGTAGCCTTACAGAGTCTGAAAAGGAGACAAACATTTTAAAAACTATAATAAAATAAAATAAAGGCCAATTGAAAAGTTGCTTGGGATTAGCCATTCAATAACATAGTAAATGTTAACTTAAAGGTGAATAACCCCTTTAAATGACCCATATACAGTATATTTTGTCTGCCTAAAATCTCATGGTCCTGTTTGTTTGCATACATATAGGGGGTGCTGGGTTGGAGGAGCCTAATTATGAAGCCAAAAACGACATTTTCATTACAAAGGGGGTTGTTTTATGTAAAGTTCATTAGTGCCTATCTCTCTAGTTGCAACTATTCTTCAGGATATATTGTTTATGATAAGTTATGGTAAAATTGGACATAATAAACTTTAATTATTTGTAAATATTTACAAAATTACTGATATGGTCTCATTGTTTAGTTTTTTTGAGGAAGAACTACAGTATTGTAAATACGGTACAATTCCTTCAAATGATCTTTTTTCAGTTATTTTATTTAAAACTTACTTTCCACACTGTTTACACGTTAAATTGGGTTTATTGTCAGCACTAAGTGTAAATGGCAAATCATTTAGAAATTGTTGTTAAAGTCAGCCGCTTCCCGTGTAGGAATTAGGACTGACCTGATCTGATGAAGTGATGTGAAAGAATGCTACGGCACCCAACGTGCTATTTGAGTACTTAATGTACAAAACTGCATGAAATGTGTCCGATCTGGAGGAAGAATTTGTAAATCCCAAACATTACCTTTGAAGCGTGTTATATCCTGAAAGGATTCACTTTGGTATCAAGTTGCCTTGGAATATCAAGTAACACATAAAAAATGTTCAGCAATTTAAATATGGCTGCAGTGAGACTTGTACTGTTAAACCCAACACATGCGGCATTTGCTGTGTCAAAGTTGACAGCTTCGAGCTTGTAATCTTCACGAGTGCATTGTGTCTGGCTAATACAGTATTAACCAAAAAACAAATTCCAGCACTCTCCTTCATGAATTTTTTTTTCAATTATACTTAACAGAGATTAAGGGGCAGATTTACTAATGGTCGAAGTGAATTTGAGGGAATTTTCAAAGTAAAAAAATTCTAAGTAATGTTTTGGATACTTTGACCATCGAATAGGACTAAGACTTCGAATTTACTTCGACTTCAATTCGATAATCGAAGTACTGTCTCTTTAAAAAAAACTTTGACTTCAATACTTCGCCAAGTTAAATCTGTCGAAGTGCTATGTTAGCCTATGGGGACCTTCTACAACCATTTTCTAAGTCTTCACACATCGAATAAAAATCCTTCGATCGATCACTGAAATCCTTCGAATCATTAGACTTTTATTCAATCGCAGGGTTGCCAAATTTGTTGAAAAAAACGTCGAATTCAATATTCGAATTGGAAGTTTTTTAATTCGATGGTCGAATTTTGAAGTTTTTTTGTACTTTGAAATTCAACCCTTGATAAATCTGCCCTTTTAAGGGTCGAATTGAAAAATAGAACTTTCTAATTTTTTATGGTCAAAGCTGTCAAAGTCGAATTGTAAATAATTCAAATCTTGATTCGAATTTTAATATTACTTTCGAGATTTATTAAACCATGGCCATTTAAAAATTCGAATTCAACTATTCGCCACCTAAAACCTGCCGAGTTCATGTACAAGTCAATGGGAGAGGTCCAGGGACCAATTTGAACGTTACTAGCCTAAGCCTTCCTAACATTTGAGTTTTTTTCAGAGAAAAACTTGATTTAAGTTTAGTCAAATTCGATTCGAGTTTTCAGATCGGTAATATTTGTTCAAGTTTAAAAAATAATACACTCCCATAGCTAATGTTGACTATAAACCTTTGCTAAAAATGTTTTGCAAATCTGCTAAAACAAAAAAAAAAATTGCTTCAATTACTTTTGTCAACTGAAATTGCATATGTCCAAAATCGAAACTGATATATTCCTGGCTAAACCGGACTCCCTCTTTGTGACATTAAAGTCAGCAAAATGCCCTATATCCAGTTTTGCAAGGCAGTCGTCTGGGTCTCCCTCGCTTTCTGAGCCCACACAGGATCCCTAACCAGCACATACAGTTTCTTTCTTTTCCATCCCAGGATTTATGATCCAAATCTACTCCCCAGGATAAAATAATTCTATCCTTTCTGCTGCCATCTACACTGTCTCCCAACCACTTCACTACTAAAATCTTTCTTCATGCTCACGGTGATGTGGTGCAATTTTAAAATTCTCATCAGTATCGGACTGGGGTGTCAATTCAGGGGCCTCCCACCCAGGGAGGCCCCAGTCACAAAACCTGTCCTTGGGCATCTCTATCAAAAACCTGTATAGCACAGCGCTTGGTTCAATATCCTTGCCAACCCCGTATGCTTTTATACCTACTGTGGCTTTAGGATAAGCCTTCTGCTGCTTAGGTTATGCACTTGCATGTAAATGCTTTGGTGCCAATAAAGCCACAGGGTTTGGTGGCATGAGGCACCAAGAGGAAGTTATTAAAATACATTTGTATATAGGCAGAGCAAGGGCCATAGACTGAGCAGAATCCAGGGACCGGCAGGGTTGGAGCAGCATAAAAAGGTTTTAGCAGAGGTCAAAAAAGGCAGCAGGAAGAAATATAGTCAGGACACAGTCTGTCAAAAATAAAAATAAGATAACAAACATTAAGTCCATACATAGCACTGCTCTAAATAGTGACATTTGTGCCACAGTCAAGTGCACATTTGTCATTGTATAGAATTATTACTCTACAACTTTACCACTTCGTTTTTAGATTCTGAACTTTTTGTTCCCCTTATTGTTTTGTAGATGTTTTCTTTCTTGAGGAGGACTGCCCAATACTAGGACTTTTGTAATACCCATATAAAATGTACTGTAGAACGTAACTGTCAAATGGACTCGGAAATTGAAATATGGCATTTAGAATTTTAAACCCCAAAGGACCATGCATTTTGTGACATTTTTCTTTACCTGGCTGAACACCCATAGAACAGAGCAGGTTCTGGATTCCTCACTTCATGCTGGGTTCATTTTCAGGTATTGTTTGTTCCTCTTGGTTCCAATTAGGTACCCTGCTATTAAACCTTTGTCTCCGAGTGTTCTTATCACAAGACCAAAAATATAATCACATCAAGGGCTTAGAGAAGAAATGTACAACCCCCAGTGCACATACAATATACATTGAAAGAGTCTGTCTGGTCATTGGATATTGCCCTCCTGTGGATTACTGCTGGCCATAGACGCAACGATACCATTATACAAAACTAAGGTTTGTACGATTTTCGGACCATGTGTAGAGTATCCCAACATTTTTCATACCAAAGCAATCGGTCATTCAGTCAATTGGACAGGTTAAAATATTTATATCAGCCACTGATAAAATCTCTGCATGGATTGCCTATCTGAAAATATCAATAGGAGGTCGTCACTTGTATTTGTCGAACATATTGTATAATTGCTGTCATTCAATGAATGGCACGACCATCGTGTGATTTGTTCTCTTTACTATTCTATATTAATCTGAATGATTAGTTGCAGGTGGGAAGATTGGCACAGACGATTGTTCATCCGACATATATAGTCTATAATCTGCATGTTTGTGGCAACTTTAGACTCATGCCAAGCAGCAGGTTTGCATAGGATCCTGGGTATACTCTGTACCAGAAACAATCTTAAAACTTTGAATGCAGTGTGAGCTATTTTGAAACAGAAGGGGATTCATAAGTATGTAAATTTAGTCAAATGTGGTGAGATTTAATTTAAAATGATATTGTGCATTAAGCTGAAATGTGAACAGATTCTTTCATCGCATCATACTGCACATATGCCTGGGAAATGTCAGAAACATAGACATAAACAGAGTTGTGAAGAAAACCTTTTGTTTTAATTAAAATCATTTTTCCAGGGGCTAAAACAATTCTAATCAGGTTGTGTGAGTTTCAAAGCTGAGCCCATCGGTATTTCCAGGTATTTGGCACACACAGTGGGGCTCATTTGCCCATGGGCAGTTACCTATAGCAACCAATCTGTGATTAGCTTTTTAAAGTCAACTGCAAGTAGAACAATGAATGCAGCAATCTGATTGGTTGCCCATGGGAAAATTTGCCTAGTGTTGATAAATGACTCCCAGGGGCAAATTCACTAACCGGCGAAAATTCGCCAGCGCTGGCTTCGCGTATATTGCAACACTTCACCAGACGTAAATTCGCCTGGACAACGCTAATTCACGAAGATCCGAAGTTGCCCACAGGGTAACGAACGCCAGCGAAATTACGCTCAGCAGTTCGAAGTTACGCTAGCGATGGCTAATTAGCATACTCAGTTAAAGTACAATGGCCGTTGTATGCTGCAGCAAATACATTACACTACACAAGGCCAGGGAACCTTAATAAAATTATATAAAGTTGTTATAATGCCCTACACATGTGCCCACAGTATAGTTTATGTGCCATATGTTAGCAAATGTAGGGGGGGAAGGAGGGTACCCCAAAAATAAATTTACGATCATTTTCAGTCCATCACCCTTTAAATAGGAAAAAACGCCAGCGTTTTTTGAGAAACATTTTCAACTATTTTTTGAGGAAGTCCGATCTACTCTATTGCACTTCGCCTGGTCTGAGGTTGCGAAGGCAAGTCTGGCGATAGAAGAAACGTTCAGTAATACAAAAAATGTAGTGAATTTGCGTAGTAACACTACCGAAAATTTGCCTGGCGTTAGAGGGCGAAGTTGCCCTCCTTGTCTATCTCCTTGGTGAAATTACTACCATTAGTAAATCGGCGAAGTGCCGAAATGACATCACGCTGGTGAATTTTCACCAGCGTTAGCCACTTCGCCCTTTAGTAAATTTCCCCCCCAGTATCTCAGAACCAGCTGCACCATTTACAGTTGGCATGAAGATACAAACTAAGAAGAACAGAGGTCCCAAAAAAAAAAAAAATTGGGACCCAAATTCTCAGACCTATATATTAAGGCGAAAATGGCATATTGATTATTTTTGAGTTTTCAGAACTTGAATTTTTGAGATTTATTCATTGAAAAAAGAAACAAATTCCTTGATTCCAGTTTATTTATGTTTGTATATTTTTTTTGTGATTTCTGGACTTAGTTATCAAAAATCAAATGTGGGAGATTCTTTCTACTTAGAAGAAAGACATTTCAAAAACCTTTAATGTTTGCTAAATTATGAAAAAACCGAATGTAATAAACTTGATTGAAAACAATCTTGAAAAAAACTTGAATACCTCAAATTTTTTGTTTATAGGTTTAAAAAACTTGAATTTATGAGTTTACAAACTCGAAAATCTCAAATTTAAAAAAAGGCTCAAACTTTATCTAGAGCAACTCCCATTGACTTCATTGCCAGCTTTTAGATGCTGATTGTTTTACATTTTTTTTGCTTAATAAATACCATTCATTCAAGTTTTTGAAAATAAAATGGGTGAGCTTTTCTGCAAAACATTTGGATTTGTGACAAAAATTCAAATTTGACAAATCACCACCTTATCATTGGAAAAACTTAAATTTGGAAGCTGATGAATTGGCCTTGGAAAAAAACCTACTAATTATCTGGCCAAGAGCACCAGGTAGAGGACCACATTTCCCTACCCTCAAAAAAAGGGAAAATTGCTACATACTTACCGTGATTTTCCTTTCCTGGCTCCTCTCCATATCAGCACTCATCGGGTTAGCCCCTCCCTCACCTCAATGAAGAACCACTCCCACAAGTAATTAAATATCCAGCTTAGGTACATACCCGCGTTTTGTAAAAAGCTTTAACTGGAAAATACTTAGGGAGGTAACCTGCTGATATGGAGAGGAGCCAGGAAAGGAAAATCACGGTAAGTATGTAGCAATTTTCCCTTTTCCCTGGCCCTCTCCATATCAGCACTCATCGGGATATAGCAAGCTTCCCGACAAAAAAGAAGGGGCGGGCAACACTAATTGAGTCAGCATAATTATATTTATTATTCTCTTTTTTTTTTTTTTTTTTTTAAATGCAATTAATGTGCAAAGGAGACAGTGGAAAGTACTTTACGGCCAAAGTGAGCACAGTTTGCTGAAGCCACATCTAGACAATAATGTGAGACAAAAGTATTAGGAGATGCCCAGGAAGCCGCTCTGCAAATTACTTCCAAAGGAGTACCAACTTCTGCTGCCCATGAAGTTGCTTGACCTCTGGTTGAGTGAGCTGAGGTTGTAGGAGCTTGCAATCCTCTGGAAGAATAAGCCCTTGATATTACTGACTTGATCCATTTGGAGATTCTATTACCTCCAGGAAGGAGAAATAGTCTGTCTGTTTTCCTGAAGGTTCGAGTTGCTGAACAATATGTATTCACCGCTCTTCCGACATCTAGAGAGTGTAGAGGATGATCTCCGTCATCTAGATTAAGGACCCGGAAGGAAGGGAGAGACAATTCGTCCCTAATATGGAAGTTGGTAACCACCTTAGGTTTGAAGGATGAAACAAACTTCAGAATGACCCTATCCTGAAGAAACACTGGACTGTCTTCCCCAAACTTCAAGGCCTGTAGTTCACCCACTCTCTTAGCTGATGAAATTGCTACGAGGAAGACCGTCTTTAAGGTCAGCAGTCCAACAGGCACTTCCTGAATCGGCTCAAAGGGATGTTCTGATAAAAATTGAAGAACTAGCGGAAAGTCCCATACTGGACAAGAGGGTCTTCTTGCAGGCAATATTCTGATAGCTGCTTTAAAGAATTTGATAACCAGTGGATGGAGAGCCCACTGAATTCCTGAAAAGGCAGAGATAGCTGAGACATGTGTTTTGAGGGTGTTGGGTTTTTTTTTTTTTTTAAATACCTCAACCTGAGAGTAGACTTTTGAGGGTGGCAGCTGGTGACCCGGGAAAATAGCCTATAAAACAAAATTTACAGATTAAAATATGGCTTAGCGCCAGGAGGCATAACACCCCCAGGTCACCTACTCACTATTCAGACCGCAGGAGCAGCAGCGTGGCGGCTGGGCAGGCAACACACAGACGCTAGCACGCCGGCTCTAAAAATACTTCCTGGTAGGTGCGTCAGTTCCTGCAGTGTGCTCCACCAATCCCCTTCTGCCACCCTCCCCGCCCGGCAAAAATGGAATGCGCTAACCTGGCGATGACCGGAAGTGACAGCCCGCCGCGCTCAGCCGCCAGTGGCATTACCACTCACTGGGAAGACCGCCGGACGGGGGAACTTGAGACGCCTCCGGTGCGGCAACGCTGGTTGAGCCAGCACCGCCGCATCCGATTTGTGCAGCTGACACCATTAGTAGGAAATGGGAGGACAGCGGACTCGCGCACAGACGTCTCAAACGAGGAAAAAAGCAACAGCCAAAAAAAACCCCGGTTCCAGGACCGCATTTCTGCAGGTCTATGCTACCCTCAGGCAAAAATAAGAAGGCTCCTTTCAAAAGGAGCGAGGTGAAGAAAGAACCAAAAAAAGACCCGGGTATGTACCTAAGCTGGATATTTAATTACTTGTGGGAGTGGTTCTTCATTGAGGTGAGGGAGGGGCTAACCCGATGAGTGCTGATATGGAGAGGGCCAGGGAAAGTACTAAAATTCAGACCGGTAAAGTCATAGGGGCAGATGTATCAAGGGTGACAACTTCCTTGACTACTTGGTGGTTAGACTGGTCAGAAACTGACCAGCAGGTGGCGCTGTTGTAACACAATTCATTCATATTCACAACACATATATCCCTTAATATCTTGGAATAAAAAATAAATAAATAATGAATATAAATGACAAAGATGCTCTCGTCAATTTTACAATCACTTATTTTAAAGGTTTACTTATCCTTTAAAGGGGAAAACACAATGTTTTCAAAGAAAAAAACCCTGAGGTTGCTAAAAGTCCAAATAAAAAAGTACTCCATCTCAAACCTACCGGGGTCATTTAGAAGTCAATGGTAGATGTCCCTTTCACAATTGGAAGCAATCCTGAGCTGCGCTGGGTTTCATACAATAAGATATCAGATAAGAATTTGCGATAATCAGAAAAAGCAGAGTTAAGTCACAATTTTATTGAGTCTTTTCCCACACCAGCTTTTTTTGAGTAAATGTATTGATAAAAAAGTGGATGGGGTTTTAAAAAAAAATTGCGAAATTTTCAGATGATAGTAAATAACCCCCTAAAAGTCACCAAGGTGTTCCATAACCATATAAAGTAAAAGTACTAGGACTAAAGGCCAAGTGCACATCTCATATTTTTCAATAGGGGGGTACATTATTTTTTATAATACACAAGTTTCAGTGAGTCATGTGACACCAATTATAACGAATGATATCACTATGTACCATTTATAAATAAAATGTATAGGATATTCATGTCATTATGTCCGTTATCTTTATTGCCTCAAGATTTATTCAGATTTCTGTACTCTAAGAAATCTTGGGGGGAGCAGTAAATAGGTTTGATTTCATTGGAGCTCTGCAGAGCAGCAGTTGTAGGTAGGAAGAGAGTTGGGTAAAAGCTAAACAGGGGAAAGATTGTGACAATGAAAAAGTATAGAGAGGGCATATATTCAATATATAAGTGTTACCTCTCATGGAGACTTATTTATCATTTTAGTGGTTTTAGAGGTTTTTGGAACCACTGCTAAACTCCCATTCTCTAAAACCACAAATGTCATGGAATTTATTAAAAGATCCAAATATGAAAAGTACGATTGAAAAAGCACTGAATGATGTGCTAAATAATACAAATACCTCTAAAACCTCTAAAAAGGTGAGTTTTTCATTCAAAAAATTCAGAAAAACCTATAAAAGTCTAAGATCAGAGTCGCTCCCATTGACTTCTGTTGGACCTCGAAAACTTTTACTTGGCGAATGTTTGCATTAGAGGTTTTCGTGGTTTTTACACGAAATAAATCTTGCATTCTAAGAGCTTTTAAGAAATATAGGAAAGCCACAAATTGTTCAAGATGCGAGGTAAAAATAAAAATTTGATTGTTAGTAAATGGGCCCCGTAGTTCTCTTCAGTACAAATGTTCCCCAGCAGCCAAAGGAGTTTTGATAATTGATCATTGGCTGGATAATCCACATTGCATTGCCCCAACCCTTTCAAACTTTAAGAGAGCTGTGAACTTGAGGATAGTAGAACACACCTATAAAATCAGGTGGACTGCAGCCTGTTGACTCAGTAGCTTGTTATATCCTTATATTTTATAGTAAGAGCCTATATTACCCTGTATTATGTACTGTATGAAGGGTAGATTTCATAGAGATGAGGAATAAGGCCAAGCTCACAGTACTTGATATGGAAACAGCTACATCCATTCACATCTTAATCATGGTAAAGAATAATTTATCAAATGTTTCCCATAGCTGTAGGTATCCTGATGTTGACTGTGGCTTCTGTTGGCTTTTTCCAAGATCTCCCTATAAAGAAAAATGCTGTATATGTGGTTGTGCAATACACTAAGGGGGTTATTTACTAAACTCCAAATGCAAAAATCACGAAAAATTTGTAATTTTTTATAAAATCAGACTTTTAAAAAATCACAAATTTTTCAGAATTTATTAATCCCCAAGGATGGAAAAGTCAGAATCTGAAAATCCGGCATCTCAGACCTGTCGAGGTTGCATGTAAGTCAATGGGAGAAGTCCAAATGATTTTTTTGATGTGCGCTGGGTTTTGTGCAATACCCCGAAGTTTTCGGGTGAAAATTCCGAAAAAATTTCGAAATTCGTGAAAATTGGATGAAATAATCGGGAAAATCTGATTTTTTTACCGCAAAGCAAATTTTCCAGAAAATGTAATGATAAATAAGTGGAAAAAACCTGAGCGGATTTGATCAGAGTTTGTAGCAGAAAATATTGAGATAAATTCGGACTTTGAAAAATAACCCCTAAGTAAAACCAAATCATTATTTTTCTTGCTCCATCTGGTGAGGTGTTGTCTGGCAGGAGTCTCCAGAAAAGAGCTGCTTCGTTGCACTTGTAAATCTGATCCTCTTTGTCAATGGCAGATTCCATCACATACTTAGATTGGGATAGAAATTCTCATGCAGATTTTTATGGTATGTCTGCAGATCTTATCTTTTCTATGACAATAAGCCATTCTATGCCAGGCCATTTGTACCACATAAACCATAGCAGCCACTTCCTTACATGCACAGCCCTCCTATTTAATCTCTCATTCTGTACTCAATATCAAGGGTTTGACCTGATGGTCAGCAGAAATGACAGGAGCTCTGCCAAGACTTTCTGAAACAAGAACAAATTGACTTTGTGAAGTTGTGTGGGGTCCTGCCATGTCCCACATGAGAACCATCAGTTCCCCTCATTCTCATTCATTTCTGCTGCTAAAGGGCAAAACACATGTTAAGACTAATCTTTTGATTGTGTATAATTTTAGTCACTTCTTTAAGCAAATTTGGAAACTGAAAAAAGTAAAAAGAAAAGCTCAGCAAAATGCATCTGCATGCTGGCTAAAATCCCACAACCTCGCTCAGGAAAATTAAGCTCACACTCTTACAAAGTGCACCAATTCTAGGATTTAGTTTCAGAATTAAGCTTGGATTCTGCCTTTAATGGGATGGTGTTATTTTGTGAGAAGTTCATGCAAGAAGAAGAAGAACAATTTTAATAATTTCAGATTTTTTTGGTCATACCTATATTTATGTGACCAAAACTGAAACTCCCAGCATCCTAAGCAAAGAGGTTGTAGTCCAGTTCAGCCAAAGTGGCTGCAGATTATGCTAAATTGTTATTTTGCCTTTGGGAAGTGATGCAACTGCCCTTTTGTTGGTCCCAACATAACTTTCTTTTGGCCTTTCTTTAGTTGCTCAGCAAGTACAAAAAGCGGGACATCAGAATTATAACCTTTGATTTTATTTCAATCCTGTGTGGAATGAGATATTCATTCCCTGGTCAGGAATTTTAAGGAAGGTTTAGCCATTGAGCCTCCTTTGGCATCAAAATTGGAGCATTAAGTTCTCTGAAAGACTTAGGGGCAGATTTATCAAGGGTCGAATTTCGAAAATGATGGGAGTTTTTTTGAACTCCCATAACTTCGAAACTTTAATAACTGAAATTTATTTTAAAAAATCTAAGTTTTTTTCTGCGGATGAATAGGCTGTATTTGATTATTCGAATTGAAGTAAGATCGTATTTGACTGAATTCGATTTGAAGTATTTTCCAAAAAAACCTTAGATTTTTCATAGTCCACCAATTGACTCCAGATAGGTTCTAGTAGGTCCCCCATAGGCTAAAACAGCTATTCGGCAGGTTTTCAATGGCGAATGGTCAAAGTTTTAAAGAGACAGTACATGATAAATTTTGATATTCGAATTTTCAATTGTTTTTCAAATTCAAATTGAATTTGGACTATTCCTTAGTCGAAGTACACAAAAATAGCTTGAAATTTTAATTTTTCACTTCAAATTTTCAAATCAACCCTTGAAAAATCTGACAGCTAATCATTTCTAATCTAGTAGTATAGTAGTGCCTATGAAGGAATTTTTTAGGCAAGTCTGGCTAATTATTTAATCCTGGAAACTTCGGGGCAAATTAACTAAGATTCGTAGTTGCGCCAGCGTCCGCTTCGCCACACTTCGCCAGGCGAATTTTCGCCAATGCTACACAAATTCACTAAAATCGGAAGTTGCGCTCAGGGGAAACGAAAAGTTGCGAAGTTGCACTAGCGTTAATTCGCCAGGCTAAGCGAAGTTACGCTAGCGATGCTTAATTTGCATACGGCGCCAAATTGAATTTACAGTGGAAGTATACGTAGCAGCACTACACAAGCCTGGGAAACCTTCAAAACATCAAATTACATTTTTATTTTGCCCTACACATGTGCCCACTGTATAGTTAAGTTGCCATGAGTTAGGAAATGTAGGGGGGAAGGAGGGGAGCCCCAAAAAATCAATCTTTTTCAGCCTATCACCCATAATATAGAAAAAACGCCAGTGTTTTTGGGACTTAGAAAAAATTTGAACTTTTTTTGAAGCAATCCTTCTACTCTATTGCGCTTCGCCTGGTCTGAGGTGATGAAGGAAGTCTAGCGTAAAAGGTTACGTTCAGTACAATACGCGTGTTAGTGAATTTGCGTATTTACATCCGTTGCAAAAATTCGCCAGGCGTAAGGGTGCGAAGTAACACTAGCGAAGTTACGCCAGCTTTCGTTAGTGAATTTGCGAAGTAACGAAAATGCCCAACGCTTGCGAATTGACGCTAGCGTTAGGCACTTCGGCTGTTAGTGAATTTGCCCCTAAATGGCAGTGTGTTTGGAGTTTCCTTAAATGAGAAGGATCTAGGGGTCTTTGTAGATAACACGTTGTCTAATTCTGGGCAGTGTCATTCTGTGGCTACTAAAGCAAATAAAGTTCTGTCTTGCATAAATAAGGGCATTAACTCAAGGGATGAAACATAATTATGCCTCTTTATAGGTCCCTGGTTTTGGACTCCAGTCCTTAAGAGGGATATAGATGAGCTGGAGAGAGTGCAGAGACGTGGAACTAAACTGGTTAGAGGGAGGGAAGACTTAAATTATGAGGGTAGACTGTCAAAGTTGTGTTTTTTTTCTCTGAAAAAAGACAGAGGGGACATGATTACACTTTACAAGTACATTAGAGGACATTATAGACAAATAGCAGGGGACCTTTTTACCCATAAAGTGGATCACTGTACCAGAGGCCTCCCCTTCACACTAGAAGAAAAGAACTTTCATTTGAAGCAACGTAGGGGGTTCTTCACAGTCAGGACAGTGAGGTTGTGGAATGCACTGCCGGGTGATGTTGTGATGCTGATTCAGTTAATGACTATAAGAATGGCTTGGATGATTTCTTGGACAGACATAATATCAAAGGCTATTGTGATACTAAACTCTATATTATATAGTATAGATATGGGTATATATCGTTTATGTGAGTGTATGGAGGGGCCAGTGGGAGTGTGTATGTATAGATTCATTTGGAAGGTCTGAACTTTCAACCTGATCTACTGTAACTATGTAACTATGTAACAGATGGGCAAAATGACCCCATGTCAATACATTGCTTCCAAAAAGTATTCTTCATCTTGGTCTTTTTAGGTTGACAGGGAAGACACTATTCTTGCTACTCATGCAATTTCATGCAGTTATCTCTCCCTGCCTAATATCCATCAAACACACTTCACAATCTAGCTCAGAATTTAAATCTTTCCAAGAACTCCTTTGACGTTGTTTTGTTTGCAGCAGTCTGACAAGTGTTAGAATTTAGTAGAGTTTAGAGAGGGACTGGACATGTTGAAACTACAGCAAAGCAAACAGCCTCCGTCAGCCAATAGATATGCATAGGGCTCCAGTAATAGTCATACATTCCTTTTGTCAAATTTCAGAGAGTTGAATTAAAAATAAAAAACAAGATTTTTATATTTTCTTGTCAAAAACAGGAAGTATAGAAAAATAACCATCTTTTGGACATGGTGACTCATTTAGATGGGCCACTGTAGAAAAGGTGTATAAACAGAACAGCCAAACCTATATGTATATTTATGCAATTGTACTGGATTTCACAGATTGAAAGGAAACCATAATAGTCTATCTTTGACTCACACAAACCATTTCTAACCCACCCTTAGGCTCACAGAGTCATGTAACTCCTCTCTTACTTTGTTCCATTGTAAAGTTATGTTTCTGTGTTTTCCAATCCCTCTGCTTTCCATTGAAGTTGTGCTCCATCCACTGTGAAAAGCAGAGAGTCTTTAATTCCCAGAATCCTTCACTTCAAATGGAACAATGTGAGTGGGTGTTGCATGAGTCTAAGGGACAATGGAAAATAATTTATATGATTGGGAGACAGACTATTATGGAGCAGGGCTGAGAAATGGTTTCTATAAGTCAGAGATAAACTATCATGGTGTCCTTTCAGTCTTTTGAATCCAGCACAGGTATGGGATCCATTAGCCAGAAACCCATTATTCAGAAAGCTCTGAATTATGGAAATGCCATCGACATGTTCTCCAAATAATCCAAAATTTTAAAAATGGGTTTTCTATGTAATAATAAAACAGTAGCTTGTACTTGATCCAAACTAAGATATAATTAATCCTTATCGGAAGCAAAACCAGCCTCTTTCTAGTAGACTTAACTTATAAAGATCCAAATAATGGAAAGATCTATTATCTGGAAACCCCCAGGTCCTCAGCAATCTGGATACCAGGTCCCTGCCTTGACTACGTCCTCAGCGAATGCATCTGCATCTGCCTGATATACTGTCTGAGCTGTGTGCCTATATATTCTGCAGATGTCTCTTTATTGATGTAAGTAACCTGTGGATTATTTGTCTCTGACAAATAAAGTTATTTTGTTCTGTTTAATTTACAAGAACCTCCTGGCACCCATATCTTTATTGGTTAAAGTACAGTAGCATTAATTTCTTCCATTTTGCGAAGGCCCTGCCTTAAGTGTTAGAGTCTAGTGTAAACCATGCTCTAGTATACCAGCTGGTGATTAACCCCTTTGGCCTGGATAGTCCAAAAACATGTTACATGTATAGAGAATATCCATCACTTTTCTTTATGTAAAGATTTTCATCACGTTATCAAGCTGAGCTTTACGACTGGAAGCACCAGCTTTCCCCATATTCTGAACTTCATATATTAGTAAGACCCTTATTTCCTAGGTAGGATGAATCAAGATCTGGGAGACCGTAGTGGTAGTTGGCAACCGTTTCAAATTCTGTTTTACGGCCCACATGTGCTATGTGATATGGTTTCTAAATTAGGTTGAATGTCTAATGGTCCCAACACTGTAGGACTGATAGTATAAGGAGCTAATTTGGATACAATACCTTGATTCTGAGAAGTACTGTTATATATTTGATTGGAAACACGTATTTCGTCCTTAGCTATGTTCTGGTTTTTTTATGGTTCCTTTTATATGTTGCTATTTTATTAATGGAAAAACACCTTCCTGGAGAGGATTAATGTAATCAAACATCTCAGCAGGACAATGAAATAAAGGCACATCATACAGAAGCAGGGGGCATCCATTGTACTTTCTTGTACTTTATGAACTGCTTACACATACAAATTGAAAACCTGCATGGAAAATCTCCCTCAAAAAAAGTAGCAGTCTCAGGGGACAGGATTGAAATGTAATTTAATAAAGCAGTCACTTTTCATTTTTAATGAATTTCATATTAAGCAAAAAAAGAAACTATTTTGGAAAATAAAAGCCAGACACGTCCGTAGCAGATGTATGGAGCTGTGCTGTGAAGGGTAATTCTACTTTGTGCCCAGGTGAAATATATATTTGGCTTCCTTTTCATAGTATCACAGAAATTCTTGTTGCTTTGAAATGAAGAAAAAAATTGTTTTAAATACAAGTATGGGATCCTTTATCCGAAAGCCCATTATTCAAAGAGCTCCGAATTACAGGAAGACTATCTCCATAGGGGGCAATTTATAAAAATCAGAATTTTTCTGATGTATTCAATAACAAGAGTCAGACCAAACTAGAATCCACGATTTGCCCTTATTTATTAATATTATTTATTTATCTATTTATTAATAGAAAAAATCGGATCGGGAAAAACCGTAACTTTTTTCGGATTGTCACGCGGAAAACTTCAAATTTCTCTCATGTGACGCCCAAAAAACAAAAAAAAACTCTGAACATTTTGTGAGGGTTAAAACATCTTCAAATGGTTAAGGGAACATCGGCCATTCACTTTTACATGTATTCTCGGATTCAGACTTGGAACAGCTTTGGGGCATAATAAATAAAAAATTGTCTTTTTTTTACAGTTACTTATTCGGGTTTTCAGCGTCAAAACAGACACCGCCTAAAAATTCTCCTTAGTCAAATAATTCAAAATTTGAAATTTATATATCTTTTTTTATCTGAAATAAAACGGCAGCTTGTACTTCATCACAACTAAGATATAATTAATCCTTATTGGAGGCAAAACAATCCTATTGGTTTGATTTAATGATTAAATTATCTTTTAGTAGATTTAAGGTATAGTGATCCTAATTATGAAATGATTCCTTATCTGGAAAACTCTAGGTCCCAAGCATCATGGATAACAGGTCCCATGCCTGTATCATTTAATTATTTTCTAGCCTGCTAATTGATTATGGTGGAGGTGAGTAGAAAACATCCTATTAGGCTGGCGGCATCTTCTTTACATAAAATATAGTAGAGTTTCTGAAGCAAACACACCAGTTTTACTAGTGCATGGCAACACTGCAATATATTAATATTATTTTTCATTTTTTAGCAAATGTTATTGATGCCATTCATTTGGATCCAAACACATTCCTTGCTCTTCAGTAGAGTTGCATCATTGTGTTCAATCTGCCTCCTTCTCTCTCTGAATCATGTCTGTGTAAATTCACCTTTTTACACTGGGGATCCCTTGAGCAACTCAGCGTTCCCACAATGGGTTGTGTCATTGGGTGCAGTAGACTTGTACTGCAAAAATAGAGACAGCATCTTGATTCTGAAACGGTTAGCCGCACATTTCTTCTGTTTGTTGCTTCGTTTCAACACATTGGGCATGACTCCCTACATGTCCACAGTTGCCCTAGAATATGGCAAAAAGCATAGCATTATAAAGCATACCATTTGCTCCTGCGCTTTGAGGTTACTTGTGCTGACGCCATTGCTGTGGAATTTGGAGGATAAAATGCAGCATTGGTAGACTGTGCCATATTTTTTCACCTCACCCTTTCTTTTAGTAAATAAGGCCTTGCATCTGCTTATGGTGCATGGCTTATCCATCTTGAAATAAATGCAAACCCTAAACCATGTACCTTATTCTCATATTCTAAACTAGAGAAAGGAAGCAGGAGCACTCCAACCCCCCACCGTTTGTTTAATACAATTTATTGGAAGCCTTTTCTTTGCAGCGGTCGGTATTTTGTTCTCAAAAACTTGCTCACCGCAATTCTAAATTGGTTCGGGTGCACTTGCCCCGAACCCTCCACTTATAACCTTCCAATACAGAAAAATGTGGGTCACTCACCGCTCCTGTTTGGTGGTCCAGGTGCTGCGCCCCGAACCCTCAGCATAGGGGAGACATCAAAACTTGAAATCGGCAGTTTGGCACGCACTCAGCACGCCTATGATTACGTGTGTTAGCACACAAAACGCGTTAGGATGATATATGTTTGTGTAATAAAGTAAAGTGAATTTTACCGCTGCCTGGAGTCCTGCTGAGTGCTTGCCTAACTGCCGATTACAAGTTTTGATGTCTCCCCTTATTCTCTTATTGAATTGTAACCGTTTTTAAAGCTAATTTAACAATAACATAATAATGCATATTCTGTAGGTACTATAAGGCTTTTATTGTCGGCATACCTATTTATTAATGCAATGACATTTGTTGAGCCATGAAATTAAGTTTTAGGTAATTGAAAGAGATTTTAGATTTCTTCCATGCATGTATGGTATTTATACCTGCGTGCCACTACAGCACGTATATTGCATTTGTGTGTGTGACAGGCCATTGAAAAGATTAATGTGAGACATATCCCATAGCTCTGTTAGAGTGCTGCCTTTATAGAACAGTTCCTTTCTCTGGCTCCTATACTCCCTTTGCACTGCCATTTTGCCTTTGTCCGTTTTCATTGAGTGTTAAGACATGATAAGATTTGTTTGGGGATTATCATCAGAAGGCTGAGCAATAAACAATTCAAATAAACCAGAGTTTCTCCTTTCATGAAGCTCTATTTTTTAGGCAATGTATAAATAGAAATATACAGTAGTTAATTTGGTGGTCGTGCTTTAATTCATAAGGAGGGTGTATTGACCATATACAACACAAGGCCAAGTGCTGTTATGAATGTCATGAAACTCCAAGCTGGGCTCTAATAGTCTTTCAAATTCAGTAGGGGTTATATTTGCTGGTTATATTTGCTAGTAGCTCTTAAAGCATTTGTGTTGCTGATTTTAGAGAGTTTGCTTTGGATGCAAGTTTGTCAGCAACATGGGTGTATTGTCAGACCATCACCAAGAAGATCTTGGTGTTGACTTTCCTCTTGGTGCTCAACAGTTCTGTGAACCCTGATCTTCTTGGGCCCATCATGTCAGTGCCAAATGCAATGCTCATCCCTGTGTCTTTCCCTTTTACTTATTAATCTTGTGTTCTGATGTCAGAAACCACTAGTGCTTTGTGAAATGTATTAAAGTTTAGTGTACCTCTAGTAAAACATAAGGAAAGTAGGAGTTGTTACTGAGGAGGAAGCTGTCTACAGAAAGTCCAATTCTCAGTGTTCAGAGAGTTGTTAGTCATATCCAGGCAAATCATCAGGGCAAAATAACAAAGTCAGAATCCAGGCGATAAACCCGGAACCGAAGGATCAAGTAAAAATTGCAATTTAGCAACACCCAGGAACTTTACCAAGAAATACCTATATTCAGCATTGGACCCAGGTCTCTGGTATCCTTGGTTTTGACTTATTTCACCAAACGCATCACCATGATGGTTATGCACATCACTATGTGGTCATGGGTGCTGCCATCTTGGAGACATAGTGCTCCTGACATCCATGACCATTTTATACAATTTTGGGAGATTGCTGTCAAACATCATACCCATCTATGCTTGGAACATGGTAGCAATGGGGGTAATGTTCAAGTGATTTGATGCCACAAACTACTATACATCACATACACCAAACCACCCAATGACTCCTACTGTATATGCCTTTTTGCTAAGAAACTATGGTAATAGAGAAGTTTGTGTTAAACTATTGATGAAAGAGTGTGATAAGATGCCACCCTCGATTTTTTAATTAGTGTTCCCTTAACATCTTCTTCTTTGAAGTATTGTGGTTATTTTGGTTTTAATCAGAGTGTTATGAATGTAATGATACTTTCCCCCTCTTGTACCAAGGAATTTGGTGACTGTTTATCTAATGAGCATTCTTAATTAGTCATGCTATCATCTGTAATTTTGACATGTTTTGTTTAGCATGGCTTTGTACTTAACAGTTATGACAAAAGTCATGGTTTGCTTAGTGCCTTTATAACAGCGGCTATTGAAGATTCGTGCTGAACCCAGAGAAAGGATTATAAGGGTCACAAACACTGGAGCATTCTCTCACTCAGAAGAAGTCAAGAAACACTTTGTTAGGAAGTTTTTTAGTACCTAGAGTTAGTACCATGGGTAATTTCCTAGGTTAGATGGAAGATTGTGTGCTAAACATCCAGAAATAGAGGGAAGCCATTCAAAGATGATGGAATAAAAAATATTAAAGTAGAGGAGAAAAGAACAAGAGATGGAGAAGGAGATAGGACATGGTTGGGGTGTTAGGATATATGAGAATAGAGCTTAGTTTTATGCAAGATATGGAGATTTTGAAAATCTCATGATTAGTAATGAGCAAATCTTAAAAAGCAACGTATAACTTTGCCATAAAGTATTTGCACAATGGTTTTATATTACCTGTCTGATGCCCCATGTTCCTGTATGAGGGGCTGCCATATTTGTGCAGCAGGAGTCTGTTAGCGTTAGAAACTCTAACTGTCAGGCTGAGATGGGACAGTCAGGTTGGCAAAACAGTCAGGTTTAGAAACTTCAACTAACAATTACTTACAAAAACAAACCTCTCAGCAAAAAACAATCAACATGACCTATAGGTAACTTTTAATGTACATTCATATTTTAAAAAGTATTTTTTTAATGTCAGAATCACTTTAAAGTCAGTGGGTGTTTTTTTCTTGTGGCGACTTTTATGTTGCAGCAAATTTTTCGCTGAGTAGTTTAGCAAAAAAATTTGCAGATGAGGAAATTTCACCTCAAATCCATGCATGGCTAAAAAATGTGCTCATTACTAGTCATGATGATTAATAACCATTTGGATTGACATGGAAATAGTATATTTTAACTTCAAGAAATGTTAAGTACGTAGTACTCAGAGATATTCCCTTAAAGTATGTTTGTAATTATTATGTGCAGTCTGACTACATAAAAAGGAAAGTTGTGATGGTTTAATGGGTAGATCAGTGTAATCAAGGTGTATCAGATGATTAAATGTATATAATTGGATTGACTTGGTTGAAAGCATGGAAAAGGGCAAGTCATTGGCAGGGCCGGATTTACATATTAGGCGCCCCTAGGCCCACTACCGTTCGTCGCCCTGGTCCCCTCAAGGGGGACAGGAGCAATGGGGATTTGCACACAGGAAATTTAAAAAATGATTGTATCTCCTGCGCATCCCCAGTGTTTTTGAACCAAAGTGGGTGTGGTTGGGCAGCATGCCGCCCCCCTAAAATCCTGCCACCCTAGGCCCGGGCCTAGGTGGCCTTTCCACAAATCCGGGCCTGGTCATTGGATCTGATTGTATCCCTTCCAGGAGTGATTTTGTTTTTACTTTGTATATCTATAAAACTCGGTCAAGAATTCATAACTCAAATTTTGTGTGTACACTGCTGATAATCCCAATTATAAATCCAGGTTTTATAACAGTATGCATAGCCTGTATTAGCTCCTTGGCTCCAAGTTTTGGTGTGACAGACAGATTGACTTCTTTGTAATTACACAGACAGAAATTCTTTGGATTACTGGGTAAGGCTGCTAAACATTTTTTTACCCCAGTTGTTCTCCTCATGTTAGCCTGTATGTCATTGTCGGCTATTTATGTCCATCACTGTCAGTTAGCCATTGTCCATAACTGGCCAGCCCATACTCTTTCAACACTTTGACAATGTCTATTTTCTACCCATTCCTTTCATGTATACAATATTTGTTTGCTCAATATACTGCCCTAATTCACTTGGCGACTTTTTTGTCCAAATGCATTAGATTCAATGGACATTGTTTCTTAAGGCGACTTTTTTGTTTCAGCAACAATTTTTTGTCACAGTGAAAATTTTCTCCGTGGATTTTTGCCGCACTTTTGTTAAAAAATTTGCAGATGTCGAAGTGCGGAATTTTGCCACAGATCCATGACTAGTGGAAACATTTCCTTATCACTACTTAAAGGAAAACTATACCCCCCAAACAATGTAGGTCTCTATTAAAAGATACTGAGTAAAACAGCTCATGTGTAAAACCCTGCTTCATGTAAATGAACCATTATCATAATAATATACTTTTTTAGTAGTATGTGCCATTGGGTAATCATAAATAGAAAATTGCCATTTTAAAAAATAAGGGCCGCCCCCTGAGATCGTAAGATTCACTGTGCACACATACAAACCACATGTAAGGTCACATGAGCCAATTAACAGACAGAGTTCTGCCTTTTGCTTCCTCACTTCTTCCTGTTACAGTTAGTGTTGTAGTATTTCTGGTCAGGTGATCTCTGAGGCAGCACAGATAGAGTCATGAAATGGTGGTTCAAGGCAAGAGATGTAAAAGGGCAATATTTATGTAAATATATATTCCCATTTGGTAAGATTCTTTAATATGTCATTCAATTTGATATAAACACATCGCAACACTTCTCCAGGCGTAAATTCGCCTGGACAATGCTAATTCACGAAGATCCGAAGTTGCGCACAGGGTATCGAACACTTGTAAAGTTGCGCTAGTGTTAATACGATCAGCAGTTGAAGTTTGAAGTTGCGCTAGCATTGGCTAATTTGCATACGGCGTGCAGTTAAAGTACAATGGACCTATATGTTGCAGCAAATACATTGTAAGTTTCAAGTAAGTCCTATCTACTCCATTGCACTTTGCCTGGTCTGAGGTGGTGAAGGCAAGTCTGGCGAAAGAGGTAACGATCAGTAAAATCAAAAATTTAGTGAATTTGCATAGTAACCCTCTTTCGCCAGAGCAAAAATCCGCCTGGTGTTAGAGTGCGAAGTTGTGCCAGAGTCAGGAATCTCCTTTGCTAGCGTAATTATGCCAGCGACTGTTAGTAAATCAGCGAAGTGCCAAAATGATGTCATCGTTAGCCACTTCGCCCTTTAGGGTGAGAAATTTAAATTTGTTTGGAAGTCTTTATTATAAATGTTTCTGCAAATGGTTACCGGTTTTTATTACACATGTCCAGGGAACCTTAATAAAGATGAGAGTTAATATACCGCCCTACACATGAGCCCACTGTAAAATTAGTGTTCCATATGTAACAAATGTCTGGAAAAAATCAGTCCCCCCAAAAAAGTTTGTTAGGACTTTTGCAGGCAGTCAAAAAAGGAAAAGTCGCCAGCGTTTTTTAAACTTTGATTCATTTTCGGCTCACAGGATTTAATGTAAGTGACAGAAGATTGAGGAAGATCTAGCTACTTAAATGCACTTCACCTGGTCTGAGCTGGCGAAGGCAACTCTGGCGAAAGAGGTAACGTTTAGTGATGGGCGAATTTGCGCCGTTTCGCTTCGCCGAAAAATTCGCGAATTTCGCGCGAAATTCGCGAAACGGCAAAAAATTTGCGAAACGGCGCCGGCGTCTCGTTTTTGACGCCGGCGCCCGTTTTTTCGACGCCGGCGCCCGTTTTTGACGCCGGCGCCCGCTTTTGACGCCGGCGTCCATTTTTCGAAAAAAATTTTTTTGACGCCGGCGAATTTTTGACGCGAATTTTCGCGCGAGTTTCGCGAATTTATTCGCTGGCGGCGAAACGCGCAAATTCGCCGCGAATTCGCGCCTGGCGAATAAATTCGCCCATCACTAGTAACGTTCAGTAAAATCCGCATCTTAGTGAATTCGCGGAGTAATGTCCATTCGCCAGAGCGAAAAGTCACCTGGCGATAGAGTGCGAATGACCGCTAGCGATGGTCTGTTTTGCTAGCGAATTGGCGCCTGTGCCTGTTAGTAAATTGGCGATGTCCCTGCTGGTGGCAACGCTGGTGAAAAGTCGCTAGCGTTAGCCACTTTGCTCTTTAGTAAATCTGCCCCTTGGTTAGCAGTGCTAAATGATTCAGAATATTAGAAGCAAATAGCTCTGCAGTTCACATCACCCATAGCTTTACTCTCTGGATCATGCACCACCACATATACATGTGTAGGGATGTGAAAAGCGCTACACATGCAAAGTCTCCTTCCAAGACTTCCTCAGGCCCTCTTCATTTTCTCAACCAGCAAATGTATCCCAAGTACTTATAGATATTTCTGAAGACTATGGAACCCTAGCATCTTTAACAAGGAGGCCATTGTCTTTCCTAATGGTGGGGTTAATTCCAGAAAAAGGGAAATGGCAGCTGTTTCTTCTTCCTCCCTGGACAGGCAAAGCAAACAAAGGATATAAAAAAAAGTATTTTTATTCCTGTTACAGTGATATTACTAAGCTGTTGTCACCACACCTTACTTAGGGGACATTCCATATTCCTCTCAATGGACTAACTTCATTTTTAATCATAACATTCCACAATTTATTAGGAACAGTAAGAAAATATTTTCAAAGTTGAAAAAGTTGTCCTATGACACATTTGATGCATCTCTCTTGTAATTAATGGTGTATTTAGCCACAGAAGCTATTTGAGATAAAAGAAGAAATAGTACGAGGGGGAAGAGTGGTGAGCAAATGGCAAATAGAGGTTTCTGGTGGGCTTTTGATAGCAAACTCCAGTACAAGTCAAGTGGTAGGATATTTAACGCCTCAAAACATGCCACCATATTGAATTCATTAAATTGAAGAGAATAGCATAAGAAATCTTAGTTTTTAATACTCTTCAATATAGTTGTGAAAAAAAAGAAAGCAATATCTAAATAAATGAGCTATAGAAATAAGAGAACATCACATATTCCACTAAATCGAACATTACAAGTAAGGGGATATTGCACATAGTTGTCACCCTAAATTCAGAACCGATGCTAAGCACCCTGTCCTGGGCTCTTGCTTCTGCCTTTAACAGCCGACTTTCACCTCGGGAGGAGACCTCAGATAGTTGGATGCCACCAGGTCTTATTAAGAGAGGTGCAAAGCGAAGGGGTCTGAACAAGCAAAGGGGCACAATGGTAATGCAAAGTCTTTTGGGCAGAAGGTCCAAGGCAATAGATAGAAAACGAAGTCAGATCAGGTCGGGTCAGGGCAGGCAGAGTACAAATGAAGTCAGGCAGGCAAGGGTCAAACCAGGAGATCAATCAGAAGGGATACAGGATAAGTGAAGTTGGTTACCAGGCAGGGTCAGGATACAGAAGTCAGAATCGTCCAAAAACAGGCAGGGGTCACAACAGGATATCAGATCACAGAATAACAGAAGCTATATAGCACAGAAGCACCGGGCACTCGTAATGAGATTACCTATAACGGGCAAGGATCTACAGCCAGAATGCTCCTTTTATACCCCTTTAAATTTCACGCCATTGCGCGCTGACGTCATACGCCAGTGCAAATGTGCCTATAAAAGAAGTAGAGGCACGCCGCGCCCGCCCTAAGAACTGGCAGCAATGGAGGAAGAAGGACCTTGTGGCGGGCGTCCCTGCCGACCCCCTCCCACTAGACCACCGGGGTGAGTTGTTACAACAGTGTTGCCAATTGTACAAATACAGAATTATACAAGATCACAGCTTTATGCTGAGTACTAAAGATAAAGTTAATGTACTGATTTGCAAGCCAGAAAACTCAGTTGTTTTTGTAGTCATAGCATGTGTTACATGGCTTATTATAAATGTATAGCTGCATTCCACATTGAAGCATGAAAACGGATTGTTTCAGATTTAGTTAAACTCAACTATCCAGCATGTCTGGCTTACAGTATAGGTAGCTCGGTAAGGCATTAGTGATGTGTGTGTTGGTTTAAAACTGCCAGTTGGTGGGTTTGGGTATAAATTTGGGTGACCTTAGCGGGTTCAAGTTGGGTGTGGGTTAGACTGGGGAAGGAAACTCCTCATATTCTCCAGAAGATTCCCTATCTTGGAACCAGAGGTTTGCACAGAGCGAGATGACACTTAGGGGCACATTTGCTAAGGGTCAAATATCTAGGGTTAATTAACCCTTGATATTCGACCATCAAAGTAAAATCCTTCAACTTTGAATATCGAAGTCGGAGGATTTACCGCAAATACTTCGATCGAACGATTGAAGGAAAAATCGTTCGACCGAACGATTAAATCCTTCAAAACTAACGATTCGAAGGATTTTAATCCATCGATCGAACGATTTTCCTTCCATCAAAAAAAGCTTAGAAAGCTTATGGGGAAGGTCCCCATACGCTAACATTGTAGCTCGGTAGGCTTAAAGTGCCGAAGTAGGTAGTCAAAGTTTCTTTTAAAGAGACAGTACTTTGACTATCGAATGGTCGAATAGTCAAACGATTTTTAGTTTGAATTGTTCAAATCGAAGTCATAGTAGAAGGTTGAAGTAGCTTATTCGATGGTTGAAGTACTCAAAAAAAACCTTTGAAATTTAAATTTTTTTTACTTCTAATCCTTCACTCGAGCTTAGTAAATGTGCCCCTAGGTGTGGGGCCTAGAATGGCAAAACTTGGTGTGGGTTCAGGTGCGTTTAGGGGCTGCTGCCACCTGAGGCAGCAGCCCTGAGGTCGCCTCCCCCCTCCTGCGCTTCTAACTTGTAGCATCGGAGCGGGTCGAGGAAGGGCCGCATCGCTAGTGCAGTGAGTGCTATTGTCGAATTTCTGCCCCTGGTAACTGACAGCTTTGTGTTGCCTGGGGCAAGATTCTCACCTTGCCACATGGCCTGAGCGGCCATTTGTGGGTTAAGGATTTTTGGGTTAGGGTCAGATGCAGGTTGAGTTTTTCCTGACCCACTCATTGCTAGTAAACATGTCAAGTTGAGTTTATTTGGACTATCCCATAGCTTTAGGTTTGTTCGCCTAGTTGTCCTCCATTGGTCTGGCCCTAATTATTCAAAAAGACCAGCAGCTCTTCAGGATTGTAAATGCTCAACATAAAAACTGTTTAAAAGGTACTCTGTACACTTGGCTGATTCATCAGAACAGTACAGAGCTTCTGAGAAGGTGGCTATTGCCTACTTTTTATTGGTTTTGGTGATTGGTGTGTCCTCTCATAGATGAACACAGCAACCAAGATGTCTGTTTCAGTAGAGTTGCCTCCCGTTCACTTGAAAATCATTGGCAATGTCTAAGGCAGATGTTTTTGCTGCTAGGAATCTATTCCCAGCAGGCACAGAACTAAATAAGCCAGTGATAAATTAGATATAAAAATACAATAAAGGCAGTTGTTTGTTTTTTTTGGCCTACAGGGATGTGTTCGCTGCCACTGAGAGTTAGAAAGCATGTCCAACTGATGAAGAGAATGGTCTACTATGGCTTTGTGCAGAAAAGTACATAAACTATAGACACATCTTCATCCTATTGACTGTGGAAATCTGTGTTTAACAGTGTTTGGTTTAGAAACAAAAAGGGTAGTGAAAGCTGGCCGGCGGAGGCACACATTAGCTGATCTGATTTCAAGGCAACTTGACATCCATCATCAGGCAGCCTTATAAGGTTACTAAGGTGACCGAGTTGCCTTTAAGTGCAATAGCAACCTGCTCTGCACTATTATATTTACAGAAGAACATTCTTTCAGGATCTTGAATGGATCACTTACAACCCCATTTAAAGGGAAAACCTGTCCTTTGTTTAATGCTTACCATTATTACCAGGAGCCAGAACACCTATTATGTGTTTTATTTAGCAATATTATTTAAATATTTTCTTCTTCACCTCTTTTCCGAATCATCAGAGAACTGTTTAAAAAGTCATTTTAAGCCATCCGTGTATAACTCACAAATGCCACGGAAACTGCATGTCAGTTCTAATAGAAGCATGGCTAGCTCTTATGGAAAAATGTGGCTATTTCAACTAATTCCTATACTGTTGGACAAGCAATCTGATTACAGCACAAAGGTGTATAATGAAGAAGGGATTTGTATGCACAAGCACATGCACCCAGCTTCCTCGTGTGTGTGAATTCATGCTCAATTTCAAATGGATTTTATTTATACGCACGCAGCATGTGAGGAATGTGGAAGTCTGCATGGAAAGCAATATCCCTGTAATTCTCCTTGAATTGCTTCAAACTGGCAAACGGTCTGCGTATTCAAAAGAAATTCCATTTTGCAGGAGCTGGAATAAACAGAAACTATGGGGAAAAAAACATGACCTTGTGGGTCTAGGTCGTAGTCTAGTTTTTGCAGCACTGGTTGGGATCCATTATCCAGAAACCGCTGAAATATGGGAATGCCATTTACCATATTGTTCCATAGAAAACAATAACAATACAAGCATTCCAAATAATAGATACCATAATTATACAAACAGGGGGGTTGATCAATGCACATTCATTGGTCCATTGTCTCATATTTATTCCAGTATCTATGCAAGTACATTACAAAACAGGGGTTTTTAGTTACAGAGTTGATGATAAAATTGGTATGCCACCATACCACATGAAAGTAACACCCAAATGGTGGCCCCCTAACACCCATTTTTAAAGGCATGGGACCACCATTTAAAGGGGTGGGTGTAGTAGTGCTACAACTTCATGGAAGCTTGGCCTGAAGCATAACTGTGTGTTGGAATGAGGAGAATTCAACCTCCCCCCATTAATAAAAACCCATACCCCCTAATAAAAACCCCTACCCCCTAACCTACATAGTCCCTGCTCCCCTTCCCGCACGGGTGATAACACCTGTGAATGCCCCCAAACCTTTAAATACCTCTCATTGCAGAGTCAGCACCGCAGAGCTCACTGGTGCAAGTCTTCTTCAGAAAGTGAGCGCCGTATTCGCATATGCACAGTTGGAGCAGTCTTCCGGTTCCTGTGCATGTGCCGAAAGGGAAGGAAGAAGACCGGAAGATTACTGAAGCGCTGGAAGATGGCGCCCGTAAACTCTACTGAACTGGCTCTGCAACAAGAGGTATTTAAAGGATTAAGGACATTTACAGGTGTTAACACCTGTGTGTGGTGGGGGCAGCAGGGAGGGGGGACTATGTAGGTATGTAGTTGGGGGGCTTTAATTTGGGGGGTTTAATTCTCCTTTAAAATATGCAAGTGGAGGAGGATTAAGCCTGTGGAACCAATGCTGTGGTTTTGGCAATCTCTTTGTTCTAAAAGATAATGAGGAGAGGACTAAGCCAATGTCCAGGTCAGGAGACACTTATTCCAAGAAATGCTACCATGCTGGGAGGTACCAGCCTTTGGATACTACAACCAGAGGAAAATAGTTAGGGACCACCATATGGAGTTTACCTTGACATGGTATGGTGGTATCAATTCTATGGTCATAACTTTGTAACAGGAAACCCTGTATTAGTAAAGCAGCTGCATAGATAGGGAGACAGGGAATGTGCATTGACCAATGCCCCCTCCTATTTGTATGCTTTTGTTAATTTGACCAGATCAATCGCACTTCCATTGCATTTATATATTTTTACATATCCTAGGAGTGCTCCTACAACCCCCCCTTTTTTTGCATACCATAATTATATTCATATTTCTAAATTTAAAGAAACCAGCACTAAACCCTTAACTGCAACTGGTGAATGTGATGTCAGCCAATGCTTGGGAATAGGTATAGCTGCCTTAGTGCTACTGGGAGAATGGAGTATTTTTGGAATGCTTGGTAAGTGGGTATGGGCTATTATAATGTATACTGACATATGGCAAATTGTATTGCGTAGGGGTTTTCTTGTCCTTTAAGATTCTCGAAGTTGCAGTTCACTTGGGGTAGTGGTTCTTTAGTTTGTGGTTCTAAGAGGTCAAACACATATCTTCGTATGTTATATCCCTCAACCACTCTAAAGGCTGCTGAATATTCAAGTTTTTTTTGTGAAAAATTTTTTTTCAAGATTTATTATACCCCGTGGATGGAAAAAGTCTGTATCTGAAATTCTCAGCAAGAGCTAAAATGTTCTGAAAGCTTGCTATGATTATCTTTTTTGTTTTCAATAATTCTATTGAGTTTTCCATAAACACAATAGAAAATATTACGCAGATTGAGTATGTCAAGATAACAAAAGAAAATAATATACAATGCTGTATAACATGCCAAAGATACAAACAAATATCTATAAATATATACTCAAAAGCACCCATTCCAAAGGAAAATAGGTAACATAGTAAATAAAATAATGAAGTAAAGAAACAATAATAAACCAAACTTCACTTAGTGGATTTACATATTTATGTAAAGAGAATTGTCAACAAAAATGGCAGTATCAAGTATCCAAAATATTCATGAACTGATAGATTATCATAGTTAGCCAATAAAGGTTTCACCTTTATACCTTTATTTTTTTATTTCAAAATGGTTGCCCTATAAAATATTTCTACAAGAAAATTCTTTAGGAAACAACACAAAGGGGCAGATTTATCAAGGGTCGAATTTCGAGGGTTAAAAAACCCACGAATTCGACCCTCGAAGTAAAATCCTTATATATCGAATTCGCAGGATCTTAGCGCGAATTGTTCGATCGAACAAAATTGTTCGATCTAATAAAAATCGTTTGATCGATAAAATCTTTCGAATAGCACGATTCGAACGATTTTAAGCGATCGATCTAATGATTTTTATTCGATCATAAAAAGTGTCCAAAACCTATCTACAATGTCCCCATAGGCTACCATTCAATTCGGTAGCTTATTGAGTCGAAGGATTTTTTAAAGAGACAGTACTTCGATTATCGAATGGTCGAACGTTTTTTACTTCGAATCGTTCGAAACATTCGATCGAATTTGACCAATTCGATGGTGGAAGTACCCAAAAAATTACTTTGAAATTCGAATATTTTTGGATTCGAACTATTCACTCGAGCTTAGTAAATCTGCCCCTATTGTTTATTGTAAAGTTTATTTTTGAATGGCAGATTTGTGTTTAAAATATAGAATGACAGCATGTTTTCATATTTTTTTTATCAATATTTTTCTTGCCCCTTTTGTCCTTGTAAGGAACTGTACAGACTAGCTCCTGGGGGCTTTATATTTCAGAGTGCAGCCTTTCTTTATTATACTCAAAAACATGTCCAAATATGTGTTTATTTTATTCTACCACAATACCCTGTATGTCATGGCAAAGTAAAATGAATTATGCAGATTCCTCCATTTGGGACATTATAGTTTTCACATATAATGGAGGCATTGTTGGGAATTCTGTCATCCCCAGTTACAGGGCCCCCTAGTGGGAATATTCAGTCTTTGAGTTGGACAATGGTGGAATTGTTCACCAACTGCTCCATCAACTGTTGCGTAATAACTTTTGTCTTCTGTAATGGCCAGAACCTCAAGGATGTAACTGACCTTCATTATTTCAAGATGGTTATGGATTAGAATCCCATAATCTGGCATGTGCATTGAAAGGGGATATGGGAAACTCTGGAACTGTTTCAAATCAGCTTGATGGATGCCACCAAGTATGAATCTGTGTAGCAGATGCAAACCCATTCACCCAAGGTGTACACCATGATTACTTGTACAGCTGTGCACTCAGGTCTCCAGTTATATTGGAAAAGGATATAATGTGCCTTGAAGCTGTAGCTGAAAGGTCATATTGACTTTAATCATTTTAGTTGCATTATGCGTGTACAATTGCTGAAACAATTTCAAGTTCTTAATTAACAATGGTGGATCCATACAGGATTGATCTTTATCCTTATACAGGCATACATTAATAATCATTTCAATATCTACAGTTTGCAAATAATTACAATGAATTCAGGACAATACCTGCTAAATATACCAACAAAAAGGTGGTATACTGAAAAAGTCATATCTTTACTCACAATATTCAACCCCCAACACAATATCTGCAAACCCAACACAATATCTGCAAACCCAACACAATATTTGCAAACCCAACACTTGCACAGCTGAGGCTAGGTCTGGAATCAGCTTAATCTGCCCATGTTTCTGCAGGCTCAATGTCTCGAAATAACTGAAGAGGAAGACATGGAAGAAGATGGTACTCCACATCAATGAACATTGCATTGTTCTATTAATTTTTCAAATCTGACATTAAAAAACTTGAAAATATAAAATAGTTTGAATGTTAAAAATACACCTACCCTTTGACTTCTATAGAAGCTTGACAGGTTTTAACCACTAAATATTTTCTTTCAAATTATTGAGATATTATTTGATTGATACATGTCGAAAAATTGAGTTTTTCAAACACAAATTTAAAAATTCAAGATAATTTGATTGATACATCTCTAAAATTTTAGTTTGTTGAACCAGAATCTGAAAAATTCAAGATTTTCCTGAATCACCGAAATTTTTTTAGCAAAAAGGCCCCGTAATCTCTTTAAAAATAATAGCTTTTATATGTTTTCTGTTAAACTAACATTCTCTTAGATTGAAGATTATAAAGGAAAATCTTTTTTTGTGTACTTGACTCCTGCCCGCTATGGATCAAAGTTTGGTTCGGCCCTCATTACCTTACAACATGGTTAAGGATATTTAAAGGAAAACTATACCCCCAAAATGAACACTTAAGCAACAGATAGTTCATATCATATTAAGTGGCATATTAAAGAATCTTACCAAACTGGAATATATATTTAAGTAAATATTGCCCTTTTACATCTCTTGCCTTGAACCACCATTTCATGACTCCATCTGTGCTGCCTCAGAGATCACCTGACCAGAAATACTTCAACTCTAACTGTAACAGGAAGAAGTGTGGAAGCAAAAGACACAACTCTGTCTGTTAATTGGCTCATGTGACCTAACAAGTAGGGTTTGTTGGTATGTTTGTGAGTACAGTGAATCCTACGATCCCAGGGGCCCTTATTTTTTAAAATGGCAATTTTCTATTTATGATTACCCAATGGCACATACTACTTAACAAGTATATTATTATGAAAATGGTTTATTTACATGAATCAGGGGTTTACATATGAGCTGTTTTATGCAATATCTTTTTAAAGAGACCTACATTGTTTGGGGGGTATAGTTTTCCTTTAAAAGATGGTTGTAACAGTTGATAATATGCTGACTTACTGTGGCATCCGGGAGACCTGTCTAGGCCATTCCACCACATTTATGAAAGGAAACGTTAGCTGTTATAATTGTAAAGACAATTTCTAGACCACGTTTTCACTAGTAGCAAGACTTGCTTTGAAACAATTGAAAGCTCTAGGGATACAGGATAATATTAGGATTCCGTCCTTATTATTGCACATTGCAAACGATCTTAATCGCAACTCTTATTCTTCAAGATTTTAAAACTCATTTCTTCAACAAAGACTTTTTCTTTCTTTTCTGCCTCTAGGACCCTTGTGGCATTTCATAGCTTTACTGATTGACATGTTGATTTTGTACATTAAATCGAATTGGCTTCACAAATGGTGTGGGGAATGTTCTTTGGAAGCTCTCATGTGGGAAAAACAAATTCCAGGACATTTGCGTACAACCTACAATTTTTATGAGAGCTGTCTGAGGAAACAAACTTATTTCCCAACTCCTAAATCTCAAAACAGTCTGTGCCGTGGTTTTTTTTTTTTTTATAAGACAGTGCTCACCTCAACATTAAAACTGCTGATGGCAGAAGAATGGAAACGTTATTTTAAATATTAATGTGTTGTACCTAGCAGTTTGCAGATGTGCCAGTATAATAGGATTTTTCTTTTTAGCATTTAACACAAATGGTTCGTTTAAGCAGAAGTTAGCAGGATCCAAAGTAGATTCACGTACTAACAAGGTGGGTAAATTCTCAGCGGACTCCTCTAGGACACAATGTTCTAAAGACAAAGTACTTTGAATACTGCATGTTTATCGAAAGCTTCAAATGGCTGGAAGAGTGCAAGTGCATCCTAATCCAGCCATTAGGTGAAAGACTGTTAGAATAGTAAGATAGACAGTGGTTGGAAGACTAGATGTTGGCACACTGTGAGTATGACCTGAGTCACCCAATGCCTTAAAGGCTATAAGCAGAATTCTTTTTTCCTCTTGTATTATATGCATTTTATATTTTTAATTGTTTAATAGTGCAAAATATGCGGCTATATTATATGTGGATGGATAGGCAAGTCAATTTTATTCATCCAAATTCATAGACGCTCTTCAGAATGTTAAGATCTGTTGACCTTCGCAGGCTGCCATATTATTCTATTCTTGTAAAATTGGCTGGGTGCAGAAAATGGAAATGTGTTTATACAAAAAAAAAAAAGAAAATTGTGGATTTTCTTAAACATTATATTGCTTTAGATCCAAAAACAACATTTTGGACATCTCTTAATGGCCCTGCTAAAATACTGAATCCACTTAAAAAAACAGAACAGCTAAGGCTCACTCCCATTTATATCTTAATGTTTTTCTAACTCAAATTGCACACATACAACGATTAGACTCAAAGAAGTGTAGGAAAAATCGATTTAGTTTCCGTGTAGCTTAGGTTTCCCATCAGTAAGGCATCTTATGTTAACGGTGCTTTGTTTGTTATTCTGAAGATTTGAGATTTTTGTTAATATAGGTTCCAAATAGTAAGAAATGCTTCCAATATGAGAGTGCCAATCAAAAATGAGCTTTGTAACTTTGTTTATGCTCCAGGTTATTTTAGCCTGCTTGGCAATATGTGTTCATAAAACATCGTGAGTATAAGTTTTGGCTTCTATAACAAATAATGACATTGTACTGGCCACAATCAATGGCACGCATATAAAATAATAACATGGAGTAAGAAACACATTTTAGATAAATAGAACTCTAGCATGATGGAGTTTGGGAATTAATATACTGTACTCCATCTTACATTTTCAAATTTCCCTAATATGTACCTGGAAGAAAATGGAAATGAACCCGCAACAGATTTTAGCATATATTTAAAGCTAAAAGGAATGTTATTGGATCTACAAAAACAAAGCTAAAAACTACAATGCCACTACTCATTTATTATATCTACCTGGTTATGAGTGTTATACAACTACAGAAAGTAAGATACACGAGGCATTGTTCTCTTGGGCGACAATCTATCAAAGGATGAACAGACATTTCACAGTTTGCAAGACAGGAACCCTACAGTTATGAACACTTGTATTTGGGTTTTCTAGAGAAACTGTCCATTAATTATTTAAACCAGTGATCCCTAACCAGTGGCTCGTGAGCATGTTACTCACCAACCCCTTGTTGTTGCTCCCAGTGGCCTCAAAGCAGATGCTTATTTTTGAATTCCAGGCTTGGCAGCAAGTTTTGGTTGCATAAAAACTGGTTGTACTGCCAAACACAGCCTAGGCTGCCAGTCCACAAAGGGGCTACAAAATAGCTAATCACAGCCCTTATTGGGCACCCCAGGAACTTTTTGCATGCTTGTGTTGCTCCCCAACTCATTGAATGAGGCTCACTGTTAAAAAAAAGGGTTGGGGACGACTTTTTGCTTTAAATAATATGCCCCTTGGACGGAAGCTGTACAACTGCTTGTGGAAAAATAGGTTTAATTGTTGTTTTTCATACCCACCAACCAACAGCTCTAAAATGAGGGGCTATTTTATTAAACCTTGAATATTTCTGGTCGAGTTTTTAAGGGTAAAAACCTCAAATTTTTCTAGAAAAAAAAAAAATCAATTTTTTTGAGATTATTCTCCGAAGCTGCTAAAAATCCGAATCTGAAAATACTCTAGCTAAAACCTGTCAAAGTCATGTAAAAGTCAATGGCAGATGGTCCTTTTTACAATGGGAAAATATATTTTTTGCCTTCATGTCAAAATAGTTTTTGGCTGTTTTTTGTTCAATTATCTGAAAAGTTGGAGGTTTTTGTTTGATAATCTGCATAATTCGAGTTTGCCGGACGTTGGGAGTTAGGTTGAAATTAGTCTTTTTATTCAAATAGTTTGTGGGCTAATATTTGGTAAAGGAAAATGCTCACCTAAAAGAAACCAAATAGGATTTTTACAATATGAAGGCAGGGAGCTTAGTGCAAAGAACTAGTGCAAGTCACCACTGCTTTCAAGCCTTGCTTCCCCCTCCTGCTCCTAACTTAAACGTCATTTATACAGAATTACAGCAAGGGACAGAGTTCAATAGACGTAAGATCAAAAATCTAGAGATCTACTTATCAAAATTCTAATTTGTGTAGTTTTAGAGTTTTTTCAACCACAAGTAAACTCACATTTTAATAAGGCGCATCTACTTATTTATTGAAAGACTCAAATCAAAAAATATTAAATAGAATCGTGAAAAAAATCAAGATCCTAGTTTACTCTGAATTCTTTGTGCATTTACAAGCGTCCAATATGAAAACTTCGAAGTAACAAAATTTTTTGTTTGCAAAGGACAGCTCCCATTGACTTTTTTATGTTCTTCATGACCTTGGCAGATTTTTAGATTTGTACTTTTATATTAGCAGCTTTCATGGTTAATTTTTTTATGCTTAAAAGAAATAGTGAAAATCTTGTGTTTTAAAAACATTCACACACATGATTTTTGGTGCTTAAATGTTCGAATCAGCCCTATAATATTGTGCTTGTTTTTGTTGGTGGGATAATGGAGTTATATTGGTCAATACATATACGGACAGATACCTTCAAAAGTATAAAATGTAATCCCGTTCATCTATCTGTAGAATAGGAATTAGCACTGGGTTGGGCAAATTTGACCCGTTATGCTTCGCCAAAAAAATTTGCTGCCAGCGAAATGTCACAGACGCCATAATTTTTTTTGACGCACGCCACCATACCAGTCTATGGGCGTCAGTTTCACGGCGAAACAAGGCAAAAAAAAATGCCAATCCCTAATTAGCAGTGACAGAGTCTTGTAGAGGGCTGTGCTCTGAAGCCAACTCCCATATCAGTCCATTTGCAAAGGAGATCAATGCTCTAAGTGCAGGCACTTACAATGGTCACAACCTACAAGGCAAGCAGTAATAAGAACAGGGTCGGACTGGGCCAGCAGGACACTGGGAAAAAATTCCCGCTATTGGCGCTGCCCCTCTGACATCCCTCCCAGCCCCTGGTTGTGGCCGCAAACAGGAAAAAAGTAAGCGTGGGGGGCGAGAGTGGTTGCAGTTGCGGAGGGGGGGGAGGGCCTGGCCAGCACATCTTCACTGCTGGGGGAGGGGGGTGGTGTGGGGTCCCCAAATCAGCATCCCCGGTGGGTCCTGGGCTCCACAGTCTGGCTCTGAATAAGAATCATTGGACTGGAGAGTTGGAGGCCCATCTGGATATCCACCACATGGCCCCACCCCTTGGTCCCTCCTGCCTCTACCACAAACCTGGGCCCCCACATGTAACTCAAAATGTGTTTGAGGCCACAATGGGGGCTGGGGGTCGAGATCAGGGGCAGCACAGGCCGTAGATGCCCATAGAATTGCTCCTTACAGCTTAATGCCCTGGTCAGCTTAGTTAAAGGCTTCTGGGGTGTACTTGTATTGCACCAGCTCCTGGAATGGTCCTAACTATGATGTGAAGTAAGTGCAATATAAATATAGAAAGATTTAGGCCTCTTTATTATCTGCGGGAAACTTAAGCTGAATCTGCACATTAAGAAACACTTGTGGGAAGATTCACTAAGGGGCGAATGATGCAATAGCATTCATTTGTGCCTAGCGAAACTTCGCTAGTGATCTTGCGCTTAGGTCAATTTGCATAGGGCGGGAAATTTAAAGTTGTATGGACGTCTTTATTAAAGATGTTGCTGCAAATGGTTTAAGTTTCTGGTTTATATTACACATGTCCAGGGAACCTTAATAAAGACAAGAGAGTTAATATAATGCCCTACACATGAGCCCACTGTAAAATGAATGTTCCATATGTTATAAAATGTCTGGAGAGAACTGCTTACCCAAAAAAGTAAGTTAAGTCTTTTGCAGCCAATCCCGCTTAAAAAAAGGAAAAGTCACCAGCGTTTATGGAACTTTAATGCATTTTCTGCTCACAGGATATAATGTAAGTGACAGAAGATTGAGGAAGATCTTGCTGCTTTATAGCACTTCACCTAGTCTGAGGTGGCAACTCTGGCGAAAGAGGTAATGTTCAGTAAAATCCGCATGTTAGTGAATTTGCGGAGTAATGTCCGCTTGCTAGAACGGAAAGTCTCCTGGGGATAGAGTACAAATGACCGCTAGCGATGGTCCCGTTCACTATGGAACTGGCGCCTGCGCCTGTTAGTGAATTGCCATTGTCCCTGCAGGTGGCAACGCTGGCGAAAAGTTGCTAGCATTAGACACTTTGCTCTTTAGTAAATTTGCCCCTTGGTTTTTAATCACTTGATTACATGGAGTGCCCAGTCAGTATGGTCAGCTGCACCATAAATAGCAGTTGTATGGGCACCTGAAATAAAAACAGTAAAACAAAAGACAGTGCACCAATAGGACAGATATAACCCTCCAAGTATGTTGAGTGCTGTGCCATGTGCCTACCAATAGCTTTGAGTAGATTACTGCTGCCAAAAAAACAGTCAAATTAGCCAATTTCATGAAATTATGAATTATTTCAAAGTAATTGGCAGTGTTTGTGTTTTGATTAAAGATTCCCACAATCTGCAGGAGGGGATTGCATTCCCCTCAGAACTACTCGTGTGTTTGTAATGGCACCATTTTTAACTCCAGTATGGTTTGCAAGAGTCAAATATTTGTATAATTGCTTGAAATACTTTATGCTAAAACAGAAATGTGATACAAACATTTTAATTGATCCCCGCTTGCCTCCCCCCCTCCCCATTGCTTGGAAGCTTCTCTGATTGCAGGGGTAAGATTTCTGAGCGCTGTGTTTATTTCCCAGCTAAATGGAGTGATGGGGTTTGGCTGGTCTGACAGAAAATATTTGTGGTTCTGACAAGTTGTTCAGAAGTCTTGCAAGATTCAAAATGAGCTGAATATCTACTGACAGGCATGCCAGAAACACTTTGGAAGGCATGGAAATAGCTTGCCGTTAGCGTTTTTCTTTTTGTAAATGGCACATGTCTGATTTAAGCCATGCTATGTATTATTTCATAGAAGCCATATTGATGAATTGATAGATTTTTCAAAGTTTTTCCCGAAACGTTATATTGCCTTTCATCTATAGTACTTTTCTTAAGAGGAATGGGCTGGCACACACAGTAGAAGAAGGTGCCTTTAGTATAAACTCCAAAGGCTGTCGGAGGGTGCTCTTGCGTCACATAATATATATATATAGCTGAGATAATGAGCCCCATTCTGTAAATCGTAAGATCTAATGTCCCCGTTCTTCTAACTGTATGCATGTTAGCTGTTACCGTATTCTCCATGACTATTCAAATGCAGAGGACGCATGACTTATAAGGCTGCAGTATGGGGTTGGATCATCATTGTTTAGAATACATTAATGGTGGTTCTGCAGAAATGCAAACACCATATTTATTATTATTTGTTGTATGTGTCCTTACTCCTTAGAAAGATCATTTTGTAAATGGTCTGGCAGGGTTATTTACTACTGACCAGGAGCAGAAATTTAGAGTGCTAAGGGATACACAGGCTCACACATTGGTGCTCATTTGGCAAGCAAATCTTCCTTGATAAAAAAATATCCACGAGTTGCAGACCACAGTTATAGAGGGACGCAGGCCACCCCTTTCTGCTCCGGCTGTTCCCTAACTTGCACTCTGAATGGCATACAAGTTAGTGGACTTGGAACAAGAGTGGGGATACCTACGTTCCTCACACTCCTCATGAGTATAGCGCTTAAGTTCTATGGGGCAGCCACAGGTCTTTGTGCTACACAACCACGGGCGCTACGCCAATGAGGCGAACTGAGAATTTCGCCTCAGACGGCAGTGCCCCGCTAGGTACCAGGGGTGGCAAAAATGCCGCTCCTGGTACTTTAAGAGCCAAATTTCCGGTTTTCAAGCTGGAAATTCACCTCTTCTAACGCAGAGAGCACAATTATGCTTTCTGCGTTAGCATCCTGGCCCTCTCTGCTGCCTTTGTGGACCCCCCCAGACCCCTTCCGGAGCAAAAAGGTGAGCGCACGGGGGAGGGGGTGGCAGCAACTGCAGGCTGCCTCGGGTGGCGGAGGAGCCAGGATCAACCCTGTGCACAACACTTTGCACACCACCATAAATGACCTCATTAGTGTTGTGTTTTTCTTGATCTTTTCCACTTAAAAGTACAGCTATTAGCCCTTGCAAAATGAAGTTCAAAGAGTTGCCCCATTCACATATGCAATTTTGGCAGTGACTTTAAGGTTCTGCAATATATAGTGAATAAAGTACCCCCTTTTGTAAAATATAGGGATATTATAAGTTACCGAGGAGTTTCATGACCATATAAAAACACGAGGCCGAAGGCCGAGTGTTTTTATACAGGTCATGGAACTCCAAGGTAACTTATAATATCCTCATATTTTACAACTGGGGGTACTTTATTTATTATAATACACAAATTTTAGTGAGTCATGTGATAGAAATGACATCACTACTCACCGTTTATAACTGATGACATCACTACTCACCGTTTATAAGGATATAATTTACAGGATATTCATGGCTTTTGTGTATTATATATTAATATGCCATGGGTGAAGTGCTGGGGACCCCCCAACATTGCCTTTCCTTGTCATTCCACATGTGCATGTCGGGAGTGCCAGAAGACCCAAAATACCCTGCTCCATTACAGACTAAGTGCTCACCGTATGGGTCCAAAGAACTTGTTGCATTGGTAAATAAGACCTTATTATAACTACTAAATTCTCCATTTTAACATGTTTAGTTTTGTTTTCACTTTAAGTAAATAGTTTGCACTTATTATAAAAAAAATTATTGAACGCTTGTTTTAAACTGTCCTCATGGAAAATGGTTTAATTTGATGCATTTTCCTTGTCCTGGAGCTGATCCCACACTACAATGAACCTAATACAATGGCAATATAAGTGGTGTAGGGAATTCTCATTATACACAGCAAATGTTTTTCTTCTTGCACTAAGTGGTAGAATTGAGATAAATTACTCTATGCAGATTGGAGATTTCACTGGCATCTGCACACTTTTTTGCACTATTCTCACACCTGTAACCTAAAATAACAAGGCATAGACGGGAATAGGTATATAAATAGGTATATAAATATATCTCCTGATCTCATACAATTTTGTTTTATTGGATCTGTAGCAACATTGCCTTTTTTTGGCAACACAGCAAGAGCAGTGGCTGTAGAAGAAAGTTTAATGGAATACACAGTAAATATTTTTGCACGTCTGCTTTTTAATACCAAAATGCATTGACATCATTTTTTTAGGTCCGTTAACAGGTTGCCAATTGCGTTTATGCCACCTCGTAACTGGCAGACATTTTTTTTTTAGGTTAATGAAAGAAAACAGTAGATAAAAATGCAGAAATGGAGACATCCCAACAGAGTGTGGCTGCGTGTTACTTTCTACTTCCCAGACTGCTCTGAGCAGGACACACAGCCAAAGTAAAGCAACGATTCTTGAGATCCTGACACCGGAGGCGTGTCTCAAATTATCTCGCTGTACGGATAAATCCCCCGAGCCCTTTAAGTGTTGGAATTGGTGCACAACTGATCAGAAAACAGGACCTTTTATTACACTGAAATGATATGACTTTGTATTTATTATTTTTAAAATGTAACTATGTCCAAATGAATATGAAGAGAAGGTCATGGTGTGTATTGGGGCATGGTAGATTTGTTAATCACGTTAGCAAAATAAAAGTAAAAAATTAAATATATACAAAAAAGGGTAATGCACCAAAGGACACACATTGTATACTTTACTCTGCCCTACTATGTTTTTTTTTTATCATATATATTTATGATAATGTTATAACTATATAGTGGCTCCATCTTCCCTAATTAGCTATTTTATTAAGCACAACTGGCATCCATTAGAGGTACTTCTATCTAGTTCATCTTGGGGGCAAATCTACTTAGGTCTAAATCTTCACCATACGTCGCACAACCACGTCAGACGTTGATTCGCTACGACTACGTGCGTCCATCAAAATGCGAAAATTCACCTCAGCAAATGAACACTGTCGTATATTCACTAGTTCACTAGCAAAAATTGGTCAGCGTGAAAGATTCTTAGCGCATTTTCTCTAGCGTTACTTTCTTCCTAGTTAAACATAATTAATATACTTAAGCTTATGTCCGTTTAAATACGGCGGCTACATAGCGATATGTCATGTGCATGTGTTTGTTTATTAGTGATTGTGATTAGTGATTAGTGATATTACACTAATGACCTAGACATCAGCCCATCCCAAAACAAATGTGGCATGAGGTTCAAATGGTTCAAATGGTTAAAAAAAGTGTAAATAATATATATTTAACAGTTATAACTTATAAACATAATCACACATTAAGGAGGTTATTCATCAAAATCCGATTTTTTCTGATTATATTATAAAAAAAAATCCAACCAAACTAAAATCCACAATTTGTCCTTATTCATTATTAAAAAAGCTTAGGGCAGATTTATCAAGGGTCTAAGTGAATTCAAGGGAATATTCCAAATAAAAAAATCGAAATTCAAAGTAATTTTTTGGATACTTTGACCATCGAATAGGATACTACGACTTTGAATTCTATTTGACCATTCGATAATCAAAGTACTGTCTCTTTAAAAAAACTTTGAATTCAATACTTCGCCAAATTAAACCTGCCGAAGTGCTATGTTAGCCTATGGGGACCTTCTAGAGCAGTTTTTTGAAGTCGAAGTAAAATCGTTCGAACGATCGCTGAAATCTTTCAACCGATTTTACTTCGACCACAGGATACCCAAATTCAATGAAAAAACTTTGAATTCGATATTCGAAGTCGAAGTATTTTAATTCGATGGTCGAATTTCAAAGTATTATTATCTTCGAAATTCGACCCTTGATAAACCTGTCCCTTAATGTGATCAGATTGGAAAAAATTAGATAAAATCAAGCAAACATCCAAATCATACATTTTTTTTCTTTTTTACTGAAAAGCCGGGATTTTTTTTGCCAGAAATCCTTGGCTATTCTGGTTAATTCCAGCGCAGACCACAGAAAATTCCATATAGGATAGGGACCTCTCCCATTGATTTATATACAACCTTGGTAGGTCTGAGATGCCAGATTTTTGGGTTCGGACTTTTTCCATCCTCGGGGCGGGAAAATGGCTTTCGTGAACATCCACAGTGTATATAATAAAATTTCACAATCGCTAAGCATATTTTGTGACTAAACATTTTATGACGCTCCAGAGCAGGTGTTAAGACTAGCAATGTAATATTCGCCTAAATTCGTGCTAAAGATTCGCAAAAACGTCATTTTAAATTAGACTTGCGATTTTCAATTATATACAGTTTGCCCAGGACCAGTTACCCATAGCAACCAGTAACATGTTTGTTCTTAAACAGGTGACCAGTAAAAGCTTCTTGCTGATTGGACGGTATGGGTTACTGCTCCTGGGGAACAGGTGCCTTTTATTGCATAGCCCCATATATGCTATTACTGCCTCCTGCAGAGGATAGTGCAACCATTTTCAATTCATTTCTGGAATTAAATTAAATTAATTAATTAAATCTGGAATCAGGTGTAATTGTTAGGTTTATAGGTACAGTTTCCTAGACACAATGGTCCCTTCTATGGCATCCCTCAAATAACTTTTTCTCTGGTATTGCTGCTGCTGTAATAAGTAGGACATCCTCTACATTCCCCTTTGGTGGCCATTATGTAGGCGGCTGTTTTGGTCTTACTCCCTTGTGCAGAGCTGTGTAACTTGCTGAAGTGTACAATACATAATTATAATTCTAAATAAGCAATGGAGAAATTTATCTGAAATTCAGCTTTAAATAATGCCTTTTTTTAGATACAGTTTACGGCTGTCTTAGACATCCTGTATCATACTAATGAATGCATCTTGCAGTAACAAGGTGTAGGCTGGCTCATGTAATAGAGGGAGAATGTCTCCAATAATGATTCCGTTAATTATTTCAAGCCACGGCTGCATCTGGAGAAGCAAAGGTTTGATCGACATATTTCCGAACTCTTTAATTCAGACATACAAAAAGGAATTAAACACTCTTTTCCCCCAAGAACAAATTAACAGTGTATGCCATTAAAATATTTAAATGAAACGAAACCACCATCTGTGGTCGCGTAACCTGCAGCTGTTACACCAGGGTTTATAAACACCGTCTTCACTTACTTTTAGTTGTAGTTTGTATTGGTAATAATATAGACTTCTGAATTTAACTCCTTCTATGGGCTCCTATGTATGAATATTACACGTATTAACCCCATGTTAAAGAATGTTTGGAAATATTTCCAACTATATATATTTATTTATTTATTTAAAGTTTATTTGCAGTTTGATCTTTAATGTTTTTAATGTTTGAGTTTTTTTTACCACTGGCAGCTTGATGGTCTCTGCGAGTCAAGTCCTGCTGTTTAGTTTGATGTACTCAGTGGCGTAACTACCGGGGGAGCAGGGGGTGCGATTGGGCCAGGGCCCGCACCCCCCCAGGGCCCCCCAGCAGCTCACGCGCCACGACTCCCGGCAGTTTCCGGGGGGACGGGGGGCGCGCCAGGGCCCGTCCCCCTCTAGTTCATCACTGGATGTACTTCAATTAATCTAGGGCATGCAAGACTGATATCTTCACTCTAAATTTATAGTGCTGATGTCTGGGTACTACTTTTTTTTTCTTATAGATTTCAACCAGCAATAAAAAAATATGAGAGGAGGGGGACAAGGTTAATAATGATTGAAGAGCAATTTCGAATCAATTACCAATCATACACCTTGTCACGTCTTCCCTGATGAGATGTCATGGAGTACCAGGAAGTTGAGAGCCTGAAGATTGGGTAACCTGGGGTGTTAACAGACACACAGCATTACAGAGATCCAAATCCATGATAATGGTGAAAGACTATTTAATAATCTTAGAGAAATTATTACAACTCACAGTGCTCACAATGTATATTCAAACTTGTCAAAGAGTCCAAAGAGTCAAGGCAGGTAGCAGACAAACAAAGTCAAGGGACAGGCCAGGAGTCAGAACCGGGGAATCCAAAAGCAGGCAAGGAGGGACACAAGGGTACAGTAACAAGGAAGGAACTGGAACAGGACTTGGAATCAGGAACAAGGAACCAGAGGGGGTCAAGAGACCTAGGAACTTGAAGGGATCAGAAAATACAGTGGCAAGATCACTGCAACAGCTTAAAGAACCAATAACAGCAAAAATGTTCTAAAAAAAATTCGTAAGTATGCTTTGAAAAAAAGACGCCAATACATATTAAACTTTAAAATCGTTAAGTCTTAATTAAGAAATAACTTACCAAAACTCCGCTTGCGTTCCTCTTTACAAACGGCGATAGGATGACGATCCATCGGGCGGCGCTTGATTTCTCCTCCCTGGTTATTCTATAAGGAAGACAGGGAGGAGCAATGGAGCGCCGCACGATGGATCGCCAATCGCCTTTTTTGAAGAGCACAAGCAGAGTTTCGGTAAGTTATTTCTTAATAAAGACTTTAAAGTTTAACATGTGTTGGTGTCTTTTTTTTCGTAGCATACTAACGGATTTCTAAAAACATTTTTTTTGCGGTTACTGGTCCTTTAATGGCCAAGCACTGGGCAGAGGTCAGGGGCAGGCTTATAAAGGGACAGGATTGGATCATGAGAAACAGATGGGGATAACGAAATGGGGGAGAGATAAAGCAGAAGACAGGAGTGACTGAGGACCTCCGGGTGCACAACAGGTAACTCAGTACAAAGTCCAGAGTTCTAAAGTCAGCAAGTCCTGACACCCCTATTTAGTTGTAAGAAATGCTTGGAGCTCTCTGGGTATGAATCTTCCTCATAGCGTCATAATATGGACTCCAACTAATCCAAACCACTCAAGAATTAAATTGTTCCTTCATTTTATTACATGTTTCTGAACCACCTCATGTTCCTTGCTGATCTTTAACTTTACACTAAAGTCCAAGTGGAATCAAAAATGGGAGACCAAAATGTAAATTTTCCTTTCTAGGATTATCGTGTCAGATAATATATAAATGTATTTGAAGAAGAAACATCAACATGAATTTACACACAGGCCTGAAAATCTGTTGGAAAGGTACAACACAGTTCTTCCTCCTTCTAAACAGATGAAAAAATCTCTCTAGGAAGCAAAAAACCAAACATCAGCTAGAGTTTGGATTTGTTTAATGTTCCCTCAAAGGTTAAAACTTGGCTTTAATAAATGATTTGCCTGAGGCTTGTGTAATTTACAGACCATGGGCCGAGGAGGTTGGACTTTATCACAGTTAATGATCTGACTGTAACGCTGAAACATCTGCAGATGGCTCCATGTGACAGGTTCCTTCATGGTTATAGTCATTAAATAGATTGAATTAAAAAAGATGAGTTGTTCTCAAAGATGAAAACAGTTTGTGATATTTAGTTAGTTATAATTGTGGTGAAAATGATAGTATTTGTGAATATACTGTATTTGTTTATACTTGTGTTATCAGTTCTTTCCAGCTTCTAGCATTCTTTATAGTTACCAGAAATAAAATACAGTGTTTGCACACTGCACCCATGTGCCCTATTCTCTGCCTGCAAAATTATTTGCAATTAAGTGGTGTGTGGGGATAATCCAATGGTCTAACTGCACAATGTCCACAAACGCTGAAACCAGGCAACACTTGCAAAATTCTATCTTTCGACATGATCAAATATATTTCCAATACAACATTGGACTGGCCCAAGCTGCTGCAACCAGGATGTTTACCCACTCAAATATGTTACCTCAGGGGTCCCCAACCTTTTCTACAAGTGAGCTACAGTCAAATGTGGAAAGCATTGGGGAGCAAAACAAGCATGCAACTCCCTGGGTTGCCAAATAAGGGCTGTGATTGACTATTCTGTAGTTCCTATGAGGACTGGCAGATATAGGAGGCTCTGTTTGGCAGTACACCTGTTTTTTATACAACCAAAACTTGCCTCCAATCCAAGAATTCCAAAATAAGCTCCTGATTTGAGGCCACTAGGAGCAACATCCAAGGGGTTGGTGGGTAACCTCTTGGAGCCCTAATCTGAATCCATTTGAGTATGTGTAAATATGCTGACACTGTTTCAAAGTTGAAGCTCTTAAACATTGTTCAACCAATCTGAAAAAACTGTATCAAATCTGCCTGGTAGAATGAACCAAAATAACCCCTGCACATTGGGCAAAGCTGACTTATCCTTACCCCCCGAAAAATATTTAAGGTGTTATTTCTGAAAATGGTGCCTTCGTACTACATTAAAGGGTAGAGTTTGTTTACTTTTCTTAGCTTCTTTTGTTGTGTAAAAAAGTTTGTCAAGGAAAACCACATTTATCAGAAAGTAATTTGTTGCTCATTTTTAATTAACTAATTTCCCAAAGGAAATCTCCATGTTAAGTCCCTTATTAAAACAATATTTTATAGTGTGATGTAGAACGAGGCTGTGACCACAGAGCCCAGGGAACGAATAGTGTCTTGTAATGGCTTGGCTAGACACAAAGCTAACAGCAACATTGTTTTGAAGATATCAATCTAATTAGACTTCATTTTATGCAAATAATCAAAATATTTAAAAATTATTTCCTTTTTCTCTGTAATAATTAAACAGTGCCTTGTACTTGATCCAAACTAAGATATAATCCTTATTGGAGGCAGAGCTGGCCTTTTTGGTTTTGGTTTATTTAAATTAACATTATTTTCTAGTAGACTTAAAGTGTGAAGATCCACATTACAGTATGATCTGTTATTCAGAAAACCCTAGCTCCAGAGCATTCTGGATAACAGGTTCCATATCTGTGTATATATATATATATATATATATATATATATATAGATATGTTGTAGATGGGTGCACACCAGGAACGTTTAAAGCCAAGGTACTTAAAAGTTAAAACATACTTTATTGAAAAATTTAAAAACAGGCCAACGTTTCGGTCTCCTTCTCAGACCATTATCAAGACCCCTTGATAATGGTCTGAGAAGGAGACCGAAACGTTGGCCTGTTTTTAATTTTTTCAATAAAGTATGTTTTAACTTTTAAGTACCTTGGCTTTAAACGTTCCTGGTGTGCACCCATCTACAACATATTTATCTATTCCATTACGGGTAGCACCTGGGTCACTTATTGCTGTTTGGAGTGCGGAGAAAACATAAGGACTTTATATATATACAGTATATATATATATATATATATATACCAGCATGTAGTTTGCACTCTGTTTGTATAGGCTACTTGCCTGGGTGCCAGAATAGTAACATCAAATAAAACTTCACTCACAGTTATTGCAGAGAAAATTTTTTTTTTAATGATGATATATATATATATATATATATATATATATATATATATATATATATAATGTCAGTACAGTGAGCGCACTCCTCCCGGATTGTCGATGGTGCTGCTTTGGTCAAGGCTTTATGATATATTCCAGTATATTCCAGTAAATGACTCTTTCATATTGGTGAAATAAATCAATGTGCTTTATTCACAAATTCATCTCCAACGTTTCAGTCCTCTCTGGGACCTTTTTCAATATATATATATATATATATATATATATATATATATATATATATATATATATATATATATATATATATATATATATATACACACACACTTACAAATATATGTATTTTAGCAATGATTCCATGTAGGCATGTTGTGGTTATGCAAATGGATGAAAGTGAAAGTTGCCTGTGTTCTGCTAGAGAATATAGAATTAATAAGGGGCTTTGTAACTTTTACATATGTTGGGTAAAATAACCTACCTACTTAACCTGTATTATACTACATATCTGTACTTATATTGTACTATAACAGCACTCTACTTGAAGTTAAATAGCTAATGGCCAGTAGGCTTTGGAGCAAGATTAAATGCATGGCTCCTCCTTATGCACAAGTAAGGTCCCAAGTTTCTTTATAGAACGCCCTCTATCCCCCACTATTCTTCTATTTAGAATTGTGATTGTGCCTTCTTCAGATTATTCTTCTGTAGTCACAAATATGAATATTTTGGGGCCACACTGTCTCCAAGGCCAGTGTCTCTAGTGCTTAATATTGTTAGCCACACTACAAATGATCTTCAAAGTATTTGGGGAAACTTAATAATTGCTCCTGGTTTTAACTTAAACTGAATGCAATAAGAGGAGATTCTAACTCCACAGGATCGTTACATAGTCCTCCAAACTCCAATACTGCTATTTTTACTTAATTCCATGAGTGAATTGTGTTTATTTGCAGGCTTTTCTACATTCCCTGTGATGAAACCAGAAATACATGACTCCTCTTGTAAAGAATTATACTCCTCTTTAGATCATTAAAGCTCTATACAGCGCCATTGGACCCAGCTGCTGAGTATGATACAGTTGCTGAAGCTCTTTTGGGCCTTTGCTTGGCTAATTACCAGCCGTGCTCTTTCCTCTAACTGACAGGCATTGTCCAAATATTCAGAACTTTTTTTTTTCCAATCGACTGAAAACCCAAAGTGAATTAAAAAAAAAATGGATTTTGTTTTCCCATTAAGAGGCAAAGACGTAAGGAAGATAGTAGTTAATTTTTTCCCATTATTGTAAATCCTATGGGGACCACTAGAGCAGACCTAGCGTGACCTTGCAATGGAAATCCAGCAGAATGGATTCAGTCGATGGGCTGCCGAATGATATTATTAGATAAGTAAAAACCCGAGTCATATGAAGCTAACTTAATAAGACAATGTACTTTAGAAAGTAAACTGAAAGTGAATAGGGCAGCAGTCAGGGGATGTAGAGGAAACCTGCCGGTTTGAAATCAGCTTGAGGATAGTGCTGAAAGCCAGCTCTGTTTGTTTAAACCCAGTGCTATACGTCTTTAGGATAAGAATTTATCAGCAGAATTACAAGGATACATCTTTTTTTCTTTGACATAAAAAATACCTTTTTTTCCTTCTGCGGACAGATAAAGCAATTATTTTATAGTTGAGGCCCTCTTCACATTACAGACCTTGATGAGTGGCCTCCATTAAAACTTGCAAGAGGTTTATGGTAATTGGGTGCGGGTTACAGAAGTAATTCTGGCAGATCTCTCATTATAAATGGTTTCTGTGTGATAGGACTCAAAGGCTGATCATGAATTTGCAGTTTTCAGAAGCCTCCTGATAGCACTCAACTCTTATTCCTCTTCTGATAAAGTAACAAGAGTTAGCTTAAGTGGTCCACTCGTGTGTGTGTGTTTGTGTATATATACACACACACACACACACATATTTATATATTTAATTTCTTTCCATTTTGTTATTAATATTTATGGGATTAGACTTCAGCAGACGTGCACCTTTTAGGGGCAATTTTACTAAAGGGCGAAGTGACTAACGCTGGCGAAAATTCGACAGCATGACGTAATTTCAGAAATTTCGGAATTCGCTGATTTACCAATGGGGAAGGCGATAGACTGTAGCGGTATTGCACACCCAAACGCCAGGCGAAGTTGCAATCTGGCGAACGAACGCAACTACGCTAATTCACTAAGATTGAGATTTGACTAAACGTTACGATTTGCCTTTGCCATCTCAGACCAGGCACTATTTTTTTAGGACTTGGTCAAAAAATAGTTGAGATTTTTTCTAAGTCCCAAAAAACGCGGGCGTCTCTTACTTTTTACAGGCTGCAAAAGATCGTAATTTTTTTTTGGGGTACCCAGCTTCCCCCCTACATTTCCTAACATATGGCACATAAACTATACAGTGGGCTCATGTGTAGGGCAATATAATAACTCTATTTTATTTTATTAAGGTTTGCTGGGCTTGTGTAATATAATGTATTTGCTGCAACAAATACGTCCTTTTAACTTAAAGGGATACTGTCATGGGAAAAAAAATTTTTTTCAAAGTGAATCAGTTAATAGTGCTGCTCCAGCAGAATTCTGCACTGAAATCCATTTCTCAAAAGAGCAAACAGATTTTTTTATATTCAATTTTGAAATCTGACATGGGGCTAGACATATTGTCAATTTCCCAGCTGCGCCCAGTCATGTGACTTGTGCTCTGATAAACTTCAGTCACTCCCCTCCCTTCCTCCCCAGCAGCCTAACATCAAAACAGTGGGATGGTAACCAGATAACTCCATTGACACCAGCAGCACTCAAAAATAAAACTTCAAGTCTGACCGTGACTCCTAGGAGAAACAATAGTTTATCTGAAAGCAGTTCTATAGCGAAGTTTTGGCTGTTTCTGAAAGCTCAGGATCAGGCACGATGACCTGAGATGACTGCCTATACATCAATATTACAGCTAACAACAAATACACTTATTGGTTCAGGAATAAAATTGTATATGGTAGAGTGAATTATTGGTAATGCAAACAGTGTAACTTAAAAAAACACACCATAAAAATCATGATAGAATTCCTCAAAATGTAGAGACTGTTGCTGATCTGTGCTCCATAAACCTTAGATTAAAGACTTGTGCAGACCATGTGATACCAGGAACGTGCAGCAAAATAAAATGAAGAAAAGATGCCTGAAATAAATCCACCTAAATTGTATATGTGATGTACATTTTGTAGCTATTCTCAAATGAAAAGCATTGATTTTGGAAATATCCCAATATTTTTTTGAAAGAGAATATTTTTCTTCTATTGACTTACGTCTGAAGATAAAGTGAATCATCCAAGTCGAAAAGTATTGATACTTTAAATAACTTTGTTTCATTACTAATATAGAAGTCTAATAGTATTTCCTGGGATCCATTATCCAGAAACCCGTTATCCAGAAAGCTCAGAATTACGGAATTACTGTAATTTCCCATAGACTCTATTTAATACAAGTAATTACAATTTTTAAAAATGATTTCCCTTTCTTTGTAATAATAAAACAGCACCCTGTACTTGATCCAAACTAAGATATAATAAGTGCTTATTGAAAGCAAACCCAGTCTATTGAGTTTATTTAATGTTTACATGATTTTCTAATAGACTTACGGTATGGAGATCCAAATTAAAGAAAGATCCATTATCTGGAAAGCCCCAGGTCCTGAGCATTCTGGACAACAGGTACCATACATGTACTAAAAACTCTCTTTACTTCCTTTTATGGCAAAACACAGCTGTCCTGTCTTGCTTTATGGCACGGATTTTATACTAAGGTGCAGATTGTTTTTTCTGTATTTGTATTTTGATTTGTGTAAATTTTGGCAAAACAATTGTGATTGAGGAATAATCACATATAGTAGCAAAACATGAATTCTAAAATTTATAAATCTTCAATTTAGAAATCTGAGTGAAGCTAGCCATCATAGACCATTATAAACTACTGATACGACCCCTCAATACAATGTTGGCAGGCTGTCTGCTTCACAGTCTGACTGATATCTGGCCAAAAATTGAAAGATATGTATTGAACTGGAATAGATAATACTCATCCCCATTGATGTGACTGGTTGAACACATGGGCTGGCAGATCAGGTAGAGATCACCAAACAAGCTTCAGGGGGTTATTTATTAAAGTAATAATGCCAAAAACTTGGAAAAAAATAGTTTTTTTTTGCTATAAAAGCTAAATTTTTAGTGGGAAAAAAACAAAAAATCTTCAGGATTTATTACACCCTGAGAATGGAAAAAGTCAGAATCCAAAAATCTCAGACCTGCCGAGGTTGCATATAAGTCAATGGGAAGTTTTGAAGTTTCTGTGGTCTGTGCAGGAATTAGATTGAAAATCCTACTATTTCGGACTTTTCGGCCAAAAATCCAAATAATCCAGTGATGCAGGAAAAAACGTTACGATTTGGGTTTTCGCTTGATTATATCTAGTTTGGCCCCCAGTGTTTCACAAAATACATCAGCATCAATTACACGTTATGTGATGGATAGTGGTGGGCGAATCTGTCCATCGAAACGGCGAAAAATTTGCAAAACACATTTTAAAATTTAATTGCGAATCAATTTTGATGCGATCGACAATTTATATAAACTCGACTATTTGGTCCAAATGCATTAAAGTCATAATAATTTTGACGCTCAACAATTTTTATGAGCGTGCCAATTTTGATGCGCAGCAATCAAACTGTCGCAACAGTTTTGAGAATTAATTTCCTTGCGGCAAGAAAAACGCTGCAAATTCGTGTCTGGTGAATTTATTCGTCCATCACTAGTGATGCTCATATGCTACAGTCAAGGTTTCATTTAACTAGCAGCGTGGGAGAGATAAGTAAGCATAGCTAAAGAAACGCAAACCAAACTATGGATCTATTATAATACAAAAAAAATGCAAAATCCAAACCACTAATAGAGTGACAGTTATATGCTGACAGTATCCCCTTTAAAACGGCTCCTGATTAAAAGGAGAGTAAACACAGAAGAAAATTTACATGCGACCCCCCGTTGTTTCTGTTTTATACCAGGAAACCCAGTGCAGGGATAAACATAACAATACACATTTGTTTGGAATTAGACAAGTGTTGATAGTTGGCTGTGTAATTCCCTTCCTTTTCCCTTAGGTTTTCTGGGGTCACTGCATCAACGCCTTGATCCACTCCATAATTCTCTTCTGGTTTTCACTGAAAATGCTCGAGCATGGTAACTCGCTCATAATTCCACATGTCAGAGCATAGCACAAAGCATGATGGTCTGGCCGGTGGAACCGTGTATTTGATCAGGAGATATATATTGAATCTGATTGAGCACAGAGCTGAGGATTGACAGAAAATTACAGAATATTAAGTCACTTTTCACATATTTGCATGATTTACATACAGCACGTTTTTTTTTTTACTTTTTGACTTTCTGTGGGCTCTTACAATGTTTCTGACTTGCAACTTCCTTTCCTATTTTAGCTGAAATGTAAAATGATAAAAATGGTATCAGACTCAATATTATGGGCCCTATTACAGATCACAATTGGCCATTTTCTTTTGCACTTATCGGGCTGCATTATGTGACTTGCCAAAGGTGTGCAGAGACCTCTCATTAATACAGCACTGACTGCATTAGTCACCGCTATATTATAAGGGCAGGAGGGTAATAATGCACAGGCTCCCCTAGATTAGGGATGTAGCGAACTGCCGTCAATGTGTTCGCGAACACCGGCAAAAAAGCGAACAGTTCGCGAACAGTTCGCGAACTTCGAACGCTCGATAAAATCGTTCGATCGAACGATCGAAGGATTTTATTCGTTCGATCGAAGGATTTTTGTTCGAATCGAACGATCGAAGCTATTCGATCGAATGATTTTCATTCAATCGAATGCTTATAATCGTTCGAACGAATGGAAATCGTTCGATTTTAGCGATCGAATGGTCGAATGGTCGAACGAAATTTTACTTCGAATCGAACGCGAACACCAATTGGCGAACGTCGCGCGACGTTCACGAACATTCGGCGGACGCGAACAGTCGAAGTTCGCGCGAACTAGTTCGCCGGCGAACAGTTCGCTACATCCCTACCCTAGATTATAGACTAGGGCCCAGTGTGATCAGGGGCCCAACTAGGTTTTTAAGGTTATTATTTCTATTTTTTTTTTTTTAATATCTATTTTTGCTGCTTGGGGAAGAAGGCAGGCAAAGTGCTGCATGCACCCAGATGCGTGCAGATCCAGTGACATCACTGTTGCGCGTTAAGCCCGACATAGAGCTCCCATGTGTAAGAGCATTTTTAGTCAGATCGTCGCCCGCCAACAAAACGCATGCGACAAGTTGGAAGGAGCCACACGCGTGAAGATATAATTGGACGGAATATAGGTAACAACTATACGGTCCGACTGTTGAATGAAGACGCTGCTTTCTGTGTCCACATGCAAATTTCAGTGACTTTTCAATCAGTCCGATTAGAATCTTGACGCTTGTGTCTCCATCCGACTTGTCGCGTGCGTTTTGTTGGCGGGCGTCAATACTAACGAAAAATGCTCGTGTAGGTCTAGCCTAAGGGTGCCTGCATCTGCCTGCATCTGGACCCAGCAGTTGACTAGAAGGGGGGCCTGAATAGACCGTTGTAGCAGAGTGATGTACTACTGACTGACCAGATGGGTCTAATTAGCCTCAGGAGACAAATCAGTACTCCTTAAAAGTCTCTCAAGATCTCTGACAGGGAAAGACTCTGGGAGATTCTCTAGGATCTTGACACACAGCCACCATGTGGAAGGTCTATAATTTGACTGCCTTTTTGTTATTATTGATCTGCCACTGCTGCCTAAATCTATGTAAGCGCCAACTGCCGGGAGCAGCTTTGCGGCTCTCCCCAGCCGCCCATTCAAGTGCATTCACCTGTCATCGCAGGAAAAAACGGACCCCAATCTATAGAGGAAGCTGACAGCAAGGTCTGGGGTCTGCTTCCTCTATAGTTACTCCACTGGGTAAGAGATACAGTGGGAAGGAGGTCCCTGCCCCGTAGAGCTTACAGTCTAAGTGGATGGGAGGCTAAAATACAGGCACAAATTGGAGATGAAAAAGTGCACAAGGTAAGGCATAGTCAGTAGGCACCGGACTAGGCTAATGTTCTAGTGCTCCAAAAGGTAGACTTTTGAAAATATTGAAAGAGCATTCCTTACTGAGGAATTCAGAGATGGAGTTCCAGAGGTAAGGAGCAGCAAGCCAGAAGGGTTTGAGATGAAAGGTGGCAGTGGATGGTGTAAAGAGAAGGTGGCCCTGAGAAAACTGGAGAAGACGACCAAGAACGTACAGTGAGACAAGAGAAGAAATGTAGTAAAGAGCAGAAGAGTGAAAGGCTATGAACATTAGTAGAAACATTTTATATGCTGTGCTTTGCTTAACAGGCAGCCATGCTAAGGATTTTTACTCGGGGCATGTTTTTTGATTGAGGGCCTGTATAGATGTAGCCTAAAGCTGGCCATAGATGTTGAGATTTTTAAAAGATCAGATCCTCATCGTGAGACCACGATCTTCTCAGAACGATCGTACGATCGTACGAATTTACCATCAACTAAAAAGACCAATTTGCCAGGAAAACAAAGGGGAGCTGCCTGCTTGGCCCTGCAAACATAGATAGATTGCACTGGGACCGACAAAGATTTTTTGACCTGGCCGATCAATTTCCCGACAGATGTCGGCCGAAAAATCGTAAGATGTACTATCGTTCGAATACCACTAACCGCACGATAATTTCGAAGGATTGGTCGGGCTTCCCTAAAATCGGTCGTTCGGCAAGAATAATCGTCGCGTCTATGGGGAGCTTAAGGGACCCACGTGTCATTTACTGGATAAGCCACTGGATAAGGGGGTGACTTATTGGCATCCCCTCTTCCACTTCTGAGGGGCAAAACAAGGTGCAGTGGGGCTAGGGTTGCCACCCATCCAGTTCTGATCTTCGGTTTTGGTAAGGGGGGTCCAGGTCAAGAAGGGGGGGGCCTATGTACTTACCCTTGCTCTCGCCTTATGAATATATATATTTAGGGAATAACGTAAGCCCCCTTTTGCCAGAGGGGAATAAGGAACATATAATTGTAGATAAAACCAAAACAAAGTTTGTCAGGAAGATATACAGTGAAAGCATTGCTTTTTTGAAAACGTAACTTTTTGGATTGCAGTCAAGGCAATAAATCAAACCCATTTAATGATCCGATTTTCACCCCATTGCTGAGGGTGTCTAATTGTTAATACAATAAATCACTGCAGGAGTTGCCAGCGCTTGACAGCGTATTGATGGCAAGTGATATAGAACACAAACCAAGTCATTTTTATGCCGAAGCGTTGTCATTATTTGGGTTTAGATGAATAATAACTTAAAACAAACAGATCTGCCATCATGGCCAGAAGAGGCGGTTTGTCAAAACATAATGGCTTCATAAAAATAGGAGTACAAATTGATTTAATGTTTTGTAGGAATGGGGAATTTACAGATCATACATTGTCTGGCCTTTCTCACACTTGCCTCAATGGATGTTCACAGTTGTTTGCAGATATTTGCAGTTTATTATTCTTTTACACATAATTAGATCTGTTTTTGGAATATATCTATATAAGTGTAACTGTGTTGCCTGGTAGAATACAATTTATGTCTGCTATCACTATACTGTGTATATGAAGATCAAAGTGCTATGAACGAGCCATAACCTGTCACTATCTAGGCCAGTGATTCCCAACAAGTGGCTCATGAGCAACATGTTACTCTCCAACCCCTTGGCTGTTGCCCCCAGTGGCCTCAAAGCAGGTGTTTATTTTTAAATTCTGGGCTTGGAGGCAAATTTTGGTTGTATAAAAACCAGGTTTATGACCAAACAAACCTCCCTGTAGGCTGCGGGTCCACATTAGGACTGCCAAATATCCAATCACAGCCTTTATTTGGCATACCCAGAGACCTTTCTCATGCTTGTGTTGCTCCCCTGCTCTTTTTACATTTGGATGTGGCTCACAGTTAAAAAAAAGGTTGGGGACCCCTTATCTAAGAGTATTCTGAAGGCATAGCCAAACAAATTTTCTGCATCTCTGGTCATTGTACATGTACCAGTATCAGCATAGTTTACTTGTATAGTTCATGCACATTCTGGGATCGGGGCATATACATCTAGTATCACTTTCCAGAAAACTTAGTGCTTCATGAACAGGTAGGTTGTACCGATGTAGGTCATTTATAGGTAAATTGTCCTCCACATGCTGAGGGCATTTCTCCAGACATAAAATGGAATGCATACTGTCAAGGGAATACATTTATTTTTAAAAACATGGGTCTAGACATGTTGTCAGTTTTCCATGTGCCCCCAGTCATGTGACTTGTGTTTAATAAACTTCAGTCTCTCTGTACTGCAGGTTGGAGTGATATCACCCACCTGCCTTAACCCCCAGCAGCTTAATAACAAAACAATGGGAAGGTAACAGGTAATAGCTCCCTGACACCTGCAACAGCATTTCATTGAAAAAACCCAAGTCCCACTGCGACTCCTTTAGTTACATTGAGTAGGAGCAACAATAGCCTGAAGTGCTGGTGCTTTCTGAAAGCCATGACCAGGAATTAAGTTTGATGTGGTAGAGTGAATTATGTGCAGTGTACACAGTGTAATTTAGAAATAAAAAATACACCATAAAAATCGTGACAGAATCCCTCAAACAATGAACCCGCCCAGCCCATGTGTAAACCCCTTTGCTCCACCCTTATAACACCAATAACTGAAGGGACGTTAAAGTGAAGAAGATGGGCATTTAAATTAAAATAGAATCACCCCCCCCCCATCCAACTGATCACTGCTACAATAAAACATAGCGCTCTGAATTCCAGGAAAATCCTACAAGTCCCAAGTCCAAAGGTTTTTGTATGGGGGACCCATACATGTAATAAAGAAATGATTATGATGATGGGCATCAGGGACTGACTTTTGATACTTGATAACAGTAAGGCAACCACACCAAAACATTTTCTACCCTACCAGCTTTTGTAGCTGTTCGTTATCTACTGTTCCTATTTCCTAACTACAGATGCAGCCACTTTGGTTTGTCTGTTTGACACAGAATAACTAAACACAGATATCCCATTTATCTCATTTAACACAGAAAACTGCGTCACAACATCCCATCTAATTAAAGCATTCACCATTGTGAACAATGGAGCTTTGGTATGCTAATGAAAAGGTTAAATGCATTAAATGAGTTAAGATGACTTAAGATAACACAGTTTCTTCAATTACCCCTGAGTCATGACGCATTTAACTCACAAATCCAAGTGGCTTCATCTGTATATGACAATCCTCCTGCCAAGACTATTCAGCCCTACTTTGTGTATTTTCACAATAAAACCGCTTATGTGTATCATGTGCTTAGTATGCCGTTTTAATTTCTATATAAAGAAGTTGAATATACTCCAGTCTTTTTCCCTTTAGAGATAAAAGTGACTGGAACTGGGTGAGGGACACAGTTGGTTAATACTGTTGATTACAACAAAGCTGTGAGAATCGTCCCATTTCATCATAGTAATTATTGACACAAAAGAAAAGCTCCTCAAGTTCGCCTTGAGTTTAACTCAACAGTATTATATTTCAGTTATGACTGAAGGGCTTTAGGTGAGTAGATGTTGGCAGATAGCTTCAGCTTTATATCTGTGTGTCATGTGAATATGCAATATTTATAAAAGGTGTATAAAGGTCACTAGAAGACACCATAAAGGAGTTGAGCGCATCAGGTTTCATGAAACCAAAATTCAGTGTCAGTTTAATTCTCAAGATATGCATTTCGTGCCTTGATTGTTTGTTGTTTCTGCCTCTAAGGGACAATATCATGTTTCAAATTTTTAGGTGAAGCAAAACTTGACAGATTCACTCATTACTAGGAGGAAGTTTAGGAAGACAGTGTTGAACAACCAGCAGCCATTATTATTGTTAAAGTACAATTCTTAGCAGCCTCCGACAGCTGGAGCTTATTAATGGCCATTCCTCAGGAGTACAGTAGGATGTGGGTAGTCAATAGCAGCTCTCCTTTTACACAGCAAAATATAAACTGCAGTCCCCTGTCAGATCCACCAAGCTGCCGGCTTCCCATTTAATAGATGGGGATTGTCTGCCATCCTACAGTGTGAAGAGCTGAGTTTAAAAACCCAATGGTCCTGATATGGTAGGGCCATTGCACCTTCTCCCAATTGCTTAAAGGAGAACTAAAGCTTAACTAAAGAAGTAGCAGAAATGTTATACATTATGTTTTGTGCTTCTGTACCAGCCCAAGGCAACCATAGCCCTTTAGCAGTAAAGATCTGTGTCTCTAAAGATGCCCCAGTAGCTTCCCAACTTCTTTTCTGCTGATTCACTGCACATGCTCTGTGCTGCTGTCACTTACTGAGCTTAGGGACCCACTCACAATATACAGTACACATAGAATAGAAATGTCACAATATAAGGCTGATTAGTAATTAATACAGATAATTACTACATGGCAGCACAGAAATCAGTGCAATTAGCATCAGAATTTAATAATCAGCCTTGTAGCATCAGCTTATTTTACAGGACAACCTAATTTTCTGCTTGATAATTAGTGACGAGCCCTAAGCTTAGCTTCTCAACAGCTGCTCAGAGCCCACTGAGCATGTGAGTGTCACAGACACTTTCCAAGATGGTGACCCCCTGTGACAAGTTTGAAGTCCTGGATCATTGCTGCTATTGAGAAGCTAAAACGTTAGGCTGGTGCAATAAAATATATTCATTTTAGGGTTTCGTTCTCCTTTAATGTGCATTGCATTACTGTTTCAGGCTCATCTGAGCCCACAGCACCATCTGGGGTCACTGTGGAAACCAGTGAGAGGAAACAGCCGTTCTGCTTGCAAGGCCCATTCAAAATTAGGTTTCATTCTGCTTTATGTAACATATAATCATATATAATAAAGAATAAATATTTATGATATATATCTTACCTAGAAAATATTCTCTATCAGAGTATGTATTGTACAAAATATAATTTCCCTGTCTGAAAGTGACACGGGAGCTTTGGAAATGTATTTATATAACAAACTGCTGGGTGTTTTGCAGCTGTAGCAAACCCATTATGGAAAATGTTAAGGACATATAATACTCTGTATATATCTGGTTTGCTTGTGCTGGAAAATACCCAGCAGTTTGTTATGTATGTACTTTGGCTAATCTTTTCACATTACCCACCCACAGGGCAATGTATAGAAGCCACTGTAAAGCAGGTGATCAGATTATTTTCAGTGGATATTGTATCCAGTAGCAAAAGTGAGTTCAACAACAGAATCCTGCTGAAACCTCCAAATACCTACTGTATATAACATAAAATAAGCTAATGGCCAAGCAAATTGGGTTTTTTAAATGTGGCCTTTAGGTATAGTGATCTAAATTACTCTTTTTCTGGAACTGAGATTCCAAGCTTTCAGTATCATAGATTATATATATATAATACACAAAAGCTATGAATATCTTGTAAATGATATCCTTATAAAAGGTGAGTTCTGATGTCATTTCTGTCACATGACTCAGTAAAATTTGTGTATTATAATAAATAAAGTACCCCCTCTTGTAAAAGGGGCCTTCAGCCTCGTGTTTTTATATGGTCATGAAACTCGGTAACTTATATTATCCTTATATTTTACAAGAGGGGGTACTTTATTCACTATATATACATATATATATATATATATATATATATATATATATATATATATATATATATATATATAATCTTGTAAATTATATCCTTATAAACGGTGAGTTCTGATGTCATCAGTTATAAACGGTGAGTTCTGATGTCATTTCTGTCACATGACTCCCTAAAACTGTATTATAATAAATAAAGTACCCCCAGTTGAAAAATATGAAGATATTAGAACTTACCTCGGCATTCCATGACTTGTATAAAAACACTCGGCCTTCGGCCTTCTGTTTTTATATGGTCATGAAACTCTTCGGTAACTTATAATATCCTTATATTTTACAAGAGTTACATTTCAGCACATGAAAAGCAACCATATTTAGGCATGGGTTCCATTGCATGGAAACCTGTTATCCAGACAGTTCCTAATTACGGGAAGGATGTCTCCCATTGACTCCTTTTCAATCAAATATTTGAATTTTTTTACACGGGTTTCCCTTTTCTCTGTAATAATAATACAGAACCTTGTACTTAATCCCAGCAAACATATATGAATCCTTACAGCAGGCAAAACATTCTGTTAGGTTTATTTAATGTTCAAATTACTATTTAGAAGACTTAAAGGGGAACTAAAGTTCAAAAAAGAATAATACTAGAAATGTTGTATTTTGTATACTAAACATGAACTTACTGCACCAGAAGTCCAATTAAATTTATTATGTTTTCAAAGTTGGCTGCAGGGGGCTGTCATCGTGTAACTTTGTTAAATATCTTTGCAAGACTGTGCACATGCACACAGTGTGGTCTGGGCTTCAGTTGAGAGGTTAAGCTTAGGGATCATCCTAAATGATCAAAAAAGCACAAGTCAAATAATATATGTCCTAGAAGTTGATACAGCAGCACTGATTAATAATCAGAATATGCAGACTACACTGGGGCTGCAGATACGAATCTCTACACAGTCCCGGCTGCTCTACAGGGAAACAAACAAAGCTGCTTTAGGTCAGGGACGTAAGCTCCCCCCTGTCCTTTAAAAGTATTATTGTTTCCCTGCAGAGCAGTTAGGGACCGTCTGAATTTTCCTATCTGCAACTGTCAGAGCAAGAAAAACAAAGGGGGAATTTCACTGCATACAATCAGGTTTATTATAAAAAAAACAATAGGCATTTTTTAATTAAAGTATATTGGAGATACATTTATTTTTCATTACAGAAAGTAAAAATGGTATTTTATTTTTTTGCTTTTACATGCCCTTTACAGTTGAAAGAGCCAACTTATGGAAAGACTTCTTATTCAGGATAACAGGTCCCATACATTTATTTATATATTTCAGGTTACAAAAGCATCATCCAATGGTATGTGGTGTTTTTGTATTATGGTCCAGGACCATTTGCTTTAGCAGTAAAGTAATAAAATAGGCTGGCACTAGGGTTACCACCTTTTCCCCCGGTGGAGACCAGGCAGGGGGTGGGGCTGTGATGTCGAGGGGGTGGTGCCATGATGGAGAGGGGCGGGCCGTGACATTGAGGGGCGGGTCTATGGCGTGGCGATTGGCCGATTACTGTGTCATTCATGGGGAATCCTGCTTGGTTTTCCTTATTTGGAAAACAGTGTAGGAAGTTTTGACCTGGGCAGCCCCTTAAAAATGCTGGGCTGTCCGGGTCAAAACCGGACAGGTGGCAACCCTAGCCGGCACTTGCACAGTAAAGTGGCATCTGAGATGTCTCTTTACTGCACATGCAAATGGGCTACCGAAAGGAATCTCTAACCAATCCTTAAAAATGGCGGCAGGATCCAAAGTGAGCCATTATTTTCATTGGCAGTGGATAGCATTCACCCCCCTAGTGAATTGCACGTCTGTTGTCTTTAAAAAACAACTTTGATTAGAAATTCAGGTGGTTTAAAGAAAAGATATGCCCATATTATAAGCCGTGTTTAAAGAGCATAACTTTCAAGGGCACAGTTCTTTTCTATTTGCACATCACTCCTGCTCTGCAGGTGTCCTTTTCTTCATATGAGTAAAGTCTAACCCATTGCTTGTGAGTGTGAGGCCGGCAGTTGAGTTTCCTAAGATGAACAGACCTGCAAAACACTCTAAATTTAGAACAATTATGTTAATAATCCATTACGTGTTTGATTAATTCTACACTAGCCCATTATAAATATTTTGGGTTTTATTTGTATCATTTATATGCAGTTTATTGCATTTATTACTATTATTACCCTGGGAGGTTGGAGAGAGAGGAAGTCTGATGTGGTTATATTTTACTTTCCTTAATGATATAGTGTTTTCCAAGTCATGGAGGGGTTAAGGAGGAGGAGAGGAGACATAGGCCTAGGAATGGTAGTGGATGGGTTTTATCCCCAGGCTACCATCTGCTTCTCAGGGTGGAAGGAAAATGCCCTCATTGATCCATGCCCTGGTTTATTAATGGAAGTCCTCATGTGACATCTCACTATACAAACAAGCATGTTTTCAGAAAATGCACTTTTCCCATTGATAAATCTCAGCCATGCTGATTAAGGAAGTTGAGTTGAAGCTCTTGAAGCAGAAGTTTAATTGCTTGAAGCATGGCCAGGTTTAGCAGGAAAGAGAATACTACTTTGTGTGTGTTTTTTATTAATCCATCTGCTTCTTGACACTTGCTTGATCTCATTTTACTTTCGGTCCCTGGAGAAAAATGTCTTGAAGAGATTAGTAAAAAGAGCGAGAGTGATTCGAACTCGGCAACCAATGGGTCTGCAGAATGCGGGACACCTTCAAAGGGAAATTGTCTGGCCTCTTTGGTGGGATATTGTGGCTACTCTGTAGAGAAACCCAAACCTTGTCTCTTCCCCGAGCATTCAATGAGTGGGTGTCATGTTATGCAAAATACTCAATGCTTTGCCTTGAAGCAAATCTCTTCCTTGAAGCAAATATTCGTGGGATGCATCAGTTTAGAGAATTAGAAAATATACAATTCTGGTGTTCAATTTTGCTTTTGTTGTGTTCCTTTTTATGTAAGACAAGGCACCAGATTTAAAAAAAGGTAGAATAGCATTTTCATTATTCACTCCTTTAAATCATTACTTATACAGTTTACAGGAATGGGACTAGGGATGTAGCGAACGTCGGAAAAAAAGTTCGCGAACATATTCGCGAACTTGCGCAAAATTGCGAGCGGTTCGCGAACGGTTCGCGAACCCCATAGACTTCAATGGGAAGGCGAACTTTAACATCTACAAAAGACATTTCTGGCCAGAAAAATGATTTTAAAGTTGTTTAAAGGGTGCAACGACCTGGACAGTGGCATGCCAGAGGGGGATCAAGGGCAAAAATGTATCTGAAAAATCTGCCTGTGTGTGCTTGGAAGAGATAGTGTAGGGCGAGAGCTGTTAGTGATTTCAGGGACAGATGATAGTAAGTTTGCTGGCTAGTAATCTGCGTGATACTGCTCTGTATTGGAGGGACAGAAGTCTGCAGGGATTTGAGGGACATTTTAGCTTAGGTAGCTTTGCTGGCTAGTAATCTACTGTTCTCTTTAAACAACTGCCATACGTTGACCTTGTAGGCATTGTTTGCCCAGTTTTTTTGGACGCAGCCACTGAAGCACAGTTGCCAGAAAAAATATGCCATATAAATGCTGAAAATAGTCATTTTTCGCCATACGTTGACCTTGTAGACATTGTTTGCCCAGTTTTTTTGGACGCAGCCACTGAAGCACAGTTGCCAGAAAAAATATGCCATATAAATGCTGAAAATATAAATTTTTTTGGTTGCAGCCACTGAAGCACAGAGGCCAGAAAAATTATGCCATATAAATGCTGAAAATATAAATTTTTTTGGTTGCAGCCACTGAAGCACAGAGGCCAGAAAAAATATGCCATATAAATGCTGAAAATAGTCATTTTTTGCCATACGTTGACCTTGTAGGCATTGTTTGCCCAGTTTTCTTGGTCGCAGCCACTGAAGCACAGTTGCCAGAAAAAATATGCCATATAAATGCTGAAAATATAAATTTTTTGCCATATACGTTGAGTCAAGGTATGGCAAAAAATGACTATTTTCAGCATTTCTATGGCATATTTTTTCTGGCCTCTGTGCTTGAGTGGCTGCGGCCAAAAAAACTGGGCAAACAATGCCTACAAGGTCAACGACGTTGACCTTGTAGGCATTGTTTGCCCAGTTTTTTTGGCCGCAGCCACTCAAGCACAGAGGCCAGAAAAAATATGCCATAGAAATGCTGAAAATAGTCATTTTTTTGGTCGCAGCCACTGAAGCACAGTTGCCAGAAAAATTATGCCATATAAATGCTGAAAATATAAATTTTTTTGGTTGCAGCCACTGAAGCACAGAGGCCAGAAAAATTATGCCATATAAATGCAGAAAATATGCATTTTTTTGGTTGCAGCCACTGAAGCACAGAGGCCAGAAAAATTATGCCATATAAATGCAGAAAATATGCATTTTTTTGGTTGCAGCCACTGAAGCACAGAGGCCAGAAAAATTATGCCATATAAATGCAGAAAATATGCATTTTTTTGGACGCAGCCACTGAAGCACAGTTGCCAGAAAAAATATGCCATATAAATGCTGAAAATAGTCATTTTTCGCCATACGTTGACCTTGTAGACATTGTTTGCCCAGTTTTTTTGGTTGCAGCCACTGAAGCACAGAGGCCAGAAAAAATTAAACCAGTAGGGTTTGCACCCTAGTTTGTAACGGTGGCGGAGGGAGGAGGACGCTAAAGGACAGCTGTGTGTGGAGTCATGAGGCTTGAAGAGAAGGACAGCTGCATAGAAGTCAGAACAAGTCTTCCGGCGTGCAGTAACCCTCCGAGATCCACCCCTCATTCATTTTAATAAAGGTCAGGTAATCGACACTTTTGTGACCTAGGCGAGTTCTCTTCTCAGTTACAATCCCTCCTGCTGCACTGAAGGTCCTTTCTGAGAGCACACTTGAGGCTGGGCAAGACAAGAGGTTCATGGCAAATTGTGACAGCTCTGGCCACAGATCAAGCCTGCGCACCCAGTAGTCCAGGGGTTCATCGCTCCTCAGAGTGTCGATATCTGCAGTTAATGCCAGGTAGTCCGCTACCTGCCGGTCGAGGCGTTCTTTGAGGGTGGATCCCGAAGGGTTGTGGCGCTGCCTTGGACAGAAAAACATTTGCATGTCTGACGTTACAGACCGGCCAAAGGGCTTTGTCCTTGCAGGTGTGCTCGTGGCAGGATTACTGGCACCTCTGCCCCTGGAATGTTGATGAGTTCCTGAAGTGACATCACCCTTAAAAGCATTGTACAACATGTTTTGCAGGCTGGTTTGTAAATGCCGCATCTTTTCGGACTTGTGGTATGTTGGTAACATTTCTGACACTTTATGCTTGTACCGAGGGTCTAGTAGCGTTGCGACCCAGTACAGGTCCTTCTCCTTAAGCCTCTTGATACGGGGGTCCTTCAACAGGCATGCCAGCATGAAAGACCCCATTCTCACAAGGTTGGATGCAGAGCTATCCATCTCCGCTTCCTCATTATCAAGGACTGCATCATCCACGGTCTCCTCCCCCCAGCCACGTACAAGACCAGGGGTCCCCAAAAGGTCACCACTAGCCCCCTGGGAAGCCTGCTCCTGTTGGTCCTCCTCCTCCTCCTCCACAAAGCCACCTTCCTCCTCTGACTCCACTTCTGGCACCTCTCCCTGCGTTGCAGCAGGTGCCTGGGTTCGTTCTGGTGATTGCGACCATAAATCGTGCGCTTCCAGCTCCTCGTCACGCTGGTCTACAGCCTCATCTGTCACTCGTCGCACGGCACGCTCCAGGAAGAAAGCGAAGGGTATTAGGTCGCTGATGGTGCCTTCGGTGCGACTGACCATATTTGTCACCTCTTCAAAAGGTCGCATGAGCCTGCAGGCATCGCGCATAAGCACCCAGTAACGGGGGAAAAAAATCCCCAGCTCTGCAGATCCAGTCCTACCACCCAGTTCAAAAAGGTACTCGTTGACGGCCCTTTGTTGTTGCAGCAGACGTTCCAACATAAGGAGCGTTGAATTCCAGCGAGTCTGGCTGTCAGAAATCAAACGCCTGACTGGCATGTTGTAGCGCTGCTGAATGTCAGCAAGGCGTGCCATGGCTGTGTAGGAACGTCTGAAATGGGCCGACACCTTTCTGGACTGGGTGAGAACGTCCTGGAATCCTGGGTACTTGGAGACAAAACGTTGGACTATTAAATTTAACACATGTGCCATGCAGGGCACATGTGTTAAATTTCCCAGTCTCAACGCTGCCAACAGATTGCTTCCATTGTCACACACCACTTTTCCGATCTGCAGTTGGTGTGGGGTCAGCCACCGATCGGCCTGTGACTGCAGAGATGACAGGAGTACAGATCCGGTATGGTTTTTGCTTTCCAGGCACGTCATCCCCAAGACAGCGTGACAACGGCGTACCTGGCACGTCGAATAGCCTAGGGGGAGCTGGGGGTGCACAGGTGTGGAGGAGGAGAAGGAGGACCCAGCAGCAGAGTAAGAAGAAGAAGAGGAAGAAGACGAGGTAGAGAGCGATGGAGGAGTAGAGGTGGTGGCAGAACCGCGTGCAATCCGTGGCGGTGACACCAACTCCACTGTTGTTGTTGTTGTTGAGCTACCCATTCCCTGCTTCCCATTCCCAGCCATTACCAAGTTCACCCAGTGGGCAGTGTAGGTGACATACCTGCCCTGACCATGCTTGGAGGACCATGCGTCAGTAGTCATATGGACCTTTGGCCCAACACTAAGTGACAGAGATGCGGTAACTTGGCTCTGCACATGTTGGTACAGGTGTGGTATTCCCTTTTTAGAAAAAAAATTGCGGCTGGGTACCTTCCACTGCGGTGTCCCAATTGCTACAAATTTGCGGAAGGCCTCAGAGTCCACCAGCTGGTATGGTAAAAGCTGGCGGGCTAAGAGTGCAGACAAGCCAGCTGTCAGACGCCGGGCAAGGGGGTGACAGTCAGACATTGGCTTCTTACGCTCAAACATGGCCTTCACAGAAACTTGGCTGGTGGCAGATGACTGGGAATGGGAACAGGTGGTCAAGGTGGAAGGCGGAGTGGAGGGTGGTTCAGATGGGTCAAGGAGAGCAGAGGTAGAGCAGTAAGATGCTGGACCAGAAGGAGTGTGACTTTTAGTTTGCCTGTTGCCTTTGAGGTGTTGCTCCCAAAGTGCTTTGTGCTTGCCGCTCATGTGCCTTCGCATAGAAGTTGTACCTATGTGGCTGTTGGGCTTACCAAGGCTCAGTTTCTGACTGCACTCATTGCAAATTACAATGCTTTTGTCAGAGGCACACACATTAAAAAAATGCCACACTGCTGACTTTTTGGAAGTCTGCGATCTGGCGGTAACAGTAGAAGTTGGCGGCATTGGCGGCAATGGCGGGTGCGTTGGCCGGCTGAACACAGGTGCCGATACATGTTGTTGCCCTACTGATCCCTGCGGGCTGGCCTCCCTGCTTCTTCTAAGTCTTATTCTCCTACTGCCTCTCTGACTCTCCGTCTCTCCATCTGAACTACCCTCCTCTTGCTCTCTTCTACTAGGCACCCACAAAACATCAATCTCCTCATCATCATTCTCCTCAGATGCATCAATTTCTTCTGACACATCACAGAAGGAAGCAGCAGCGGGGACCTCCTCCTCCTCCTCATCACTCATCATTATGTCCATCTCTGTCGTGTTCTCTGCCAGAATTAAATCTGGTGTAACGTCCTCATCTCCTTCATCTTCTTCTGCCAATAATGGTTGCGCATTACTCAGTTCAAGAAACTCATGGGAAAATAACTCCTCTGACTCCAGTGAAGATGGGGCACCGGTGGTGGAGGAAGTGTTACGTGGGGTGGCCATAGCAGTGGAGGATGAGGAGGATGTTGTGGTAAAGTTAGAAACGGTAGAGGATGGGGTGTGCTGTGTAAGCCAGTCAACTACCTCTTCAGCATTTTGGGAGTTCAGGGTCATTGGCTTTTTAAAACTGGGCAATTTGCTAGGGCCACAGGATTGCATAGCAGCACGGCCCCTAGCACGGCCTCTGCGTGGCGGCCTGCCTTTGCCTGGCATTATTTTTAAAAAAACAACAACAACAAAAACTCAGTTGGTTTTTCTGGAAACGATAATACACACAGCTAGATGGCAGTTTGAAGAAAACAGTGTGCAAATAATGCCTACAAGATCAACGTATACACTACTACAGCGGTGGATACGGATTACGTAAAATATATGAATGCTGCTTGAAAAAAAGTAACTCAAGTGGTTTTTCTAGAGACGATAATATTATCAATATTTAGACAAAATGTGAACAAGCTCACACAGCTAGATGGCGGTTTGAAGAAAACACTGTGCAAATAATGCCTACAAGGTCAACGTATACACAGCGGTGGATACGGATTACGTAAAATATAAGAATGCTGCTTGAAAAAAAGTCACTCCGGTGTTTTTTCTGGAGACGGTAATATTATGGATATTTAGACAGAATGTGAACACGGGCACACAGCTAGATAGCAGTTGGTTGAATAACACACTGGGCAAAAAATGCCTACAGGGCAAATAATGCCTACAAGGTCAACGTATACACAGCGGTGGATACGGATTACGTAAAATATAAGAATGCTGCTTGAAAAAAAGTCACTCCGGTGTTTTTTCTGGAGACGGTAATATTATGGATATTTAGACAGAATGTGAACACGGTCACACAGCTAGATAGCAGTTGGTTGAATAACACACTGGGCAAAAAATGCCTACAGGGCAAATAATGCCTACAAGGTCAACGTATACACAGCGGTGGATACGGATTACGTAAAATATAAGAATGCTGCTTGAAAAAAAGTCACTCCGGTGTTTTTTCTGGAGACGGTAATATTATGGATATTTAGACAGAATGTGAACACGGGCACACAGCTAGATAGCAGTTGGTTGAATAACACACTGGGCAAAAAATGCCTACAGGGCAAATAATGCCTACAAGGTCAACGTATACACAGCGGTGGATACGGATTACGTAAAATATAAGAATGCTGCTTGAAAAAAAGTCACTCCGGTGTTTTTTCTGGAGACGGTAATATTATGGATATTTAGACAGAATGTGAACACGGGCACACAGCTAGATAGCAGTTGGTTGAATAACACACTGGGCAAAAAATGCCTACAGGGCAAATAATGCCTACAAGGTCAACGTATACACAGCGGTGGATACGGATTACGTAAAATATAAGAATGCTGCTTGAAAAAAAGTCACTCCGGTGTTTTTTCTGGAGACGGTAATATTATGGATATTTAGACAGAATGTGAACACGGGCACACAGCTAGATAGCAGTTGGTTGAATAACACACTGGGCAAAAAATGCCTACAGGGCAAATAATGCCTACAAGGTCAACGTATACACAGCGGTGGATACGGATTACGTAAAATATAAGAATGCTGCTTGAAAAAAAGTCACTCCGGTGTTTTTTCTGGAGACGGTAATATTATGGATATTTAGACAGAATGTGAACACGGGCACACAGCTAGATAGCAGTTGGTTGAATAACACACTGGGCAAAAAATGCCTACAGGGCAAATAATGCCTACAAGGTCAACTTATACACTACTACAGCGAGGGATACGGATTACGTAAAATTTATTATGGCTGCTTGAAAAAAGTCACTCCGGTGTTTTTTCTGGAGACGGTAATATTATGGATATTTAGACAGAATGTGAACACGGGCACACAGCTAGATAGCAGTTGGTTGAATAACACACTGGGCAAAAAATGCCTACAGGGCAAATAATGCCTAAAAGGTCAACTTATACACTACTACAGCGATGGATACGGATTACGTAAAATTTATTATGGCTGCTTGAAAAAAGTCACTCCGGTGTTTTTTCTGGAGACGGTAATATTATGGATATTTAGACAGAATGTGAACACGGGCACACAGCTAGATAGCAGTTGGTTGAATAACACACTGGGCAAAAAATGCCTACAGGGCAAATAATGCCTAAAAGGTCAACTTATACACTACTACAGCGATGGATACGGATTACGTAAAATTTATTATGGCTGCTTGAAAAAAGTCACTCCGGTGTTTTTTCTGGAGACGGTAATATTATGGATATTTAGACAGAATGTGAACACGGGCACACAGCTAGATAGCAGTTGGTTGAATAACACACTGGGCAAAAAATGCCTACAGGGCAAATAATGCCTAAAAGGTCAACTTATACACTACTACAGCGGTAGTAAAATAAAAAAAAAGTTAAATAAAAAAAGAATGAATATTAAAAAAAAAAAATTAAAGTTGGTGCTGCTGAACTACTAGGAGCAGCAGATTAGCACACCAGTCCCACTCCCCAACACTGCTAGACTAATAGCACTGGGCTCTTATAGTAGTAGTAGTAGTAGTAGTAGTAGTAGTAGTAGTAGTAGTAGTAAAACAACAAAAAAATAAATAAAAGCAGTCCTTACAAGGACTATTGCTATTGCAGCAGTCAGCAGATGAGATCAGAAGCAGGACAGCTGCCCACTGCAGCTACATACAGAGCACTGCAGTAGAAGGTAGATTACTAGCCAGCAAAGCTACCTAAGCTTAAATGTCCCTCAAACCCCTGCAGACTTCTGTCCCTCCAATAACAGAGCAGTATCAAAACGATTACTAGCCAGCAAACTTTCAACTGTCCCTGAAATCACTAACAGGCAGCAGCTCTCTCCCTACACTATCTCTTCAGCACACACAGGCAGAGTGAAAAAAAGCTGCAGGGCTTCGGTTTTTATAGGGAAGGGGAGTGGTCCAAGGGAGAGCTTCCTGATTGGCTGCCATGTACCTGCTGGTCTGGGGTGAGAGGGCAAAAAAAAGCGCCAACAATGGCGAACCCAAAATGGCGAACGTCGCGCGACGTTCGCGAACTTCCGGCGAGCGCGAACACCCGATGTTCGCGCGAACAAGTTCGCCGGCGAACAGTTCGCGACATCTCTAAATGGGACATGTTATCCAGATGCTCGGGACCTGGGGGTTTCCGGATAATGGATATTTCCTTTATTTTTCATACCTCAAGTCTACTAGAAAATCATGTAAACATGATATAAACCCAATAGGCTGCTTTTGATTCCAATAAGGATTAATTATATCTTAGTTGGGATCAAGTGCAAGCTACTGTTTTATTATTATACAGAAAAAAGGAATACTTTTTTAAATTTAGATTATTTGGATAAAATGGAGTCTATGGGAGATGGTCTTTCCGTAATTCGGAGCTTTCTGGATAATGGATCTTTCCATAATTTGGGTCTTCATACCTTAAGTCTACTAGAAAATCATGTAAACGTTAAATAAACCCAATAGGCTGGTTTTGCTTCCAATAAGGATTAATTATATCTTAGTTGGGATCAAGTGCAAGCTACTGCTTTATTATTATAGAAAAAAAGGAATACTTTTTTAAATTTAGATTATTTGGATAAAATGGAGTCTATGGGAGATGGCCTTTCTGTAATTCGGAGCTTTCTGGATAATGGGTTTCCGGATAACCGATCCCATAAGTATACCGACCTTAACTTATAGTATAAATATGAGCTTTAATTAATAGAGTTCTGCCAGTCAGTGGAGTGCGCAGTGACAACTAACACATGAAACTCTAAACTCTAAAACTAAAATTCCTGGATAATGGCATTGGTGCAAAGGTAAATATAATGAGTGGAATCCAATGGAAGCACAGGTATGGGATCCATTACCTGAAACTCAATATACTCCATTTTATCCAAATAATCAAAACATTTTTAAATTATTTTCTTTTTCTCTGTAATAATAAAACAGTACGTTGTGCTTGATCCCAACTGAGATATAATCCTTATTGGAGGCAAAACTAGCCTATTGGGTGTATTTAATGTTTAAAGGAGAACTAAAGCATAACTAAAGAGAAATGTTGTACATTATGTTGTGTGCTTCTGTACCAGCCCAAGGCAACCACAGCCCTTTAGCAGTAAAGATCCAAAGATGCCCCAGTAGCTCCCCATCTTCTTTTCTGCTGATTCACTGGACATGCTCTGTGCTGCTGCCACTTACTGAGCTTAGGGACCCACCCACAATATACAGTACACATAGAATAGAAATGTCACAATATAAGCCTGATTAATTAATTAATACAGATAATTACTACATGGCAGCACAGAAAACAGTGCAATTAGCATCCGAATTTAATAATCAGCCCTGTAGCATCAGCTTATATTACAGGGAAACCTAATTTTCTGCATGATAATTTGCTACGACCCCCTAAGCTTAGCTTCTCAACAGCTGCTCAGAGCCCACTGAGCATGTGAGTGTCACAGACACTTTCCAAGATGGTGACCCCCTGTGACAAGTTTGATGTCCTGGATCATTGCTGCTATTGATAAGCTGAAACTTTAGACTGATGCAATAAATTTGATATATAAAATAGGGCATTTTTAGTTATATTTATTTTTAGGGTTTAGTTCACCTTTAAATGATTTTCTGGTAGTAGACTTAAGGTACAAAGAACCAAATTATGGAAAGATCTGTTATCCAGAAATCCTCAGGTCCCAATCATTCTGGATAACAGGTCCCATACCTATATAGCCTGCTCCAAATTCCAGTGTGTAACTATTTAAATAAATAAATATATAACAGAGTGACCCTTAAATCCAAATTGCAATTATTTACAGCAGGGTGTGGGGCAGCTTTCTCCATTTGATAAGTATTAGGGTTTGTGGCTCTATGTATAGATTAAAATAGTCCCAAACCCTTTTATAGGGGTTTTAGAGACATATGTATCGATGGATGAAAACAGGGTTTGCTCCATCCAAGAAAAACTGTTCATCCAAAATCTCTCCCTATTAGTGATGGGCGAATTTATTCGCCAGGCGCGAATTCGCGGCGAATTTGCGCGATTCGCCGTCGGCGAATAAATTCGCAAAACGGCAGGCGACAAAAAATTCGCCGGCGACAAAAAATTTTTTTTGAAAAAACGGACGCCGGCGCCAAAAACGGGCGCCGGCGTAAATAACGAGACGCCGGCGCCGTTTCGCAAATTTTTCGCCGTTTCGCGAATTTCGCGCGAAATTCGCGAATTTTTCAGCGAAGCGAAACTGCACAAATTCGCCCATCACTACTCCCTATTTGACATTTCAGCTTGAGCTTTCAGTTGTGTCTAAAGATAGAAGTTTTGGTGTTCACAATCCCTGCATCTATTCAGGGTTCCCTCTTTTAGGGTCCAACACAATGTCCATCATTCTTTTGTATAAACACTCGGAACACATAAACAATTATGTAAAATTATCCATCGCTAAATAAGGGCCCTCCTATCCAATATTTTAGGATTCCATATGGGACCAGCCTACTAGTTTAGTTACGTCTGCTGTGAAAGATGATGCCCTTACTATATCAAGAGTGATGGGCGAATTTGGGGCGTTTCGCTTCGCGAAAAATTTGTGAATTTCCCGCATAATTCGCAAAATGGCTAAAAATATGCAAAATGGAGCCGGCGTCTGTTTTTGACGCCAGCGTCCATTTTTTGGACGCTGGCATCTGGTTTTAGCGAAATTGCGCCGGTGTCCAAAAAATGGACGCCCGCGTCCATCTTTTTTTGACGCCGCGTGAATTCACGCCTGGTGAATAAATTCGCCCGTCACTATTTATCAGTTCATTATATTTGTGCTAAATTCCCCAATTTTATTCAGTGGCACTGAAATATGTTCACACTGTATGTATTTTATAATCCCAAAGGTCACCTGTGATTTATATTAAGTATGCAGGAGCCTGACAATTTTCTTTTCATTGCAATTCTATGAGAAACAAGATTTTATGGGTCTAACTTAGATATCACAATCCGTTACCTGTGATTCCCCCAGGTCTATACACTTGGCAGAACATTTTATTGAGGCTTCTGCACTAAAGTATGAAACGGGGGAAATATAACCTATTTATAAGGAGTTTTGTTTTTAAACTTTCACTTTGGTTTTCTATAAATATTTAGTTAGGCATTTGGGCAGAGGTTTCTCTTGCTACTCTTGCTAGTCTCATATTGTGTGTTCATCATCATCATCATAATTATCATCATAATCATTCATTCATCATCATTAATTAATTATAGAGCACTCACATGTTATTCGTGGCTTTACAATAATGGTACAGTGAGCAAAATACCTAAACTAAGCACATTTGCACCTAGGCAGTAGCCCATGGTAAATATATGAGACAATTGCTTTCACTGTTTAATCTGCAACTGATTGGTTGTTATGCAGTGGCGTAACTATAGAGGAAGCAGATCCTGCAGTCGCAAGGGGGCCCGGGGAACAGGGGAGCTCAGACTGTGGGGTGTGCTTCCTCTATAACTAATAACAAAACCCTCCTCCCCAGATTCTCTTACCTGTGGTGAGGAAAGGGGGCGCAAGTCAGGTGGGAGTGGGCGGGATGTGGTTGGGGCAGAGGCGGGACTGAAAGTGGGCAGGAGGATGGAGATGGGAGTGCCCGTGGCCCTCTAAAGATTTTTTTGCAGGGGGCCAGGCGCAGTCTAGTTACACCACTGTTGCTATGGGTTACTGCCCAGGTGCAAATTTGCCCAGTGTTTAGAAATGAGTGACAAGGGTCTGAAAAGGGTACATTAAAGCAGTATAGAACCATTATACATGTGCCTGTTGCATATTTCTTGTGCAGTGGTAATGCCCTCTAAACTGATCTCTAGATATAGTATGGATGCACCAAATCTGGGATTTAGTCTGGGAACTAGGGGTAGGCAGAAGAGGCACATGCCTAGGGTGTAAGGGTGGGGAGTAGGACCATAGGCACATATATCTGCTGCCTTCTCAAACCCTGGCCCTCCAGATCCACTGACCAGTTGAGCAGGAGAGGTTGGTGGTGAGGGAGGGGGAAAGGTGGGGAGGGGAGTTGAGCAGTGGTAAGTGGGATGGTGAGAGGTGGCAAGTGTAAGGGTGGGAGGTGGTAAGTCTTCTTGTGGCCTGATTCTGTATGGCCCACACTAAATACACACACTAACTACGGTTTGAGCTAGCACATAGTATAACTAGCTAAGGTTTGAAGGCCTAAGGGCAAGGCCAGACATAGCGTTTTACGTTGCGTTTTTAAAAAAGCTCCGTCGTGTGTAAATACACCACTAAAACCACACGCAACCGTCAACATGCATTTTTTATGCGTTTTTCAGCACATACGTTTCTTTTCCCAACATGCACTTCTCATTGTTCTCGTTCCCCATAATTCCGCTGGCTGGAAATAGACAATAGAAAAGCTATTTAGAAATAGAAAAACTATTTACATGCAAAATGGAGCAGGAATGATCATCAATACACAACGTAATTTACGCCACTGGCCGTAAAAATGTATATGTGTCATTTATCTTGTGAGAATTTGGACGCCACATTTAAAATATGCCGCGTATTTACGTAAAGTGTGGTTTCAAACTTGCAGATCCCATTGATTTGGTCGTTACTTGACGTATTGGCGTTTCTTGACGTATTGGTGTTAAAAAATGCCAATACTGGCGCCCTGTGGCGAATTTCAGCTTGCAAGCGTCCTGTGAGAATTGCTATAGTGCATTTTCCATTAGTTTCAGTGGTAGTGCAGTTTATGCGTATTTACGCCGACTGAGCTTTTTTAAAAACACAGCATAAAAACACCACGTCTGGCCTTGCCCTTGGCCTTACTTTGTATGCCCTTCATATCCTTTCTTTTCTTAACCCCCAATTTAATTTGTTCATACGGTTCAGTGTACAACACAAGAAAAAAAGAACTTGTACATAGCCCATTGGAGGTCTCTCAGCGGTTCCTTCCACTCTGTTACCCTCAAGTCTGTAAGAGTTATTGGTAGTGATGGGCGAATATCTCCCATTTTGAAATTCATGAAACAGCGAAAAATTAGCGGGAAAATCGTGAAATAGGAAAGTTTCACGAAAAAATGGTAAAAATCGGACATTTTCACAAAAATAGGGAAAATCGGAAATTGACGCCGCATCCAAGCTGACGCTGGCATTATAGTTAATGGGCTTCCGAATAGCGTTGCTGTGAGCCGATTTTTAAGTTAGTGACTTTTCAGAGGCACGTCCAAAAAATGTTGATGCCAGCGAAATTTTGCCTGGGAATTTTCACAGGAGATTCGCCAATTAATTCGCCTGAGGCGAACGTGGAATTCGTCTCAAATTTGTGCCAGCCGAATGTATTCGCCCATCACTAGTTATTGGAAGACAGAATAGCTGACAGAGGCAGGGTGAGGAGAGACAAAGTCTAATAAAAAAAAACACTCTTCTAAAATGGTTTTGCCCTAGGCAAGTGACTCTGCTGCCCTGTATCCAGGTTTGCGTGATCTTACAGCAAAGAAGGCTTGGGGGTTCAGTGCATAGAAACTATGTTAGTATATAGACAAACAGTTGAATATATTTAATCCATGGCTTAAAAAATCATTGTTGTTACTATCTTCATGTTGTACATTTTATCCCTTCCCGTGGTCTGCCAACACAATTCCGCAGCAAAAAGGGTTAATTGAAACTTCCATGTAAATATCCTTTTCTTTCCTCGCAACTGTAAATCCTCCTGGGAGTGAAGGATAATGACTTTTCCTCACTACTATCACTTAATTATTTTTTTTGTATAACCAGTTCATTAATTTTCTCATTTTCCAAATATGATAACACCCTCCATTCAGCAATATCTTTTCAACAGGGATTATTAAAGTCAATTTAATTAACTTCATGCAAAATGTGTGAAGTTCATGCTGCTTTGTACAAGTACCAAGTACAATTCCAGGGTAGGCTCATCATTTTAACATGTTTGGGTTATAATCAGAAAAGGGCTGCAGAATTTGGTACTGTCACATTATTGCATTTAAAGTGGTAGGTTTGATTGGTTTGTAAAATGGATTATGCAGTGTTGGCCAATCAGATTAGTGGTACTTGCCAATGCAACTACTGGTTTAAAGTGTGGGAACAATTAATAAGAAGCAAGTTTGAAGTGGTATTTGCGTAACATAATTACTCCCCCCTCCAGGATCAGACTTGGCTAACGGGACACCAGGGAAAAGCCTAGTGGACCCCGCCGACCCAGACCCTCTACCTGCCCGATTGGGCTCTCCCTTACCTCTCCCTGATCATGGCCATAATGAGACAGGTTGGACTTCAGGACTGAGAGAAGGGGCCCTGGGGGTATGTGGTGGCCCCTAAGGTGGCATCATGGATGGGCCCTGGCCCCCAGTCTGATGCTGCCCCGCAAATCTTGAACTGTTTGCCTGAGTTTCAAGTTCATGAAATTAGGGCATAACACCACCACCATTAAAATCGTAGACTTGTGCCCATCCCTACCTGCCATGTCATTATCTCACCCACTGACATAATCATCCTGACCCTAAAAGTCATCACCTCACCCTCTGATATCATTCATCCTTGCCATACCTCCAGAAAAGAGTGAATACAAAGAAATACACTTCCCTATTTTATTTTAACAAGTAAATCAATTTCTATAATAAAACATCCCAATTACTTTATATAATTGTAGAAAATAAGCGCCAATGCCTAAACTATGTGCAGAGCTCTGCTAGCAATCTACCAACTCATCGGCCAATAATTCTCATGTTCTGCCTTTGGAACAGATGGCCAGATCTGCCCTGTGTTAAGCCTAGATCAAGGAATAATCTGTTTGAGTACATGTAGAAATGGGATAATGAGTAGTGATGGGCGAATTAGCGCCGTTTTGCTTCGCCGAAAAATTTGCGAAATTCACGAAACGGCGACGGCGTCTCGTTTTTGACGCCGGCACCCGTTTTTGACGCCGGTGCCTGTTTTTTTCCCGCGTTTCACAAATTTATAAGCTGCCGGCGAATCGCGCAAATTCACGTCTGGCGAATAAATTCGCCCATCACTAATAATGAGGACTTTAAAGCAAGTGAACACTAGTAAAGACCGCTCGTCAGCTGTCCCCTGTCAAAATTCCTTGGAACTGAGTGTTTTTATGAAAATATTTGGCACTTCTCTTGCCTTTTCGTTGAGGCTCCTGCTATAGAATTCTTGAGTATTCTGAGAAGGATGTCTGTATGTGTATGACTAGTGTGCATGCCATGTTTTGTGGGCTTGTACACACTGCCCAGCTGCAAACCTGCTTTATTTTAAGCGCCGCGTTTGTGCAAACTGCTCTTGTAACCCATCCGCTTGCTGTCAGATCTATCAGATGTCACTCAGTTCATGATCTAGAAAAAATGCCTTTTGGCAACCTGTTCACGAAAGTCACTTCAGCTTTTCTAGGTGGGGGGTGTGTGGGTGTTGTACATATTTCTAAGCGGTTGTGGTAGAGTAGGCATTACAAAGCATCGTTACGATTGGAATTTGTGCCCCGGGGCTCCAGTACTCTTTGTGCATCTAAATATCTCGAATATCTTTCTTTCCAAATGTCTATCAGACCTTGTGTTTGTTATTGATTTATAGATTTGATGTCATGCGTGTACAGTCATCAACCATAGGGAAAAAATAGGTTAATTGAGAAAAACAGAATATGTAGGGCTGGGTAACTTTGCTGTATCCAACTCGGCTTTGGAGTCTTCTAACATCACATCAAACACAGTTTTTTTTAATGTATTTTTGTTTTGCTATATATAAGTTCTTAGGAAGAATATTGTCAATGAGAATTGCATTATATCTGTATTGTTTAACTGCCACATGCTAGTTAAACATGCCCTCCACTTTATTTAGTGGATTTAAAATGTGTTAAATCAGGTTTGTAATATGAGAGAAGTAAAAATTGGATTTCATATGAACCCCATGATATGTGGATATATTTTTGGCCAGTTATTTACATTTAAGCCATTTTTTTCTTAGTGATGGTACCCACACATCACTTCTAATTTATATGCACCAAATCCAGGTAACATAGTTATGTACTTAAGTTGGGTTGAAAAAGGGCCAATGAGCCCATGACTAAGAGTCCCTGGTAGACACGAAACGCGTCAGGCCTGTTTATTGATTATGGAAAATAAAATGTAAGGAACCCACAAGGTTCTTGTAAAAAAAAAAAGAGAAAGAAGGTAATTAATTAAAGCTCTTGTCTTCTTTATCTTAAAGGAGAAGGAAAGCTACGGAGGCATATTATTGCCAATAGATTAGCTGCAATAGTGCAAGCTAGAATGCTATATTTATTCTGTAGAATGTTTTACCATACCTGAGTAAAAAGCTCTAGAAACTCTCTGTTTGTTTAGAATAGGAGCTGCAGTATTAATGTGGTATGACATCACTTCCTGCCTGAGTCTCTCCCTGCTCTGGGCTCAGATTACAGTAAAGAAGGGAGGGGTGGGGGGAGAGGAGCAAACTGAGCATGCTCTTGCCCAGGGCAATGAGGTTTAAGCTGAAGGCAGGAAGTCTGATACAGAAGCCCACGTGTACACAATAGAAGGAAAGAAATGCAGTATTTCTTTTGACAGGGGACTCAGAGCAACATTACTTTGGGGGTTTACTGGTATATTTAGATGGACCTTTCTGTAAGGCTTACTTAGTTTTAACCTTTCCTTCTCCTTTAAGACTTGGATTCTCTTTTATTGTCTCAAGAGGAATGGTGGCAAGGGTGGTTGGAAAGAATTCCTTTATTACAAGCTATAGGGGGATTAAATTGTTCTACAGTGATTCTGCTATGAACTGGGCAACTGGAATTTGCAAATGTTTGGGAAAAGCAATTTTATTAACTGTGTTCAAATATATGCTATGTTGGGTTATTTGATTCGTCCAGACCTGTTGTTGAAGGTTGGAGGCATTTGTCTAAATTTGAATATTGTTGATTTTGTGCATCCCTAGTAATTTTGCTTGTGTAATGCTGCAAATATCATAAGTAAGTAGGAAAGTGCTGCATCACCATATAGTTCCAAGAAAAAGCTTAATTATACCAGGAATTGGACAATTCCAGAAACAGTGTGGGAAGAAACATCCTGTCTACAAAAACTTTTACCCTCATTAGGCCTATTCCATTAATTATTCCAGAATTCCTTCCAGCCCATGCACACAAAGCAATTGAAGCATATGTAGGCAGAGAAAATAATATCCCAGCTCTGGGCAATGGGCCTGTTTTTGTAACCAGTGAGTTCAATCATGGCCTTTGTTATCCACCTCAAGAAACTGCCCAGCAGTCACACATTGGTTACTTTGGAAGGAGGTGAAGTTTTTCCTATCACACATGTTTCCAGGACATAAGGTAACAGCACAGCCGCAATCTGCACTGATAACAAGTGACAGATGGGATCAGATATTTTCAAGCTGGCACAGCTAAAAACCAGATTCTTGAGTGAACAAGCTGTGTTTTATGTTTCTGTTTTACAGTAGCTGAATATTTATCATTACTGTAACTGGAATCAAACAGATGTGAGGCAGGGCAAACTATGAATGCATCAAACAGGACTGCAAATCCCACAAAATCAAATGTCAACGTTTGGGTTTTATATTCTATTGTTCAGTTGGGTTGCTTCCACGGTTTGGGGACCTCTGCCTTCTTAATCAGTCACCCCTGTCTCATCAAGGGCTCTTCTTCTAGCCATGGGGTCCCATTACCAAATTACCTTATATATTATCTTGCTCTTTGCTCAATGAATGAAATTACTGTTCTGATGGAGGATTTGGTCAGTATTCATCCATAAGTTAAAAATATAGGGTATGGAGTAGTGATGGGCTGAATCTGTCCCGTTTCACTTTGCCACGAATTTTGCAAATTTCCCATGAAATATGAAACGGGTGAAAAATTCGCAGATTTTGATGCCGGTGACAATTCGTGGTGAAACGAAATGGGACAGATTTGCCATTAAAGTCAGTGTGCGTCAGTTAATCGTCACCGGCGCCAAATGAACTTTGATGATGGCGAATTTTCGAGGCAAATTCACAAATTTATTCTAAGGCAAAACGTGGAAATTCGATTCGAATTCACGCCTGGCGAATAAATTCGTCCATCGCTAGTATGGAGACTCACATCTGTATAAGAAAAGAGTAAGGGAACTGGGGCTAATGTGAAATGTTTCTTTGGCACAGTCTAATCAACTACTAGAGTATCAATAATGAGGAGAGATTAAGGCAAAATTCTATTTGGTTGAAGCTAATGTCACATGGGACACTTCCTCCATCAAAGAAACATCTGAAACAGCTTATGTCACCTCACATTGTCATTAATGGAAGCCATCTGTCCAGCTAGTTTGGTGGTTTCAATTAAAGTCAACGGGAGGTGAAGTAACCACCTTCCATGACACCTTAGATGACTTGGTGGAAAGGGTTTGACTGTTTAATTATGTACCAATTGTACTTATGACAAAAAGGTAGACACACTCCCTTCTTGAAATTAAACATTTTTTCCAAAACTGTTGGGAAAATTTGTCTGCTAATTTGTTGCATTTTCAACATTTTCACGTACCCACAACTTTGTCAGTGACATTGTTTCTCTATTTTTGCCTCAAATGTTGGCAAACAATGCTGCTTTATTATTTGGCTCATGTTAGTATAGAGTAAACTTTTTCAGACACATCCAACTATTTTTAAGGCACAATAACAACAATATTCAATGACTTTTGAAAATGTGTGGCCGGTGGCATAATTTGACATTGCTGGGCTCGCCAACAACCACCCACACTGCCACCATGGCCAGATCACACATTTGAGGGAGGAGGGGGCAGATTACTATACAGCAGACCTTGCTTTCCGGGCTTCCCATTGACCACAGGGTCTGCCATATTGTAGTTACACCATGTACATAGAATTACAACAAATCCATAAAGCTTCTGTGGATTTGTCGTACTTACAGCACTTCCAAAATTTGGATAATGACATTTTTAGAATTGCACTTTTGTGAACTCCTTCTGTGAAAAATGATTCACATCTAACACAAACACCAATAAATCTGAAAAAAAACTGAATTTTATTTATTTATTTATAACATCTTCTAGATATGTCATCGTGAAGAAGGCAAGTGTATTCCTGTTAATCTATCAAATCAATCTTATGAATATTTCTCTTGTCAGTCAGTTGAGTGGATATACTGTTTCTCCTGGGGCAAATGAAACCATGTGTTTGGTGTTCCTTTCCCTTTCACATTGTATCCTGGGCTATGCTTTCACAAAGTGAAACAGAGTTTTCCTTCAGGCGGAATGAAAGTGTTACAATTACGTGTCTCTGATTATCTAATTCTAAAAGGAAAAATCCAATTAGCAGTGTGAGAAACACTAGCGTGTCATTTCAGCCCTAACTCATAGTTATATTCCGGAACTCCAGGTACTTGTTTTAAAGTGGTTTTGTTACAGTATGTATCTGAGTTGCTTTGACCTCTCTGCAGTGCAAAGGTGCAGATCGACCTTGATGAAATATTCAGCCTTCACACACTGCAGATCTTTCTCTGCTTTTTTCATTTTTCATTCTATACTAATATAAGCAGGGGAGGATGATATCAGCTCAGCAGGTTGGCATTTAGGGCAGAGAAACACGCTGCTATTTTGGGAGATTAGTCACCGAGTGACAAATCGCTTCTTCTTTGTGGGACTAATCTCCCTGAACTGCCTTCCTGCTGGCTAGAATGTAAATCGCCGGCGGGATGGCACACGGAATGCTTTGTTTTCCAAAGTTGCCCCGAAGTTGCCTCACAAGGAAACGACTTTGGAAAGCCAAAGCTATCCAGGTGCCATGCCTCCAGCGATTTACATTGGACCCGCTACCTGACCCTACCCGCAAGTACCTTATCCGCGACCCGCTGACCATCAAGAATCAGGAAGTGCTGTCATTGTAAACTGGAACTGACGTCATCGGAAGTAGACGGCCCGCAAACCCGCAGAACCGCCGACCCGCGGGTATATCCGCACCTGGAACTTCTATACGCAACCCGCATGGTACCGCAGGTTTTTGCGGGTAACCCGCGGGTGCCCGACCCGCTGCAGGACTCTAATTTACATTCTAGCCGATGGGAAGTCAATTCGGGGAGATTAAGTCGCCCAAAAAAGAAGCGATTTGTCGCTGGGCAACTAATCTTCCGAAATAGTGGCATGTGCCTCTGCTCAGATTTATCCAATGGTGAGATTAGAGCTCACCGCAAAAAACTCCCCCTTTTTCTATTCATTCCTATGGTTTTGTTTAGAAGCATATTTATCAAATGGTGAAACACTTCTAAAAACCCTATAGGAATGAATAGAATGTAAGCGATTTTTCTTTGGTAAACTCTACGCTAAAGTATTGGAAAAGCAACAGGACTCTTCAATGTTAACATGGGTCTACACGTCAGTGTTACCTCTAAACTTGCACACGTCTGCACACAAACAAATGTTATGACACCATTGCACAAAACAAATTGTACATAGCACAGAAAATCTGCATCTGCACATATGGTTCAAAATTTGTACAGATCATTTACTGATCCCTTTAGCGCGCCCTCCTTAGTGCTTACTTAGTAAGCATTTGTGTCCCAGAGAAAGCTGAGCTTTGCTTCTTTTCAATCTGGTGTAAGTATCACAGTGCAGTGTCCAACATTGGACTGGGGCATTGAGGACCCACCTGGGCTGCAACACCAAGCACCCTCCACACATCCACCACATCTAAATTGTGTAATGGAATCTGGCACGGATAACCAAGATGGCGTCCAAGATGGTGGCTCCCTGGGTCTTCACGGACGCAGACGGATGATGTCAGCTTCTTCCCACACCCTGATTGGTCGCCGGCGACGGAATGGGCGTCGGCTTCAATAATGGGCGCCGGCGTCCGTCGCACACGTCAGCGCGTCAGTCGCCGACGTCAGCGCGTCCGCGCACACGTCATGACGCCGATGCGTCCGAAATTGGCGCCAAACTTGGGCCTTTATAAGGGAACTCTGGACTGTAACCTGTGCCCAATTATAGGTTTAGTTTTCTACTCCTGGGTGTGATCCATTGTGAACTTTTTGTCTATTGTGTATCGACCCTTGCCTGGAATTCTCGTCTTCAAACCTCTTCTGCCTGGACTGATCTTGTTGCCTGTTTTTGACCATTCTTCCGTCTCATCCTCTACTGTACTGCGAACTTGGACATTGTTATTTTCCTCCCTTGGTCCTCACTACTTCTGAGGCCTTTGGCCTTACATTATAATTGGGCCATGGACCCGTTGGAGGAGAATCCTGCACCGCCCGATGTTGGTGGGGCGCTTCGTGGTCTGGCATCCCGTATGCAGTCCTATGAGGTACAGCAGTCTCATTTTGGTCAGGCTTTGGAGACCATTCTTGCCAAGTTGTCGGCGTTAACACCTGCCGATCCTACTCCAGCCCCTGCTTCTGTGGTTCCGCTTCACGCCACCGAACCCCGCATTCCGGCTCCCCCACTCTACAGTGGTGATCCTACAGCCTGCCGTGGGTTTGTTAACCAGTGCGAGGTCCACTTTGCACTCGCACCCAGCCAATTCCTGTCGGAACGTGCTAAGGTGGGCTTCATCTTCTCCCGTCTGCAAGGGAAGGCACTAGAGTGGGCGTCGCCTCTATGGGAAAAGGAGGATCCCATTATTGATAATGCCCGAGCTTTCATCCGGGAACTTCGAGTGGTCTTTGATGCTCCGGGTCATGCCACTGCTGCTTCCGCACGCCTGTTTCACCTTCAACAGGGAACTCGCTCAGTCTCGGAGTATGCCATCGAGTTCCGCACCCTGGTTGCAGAGACTTCGTGGAACAACGACGGGTATCACGCTGCCTTTTACAACGGCCTGGCGATACGTATTAAGTCTGATCTGGTGTCCAGGGAAATTCCATCCCGTTGGGAAGATCTAGTCGCCCTGGCCATAAAGGTGGATACTCGGCAGAGGGAGTTTCAAGCTGAACTCGACAGAGAGCGCTCCCCAACCAAAAGATTCCACAGGTTCCAACCTACTCTGGCTCCTCGTTTCCAAAGACCCTTCCTTCCCAACCCGGCTCCCATCCTGTCTTCTCCAAATCCTGCGGTTCCTGCCTCTTCTTCCCAGCCTTCGGAAGAACCAATGCAGATTGGACGGGCTCGTCTGACCGAACAGGAAAAGCTTCGGAGAAGGGCTGCTGGACTTTGCCTCTACTGTGGTGGAAAATCCCACTTCGCCTATGAGTGTCCAGTGAAGCCGGGAAACGCCAACACCTAGGTAAGACTGGGGAGACTTACCTGGGTGGAATTGGTCCCTCTCCCCATTCTTCTGCTCAACGCTTCCTCCTTCCTGTGCAGATTCGTTTTGGAACCCAGTCGATCTCTTCTAAGGCTTTCCTGGACTCCGGTGCAGCTGGGAATTTCATCGATAGGATCTTCGCAGAAAGCCATTCCATTCCTCTGCGATCTCTGGCTGTTCCTCTTCGAGCATTGGCGATTGACGATCGTCCACTATCCTCCGCTACAATTTCCCACTCCACCGATGAACTTTCCGTTATTGTGGGGTCCATGCACCTGGAAAGATTGTCCTTCCTCCTCATCGACTGTCCTTCTACTCCCATTGTACTTGGTCTGCCCTGGTTGAATATTCACAACCCTGTCATCGATTGGGCTTCTTCTCAGATCTCCCGCTGGAGTTCTTTTTGCCAACAGAACTGTTTACCTACCAAGTCTATTATTAAAGTTTCATCTGTTTCTTCGAATTCTTCTTTGCCCCCTGCTTATCAAGCCTTCATCGATGTCTTCTGTAAAAAGTCTGCCGAAATCCTGCCTCCTCATCGTCCTTATGATTGCCCCATCGAACTTCTTCCGGGAACCATGCCTCCCAGGGGTCGCATCTATCCACTGTCTCCTTCTGAAACCGGTGCCATGAAGGAGTACATTCAAGAAAATCTGCAAAGAGGCTTTATTCGTCCTTCTTCTTCCCCGGCTGGAGCCGGCTTCTTCTTTGTAGAGAAAAAAGATGGAGGTTTGCGGCCCTGCATTGATTATAGAGGTCTGAATAAAATCACAATTAAAAACCGTTATCCCCTTCCTCTCATCTCTGAACTGTTTGATCAACTAAAAGGGGCTTGTCTTTTCACCAAGTTGGATCTTCGTGGGGCTTATAATTTAATTCGTGTCAGAGAGGGAGATGAATGGAAGACCGCGTTTAACACCCGGGACGGGCATTACGAATATCTTGTCATGCCTTTCGGTCTCTGTAACGCCCCCGCGGTCTTCCAAGAATTTGTGAATGACATTTTCAGAGATTTACTGGGCCAGTATGTGGTGGTGTACCTGGACGATATTCTTATTTTTTCCAAAAATCTTGCTCAACATCGTCTTCAAGTTCAAGAAGTACTTTCTCGTCTTCGAAAGAACAATCTGTTTGCCAAGTTGGAGAAGTGTTCCTTTGAAGTTTCCTCCATTTCCTTCCTAGGATACATCATTTCCCAACAAGGCTTCAGGATGGATCCAGCCAAGGTTTCAGCGATTCAAGATTGGCCTCTCCCCACCAGTGTCAAGGCTGTTCAAAGATTCATCGGCTTTGCTAATTATTACAGACAGTTTATTAAAGGTTTTTCTTCTAAAATTGCTCCAATCCTTGCTCTTATTCAGAAAGGGGGTAAACCACAACATTGGCCTCCTCTAGCCTTGGAAGCCTTCAAGTCCCTTAAAGCATCCTTTTCTTCTGCCCCAATCCTCAGGCACCCTGAACCTCTCCAACCTTTCTTCATTGAAGTAGATGCCTCGGATATCGGAGCAGGAGCAATTTTATCCCAAAGATCCTCTGCCGATGGTAAACTGCATCCGTGTGCCTTCTTTTCCAAAAAATTTTCCTCCTCCGAAAGGAATTATGATGTTGGAAACCGTGAGTTACTGGCCGTCAAACTTGCTCTGGACGAGTGGAGACACTTTCTTGAAGGATCGTCGATCCCTGTGACCATCTTCACTGACCACAAAAATCTTGAATATATTCAGACCCTTAAGCGCCTCAATCCTCGACAAGCCAGGTGGGCATTGTTCTTCTCACGTTTTAACTTCATCTTAACTTTTCGTCCTGGTTCAAGAAACAAGAAAGCGGATGCCCTTTCCAGAAGTTTTGTTCCTGAAGATCCCATCTCCGAAGACCCTGAATCCATTGTGCCTCCTACAAAAATCATCGCTGCTCTTTTTCCATCCTTGGCCTCCCAGTTATTGTCTGTTCAATCTTCTGCTCCTGAAGGAACCCCTCCTGGTGTTGCCTTTGTTCCTCCTGAACTCCGTCATTCCATGTTGGTCCAGTCCCACAGCTCCAAGCAGGCCGGGCATCCTGGAGTCAAGAAAACCACAGAACTTCTGTCTCGTCTTGTATGGTGGCCTTCCCTAAGAAAGGATGTTAAAGACTTTGTTTCCTCTTGCTCTGTGTGTGCTGTATCCAAATCTGGACGTTCCCCTCCCAAAGGGTTACTCTTACCACTACCCATTCCCTCCCGCCCATGGACTCATTTATCTATGGACTTCATCGTGGACCTCCCTAACTCCTCTGGCTACACTGTTATTTGGGTGGTGATTGACAGATTCACTAAAGTTGCACACTTTACTCCTCTTCGAAAACTTCCCTCTGCTCCTGAACTTTCTTCATTATTCATCAAACACATTTTTCGCCTCCATGGTTTCCCTGCCGAAATTGTCTCTGATCGTGGTTCCCAATTCGTTTCTAAGTTCTGGAGATCCCTGTGTAAAGCCCTTGGTGTCTCTCTTCAATTTTCATCTTCATACCATCCCCAGTCTAATGGAGCAGCAGAAAGGGTTAACCAGGCCCTTGAACAATTTCTTCGATGCCATGTATCACTGTGCCAAGATGACTGGGCGGACCTGCTTCCATGGGCAGAATTCGCACATAACAATGCATTACACATTTCTTCCGAAAAGTCCCCTTTTTTCTGTATGTACGGTCTTAACCCTTTGGCTTTTCCCCAGGATTTATTACTTACCAATGTCCCTGCCGCCAACGACCAAGCTGCCCACATGTCAGCCATTTGGCACGCCACGGTCCTCAATCTGGAAAAGAGTTCCCTGGTCCAGAAAAGGTTCGCGGATCAAAGAAGAATCCCTTCCCCTTTGTACGCACCTGGCGATAAGGTTTGGCTATCCACCCGAAACATCCATCTTAAAATCCCGTCTCCGAAGCTTGGTCCCAAATTTATCGGTCCCTTTTCCATCTCTGAGATCATCAACCCGGTGGCTGTTCGTCTACAACTTCCCTCAGAGATGCGGATTCCTAATGCATTCCATGTCTCCTTGCTCAAACCTGCAGGTACTTCTTCTTCTTCCTCAGCTCCTGTCTTGGTGGATGGACATCAGGAATTCGAGGTTAAAAGAATCCTGGATTCTCGGATTTCGAGGGGCACCCTACAATACCTCATTGAGTGGAAGGGGTTCGGCCCAGAGGAGTGCTCCTGGGTAAGAAATTCAGACGTCCACGCCCCTACCCTGGTCCAAAAATTCCACCGGCAATTTCCTTCCAACCCAGGTGGTCCGGAGGCCCCCCCTAGGGGGGGGGGTACTGTAATGGAATCTGGCACGGATAACCAAGATGGCGTCCAAGATGGTGGCTCCCTGGGTCTTCACGGACGCAGACGGATGATGTCAGCTTCTTCCCACACCCTGATTGGTCGCCGGCGACGGAATGGGCGTCGGCGTCAATAATGGGCGCCGGCGTCCGTCGCACACGTCAGCGCATCAGTCGCCGACGTCAGCGCGTCCGCGCACACGTCATGACGCCGATGCGTCCGAAATTGGCGCCAAACTTGGGCCTTTATAAGGGAACTCCGGACTGTAACCTGTGCCCAATTATAGGTTTAGTTTTCTACTCCTGGGTGTGATCCATTGTGAACTTTTTGTCTATTGTGTACCGACCCTTGCCTGGAATTCTCGTCTTCGAACCTCTTCTGCCTGGACTGATCTTGTTGCCTGTTTTTGACCATTCTTCCGTCTCATCCTCTACTGTACTGCGAACTTGGACATTGTTATTTTCCTCCCTTGGTCCTCACTACTTCTGAGGCCTTTGGCCTTACAAATTGCAACTAAATTGGTTAGAGGGATAGAATACTTAAATTATTAGGGGAGACTGTCAAGGTTGTGGTTGTTTTCTCTGGAAAAAAGGCGCTTGCGAGGGGACATGATTACACTTGACAAGTACATTAGAGGACATTATAGACAAATAGCAGGGGACCTTTTTACCCATAAAGTGGATCACCGTACCAGAGGCCTCCCCTTCAGACTAGAAGAAAAGAACTTTAATTTGAAGCAACGTAGGGGGTTCTTCACAGTCAGGACAGTGAGGTTGTGGAATGCACTGCCGGGTGATGTTGTGATGCTGATTCAGTTAATGACTATAAGAATGGCTTGGATGATTTCTTGGACGGACATAATATCAAAGGCTATTGTGATACTAAACTCTATAGTTAGTATAGGTATGGGTATATAGAATTTAATTAAATGTAGGGAGGGGTGTGTGTATGGATGCTGGGTTTTCATTTGGAGGGGTTGAACTTGATGGACTTTGTCTTTTTTCAACCCAATTTAACTATGTAACTATGTAACATCCACATTTTTAAAACACTATAGTGCAAATAATTGTGATAGTACTGTTGTAGCCAGCATACTGTGGCCACATAGATTTACAGGTGCTGAGCAAGGGTTTATGGGTTTTTTTTTAAGTAAGGGTTTTATTTTTTTTAAAAAATTTTGGCTTCCAAGGGCGAAGTGGCTAACGCTGGCGAAAAATCGGAAATTTCCAACGGTTGCTGGCGTAATTTTGCTGGCTTAATTTCGCCAAGGAGATAGACTCTTGTGCAACTTTGCACTCTAATGCCAGGCGAATTTTTGCTGTGGCGAAAGAGGGTTACTACGCAAATTCACTATGTTTTTGATTTTACTGACCATTACCTCTATTGCCAGACTTGCCTTTGCCACCTTAGACCAGGCGAAGTGCAATAGAGTAGATAGGAGTTCCTCAAAAAAAGGTTGAAAGTCCCAAAGAACGCTGGTGTCTTTTTCTTTCACATGGTGATAGCCTGAAAAATATTGAATTTTTTTTTTGGGGTACCCTCCTTCCACCCTACATTAGATAACATATGGCACCTAAACTAAACTGTGGCACATATAACACCTCTATATCATTTTATTAAGGTTCCCTGGCCTTGTGTAGTGTAATGTATTTGCTGCAGCATATACGGCCATTGTACTTTAACTGCACGCTATATGCAAATTAGCCAACGCTAGCGTAACTTTGAACTGCTGAGCGTATTTCTGCTAGCGCAACTTCGCCAGCGTTTGGTACCCTGTGCGCAACTTCGGATCTTCGTGAATTAGCGTTGTCCAGGTGAATTTACGCCTGGTGAAGTGTTGCGATGTGCGCAAAGTCAGCACTGGCAAATTTTCACGGGTTCGTGAATTTGCCCCCTTATGTACTACTTGCAGTTTTTCTTACTGTGTTTGTGTATGAATAATGATCTAATGTCCACAGGGTTGGACTGGGCTGGTGGGACACCAGGAAAAAGCCTGGGGGGCCCCACTGGCCCAGACCTACTCCATGCAAGATGACAATACCGCTGCTGCTGACCTCCCTTCCTGGCCCCAGCAGTGCTGCAAGAAGGAAAAGGTAAGCACAGGGGTGCCGGACGGGGGGTTGAGGCTCGGGAAGGGTGACAGAGGGGGCCTTTGTGCCTGCAGCTGCGTTGGCCCCAGGCCCTCCAGTCCGATGCTGAATGTCCTGAGCATTACAGGGTGCAGTTCAGATCTGTGTAAAAATTACATTTTTTAATGTTACTGTTCCTTTAACATAATACAGGAATGCCACTTGGGCACCCTTGCCATATTGCTGTGTACTTTGAAATTGCACATCACTTTACCATAGCAAGCTGAATGGGCACTCATAGTGGAAGAGAATACTATTGTGAATGATTTCAAAATGCATCTAGTTTGTGCTTTGTTTATGCTTAAAGTCTTCCTTTCCAAGAATCCCAGCTCCAAAGAATTTCAGATAACAGATCCCATGCCTGTAGGTATTATATATACAATATTTGTACACAATAATCAGTGTAATAAAGAGCGGAAGTTCATCATCGGCTATGATTTAATGCAGGGGCACATTTGGATGATGGTTTGCATTTTGTGTAAGAGTTTATGGGTATTTATACAGACAGTCCAATAAAGAGTAAGTGAAACACCTTGAGATTTTCTCTATACAATTTCTCTATTTGTTTTTTTTTTTTATAAATGACCAGTAAGAACAATAAGTGAAAGAGTGTTATAAAAAAATGTTTTTTTGTTTGGTTTGTTAGGATGTTCAGTAGTGATGGGTGAATTTGTGGCGTTTCGCCGAAAAATTTGCGAATTTGCCTCGAAATTCACTAAACGGCAAAAAATTCACGAAACGGCATCTCATTTTTTTACGCCGGTATCCGTTTTTGCAGCGTCCAAAAAAAAGGAAGCTGTCTCCATTTTTTTGACGCCGGCGGTTTCGCAAATTTATGCCCCTGTGACGAATCGCGGGAATTCGCCGCAAATTCGCTCCTGGCAAAGACATTCGCCCATCACTAATGTTCAGATGACAAGACAGAGGGGCATATTTAGTGCAACTTTAGTGCAAAATTAATACTGTATTTTTGATGCTACGTTGCCTGTTAAACTAGAACTGTAATGACATTATTATAGATGTAATGTGATGATATTTAGCTGGCGTAAATAGTTTGCATATTTAGTAGATGCACCGAATCCAGGATTCAGTTCAGGATTCGACCAGGATTCAGCCTTTTTCAGCAGAATTCGGCCGAATCCTACTGCCCAGCCGAACCGAATCCGAATCCTAATTTGCATATGCAAAGTAGGGGAGGGAAATTGCGTGACTTTTTGTCAGAAAACAAGGAAGTAAAAAATGTTTTCCCCTTCCGGATAACAAAATGTATCTAGTTTGTGCTTTCGGTTCAGATTCGGTTAGTTATTCAGCCGAATCTTCCGCAAAGGATTCGGGGGTATGGCCTAATCCAAAATAGTGGATTTGGTGCATCCATAATATTTAGTGGTATTTTGCCAACCTGGGCCTGGCATAAATGCTTTCGCCAAAAAAGGCTTTGGTACTCTTGGTACACTGGGGTATTTTTAAAGATTGTAAGAAAGATCCTCCATGCAAAGCCTTAAAGGAACATTTCAGTGTAAAAATAAAGACTGAGTAAATAGATAGTCTGTGCAAAATAATAAACATTTTAAATATAGTTAGTTAGCCAAAAATGTAATGTATAAAGGCTGGAGTGACTGGATGTATAACATAATAGCCAGAACACTACTTCCTGATTTGCAGCTCTCCAACTGTGAGTTAGTCAGTGCCTTGAAGGGGAGCCACGTTGGACATAACTGCTCAGTGAATTTGCAATTGATCCTTAGAATTCAGCTCAGATTCAAAAGCAACAGTTATGACCCATGTGCCCCCCTTCAAATCACTGATTGGTTACTGCCTGGTAACGAATCAGTGGAAACCAAGAGAGCTGAAAAGCAGGAAGTAGTTGTCTGGCTATTATGTTAAACATCCAGTCACTCCAGCCTATATACATTACATTTTGGTTAACTAACAATTTTAGAAACAATTATTTTGCACGGGCTATCTATTTAGCCAGTGTTTATTTTCATACTGGACAATTATTTTAAAAGCTCTCATTCCAGTAACATAAATGGTAGCAACATTCCTAGTTGTCATGGTAACCAGCACCTTCCTGCTGAAACAGGAAGCAGAGTTAACATGCGTTGTAGTTTGTAGACATGAGCATTCCCCAGATCCAGTAACCAAACAAAATAAATAGTTATAAAAGGTCACGGTAGTTATCCCAGGGATCCCCGAAGGGAAAGCCTGGATTGGATCACACTACAGAACTCTTCTGTCAGTCTCAGTGGCTCCCCTTTTATAAGATCTGTAGTGCTACAGTATTGTGCCACTCGTCACATTTTAGAAGATTGTTATTAGATTATGGTAGTTTCCCTAGTGTCAAGCCAATCATTTCTTAATATAAACCCTGCTCATGGTCAAGTGAACCTTACCGTACATATACATTATCATTACTATGTCATGCCAATGACAGGGATTACTGAGTCCAAACACACAACCCTTAAGGCTGTCATCAAGTCGCAATAGTAGACAGAAAATGCTAGTATAGCTGCAATGATGCTGAGTCTGATAACCCACGGTTATTTCTGGTATAACGTCTTAAAGGGCATGTAAAGTCTAAAATAGAATAAGGCTAGAAATGCTGTATTTTGTATACTAAACATAAACATGAACTTACTGCACCACAAGCCTAATCAAATAAATAATTTATGCTTTTAAAGTTGGCTACAGGGGGTCACCATCTTGTAACTTTGTTAAACATCTTTGCAAGACTAAGACTGTGCACATGCTCAGTGTGGTCTGGGCTGCTTAGGGGTCGTGATAAACAAAGCTGCTTGAGTTCTGCACGGCTGGGAAGTAAGGCGGGGGCTCCCCCTGCTGTTCATAAGTATGATTGTTTCCCTGCTCAGCAGTTAGGGACCGTCTGACAATTCCTATCCACAGCAGTAAATGAAGGGAGAATTTCACTGCATACAGTCAGGTTATAAAAACAGTACACATTTTTTAATTAAAGTATATTGGAGATAGGTTCCTTTTTCATTAAAAAAATTAAAAGTTGGATTTTATTTTTTTGCCTTTACATGCCCTTAATAACACATCAACCCTACTAATGTCCTTTATTTCAGCAAGGTTCACAAGTGAGCATTGCTACTGGTATCCACTTGACTAGTCTTCCCATCAGGGTCGGACTGGGGGCTGCTGTCTCAGGGGCCCCTCTCCACCAGGGAAGGAGAGATAGGTCTGGGGAGCAGTGATAGGTCTGGCCAAGGAGCGAGTCTAGGCCAGAGGGGCCCACCGTTTTTTTTCCCGGGGTCCCGCCGGCTCAGTCCGACCCAATAACTTACAACAACCATCAATGGAATTCTTTATCTCTATAAATAAACCTATATTTAGTGACAGACCGAGTCACCATGTAACTGGCTTAGAACTTAAATGCATGAACTACAGTAGATGTATGAAATGGTTCTTTAAGTCCTAGCCAATGATAACCTGAGCCAAACTCAGTGTCTCATTTGCTAAAGGTTGAAACAGGGATTTTGTTCACAATCACTTTCCCCCAACTTTCCTAATTATTCTCTAGGGAGATGCGAAAGTACATTAAATATTTAGTTAGATATTGATCACCCTAAGCAATATTTCATTCTTCGCAACAAAGCACAAACAGGGTGGACCACGTCACTTTATAAAACCAAAAGCACAGGAGATTTATAACGCAACATGATATTCTAAGAAATATGATTTACATTTACAGTATTTGGATTAAGCATCAATATTAGCGCTGGCATGACCATTACAAGTCCTTTTTTTTATTTCAAATCTATAAACAAAGACGGCAAAGTGTTTCCATTGGACTTCTCTTATGGTTAAGAAGCCCGTCGGGCAATCATTTCGGTTTACAATGGAGAACAAAGTCCACGGCGCTTTATTACATTTGCTGGTTCAATAAAGTTGTAGAAGGGAGAATAAAATCCTTACTATAGTCTGATTACACCCATATGCTTCACGTGTGATTAAGTGTGGCTGAGTATGTATCACAGCCCACACTGTACTAGTGATTCTCTAATGTATAGTACATGGTATCAGCCGTTTAAACCACAATCAACAGATCGAACCTACAGATGTGACCCTCACCATTATTTTTTGGAATCACAGGTTTCATTTACTATTTTGTGGAAACCTTGAAGTAAAATAATGTTAATCAGGAAAGCTGTGGGTGGTGGTTTTTCATTCTTGGCCCAGCCTCTTGACTTTACACCTGCATATAGTTTTTTCACCTCTGGTTTTTTTATCGTTACTATTGCATATTTACAATGACTGCATTAAATATATATTTTTTTTCTTCTTTAGACCTCAATGCAAACTGCCTATATGTCAGTACAGCAAAAATGTGTCAGTTTCAGGGTTGCCTGTCCGGATTTCCAACTTTTTAATCAATATAGATGCATATGGGGTTATCGAATAAGACACTAACATTTGCCCGGGAACATCAATCCATAGCAACCAATCATCATATAAAAAAAAAAGCCACTCCTGGTAACTTAAAGTGCAGATTTTCCGGTTTTAAACCAGAAATTGGGTTTTCTAGTGCAGACAGCACAATTTTGCTCTCTGCGCGATCAATGCGGCCTGCACTGGACCCCTCGTTGCATTATTAGAATGTCTGTAATATGTCTGTTGCTATTAAGGTAAGCGTGACGGGGGGCAGGGGGGCGGCATTGCAAACGCCGCCTGGTGGCGTTACTTAGCGAAACGCCCCTGCACTTCCCTCCTCGTGGTCTAGAATTGTGTATTCTGTGAGCTAGGCATGGGCATCAGGTCCAATGGATGTAATAGATACACATGATTTTGGGATGATGCAAAGTTTGCCTTTATAACAACTTCCACAAATGGCCGCTGACTGTTTGCTGCGATTGTGGATTCCCAGTGAAGAATGGAAACAATATTTAAATATTTTGCACAGTGTAAGTAAAGTTTATTTTGCACACAATACAATTGGATTTTAAATTATTTTTTTAAGTGACAGGTCCGCTTAACGCGAATGTTTAGAGAAAGGACAGTGGCTGTAATGTATAATGTAATGTGGATAGGGACACTTGAATTTATGGACCAACCATTAATTTAAAACTTGATAGTCATTATTCATCTGTCACTCATTTACTGTAGCCGTGCTACTGACTCTAAAGGGCAAGTGTCACACCATTGTTTCAGGTACTGTCAAATAAATACCTAAGCATGACTGATTCTAGAGCCTTTGTCAAGCCTCATCATTATGGTCAGGTTCAGACTGGGCCAGTGGGACACTAGGAAAAAAATGCTGGCAAAGCTGTCGCTCCTTTCTGTCCTCCCTGCTGGAAGGTAGGGGGAACAGAGGGGGGTTCTCACCAGGGGGCCCGCAGGGTGGTGGCGGAGGGCCTGGGGGGTGGCCGAGGGGGGATTGGGGGCCCTGGGGAGGTGTGCAGGCTCCTGATGTGGCAGCCCTGGTGGGCCCAGACCCCCCCAGTCCGAAGCTAAGGCCTCTCATACTTATCTCATAGGCTCCAATCTGAAATATTGCCATTAATATTTCAGTTACATTTTTAGCTGTCTCCAATCATTAGTGGTATAGCTTTTTCATTCTCTTGGCACTAGAAGTGTTAAGCTGGCCATAGATGTTGAGATTTTTAAAAGATCAGATCCTCATTGTGAGACCACGATCTTCTTGGAACGATCGTACGATCATATGAATTTACCATCAACTAAAAAGACCAATTTGCCAGGAAAACAAAGGGGAGCTGCCTGCTTGGCCATGCAAACATAGATAGATTGCACTGGGACTGACAAAGATTTTTTGACCTGGCCGATCAATTTTCCTGACAGATGTCGGCCCAAAAATCGTATGATGTACGATCGTTCGAATCCCACTAACCGCAAGATAATTTCGAAGGATTGGTGGACTTCCCTAAAATCGGTCGTTCGGCAAGAAGAATCATTGCGTCTATGGAGAGCTTAAGGCACGGTACAATGCTTTATCTTAGAAATGCAAACGAGTATTTTACAAACCCTTTATTCTAGTATTAAATCTCAAGTCCGGCTCACATTTTTTTGTTTTTCTCATCATGTATAAGGTAGAAAGAATTCACTTGGGTCTTAGCAGATCCCTAATGAGCTGCTCAAATGAGGCCGGACTAAGATTGTCACATACACTGCTCTGTCTTTATGTAAAAGTCTGAATCAGAAATTTGTGCGTAGAAAAATTTACATTTTTGCATTTATCTTCATTGTTGGGACAGGTCAGTGCATAATCAGACACAAGGAGGTAGTGTTTTGCACTTTAGACAAAAAACAGCCAAGTTGCCTTGGCCAACTCCGATCAGACAAACTTCCCGTTAAAATGATTAATTTCTGTTTATACAGTTATTAAAATGATTTAGGGAATATTAGAAAAAAAACTTGTGGTTTTCTGTACCAAGTTGCTACTTGACATTTTGACTATTGGAAGGAAGTGTTCATCTCGGCACCAAGCTGAAACATAATATCATTGGACATAGTGCCTTAACCTGCATTAACTCCCCGAGCATCCGATATCAGAGACCACATGCTTATTTTGTCAGAACGAAGTGTTTCTATCCATTTTGTGTAATTACAACGTGTCATAATTTACTGCTCGGCCAAGGAGAAATATGTCAGTCCAGGCAAAGTGAAACAGCAGCGGCAAAGGGCATTGCCCAGTTTAAAATGATGTTCATTAGTTCAGTCAAAGGAGGAATGTGTGTAAATAAACCCTGGCAGCTGCAGGGGCTCCCATTTCTATGGCCTAAGACAGGAATTTAAGGAAAAGAACATATGGCAGCTAAGAGTCTTCTGAAATAATAATTGTTCACCAACTGGAGCAGAACTGGTGAATGGGAGGTATGTTTGTGTCTTCTCCTTAGTCAGAGTATTGCAGAACATCAGAATATTTCAGAATGCACACCTGCATCTGAGAAAGACCCCAAGGAGGAATATATTCTCATTTATGATATATTCTTTGCTAATAGGTGATCCAGTTTAATATAAAGTGCATTCAACTAATGAGAACCTCTGAACACTATATTCTGCGTGCTGACAGGACAAACTATAATGAAATGATGACTTCCAGCAAGCGCATACATGGAAACCAAAAAATATATGCCCTGGACATCATTTGGAGGCTTAAATATGAAGAACTATTGTCGTTCTTCAACCTAAATTAACAATATAGCTGTTTAAAAAAGCTTCACCGGGCTTAAAGTTGGACAATGCAGTTTCAACGCAAAGACAATTTATTATAAACTCTGCATGTTTCCCTGTAACCCAGCCTTTTTTCAGGGTCCAGTTACTATGAAGACAGTTTAATCTCAGTCATTCCCCTGCATTTCTAAGATTATTTAGGATATTACTTTAAAATATATCACTCTAAATGCCCAACAAGCTGGGTTTCTAATGATATGTAGAATAGCAAATAAGCATCAGCTTCAGATTTCACCCAAAATGACTTTCCTTCTAGGTCCCACATCTAGTGCTCTGGGTTAGTGATGGGCGAATCTGTGCCGTTTCGCAAATTTACAGCGAAATTCCCGAAACTGCAAAAAATTTGAGAAATGAATTAAAGTCAATGGGCGTCTAAATCAATATTTTTTTGACGCGGCGGATGTTTCGCTGGTGAACCATAAAAACACTGACCATTATTGTCACACCTGCTGCTCTAAATCACTCATGTTTCGGTTAGAGAGACAATGTTAAGCGGCTTAGCTTTCGATTTTCCTGCTTCTATCAAAGCTCATAATGTTCATGTTGCTCTTTAAGTTTCCAATATAGACGTCATTGCTCTCTCTAAGGGGCAAATTCACTATCCAGCGGAGTTGCGCTAGCGCAGGCTTCCCCACACTTCGCCAGGGCGCCGCTAATTCACTAAAATCCGAAGTTGCTCTCAGGGAGGCGACCGGTAGCGAATTTGCGCTAGCGTTAATTCGTCAAGCAAAGCGAAGTTACGCTAGCGATGCCTAATTTGCATACGGCGCCAAGTTAAATTTGAATGGACGTATATGTAGCAGCAAATAGATTACACTACACATGCCTGGGAAACCTTCATAAAATAAAATAGAGTTGTTATTTTGCCCTACACATGTGCCCACTGTATAATTTATGTGCCATATGTTAGGAAATGTTAGGAAATGTAGGGGGGAAGGAGGGTACCCCCAAAAAATTCAGCCTATCACCCTTAAAAAAAGAAAAGACGCCAGCGTTTTTTGGGACTTTGAAAAAAATTTCAACTTTTTTTGAAGCAATCCATATCTACTCTATTTCACTTCGCCTGGTCTCAGTTGGCGAAGGCAAGTCTGGCGCAAGAGTTAACGTTCATGAAAATCTGCACGTTAGTGAATTGGCGTAGTTACGTCCCTTCGCCATAGCACAACTTCGACTGGTGTAAGGGTGCGAAGTAGTGCTAGAGTAGGTGCACTTCGCTAGCGAATTTACGCCAGCGCCCATTAGTAAATTGGCGAAGTAACGAAATGACATCACGCTGGCGAATTTGCGCCAGCGTTAGTCACTTTGCCCTTTAGTGAATCTGCCCCTAATAGTGTTAACTAGACAGTTTTTGTCCTGTGTTTATATGTATACACTGGATGATAAAGACATGGGATCCGTTATCCAGAAACCTGTTATCCAGAAAGTCCTGAATTACAATTATCGTAGTATAGTTTTAGAATTATAGTAATTCTATTTCCCACAGACTTCATTATAAAAAATAAACTCATTTGTTTTTAATGATTTCCTTTTTCACTGTAATAATTAAATATTACATTGTACTTGATCCCAACTAAGATATAATTAATCCTTATTGAAAGTAAAACCAGCCTATTGGGTTTATTTAACATTTACAGGATTTTTTTGTAGACTTAAGGTATGAAGATCCAAATTATAGAAAGATCCATTATCCGGAAAAACCCCAGGTCCCAAACATTCTGGATAACAGGTCCAATACCTGTATATTGGTCCTTGTTTTATCCTGCCCAATATTTAAACGACTGAACTACAAGGAACAGGTATTTTGACAGACATGGTAATCGCCTGCAGATATACAGTAGCTGCAGTCTATGGTGAAGTCATGTTTAGCTCTTTGAAGCAAAATTTAGATATAGTTATAAGTGCTCCTACTCTCTGCTCTAGGGGCCGTGAGTAACAGGTTTCTCACAAGCCACTGGTTGAGGAACACTAAGCTAGGCCTCGTATTTGGCCAGTCACCACAAGAGCCCAGCTTAGGGTAATTATTAGAAAGGAAAATAAGGACCGCACGTGCTCACCGCTCCCCCCTCGATTCAGATGCACAGTCCAACAGTGTCCCCACTGTGAATGCGACAAAGACTCAAAAAGCAGACGGCACTTCTGAGAATGGGATTTATTGGATCCTGCTGGAAAAACCTAACGCGTTTCGGGAGTTATCCCTTAGTCATAGGTCACAGTGACCTATGACTAAGGGATAACTCCCGAAACGCGTTAGGTTTTTCCAGCAGGATCCAATAAATCCCATTCTCAGAAGTGCCGTCTGCTTTTTGAGTCTTTGTCCCAGCTTAGGATAAGTGTGTATGGTATTAAAATTGGCAATTAATAAGGGGAAACCTTATTTGCTATTTATCAGGATTAGTGATAAGACATTCAACTGGTGTGTTACCAGTCTTGGTGTCCTGGAGAAGATAATAATCCTGGTAGGACACTACAGATCTGGGAATAATCCGTTAGATTCCCTACTAAGTAATTTGTTACGTCTCATCTGAAGTGCCCACATTTCTCGCTCAAATGTAATGCTGTGACTCAAATCATATAGATATCCATTTCTTCTGCATCTGAGGACCCAAGCCCTACTTGCACTACTGCCTTCAGGTTTGACCAAACTCAGTCCAGTCGCTGGAACATGGCATTGGTGCAAACGGTTCCTGAGAACTCTTTATTTTTTGGCAAGCTTAAGCATCTGGTTTCTTTTGAGATGATTTGAATTCTTTGTTAATGTACATACAAGGTAATAGCCAATAGTGTGTTCATGGCATAGTAACATACTTAGTAACATAGCAAGTAAGGTTGAAAAAAGACAAACGTCCATCAAGTTCAACCAGAGGGGCCTCAGAGGGTAAAAAATTCCTTCCTGACTCCAAAATGGCAATGGGACCAGTCCCTGGATCAACTTGTACTATGAGCTATCTCCCATAACCCTGTATTCCCTCACTTGCTAAACACCATCCAACCCCTCCTTAAAGCTATCTAATGTATCAGCCTGTACCACTGATTCAGGGAGACAATTCCACATCTTCACATTTGGATAATACAATAATAATAAAAGAAAATCAAGGTCAAGCATTCAGCCTTGCACCCCAGCCTTTGGGCCTGGAGACATCTTCTCTAGTGTCTAAACTTTGCAGTCTATTACATTGGATTCTGTTTCTCAGCAAGTCAAGAAGTGATTTTTTAAACAGTGCAGTGCATGGCTTGGCTCAGAAAGCTCCACACAAGCTGGATCCCCTAAGGGTGTGAATCTCCTATATACAAACCATAGCAGGGTTTGTAACCATAGCATTTCCAGGGTAATGCATTTTAAAGTAAGAAACATCCCTGAATGCTGCCGTGTTGCAAGGTGAATGTCCAGCACAACTTTTTTTTTTTTTTACATTTTCCTTTCTTGTTATTGCGGCTAATAACAATTGTATTTACGTTGTTGGACACGTGCGATTGGTTACAGATGTGCTAAAAGCGCTCACTTCATCAGGTTGAATTGAACCTTTTGGGATCTGGGTACATTTACAGCACTAACGCTTTGTTCTACCCTAGGAGACAGAGGCTGGGGCTGTTACTGTATAGGCCTATCACATAGTCGCCTTTGTTCTTACCGTGCTGAAATCGTGGGATTATAAGCACAGCTGGGCACATTTTTTTGTCTTGAGTGGCCTTTGAGGACTATTTTAAATCATATTACTTTTAACGTAGGATTGCAAACACACGTTTGCCTTCTGCCTCAATTATATTTCAAAATTACTGGGTTCTCTTTAAAATGAAATATCTGGGTTGCATATGTGTGAGACGGTTATCTATAATGCATCCCATGACATCATTTCTGGCTACTTCATTCTTTCTTCTTTTGTCTGTATTTTTTCCCACTTACACCTCAGTGTAATCGGATTTCTAAACGACGTTCTGCATTTTTCAGACATGATTGTATTTTATGCAATAATTGTCTCAAATTAAGTTTAGAGAACAGCATTGAAAGCACTGGTACATCAGAATGATGCTTTAATTTGCACAATTATAGTTGTAAGTTGTATGATATCCAAAATAAAGCAATGCAAACATTAAACGGCAAGTGTGTAATTTGTAAAATGTGTTGTCTAATTTTACTAACTATGCTGATTTTATGCATTTTTCAATGTGGGGTTTTAATGGTTATTTAATCTTGATAAAGGCTCTAGCTGTGATTGATTTTGTACCATGCTGAAATATTAACATCTTAAATGAAGTCCTCGGAGTGCTCTGGTATATTTTTATATGTTCAAATATTTGTGTACCCGGGCAAAAGAAGAGAAAGAGACACAAAGTAGTGCTGATCTTAATGGCATATATATATATATATATATATATATATATATATATATATATATATATATATATATATATATATATATACCCTTTAAGTAGTATGGGATGTTAAAAGGGTATTATTATTCCATTTCCTGACACTTTTTTTTCATTAAAATTATATTATATATATTATATTTACGTAAGACACATGAATGGTATGCAATGAAAGAATTGTTTTTGCTGAGGATACTAAATTGTGCAGAACTAGAGGTTCCTGCAAGATGATGCCCCTTTGCAGAGCAATGTGACTAAATTGGAAAACTGGGCAGCAAACTGGAAAACGAGGTTCAGCAGTAAAGCTTGAGCTGGGAACTTGCTGCTGCACAGTTTTGTAGTGAGGAAGGGGCTGCCTGTGGATAGGTATGCCACTGAAGTTCAATGTTGATAAAGACAAGGTTATGCACTGCGGTAAGAATAATATACACTAAATAGAAGTGTGTTGGGGATTTCCTTAATTGAGAAGAATCTGGGGGTTTTTGTAGATAACAAGTTGTCTAATTCTGGGCAGTGTCATTCTGTGGCTACTAAAGCAAATAAAGTTCTGTCTTGCATAAAAAAGGGCATTAACTCAAGGGATGAAAACATAATTATGCCTCTTTATAGGTCCCTGGTAAGGCCTCATCTGGAGTATGCAGTGCAGTTTTGGACTCCAGTCCTTAAGAGGGATATAAATGAGCTGGAGAGAGTGCAGAGACTAAGTGCAACTAAATTGGTTAGAGGGATGGAAGACTTAAATTATAAGGGTAGACTGTCAAGTTTGGGGACGCTTGAGAGGGGACATGATAACACTTTATAAGTACATTAGAGGACATTATAGACAGATAGTGGGGATCTTTTTTGCCAAAAAAAGGATCAATGCATGGGGTTGCCACCTTTTCCCCTAGTGAAGCCCAGGCAGGGGGTGGAGTCATGATGTGACAGGGGTGGGGCTGTGATGTATAGGGCTTGGCCATGACGCAGAGGGGTGGGGCAGTGACACCGAGGGGCGGGCCTATGCCACATTGATCAGTGATTGGCCAATCGCTATGTCAATCATGAGGAATCCTAGTATACAGATGTGTGTGCTTCAACCACCTCACAAGAGCCCCTTTCGGTCAGAGTGCAGAGCAGTCCACAGACCCTTGCCAGGGGCCAAATATACAGCAGAAAAGAGAAAAAACTGCAGCACCTCTTAGTTGCAAAATGTGAAAGTTTGTGTTTATTGGTCAGTAACCAACAGGCAACGTTTTGGGCCTAGTCTTGCCTTTCTCAAGCCTGCCTGATGGTGTGTGATACAAGACATTTAACCCCCACATTAGGGGGAGTGCACCATATCAGGGGAATCATGTGGAATCCTGCCCGGTTTTCCTTATTCTGAAAACCGGGCAGGGAGTTTTGACCTGGGCAGCCCTTCAAAATATCGGACTGTCCGGGTCAAAACCGGACAGGTTGTAAAATTCTATTAATGCCTTAAAGAGGGGCTTGGATGATGTATCAGAAAACAATAATATCAAAGGCTAGTTTGAGACTAAAATCTATAATTAGTATAGATATTGTATATTTAGTTTATATATGGGCGCATATAGATAGGTCGGTGTGAGATCGGTATATATATATATATATATATATATATATATATATATATATATATATATATATATATATAGGCACTGAGGTTTTTTTGGAGGGGTTGAACTTGATGTTCTCTTTTCACCAAAACTTAACTAACCCTCACCAGGTGACTACCACCCCAAAAATGGGCCACCGCGCACTGGATTATGTCGTCAGTGAGAAATGATCCTCTTCACTTCACAACACTTCTAATGCCATAGCCTTATGGGGTGTAAGCAGTTGAAAGATTAAGGATAGTGATTCCTTGGTTCTTGAGACTGACTGCTCTTTCATAAAACAGCTATAATCCCTAATCAATGCTAATCATTTGTAACATTGTAATGTACAGCGCCCCCTCAAATCACCAACCTCCAGACAAATGATCTCTTCTGTAGTGATGGGCGAATTTGCGCATTTCGCGCAAAATTGCGAAACGGCGAAAAATTCGTGAAACGTCGCTGGCATCTCGTTTTTGACGAATTTTTTCCGTGAATTTTCGCGGGCGTTCCGCGAATTTATTTGCTGACGGCGAATCGCGCAAATTTGCCGCGAATTCGCGCCTGGCGAATAAATTCGCCCATCACTACTCTTCTGTCCGTTGGAGTTACGATGAGAAAATGAATGAATATCTGTGTGTCACAAACATCCTTTTATATATATATATATATATATATATTTATATAATGAAGTCTGAAATTTGGTGTTGTTCCCTTTAAAGTTGTTTTGATGTAAATTGCATCCAAGTTGAAGAAAGAAATTGACCTTATCAAGGAGAGAATAATTGGACTTTACCTCCCTTCATGATGTCACCAGAGGAGACTTCAGATTACACTGTAATTAGCTAAAATCTGCCTATAATGTCTATAACTGATTACAGGACTCAGAAAAGAATCCAGTCTTTCCTCCTTTCATTTCTGAGCACCTCAGTTCTGGAAGTATTCTCCCATGCACCACCTGTTTAAACTCTCCCTAAAGCATATGTTACTTTCATTAAACAGTATTATATTGGTCATTTATAGGGTTGTCTTAATACATTGGGCCTAGGTCATGACTAGGTGCTGTCTGGTACTTTAAAGGTATTTGATATTTGTTTCTGTGCTGAAAGCTGCAGACTTACAATAAAATACAAATGTATTTTAGTCTCTTGTTACAACCACTAAGCAGACTATCAGTATATACATAATACCATACCTAATTTCCATGAATTTTAAATTACACTTTGCTATTTACATTCATTTTCTATTTTTAGTGGTTTATGAAATATTAGCAATTACAGACAGTTTTATACTGCACAAACCACAAACATACTCAAGAATATTCTTCAGAACCTTAAATTTATGGTATGGGAAGTGTTATCCAGAATGCTTGGGACCTTGGGCTTTCCAATTAACGGATCTTTCCATAATTTTGATTTTCATACCTTAAGTCTACTAGATGTAAACATTAAATAAACCCAATAGGCTGGTTCTGCTTACAATAAGGATTACTTATATGTCAGTTTGGATCAAGCACAAGTTAATGTTTTATTATTACAGAGAAATCATTTTTTAAAATTTGGATTATTTGGATAAAATGGAGTCTATGGGAGATGACCTTTTCGTAATTCAGATCTTTCTGGAAAATGGGTTTCCTGTTAATGGATCCCATACTTGTAATTGTTAAAGAGAAAAGCCACCAGAAAAAAATGTGGCAAGTTAAAGCTGGTGAGGTTCAACAGAAATCAATGGTCTCTAGTGTCTCTAACAACTTTTTTTATTTATAGTTCATTAAAACAGTCAAGGTTTATAGCCTCTGTAAAATGAATGGAACCTGTTTCGATGAGTTTTCTTCACGTTATTTTTTTGTTTTCAGCACTTGTTTGTTTATTTTCTGAACTGCGTAAATCAGTAAATAGGTCTGTATGTGCGCTGCCCGCCGCGTCATGGCGCATACTCGCTGGCCGTTGCATCACGGCGCATGCCACCCTCCCCTTACAGGCGCTCGAATATACAAATAGAACAGGGCTCCAGACCATACTAGGGCAGGCAGCAGTTAGAGGCAGTGGCAGAACTACCAGGGGAGCAGGGGGTGCAATTGGGCCAGGGCCCACACCCCCTCAGGGCCCCCCGGCAGCTTGCACGCCTCTGTTTCCCGGCAAAAAATCAAAAATACAGAGGGGGGAGGACCCGACTGCGCGTCCCGCACCAGGGCCCACCCCCCTCTAGTTACGTTACTGGTTAGAGGCATGTGTGGGTGCCCCCAAGCCTTGTGCCCTAGGCACGTGCCTACTTTGCCTTCCCCTAGTTCGGGCCCTGAACCTGATATCAACGTGCCATTGGTCGGCATATCGTGGAAAGATCGGCTCGTTTGGTGACCTCTCTAAATGAGCGGATCTTATTATGTATGGCCACATTAGCTGTGTGGATCTTTCCTTCGATATGCCCAAACGTGTAGATATGTTCTCCGATATGCCCACCAAAGGCGGAGAGATATCAGGCTAATCCAGTCATTCAGCCTTAATGCCAAACAATCAGATTGCACCCACTGTCTGGATGAGAACCGCAGCAATGAGCCAACAGGTCCTCAATCAAGCTGGAAAATCAAACCTGTCCGATTGACATTTGGCCAGATATCGGTTTGCAAGGCCAGTTGGAGGGCCCCATACACAGGCAGATAAGCTCCCTAATTGATCTAAAGGACCCAAATCAGAAGCTTAAATCTGCCCATGTATGGCCACCTTTAGTCAACCCTGAGCCCCGGGTGCAAAAATTCTTTAACTATAACTAGTGCTGTGCTGGTGGTAGAACTTCTGCTCCTCTTATTAGAAATAGCTCTTCACATTCCTGACTATAATAACATGAAATTGATCATGTATTTACATTTTCCTAGTGTGATAATAGGTTAAAGCTAAATACATAATTGTTAGCTAATTGTTTTTGTGGGATTGTGACAAGCATTGGCCATTCCCAGCAGGAAACCATATCTGTTACAAGCTAAACTTCTGTCTTTCCTTCAAGCTGCCCGTGGTTAATCTGTCAGTTGACATGTTTCTACATTCTAGTCTTTTGAGGATTTAAGAGGATAAAAATGCTACAAATGGTTCCTTCTCTCCCTCCCAACATTACTCTTCTGTGGGGAGCTTTAGCTTGTCTGGAAAACCATGTAATATCTCAAAAATGGCTTCTGTCTGATCTGTCTGAGTTTTAGTAAACTCAAAGAATTATTCAGTTTTTAAACTCAACCATTCTTTTTTTTTCTCAGTCACCAGGATATCTATAAAAATACTCAGATAAAAAAAAACTTGATTTTGGTCCTGGAAAAAAATCAGGTATGAGATCCATTATCCGGAAAGCCATTATCCAGAAAGCTCCAAATACATTTTATCCAAATAACCCAAATTTTAAAAAATGATTTCCTTTTTCTCTGTAATAATAAAACAGTACCTTGTACTTGATCCCAACTAAGATATAATTAATCCTTATTGGAAACAAAACCAGCCTATTGGCTCGATTTAATGTTTACATGATTTTCTAGTAGACTTAAGGTATGAAGATGCAGATTATGGAAAGATCCATTATCCGGAAAACCCCAGGTCCTGAGCATTCTGGATAACAGGTCCCATACCGGTTATAGAAACAAAAATCACACTTCTTGCTAAAAAACATATAAAACAACATCTGGAAACCCGTTATCCAGAAAGTTCCAAATACATTTTATCCAAATAATCAAAATTTTAAAAAAATATTTCCTTTTTCTCTGTAATAATAAAACAGTAGCTTGTAATTGATCCAAACTGAGATATAATTAATCCTTATTGGAAGCAAAACCAGTCTATTGGGTTTCTTTAATGTTTACATGATTTTCTAGTAGACTTAAGGTATGAAGATCCAAATTATGGAAAGATCCTTTATCCGGAAAACCCCAGGTCCTGAGCATTCTGGATAACAGGTCCCCTATAGTAACAGAAACAAAAATCACACTTCTTGCTAAATAAATAAACAAATAAAATAACATCAAAGAGCTTTAACAATTGAAACAAAAATCATAGTTCTTGCTAAATACAAAATAAAATAACATATGCCCCAGATTTAGTAACTGAACCCTTTCATTCAAAATTTTCAAAATGTATTCAATTGATACATTTAAGAAGAAATTTGGCAAAAGAAATCACATTTTAATACACTTGCCCTAAAAGTTAGATCATGTTTATGTAAATCTGAGATTTTCTAACACGTGGCCTTAAAGCTCTTGTTGAACTGAAGCTGCCAAATTCAAAGACAACTGAAATTTTAGTTCATAAAAGCCGGAAGGCTTCTGGTTAGATGAGTTTCACATGAAACCTATAAGTTAAGATTGGTTAAAAAAAAAAAAAAAAAAAAAAGACGCCTTAAAGGAGAACTAAAGCTTAACCAAAGTAGGCTAGAAATATTGTACATTAAGGGGCCCATTTACTTAGTTCGAGTGAAGGAATAGAATAAAAAAAACCTTAGAATTTCGAAAGTTTTTTTTGGCTACGTCGACTACGACTTTGAATCGAATGATTCGAACTAAAAATCGTTTGACTATTCGACCATTCGATAGTCGAAGTACTGTCTCTTTAAAAAAAACTTCGACCCCCTACTTCGCCACCTCAAACCTACCGAGGTGCCATGTTAGCCTATGGGGAAGGTCCCCATTACAATGAAAGCACTCCAAGCTTTTCATGGATGGGGAAGTGCAACAGCTGTCTTTGCACACTAGGTCCAGCTGCAATAATTCAAACTGAGGACTACATCAGACTGACACTATGGCTTTAAAAGAAAGCAAAATAGCCATTATTACTAGCACTTACAATCTAAGTGCGGATCTTTCCCCGATATGCCACTAACGGCATGGTTACATCGGGGGTAATTCGAACGTTCGGCCGTATGGCTGAACGTTAAGTGATGGGCGAATTTGCGGCGTTTCGCCAGAAAATTCGCAAATTTCCCGAAACAGCAAAAAATCCATGAAACAGCGGCGTTGTCTCGTTTTTGGCGCCCGGTGAATTTTTGTAAGCAAATGTTCGCGGGCGTTTTGTGAATTTATTAACTGGCAGTGAATCGTGCAAATGCAACGTGAATTCGCGCCTGGCGAATAAATTCGCCCATCACTACGAACGATCGAATTACAATACGCCAAGGGGCTCCGGCGGGTCAGGCGGTTAAAAATCAAACCTTCTCGATCGATATCGTGGCCAGATATCGATCGGGAAGACCCGTCGGAAGCCCATATACACGGGCAGATAAGCTGTCAAATTGGTCCAAACGACCGATATCTGCAGCTTTATCTGCCCGTGTATGGCCACCTTAAGCCTGGATTTGCCTCCTCTGGAGAGGCTCTAGGGCTGGTTGGTGAAGTTAATGGATTTACATGGCCAAGGCAAGCAAGGTAGTGGAACTAAATTTAAAAAAATACAAGGGAGGTATATAAAAAAGCATTAAAGCTCCAATACCATCAAATTCAAGCCTACTTTCTAAATCTTTACTTGCATTTTTAGAGCATCTATCTAATGTTCAACTGAGCATATGTAATCAAATCAGTGAGGACTTTTTGTACCAGGAGATGCTTGAAAACATCAACTCAGTTTGAAAAAGAAATCAGATCTTCTGCTAGTTCCTTTTATTTGTACTGGAGAGAAAAATGCTAGAATGTCTATTCTGTGTCTACATGAGTTTTCCATGTGTGCTTCAGTGTCCTACCACACTCCTCAAAAACATTCAAGCAGGATAATATGCTCCCGATAAGATTGCCTGGACTTGAGATTGTAAGCTCCTCTACAGCAGGGTGCAATATAAATGATGAGCAATCTATTGGCGCTATATAAACAAGGGATAATAAAAATTCTCATAGTTGACATTTTGACTGTGTCATTTATTGCCAAATGAATTGTTATTCCATTGAGATTGTATTTCTATCCTGGTTTCTATTCATTTGTTTGGAGTGATATGATTGTCAGTGCTACAGAGATAGGGGACATGCCAGTGGTCTGTCACAGCAGCTGTTCCACTTTAAGATTGAGCGCACATGACACATTCCAGACATCCCAGCAGTGGCCGAATGCTTAGCTTCTGCTTACAGATGGCTTATTGTTTTACATGATGCCCAATATCTTCAGCTATAAACCAGCAGTAGCAAAATGATATATGTTAAAATGGATGTAGAAATGAAAATATGCTTGAGATACAGTATTTTCTTCATTTGATTAACTTTCCTGTTTTAAGAACTCTACAAGAGAGCTTTAATGCCTCCAAGGTCAAAAAACAGAATTCAGCCATAAAGCACTGCTTCTTCAGCAGATTCAACTTCATGGCTATAAGGAACTACTGTCCGGGGGCCTATCGGCTCCCAGCAGGAAAAGTCCGGATCAAGGAGGAAGCTTCAGGTAAAAGTCCAAGTTCAGGGTATCCAAAAGGGGTCAGGCGAAAGCATAGCCAAATTCAAGCAAAGGTTCAACAGGCAGGCAGCAAGAATCAGGGTCAAAGCAGAAGTCAGGAATCCAGAAAACAGCAATTTATTAATCTAAGGAACCCAGGAACACAAGTCAGAAATTCCTATAATCAGGCATTAAACCCGTGAACTTGGTGTCTTTCTATTTTGAATTTTTGCGTCGGATGCGTGACGTCGTCGGAGGCAGGAGCGCCATCGGGCATTCCTGACAACTACACACCCATATTCAAGCAGAAATATGACTGTAAATGTTCATTGTAACATTCATATGAGTAATGCTGTTGGTGACATTTTCTAATCTATTGCCCCTTTGGCTCTGTTCACACACAAAACATAGGTTAGATTTAAATCCCTTGTCCCTATCTGGACATTTGGCTTTCCAACATCTCATTTCCAAACCAAGACAGTTAATAAGAAGTTGGACCTTCCTTTTTTTCTCTGCTCTTCTGGGAAGGTTTATACTAGATGTTGGTACATTTTTGGTGGGATGTGCTTTCATTCAGCCACAAAAATAGTACAGAGGTTGGGCAGTAATGTTGGGGATCAGGTCTGGTTCAAAGTTGGGGTACTAATGCACCCTACATGTTTTCAGTTGGGATCAGTGCTCTGTGCAGGGCAGTCAAATTCTTCCACCTCCATCATAGATATTTTTCTGAGGCAGGGCAGGACCTTCCCCAAACTGTTACAACAAAGTAGGAAGCATAAAACTGTCAAAAATGTGCTAGTGTATACACCCTTTAATTGTCCATCACTGGGAAATATGTTGGGGCTTTACAAATGTGTGATAATCACAATAATAATATTGTGAATGTTGTAGCTTTGACATATGCTGTCACTGAAACCAGAGGCCCTATCCCAAACCATGACAAAAAGCTCTTAGAACAGTATTCCTTCTCCTCCATCAGGAAAGTAGTATTCCCATGGCATCTGCTAAATTCAGACTTGCCCATCCAACTGCCAGGGGAAAGGTGCATTGGATTTACACCAGTAGTGGCACCATTCCATAATTCCAGCTGAAGGTTGTTGTTACCCATGATGATGATAATGATGATGATGATTAGTAAAGACAAAAAGAAAAATATGAAAACCTGTGATTTGTTTCTAAATTGTTTGATAGATCTATGCAGGGGTCTGACTTGGTCAGTGTATATATAGTTAATTGGAGGAAAAGGAGAGAAAAAGTACCCCGTATAGACCCAAACTCAATAAGTATAAACCCTATAGTTCTACTTAGGCTTGCGGAATATATTTCATGGCTTAAAGTGGACCCGTCACCCAGACATAAAAATCTGTATAATAAAAGTCCTTCTTAAACTAAATATGAAATCCAAATTTTTATTAAAGCATTCATAGCTGTTGTAAACTCATTTAAAAATATCAGCTGTCAATCAAGTATTGCCTACCCCGCCTCTATGCCTAGGCATAGAGGCGGGCAAGCAATTACTTTCACTTTCCATTCAGCACTTCCTAGATGTCATTGCTCTCCCCACATTCCCCCAGTTCTCTTAACGATTTAATTGTGTAACCAGGGCATGGGGATGGACATTGGGTCCCTGTCCCCTGGTTCACAAACAAGATTCTGAGATGATACAAGGCTTGCCTTAATAACAGTGTCCACAAAATGGCTCCTTCCTGGGTTGCTAGAATTATGAATTCCCAGACTGATGGAAACAATATTCAAATAATTTATACAGTGTAATTAAAGTTCATTTTGCTTGACTAACATGATAAAATAGGATTTGGATAATTTTGTTTGGGTGACGGGTCCCCTTTAACAACTAATAAATTCCGCAAGCCTACGTAGAACTATAGGGTTTATATTTATTGAGTTTGGGTTTATACGGGGTACTTTTTCTCTCCTTTTCCTCCGATGATTAGTAACGAGTGAAGCTGGCTATACATGTTCTTGTATCTATAGTGTCCAGATTACCAAATAGGCAGATCATTTCCACCTACTTTGGCAGCTTTTATGGGAAATAGTCTATATAATGCAATACTCTGAAAACAAATGTTTTATAGACTAAAAGAAAATCACAATTTAGTCTGTATAAGCACATTTCAAAACTGATGTTTTTTTTTATCTGGCTCAAACAATCACTGCAAAGTGCTATGTATGATGATGATGATGATGATGTCCCAAGAGATTATGTCCCAAGAGACTATTTCTGACCATGTGCTGCCGCAGAGCCTGCATTAACAGCCAGAATAGAAACTACCAAGCAATAGCCAAAAAAGAGCTGCAAAGTACATCCCCTGTATTTTGAGGCAGATGCAAGAGTAGGGATACCAACTTGTTGCTATTTAGCTTTCCAGACGCATAGTCCTGCTGCAAATAGAAAGCCGTAACTAGAGAACCATATCCATCCTCTTCTGCCATTTTTTTTCTACCATAATAAATCTCAGTTTTCAGTGACTTTATTACTGTCCCTGCTGAGCATTGTTTTAAGACCGAATGGATCCATAAATCTTTAAGTCCACTTCTTTTCATCTCTGAAGGACATGAGTGAGTTTAGCAGCAGGAGCCAAACAAAACGCTTAAAGGAACAGTTCAGTGTGAAAATAAAAACTGGGTAAATAGATAGGCTGTGCAAAATAAAAAATGTTTCTAATATAGTTAGTTAGCCAAAAATGTAATGTATAAAGGCTGGAGTGAACAGATGTCTAATAAAACAGCCAGAATCCAACTTCCTGCTTTTCAGCTCTATAACTCTGAGTTAGTCAGCGACTTGAAGGGGGGGCCACATGGTACATTTCTGTTCAGTGAGTTTGTAATTGATCCTCAGCATTCAGCTCAGATTCAAAAGCAACAGAAATGACCCATGTGGGCCCCCCTCAAGTCTCTGATTGGTTACTGCCTGGTAGCCAGGGTAACCAGTCAGTGTAAACCAAGAGAGCTGAAAAGCAGGAAGTAGTGATCTGACTGACTTGTTATACATGAAATCACTCCAGCCTTTATACATTACATTTTTGGCTAACTAACTATATTAGAAACATTTTTTTATTTTGCACAGCCTATCTAAATAGCCAGTTTTTATTTTTACACTGAACAATTCCTTTAACATGTAGCAGGTTGGCATTACTATGAATTACTGGGTCAGTGGGCTAAATGTCATGTTCAGGGTTCAGAAACTTTTTTTTTAATATAAACCTAAAATATTACAATCTCTTTCCCAGGGGGAGGGCATATTTCTTTTTGTTAAGGGGATTTATAAATTGAGATCAGTCACCGCTTTTAATTACCTTCAGGGGGTCATTAACACCCAAGAATCTTTATTCATAAGACTCCTTGAAAATGCCTTGGGCGCAATGTTCTACCCACCGTCCTATCACAATTGTAACTAAATTAGCATCTGACTGACCCTCTGTATTCCAAGTCCAGTCGGACAAGGACCAGCGAATGATGCTAATTGATTGGCCGCACAGGGAATAACAAAAGGACCAATGTTTCTGTCACTATGCTCCCAAGTTCACACAAGTAGTACATTTTTTAATGAGCGGGAACCAGCGGGACGGCCTGGTCAAAGGACTAATAGAGCCTTGGCATTAAAGGTTTATTATGTAATTAATAGTGACATGATCCAAGTCTCAGAAGCAGATGAGAGAGGTGTTTCTTGAGCTAAAATTGAGATTTTTTCAGCCAGAAACTTGGAGAATTCTGTAGAACACAGCGGGGTCCGACTGGTTGGGATTAATTTGCCTTTAACAGAGGGAAACTACAGGGGTATCACTTAGGCTTATCCACAAGATGAAAGCCTTGCACATAAAAGACATTTTGTTAGCAGTTTGACATCTCCTACTATAAAAGGAAAACGACAGTTTTTGAAGTACCCCAATGGCCAGCCTCGACCTACATTTTAAATGAAGAAACTTTAAGTTTAGTCGAGACATTATTAAATGCTTTGTGATAACGTCAGTTCGCGACATTGCAGTGTAAATCCTAGAAAACAACTAGTTAAATGTAACAGAACCCATGAGTGTTCACAGGAGCCCTGAGTAACATATGGGATCCACACTTGCCCCAGGGCAGAGAGAATTGCTGAAGCTATATGGGAATGTTCATTTTGTATGACAGCTGGTAAAAGTACAGTTTGTAAATGAGCTCTGTTTTCTTGGGGGGTCGGAAGTAGGGTCAACTGATGTTTATATGGCCTGAATGAAGGGGGCAACGTCTGAATGTCTTTTTGCATCATCCTATAACATCTTCCTGTTTACTGTAAGTTCTTAAAGGAGAAGTAAAGCGGAACTGTAGATGTAGGCAGATTTACATAGGGTCGAATATCGAGGGTTAATTAACCCTCGATATTCGACCATCGAAGTTAAATCCTTCGACTTCGAATATTGAAGTCGAAGGATTTAGCACTATTAAAATCGTTTCGAAGGATTTTAATCCATCGATCGAACAATTTTTGTTCGACCAAAAAAAGCTTAGACAGCCTATGGGGACCTTCCCCATAGGCTAACATTGACTTCGGTAGCTTTTAGTGGGTTTACTAGTGGGTTGCAGTTTTTTCTTAAAGAGACAGTACTTCGACTATCGAATGGTTGAATAGTCGAACGATTTTTAGTTTGAATCGTTCGATTCGAAGTCGTAGTCGAAGGTCGAAGTAGCCCATTTGATGGTCAAAGTAGCCAAAAAAACCATTAGAAATTCAAAGTTTTTTTTTTTCCCTCTATTCCTTCACTCGAGCTAAGTAAATGGGCCCCCCTAAGTGTTGGGCTTCTGTACCAGCCCAAGGCAACCACAGCCGTTTAGCAGGGAAGATCCAAAAATGCCCCAGTAGCATCAGTGCAATAAGCATCAGAATTTAATAATCAGTCCTGTAGCTTCTCAACAGCTGCCCAGAGCCCACTGAGCATGTGAGTGTCACAGACACTTTCCAAGATGGTGACCCCCTGTGACAAGTCCTGGACCATTGCTGCTATTGAAAAGTTGAAACTTGTCTGGTGCAATACGATCATTATCATACGATGAAAGATGGCATTTTTACCCATGTTATTTTTTAGGGTTTAGTTCTCCTTTAATAAAGTCTGCTTCAGGTTCCCTGTCCTATCAGGGAGGATGCCAGTGGCTCAATATGGCGTATATACAATATCTGTATTTTAATTATAAAAGGTATGTGGAGACGTGGATGGCATTTGTGGACAGGACCGAGGCGACACTTTCCAGGTACTGCACTGTCACTTTGCTTTCCCAATTTGTTTGCTCGCATATTCCCATCATCGACAGCACTCTGTGAATTCCATTTGTCCAGCAGTTAAGGGTGGTGACACGCAAAGATTTGGGGAGATTAGTCACCTATCGACAAATCGCCTCTTCTTCGGGTGACTAATCTCCCCAAAAAGGCTAAAATGTAAATCATTTTCCGAAAGTTGCCCAAAGTTTTCTTGTGAGAAATTATTTCTTTTTTTGGGGTTTATTTAATGTTTAAAGGATTGTGTAGTAGACTTGAGGCATGGAGATCCAAATTACAGAAAGATCCGTTATGTAGAAAGCCCCAGGTCCCGAGAATTCTGAATAACAGGTACATAATACTATATATGCACTGGCCATAACATTGCTTCTTTCTCCATCAATTTACACTGAGAAGCTGCACACAGTCATGGTCGTTAAGGAAAGCTAGATCTCTATATAACAGAATTGGCTTTCCATGGCCACCGTATACACTGGGAAATATATATGTATACAGCATATTGGTGGCTACACAGTCTGTGACCATTACTTTCACTGGGGACTCTGGCTGGCCACGTATTGCAGTGCATGGGATAAGGCAGAGCAAAAGAGCCGCATAGCTGGAATAGAAGTTAATATCACTTATATTAGCATTGGACAGACCATAATAATCAAAACCATACACCACCTCAGTGCAAGCAGTATTTTACTTAGATGGGAGCATTATAAGGACTTTAGTTGCTCTTTAATTCAACATCCATAGCAACTTTAAGGTAAATAGTTGCCAGCATAAGGCAGAGCCTGCAAACTAAGCTTTTAAATACCCCAAACACAATAATGAGGCTTTGGCTGCACCCTATTATACTAATCATACCTGACACTATCATTATAATACACATTCACCCATAAACCCCAAGGTAACAAACAGCTTGCAGATGTTCTTATTAGTGAGATTAGTTCCAATCAAAAGAACTCACTAAATAAGACTTTATTATAGGCTGATAGGTCTTTTAAGGCGACTCTGCTGCAGCTCAGCTTGTCATGTGCTCATGTGTCTGCGGAGTCCCGGGGAGTAGGGTAGCCCTAGGTCAACAATACAAGCTAGCTAACATTCCTGCTACCCAAAGCAAGGAACATTCTTTTACTAGTAGATAAAGAAAATATCTGTTTTATTTTAATTTCTTTCCCCTAATATTTTTCGTGTATATATATATACAGTATATATATATATATATATATATATATATATATATATATTTCCATTCTAAAATTAATTTAGAACTTTTCAAATGTATTTATTCTAAACATAATCTAAATCTATCTTTTTTATACTTCTTAATAGTATGTTTTTTTTTTTTAATTACAAACTAGAATTCTATGACTTAATTTGTTTCCCATTAAACCGTTTTTGGGGGAGGGTTTTAATATTTGCATGGAATGCCAGTTGATGTCACGGTAATTCCAGCTCTGAATGTCTAGGGCTATACAGAAATAGTGGGCAAATTCTAGACACAAATCACTGTGTTTTATTACCCACAATGCAGCGCTGTTTGGCACAATTCCAGCATAATTACTGGAATAGACTGCTGCCAGTTCAAGGTGCATGTACCTTTAATGGATGACATCAATACATGCACCAACTGCATGCATTTTTTTGTAACTGCAACTGTGACTATGGTATTACAGGAGAAGTAAAGCTTAACTAAAGAAGTAGCAGAAATGTTGTACATTGTGTTTTGTGCTTCTGTACCAGCCCACGTCACTCAAAGCCCTTTAGCAGTAAAGATCTGTGTCTCCAAAGATGCCCCAGTAGCTCCCCATCTTCTTTTCTGCTGGTTCACTGCACATGCTCTGTGCTGCTGTCACTTACTGAGCTTAGGGACCCACTCACAATATACAGTACACATAGAATAGAAATGTCACAATATAAGGCTGATTAGTAATTAATACAGATAATTACTACATGGCAGCACAGAAACCAGTGCAATTAGCATCAGAATTTAATAATCAGCCCTGTAACATCAGCTTATATTACAGACCAACCTCATTTTCTGCTGGATAATTAGTGACGACCCCTAAGCTTAGCTTCTCAACAGCTGCTCAGAGCCCACTGAGCATGTGAGTGTCACAGACTCTTTCCAAGATGGTGACCCCCTGTGACAAGTTTGAAGTCCTGGATCATTGCTGCTATTGACAAGCTGAAACTTTAGGCTGGTGCAATAAGTTCACTATATAGAATTTGTGTTGTGCTGTACCTGCTTTTTGAGCATATTAATTGGCTCCACGCATGCATGAAATTTTTATAGTGTTGTGCTTGAATTTGGCTCTTGGATTCACCCATATCCGATTCCTGTTAAATAGGCTCTGATTTGGTCGAATTCTGACCCGAATCCTGGATTTGGCGCATCCCTTATTTTGGTTCATGTAAATCCTTGAAGAAAGGAGTGTTTCTCAAACTCTGAGGATTGCTTGAAAGTCTTGTGAGGCCTAAGTGGGCTCTTTGCTCTTGATATTATTGTTGTTTGCAATATGTTTATGGATCATTGTATTTAATGGCACTATAGACTACCACTGCATGCATTGTGTGCATTTTGACACTCACAAAAATGTCATTAGTTGATACATATGAACAGAATGGGGGAAAACATATTGGTAGGGAAGGTTTAGTTTTTAGGCAGATATGGCTCCCTATATTTTTAAATACACTTGATTAAAGGATGGGTAATTGGGATAATTTGTAGGTTGTAGAAGAGAAGCTCAACGATTCCTAATTTTTTTAAAGAAACTATTCCCAATTTTACATACATTCTTTCTGTTCTATAATGTGCTCATGTTCATATTCGCAAACACTGACATTTTCTCCATTTTGAACAGGTCACATGAAGTTAATAAAAATAGGTATATTGATATATCAATATTAAAGATATTTGAGAACACTGTCAAAAGCTGTTCAGGCAGCCAAAAAAATATGTCTTGGGCAAATGGCCACAATTTTTGGATGGAACATGCTGAAACCCTGACCTGCAAGATTGCCTCCCTGCTACTCCAATGTCAACATTAGCATTAAACTGGCTTTATAAAACGAACTCCTTAATTGCAATGGGTTTGATGGATTATGTGCTGTGCATCCAAGAGTTAACATGGGGCTGTTTGCATAGCTGGTAACGATATTTGTTCTATAAGCACTGCAGAATGTTCATAAAAATATAATCTTTTTGCTACCTCCACACTACTTATATATAAGTAGTGGCCTCTTCTCACCTTACCACCTGCCCGCTTGATCCAATTCCCTCAAAACTTCTCCGCAATACCAATCCTTGTCTAATCAAAGCCTTAACTCACCTATTTAATCTTTCGCTCTCAACTGGACTGTTTCCTTCTCAACTAAAACATGCTCTTGTCACCCCCATTCTGAAAAAACCCTCTCTCGATCCCTCCAATCTTGACAACCTCTGACTTATCTCTCTGCTACCTTTCATCTCTAAACTACTTGAGCGCCTAGTCTACAACCGACTAACCTCATTCCTCTCTGACAATAACCTGCTGGACCCCCTACAATCTGGTTTTAAGCCACAACACTCCACAGAAACTGCCCTGACTCGACTAACCAATGACCTTTTAACCGCTAAAGCCAACAATCATTTCTCACTACTAATACTGCTTGGTCTCTCAGCCGCATTTGACACTGTAGATCACCCTCTCCTCCTCCAGTCCCTCCAGTCGCTTGGCCTTCGTGACACAGCCCTGTCCTGGTTCTCTTCTTACATCACCAATCATTCCTTCAGTGTCTCCTACAATGGAGTATCATCTTCTCCCCTACCTCTTTCTGTTGGAGTTCCTCAAGGCTCTGTCCTGGGACCATTACTATTCTCCCTCTATACTTCCTTCCTTGGCAAATTAATAAATTCGTATGGTTTCCACTACCACCTCTATGCTGACGATACTCAGATCTATCTCTCAACTCCTGATCTCAACCCAGAACTCCTAACTCGCGTCTCCTCCTGCCTGTCCGCTATCTCTACCTGGATGTCGCAACGCTACCTTAAATTAAACCTCTCTAAAACTGAAATGGTTCTCTTTCCTCCAACTAACACCAGTAGCATCCCCGAAGTATCCATCATAGTTAACAATTCCACTATCACCCCCTCTCCCCAGGCCCGGTGCCTTGGGGTTATCCTAGATTCTGCCCTGTCATTCACTCCTCATATCCAGTCCCTTATTAAATCATGTCACTTCCACCTAAGGAACATATCCAAAATACGATCATTTATAACCCAAGACGCTGCCAAAATTCTTATTCACTCTCTCATCATATCGTGTCTAGACTACTGTAACTCTCTTTTAATTGTCACCTCTCCAGTCCATAATGAACATTGCTGCGAGGCTCATACACTTCAGCAACTGCTCCTCCTCTGCCTCGCCATTCTGTCAATCCCTGCACTGGCTTCCGTTACCTCTCAGAATCAAATTCAAATTAATGACACTGACTTTCAAAGCACTTCATAACTCTGCCCCACCCTCTCTGAACTCATCTCTATATACTCACCCACTCGCTTACTACGGTCCTCTACTGACCTGCTACTCAACTCTTCTCTCATTACCTCCTCACATGCTCGCATTCAAGACTTTGCAAGGGCTGCACCCCTCCTCTGGAACACTCTCCCACGGTCTGTCCGACTTTCTCCCAACCTTTCTGCTTTCAAAAAATCTCTGAAAACTCACTTCTTTCAAGAAGCCTACCCTCACTCTGCTTAACTACCAAACGCAACAACACATACAATACCACATTTCTCACCCACTTAATTCGATCTTGCCCACTCCCACACCTTGTGTATTACTCCCTTCCCTTTAGACTGTATGCTTATGCATAGGGCCTTCCTCACCTTTTTGTACCTGTATTGATTGTGACGTTTGTTACTCCATATATTCTATATATGTAATCCATGTGATGTAGTTGTATAATCACATTTACTTTACAGTGCTACGCAATATTTTGGTGCTATATAAATACATGTTAATAATAATAATATAAATAAGACGAACAGCTATAATAAGCCTAATTACTGCTGATGTTTTACAGGGACAAGGTGGTTGCACGCTGCCTCTATACATTTGGAGATGTCTCTGTTGCATGGTAGATCTTTCCAATAAGAGAGCAGGATTGGGGTCTTTCTCATTTTAACTTGATCCAAGCATTTGTATGATCCATAAATACCCAAACCCAGTTCCCTTGGTAATGCTATTGCATAAATGTCTATATAAGATATTTCCTCCTCCTTCTTGAGAGTGAATTAAATTGCTGTGATCAGGCTAAATAGAGATTCTCAATAAATTAAATCTTTCAGGAAAGAGGTGGAACAAGGGAAAAAGCCGCTGCCATATCTATATACACAAATGAAAATTAAAATCGGACAGCAAGGAAGCACAAATCCAGGCCTGAGTAAGGGCACTATCTGCAAGAAGTTTGTATGTTCTCCCCATGTCTATGTAATTTCCTTTGGTTGCTTCAGTTTCCTCCTACATACCAAAAACATAGGGACCTTAGACTGTAAGCTCCCCTGGAGCAGGGATTGCTGTATAATCTCTATAAAGCTTTGTGATATATGTCATTGCTGTATAATAAAGGATAAGGAATAACAAATAGGTTATACAGATCCCAACATGCATTAAACATTTGCTCGAGCCCTAGAAAATGTCATTGCTGCTTTCAGACTGTTGCCACTGTATGACGGTAGGATCTCAAAATAGTATAGCCCCTTTTTTAAAAAAAAATTAATATTCAGACATAAGCTTGGTACAATTTAAAGCTTAAAAAGATAAAGGGGCACATTTACTAAAGGGCGAAGTGGCCGTTGCTAACGAAAATTCGCCAGAAATACAATCCGCAGGGACATCCCTAATTTACTAACAGGCGTAGAGGACAATTCGCTAGCAAAAGTGTACATTGCTAACGAAGTTTTGCTCCCTTTCGCCAAGTGAATTTTCGCTCAAGCTAATGATCGTTACTCCACAAATTCACTAAAGTGCGAATTTTCCATTACGTTACCCCTTTCGCCAGAGTTTGCTTCGCCGGGTTAGACCTGGCGAACTGAAAAGGTGAAGCTACATCCTCCTCAACCTAATGTCAGTGACATCATATCCTGTATGCCGAAAAGTCATAAAAAAAAAACATTGCTGGTGTTTTTTCATATTGAAAGTGGGATTATGTTGTAACTGTTACATTTATTTTTCTAGTACTTTTTTTTAACTATTTGAGGGGCATGCCACATTTGTTTTAGGATGGGCTTATGTCTAAGACATTAGCTGATCTCTTTTGTGTTTAATTTGCTTTCTTGGAAAATTTCAATTAATAAGTGGCCACTTCAAGCATTTTCACCAACATCTCTAGTAAAGACATATATATGAGCTATATGTACCCTCCCTATTCAAATTGACCTAAGTATAAAGCTGGCCATAGACGCAAAGATCCTATCGTACGAATCGAGGATTTGTGCGATTTTCGGACCATGTGTGGAGAGTCCAGAAATTTTTGGTCCAGCGGAGATCAGTCGTTTCGTTGATCGGACGGGTTTGATTTTGTCCCGACCATCCCGCCGGAGCCCATTGCGCTCTCATCGTAATCCGATCGTTTGGCCATAGGGCCAAACGTTCAGATTACCCCCGATATAGCCATGCCCGTTAGTGGCATATCGGGGAAAGATCCGCTCGTTTGGCGATGTAGATATAGAATGCCTTATAGAAGATTAATAAAACATACTGGTGGGCAGTTGTATTCTTCATCTGATACCATGGAAATGACACAACAAACAGCCTCTGTACCCAGGTCAATAATCTCCTGCGGGGCTTTTATGGCAAGAGGTCACTGCCTTATTTCAGTATTCAGTTACACAAAATGTGTTGCAAAACTGTTCATGGGTCACAAAAATTCTCTGTTATACCACTTTTCATTGTTAGGACTTTGGATTTTTTAACCCACAACGCAGCATTTTTTCTCACAGTTTTAGAGTAGACAAGTTCTAGGGGTATGGACCTTTAAAGGAGAAGGAAAGGTTAAAACTAAGTAAGCCTTATCAGAAAGGTCCATCTAAATATACCAGTAAACCCCCAAAGTAATGTTGCTCTGAGTCCCCTGTCAAAAGAAACACAGCATTTCTTTCCTTCTATTGTGTACACATGGGCTTCTGTATCAGACTTCCTGCCTTCAGCTTAAACCTCATTGCCCTGGGCAAGAGCATGCTCAGTTTGTTCCTCTCCCCCCACCCCTCCCTTCTCTACTGTAATCTGAGCCCAGAGCAGGGAGAGACTCAGGCAGGAAGTGATGTCACACCATGTTAATACTGCAGCTCCTATCCTAAACAAACAGAGAGTTTCTAGAGCTTTTTACTCAGGTATGGTAAAATATTCTACAGAATAAATATAGCATTCTAGCTTGCACTATTGCAGCTAATCTATTGGCAACAAAATGCCTCTGTAGCTTTCCTTCTCCTTTAATGATTGGCATCAATACATGCAACAACTGAATTTTTTTTCCCTGCTATGTTTCTAGGATAACTCTGTGCGTTCGACTTTTGGTTACACATTTACCCTGGTGATTCAGTATTGCATAGTTAAGGGCAAACATGTCAATTATGGTTAGGGATCCCTTCTGATTCTGGACTTGGACAAATTCTGAATCCTTTTCACTGGATCTCTGGGAACGCCGAATTGGAATTTTCGCTGTGGGCTAAAATTGGAGATGCACATGCGGAAATTTGCATTGTGCCCCCATCAACATATACAAGTATAGTATATGCCTCCCAAGAAATAAATTATGTGATATATATAGGGAATAATTTACCCCATGTTGTAAACTATTAGGATATTAGAAGTCACAGAGGAGTTCAATGACCATATTAAGACACAAGGCTGCAGGCTGAATGCTTTTATCCAGGTCATGGAACAGTATTTTGCAGTATTTTTTTTTTTTTTTTTGCAGTATTTGGCAACAGGGGTGCAGTATTTTTTGTAACACAATGTTTAGAGTCATGTGACACAAATCACATCAGAAGCACTTATTATGTCTGTAAGGATAACATTTTATAACATTATCCAGCACCTTTATGATAGAAGATAACTTTTAGTGGGGTGCCCACAGCTTAATGTGTTTACCTTCACATGCTTGTCTTCCTAAATCCATAGGGATTGCAGCACTCCCAATCCGGTCATATTCATTTCACATATGGCATAGTGACATTTCGGACCTTGCTGTCCTTTCTCAAGTTTGGGAGTGATGCAATCTCTATATATTTAGAAGGATAACATTTATAGGATATTTTTGTGTATGATATATAAATATATAAACATTTTAATACTGTAAAAAATATGATGGTATGGTGATTTTCATAGATTTATTTTACAGTACACAGGTCTGAGGTTAGTAAATATGTGGTTAGGCCCCATAGCTGAATATTAGTAATATTATGCTGGGAGTTATGACGGAACGGCTCTGGATTTTGGTCACTGTGATGGCTCAAGAAGGTTCTGAAGGCTTTGGATTGCCTGTGGTGTCTGGCTAGGGTGAAAGCGTATCCCATTAGATTTATAGAATAAATTAAAAGGAAATAATAGAGCACTGCATATTTGTGGGACATGATTCACTTACAGATCAGTTTCTTGTTTGGTCTGGTGCATAATATAACAAATGTCTCTCTAGCGCCTTTTAAAACCCAGCTTTTTAATTGCCGACCTTTTCTAAATATAGATTAGGCAACAGTAAGTGAAGTTGTACAATTAAAATGCATGGAAGCTCAGTATCCAGTGTGATGCTAGTAATAAACAGTGTCCTATTTAAGAAGTTGGGATGGAGTGGGTTCCTAGAGAGGTCAATTTCTCTGCTTGACAAATGTCCCTTGTCCTGTCTTATCCGTTGAAAGTTCAGGTCATGGCAAATTAGATTCATTTTGTTGTGGCCTCATTTTGTTGCCCTTTGACAAAAACACATGCTTTTGGGCCAACAAATGCATCGCCTGCAGATGTGACATGATAAATTCACCATGGTCTGAAATGCTTGACAAATGAACCATTAACAGTTGGCCAGTTCAACTGGTGGGTTTTGTGTCCAATATATGTGAAGCTGAAGCATCTTCAGGTTTACTGGTTTTAAAAGTGAAATAACACCTTGTCCCAAGTAAATATACTGTACCAGACAGATTACAAAACAGGCTAAAATAAAGGTCCCAAATTCTTTGTGATGTTATGAATTTAAACCGTATTGGTCTCTTGCTGCTGAACTGGCAAGAAGAGACTAAAAACAGACTTCATTGTGCAGCCTACACAGACAGCGACTGTGTTTAGCATGTTCCATGTGCAGCTGTGCTTTGGGTCATCTGTGTAAAACCTTATGGGGTTGTCATGTTCTTAAAATGTGTAATTGATGCCAGTGCATTAATGTCAGAAGTTAAATAAAAACAGTCAACCTGAACCCAACTACAAGACTCATGAGTGGTTGTGACAGTCAACTCAAGGGCCCTAAGAATTTCTCCTACCACTGTGGCACTGCATACTACATAATGTATCCAACGCTACAATACCTCAAGTCCATCGGAACTCGGACTTCAGTGCAGCAATAAACACATATAAATGGAATAAAATGGCAAAACATGAAAATAAAAATATAATAAGAAGTCCCAATTCTGAAAATGTTTGCTGTGATGCATCAGGTCCAGTTACATAGTTACATAGTTACATAGTTAAATTGGGTTGAAAAAAGACAAAGTCCATCAAGTTCAACCCCTCCAAATGAAAACCCAGCATCCATACATACACCCCTCTCTACTTTTAATTAAATTCTATATACCCATACCCATACTAACTATAGAGCTTAGTATCACAATAGCCTTTGATATTATGTCTGTCCAAAAAATCATCCAAGCCATTCTTATAGTCATTAACTGAATCAGCATCACAACATCACCCGGCAGTGCATTCCACAACCTCACTGTCCTGACTGTGAAGAACCCCCTACGTTGCTTCAAATGAAAGTTCTTTTCTTCTAGTCTAAAGGGGTGGCCTCTGGTACGGTGATCCACTTTATGGGTAAAAAGGTCCCCTGCCATTTGTCTATAATGTCCTCTAATGTACTTGTAAAGTGTAATCATGTCCCCTCGCAAGCGCCTTTGTTCCAGAGAAAACAACCCCAACCGTGACAGTCTACCCTCATAATTTAAGTCTTCTGTCCCTCTAACCAATTTAGTTGCACTTAGTCTCTGCACTCTCTCCAGCTCATTTATATCCCTCTTAAGGACTGGAGTCCAAAACTGCACTGCATACTCCAGATGAGGCCTTACCAGGGACCTATAAAGAGGCATAATCATGTTTTCATCCCTTGAGTTAATGCCCTTTGTTATGCAAGACAGAACTTTATTTGCTTTAGTAGCTTCAGAATGCAGTTGCAGCAGGCACAGCTCCCATGCAGCCACAATTGGTCTGGGATTATAGGGGAAAAACTATGTTATGGGTAAAATGGAAATTTGTGTCTGTAATTAATTACTGCAGTTGTGGTTGTAAATGAACCTTTTTTGTGCAAAGTAACACTCCCAGAAGCACAGGGAACTATACAAAAGAAAGGAAGCTGTGATTCTCTGCTGTTTTTACCATGTGCCATTGCACATTGGTTTTTGGGACATTTATCTGCCAGTTTTAACAGCTCCTGTTACATAATTTCTTTAATCAAATACAAGAGTCCTCTGCACTCAACCCATTATCAATATATTTAAGACAGAGACATTTTGTGCATACTGCTACTGAAAAATGCCTTACCCTTTAAACAAAACAGGGATTGTTTGTCCATATATTGCAATATATTTAAGCTGGCCAACTACGTCAAAGTCATCCCATATCTGGCCAGTCCTATGCTCAATTTTATCTGATTCATTAAGAATTCTATTGCTTCATTATACATTTTACAAAGGGACTAGGTTTTACCTGCAACTTACTTGCTGCTTTCAAAGTAAACCCCCGCCAAGTATGCAAGTAAGTTGCAGGTAAAACCTAGTCCCTTTGTAAAATGTATAATGAAGCAATAGAATTCTTAATGAATCAGATAAAATTGAGCATAGGACTGGCCAGATATGGGATGACTTTGACGTAGTTGGCCAGCTTAAATATATTGCAATATATGGACAAACAATCCCTGTTTTGTTTAAAGGGTAAGGCATTTTTCAGTAGCAGTATGCACAAAATGTCTCTGTCTTAAATATATTGATAATGGGTTGAGTGCAGAGGACTCTTGTATTTGATTATATGTATTTTGTGGTCACACCCTCATTGCACCCCCGCCTAATGGTTTTAAAAAATAGTGGTGAGCACAACTTTCCCTTGTTTGACATAATTTCTTTAGCCTGTACAATATATTTTCATAAAATCTTTTTATTAGCCACGTCAAGGGTTGATATGGCCCTACTTCATCTGTAATGTAAGCGTAGGCGCCTCACTAATACACTGTATAATAGGGAATCAATTAACAAAGGGTATATTCCAACCAAGGGCATTAAATGCTACTTTTTATAAAGTGAGAATAAAAAAAGGTAAGTATTGCCCTTAATGAAGGAAAGCCTATAGTACGGACCATTAAGATTTGTCCAGGTTGAGGTTGCTCAGGCCCATTACAATACCACAAAGCAAGGTGAGAGCAGTTGTCTACTTGTTTGAGAACCAGTAGCAGATGTTTTAGTTGTTTATATTCTAGAATAATAATATTTGTTCAAATATAATTTAAATTACAAGAAAACAAGGCAACAAGACTTTGGCAACCTTTGCACCTTTTAATTTATAACCATAGTTGTAATGTACCACTGAGGGCACATAAGTGAAATAACCAAGGGACCAAATGTGTGCAAATGTTTAATTCAGTAGCCAATCTGCTGGAAGCTGATCAAGCTCTGGGACATTTTGTCCTCGAGTCCTCCCTGGCCAACCAAATATAAATACTGAAAGTTCCAAATTATAAACTACATTCTCTGGGGGTGGACTCACCAATATGTATGTGGGGTCCAGGTGTACATGACCCAGACCTTCAGTTGAGGAAAGGTTTCAGAAACTGGACCGACTTGATCAGAGAGGTGCATAAAAAAAGTTATTTTGTAAAAAAAAAAAAATCAAAATGTGTTTTGTGCCAAAAGGAGCAATTAATCATAGGCTCAACCAAATAACTGGGGGTGGATTGCAGTACCTACAGGACTGACTTTTCTCCTGTCTCCAAGTCTACATTTTCTGGTCTCCAGTCCAACAGTGGTCTTCTCCTACCTTATCCTATATTAATCATAGGTTACCTCCAAATCTTCCTCTAGACACAACACTAAACGTACATTACAAAATGTATTTATTTATTTATACAGAAGGGTCAACCAACCATTGTAAACATTGGCAGTTGAGACCTTCTTGCCAACCCAGGCCTATTTCGGTGTAGCTTTGCTTTGTGGTTTCTATGTTACTTTTCCATAAATATGACTTGTACAGGAATCTGTAAATGCTTTTCTACTTCTGAACTCAATCCCCTCAGCACATGGGCACCATTTGGGCCAAGTGCTTTATCCTTATTAATCTTGCTGGGTTGTATCTGTTCTGCCTCTTCAATTTAACAAATGGTTTTAATGCCGTACATCGGTTAAAGTTGCTCAAAGGATTTCCCAACAATCCATGCTTCTTTGTAAATATAGGATGTTAGGTGGCCACACACAGACGGATTCTACTGCCCAATTGGGTTGCTGTAAAGTGCATTGTTTGAGATGTCTGGCCTAACAACCTGTCCTACCTTGAATTTCATATTATCACTTCCAATTTCACTTCTCTTTTATAAACAAATGTATAGTACATAAACAGTAGCGTTATATCGAGATATACGTTCATACATGATTTAAATAAATAATAATGTCAGAAATTCTCGTTTTACTTTCCCAACCAATGGTACCTGTAACCCAAGGGTCGGGTAAGGACACTACCTCCCCAGCTTTGTAAATAAAATTGCCCGCTGTACTTACAGTAGTAGCATGTAAGTAACAGTTGATGTTTTGGGATGTTTGATTCCTTTTACTAGAAGTGAAGGGGAAAGAGACAGAGAATTAGTAATAGTTCAGTAGTAGCTCAATTCCTGTCTTTGCTACCCAAATTTCTCCCTTCTAAACATTTTATTGCTTTGTTCCTAATTAATGATGAGAGCTTTTTTTTTTTTTTTAATATGAACAATCTGCAAATCCCCTACTGTATCTGGGATGAGATCAGTGAGTGCAGAATGGGACACAATCACGTGTATGAGCAGCGGAATGAACAATAACCAGTCGTCTTGTGCTTTTTTCAGTGACATTACAGCGAGCCCAACTCCTCATCCACAGCTGCCTACAGGCCCCTCCATCTGAAAGGGTCATATCGGGTGACAAAGTTGCACATTTGACTAAAACTATAACTGGTTATAGCTATGTTTATGTTTGTTTAATTTATTAGACATTAGAATTTACAACTGCAGTGATATGTGTAAAGTTCCATTTTGGGTGACAACCTCTATTTTGTAACCCACAATGCTATGTGCAAAGTGCAAAGCAACATTTTTTACTTACAGTGGAGCATATTTTCTTAGAATTTCATCATAATTGCAGGTGCCTGCCAGGTAGCAGGGTCAGTGGAAGGGAGTAAAGGCAGCTGCCTAGGGCACAGCTGGGAAGGGGCACAATATAAAAAATGACTGCATAATACACTCAACTCCTGCCCAACCGGACTGAGATTTAACCAGCTGATCGGGCTGATTTGGTGGTTTATCTGCCTGTGTATGGGGACCTCCAACAGGCCCACCTGACTGATATCCAGCAAAAAATCTGCCAAATGTCGATAGGGTAGGTTTGATCTTCCCATCCGATAGGGGACTGCATCAGCTAGTTGATGTGGTCCTCTCTATGACTACTGGTATACCCGCCATTGTAATCCGAGACACCAGGAATAAATAATCGGATTAAAGACAAATATCATTCACCTTAGGTGGGTTTATCAGGGAAAGATGCTCTCATTGCCAAAATGTATGGCCACTGTATTCTTGCTTCTTCTAGGGGGCAAATTTACACCTGTGAAAATTCACTAGCGACTGCTTCGCAGCCATCGCAACACTTTACGAGGCGAAAATTCGCTCAGATAATACTAATTTACTGAAATGCAAAGTTTCGTCTCTGGCGAATTTTCGTCAATGCGAGCAAATCAAAGCAAAGAATCAATAGTGTTCAATTCTGCAATTTTGCTGGAGGTCTTGAGCTCAGGCTAATTTTAAACAGTTTTGCAGCCTATCACCCTGAAAAAAGGAAAAGACGCCAGCGTTTTTTGGACTTAGAAGTTTTTCCACTCAAAATATATCATGTAAGTTACTGAACATTGAGGAAGATCTATGCACTCCATTGCAATTCGCCTGGTCTGAGCTGGCAAAGGCAAGAGACGAAAGAGGTAACGTTCAGTAAAATCTGCATTTTAGTGAATTTGCGGAATAACGTCCATTCGCCAGAGGAAAAAATCGTCTGGTGTTAGAGTGCAAATCACTGATCTCCTTCGATAGCGAAGTGATGCCTGCGCCCGTTAGTAAATCAGCGAAGTCCCTGAAAGCGGTAACGCTGGTGAATCGTCGACAGCGTTATTCACTTGGCCCTTCAGTAAATCTGCCCCTAGGATTCTGAAAGGTAGAGTTGGGGCAGTTCACCGGTGAGGGAGTGGAGCACTGGGAGATGAGTAGGGATGTTGGGTCCGACTCCTGTTTGTCTTCCCCTGGTCCACCTGACATCACTGCCACAACAATCCCCTATCTGTTCACTACCCCGAAGAATGCATCTTTGTAAATAGCGCCAATGCATGCTAATTATTGCATCCTAAATTTGACATCAGTTCTATCACTTGTGCTGGTAATTGTAAATGAGTCCTATTGTTTTTGGTTCATTATAAATACGCACATTTATTATAACGTTGTTTTGCCTGTCACAGCATTGTAGTACACGTAAAGCCCAACCAACCTCCTCCCTCACATCCCCTCAGGTTGCCTCAATGTTAAGGAATTTACAGCAAATTTACAACAAATAACCAAAGCCACAACTATCAAAGAAAACTGTAATAAACCATTCTTTAAAATCCCTGCAGGCACCCAAACCCCCAGTCAGTTGCGGGTGCATCACTGTCCACCCTTGCAGGCAACTAACGCCTTATATAGAAACCAAACTCATTCTTTCCCATTCTCAGTGGTGAATCTTTTCACAAATATCTTGCCAATGTCATATTTCTGCATTAAACTCAATAAAGATTTATTCCAGCCTAACATTTTTTTTGCCTAGACAAAATTTGTAACTATAAATCTCGTGGGTTGCTGAAGTTGGAAATAAACCAGGCGATAAATTATTTTGCTGAGACCAGTGTTTTTTGTTTTTATTTAAGGTCCCTAATTTGAAACAGACCATTTCACAGGGAATTTATCTCTTTTCTGGTTTGTTTACTGCTAGTAATTATGACAACTCACCACCGAGCTACTGTATAAAGCTACGGAACGTCTTTTTGGCCAGTGAAAGAGACTGCACCTTCTGTTTTATTTGCGCAATTGTGAATGGTCTTTGCTTCAACTAAATAGAACTCTTTTAGGTACAGGAATATCAATTTTCATATTAAAGTCTACAGTTTTGTGACCTATGAAATAAATATAAGAAACAGAGACACATTGGCTCTTTAGGTGGGTAAATGATTGAGGAGGAACTCGTTCCCTCTTGTCTCTATGATCTCTATCTTTACAAATGTGCTTTCTTATGGATGAGTAACCAGCATTGCATTCAAAATTATATTTACATTTTTTTGATTACACTTATGGCTACACACTTAGGGGCCCATTTACTTAGTTCGAGTGAAGGAATAGAGGAAAAAAACTTTGAATTTCGAATGTTTTTTTTTGGCTACTTCGACCATCGAATGGGCTACTTGAACTTTGACTACGCCTTCGACTTCGAATCGAACAATTCGAACTAAAAATCGTACGACTATTCAACCATTCGATAGTCGAAGTACTGTCTCTTTAAGAAAAAACTTCAACCACCCTAGTTCGCCCCCTAAAAGCTACCGAGGTCAATGTTAGCCTATGGGGAAAGTCCCCGTAGGCTTTGCCAGCATTTTTTGGTCGAACAAAAATCGTTCAATCGAAGTTGAAGGATTTAACTTCGACCCTAAGTAAATCTGCCCCTTTGGCTCATATTTATGAAGCTTCGTTTTTTCCTTGTCGAGGAAAATGTTTTGTTAGATGGGGAAAAAAACTCAAATTGTTAGAGATTAATTATACTTCAAAGCTGCTAAAAATCCGAATCCAAAAATACTCCAGCTAAAATCTGTTTAATCATATACAGGTATGGGATCGGTTATCCAGAAACCTATTATCCAGAAAGTTCCAAATTACAATGGAGTCTCCCATGGTAGACTCTATTTTATCCAAATAATGCAAATTTTTTTAAATGATATTTAATTAAACAGTACCTTGGACTACGATATAATTAATCCTTATTGGAAGCAAAACCAGCCTATTGGGTTTTTTAATGCTTACATGATTTTTCTAGTAGACAAAGTATAAAGATCCAAATTACAGAAAGATCCGTTATCTGGAAAACTCCAGAGCATTCTGGATAACAAGTCCCATACCTGTATAAGTCAATGGCAAAAGTCCCTTCATGATCTTCGAGGGTTTTGTGTTTTTCTGGGGTCAAATTGGAAAAGTTATACGCTATGACACATGTTTTTGCAGCTTTTTCCTGACCATGTTTTTTTCATTTACATTTATTGGTAAATTAAGGGGACTCGGTTTGGTCACATTCTTTTTTAATATAGTGAGAAAAATTCAAGTTTTAGTTTAAATGTACATATATATATATATATATATGTATATATATATATATATATATATGTGTATATATATATATATATATATATATATATAGGTATATGTCATTTTAGAACAGAACTCACATTTTTTAAAAAAAAACATAAATGTCTACTTATTTATTAAAAGCACAAACAAATAAAAACATGGAATGGATCCAAATAAGAATACCAAACCCTCAAAATCCTTGCGTTTGGAAGATTACAAACAAAAAAAACCCCCTGAAAACCTCTAAAAGTTCAAAGCAAAGAAATTACTTTTACATGACCTCACCAGTTTCTAGATGGAGAAATTTTATATTACAGTGATTTTTTTAAACTTGAAAAATATTGCAATTTTTATGGTTTTGACTAAATATTCTAATACTTTTTTAGTGCTAAATAGTTTGATTCGGGGTTGCAAAAAATAAAAAATACAAACGTTAATTAATCGGCCACTTAATGAAGGCTAAGCTTCCTTTTATAATAGTAAGTACAGGAGACAAGATCATTTGAAGATAAACCAAGGTACATGATATTATACTCCCCGGGGCACTTGCAGGGCTTAGCTCTGTAGTTGTGAGGTCACTTATTCTCCATGATTCTTTGATGTCTTGATTTTTATAATGAGATTGGCATATTGTTAATGTGGTACTATTATTTAAAAAGAGATCAAACAGAGAACTGCCTGTTAGTTTGAAGTCAGTGGTAGATAATTAGTAGAAGGGATATTAAGTTATAGCAAATTACAACATTATTATATTATTATTAGTAGTATGCACCAGGATGGTTATGTGCTTAATAGATTCTGCAAGATAAAGCTAGTGTATTTGGAATGTTGCTGATCGGAAAACAAGGCCATGGAGGTGCAGACCATTCGGGAATTTGCTTATTTTATGCCAAAGCCTTTGCTATACAGAAGCTTACATTTTTTGGATGAAAGATAGATTACAATTAATGGTGATCAAGAGAACATTCTTTCAGTTGGACCATATATTTAGAGAAATACCATACGGGTGTAAGATCTATGGTTTATTGCTATTTAAATTATACATAAATGACTTTCAGTTTGAAAGATGCCCCTGTAACTTCCATTTTTTCCCTGCTGATTCATATCTGCCACAGAAAGAGGCTATTTTGATCTTCCTCATTATGGGCATCATGCTGGCAGGGGTTTGGCCTTAAAGGAGAAGGAAAGCTACGGAGGCAGTTTATTGCAAATAGATTAGCTGCAATAGTGCAAGCTAGAATGCTATATTTATACTGTAGAATGTTTTACCATAACTGAGTAAAAAGCTCTAGAAGCTCTCTTTGTTTGTTTAGGATAGGAGCTGCCGTACTAGCTTGGTGTGACATCACTTCCTGCCTGAGTCTCTCCCTGCTCACTCATAGCTCTGGGCTCAGATTACAGCAGAGAAGGGAAGGGAGGGGGGGAGGAGCAAACTGAGCATGCTCACGCCCAGGGCAAGGAGGTTTAAGATGAAAACAGGAAGCCCATGTGTACACAATAGAAGGAAAGAAATGCAGTGTTTCAGCAATACTTTCAGGTTTTCTGGTATATTTAGATGGACCTTTCTGATAAGGCTTACTTAGTTTTAACCTTTTCCTTCTCCTTTAACTTGTGTAGCCTACAATTGTGCTCTATCTCCTAGATGCAGTGTCGGGCCTACTCGGTCGAGTGCCCTAGGCAACCTGGCCAAGTACTTCGCCCCTGCCGCTCGCGCATGCGCAGAAGTGTGCTAGCAGTAATGAAGTGCAAATGCGCATGCCCAGAATCCGCGCAAGTGCGCAGAAAATGCGAGCGTGCGCATGCGCAGAAGACCATATATATATATTACACAGTACTTCAGCCACAGCTTCTGAACACAGCGGTCAGAGCTAGGGGAAGGCGTCAGAAGAGGTACGTGCCTGGCACCCCTGTGCCTTTGCGCCCTAGGCAAGTGCCTCTTCTGCCTACCCCTAGTTCCGGCCCTGCCTAGATGCAAAAGGAAGAGTGTGTTTGAGTTCCATGCACAAAGGGAGTCTTGTTAGGCCGGTTTCACTAACACAGCGGTCCCCGACTTTTTTGTGCCACGGACCAGTTTAAAGCAAGACAATTTTTCCGAGGACCGGGTGGGGACTGGCTGATGCGTGGGTGAATTTCAGGCTTACCAAAAAACATTGTCCAAATTTTTGAAAGTTTCCTGGGCATTGCACTGTCATAGCGATGGAGCGTCAGGTAATTGGGGCATTTTTAATTGTTTTTGCCGCTATTATAGACTGCAGTCAGGACCAGCCCACGGCCCGATGGTTGGGGACGCCTGCACTAACACAAAAACTTGATGGACACATGTTTTTCTTTAACCTCATCCATTATTTACTTTATTGTACCTACTGGACATAGAAGAAGTAATGAACAGGGTTCTCTTGCTCTTTGGTCACAGTAATAGTGCTTGGTGCAACAGAATATATAAACAACTGCATTATGTATGGTGTTTTGGCGTGTGCAAGTTTTGAACCTGGGGCCTAATAACTAATGAAAACCCTGATATATGTCTAATTCAGAGATACTGCAATATGTGGCATTTTCAAAAAAATACCAGTTCATTCTTTAAATCTTAACGCAGCACACAAAGTGTAAAAAAAAAAAGTCCGCCCCCAGACATCAAAACTTTTGCAACCTTTACCAAAGCAGAACTATATTGGTAATGTTGCATACGTTGAAGGGCTGTTTTTTTTCTTAGTGCGTGTAATTGGGTGTCACCAAAGGTTGTGCAGCATACTATCTAACAGACGATTACCGCTAATTTTTTGGGAAAAATAATTACAATTTGCATGCGTTCTTGCATGTAACGCTTTGCAATCTGGTGGGAGACGAGCCAACCGATATTGGCAGAAGACTTGGATATTGGTCAGCTCGTCCATCAGGCTTTTGATTGGGCGCCTTTGAAGGCACCTGAACATCGGCCATTGTTAGTGCTGAATCCTCAGATACAGGTAGAATTCTATTGTTTCTCCTTGTATATCTGACGTGTGTATTGAAACAAACAATTTTTCCTGGAAAGATCATAATTGTAACGTCTATGGCCACCCTTAGGGGCAAATTCACTAAGATTCGTAGTTGCGCCAGGCGTAACTTCGCCGCACTTCGCCGCACTTCGCCAGGCGTAGTTTCACCAGCGCTTCGCAAATTCACTAAAATCCGAAGTTGCGCAGGGGTAGCGCAAGGTTGCGAAGTTGCGCTAGCGTTGATTCGCTAAGTAAAGCGAAGTTACGCTAGCGAAGGCTAATTTGCATATGGCGCCAAATTCAAATTTCAATGGAGGAACACGTATCAGCACTACAAATGGCTAGAAAAGCTTCAAAACATCAAATAAAAATTTTATTTTGCCCTACACATGTGCCCACTGTCTAGGTAAGTTGCCATGAGTCAGGAGATGTAGGGGGGAAGGAGGGGAGCCCCAAAAAAATTTTCGATCTTTTTCAGCCTATCACCCATAATGTAGAAAACACGCCAGCGTTTTTTGGGACTTAGAAAAAATTTTGACTTTTTTTGAAGCAATCCCTATCTACTCTATTGCGCTTCGCCAGGTCTGAGGTGGCGAAGGAAGTCTAGCGTAGTTACGTCGCTAGCGAAACTTCGCCAGGCGTAAGGGTGTGAAGTAACACTAGCGAAACTATGCCAGCGTTCGTTGAACTTGCGCAGTAACGAAAATGCCAATCGCTAGCGAAGTAACGCTAGCGTTCGGCACTTCGGCGCTTAGTGAATTTGCCCCTTAGTCTCTGTGGTGGGTATCATTTTGGTATGAATTGCAAAGCTGATTCCCGTTGGTGCCTGGAAATACACTCTGGTTTATATGTTCAGTTTTGGATAAATAATCTCAACCAGCCCTGCCTTTCTTCCTCTGTTTTCACATGTGCATATGCCTTTGTAGGGAAGGAAATTTTGTGTGGGAAGGAAATTGCTTTAAACAACCGGGAAAAGAGATCAACATACATTCCTTTTATTCCAACTTTAAATTCTTCTTTTTTTCGAGTTTGCTCTTTGCCTTTATTTTAGCTTGATTATATACATTTGAGCTTAAGTAATTCTTCATGTTGACTGGGCTGTCAATCAGGCAGACAGCTGTCTACTCCTGTTGAAAGATAAATTGTGCTAAAAGGCCCAACCAGGCCGGGACAAAGATATTTGTGTTTTTGCGGCTGTTCAGCTATATTCAGCGAATATTGTCTACTGATTCTTAGATGTCCTCTATATGCCTTGGGCTAAGATTTCGGGGGTTATGTATTACAATCCAAGTTTTATTACTATAGAAATCCAAATTTTTAGTGAAAAAAACTCAATTGATGCTGGAAAAAGTCTGTATCCGAAAATCCGGCATCTCAAACCTGCTGAGGTTGTATATAAGTCAATGGGAGAGGTCCCTATCATTTTTGGAAGTTTTGTGGTCTACAATGGAATAAGCATGAAAATCCGACTATTTCAGACTTTTTGGGCAATAATTCGAAAAATTTGGACCTTTCAGGAAAAAAGCCACAAAAACTCTTAAAATCGAGTGAAATCCCAAATTGTAAGAGTTTGTCCCCGATCCAATTAAATTGTTCTTTTTTTATAATAAATAAATTCACATTGTGGATTCTAGTTTTGTTCTGACTTTTTCATTTGAAAAAATCGGATTTCGAGAAATAACCCCCTTATTGTGCTAGGTGAGTTTGGGTACTTTTCTTTTGCAGTCCGACCTGTCACATTGTTGTAGTCGCTATTATAATTAATTGGAGCAGAAGTCTAAGAACAAGATAGTGGCGTAATTGGGGGAGCAGGAGGTGCAATCAGACCTGCCCACCATAGGGCACCGTAAGATTTGCACATCGCTCGAATACAAGATAAAAAAGAGTCGAAAATGTAAAAAGGTAGTTTACCCTTTAAATAACTTTTTGTATAATGTAGACAATTTACAACTGGTCTACATTATTTATTTTTTAATGTTTTTCAGTTATTTAGATTTTTGTTCAGTAGCTCTCCAATTTGGTATTTCAGCAGGTTGCTAGGGTCTTATTTACCCTAGCAACCAGGCAATGGTTCGAATAAGAGATGGCAATATGAATAGGAGAGGGCCTGCAAAGAAAGATAAGTAATAAAAAGTAACACTAATAATAAAATTGTAGCCTTACAGGGCAATAGTTTTTGGCTGCTGGATAAGTAACCCTCATTTCTGCTGTAAAAAGGCAAAAGAGTATTCAAAAACTATAAAAAAAAAAAAATATGAAATCCAAATGCAAAGTTGGTTGGAATGGGGCATTCTACAACACCCCTTTAAAGTATGAGTGCAGGCAGTCATTCATCTGAAAGTTAAGGGAATTCATAGAGGGGCAGCCAGGAGGTTGGGGCAGGCCTATTGAGGGTTGTGCTGGAATGGCCCACGTACAGTTCTGCATCCAGGCCCATGCATCTCTAGTTACACCACTGATTATTATTATATTTTGTCGCTTTGCTGAAAAATTTAGGAAACCAGGGCTTTATTGAAGCTGCAGTATTTGCCATAAACTGTAGACACAGGACACACCAGCATAGCATGGATAATTCTAGCAGGTTTAACCTTGCTCGTTTATTGCGGATGCAACGTTTCGGGGCGTGCCCCCTTTCTCAAGCATGCTTTTTGAGGTTGCCCAATTCCTCTAACATCTAGCACCTGGAATTTGTTTGATTTTGGACAGCCAGGGTGTTGCCATAAACTGTACCACCACAGGGTGAAAAAGTCTGCTCATCCCTGCTTATTATCGAACTCCCATAAGGGCCCAAATGGAATACAGGGGAATTTATTGTAGGTGTTTCTTGCAGTATTACTGTACTGGGAGTTAAGGTATGAGTTTGTGCAGAGACATTGGTTATTGTTATGGAAAAAGTAACATAGGAAGGATAAGGAAGAATAGGAAGACCAGAATTGTTTTCCATAAATGGCACAAATATTGGAAACAACAGCCCAGGAACTGGAACGTTTCTCTGCACTATGTGAAGCTATTCTAGTTGCAGAAACCCCAGTGCATAATTATGGCACAATTTTTGTTGTACCCAAGTACTTCCATTACCTTAGAACATTTCAGCCTTTATATCTTCCTTCTCTTAAGGCCACTATACACATATACATAGGGCCCATGAGAGGATCAGCCCAATTTCTTCCATGTGGGCATATTGGGGAAAGATCCACTCATTTTGTGACTGCCTAATGAGCGGTTCTCCCTGCGTATGACCACCTTTTGTTTCTGGCTGTAGAGAATGGTGTCTTTCTTCCTCACATTTATATGTTTGAGAAAGTAGGTCAAAATCATATCTCTAATTATTTTAATATTTCGTATCTCTTTTAGTGGCAAATTCACTAAGATTCGTAGTTGCGCCAGGTGCAACTTCGCCGCACTTTGCCACACTTCGCCAGGCGTAGTTTCGCCAGTGCTCCGCAAATTCACTAAAATCCGAAGTTGCGCACAGGGGTAGCGTAAGGCTGCAAAGTTGCGCTAGCGTTGATTCGCTAAGCGAAGCGAAGTTACGCTAGCGATGGTTAATTTGCATACGGTGCCAAATTCAAATTTCAATGGAGGAATACGTAGAATCATTACAAATGCCTGGGAAACCTTCAAAACATCAAATAAAATTTTTTTTGCCCTATACATGTGCCCACTGTATAGTTAAGTTGCTATGAGTCAGGAAATGTAGGGGGGAAGGAGGGGAGCCCCAAAAAATTTTTCGATCTTTTTCAGCCTATCACCCATAATATAGAAAAAACGCCAGCGTTTTTTGGGACTTAGAAAAAATGTGAACTTTTTTTGAAGCAATCACTATCTACTCTATTGCGCTTCGCCTGGTCTGAGGTGGCGAAGGAAGTCTAGCGTAAAAGATAGCGTTCAGTACACTGCGCGCGTTAGTGAATTTGCGTAGTTACGTCCATAGCGAAAATTCGCCAGGCGTAAGGGTGCGAAGTAACACTAGCGAATTTACGCCAGCGTTCATTAGTGAATTTGCGAAGTACCGAAAATGCACAACGCTAGCGAATTGACGCTAGCGTTAGGCGCTTCGGCGCTTAGTGAATTTGCCCCTTAGTGTCCAAATGCTACACTGCCACTTCCATTGGCCAGTTTTTTTTATTCCTTTCTTGCTGGAGGCTTCAGTGAGATGCACAATGAACTGCTGTGCTAGCTTTCCATATCAGCCTCCAAACATAGTATAGAAAGGGTCTATGTTATGACAACGCAGCAGCTGTTAGTGCCATAGGTTTGCAGAGCAGTTCTGCAGCTGTTACATTCTGCTTCAATTTGCTGTTGAAGCCTGTACACTGCTTTTTGCTAAGGAGTACTCTCTCTTAGTCCGTTTGTTCCAGCGGGGAGCATAGGGCCTCAACGACACTCCTCCAACGAACTCGGTTCGCAACGGTCTTCTTCAGCTGAGCCCATGTCCATCTGGCTGCCTTCATTTCAGCCTCCATGCACCTCCTCCATGTCTGTCTTGGCCGGCCACCTTTTCTTTTCCCTTGTGGGTTCCTCTCAAGGGCTTGCCTTGTGATGTTGTCAGAATTTTTTCTGAGGGTGTGGCCTATCCAGCCCCACTTTCTTCTTCTGATTTCTCGATCGATGGAGATCTGTTTTGATCTTTCCATAGGCTGATGTTGGAAGTTTTCTCTGGCCATCTGATGTGTAGGATGTGTCGTAGGCAGCGGTTGATGAAGGTTTGGAGCTTACTTGTGGTTGTCATGATCAGTCTCCAGGTTTCCGAACCATAAAGCAAGACTGCTTTCACATTGGTGTTAAAAATACGAATTTTGGTTTGTTGTGAAAGGGCAGTGGAGTTCCAGATGGGACATAAGGTGTTAAATGCATGTCTGGCTTTGTTGATACGGCTCCTGATGTCCTCATCTGCTCCTCCATCCTTGCTTACTACGCTGCCCAGGTAGACAAACTTGTCCACGTCCTTAATGTCAACTCCTTGCAGCTGGATTTGATCGTGCTGCTGGTTGTTAATCCTCATGGTTTCTGTTTTGTTAGTGTTGATCTTGAGGCCAGTTTTTGCTGCTTCCTCTGATAGACGTGTGAGTTTCTGCTGTGCATCTTGTTGTCTGTGCGACAGGAGGCTGACATCATCTGCAAAGTCTAGGTCCTCCAAGATTTTAGTGAAGGACCAGTGGATTCCTGTGTTGGCATTTTGTGTAGAACTCTTCATAATCCAGTCTACAACCAACAGGAAGATGGTTGGTGACAACATGCAGCCTTGTCTCACCCCCGTCCGCACTTCAAAAGGCTCTGTCATTTTTCCTTTATGCACAACCTGGCATGTGGAGTTGTTGTAAAGTTGTTTGATAATGGAGATGAATTTTGGTGGTATCCCATAATGTGCCATAAGTTTCCAGACGACCTCTCTATCTATGCTATCAAAGGCCTTCTCAAAGTCTACAAAGATTGTGTAAAGTGGAGACTGCCATTCCAGTGATTGTTCTATGATGATGCGCAATGTTGCAATGTGGTCCGTGCATCTCGCAGTCGTTTGTCTAGAGCCTCCCTCAGTCTCAGCAGCTTGATTTGTGTGAGTACCTTGCTAGGTACAGATAGGAGCATGATGCCTCGCCAGTTGTTGCAGTTGGAGAGGTCGCCTTTCTTGGGAAGTTTTACCAGATGCCCTTCCCTCCACTCTTTTGGCACGCTTTTCTGCTCCCAGACTTTCTGAAGCAGTGGGTATAGCATGTTCGTGGTTGTTATGACGTCCGCTTTTAGGGCTTCAGGTGGGATACCATCTGGTCTTTCCATTAGGGGAGGTCCAGGTCTTCTTGTGGATGCTCTTGTGCGGGTAGACGGTGCCTCCAATGACAAGCTCGTTGAAAGTCCATGAAGAGTTCTCCATTTTCATTTTTCTCCCCCACTCCATGTTTGCCCATGATTAGTTCTTTTTCGGTGTTGTCCTTCCCAACTTTGGCATTTAGGTCTCCCATGAGGATCTTTAAGTCCCTTCTATGTATCTTATCAATAGCTGCCTGCAATGCACTGTAAAACTCTTCTTTCTCTTTTGCAGTGTTAGTAGGTGCATAACACTGAGTGATGGTAACGTTTCTTCCTTTGGTCTTGAATCTAGCTGACAGGATTCTCTCTGAGATTGGTTCCCACTCCATCAATGCCTTGGCTGCCTCTGCTGTCATAAGCAGTCCAACTCCATACATGTGCTGTTTTTGTGGGCCAGAGTAGATGATAGTTTCTCTGCTCGCCAGTCGTTGTTGTCCGTTTGCTGTCCATCTTATTTCACATAATCCTAGTATGGTGATCTTATAGCGGTCCATCTCCTTGGTCACTTGTGCTGTTTTACCGCTTTCGTAAAGGGTGCGGACATTCCATGTTCCGATCTTTGTTTTGGTCTTGGCTGATTTATCGGCGCACTGGCTTCCCTAGGGCTTTCACCAGATTGCGTCATAAGCTCTGCTGGAGAGAAATCATCGCCTACCAAGTTGCTTTCTGATTGTGTCGTTGTGGTTTCTGTAACAAATAATTTTTTTAACGAGAATGGGTTGTTGGCCCATAGCCCAACCCCCAACCTGGAGGGCCAGGGACTGCACTTCGTCTGGTCTCTATCCTTTGACCTGTCTGGCATGGGTGGCCCTGCCAGGAGTATAAGCTCCAGCCAGCATAGTTCTCTGGGTTATTGAGACACTCAAGCCCTCCCACCACGTCAAGGTAGCAGTCCATGGGAGCTAAGGAGTACACTGCCATTTTTTTAACCATGTACATTGTTTGTATGATTTATCTTTAAAACATTCCCAGAAAGCATATGAGGACAGAATATGTGGTGTTGCCATCCATGGGGATATCTATCTATCTATCTATCTAATATCTACCTATCTATCTATCTATCTATCTATCTATCTATCTATCTATCTATCTATCTATCTATCTATCCAGTAGCGATCCTAGAGGGGGGCGGGCCCTGGTGCGTGTTCGCAGCCGGGCCCTGCCCCCTCCGTTCGGCCGCATATATTAGTGGCGCACGGACTGCCGGGGGGCCCTGGCCTGCTCGCACCCCCTGCTTCCCCCGGTACTTCCGCCACTGTATCTATCTTTCTATCTAATAGCTATCTATCATCTATCTATCTATCTATCTATCATCTATCTATCTATCTATCTATCTATCATCTATCAATCTATCTATCAATCTATCTATCTATCTATCTATCTATCTATCTATCTATCTATCTATCATCTATCTATCTATCTATCTATCTATCTAATATCTATCTATCTAATATCTATCTATCTATCTATCTATCTATCTATCTATTAATATCTATCTAATATCTATCTAATATATATCTAACCCCTATGTGACAATGGACATATGATCAGTAAGGGGATCATCAATTTCCTATTATTGCTGCTGAATTCCATAGTAGAATAAGAAATTTGCCAGAATCCAGAAGGGGTTAGAGGATCTTCAAAAATCAAGAAGATCTTCACGATGAGCAGCTGATATCACAAGACAACCAGTAGCAAAGTTTTGTCCTTGTTGCCTAGAACTGGAAAATATAAAGAGAAGCTTGCCCGAGAATATTAAGGGCCATAGAAAGCGCCTAATAACACAATACAACAGTAACTATGAGTTTGACTGTCAGTGAATGATGTGCTTTAGCTGTGATATGTAATTTACAGTACAGAAACATTGTTGTGAGGGTCACAGGTCCTACACAAATAGTTAGAGAAGCGATGGAAAATGATGGTTGTAACCTTACAGACATCAGACTTCATCTGGCCATACACGCACCATGTGGCTCCAAATTATTAGTCCGTTACCATTTAGTAGACTGGACAGGTTAGAACATTTCTGTTGAATAATAATAATTTCTGATGATATCCATGGGTGACCTACAATGTATTTCTGGGACATGACTTTTGTACAATTGTTGTCTGCCAATTATAAATGGCCATAAAGCTGGCCATAGATGCAAAGATCTGATCGTACGAATCGAGGATTCGTACGATATTCGGACCGTGTGTGGAGAGTCCCGACATTTTTCGTCCAGGCGGAGATCGGTCCTTTGGTCGATCGGACAGGTTAGAAAATTTCTGTCGGCTGCCGATAATATCTCTGCGTGTATTGCCAATCGTACGATTTTCAGTGGGAGACTGTCACTAGTTTTGGTTGGACATAGATATCGTAGAATTGCTGTCAGGGGCAGAACATTGCTCATCTGTTCTTTAGTCGCCCATCGACTAATCTCTTCTACGGGGCGACTAATTTCCCCAAACTGCCTCCCCTGCCGTCTAAAACGTAAATCGCCGGCGGGATGACAATCGGAACAATTAATTTTCCAAAGTCGCCCGAAATTTCCTTGTGAGGCAACTTCAGGCGACTTACAAAAATGAATTGCTCAGATTTACAATTTAGCCGGCGGAAAGGCAGTTGGGGTAGATTATTCGCCCTGAAGAAATGGAGATTTGTAGCCGGGCGACTAATCTCCCCGAATCTGCCTGTGCCCTGACCCTAATTGTCAATTCCCAGGCTGCAGGGAACAAGATTTAAATCATTTATATAGTGTGGGTAAAGTTTATTTCACTGATTAACATGATAAAATAGGATTTGGATCTATTTCCAAACAGGTCTCCTTTAAATCAAGTTCTGTAAAAGGATTACTAGAAGGGAATTTCTTACCACCGGCATCTTTATTGGTGGCAAATCTGAAACTTCTTCTTCCCTAGGGTAGATAAATACTTCTTCTTGTGTAGTCAGAAGAAGTAGATATCTACCCTAGGGACAACAGATAACTATAAACCCAATTTATCTGAAGGTACCACTGGCAACTCTCATACAAAGGATTTTCAATCAGGGACATAGGACTGTATAAAGATACTGGGTGGGGGGTTATGCATGGAATCATCCACCATGACCCGTACACATGTGTCAATCATCTCAGATACTTACATTGTCTGACTCTGATTAGAACCATTTTGCTGACCCAGAAAAATATCAAGGGAATTTTGGAATGTTATGTGCCATAGAATAATCCCAGAAAATTGTTTCACTGTGTAACGTTCATTCACGTTGTTAACATGTATGGTGTACTTTATAACATAAGGAATCAAAAGTTGTAGGCCAACTTAGAAAATAAAGATAGCAGTCAATTGTATTGCATTGCTTTAAGGATATATTTTTTCAGTGCCTCTGTTTTAGGTTTATTTTTGGTAGTTGATAAACAGGTGCTTCCTATACATTTGGAAAGGTTTAAATAGGAATATGGCTTTGTGGTTAGCAATTTCAGCTGAAAGCACATGGAGACTGACACAAGTGCTGATATGTGTCCTCATCTGTGCCAATGCTGACAGGAGATACTTGCAATTTCACACAGTTTGCTTGAGCTGAACATGGAACAGATGTCAGGAGGACACAGTAAAACATGTCATTTTATCTCTTTTTTGAAATGTGTGGGCCTGCCTTTTGCCAGAGCTGTCTTATGTGGGCTTCAGCCAGGGGCAACTTCAATGTGGGAAGGCTGATTTAGGCATATACTGTACCTATTGTATCAGTGGGATAATAGTCTCTGCAGGTATAGTTGGGAGAGATGGTGCCTATAGTAACAGTGGGATAATAGTCTCTGGGAAGGGAGTGTGACTGTGGGATAGCAGGTATAGTAGGGAGAGATGGTGTCTATAGTAACAGTGGATAATAATCTCTGGGAAGGGAGTGTGACTGTGGGATAGCAGGTATAGTAGGGAGAGATGGTGTCTATAGTAACAGTGGGATAATAGTCTCTGGGAAGGGAGTGTGACTGTAGGATAGCAGGTATAGTAGGCAGGGGTGATCCTGGCCCCTCCTCCCCCTGAGGCAGCAGCAGTTGCTGCTGCCCCCCTCCCCCGGAAATTCGCTCTTAAAGTACCAGGAGCAGCATTTTTGCTGCCCCTGGTACCTAGTGGGGTGCTGCTGCCTGAGGCAACAGCCTCAACTTGCCTCATTGGCGAAGCACCCCTGATAGTAGGGAGAGATGGTGTCTATAGTAACAGTGGGATAATAGTCTCTGGGAAGGACATGTGACTGTGGGATAGCAGGTATAGTAGGGAGAGATGGTGTCTATAGTAACAGTGGGATAATAGTCTCTGGGAAGGACATGTGACTGTGGGATAGCAGGTATAGTAGGGATAGATGGTGCCTATAGTAACAGTGGGATAATAGTCTCTGGGAAGGGAGTGTGACTGTGGGATAGCAGGTATAGTAGGGAACAGTAGGGATGAGGTTCAAAAGCATCAGTGACTCTTTATGCACTGTTGTAGTAGAAAACTCCCAGAATCCTCTGACTGGTGGGTGTGCTGGTTTATATTAACAACAACTGAGTAACAGTAAGTTGGACATGATTAAAGACAGCCCTGAGTGCTGCTGAAGGGACAGAGTAGGAAATTTAGAGCAACAGGGATTTATGATGCCTGCTCAAATAAACAAACACTCAGTGCACACTTCCAGAAATACAATCCAGAGTCATGCAGACAACATTACAATGGGAAACATGTATCTCTCTCTCTCTTTGCAGTGAGTTGTTCTCTGCAACTAAATAAGCAACTGCCAAGGAACTCCAGGAGAATCATATATCCCTCATACATCATTGGTACATCATATATCTTAACCAGGCCGGATTGGCAATCTAGGCTCTGTCAAATGCCAGAGGGGCTGCTGTAAAATGCCATAGACATTTTGGGCTGATGGAGTCTGGTTGGTCCTCTGTGTATTTGAAATGGCAGTGCCTATTTTGAATCCCACTGATCATTCAGAATTTAAAAATCCAGTTAAAGGATAACTAAAGCCCATCTGGAAACCCCCCCGCACATCTGGTTACCATTGTTTGCTAACCTAATCAGCATGATTAATACCATTAGAAGTGTTTGCTGAATCCAGAACAACTTGGGAGACATCGCAGCCCACTCCCCCTCAAATCTGCCCTTTCTGATTGGCAATCCAATGAGCGTATCAATTCACACCAGTTTCAATACATGCACAGTCCTCTCCAGTCAATGTTAGAGGACTAGCATTCAGATTTGCTCTGCTCTAGTATCCATTGCCACCAATGAGGTACCGGACAGATGTCATTTTAAAGTGGCGGACTCCTTCTATGTTAACACAGAAGGAATTTGAGACTCAGACAGCTCTAAAGGTGGTCATACATGGCCAATATAAGCTGCCGACAGACTAAGTTGGCAACTTATTAGGCAGGGTATGGGTCCTTCCGACGGGCTTCCCTGATCGATATCTGGCTGAAAGTTGGGCAGATGCCAGTTGGGCAGGTTTACAAATTCCATCGGATCGAGGACCACATTGGTTTGTTCATTTGATCCTTGATCCAACACCTGTATTCTCAACATTGTGATCCGATCGTTGGGCCATAGGGCCAATGATCAGTTCAGCCCAATATCACCCACATGAGGGTGGGCATATCAGGGAGAGATCCTCTCTAATTTGACAACCTCACCAAACCAGTGAATCTCTGAGTCTATGGCCACCTTTAGTTTGAGGCCAACAACTGAATCTAATGTGGAAGAACATGACTGACCTGCACCGAGACCAAACCTGAACCCCAGCAACACATCCTTGGGATGAATCACCAGCTTTGAGCCAAGCCCCAATATTAGTGCCCGGCCTCCTTAATTTTCTTGTGTCTCAATAGTAGAAAGCATTTCCAGAAGAGTGGAGACTGTTATAGCAGCAAAGACAGGAGGACCAACACCATATTAGTATCTATGGTTTTAAAAATAAATGTTCAACAAGCACAAATGGGTGTGATGTATTCCTCCACATACTTGTGTAGTGTACGTATATATAACACATGCTTTTAATGCAATTGTCTGCTGTAGGAAAATTAAAGGGATAAGCAGCATTTATTCTATTGTCCATGGTTTTCACTGCCATTAATATTGGAGCTGCCCTTTCTCTTGAGGCCAAGATGTTGAGGTTCTATACTATACTTGGAGTAGGCAGAATTACATGGGAAGATTGTCTATCTAAAGGTGGCCACACACATTACAATAATAATCTTTCCTGCAATTCATTAATTTTCTCTACTAACATTAACAGCTAACTCATCAGATGGGGTGGAACAAACACCCTGTATCTGACTAATCAACATTCAGCATCGGACTGGGGCCCCAATCCGCAAAGCCCCCTCTGCCACAACCCTTAATCGGGGTCTGGGAGGGAGGTAAGAAGAGCAGATGCAGGGAGCGGGTCTGGGCCAGAGCCCCCGGGTTTTTTTCCCTGTGTCCTGCCGGTCCAGTCCAACCCTGACATCATTTACCTTCAATGGTGCCCAATAAAAATTTTCCACCTTGTCGATTGTCGAGGCGATTGGTATCCAATAATGATCGTCTAGTCTCCCGCTATACATGCACCAAATATCGCACAATACCTTGTTTTGTACAATAATATCTGTGTGTATGAGTCCACCGCAACTTCATTGCCATTTCCTATCCGGTTTTGGATCCCTTTAATGCGGTGTAAAGGTGACCATTGCTCGTTTGGTGAGGTTGCCAAACAAGCAAATCTTTCCTTGATAGATCCACCTTGGGTGGGTGATATTATGCTTTTCGTTATGAAAAGTTGGAGCAAGGACTGCATCATTAAGCTGATGTCATCCGACAGAAAATCAAGCCTGCCTGATTGAGATCTGGGCAATTTTTGGTCAGATATTAACTGGGGAGGCCTGTTGGAGGGCTCTATAAACGTGCAGATAGGCTGCTGAATTGGTCTAAATGAAGCAAATTGGCAGCATATATCTAAATTCTAGATCTAAATCTAAAAAATTTAATTGGAAAAGAAAGCTAGTTAGATGTACGGATAGACAGCCAGGCACAAGGAAGATGAAGAGCCATCGACAGAGAAACAATAGAATGTGCAGATAAAATGGATACATTAGATAGATTCGTATCACTGAGAAATATTTGACTAAATTGTAAATGTGCACTTATTTTAAGGGTTAACCATAAATAACTCAATGTATTTACATTGCCAGGAAAGGTGGGATTTATGTAGAATGATTAACAATCCCAACACATTTAATGGGGCCCATATTGCCTGTATTTTGTTGCTGGAGTAATGTTAGACCTGTTCTGTTATATCAATGTCATTTTTCACAGATTTCCCCCAGGGAATCCTTAAGATAGGATCCTATTAACTATTATTGCAAGAAGTTCAACATATCCGCTGTGTCGCAGGTGTATCGGGCTATTAAAAAGTATAATAGGCCCTTTGAAGGACTCTAAAAAAAGTTACACAAATAAACTCTTTCTGTGTTTGCCAGAATCTCCGTTGAGTATCCTCCTGGGATTCCTTTGTGCCTTTTGTGCGGCAGTTTGATAGGACCCAAAGTGGATAGAAGCCAGACGATGAAGAACTTAATATTTAAAGCAGATTTCCCTTTTTCCCGGTTACAGAAAGCCGTCGATTCTCAGCTGAGCAGTTTAGCAGTGGATATTCTCGAGTGTTATGTTCTAGGGCTGTTTTCCAATGCCACATTCTAGGAGCAGCCAACCATCAGAGAAGTGACAGGCTTTCCAGCAAGTCAAGAACGGCTCATTGAGTTTGCACAAGACCAGAAAGCCTTACACCTATACGGCGCCTTTTAAATTTTAGTCCAGGGCAGGTTCACGGCTGAAAGTCATTGCCACCTGACAGATTTCTGGCAGCTCTTGTGAAATTAGTTGGTGGTCCCAATCTATAAAGAATAACAGTGTGTTAGTGTTCATCACTAGACTTGTCAATGATGTGGGCCTAAGTTGACATTTTGATTAAAGGATAGGTGTTGAGCAATGAAATCAAATGTCAAAATGACTGGATGTGGCTCTTGTTAACATTAGTACTTTCATATAAATGATCTTCCTTCCCAGCAACTGTAAAACTATTTCACAAAAATCGACACCAAACTAACCCAAGTTAAAGTTATCAAAGATTAAACAATGAACCAGTTTAGGAGATAAACGTAAGTGGCCTGTTGATTGGATAGTTCAATTGGATCAATTCAATCAAAATCAATATATATATATTTGCCATTATCAATCCCCCAATGAATGACAGGTCTGAGTTACCAAATGCCATAGAATTAGCATTACATCTGATTATGCCATTTTTGGGTGTCCAGCCTAAGAACAAAGCCCCTTGAATGTAAAGAGACCATGGTTAAATATTATTAATGTAATCATTTCATATTATTAATCAAGATAGCAAGAATTTATAGACAGGGTCAGACTGGAGTTTCCAGGGCCCACCGTGGCTTACTTAAAGGGCCCTCCTCCTGGCGTCCACCGTTGAGGAGAGGGGACAGTTTGAGCAGGGGAGTGGTCTGAGTTCAGGAGGTGGAGACTTCCAAGACTGGCTGGTGTGGGCGGTGGAGTGGGCCTGAGTCGGAGGGCATGTCTGTTTTTTTCTCCCAAAAAGTAGATAGTGGAAGGTTGGATTCTTATGATGTTTGAATGATGCTCCTATGATTAAGTGTTGAAGACACAAAACGTGTAAGGTCTAGGACACAATAACCTTTTACTTTGCTTTGACTATTTGCTGGAAGATTGCCTTCATTTGAGTGCCTGCTCCAGATTTATCCTTTCGGTTGTCCGCTCCCCATGCTGAGGGCTCAGGGCGGTGCACCTGGGCCACTTCCTTAATCTGGTGACTAATCATTTTCACTGTGTGGAGACCCTCTCTATGTTTTACTTTTACTGCACATTCTTATGAAGTTTGGCTAACACATAGCTGGAGTTAAACATATCAATGGGTATGTATCCCTAATGTCCCTTATCAACAGAATAAATCACACATTTAGCAAAATCCAAAACTCTTTGAGATGAACCAAAAATGTGTGTCTGTATGGGGGGGGGAAGTCACATGAGCTTCTGACTTTAAAGCTGTTGCTTTCACATTCCAGTTGCTGGGAATATCCGTCTGCACTGCAATCCCTATAGCTAACTCTAGCAATTTGGCCATCATTTATCATCAGCCAATCACATGGAGCTATGTCCAGTTACCCAATGCTCCCTCCTTTCACTCTGCCACCTGTTTTAGTCACAAGCTGAGGATGTATTTGAGGGTCAAGTCCGGTATCAGAAGTGTCTAAGAGGGTCTATGTAATCTCTAAGGCTTGGGGATTGGACTGTCACCAAAACTATCACCAGCTGGAATACTGGGATGGAAACCCATTTTTTCCTCCTAAAATGTTGATTTTCATGTTTTTTGATTGTTAAAGCAGTGTTTGAAAAATCCATTCCAAAAATGTCCAAAACTGTGTTTTTGGATTTCCAAGTCTAATAAGCCTCCACTGGACAGTAGCATTCAATACTGGAAATAAAGTCTCAACTGGACTTTTGCATTCAATACTGGGGAAAAAAATGTCACCGTATTTGATTTTGGACAAACCTTTAATAAAAAATGGGTAAGAGGTGGGAAAACTTCAGTTTTTGGACTTTTATAAATAGATTTTTGACTCCAAAACAGAAACCTGCAATGGATTTTCTTACCTTTGCGTTTGTAAGAGGAGCAACAGAAGTGCCGGAAGAGCAATCAATTGTTCCCCGCTAGCTACGCTAATAGCTAAAATAGGAGGCTTCCAGGTGTTTCGCATTTGCTGTTTACTGATAGTGCTGATATATTTCTATATCTATATATATAGAATATGATCTCTGTGTTAATGAATATCCTTACATCATAATGTTTCTGAAGCTAAGCTGTCACCCAGAATACACATTAACTGCAGATATAGAAGAGCATGGAATGTTCACTGAGACAAATGATAGAACAAGATTTGGGAGACCTTGTTATGTAGATTGGGAATAATAATTACTTAAAGGGATACTGACATTGGAAAACATGTTTTTTTCAAAACGCATCAGTTAATAGTGCTGCTCCAGCAGAACTCTGCACTGAAATCTGTTTCTCAAAAGAGCAAAGAGATTTTTTTATATTTCATTTTGAAATCTGACATGGGGCTAGACATATTGTCAGTTTCCCAGCTGCCCCAAGTCACGTGACTTGTGTTCTGATAAACTTCAGTCACTCTTTACTGCTGTACTGCAAATTGGAGTGACATCACCCCTCCCTTCCCCCGAGCAGCCTAACAATAGAACAACAGGAAGGTAACCAGATAACAGCTCCCTAACACAAGATAACAGCTCTCTGATCCAAGATAACAACTCCCTTGTAGATCTAAGCACTAACAGCACTCAATAGTAAAAAGCCAAGTCCCACTGAGACACATTCAGTTACATTGAGTAGGAGAAACAACAGCCTGTCAGCCATCCTAAAGTGTTGGCTCTTTCTGAAAGCACATGACCAGGCAAAATTACCTGAGATGGCTGCCTGCACGCCAATTTTAAATTAGAAAAAATACACTTGCTGGTTCAGGAATGAAACGTTATATTGTTGAGTGAATTATTTGCAGTGTAAACAGTGTCATTTAGAAATAAAAACTACATCATAAAATCATGACAGAATCCCTTTAAGTTGTAGCCATTAAAGCTGTGAAGACAAAGTGGTACCGTTTTAAAGAGAGTTGCACAAATCAGTCATTTCTTTGGTTTACAACTGTTCACACCCAGAATCTAGTAGACGAGTTTTAACACACCAGACCATTGCTCAGTCTCAAATCAGCCACCCCGAAAACACGTACATATTTATGGTTGAAGGGCCCTGGCTACATGCTCCGGTGCTTGCAAATATGCAAAAAGTTATCAGGACTGAGTTATCCTGGGCAGGATTGAAACACGTTCCTAATCAGTTTGTTTCACATCTGCCTTTTTCCTGGGTAAAATATTAGCTGGTTATTATCTATTTATAGTATATAGGGCTGCCATATTCTATAGTGCTTTTAAGAGATTACACATCATTCCCCCTAGACCCTGCCCCAGTGGAGCTAAGGTCCATTTCACATTGAAACACATGATGACTTTTATAAGGAGCCAATTATAAAGAGCCAAGCACAGGGAGACTGTACCAACAGACATTGCCCTGGCTGAAAATGAACCTAGGACCCATTACTTAAAGAGATACTGACACCAGAAATTATGCCTTCATAAAATTGACTTTGCATACTACTTATTTACTTATAATTTTGCCATAAAGTATTTGCCCAATACTTTTACATTACCGATCTGACTCCCTGTGTTTGTTTATGAGGGGGCTGCCATATTTGTGTACTGATAGGGGGCAGGATTTCAGCAGGTTCCTTGGCTTTCCGTGCCTTTCTGCACCTCCTTCATGTGTTCAATACTTATTCCCTTTGTCAATCCACTTAATTTCACATAAATCTATGGACTTTTGAGTTTTTGAGTTTTTTGGTACGTGTGGATTACTTGATACCGACAGCTGGTGTAAATTTCATGTCAATAACCCAATTAGAAATATATTTGCTGAGAAAAACGTTAATGCGTTCAATACTTACTGTATTTTCACTGCTGTATAAATACCCCGGAGAAAGCTACTTTAAATTAGATCCTCTCCTTAGTAGAGTATAAAAATTCTGCTGTTGGATCCTATTTGCAGAGGTGCCCTGAGATTCTTACCTAAATTTATGGCTAAGAATCCATCTACCATTTCTTCTTAATTGTTCTCGTCATTAAACTTGTTAGGTCTGATTGACTGAAAAAGCCCATCTCCAAGGCCTTTAAGTCTCTACACCTTCATCAGAGCTGGAGAGCCAACAATCCTTATTATTATTATTATTATTATTATTAATAACATGTATTTATATAGCGCCAACATATTGCGTAGCACTGTAAAGTAAATGTGATTATACAACTACATCATATGAATTACATATATAGAATATATGGAGTAACAAACATCACAATCAATACAGGTACAAAAAGGTGAGGAAGGCCCTATGCATAGGCATACAGTCTAAAGGGAAGGGAGTAATACACAAGGTGTGGGAGTGGGCAAGATCGAATTAAGTGGGTGAGAAATGTGGTATTGTATGTGGTGTTGCGTTTGGTAGTGAAGCAGAGTGAGGGTAGGCTTCTCGAAAGAAGTGCGTTTTCAGAGATTTCTTGAAAGCAGAAAGGTTGGGAGAAAGTCGGACAGACCATGGGAGAGAGTTCCAGAGGAGGGGTGCAGCCCTTGCAAAGTCTTGAATGTGAGCATGTGAGGAGGTAATGAGAGAAGAGTTGAGTAGCAGGTCAGTAGAGGAGTGTAGTAAGCGAGCGGGTGAGTATATAGAGATGAGTTCAGAGATGTAGGGTGGGGCAGAGTTATGAAGTGCTTTGAAAGTCAGTGTCATTAATTTGAATTTGATTCTGAAAGGTAACGGAAGCCAGTGCAGGGATTGACAGAATGGCGAGGCAGAGGAGGAGCGGTTGCTGAGGTGTATGAGCCTCGCAGCAGTGTTCATTATGGACTGGAGAGGTGGCAGTCTCTGGAGGGGGAGGCCAATTAAAAGAGAGTTACAGTAGTCTAGACGCGATATGATGAGAGAGTGAATAAGAATTTTGGCAGCTTCTTGGGTGATAAATGATTGTATTTTGGATATGTTCCTTAGGTGGAAGTGACATGATTTAATAAGTGACTGGATATGAGGAGTGAATGACAGGGCAGAATCTAGGATAACCCCAAGGCACCGGGCCTGGGGAGAGGGGGTGGAATTGTTAACTATGATGGATACTTCGGGGATGCTACTGGTGTTAGTTGGAGGAAAGAGAACCATTTCAGTTTTAGAGAGGTTTAATTTAAGGTAGTGTTGCGACATCCAGGTAGAGATAGCGGACAGGCAGGAGGAGACGTGAGTTAGGAGTTCTGGGTTGAGATCAGGAGATGAGAGATAGATCTGAGTATCGTCAGCATAGAGGTGGTAGTGGAAACCATACGAATTTATTAATTTGCCAAGGGAGGAAGTATAGAGGGAGAATAGTAATGGTCCCAGGACAGAGTCTTGAGGAACTCCAAAAGAGGTAGGGGAGAAGATGATACTCCATTGTAGGAGACACTGAAGGAACGATTGGTGATGTAAGAAGAGAACCAGGACAGGGCTGTGTCACGAAGGCCAAGTGACTGGAGGGACTGGAGGAGGAGAGGGTGATCTACAGTGTCAAATGCGGCTGAGAAATCAAGCAGTATTAGTAGTGAGAAGTGATTGTTGGCTTTAGTGGTTAAAAGGTCATTAGTTAGTCGAGTCAGGGCAGTTTCCGTGGAGTGTTGTGGCTTAAAACCAGATTGTAGGGGGTCCAGCAGGTTATTGTCAGAGAGGAATGAGGTTAGTCGGTTGTAGACTAGGCGCTCAAGTAGTTTAGAGATGAAAGGTAGCAGAGAGATAGGTCGGAGGTTGTCAAGATTGGAGGGATCAAGAGAGGGTTTTTTCAGAATGGGGGTGACAAGAGCATGTTTTAGTTGAGAAGGAAACAGTCCAGTTGAGAGCGAAAGATTCTTATCCATTGTGGGACAAACTGAGCCCTACAACAATCATTTTATGGCCCCAAAACTTCAAACATTTATAGGAACTGTGCATCAACAATGAACCAGCTAGGGTTTCTAAGCTCTTGGACCCTCTCTAAAAAAAATACAGTCAGATCCTCTATTGTTACATCACTACTGGTTTGTTCTAATGCAGGTTCTACACAATGAATAGGTTTCCCCTTTAAAAGTTATAGTGCAAGAGAGTTTGTGGCTACTCTCCATACATCTGTAAACTGCAGCTTTCCTTTTAAAGACCACGGATTGCTTTTCAAGAATTTTTACAAGAATTTCAGGTGTAAGGATTGAACGTGTTACATACTAAGGCAGAAGATATGGATTCTGCGCCCAAAGTAAGCTTAAAGTTTATTGCACAGCATTCCATCAGTAAAAGTTTTACAACCGAACTGTATAAATGTAACATGACATAGCTTAGTCTATGGCTGTCAGAATAATTCCCTTTTAGGCATGGTTTCCATAACACTTTCCAGCTAATTGATGTAGCAAGCCTATGCAACCCATTAGACAACCAAGTCTTTCATGATGAATTTACCCAATATATTCACAGTTTTGCCCGGTAAGTACTACACAAATCATCGGCTGTCTTTGGAGGGATTAGTAGTTGTCAGGGTAATAATAACTGGATAACCAAGGTGACTCATGTATTGCTGCTACAGGAAGGTCTGAACAGATCTGGGCTCTAACAGACAAAAGCAGGATAAACATTACACGGGGGCATTAGCTAGTTTATATCCACACAGTGCATATAAAAGATCCATTTCCAGGAGAAGTTTGTTGGCCAGCACTATATGTGAAACAGAGGTGCAGCCAATTGCTCTGTGCTACTTGTAGTGGCATTGTGGGGGCTTTAAAGGAGAACTAAACCCTTCCGATAAGAAAAGCTCCGTCTACTACCACTGGTAGTCCCCCCTCCCTGCTTCCTACCCGTATAGTGTCTCTGGACAGCATGCTCACTTATTTATCCTATACAACACTGTGCACCTATCTACAGCCTGTTATTTCTTCCCCTAGCCTTCTGCTGTATATACTGTATATATACTATATATATATATATATATATATATATATAAACAGTGATTAAGCTGTACTGGGTGCATTATCTCAAAATGCGGTAAGTCACTCCGCTAAAAGTATGTACATTGTCCAACGAGATCGCACACCATGTTATGAAAGTTTAAAACATAGCGTTTATTTCGTAAGCATAAAAACAGCCAAGGTAAGCTTAAATATACTCATCCATATGGAGATCTGTGCAGTGTTTCGGGTGCTTGCTGCTCCCTTTCTCAAGCTGGTTTCCATGTAACATCAGGACTACAGTTCCCAGAAGCTCGCTTAAGCCTTGTGGCATCTCGTGTGGTCGGGATGACGTCACCTTTGTGCGCAGAAACGCAGCGTAAATACGCAGTGTTCGTGCGCAGGCGACAAAGTCAGCTTGACGGCGTAAATTCCCTCACCATGGACGTTTTAACAGTAGACACCATTTTGGAAATGGGCATAATATGAACAACATTTCACACATATAGAAGAATAGCCAAAATACATACATAGATAATATTGGCACAGTTGTGAAAATCTTTGAAGGAATAGAAATAGTTTACTCAAAATGCATGAAAAAACAAAAGCAATAAGTATCTCAAAGGAATAAACAAATTGAAGGTCAAAGTCCTTATTCAAGCCCAATGGGCTAAGGGTTTTTTTACCTATGTACCCATTGAACTTTTGTCTTTATCAATAGGAGTACCCTGTCACCTCCCCTTCGAGGCTGGGGTACTTGCTGAATAACCCTAAATTTTAAATCCTCTGCTGCGTGTCCCTTTTCTATACAATGTTTAGAGACTGGCAGAACACTGTTGCGAGTATTAACCGTGGATGTATGTTGTGAAAATCTATCCCGTACTTTCTGAGTGGTTTCACCCACATAAACGAGATTGCAAGGGCAGACTAACATGTACACTGCAAAACTAGTATCACAGCTATAATGACCCCAAATTAAATATTAAATATTCCCTGTTCGTTGTTGGATTATTAAAGGTAGCTCCAGTTAGAACAATTTAAAATTTAGGGTTATTCAGCAAGTACCCCAGCCTCATTGATAGAGTAAAGATTTCAATTTTGTTAAAATGTGCCATGAGCACTTTCATTTTTTCATTTTCTTTCTTTTTAATAGATGTTTAAAATGTTTAAACTATGCTAGAAATGTACCTGTTGCACATTTATAACGAAACTCTGTAAATTTATATACATGCCAACTCTTAACTGCCTGCCTGAAACCAGGCATTCAGCATCATGCAATAATATGAATTCTATTTAGCCAATGGATACATTTAGATGGTATCATGAAATCAACCTTGTGCTGCTGGGACTATGTGGAAGGTATGATAGGTCCCCTATGGACTGCTTGGTCTTGGTTTTAGTTACTGTATGCAATGCCAACATGGAATGCCAAGTGGAGCTCATGATTGGTCATGTGAGCCCTTGACACAAGAGCAGGGTTCATAGACAGGACTTGTGGGCTTTTCCATCATATATCATACAATGTGGCCATACATGTGCATGTGGAGATTAATTTGATTTAATAAAACGGCCCCATGGGGCATTTAAATGGCTCTCCACTGAACTGCAGCTTCAACCTGTTCCTGAATGGCTCTTGGATACATGTTGCACAGCCAAGTTTTGACATGCTAACTCCATTGGTGCCTGTGTCAGCACATATAATAATCATCTTCCAGTTGGTTCACAGGTCACAGAATGGGATGACTTGGCCATCAACATGTAGCCAGCTTTAGGCCAAAATAATGACTATGCTTTATTTAAACTTAATTTGATAAAACATTTCTCACCTTCACCCAACCGTAACCCAGCTGGCACCTCCATTTATAGACTGACACCTGACCTGAAGGTGTGTGCGCTTATAAATGAAGGCTGCCACAGCCAAAAGCCAGCAGAGTAAGGTCATGGCCAGGGAGAGTGGAAGAACAGACCAACCCAAACCCGACCACAACCAGCATAATTTCCATGGAAATTGACTCAACCCGCGGGGTTTGGACCCGCTTCCAGATCACTAAATGTCGGTAAATTTGTAGTGAAGGGCCCAGACCTAGATGGTGATTAACTGGCCAGGACAATCTAATAGCAGATTGATAGCAACCCTCTCTCTTACACTTTCTATCATGAATTTGAAGACCAAACAAATTTCAGCACTTCATTTACAAAAAAAATCAAAAGCACCAAAATTCTGCCTTTTGGTCTTTCAAAGATTGCTGAATGGTATTACCTATCTTGAGTATCACTGGCCATTTCAGAAGACAAAACAAAGCTACGATAAGCTCTAATTACAGTGTAAATAAAGAAAGCTTTCCCTTCAATTCCAGAGAACAAAATCATTCTTTCCATGCTCAACTCTTCTAGATTCCTTTATTCTATTTTTGTTTTCTTTCAAGTTAAAGGGCTCCTTTGTTTTAGTGTTGTTCCATCTGTATGTTTAGCCTTCCCTATCTTTCCAAATCAAAATCTTCTTTTGTATGTTTTGAGATACTTCTGTAGGTTGGTTGTTTTGTTGCCTGATTGAGAAGCCCTGTGTTCTGAAATGCCTGGTGCCTGCCTGGATAAACACATTAAGGGGTTTAAGGGACTTAAGTTCTTGGGTTACATAGATGTGTGACTTGGAAGATCAATTTAAAGGGATTCTGTCATGATTTTTATGGTGTAGTTTTTATTTCTAAATTTACACTGTTTACATTATTCACCATATAAAAAACTATTCCTGAACCAATAAGTGTATTTTTTAGCTGTAATATTGGTGTGTAGGCACCCAACTCAGGTCATTTTGATTGTGTAATTTCAGAAACAGCCAGCACTATATAATGAACTACTTTCAGACAAGCTATTGCAGCAGGACTTGGATTTTTACTATTATTATTCTCATATGCTGATATCTTGTGTCAGGGAGCTGTTATCTTGTGTCAAGGAGCAGTCATCTGTATACCTTCCCATTGTTCTGCTGATCAGCTGCTGGGGAGAAAGAGAGGAGGTGATATCACTTCAACTTGCAGCGCAGCAGTAAATAAAAGATTGAATTTTAATAGAACACAATTTGCATGACTGAGGGTACCTGAGAAATTAGCTACATATCAAACCCCATGTCAGATTTCAAATTTAAATATGAAATATTGGTTTGAAATTTTGAAAATGATTTCAATGCAGGATTCTACTGGAACAGGGCTTCATTTTTAAGTAATGGACAAAACTCTTGATTCTTCTGATGCATTTCACTTGATAGTCAAAGCTTTAAAGCCGCCATACACGAAAAGGGGTTTGTTTTCAAATTCACGACTAAATAGTTGGATATTGTGCTGTCCCCCCTGATTTCTAGATCACACTTATTTATAATTTTGGGCTGGTGGCTCAAATGAGACAGGGTTGAGCATTATTGAAAAGGAACTCCGTCCCTGCTCATGTCTGCATCTGTTGTCCCATTCATATGGACAATGATAGATAAACCTTGGGTTGGAATCTCAAAAGAGTCTGTCAAACCCTTCTGCCCAAAGTGGGCACAAATGCTGAGATCATTGGCAGGAAGATTGCATTTGGCCAGACTGCCTGATCAAATGTGTACATTTTTGCCATCTTTAGGATAGGGTCACATGGGTGGCTAGATCAAACTACGGGTGTCCCCAACACTTGCTAGCTACAGTCAGGATCTAGTTGTTGTATCACTGTCTGTTCAGGTTTTTGGGGTTGTGCCAGTAAAGCATACCTTTTTGGTCATTGCTTAAATTTCTTCAGGGGTGGGTTTCCATACAAAGGTCCAGACTCAATTCAGTGGGAAAACGTTTTTTTCACGTGAAAAGTCATGGACGAGATTCAACTTGAGATGCAATTCAATTCAAGAAAACTTATCTCACGGGTTATCATGTAAAAACGTTATTGAATTCTATATGAAAAACTGGAACTAAATTAGGAGAATTACTGTACCTCCTTCCTCTTAGATGCTGGTTGAAAGGTTCAAAATCACAAGCCACAAGTACTTGTTTGTAACGCAACCAAAATCCATTTCCTATTACTTGGTTAGTGGCTGCATCAGAGCAGTGTTATACTCATAAGGCAAGATATAAGATGTTATTAATAAGAAACATTCATTTCCAACCCTAGTAAAGAGAGTTTTGATGCTTCAACCTGGAGGAATTCCATTAAGGGGGTTGGTGAAAGGGTAATATGGATGACATAACACATAGATCCAAACATGCTTGATGCAGACAATACAGATGTCCCCTTTTTCCCTTTCTTCCTCCATGTGGTCATTGCACCCAGGCCAAATGTCCCTTCTACCATGCCCCGCCATTCATAGAGTGCATCCAGCTATGTTAGCTCATCACACCCAAGGGGAAAAAAATATTATTTTTAAAAGGAATCCTAGGAATTGAAATGCTAGATGAAGAAGCATATGCCCTTAAACAAGGGCCCTTCTAATTAATTAATAATGTATAATAATAATGTATGTAATTAATAATGTATGACCCCATACGGCTATTTTCTTCTTCTATTAGGCTAAATTGTGTTGCTTGTTAGAGTGCATATGGTTAGAAATCAATAAAGTCCCCTGGGCACCCGGTACTGTTATTGGGTGTAGACTAGTTGAGTGGAGCATATCTGGCCGGGAGGAGTTATAAAAATCACTGAGCGTGCAGATTAACGGTGGGTACGTGTGAATGTGGCACTTGCACAAAACAATGGTCTATGTAGAAATTCATACCGCCTACAGGGAAGATGGCAGTTAAATTTTGAAATGGTAATTCAGTGATATATTGTAAAAGGGAATTGGAACTTTTCATGGTTATGGGATGCAGTGTTCCTTAGCACTCCCACTTCCATTTATTCCATTAATCATATACTGTATTATAGCCGTTGGTCCAGGAAGCTTGTGGTGGGAGTTAAATGTGCTTCCCTAACCTTGAAATGCATGCAAAATATATATAAGGAATCATTTATAAAGGCCCTGCTACACAAGTGTTAGAGCACCAAGGGGTGCACAATCACACACTTAATGCTCATTCATTAAAGGGATTCTATCACAATTTTTATGGTGTAGTTATTATTTCTAAATGACACTGTTTACACTGCAAATAATTCACTCTACCATGTAAAATGTCATTCCTGAACCAGCAAGTGTATTTTTTTTAATTTATAATATTGGTGTGTAGGCGCCATCTCAGGTCATTTTGCCTGGTCACGTGCTTTCAGAAAAAGCCAGTACTTTAGGATGGAACTGCTTTCTGGCAGGCTGTTGTTTCTCCAACTCAATGTAAATGAATGTGTCTCAGTGGGACCTGGACTTTTACTATTGAGTGTTGTTCTTAGATCTACCAGGCAGCTGTTATCTTGTGTTAGGGAGCTGTTATTTGGTTACCTTCCCATTGTTCTTTTGTTTGGCTGCTGGGGAGGAAAGGGAGGGGGGTGATATCCAGCTTGCAGTAAAGCAGTAAAGAGTAAAGCAGAAAAGTTTATCAGAGCACAAGTCACATGACTGGGGGCAGCTGGGAAATTGACAATATGTCTAGCCCCATATGAGATTTCCAAATTAAATATAAAAAAAATCTGTTTGCTCTTTTGAGAAACGTATTTCAGTGCAGAATTTTCCTGGAGGAGCTATATTAACTGATGTGTTTTGAAAAAAACATGTTTTCCCATGACAGTATCCCTTTAAGCAATCTGGGCCCTTGCATGCAGGTGCAGACCACAGGACTGGCAATCAAGACCCCTCTGAAGGATTCCTTAACACCCTGCACCTGCCAGCCTACCTACCAGTCCACAATGCCACCAGTGCTGTATTCATGTGAAGAGCACAGGTTTTTGCAAAGGGGTGCAAATAAGCAAAGGTGGCCTTTGTTAAGGTGGCCATAGACCCATAGATAAAATCGGACGAAACGAATTTTCATCCGATATTCGGTACGTGTATGCTGGAAAAAGAGCCAACCGATTTGACTTGGATATCGGTCGGCTCGTCGATCGGGCTGGACGGAAAATTTTGATTGGGTGTCTTTGAAGGGATCCAAACTTCAGCCATTGTTAGTGCTGAATAGTCAGATACAGGTAGAATTCTATTGTTTCTTCCCTTATATCTACCTGTATATCTGACGATTCAGCTCTACACGTGTGTATTGAAATGAACAATCTTTCTTGGAAAGATCTTTTCCAAGAAAGATCATAATTGTTACGTCTATGGCCACTAAAGTTAGGCCCATAATCTGCTCAAACCTGCATCTCAAACAAATGCACAGAAAGAAAAAGATGTTACTCTGTAAGGGCCCTCATTTTTTTATTCAGTTCAATTAAAAAGGCCAAGACTTCCACAAAAATCAACAACAAGCAACAATGTAATTAGAACCTGGCCCTATAGAGTAAGAAGCACAGTTGATGGAGTGTCTGGCCATGAAAAGGTGAAAGGCAACTGAGAAGGCTCGCTTTGAAAAACCGCACACTTAATCGTTATGGGCTGCGCTAAACAGAAAAGGTATTTGAATCGAGTGAGCTGGTAATTGCATTTAAGGTTTTAAATCAACATTTCCACATTGAGAAGTGATGATTTCTGGCTTCCCCCCTGGACCACGTGTTTTGCTTGGATGAATCCTTGCGATTGTATTCACGTGTCATCTCCAGTCTCTCTCTTTTTTGGCAAACATGAGCCGCAACCCATGAAAAAAAAATCCTTAATAGGGATGTAGCGAACGTCGGAAAAAAAGTTCGCGAACATATTCGCGAACTTGCGCAAAATTGCGAGCGGTTCGCGAACGGTTCGCGAACCCCATAGACTTCAATGGGAAGGCGAACTTTAACATCTACAAAAGACATTTCTGGCCAGAAAAATGATTTTAAAGTTGTTTAAAGGGTGCAACGACCTGGACAGTGGCATGCCAGAGGGGGATCAAGGGCAAAAATGTATCTGAAAAATCTGCCTGTGTGTGCTTGGAAGAGATAGTGTAGGGCGAGAGCTGTTAGTGATTTCAGGGACAGATGATAGTAAGTTTGCTGGCTAGTAATCTGCGTGATACTGCTCTGTATTGGAGGGACAGAAGTCTGCAGGGATTTGAGGGACATTTTAGCTTAGGTAGCTTTGCTGGCTAGTAATCTACTGTTCTCTTTAAACAACTGCCATACGTTGACCTTGTAGGCATTGTTTGCCCAGTTTTTTTGGACGCAGCCACTGAAGCACAGTTGCCAGAAAAAATATGCCATATAAATGCTGAAAATAGTCATTTTTCGCCATACGTTGACCTTGTAGACATTGTTTGCCCAGTTTTTTTGGACGCAGCCACTGAAGCACAGTTGCCAGAAAAAATATGCCATATAAATGCTGAAAATATAAATTTTTTTGGTTGCAGCCACTGAAGCACAGAGGCCAGAAAAATTATGCCATATAAATGCTGAAAATATAAATTTTTTTGGTTGCAGCCACTGAAGCACAGAGGCCAGAAAAAATATGCCATATAAATGCTGAAAATAGTCATTTTTTGCCATACGTTGACCTTGTAGGCATTGTTTGCCCAGTTTTCTTGGTCGCAGCCACTGAAGCACAGTTGCCAGAAAAAATATGCCATATAAATGCTGAAAATATAAATTTTTTGCCATATACGTTGAGTCAAGGTATGGCAAAAAATGACTATTTTCAGCATTTCTATGGCATATTTTTTCTGGCCTCTGTGCTTGAGTGGCTGCGGCCAAAAAAACTGGGCAAACAATGCCTACAAGGTCAACGACGTTGACCTTGTAGGCATTGTTTGCCCAGTTTTTTTGGCCGCAGCCACTCAAGCACAGAGGCCAGAAAAAATATGCCATAGAAATGCTGAAAATAGTCATTTTTTTGGTCGCAGCCACTGAAGCACAGTTGCCAGAAAAATTATGCCATATAAATGCTGAAAATATAAATTTTTTTGGTTGCAGCCACTGAAGCACAGAGGCCAGAAAAATTATGCCATATAAATGCAGAAAATATGCATTTTTTTGGTTGCAGCCACTGAAGCACAGAGGCCAGAAAAATTATGCCATATAAATGCAGAAAATATGCATTTTTTTGGTTGCAGCCACTGAAGCACAGAGGCCAGAAAAATTATGCCATATAAATGCAGAAAATATGCATTTTTTTGGACGCAGCCACTGAAGCACAGTTGCCAGAAAAAATATGCCATATAAATGCTGAAAATAGTCATTTTTCGCCATACGTTGACCTTGTAGACATTGTTTGCCCAGTTTTTTTGGTTGCAGCCACTGAAGCACAGAGGCCAGAAAAAATTAAACCAGTAGGGTTTGCACCCTAGTTTGTAACGGTGGCGGAGGGAGGAGGACGCTAAAGGACAGCTGTGTGTGGAGTCATGAGGCTTGAAGAGAAGGACAGCTGCATAGAAGTCAGAACAAGTCTTCCGGCGTGCAGTAACCCTCCGAGATCCACCCCTCATTCATTTTAATAAAGGTCAGGTAATCGACACTTTTGTGACCTAGGCGAGTTCTCTTCTCAGTTACAATCCCTCCTGCTGCACTGAAGGTCCTTTCTGAGAGCACACTTGAGGCTGGGCAAGACAAGAGGTTCATGGCAAATTGTGACAGCTCTGGCCACAGATCAAGCCTGCGCACCCAGTAGTCCAGGGGTTCATCGCTCCTCAGAGTGTCGATATCTGCAGTTAATGCCAGGTAGTCCGCTACCTGCCGGTCGAGGCGTTCTTTGAGGGTGGATCCCGAAGGGTTGTGGCGCTGCCTTGGACAGAAAAACATTTGCATGTCTGACGTTACAGACCGGCCAAAGGGCTTTGTCCTTGCAGGTGTGCTCGTGGCAGGATTACTGGCACCTCTGCCCCTGGAATGTTGATGAGTTCCTGAAGTGACATCACCCTTAAAAGCATTGTACAACATGTTTTGCAGGCTGGTTTGTAAATGCCGCATCTTTTCGGACTTGTGGTATGTTGGTAACATTTCTGACACTTTATGCTTGTACCGAGGGTCTAGTAGCGTTGCGACCCAGTACAGGTCCTTCTCCTTAAGCCTCTTGATACGGGGGTCCTTCAACAGGCATGCCAGCATGAAAGACCCCATTCTCACAAGGTTGGATGCAGAGCTATCCATCTCCGCTTCCTCATTATCAAGGACTGCATCATCCACGGTCTCCTCCCCCCAGCCACGTACAAGACCAGGGGTCCCCAAAAGGTCACCACTAGCCCCCTGGGAAGCCTGCTCCTGTTGGTCCTCCTCCTCCTCCTCCACAAAGCCACCTTCCTCCTCTGACTCCACTTCTGGCACCTCTCCCTGCGTTGCAGCAGGTGCCTGGGTTCGTTCTGGTGATTGCGACCATAAATCGTGCGCTTCCAGCTCCTCGTCACGCTGGTCTACAGCCTCATCTGTCACTCGTCGCACGGCACGCTCCAGGAAGAAAGCGAAGGGTATTAGGTCGCTGATGGTGCCTTCGGTGCGACTGACCATATTTGTCACCTCTTCAAAAGGTCGCATGAGCCTGCAGGCATCGCGCATAAGCACCCAGTAACGGGGGAAAAAAATCCCCAGCTCTGCAGATCCAGTCCTACCACCCAGTTCAAAAAGGTACTCGTTGACGGCCCTTTGTTGTTGCAGCAGACGTTCCAACATAAGGAGCGTTGAATTCCAGCGAGTCTGGCTGTCAGAAATCAAACGCCTGACTGGCATGTTGTAGCGCTGCTGAATGTCAGCAAGGCGTGCCATGGCTGTGTAGGAACGTCTGAAATGGGCCGACACCTTTCTGGACTGGGTGAGAACGTCCTGGAATCCTGGGTACTTGGAGACAAAACGTTGGACTATTAAATTTAACACATGTGCCATGCAGGGCACATGTGTTAAATTTCCCAGTCTCAACGCTGCCAACAGATTGCTTCCATTGTCACACACCACTTTTCCGATCTGCAGTTGGTGTGGGGTCAGCCACCGATCGGCCTGTGACTGCAGAGATGACAGGAGTACAGATCCGGTATGGTTTTTGCTTTCCAGGCACGTCATCCCCAAGACAGCGTGACAACGGCGTACCTGGCACGTCGAATAGCCTAGGGGGAGCTGGGGGTGCACAGGTGTGGAGGAGGAGAAGGAGGACCCAGCAGCAGAGTAAGAAGAAGAAGAGGAAGAAGACGAGGTAGAGAGCGATGGAGGAGTAGAGGTGGTGGCAGAACCGCGTGCAATCCGTGGCGGTGACACCAACTCCACTGTTGTTGTTGTTGTTGAGCTACCCATTCCCTGCTTCCCATTCCCAGCCATTACCAAGTTCACCCAGTGGGCAGTGTAGGTGACATACCTGCCCTGACCATGCTTGGAGGACCATGCGTCAGTAGTCATATGGACCTTTGGCCCAACACTAAGTGACAGAGATGCGGTAACTTGGCTCTGCACATGTTGGTACAGGTGTGGTATTCCCTTTTTAGAAAAAAAATTGCGGCTGGGTACCTTCCACTGCGGTGTCCCAATTGCTACAAATTTGCGGAAGGCCTCAGAGTCCACCAGCTGGTATGGTAAAAGCTGGCGGGCTAAGAGTGCAGACAAGCCAGCTGTCAGACGCCGGGCAAGGGGGTGACAGTCAGACATTGGCTTCTTACGCTCAAACATGGCCTTCACAGAAACTTGGCTGGTGGCAGATGACTGGGAATGGGAACAGGTGGTCAAGGTGGAAGGCGGAGTGGAGGGTGGTTCAGATGGGTCAAGGAGAGCAGAGGTAGAGCAGTAAGATGCTGGACCAGAAGGAGTGTGACTTTTAGTTTGCCTGTTGCCTTTGAGGTGTTGCTCCCAAAGTGCTTTGTGCTTGCCGCTCATGTGCCTTCGCATAGAAGTTGTACCTATGTGGCTGTTGGGCTTACCAAGGCTCAGTTTCTGACTGCACTCATTGCAAATTACAATGCTTTTGTCAGAGGCACACACATTAAAAAAATGCCACACTGCTGACTTTTTGGAAGTCTGCGATCTGGCGGTAACAGTAGAAGTTGGCGGCATTGGCGGCAATGGCGGGTGCGTTGGCCGGCTGAACACAGGTGCCGATACATGTTGTTGCCCTACTGATCCCTGCGGGCTGGCCTCCCTGCTTCTTCTAAGTCTTATTCTCCTACTGCCTCTCTGACTCTCCGTCTCTCCATCTGAACTACCCTCCTCTTGCTCTCTTCTACTAGGCACCCACAAAACATCAATCTCCTCATCATCATTCTCCTCAGATGCATCAATTTCTTCTGACACATCACAGAAGGAAGCAGCAGCGGGGACCTCCTCCTCCTCCTCATCACTCATCATTATGTCCATCTCTGTCGTGTTCTCTGCCAGAATTAAATCTGGTGTAACGTCCTCATCTCCTTCATCTTCTTCTGCCAATAATGGTTGCGCATTACTCAGTTCAAGAAACTCATGGGAAAATAACTCCTCTGACTCCAGTGAAGATGGGGCACCGGTGGTGGAGGAAGTGTTACGTGGGGTGGCCATAGCAGTGGAGGATGAGGAGGATGTTGTGGTAAAGTTAGAAACGGTAGAGGATGGGGTGTGCTGTGTAAGCCAGTCAACTACCTCTTCAGCATTTTGGGAGTTCAGGGTCATTGGCTTTTTAAAACTGGGCAATTTGCTAGGGCCACAGGATTGCATAGCAGCACGGCCCCTAGCACGGCCTCTGCGTGGCGGCCTGCCTTTGCCTGGCATTATTTTTAAAAAAACAACAACAACAAAAACTCAGTTGGTTTTTCTGGAAACGATAATACACACAGCTAGATGGCAGTTTGAAGAAAACAGTGTGCAAATAATGCCTACAAGATCAACGTATACACTACTACAGCGGTGGATACGGATTACGTAAAATATATGAATGCTGCTTGAAAAAAAGTAACTCAAGTGGTTTTTCTAGAGACGATAATATTATCAATATTTAGACAAAATGTGAACAAGCTCACACAGCTAGATGGCGGTTTGAAGAAAACACTGTGCAAATAATGCCTACAAGGTCAACGTATACACAGCGGTGGATACGGATTACGTAAAATATAAGAATGCTGCTTGAAAAAAAGTCACTCCGGTGTTTTTTCTGGAGACGGTAATATTATGGATATTTAGACAGAATGTGAACACGGTCACACAGCTAGATAGCAGTTGGTTGAATAACACACTGGGCAAAAAATGCCTACAGGGCAAATAATGCCTACAAGGTCAACGTATACACAGCGGTGGATACGGATTACGTAAAATATAAGAATGCTGCTTGAAAAAAAGTCACTCCGGTGTTTTTTCTGGAGACGGTAATATTATGGATATTTAGACAGAATGTGAACACGGGCACACAGCTAGATAGCAGTTGGTTGAATAACACACTGGGCAAAAAATGCCTACAGGGCAAATAATGCCTACAAGGTCAACGTATACACAGCGGTGGATACGGATTACGTAAAATATAAGAATGCTGCTTGAAAAAAAGTCACTCCGGTGTTTTTTCTGGAGACGGTAATATTATGGATATTTAGACAGAATGTGAACACGGTCACACAGCTAGATAGCAGTTGGTTGAATAACACACTGGGCAAAAAATGCCTACAGGGCAAATAATGCCTACAAGGTCAACGTATACACAGCGGTGGATACGGATTACGTAAAATATAAGAATGCTGCTTGAAAAAAAGTCACTCCGGTGTTTTTTCTGGAGACGGTAATATTATGGATATTTAGACAGAATGTGAACACGGGCACACAGCTAGATAGCAGTTGGTTGAATAACACACTGGGCAAAAAATGCCTACAGGGCAAATAATGCCTACAAGGTCAACGTATACACAGCGGTGGATACGGATTACGTAAAATATAAGAATGCTGCTTGAAAAAAAGTCACTCCGGTGTTTTTTCTGGAGACGGTAATATTATGGATATTTAGACAGAATGTGAACACGGGCACACAGCTAGATAGCAGTTGGTTGAATAACACACTGGGCAAAAAATGCCTACAGGGCAAATAATGCCTACAAGGTCAACGTATACACAGCGGTGGATACGGATTACGTAAAATATAAGAATGCTGCTTGAAAAAAAGTCACTCCGGTGTTTTTTCTGGAGACGGTAATATTATGGATATTTAGACAGAATGTGAACACGGGCACACAGCTAGATAGCAGTTGGTTGAATAACACACTGGGCAAAAAATGCCTACAGGGCAAATAATGCCTACAAGGTCAACTTATACACTACTACAGCGAGGGATACGGATTACGTAAAATTTATTATGGCTGCTTGAAAAAAGTCACTCCGGTGTTTTTTCTGGAGACGGTAATATTATGGATATTTAGACAGAATGTGAACACGGGCACACAGCTAGATAGCAGTTGGTTGAATAACACACTGGGCAAAAAATGCCTACAGGGCAAATAATGCCTAAAAGGTCAACTTATACACTACTACAGCGATGGATACGGATTACGTAAAATTTATTATGGCTGCTTGAAAAAAGTCACTCCGGTGTTTTTTCTGGAGACGGTAATATTATGGATATTTAGACAGAATGTGAACACGGGCACACAGCTAGATAGCAGTTGGTTGAATAACACACTGGGCAAAAAATGCCTACAGGGCAAATAATGCCTAAAAGGTCAACTTATACACTACTACAGCGATGGATACGGATTACGTAAAATTTATTATGGCTGCTTGAAAAAAGTCACTCCGGTGTTTTTTCTGGAGACGGTAATATTATGGATATTTAGACAGAATGTGAACACGGGCACACAGCTAGATAGCAGTTGGTTGAATAACACACTGGGCAAAAAATGCCTACAGGGCAAATAATGCCTAAAAGGTCAACTTATACACTACTACAGCGGTAGTAAAATAAAAAAAAAGTTAAATAAAAAAAGAATGAATATTAAAAAAAAAAAATTAAAGTTGGTGCTGCTGAACTACTAGGAGCAGCAGATTAGCACACCAGTCCCACTCCCCAACACTGCTAGACTAATAGCACTGGGCTCTTATAGTAGTAGTAGTAGTAGTAGTAGTAGTAGTAGTAGTAGTAGTAGTAAAACAACAAAAAAATAAATAAAAGCAGTCCTTACAAGGACTATTGCTATTGCAGCAGTCAGCAGATGAGATCAGAAGCAGGACAGCTGCCCACTGCAGCTACATACAGAGCACTGCAGTAGAAGGTAGATTACTAGCCAGCAAAGCTACCTAAGCTTAAATGTCCCTCAAACCCCTGCAGACTTCTGTCCCTCCAATAACAGAGCAGTATCAAAACGATTACTAGCCAGCAAACTTTCAACTGTCCCTGAAATCACTAACAGGCAGCAGCTCTCTCCCTACACTATCTCTTCAGCACACACAGGCAGAGTGAAAAAAAGCTGCAGGGCTTCGGTTTTTATAGGGAAGGGGAGTGGTCCAAGGGAGAGCTTCCTGATTGGCTGCCATGTACCTGCTGGTCTGGGGTGAGAGGGCAAAAAAAAGCGCCAACAATGGCGAACCCAAAATGGCGAACGTCGCGCGACGTTCGCGAACTTCCGGCGAGCGCGAACACCCGATGTTCGCGCGAACAAGTTCGCCGGCGAACAGTTCGCGACATCTCTAATCCTTAATGGTTTGTATTTCTTTTCTTGCCTTCTTAGGGCAGGTTTGTCTGTGTGTCCCTCATGCAGATCTCGCTCACACTCACAAGACTTGCCCTGCATGTAACACTGCCTCCCACCCCTCCTACCAGCCCCTGTTTGTTTTCTACTCTACTAATTACTACCAGATTTACTGGGTGGTCCATCTGTGAACTAGATAATGGTGGAGTGCTTAAATCTTCTTATGATTGCTGTGTGTGTGTCATGGTTGGCCTCTTGAGTGTTCCTCAGAATGGGCTCCTTTCATCTGTTCAGTATGGATCTTGGCCCTTTCACACCTGCCCCACTCATGCATGTCTCTGGGGGGGCACTAGCTCTCTGAAGTAGATGAGTGGTGTGCTGGGATTGCCTTGTAAAGTTGTTTGTGTTTGAAATCTGTTTTAGTGGAGTGTGTCTTTTCTCTGTGTTAAAAAGCAGCTTCTTTCCCACTGCTGCTTGGCACCCCCTGCCATGTGCCGGAACATCTCTCCTTCAGCAAAATGGTTTTTAGCAGGAATGGGTAACCCAAAACGGCTTGTTTCTAACAAACCTGCTGAGTTCACCCTGCAGGGTCTATTGCTTGGAGTGGGCCACAGACTGCTCAGTGTGTGATGCACGAAGGATCATTCATGAGTTAATTGCAGAAGCCTTTTACAGATACCTTTGTATATAGGAGGACTCATTAACAACCAAGTGCAACATGCAAAGTGAAATTTGGCATGCAAATTATCAAGTTTTTAGCCAGACTCATAACAAGAGGTCACTGAGCCTCCCTGCAAAAAAAAAAAAACAAATAAAACTTTGAAGGGTCCCAGCGTGTAAAAATATTCAGAGGGGTCCGAAGCTGCTCCCGCTTGCAACGCAATGGCCCTGCTATAAAAGAAGCCCATAGTCCAGGCCCTGTATTTTCTGCCCCACCCATGACCTTGGGGTCTGCTTCCATTATAGCAGGAGGGGTTGGGTTGTGGGTGGGCAGGAGCAGTTCCAGATTCATCTGAATATTTTTGCATATTGGCCCCATCAAATTTTTTATTTTGTTGTTGGGGGGGGCACAGCAATCTCTTGTTATGAGTCTGGCTAAAAACATGGTAATTTGCATGCAATTTTCGCTTGCATGTTGCACTTGGTTGTTAATGACATGGCTGAATTAAGAACAAGAGCGTGCAAGTGTGAGCTGAGTTCAGGCTAAGAGAGGGCAGGTGTGGGTGACATAATTTCAACAAAAAGTTGACCCGACTTTTTGGTGTAAGGGTGTTCTGCTTATTGGCACATCCCACTTTGGGAACTTTGGAATTACCATCAGGTTCTTAGTGGTAGTAACTCCAGGGTTCAGAAGGTTCATTGCACACTATTCAGTCAAAGAAGAGGCAGGATGAACGTAATGGCACTTCGGAAGGGCAAAGAGTGTGTTGGACGGACATTACTTTAAAGGGGAACTAAACCTTAAGAATGAATAGGGCTAAAAATGGCATATTTTATGCACCAGCCTAAAGTTTCAGCTTGTCAATAGCAGCGATGATCCAGGACTTCAAACTTGTCACAGGGGGTCACCATCTTGGAAAGTGTCTGTGACACTCACATGCTCAGTGGGCTCTGAGCAGCTGTTGAGAAACTAAGCTTAGGGGTTGTCACAAGCAGAAAATGAGGTTGGTCTGTAATATAAGCTGATGCTACAGGGCTGATTATTAAATTCTGATGCTAATTGCACTGGCTTCCGTGCTGCCATGTAGTAATTATGTGTATTAATTACTAATCAGCCTTATATTTTGACATTTCTATTCTATGTGTCCTGTATATTGTGAGTGGGTCCCTAAGGTCAGTAAGTGACAGCAGCACAGAGCATGTGCAGTGAATCAGCAGAAAAGAAGATGGGGAGCTACTGGGGCATCTTTGGAGACACAGATCTTTACTGCTAAAGGGCTGTGGTTGCCTTGGGCTGGTAAAAAAGCACAAAACATAATGTACAACAGTGCTAGCCTACTTTTTTAGTTTAACTTTCCTTGTCCTTTAACTAATGAAGTCATTAAGTACAACATTTGGGTCCATTTTTGCTCAAATACACTTTTACCTGTGTTTATGAATGAGCCCTAAGAAGTTACTTATTTAGAATCACTTGATTGGTTTATCTCATCTACATGACTGTCCTTTTATTGGCATGTCTGATCTAAGTTCAATGTGCCTTTATTTCTCAGTGGGTTCTCATCTAAAGTAGTTGCTTTTGCACCCCTTGCACTTCTCTACATGGTTTAAGCAAATTGATCAGTTGTGATTTAGATGTAAAGGTTATGGTCAGTGACATAACTAGAAGTTAATGAGCCTCATAGAACAAGGATACCCCTCATCTTAGGGAAATAATTGTGGTCACTATCTAACTGGGCCCCTCTGTAGTCACAGAATCTGCTTCCTCTATAGTTCTGTCCCTGGTCATGATGAAAGGTGCAGCCATTCTACATTATAGTTTAAGGGTAAATCTGGCTTTGGCACATGGCAGTGAGAATTCTTAGAGCACCTGGGCATCCTTCTTTCTCTTGCTTTTGTGTAAATACGTAGTGTAAATCCCATATACCATAATGAAAGTAGTTGCCAGCAAGTCAAGGGATTCTGATTCCCAAGTCTACAACAAGTGTCCAGCTTTTTCCAGCTGTTCCTCTTATTCCATGCTTGCAATTGTGATATGAGCTCAGGCCTTTCTGGGCCCCATTATTTAAAGTAGGACGGTCCAACCTGTAGTCCCTCAGCTGTTGTCAAACTAAAACTCTCAGCACCCTTTCAAATGAACTTTAAAGGAAGACATTTGTTCCCTGATGACAGATGACTTCTCTAAATGGAAATGCCATTACCGCATAGTGATACTGTCCCATAAGCCCTTTCAAGGGCAGTTTTGTTATTATTTTGTTTGGTTTTTAGTGAAACAGGATATGGATGAGACAACACTCAAATTGTTCTTAAAGACTAAATAGAACAGAGAACGATGACAACGTCTTGCATGTTCTAGTGACTTCAAAACAATGCACAAAAAGGTGAACAAACAGAAGTGAAGCATCGAGCAATTGCAAGTTCCAACGGAGACTCAGGGATTACCTGTTGCTTTCAGTCTTTCTTTTTGGAGTTGCCTTGACACAGCGGATCAGAAGCGACGGTGTGTAATCAAGGATAAAAGTACCTTCCTGGTTCCTTGGATAATGTCATATAGGAAAGCTTGTTGTGTTATTGGCTTCCTGTATAAACCTTTTGTCTTTCGGAATGAAAAATAGGGCAAAGGGACGGGGGAAAAGAAGGGCTTGAACATCTGGCATTTAAAAATAGATTTATGCAAACATTTACTATTTATTTTGTGAAACCCTCTAATAATACATTCTACAACATGTTAAAAAAACAGCTTTGTCATTCTTTACTGTTTAGTAGTGATGGGCGAATTTGTGCAGTTTTGCTTCGCCGAAACGGCGTCTCGTTTTTGACGCTGGCGCCCGTTTTTTAGAAAAAAAAATTGACGCCGGCGAATTTTTTCCGCGAATTTTCGCGGGCGTTTTGCGAATTTATTCGCCGACGGCGAATCGCGCAAATTCGGCGCGAATTCGCGGCTGGCGAATAAATTCTCCCATCACTACTGTTTAGGTCTTTAACCATATACTGTATGTACATTTGCTAGTAGTGCAGAACTTTAGGCTAGGGTTTAGGCACCTTTATCTTACTAAGTGCAACCTACCAGATCCAGTGGGGCTCATTTAAAAACTTGTCTCAGGGCAGATTGGTTCACACAGTGAATACTGTATATTTGCCCTGGGCATGGTTATATTTATAAAGCTGGATAAGAGTTTACAAACAGAATTGCAATTTTTTTTTCCGTAAATATTGGTAAATTCATAAATTGTGAATATTTAAGCACACACTATGAGTTTGAATTACGCCACGACTTTAGTGTCAGAGAAAATATTCGCAAAACGGAAAGACGTGCACAGCAGTGCAATAATTTAGTGTTAAGGAAAAATCACGGGCAATACAACCATTTGCGAATAAATATGCGCTGCACAAACTTTAGAAATGATCCCTAGAGTGTTCCTGTAAGGACTAAGCTCAATGTCTATGCGTTTGAAGGTTGTAGGTGGGAGAGTGTAGACCAAAAAACTGCTCACAATTGAGATAGGTTGCCTGAAAGTTGTAATCAGCCCATCACTCAGCTGACAGCCTATCCTGCTAGCCAATGGTTGGCAAGACAGACAATGAGTCCATGGGTAAACCCCACAATATTACAATAACTGTTTTAGCCATGACCTTAAGTAAGAATGAAAACCTTGTACAGTTGTTACACTTGAGTGACCACCCTCCCAAACCACAATACTACACCCCTTAAAACAACCCTACCTGTTCCCAAAAAAAAGCACTGTAGTTCAGTGTAGGCGCCATTTCTTGCCCCTTAATATTTTATTAAAATCAGTCAATGACAATGCACAGTTGAGGCTACTCAAGACCTGGCTTCAACCGTGCATTCTCAGCTTTGTCAATGGCTTCCAAAAAAAGATTAAGCAGGGCAAGATGGTGGCCACTAGTGATGTGCCAGCTGGCCCGACGCCCACCCAGTTCCCTGGTGGTACTTCTGCACACCATTGGTTTGGGTTGAGCTTTTCCTTGCGCTCTTCCCACTTGTGAACTTACTGTCTTGGCTTCTGCCTCCAGTGTGCTCCTTTTATAGACTCAACCTACTTGACTCTGCCCCTTTCCATTACATCCTAGCAGGGTGGGCGCAGGTCTATATATTTGGAGACATGCTGGGTAAGGTGTGGGTGGTGGAGCATCGGATTAGGATCAGGTGTGGGTCAACTTTTCAACACTAGCGGCCACAAACCCCACTGCTATAAGTGAGCTATTAGTGCACAGTAGTCTAGTTCAGGTATCAGATACACCGAATCCCAGATCTGGAAAGGACCTTTTTCAGCAGGATTCGGACTCCACCAAATCCAAATGCCTGGCCGAACCAAATATAAAATCCATAAAATCACATTGATTTTGGTTAAGTAAAAAAGGAAATTGTAACATTACGTTCACAGTTCTTTTTAAATCTTCCTTATCCCAATTTGCATTCAGTTTGGGATTTGACTGAATATTTCATGAAAAAGGATTGGGTGCATCCCTGGTGGTCACAACAGGGGATGTAACTTAAAGGGTTACGGTCATGGGAAAAAAAAAATTTTCAAAATGAATCAGTCAATAGTGCTGCTCCAGCAGAATTCTGCACTGAAATACATTTCTCAAAAGAGCAAACAGATTTTTTTATATTCAATTTTGAAATCTGACATGGGGCTAGACATTTTGTCAATTTCCCAGCTGCCCCAAGTCATGTGACTTGTGCTCTGATAAACTTCAATCACTCTTTACTGCTGTACTGCAAGTTGGAGTGATATCACCCCCCTCACTTTTCCCCCCCAGCAGCCAAACAAAAGAACAATGGGAAGGTAACCAGATAGCAGCTCCCTAACACAAGATAACAGCTGCCTGGTAGATCTAAGAACAGCACTCAATAGTAAAAACCCATGTCTCACTGAGACACATTCAGTTACATTGAGAAGGAAAAACAGCAGCCTGCCAGAAAGCATTTCTCTCCTAAAGTGCAGGCACAAGTCACATGACCAGGGGCAGCTGGGAAATTTACAAAATGCCTAGCCCCATGTCAGATTTCAAAATTGAATATAAAAAATCTGTTTGCTCTTTTGAGAGATGGATTTCAGTGCAGAATTCTGCTGGAGTAGCACTATTAACTGATACATTTTGAAAAAAAATTTGTTCCCATGACAGTATCCCTTTAAGTGCATGATTTTGATTATGCTTTTCCAATCTTTCTCGAAGGTTCACGTCCTCTTGCCTTGAATGTTATACACCTGTTACTAAAAATTTTAGGTCATCTAACCCATGAAACTCAGTGGTCTTGCACTTTACTGATTTTAAATGTCCTGCCTTTAAATGTAGGTATTTGTGTAACCAGAGGAAGTGCAGGGAGCAGTGACATAATTAGATGTTACTGATTAATATTAGGGCACACATCATATCCAGAAGTTTCCTGTTTTACCAGTATATATTGAAATTGCTCATTATTAGGGCTTCATGTGCCCTTATACCTCCTGGTCTCCCTGCAAGTGCACAAACCTACGTGCAAGAGTTGAATGATGTGGGTGGGTAGAAGGTAATACATTGAGAAACAGGTATTGGTTGACAGCACTGTATAGGAGGGAGGCCTAGAACTATATTTTATTCTAGCCTGTAGGCCACTACCTCACATCACTGAATCTAACACATTAGTATTTAACAAATGTCACTGTAAACAGAAGAAACAACATCTTAATGTATTTATGAGCTTTCCAGAAGAGAATTAAAGGTGCAGGGCCACTCCTTGTGTTCTCTGTTGTGGGCTTTGTAACCAGCAACACAATTATTTGTAAGATTTCCTTTCACTTAAATGCTTTTTTCCAGTTTCAAACCTGTTTGTTGCCTTTGCATGACTAGTCTGACCGGTTTCTTATTTATCTTCTCTTCCTTTTTATTCAGCCAGTGAATACAGATTTGTATCTGGTCATTTCAATAGACGTGACCCCACCGTCGACCAAGCAGCTACTGTAAAGAATGTGCACAGGCCTGATTACTCAAAGGCCCCTCTTGAATACTTGGAAGGAAATAAACAGAGAGCTCTATCCAAGGAAGCCTAATCAAGGAAACCTAATGCTGAGGCCCTGACTCTGATTAGCACAGATCTAATGAAGGAATGGGCCCTATTAGCATCGCTGAAATGCAGCAAATCTGTCCCTGGTTCCTGCATTGTTTCATAGTTAAAGAAAACATTCCATTTTAATTTTCTTAAGTGTAGTTTTGTTTTTATTACACCAATGGAAAATAGGGGAATATTTATTTCATATTCTCTCCTTTAGATAAGGGTCCTGCAGTGGGTTGGGTGCATGCAGCTAACAGCACAGAGTGGATAATGAATGGGCAGTGGATAATCAGCCTTGCTGGAGAATTTTGCTCTGCTTCCTTCCAGTCTTGCACTTGCCCTTTGATGATGTCACTTGTGCTTACGACGACATCACTTGTGATTTTCCTAGTTGGTAACTGTTTTGGTTGTGGTTTTAGGCAGGGTAGTTGGTATAAGCAGGGCCGCCATTATAAATCACGGGGCCCTGTACAACAAAATTTTTGTTGCCCACCCCTTGCCCCACCCCAGATTCCGCCCACTGCACACCACACCGACATTAGCGCTAAAAAAGGTATCACCAAGTTATAAAAAGCTATTGATGGTCAGGGCCCCCTTATAAGTTAAAAAAACTGTGGCACCAGGGCCCCCAAAAAAGTTTTTTTAAAAAAATAATTGGTGACCAGGGCCCCCCTATACGTTAAAAAAAAAATTCTCTGCCACAGAGAATATTTTTTTTAAAAAACATTGGAGCCAGGCCCCCCCCCTTACAAGTTAAAAAAAATTTGGGGCCCCAGAGAATATTTTTTAAAAAAAACATTGGTGGCACGGGTTTATAGAGTATTAAAATAATACATTGGTGGCCAGGGGATTAAACAATTGGTGTTCAGTAGAATTGAACTCGTGACTTCAGGACTTCAGCTTCGCCTCCTTTTGTGACTTTAGGTCTTTTTGCAGCTTTCACGCTTTTGGGACTTCGGGTCTTTTCACTGCTTTCGGGACTTCAGTTGTTCGGCACCTCGGCTGTTTCGGGAGGGCAGAGGAGGTACGGCGAGGTCAAGGGGGGCCCGACTATTTGAAAAGTGCAGCACAGCCAGGTCCCCCTTCAGGCCCGGGCCCGGTACAGGAGTACCACCTGTGCCCCCCTGATGGCGGCCCTGGGTATAAGCATTTATCTGCTTATTCCAACTATGTCATTGTTTCAGTTGATTTGTTTGGGTTAAAAGTGTAACTACATAAACATAACTAGCAACATTTTCAGACTGATCAGTTGTTCAGTTTAGGTACTGAGCCCCCACTGGGAATGGGAAAGTAAGTAATCTGCCTTACCAATTTGGCAGAATGCACACAATAAGTATTGTATGGTGTTACCTGGTGAAGTCTTGGCTTGACCTAGACCAGGGGTGTCCAAACTGCGGCCCAAGGGCCACATGCGGCCCAGGATGCATATGAATGCGGCCCAGCTTGGTTCCCGGGGAAACGTCATGTTGCAAAGGATTTAGGAGATGGGGGACTCTGCCCATTGCCCAGTTAGTAATAATAATATAATAAGTCTTATTTAATATCCAGGTGTCCCATATTCTAGTGTATAGCTCCATCTGGTTATCCAACTGGTATTGTAGTTCTTTTCTGTGTATTTCCTTTACTTTTACAAATCAAATGTGTTTGTTGTGTGGCCCCAGACAAATTTTTATTTTTCCAATGTGGCCCTGGGAGCCAAAAGTTTGGACACCCCTGACCTAGACTGACAACAAAAAAACCTATGTAAAATAACTTGTTTTGGCCTCAAATGAGCTTAAGAAACAGTCCAGATGATTAGGTGATATGGTCAAAATGAGCCACCCTGCCTGGCCACCTCTGAAATATAGTATTCCAGGGCTTTTATTATCTCCTATAAAGAATTACTATTTTGGTTTGTATATTCTGATTTTCACCAACTGCATTTCCTCTCTTCTCATAGTAACTTTCTTTATCTCCTACCAAACCCTATTGAGTCACTCGGATCTTTCTTTTGCACACGACCATGGAGGGCATGCCCTAGACTAGCAGATCACAACTAAGACAAAGTAAAGGAGTCTGCTCATATCATGTACAGAGAGATAGTTTCAAATTAGACATATAATATGAACCTATGGTATGAGTGTGTGAAAACACAAGGCAAGAACAGCAGACTGTCATAGAGGTCCTGGTATTCTGGAGTAATCAGCTATGGAAGAGGTCATTATGGAGGATCATAGTTTCCAGATAATAGATGCCATAACTGTATTTCGAAATCTATACTATATTTGATGGGACTGAACACATTTTGGCCGGAAAGAAGGTTTGTTTGTGCTGCTTAACAATTGCTGAGCATTAGAGACATAGCCCGAGGGTTATAATTCTTATTCATAGGTAGTGATGGGCGAATTTATTCGCCAGACGCGAATTTGTGAAAACGGGCATGAAAAATTGCCGGCGTCAAAAAAATGGACGCCGGCATCCGTTTTTTGGATTCTGATGCATTTTCGCCAAAAAAAAACGGACGACGCAGTCAAAAAAACGGACGCCAGCGTCAAAAACGAGATGCCAGCGCTGTTTCGCAAATTTTTCGGCAAAGCAAAATGGCACAAATTCGCCCATCACTATTCATAGGGAAAGCAGCTGAAAGCTGGGCAAGTGGCTTAATTAGGCTTAGTGAGCCCATAGTCGGCTAAAATGAAAAAAAAACTGTGCTAATCACATGCGGCAATTAATTTTCCGAAGTTGCCCGAAGTTGCCTCACGAGGAAACTTTGGGCATTTTAGCCAGCGCAGAGTGGCGGAAGGGGAGATTGTTCGCCACAAAGACAAGGCGATTAGTCGCCAGGCGACCAAATCTCCCCAAAACGCCCAGTGTGGCTTTACCCTATGACTAAATTGGCAATAATTATTACCCTATTGTAAATACTATAATATTAGCATGAGTGATTTAAGGAGCCTGACTCTATTTGCAGTTTGAGATACCAACTTGTATCCTCCTGCCCATTTGTCTTTCCAACAGATAACATTCTGGCAGCTGGTATTTAATTTTCTCTAACTCATACATAAACAGGGCAGTCAGGATTATCATTGTTTAAATAAGATTAAAATGTTTTAAATCAATCACTTGGTGTTGTTGCTTGGTGAGAGCAAGCGCAGGGCGATATTGGGCTGAATATATGTAGCAGCAAATTGTGATCAATCTTAGTTAAGCATCAGTAAATTTAAACTCTCCCCCAGGAATAGAAATGGTTTAATAATTCCTGTAAAACTTGGGCAGCATGGAATTAAGAATTCATCTGAGGGAAATGAATCTGTTAGATTTATCACACATTCCAACAGAAAAGGGCCAACTACATGAAAAATGTAGTTCAACCCCAGCTGAAGGAGAGAGACGGCTTTGCTGGTGATTTGTTTTAAAAAGCAATGGGTTACTAGACCCATTTAGACTATTATATTACACCTCTCTGTAAGGAATTCCATCTCCTGACTGCCCTTAAAGTAAATCAGTGATACCCAACCAGTGGCTGGAGAGCAGTAAATTGCTTGCCAACACCTTTGATGTTGCTCCCTATGGCCTCAAAACAGGTGCTCTTTTATGAATTTCTGACTTGAAAGCAAGTTTCAGAGGTATAAAGACTGTGTGTGCTAACAGAAACTCCCAAGAACATTTTCCATGCACGGGTTGCTCCCCAATTCTTTTTACATTCGAATGTGAAGGTAAAAAAGGGTGGGGAACCCGTACAGAAGATTAACTGATGATGACGTCTCCTTTACATCAGTCTTAGTGAGTGTTCCCTCCACTGTAAAATAATTCTCTCTATATAGAGAAGGGAATTTCACTATGTGACCCAAGCACCGCTACCAGTAATAATGATCATACTTATAGATGCAGTGGCCCTCCAGAAAACCTTAGGCTATAGCCCTACTCTCAAAGCTAATTTCTTCCTTTCTTAATTTAAATTCTTTATTCTCTTTGGGGGAAATGTAATAAAATTTATAAAGAGCAAAACTTCACGAATAAAAATTTGCCTGTTGCAACGCAATATTCTTTGTTGCGTTGCATTGTGAATCTTAATTGCACATTGTGAACCTTTAACACCCGCTCTGTTACGTATTTTGTCACAAAAAATGGTTTGCGATTGGGAAATTTTTTTTGCATACACTGCGAATGTTCGCGAAAGTAGTTTGGTCGCAAACTTTGCAAGGAAGTCTTTGAGGTCAAAAATGGCACCAACATGGCTGCCAACATTCGTAAAGGTGTTTGCGCTAACAAAAAAATTCCCCCACTAGTCTCTTTTGTTTACATACAATAATTTATTCTTCCGTTTTTTATACAGAGATACAAAAACAGGGACTTACCATGAAATAGTCCAAATAGTTAAAAGCAGATGGTCCCACTGGCACCCTGGCCTACAAGGAGTTTTCTTGGTATCCTTTTGTCTGTAAGGGGCCCGAAGGCTCAGCCAGGAGTAGCGGACCAAGGAGGAAGCACCAGTCCAATAGTTCGAGGTACAGGCAAAGGTATAGAAAGAGAGTGGTCGAAGTCCAGGCAATAAGGTCGGTTCAGACAGCAAAGGTTCAGAATACGAAGTCAGGCAAAGGTCAATACACAGGATCAGGAATGATAAACACAGGAAGCGCACCCAGGAACTCACGAGGAAGAACCTATAGTAGGGCACAGTCTGCAGTGCTTCCGCATCTTTTATAGGCCTCCTTTGGTGCCAAAACAGACGCAGTGGCGTCATGACGCTGGCGTCTTCACTCAGGCGTCTATTCTGGCGCTTAGGCACCGGCGACCAATCCGATGCTGGCGGATATTCTGACGCTGGGGTGATGTCACAGAACTGCGACCAGAAGGAAGCACATGGAGAACGCCGCCATCTTGGACTCCGCCATCTTGGGACGCCAGGTAAGAACTCCTTACATAGTCTACTAAATAGATGGAACTCAGATAAATGAAGAGGTAGCAATGCCTTAGAATGACATGTGCAGTAGGCAGTATACAGTGCGTGCATTGCATTTCCTTGGACATATTTTGATTGTGTTCTGGTGCTACAGGCAAATGCCCAGTGGCTTATTTACTTGTGTTCCATCAGTATTATAAAATAAGCTTGACATGCATACAGTATATGTTGAGGAAGTTCCAGTGTAGCAGTGTCTGCTATAAAGCAAATAGAGCCCCCCCTAGGAGAAGCCTTTATTTGCCCTGGCCTGATTAGCACTACAATACAAAGAGTTAGCACCAATGAGATGCAGTTGGCTGAAGAGTGAATGGTTTGCCTCTCTACAGGAAGGACTGGTCTAGACTGATGTCTAGAGTTGATAGTATATAAAATTAGGTGCAAACAGTGCCATAAAATGCTGAGCTTTATATGTAGATCCATCCCTCCTTGGCATTTGGGGGAGAATCCTGTATTACCTCCCATACCTTTGGTCTTCCTATTTCTCAGGGATTTGCTAATCTAGGTCAAACCATTTCTCTGTTGTTATATAATTAGAGCTAATTAGTGTTTGTTAAGGTAAGTGGAGATTAGAAAACATGATGAGGGACATGATGGGCTTTCTTCTTTTTTTAATGCCCATCTTTTGCATTTCTTTAGGAGAGTGATTGATGGGTGTCTGTCCAGGAGCCCCAGAGCTGTTATCATAAGGAAAACAAGGAGAAAGCATATGTTATTTCCTTAAATAAACACCAGTATTTCCACACATGAATTTAGCATTTTTACTGCACCAAGGAATTGTGGAAAGGGGTATATTGATATCACCTTTATGACTCTGGGCCTGTTCTGGGCAAGCCAGACCATAGGGAAACACAATAGGAATTACAATACTGGAGTACTAGGTTTAGGAAAGCAATACTGGTGGTGTCAATGACACGGGTGCTTTTCTACTGTTAGACCTACTCCTCCCTTTTTACACCTGCTTATTCCTAATGTTTGTTCATATGTTCTTAAAAACTGATATAACCATTTGTTGTTATTTATGTAGCACTGACATATAATGTAGCATTTTACAGGGGTCAGTTAACCTACCAGTAGGCTTCTGCTCTGTGCCAATAAATTTGAATATTAGGAGGAAACCCCTGCATCCCGAGGAAACCATACAAACTGCACATGGAGCGCAGTAGATACTTATGGTATGGTCACCCTAAGAAATAATTCCAAATAATTATTTATCATGTTAGTTAAGCAAAATAAAACTTACACTATATTCATTAAATTTTGTTTCCTTCCATCTTGGAATTACACAATCACAGCACACAGGCAGAAGCCATTTTGTGGACACTGTCATTAAGAACATGTATGCGCCCAAATGGGGGACCTAATGCCCATACACATTGCCCTAAACAATTATAGAGTGTGAGGAGGGAGGGGGAAGTGTGGAGAGCAGTGACATGTAGGAACTATTGAATGGAAAGTGAAAGTAATTGACTGCCTCAGGCATAGAGGCGGGGCAGGTAATATTTGATTGACAGCGCAGATATTTATCACAGGTATGGATGCTTTAATAAAAAAAAATATGGGTTCCATGTTTAATTTGCAAACGGCTTTTGTTATACAGCATTTTATGTGTAGGTGACAGATCCACTTTAACACATATGCTTTTCCACAGAAACCAGTGGGTCTGAACCAGGAACAGTAGATTTACTGAACAGAAGGTATTCCCTTTACACACAGGCTGTTAAAGGCATAAACTTATATCACACCAAGTTCATAGTGGGTATTGCTCACACCACAGATATCTGCCCCCAGACTACCAGTATCCTCACAGTGGTCCCCAAGGGATTCCACTAAGATGTCTATAGGTCCTACCCACTTCAGCCCCTACAGTCTGCCTTCTTGGTGGAGCTCAAAGCTGCTCTTACTAGCTTACTGTTTACTTAACACTCCTAGAGTGGGCTATAACAGGAATCACCTACCACTATTTTCACCTCATTCACAGTGTATCTATTTTCGCCAACTTCATTTCCTTACAGAGACCTTAGGCTCCCCAGCACATCCCCCTCATCCTCCAAACAGACCTATCCATGTGCTCCCTCCCCCTCTAGGGAACAGGAACTGCACTCGGCAAAAATCCTAGTGTATTAATGTACATTATTCTGTTTGTATATGTTAAATTACTATACACCACCCTGAAACCATAGATAAATACATTCTGGTTCATCCAGCAGTTGCAAGTTACAAGTTCCTCATATAGTTACACCCCAGTTTCTGACGAAGATTAGGGCTGGAAATGCTGATCAAATCATATATGTTGGCAAGCACTTCATAGTCCATTCGTCGAGTTATAACGTCAAGTTTATTTCAGTAGATTAAAAACATATTAATCCTGACGCGTTTCGTATTACAGATACGTAGTCATAGATACAAACAACATACCTATGACTACGTATCTGCAATACGAAACGCGTCAGGATTAATATGTTTTTAATCTACTGAAATAAACTTGAAGTTTTTACTCGACGAGTGGACTGTGAAGTGCTTGCCAACATATATGATTTTATTGCACGCCACCTTCAGCTACGGGTTCGGGGCGATGCACCCGGCCCACTCGTCAATTTTGGTGGGTGCGGCTTTTTCTCTAATTTGTAGTTATTGTGTCAAGATCGTGCGAATCCAGGAGCGTAGGACCTGGGGTATAAACACCCAGGTCACCGGCTTAAAAGGGTCAGCATAATATCTGGATGAAGGCTTAAGGCTATTTTTAAGGAAAATGAATAACAATATAACGAATCATCATTAGAAAAGTGGGGTTATCCCACTAAGATTTTGTATATGCCAAATGCCTTATAATATATAGGTTGAACTTGAGCTTGTTATTTTTGTGAATGCTGGAAATGCTGATATCTTTGGGCTGTGCTGCGCAATGCCATGCATGTGTGTGTAAAAGGACATGAGGACCAGGCTTACTCAGAAGATGGTGTTTCCAGGACTGAGTAACATAAAGCCGTTTTATTCCCTTCTGTTGTGACTGTTTGAGGCTTCTCTGTCTATGTTAAACACTTGCACAGATAAATCAATTAAAGTAGCAGCACTCTGGTATATTTGTAGAAAAATGGAAAACTTAACCTAAGTGCCAAAGGCAACGTTTCAGGCTTTACTCCAGCCCATTATCAAGCCTATAATTTCAAATATAATCAAGTGTTAAATACGCACAGGAAGAAGAGGGGCCACAAATGCTCACCTCCATAATACCCGTAAAAATGTTGACCTTTTAAGGACATTGAATTGGAACACTTTGAAATATTTTGTAAGATTTTGGATACTTAAAGATTTCACAGAGCATTATGGGTATTGTTTGTATTTGTAATTATAGGCTTGATAAAGGGCTGGAGTAAAGCCTTTGGCACTTAAGTAGAGTTTTTCATTTTTCTAAAATATTACCAGAGTGCTGCTGCTTTTATTGATTTGTACTATTTTACTCTGGCAGAGGGTACAGCTTGCACCTGAGGCTGTGAAGAGCCTTTTCTACTGTCTACCGACTCCACTTGCCCATATAAAATACCATTGCTAGGCAAAATCTATGGAAAGAAAGCGTTGCTGTAAAAAAAGAGTCTGTTGAAAAGCACAGGAAAGAATCTACTTCCCCCTGTGATACAGTGATTGTGTGATGCTACTGTACCTCGCATATCAGATACAGCAAGTTGTGCCAACTGTATAGTTCTAAAGATACCAGCAAGGAACACGACTTGGCAGTTATCATGGGGTTACTGATCAGGAACTGCCAAGGGACTAAATGACATGCAAGCACTGAAAACAACTGTCAGAAGTTTTGCCTCCTTCAGGTAGAAAGTACACAGTCTGTTTATTGTTTCAGGAACAACTATACAAAATGTTCATGATTTGGTTCAGAGATGAGGAAACCAAATCCATTGGCATCGCTGGAAGTAAAACACAGAACCTGCACCTGCTCTTGTTTTTCCTTTTCCAAACTGTTCTGTCATATGCAAAGCTGAATATACAGTAACTACTAATATAAATAATCCTAAACACAAACACCAATTTGTATGCTTGCACCCACTAAAGAACCTTGTTTCCTACAGGGATACAAAGAATATGGGGTTGTAACCCTTGCCTGTTCCATCTCATCAGCACTAGGGTTTGTGTCCTGTAGCTTGAGGTGTGGTGTCCTCTGTTGGAAAACTGTCAGCCATGGGTCCCTCTGTAACCTGTAGTAAGTGTTCTTCAGTCTATATGCCTTCAGCACAGGAAGGGAGATGTAAGGATACACATTGAATAATAAGCAAAATATTTGAGGGTACAATCGTCCTCTACAATTCAATATGGGGCCGATTCACAAAAGGTTGTTATTCCTTAACGCTGTTTTGTGTGTTATTTAAGATGCATTATTTAAAGGAAAACTATACCCCCAAAATGAATACTTAAGCAACAGATAGTTTATATCAAATTGAATGACATATTAAAGAATCTTACCAAACTGGAATATATATTTACATAAATATTGCCCTTTTACATCTCTTGCCTTGAACCACCATTTCGTGACTCTATCTGTGCTGCCTCAGAGATCACCTGACCAGAAATACTACAACACTAACTGTAACAGGAAGAAGTGAGGAAGCAAAAGGCAGAACTCTGTCTGTTAATTGGCTCATGTGACCTTACATGTGGTTTGTATGTGTGCACAGTGAATCGTACGATTTCAGGGGGCGGCCCTTATTTTTTAAAATGGCAATTTTCTATTTATGATTACCCAATGGCACATAAAAACGTATATTATTATGATAATGGTTCATTTACATGAAGCAGGGTTTTACACATGAGCTGTTTTACTCAGTATCTTTTAATAGAGACCTACATTGTTTGGGGGGTATAGTTTTCCTTTAAGGAACGATTCATCAAAGTATTTTCGCATGGGGTCTATTACTATGGGGTTTATTACTATCAGAAATGTAGAAATAACGCTTGCTATATGTCTATTACATATAGCAAGCGTTATTTCTACATTTCTGCACAGCGGTATTCTAATCGCATGGCGATACTTATAGAATATAATTAATCTAAAGCATTATTCACTAACATCTTTAAAGAGGTAAAAGCATAAAATAGTGCGATAATTACTGTGAAATTTAACACCTCCTAGGAGTAGGCATTACTAAACATCATCGGATGGATTAATAGAGAAAGATGTAGTGAGGAGCTGTAGGGCAGCAATTAAAGACCTTTATGAGGAACTGGAGCCTTACCTACAGCCACTAACACATTTTCATGATAACTTGGGCAAGTCCAGAATGCACTGCGTTCTGTGTCATGGAATTATATTAAGTTTTCCAGGCAAAGGAATGACTAGAATACTGTAAAAAGAGACTTCTACTCTGCCAGTGGCATCCCGACTGGCTTAGCTGCTATAGATTGCACTAATAACGTGTGACTATATCAAATGCTAAAATATCGCACAAAATAACGCATGCTATAAAATACCGCACACAATTCAGCTAAAATGAACTTAAAGATATCACTTCTTAAGTTAGACAAGTAAACTTTTAGTGAATCGATCGTTAATTCTAAAAATATAAGAAGCGATAACATTTTTATGCCATGCTATAAATAACACTCACTTTATCAATCTTTAGTGAATCAGCCCCTATGAGCTTTATACAGATGGTGCACCAATATCTAGAAATTTGGCTCAAAAAACTCCATTTTACTCTATTTAAACTGATATTTATCACACCTTTTTGTTTTGAAATGAATGCTGCGATATGTTAATCTGTGCTATGTGATTTCAAAGCAATGTTTGTTTAATCTTTAAGAATGATTATGTGTTCTATCCTGTGTGTTATTAGTGTTTAACAGGGTTTATTTATTATTCACTGGAGACATTACAAGGGGGTATATGAAGCTTATTGTGTTCAAAGTTTATGGATTCCCTGTGCATGCAGTTCTATTCAGTTGTAGCTTGTCATTTACTAATAAGAATAAAAAAAAAATTATAGGTATGGGATTTGTTATTCAGAAGGCCTTTGACTTGGGTTTTTCCAGATAAGGGGGTCTTATCGTAATTTCGATCTCCATACCTTTAGTCTGCTACAAAAATCATTAACTAAATAGGGTTGTGCTGCCTCCAATTAGTATTAACCAGTAAACCCCCGATTCTCTAAAGAATCGTTAATGAAAGAATGCTAACAACAGTGAGGCAGCAAAATGCGATGGGTGCTGATTCACTCTGCATTCCCAGGCAGCAACTGGCGACGCTAATTTGTGGGGATGTAGAGTGAATCTGTGCCTATTGCTTGTTATTACCTATCTGCTATTAGAATTTTTAAATTTTGAGTTTATTGGTAGTAAAGTGTTACTGAAAAATTTCTTTATAAACAACATTTTTTGTGAAAATGTTCTCCTGTCCTTGAATGAGTTCTCCCTGGTGAGCTGTACTTAAAATCTTGACTTTAACATCAGATGAACGCTGCACTCTTGAAAATGCAACATAAAGTTGACCATGACCAAACACAGGCTCAGATAGGTAAATGCCGACTTTATCCAATGTTTGTCCTTGTGATTTGTTGATTGTCATGGCAAATGCAGCCTTAACGGGGAATTGTCGTCGTTTAAGTTTAAAAGGTAATTTGTGGTCAGAACTGGTGACAGAGGCAGTGGAGTGGCTGCCGGTACTGGTGACAGAGGCAGACAGTTTATTAATTGGTGTGACAGAGGCAGTGGAGTAGCTGCCGGCAGTCGGCACTGGTGACAGAGGCAGTGGAGTAGCTGCCGGCACTGGTGACAGAGGCAGACAGTTTATTAACTGGTGTGACAGAGGCAGTGGAGTAGCTGCTGGCAGTGGTTGTGCTAGTTTAGTAGCTGTATCTCCAAATGGTGCCCCTGATGGCTTCAGCAGAGAGATGTAGTGAGGAACAACACACTGTATGAACAGACTTGAGGAGATTTAACTGAGGAGAAAGGGCGCAATGGAATATACAGACGTTCAGTGGGTGGATTAGTTTGCTTTGACCCTTGTGACCTGAATGGTGCGTGTTGATTGGGCAGCGCGGTGCCACCCACGCAGGTACGCAAGATCCTAACCTTTCGGCTGAAGTTGTGCGCGCATCTGCGCATCTGCCTCCCTAGATCCTAACCTTTCGGCTGAAGTTGCGCGCGCATCTGCTAATCGAAGGCTTCGGCTGAAGTTGCGCGCGCATCTGCTAATCGAAGGCCGCATCTATGTCTTTCGGCTGAAGTTGCGCGCGCATTCCTTAACCGAAGTTGCGTGCGCATCTGCCTCCCCGCCACTCGGGACATAGATAGGCCTTCGATTAGTATATAGGATCTCTGCTCTGTCCCCTACACTCAAAGGCAACTTCAGGTATTGTTTCCATGCAAAGCAATAGCAGCATTGATAATCACTGTTACATCACAGAGAGACAGAAAACTACACAGGTGAAAATTCCATTGGCCCTTTAACTGCCTCTCCCTTCAGGGACCGTGACTCTGGAGGGGGCGGGCGCATGTCAGCGTGATGCAAGGTGAGCACTTACCCAATAAGCGAGCAGCGTTCTACAGCTGCAAGTCAGTCAGCGCTGCGATTGGTCAATCTGTCAGGGAAAGTCTTTTCTAGGTGGCGCCTTAGGCCACTAATTGCGAAGCTGCGGTTTTGCTGGAGTTGGTGGAAGTTGCAGTTGAGCATCAAAACCAAAGGCAAAAGTCCCGGGTATTAACCCGTCCTGGGTTTTGCGCTTATTATGGAATAGGTGGGCGGATACCATAAGGGGCTATGGTGTCATTGTGGGCGTGTCCGGAGAATGTGAGCTGGGGGGTGACCGGATCTGTATATGAAGCCGCGCTGCTGGGAGCCGGGTGTATCGGGAACAGCTGCCGGGAAACAGCGACAGGAGAGCGGGCGCTCGCTCATTGAACTCTCCCTGTGAAGAGAGCGCCTAGGCCTGACATGACGTCCTGCAGGTAAGCGCAGCAGTGTCCGACTCTTGCGCGCGCATTTGCTAATCGAAGGCTTCGGCTGAAGTTGCGCGCGCATCTGCTAATCGAAGGCCGCATCTATGTCTTTCGGCTGAAGTTGCGCGCGCATTCCTTAACCGAAGTTGCGTGCGCATCTGCCTCCCCTCCACTCGGGACATAGATAGGCCTTCGATTAGTATATAGGATTATAAGTTAGCTGAGATCAAGTACAAAGTATTGCTTTATTCTTTCATTTGTGTAGCACTAATAAATACTGTACATTAATGAGTGCTCTTACAGTTAATGGCAGAGCTTATGGTAATTGAAGCACCAACTGAAAAGCTTCCCGTATGCCATGAGCCTAAAGGTTCAGCCATCAGGATCCCTGTTAATATGAATGATAGCGATGAGCTAACCGGTCCCGATAATTTGCGAAACTGCAAAAAAAACTAGAGAAATGGCTAAAAATCTGCAAAACGCATTTAAGTTAATAGGCGTTTTTAAAAAATAACCTTTTTTTTTTACACGTCTGACAATTTTTATTTCTCAAAATGCATTAAAGTCAATGGGCGTTTTTTCTTATGGAGACTTTTTTGTCCAAATGCTTTAAAGTCAATGGGCGTTTTTTATTATTGAGACTCTTTTGTCCAAATGCATTAAAGTTAATGGGCATCTTTTCTCTGCAAAATTTTCCGCAACGAATTTTCGCGAAAAATTTTGGAATTTTGTTGCAAATGAACAGTCAACTGCAATAGCTCCAGCTCTTTGGATTGTTCAAATCATGGGTTCACTTGCATGCAAAACATGGTAAACAGCATTTCAGAGCGACAATCGGCTGCCAGTTGGCCTGGCACATGAACACACCTATTATTCAGATGACAGCCATTCATATCAATGGAGAGACAAAGGCAATTAAATCACTTGGAGAGGCTTTCCTCAATACTGCCCCACTTCACTAACTATCAATACTGCTTCCTTTATTCCAATACTGCCTGGGCAGCGTCACAAATTCTCCAAAAGAGGAGAGAGAAGAATATTGTCCTATGTGTGCTTCTTTCTCTCTTTTAGATAGCAATGGAGAGCAATGAGCTCAGTGTGTGTCTTTATACAGACAGACAAACTGTTATTCATTAAAACATAACATCTACTTGCAACATTGGCTTAGAGGGCATTGATGATTTGCTGTTGGCATCTTCCTCCTACTTGCCCTTGAATGTACAGTAGATTCTCTTGCTCAGCCAAGAGCCTGAAATCTCCATATCAGGGAACTGTGGTCTGGTAATAAGAGACTATTTCACATTTTAAGCAGCAGCTGCTTCCGCCAAGGTTAACATGCATGGAAGGTAATGTTTATTTGATCTCGTTGCAGCTTGAACGAACGTGACCACTTGTTGAAGAGATTCAGGAGAAAAACCCCTCCGAGCCTCTTTCGTGCTAATTCCGTCCTGCAAAGTGTATTATGTAAGTATGTCCCTGTAAACAATACGGCAGGTGAGCTTTACACGGGTGCAGTTCAGACAGGTGGGGATTGGAGTTTAATTAAAGTGTACTGCAGGTATGGTTACTACCAAATGAGCTCCTAGCAAAAAAAAGTCTTGAATTCTAATCTTTGTGTGACCCTAGGCCATTATTGCTCAATGACAAGCCAGTCTGTGGGTTTACCTTTGTGTCATGAGAGCCAAAATGTTTTTCTATTTTTAAATGTACGTGAGTAGTTGGGAAAGTTGCATGTTATTTATTAGCTGTCATTCCTCTGCGAATAAGTAGTGTACATGGGTGCTAGGTGGTTATCCATTAGTAGGGTCAGACTGGCCAACCAGGATTCCAGTAGATCTCTCAGTGGGTCCAGGCTCCAGGTCCAAGTATCAGAAACTTGGAGGGGATAGACTACAACCAATAAATTGAGGAAAATTTCAATCAGGGGAAAGGTGAAATATGTTAAAAAAGGGGGGGGACAAAGGGAATAATACAACAGGATAAAGGAAGAATGAATATGTCTAAATATACAGATATAAGGGCTTATGTAAAGATTCCCCAAACTATTTTATGACAGGAAATAACAGATGTGAGGTCTTTCTAAAGAATATGATGTCACCTAAAGGAAGGGGTTTAGAGTTAGCATTTCCTGTTACATTTGGACATTTATGGTTGGAAGTTTAAAAAATAACTTCAAATGTTCCAGATCTGTACTGCCCACTTAGTACCCAAAGCAGGTACATGAGAAATGGCAGAATAGCATGGGTAAGTGACAGCTTACAGTCTGACATATGCCATCACTTTCTACCACTAGGAAACTGGTGATTAAAATACAGCCTTGCCTTTCTGCAGCCTCTTCCTATTTATTATCAGGAAATGTTCTGATGATGGCAGACCTTGGCTCTGGCACATTGGGATCACTCAATGCTCAATTTCACTACTCAGCTGACTTTGCCAGTATCTGGTACACTCTCTGTTTCCAATTCAAATGATTGAAAAGCAGCAACCAGCAGAGAAGGGGTTTTCTGATTTCAGAGAGGGCATTTTTAGTAGCTTAAGGCACATACCCCCAGGTTAATAAAAGGCACTAAGTTTGCTCAAGAGCAGTACCCATATTAACCAATAAGATATTTGTTTTTAAACAGGTGATCAGCACATTCTACCTGCTGATTGGTTGCTAAGGGCTATTGCTCCTGGGAAAACTTAGTTCCTTTTATTACATAACCCCAAAAATGTCTCAGTGTCCTAAATATATGTATTTGTTGTATTTTAGGGTCAATAGTAGGGGTGAATATTAAGGGGCAAATTTATCAAGGATCCAAATTATTTTATGGTCAAAACTGTCAAATTTGAAGAGGGAGTTATTCAAATTCGATTCGAGTTTTTAACAAAATTCGAATTCAATTTTTGTGATTTATCACACTGTGGCCCTTTAAGAATTTGAATTTGACTATTCGCCACCTAAAACTTGCTGAATTGCTGTTTGAGTCAATGGGAGAGGTCCAGGGATCAATTTGGAGCTATTTGGTTAATGTAGGTCTGCATTTCATTTGGTACAAATGGGATTGAGGGAATAATTATGTCATGCCTGTAGCTGCCATATACTGTGTGTATAAGATAAATCATGGCCACTGACTCATGAAGTTAAAAATGAACCTAGACTTTAGTGATGTGCAGGCGGCCCGATACCCTCGGGGCGGGCAGGTTCCGGCTGACCTCGCACCCCCATTTGTGGGTGGTGGGCGTTTCCAGGTTGAGCTCTTCTTCCTGCTCTTCCATCCGCCACCTTGCACTGCTGGCTTCCGACTTCCTTTTTTATAGACGTGCACCTGATTGCCCCGCCCCTTTTGTGACGACATCGGTGGGGCATCGCGGGTCTGTAAATGAAATCTGGAAGTCGGGCTCGGGTGGAGGGAGGGCGGGTTAGGGTCGGGTGTGGGTCCGGTGTTACCCGACCTGCACATCACTACTAGACTTGTACATTTGCCAGAGGGCTGACCTTCTGTTGGGGTTAGGCTGAGGGCACAATTTTGGGATGTTAAATTTAAAGAAACTATATGTAAATGAATGCACAGGATTATATGGATTATGTTTGCATGTATGCTTTGACCTTGCCAAGTATTGTTATGGTGTGTCCATACAACAAGAGCTGAAATTTTATCTGCAGAGTAAAAAATATTGACACCGGCAAATTTTTGCTTTAGTATTTACAACAATTGTTGCTCTGTGGCCATGGATTACGTTACACCTTTATAATTTCAACTCACTTTCAATCCTGAGATATCAGAGCCGAGACTGTCTTTTGAGTAGGGATGCACCGAATCCACTTTTTTGGATTCTGCCGAACCCCCGAATCCCTCGCGAAAGATTTGGCCGAATACCGAACCGAATCCGAACTCTAATTTGCATATGCAAATTAGGGGTGGGAAGGGAAACACATTTTCTACTTCCTTGTTTTCTGACAAAAATTCACACAATTTCCTTCCCGCCCCTAATTTGCATATGCAAATTAGAGTTCGGATTCGGTTCGGCCAGGCAGAAGGATTTGGCCGAATCCGAATCCTGCTGAAAAAGGCCGAATCCTGGCCGAATCCCGAACCGAATCCTGGATTCGGTGCATCCCTACTTTTGAGCTGCAGAGAGACTGCTCACATGATAAAGTGTATTGACCAGAAACATGTTGTGTTACCACAACCTGGAATAAAAGTTTTTTTCTTTTGGATTGTTCACTAATTTAGTTGCAGCACGGATCTATAAAGGAATTGGACATTTTTGCTTGAATCAATTTGGTAATTTTAAAACTAATCTAAACTGACCACCAACCCTTTTCTTTTTTGGACACATGGAAAGATTTGACACTGTACTCACAGGGACTGGCTCACACCCAGCCATGTATGTGCTGAGATTTGGAAACGCCTGCAAAAAATAAAACTTAGCTAAAGAAATAATGAGCAGGTCGCTGGCGCTTGATGAATATTGGTGTGTGGCTGCACATGCACAGAAGTCATAGGGATAAATTGTGTGTGGATGCTGGAAGTATAAAACCAGAAAAATGTCCAGTTAGAGATGTTCGCCAGCAGCTGGAAAACCCCCTTGTTTGGCTGTCAAGATCAGATGATGTAAAAGGAGTGGAGGTCAAGGCTGCACTGGGGAATTGGGGTGAAAAAACACAGTGCTGAAATAATTGGAAACGCTGGCCCTGAAAATGCTTGTTAAAACAGATTTTATTTTCAAACCATGTCCGGCTTGGATACTTTAAAATATTTTCTTTCCCACATAATATTTTTTTTGAGCCCTGAGTACATAACAGAAATTAAGTATCAGAGTCGTCTTTGGCCCTTTCAATTTTATTACATGACTAAATAGCACTGAAAAGATTAACAGAGAATTTGCGATGGGACCAAAGCAGAACTGTAGTCTCCTAGCCACCACTGCAGCCCCTTTACAATCGGACCCTTTGAAGCTGAAATGGTTCCATTAGCATTTAATTGGTCTTTGGCACCCATTCCTTAGATTGGGCTCCTTTGCCTCTGGGCATGGCAGCGAGATGGTAAAATGGTGTGGAGGCCGTCAGGATATGACAGGTATAATTGTTTTCATTCCTGCCAAAAAAAAAAAGGTCTACAGCATGAAGTTGAATGTGTTTTTCGCTTATGGCTGCGGTTGCACAAAATAATGATCCTTAAAGGAGTAATTGGTGGCAGGGAAGATTGCCCCTTAAAAAAATCTGCTTTCTTGCCCAGAGTAAGAGTCGTATGATACACTCCAGCCTTTTCTTAAAATGTGCCATTCTTTACATTTTTTCCGCCCTACTCACTTGTGTCTTTTCCCCTTTTTTTTTCAGATGGCTATGCATTTTCCTAGGAAGAACACAGCGTTGTTTCCCGGTCTCAAATTGTTAGATCCTATGACACAACAAAACAGAGAGCCGGGATAGAATAACAAAGACCTCAACGACTGGTGGCAGAAATAATGAGCTATGGACAATGCATCCACTGTTAACAGATATTTGACTAAGGTTGGCCGCAGCAGCCAAAAAACTGGGAAACTCATTTCTGTGGCCTTTGCCGACAAATTTCTAAACTCTTCTTTTCCAGCCAGTGGGGTCTGCACGAGACTAAAGGCAAAAAATAAAAACTATGAAAAAACTATGCATTTCAGGTCACTTTGGAAGCAACTAGGTTAATGTTTCCTTTAAACAAGGTCACAGCCTGTTCAACAATAAAAACAATATTCTTCTGCTTCATCTCCTGTGTCCTGCATCTCACATTTATACCTGTTACCTTACTCCAGACTTTTATTCCAACCCATGTTTATAACCCCTGGTCTGTAGTATAAGCTCTTCTAATTTAAAGGGACCCGCCATCTCATAATTACAATTACATTAGAGGACATTATAGACAAATATGTCTATAATGTCACTTTACCCATAAAGTGAATCACTGTACCAGAGGCCACCCCTTCAAACTAGAAGAAAAGAACTTTCATTTGAAACAACGTAGGGGGTTCTTCACAGTCAGGACAGTGAGGTTGTGGAATGCACTGCCGGGTGATGTTGTGATGCTGATTCAGTTAATGACTATAAGAATGGCTTGGATGGTTTTTTGGACAGACATAATATCAAAGGCTATTGTGATACTAAGCTCTATAGTTAGTATAGATATGGGTATATAGAATTTATGTGAAAGTAGGGAGGGGTGTGTGTATGGATGCTGGGTTTTCATTTGGAGTGGTTGAACTTGATGGACTTTGTCTTTTTTCAACCCAATTTAACTATGTAACTATGCAAAATGAACTAGAATAGAACAGCGGATCATTAAAAACAGTTGGAAAAACTACAAGCCATTTTTTATAAAAATGAAGACCAAGTTGTTTAGATTTTGGTGGGTGGTGAAAGTCATAACAACAACTGAAGGCAACCTATCTCAGGTTGGTCGTTGAAAAATCAGACAATCATAATGATCCTAGATAGAAAATTAGCAATAACATCCTTGGGTACTAATCTGCCACAGTCCCTCCCTTTCTGCCGTACAGCCTGCCTAGTGCATGGTGATTAAGTTTACTCTTCATGACATGATTCACACTGGGTGATAGATGGGTGGCCCTTGTCTAACTACTCCACCACTGCAAACAATTATGCTTATGGTATTTCTGTATGCTTCAAGGCAATACATTAAACTATTTTAAGCAAGTATGGGACAGATATTCTGCAATGATTCTGTAATGCTTTTGGAGAGTGATATTTTGCACGGAACTCTTCCAAACAAAGGTCTGCAGTAGGCATAGACAACTGTGGGGACACCTCTAGCTGGTGAACTTCAGCATATTCACCATAATTGTCTTTAATGGTGGTGGGCCCATGTCAAAGCAGACTTTGCAGATCATTTCTTGACTATCTGATCGATGTTACTGTTGTCATTTTGCTCTGCTGTCCATACCCCAAAACCCCCCCACTGCTCCTTTACACAAAAGCTGCTCTGTTTACAGACACTCATGAAACATTAAGGACAGAGACACACGCTCAGATTTGGGGAGATTTTGTCGCCCGGCGAAAAATCAGCTCTTCTCCAGGGTGACTAATCTCCCCGAACTGCCTCCCGCCGGCTAGATTCTTATCTCCGGCGGGATGGCACTTGGAACGCTTCGTTACCTGAAGTCGCTGGAAGTTTCCTTGTGAGGCAGCTTTGGAAAACAAAGTGCCATCCCACCTGTTTAGAGTTTAGAACTGCCAGCGGGAGGCAGTTCGGAGAGATTAGTCACCCCGAAGAAGAGGAGAGTTGTCGCTGGGCGACTAATCTCCCTGAATCGGAGTGTGTGTCTCTGCCCTAATAATGTGACAGTTCATTAAGTTGTTTTTAGATATTGGCATACCTTAAAGGAATTGTTCAGTATAAAAATAAAAACTGGGTAAATAAGTAAAATTAAAAATCACATGACTTGGGACAGCTGGGAAATTGACAATATGTCTAGCCCCATGTCAGATTTCAAAATTGAATATAAAAAATCTGTTCGCTCTTTTGAGAAATGGATTTCAGTGCAGAATTCTACTGGAGCAGCACTATTAACTGATTCATTTTGAAAAAATGTTTTTCCCATGACAGTATCCCTTTAAGGTAAGAGATTAGGATGATTCTAATCTAATCTATACATATCTGTCTGCTGTCTGCTCTGCTATCTGCCCTAATTTTATTCCCTACAAGCAGATTTAATGCAAGAGCATACATGTACATTGTCCTTTCTATTTATGAAATGTGGTGTTTATTTATTGAATCTATTTTGAAACATTGTTTTTATGCACACATGTACTGTGAATTATGAAAAATAAATGAAATATGAAAAACAAAGATTTTAAAGTTGTTTTTGTCCTTTGTTCCTCCTCATTTATAGAGCTGGCCTATGCTTAATACACTCTATGGCAGTAGTTGTCAGAATTCTTTAGTCCAGGCCCCTCTTAGTTCATAACAAGGTTTCAGATATAGGAAAACAGTGGTGGTGTTTCAGCAATTCCACCATAATTCCATGAATTTCTTGGACAGCAAATACATTTTCAACCCAAGTTTTACTCTAATTGATCTTCAAGCTTAGCTTTCAGGTACATCTAAGAAAACAAAGAAGTGTTTGTCCCAAATCTTACCCCTAACCGGCCTTCAGGCAGAACCCCCTTCCCCACGTCCGCATTAGCCCCATAGTTTGAGAATTGTTGAGGGTGGTAGAAGGGGATGGTACAGGAAAGCTTCCAATGTGAATAGTATCTTCAGCTCCCAAATGGCTGAATTTAAAAAAAAAAAAAAATAGAATATGTGAATTGGGAGCAAAATTACTGTGCAGTTTATGGAATGTTGTCAGAGAACATCATTCACTCTAAATAAGGAGTAAATAGGGTTATGCTCTTCATCCAGCCTTAGGCACATTAATAAGCTTGAAAACAGGGAGCCAAACTGTGTCTTCTGTCCACTGGGCAACGGAGCAGAGCAGTGACTTCTAGCAGCTTAACCTAGATACAGTATGTACAACAACGATGTGCCCAGCTTGTTCTATGGGGGCCTATTCAACACCAGTCTTGTGACTTCTTCCCTTGGAGAACCTTACCTAATGGACTCCAATTCCAGTGCTAACAGAGATTACCCTAAACACCTGGTGGGCCATATACATACTTGTGCAATAGGCAGGACCAGTTTAGCACCCGACAACTCAATGGAACCTATAAAAATAGTCTGTACCCCTACCAAAAGAAAGTGGTGTAAGGGGCTGTGTAGAAGCAGCAACATCTCTCAATTCGTTTTTTTGGTCCTCTTTTTCTCAAGCCTACATCTCTTTCTGCAACCAAATTCAATACAGGGCAACACATATGCCAAAATGTTTTTTTCAACTTTCTAACTGCATGCAGTTTTACATGGTATAACATGGTGGCACAGTGGCGATATGTTGAGTTTTCAGTGCCGTTTATTTACACAGCTTTATAAATATGCCCTGTAGTGTGCACATTAGATCCATTGAGTTCTCAAGTATGTTGGTTTCAGCTGGGCTATTTATTGTTCTGGTCACATATTTTCTGTCAATTTCCTGCCAAAATCTCAGTTATATACAGTTGTGGTTTGCTAAGGTTTAGCAGTAATAGCCGTCTGTGGGAATAGGTTTGTTGCATGCGATTTAGTCATAACAAGGGATGGAAGAGGATTGAAAAGCACCATAAGAAAGTGCTGCTGTCACATCTGAGAGGGTGTTAGTTATACCGAACAGCTTTCCAGCAGATGTGGGGAGCACTAAAAGAGCAACGCAATACAGAAATAAGCAGATACTGTAGAATGCAATTGCCCCAATAAATCCAAATCAATTCAATAAACCCTTGGAAGGGTAAGTAGGACAACCAGTTGGTTGTTCTCTGCCACCTATATCAAATTTAGAGGGACCACTTGATATTTATTAGCGACGGTCCTGAGAAAGGTTAAATAACGTGGAAAAAGCTCTGCTATAAATGCCTAAAGAAGAATTGCAGTTGGAGCAGCAGCTTTAAAGGATATAGCAAACAATGGCTTGGAATAGCACAGCTGCAGGTATTTAAAGCTATTTAAAGCATCAGCATCATAAAGGATGACTTCTTCAAGGCAAAGAACACACAAATAGTTTGAACACGCACCGAAAATATCATCACAATAAAGTAACAGCAAAATAGTTTACTCATCAGAGATACTTCGACTCCTGATTGAGGGATATGCCAGGCCAAACACCGGCCAAACCTGGCCCTGTCCCACCATATTGATCAAGATTGAGTAATACATTAGAGCTCACACTGACAACAATCCAACACTAAAACCTAGTACAGATATGGGACCTGTTATCCAGTATGTTTGGAACATGAGGTTTTTACAGGGATACTGTATATCTGTAATTTGGCTCTCCATACCTTAAGTCTACTAATGTCCAATAAGGATTCATTATATCATGGTTGTAATAAAGTACAAGGCACTGTTTTATTATTACAGAGCGAAAGGAAATACTTTTTTAAAAATTTGAATTATTGAATTTAAATGTATTAGGAGTTTTACTTTGAAAGTTGCAGGTTAAACATAGTCCCTTTATAAACTGTCAGTGCCGGGCCTACTCGGTCGGGCGCCCTAGGCAACCTGGCCAAGTACTTCGCCCCCGCCGCTCGCGCATGCGCAGAAGTGTGCGAGCGGCAATGAAGCGCGAGTGCGCGTGCGCAGAAAATACTAGCGTGCGCAGAAGACCATATATTACGAAGAACTTCAACCACAGCTTCTGAACACAGTGGTCAGAGCTAGGGGAAGGCGTCAGAAGAGGTACGTGCCTGGCGCCCCTGTGCCTTTGCGCCCTAGGCAAGTGCCTCTTCTGCCTACCCCTAGTTCCGGCCCAGTAAACTGTATAATGAAGCAATAGAATTCTTAATGACTCAGATGAAAATTGAGTGTAGGACTGGCCAGATATGGGATGACTTTGACGTAGTTGGCCAGCTTAAATATATTGCAATATATGGACAAACAATCCCTGTTTTGTTTAAAAGGTAAGGCATTTTTCAGTAGCAGTATGCACAAAATGTCTCAATGTCTTAAATATATTAGATATAAATATCTTAGATGATGGGTTGAGTGCAGAGGAATTTGTGAATTTTGTGGTCACAGCCTCATTAACCCCAGCTTAATGTTTTTAAAAATTAGTGGTGAGCACAACTTTGCCTTGTTTGTTTTATATATATATATATATATATATATAGTTATACTGTATATATATATATACATATATATATATATATATATATATATATATATATATATATATATATATATATATATATATATATATATATATAAACATTTTCTACTTATCTAAAGCCTACATTTTCCTACCATGTATATGAGTTGGGCACATCTCCCCCACCAAAATGACATTATTTTTTACTGCATACATCCCCTGTGTTTGCCGGTACCATTACATTTCCCTAAAACAAATAGTACCTTTCACCCAGGGGCCATTTTCCCTCTGACACATCATCAGTGCATTAATATCTGCCAACAGCACATAAGTTCATGCGATTAAAGAATGCAGGCATACACAGGCAGAATTTACTTTGATGACAAGTCCTGCTTGGATTGAGCATTTTAATAATAAAGCCGAGCTCAGGAGAGGGAGTTAGGATTTAAAAATAGGAGCAGACAGCTAGAGTAGAGTTTCTGTGGGAACCAGCAATACCATCTCTTCATTGGCTGCTATACTGGAGGGTGTGTTATTAATCTGAGCTGAGAAGATCTGAGCATGCTCATAAGCCAACAGCCAAAGGAAATTCCTGAGGGAGGGGGCTGAGTAGGTTAGAGGAGGAGAAGGATATCTTAGTGATTAAGTGGATGCTGTAGCCTTACTATTAACCTTTGAACAACCAGAGTGGTGGTTATTTAGAGATTTCAAAGAGGTTCTTTAGTGATTACATTTTTGTGTGGGGGGTTACATGTCCTTTAAAATAACTGCATATTCTCCCACCACGATGTTTGTTTGTTTCTTTATAAATTTGATTTGTTTTTCTTCCACTACAAAGTTTGCCTGATAATGAAACAGCTGCTGGAAATTTCTCCGCTCTGCCCCATATTTTAATTGAGGTCAGTAGGCTTATCAAACACAAAGCCATTTTCCATTGGGTCAGACTGAATTACAAATGTCAGGGAGAAAAGAGTCGATGAGAATTACACATGGAACTTGTCACTTGGCAATTCAGTATGTGACATGGGGCAGGAAGGGTCAAACTTTATCAGCAGTTTGCAACCCTAATGTAAATTGTGTCTAAGCCTCTAGATCCTCCCAGGTCATGACCCAACATATTTTCGGCTCTTCGTATCCTTTAGCCTCGCTTAAAAGGGATTTATTTAATGATTCCTATTTTCAAACTTTTTGTGGGTGTTTCTATTGGTGAAACATTTATCCAGTGAATGCAGAATAGTATATCCAGAGTTATGTGTATATGCCATAGGGTGTGTATACATGAATGTGATACCTCTTACACAAAGTCTGAGTAGCTTGTTTCCTTATAACCTAGGGGCAGTTCACCAATGACTTGGGCAGAACAATGCTAGGGACAAAACTAAAAACACAGGGGCAAGTTTACTAACGGGCAAAGTGACTAACGGTGAAAAATTCACCAGCGTGGCTTCATTTGGGAACTTCGCCGATTTACTAACAGCCATCAGCGTAACTTCCCCCCTACATTTCCTAACATATGGCACATAAACTATACAATGGGCTCATGTGTAGGGCAATATAACAACTTTATTTTATTTTATTAAGGTTTCCCGGGCTTGTGTAGTATAATGTATTTGCTGCGAAAAAGCAAGAGGCTGGCACACGGAGCGAATTAAACCGGGGTCCTACCCCTGGTGTGTTTATTGCGTCAAACAACGTTTCAGAGGGCGTTCCCCCTTCTTCAGGTAAAGTACGGAGCGAATTAAACCGGGGTCCTACCCCTGGTGTGTTTATGGCGTCAAACAACGTTTCAGAGGGCATTCCCCCTTCGTCAGGTGACGAAGGGGGAACGCCCTCCGAAACGTTGTTTGACGCAATAAACACACATGGGGTAGGACCCCGGTTTAATTCACTCCGTGCTCCACCAATGAGGCGAGTTGAGGCTGTCGCCTCAGGCGGCAGCGCCGCACTAGGTACCAGGGGCAGCAAACATGCTGCTCCTGGTACTTTAAGAGCGAATTTCTGGGGGGGGGGGGCAGCAGAAACTGCTGCTGCCTCAGGCGGGGGAGGGGCCATTATCGCCCCAGTTAATTCGCTCCATGTGCCAGCCTCTTGCTTTTTCACATTGGACCATTGGCTTTGGGCACCAGCAGTATTCACTTGAAGGGCCTGATTTCTCTGCATTAATGTATTTGCTGCAACATATACATCTATTGAACTTTAACTTCCCGCCATTTGCAACTTCACCTCCTTTTGCACAGTAATGCTAGCACAACTTCACCAGCGTTCAGCGCCCTGGACGAAACTACGGATTTTAGTGAATTAGCGTTTTCCTGGCAAATCTACGTCTGGTGAAGTGTTGCACTGGCGAACTAAGCCGTCGCTGATGAATTTTCGGAGGTTAGTGAATTTGCCCCCACAGGGTCTTCTTGGAAATTTCCACCATATGTGGAATTTCTGCCAAGCCCAATGCCACCCCATCATGGTTTACATCTCCTGCCCTGAGACAGGTATTACCCACAAAGCTTTGTATGCAATGGCACCACTAGGGCATTAGCCAGAGCGAGATCAGCTTTGTGCCTTGGAATGCAGTATTACACTCCTCACTATAAACACACCAACAAAGCAGCACATTCACATGGTGTCTTTTTTCAAAGCACCCCTGGTCTGTTTAAAGAGAAAATGGAAGATAAACATTCCTTATAAACATATTTTCCCCTATGAGTAAAACAAACAAGAGCTACATGGATCGTACCTGCGTGTTTGAACTTGAATCCCTACCTTTTGTCCTACTGTCTTTGAAATATTCTTCTTTACTGAACATGAACTGGTTTCCATTTTCCGACCATCACAAAATCTTGACAGCTATATATGATGTGCTTAATGTGACTTGTATGAAATGTGAATCTTGTCTTTGGAGAAGAGATCTAATCAGAACCCCAAGCCCACGTCTTGTCATCCTCACTAAAAGAAGAGGGATTCCTTAGCCCCCGGTCTCTCTTGTGAATGACAAGGCTCCACCAAGACTTGCTCTGAATCTCCCAGAGAAGGAAATTGCTGATAACATATCAAAGCCTTCCAGCACATGACCACCTGTCTCATGAAAGTATGCAGCTAAATATGAAGACTCTGACACTTCTGTACATTCCTGGGGAGTGAAACGAGTGGAGGATGAAATTACTTGGTGAGAATTATACAACTGGAAAGGAATATATTAAAATATCACTTCCCTTATGGATCTATACTAGGCTTGAATACACACAGACCAAGACCTATGCTACATATTCTTGCATACATATCTTTATAGAGGAAGAAAAAAAGTAGTCTACAGGTTACCTACACTGCATTACATACCCATGCCTTGTGGGATGTTATGGGGATGCAAACTGGGAAAAGCCCAGGAGGCAAGCTTCTATATGCCCTGTACTTACCCAATGCACCTTCTGTACAAGTGCTTCATGTACATGCCCTAAGAGAAGCAATTCTGTATCCCATGGCACTCCAGCACTTGTACCTGTAGAACAGAACATGAGTCATTATAATAATAATTTGTCCAATGAGCATGTTTTTCAGCATGGTAGGATAATGGTTAGCACTGCTGCCTTATACCACTAGCGTGCTAGGTTCAGTTCCAGCCAGGGTACAACATACAACGGTTGTGTTCTACTCATATCTAATCTTGCCCTTAGTATAGTGTTCTGGTAATATATGTTGCATGAACAATTCGGAATAGGGATCAAAATGAGTACTTAGTAAAAGTACTACATTTAAATATATATACTGTACATGTACACCTCTGTGCAGAATCAAGAAGGGTACTTACTAGAAGCATGTGACATAACAGGCATTGCTTTAGATCTGTTCACAATCATCACTGGTGCTATTGCTTGAAACAGGCAGTCTCCCACCAAAAAAAGCTCCAAAAATGTTAAAAGAACAATAATTTTTTATAATAACAAAATACAGATAAAACTGCCCACTGGTTACTCACAGTAGTAGTGACAATTAGACTGTATATATCAGTTGCCCAAAAACCTTTGCCCAATGCATTTCATGGGAATTCAGTCTACTTTCTTATAATAGTTGCACAGTAAGCTGAGTTCTTTTACCAAACACTCATTTTGAGCCCCCACTTGTATAGACACATACTCATCTAAAAGCATTTCTAGAAATATACAAAGTCAAAATAAGCAGTAGAGCTACTCTTACCATACAACACATTAATGCCAATGCTCAATATTCATCACTACACTTCCCATATGTCATTTAAGGTTTATGCTTTTAAAATGCTTACAGAAGTCTGCAATGATAAGGTCCAAATCCCAACAGCCGAGGATCTGTAATGATCTGGACAGGGTTATCATGACATTCCTTAAAGGAAAACTATACCCCCCAAACAATGTAGGTCTCTATTAAAAGATACTGAGTAAAACAGCTCATATGTAAAACCCTGCTTCATGTAAATGAACCATTATCATAATAATATACTTTTTTAGTAGTATGTGCCATTGGGTAATCATAAATAGAAAATTGCCATTTTAAAAAATAAGGGCCGCCCCCTGAGATCGTAAGATTCACTGTGCACACATTCAAACCACATGTAAGGTCACATGAGCCAATTAACAGACAGAGTTCTGCCTTTTGCTTCCTCACTTCTTCCTGTTACAGTTAGTGTTGTAGTATTTCTGGTCAGGTGATCTCTGAGGCAGCACAGATAGAGTCACGAAATGGCGGTTCAAGGCAAGAGATGTAAAAGGGCAATATTTATGTAAATATATATTCCAGTTTGGTAAGATTCTTTAATATGTCATTCAATTTGATATAAATTATCTGTTGCTTAAGTATTCATTTTGGGGGTATAGTTTTCCTTTAAGCCCCATTATCATTCTACATGGTGTTAAAGACAGTAGTTCTATATTATATGTATATTATGTGGCCAAATACATCCAAGATTAGAATTGTTTCCATCAAGAGATGCAATTTTTCAGAAATACTGCCAGGGGCGCTTCGCCAATGAGGCGAGTTGAGGCTGTCACCTCAGGCGGCAGCCCCCCACTAGGTACCAGGGGCCGCAAAAATGCCGCTCCTAGTACTTTAAGAGCCGAATTTCCGGCTCTTCTAGCACAGAGAGCGCAGTTAGGCTCTCTGTGCTAGCGTACTGGCCCTTTCTGCCGCCCTCGTGGACCCCCCTGGACCCCCTCAGGTGCAAAAAAGGTAAGTGCACGGGGGAGGGGGGAGGCGGCAACTGCTGCTGCGGAGGGGCCAGGATCGCCCCTGAATACTGCCCATTCATACTTGTGTTTCCATTATTATTACACCCCCTGCATGGGCCATTATGAAGAACTTAACAACATGAGCAAAGTTTGCCCTATAACTCACAGTAGTTAGCGTATAGTGGTCTAGGCCATCTAGCGAAGTTAGAATAATAAACAGTAACATCCGTTAGTGACAAATATTTACCCAGATATAAACAAATATGAAATTAAATATTATAATGATTTTTTTTGTTTTTTTGCTGCACAAATTGGATTGTGGATCTCCACTAAAGATACCCACTTGTTATTAGAAAGATCCCCTAGGTACTTTTGTACTAATAGAGGGTTAAAGTAAAAAATGAAAACCAGTTTCATAGTTAAATAGTCTTGTAGAGCACTTACAGGTGATTAAAAAGTGGGGGTCTGACATTTATGGGGGATGTTTCATGAAACAGTTATAGCTAGGTAAAAATGGCTGGTAAAAAATGATGCTTGATGCCAATGTTATTAATAGGAATAAAACGCAAGAATATAGGAAGGCTGGTATTTTTTTCCAGAAACTGTGTCAACCCTAGTTATAGCAGATAATTTGTCTAGTGCTGAGCCTCCTTGTCTATTGGCAAATACCCCCTTTGCCCATCTATTAGAAGAGCCCCTGCTTGGCTTCTGACTGGCCTAACAATGTAATTATTTATGTTATGTTTCTAGATTGTTCTATTCCCACCATTTTCACACAGATACAAGTCATTAGGTGCTCACTCCCTCCCCCCGTAAACAGTACAGAAGGGAACACATTGCACAGGCGGTGTCGGACTGGCCCACCTGGATACCAGGAAAACTCCCGGTGGGCCCAGGTGTCAGTGGGCCCTCATGCAGCTAAATATTTGGCTTATTTCATGGCCATTCCCTATTTCTATGAGAACAGAGAGGCTAAATAGATGGAATAATAGATTATAGAACGTAAAGAAAAGAGACTAGGAGAATAAAGGTTGAGTGAGGAGAGGAAGAATTATAGTACTGAGCCCCTGGTCTAAGGTTTTTGGGTTGGCCCCTGGTGTCCCAGTCTGATGCTGTGCACAGGTACCTGGACATGTATACAGGGTCGGGCTTTTACTTTTTGGAACTGTGGACTTCTTTTTAAGCTCAGACAGCTGAGCAGCAAGTTATGGCAATGGCTTTCACACTTGGATGGGATGCAGTAGAATTGTGATGACAAGGGTCATGCTCTGCGATGTCAATGCAACAAGATGGACTAAGGAGCACTACCCATAGCCTTGTGATTTTATTCAACATCTGGATGTTATAATAGGCCTCATAATGGGGAACAGATGCCATGTCAATCTTCAAAACACAGCCAGTCTACTACCCAAAGCTAAGACCTGTGTGGCCTTTTCTATTAAATTTCTAGTTTTTCTATCTTGCTATTCTTCCTTCAGATCAGTTAGTTGAGGAAAAGGCAGAACACAAAAGACTTTTTTTTGCTACAGTCTTAAAAACTTCTTCTGTGGAAGCAATGGTCTGCATTGAAGAACCATATACAGGCCAATGTTTTCATGAAGTACAGACATCTCAGTGTTGTCTCTACAGAACAAGACTTTCCAGTGTAAGATCTAGACACTTATTCTATTCCAGAAAACACACATTTAGAAAGGTGGTGGAAAGGTCTAAACCTGGCCATAGACGCAAAGATCCGATCATACGATCGGACTTTCCCATCTCCCGACCCTCCACTAACCATAAAGATCAAAGTCTTACCATGCAGATCAAATACAGTAGTTAAAGAACAGATCAGCCGATGTCCTGCCCCTGACAGCAATCGTACGATAGTTATGTCCGACAAAGCTAGTGACAGTCTCCCACTGAAAATCATACGATCGGCAATACACGCAGAGATATTATCGGCAGGCGACAGAAATGTTCTAACCTGTCCGATCGACCAAACGCCTGATCTCCGCCGGACGAAAAATGTCGGGACTCTCTACACATGGTCTGAAAATTGTATGAATCCACGATTCGTACGATCGAAGCGTTGCGTCTATGGCCAGCTTAACACCACCTCTACTCTGTGAAGTCTGGTTATACAAGTGAAATGCTCTGGTGGTAAAAAAAAATACCAGGGATACCAGAGATACTATTTTGCATTTTACTTTCTCAGAAATTTGTCCTGGTTATTCATACAAACTACTTGGGGGTAGATTCACTAACGGGCAAATTTTCACCAGCGTCAGCTTCGCACAGCTCAAAGCAGTTCTCCAGGAGCAAATGCTCTATGACTACACCAATTCACTAATATGTGGAGTTTCGTCCTGGGCGCCGAACTCTGGTGACTGTTCGCTAGTGATCTTGCACTTGGATTTTCAGATGTCTCCCAACCTCTTGCATGCACTCTCTGTTGCACTGTCTTCTGTATAAAGGCATGATATATTTTTTTTCTAATCAAAGTGCTGTTGCAGTTTTGGGTGCTTCTGAATGGTTGTGCCTTGTAATATACATGACAATAGAGTAATTGATGCTGGAGTGTAGCTTTGGTTGATCAAGAGGAAAGGAGCCAAAAATTCCATATGGACCAGTTTGTGGATCTTCTGCATTATATTACTATCAATAAACTTGTAGTTCATTACTTGGCTGACAAGGTGGCAAATTCTATCTACCACATCTGTCCAGAAATTAATATCACAACTAAGTTCTCCATTCTCACGCAATGGTTGTAGGAAACCCTTATACTGTATATGTTTGCATAGGGATCATATACCTCTCCAGAGTTTCCTCTCCAATGTTAAATATTTTAGTGTAGCTAGACTTTCTTTATGACTAAGATTTAACATGCCCCTTTCTTTCTTTGCACTCCTTCTAGTTCCATAATAAAAGGAGCCTCTGATGAAATCTATCCAGTGCTTTATAAAAGGGGAGACATTGGCTGTTGGGGACACAGGCTTTGGTTGTTGGAGTATTATGGATACTGACGGATTGCCCTTACCTAATATAGATTCTGATTTATTTATTTTATTTTTGAATATCCACTATTCATATAATGTCATCACCATACACACCCCTATATAATGCAACTTCTTTGTACCATCTTAAATCTACAATATATGGTGATTAAACCTTTTATTTAGTGCTATAACGGAATTAGGAAACGTGCACTCGCACATAGGCATTACAAGCTAATAAAACTGTAAATGATCTCAAAGTTTTGCAACACCTTAGTAATGGGCACAGTCATTGCCAGGGACCTACTGGCTTCAAATCAGAGAGAAAGAAAGTGGTATCTTTGCTGTCAGAGAACTGTTCATGCTTAGACCTTTGACATACAGTAGATTCATGAGTGCTGGAGACAGGTCAGATTCAGAGAGAAGAAAAATGTACAGTTCTAAAAGTCGTGCCTAAAACACCCAGACCACACCCTTGGCAATCACTTAAGAAGGTTAAAACGGTAATGTTCTGTAACAACACCATTAAACAAACCAGTGGTGTTACTAGAAGTTACTAGAAGTCCATATAGGGTCCTCTAAATTTATTATGCCTCTGCTAATGGGACACTGAGTTTCTGGGTCCCCTGTACTTTCTGGGCCCACTTGTGTTTTGTTTCCTCTATAGTTATCCCCCTGCCAAACTATTCACATTCTTTATTTTAAAGCTGAATTTGCATTTTTTTAGTCCATATTTTTAATCCAACAGCTGGGTATGTTTTCTCAGAAAGCAGCATTAGAATCTCACCTACTTGAGGTTATCAGTCTGTATGTACCCAGCTTCAGGGTGATGGCACATGTGAAGATGTGTCACCAGTGTTTAAATTGGTGCTACAGTGGGTAACAAATGTCCCAGAAATGCTTACCCATCGGCAATAAAGTAAAATGCTGATGGGAAAATATTTGTAGCACTTCATTTTCTGAAGTCACTTGAAGCTGCCTCTCAAGGAAACTTTGCTTGACGTGTTTTTTTATCGGTGATTCACTTTATTGCTAATGGGAAAAATTTTTGGGGAATAGATGCTGTAACACAAATTTAAACGCTGGCAACAAATCTCCTTGTGTGCCACTACACTTTAGTCTTCTCTATTTCACAAGGCAGTGTGCTTTACACTAAAAGAGTCAACATTAGTTAGAAAAAACTGTAATCCAGCTCTTAGCATTACCAGGAGTGGCTTTTTTGTCAGATGATTCAGTTCTTGGAATTGGTAGAGAGAATGGAACTAAATCCAAAAAGGTACAAACCTGCAAGAGAGGCACAAGTAAAATTTGTCCTGTTTCGCTTCACCCAAAAATTTGCAAATTTCCAAGCGAAAAACTTGTGAAACGCACTGAAGTCGGTGAGTGTCAAAGTGATTTTTAGACGTGTCAATTTTGACGTCCGCGACAATTGTTATACACGTGCCTATTGTGGCCAAATACGTTAAAGTCAATGGCGTGCGAATAATTTGGATGCGTGACAATCTTTATTTTTCAACACAGCAGATTTTTCGCCAACAAATTTCCGCGGCAGTTTCACAAATTTATTTGCTGGTGGTGAAACGTGGAAATTCGCAACAAATTCGCAACTGGCAAATGTATTCACCCATCACTAATGTTGAGAACTATGGTAGAATGTTGGGCTTTTAAAACTATAAACAATATAATCTTTTTTTATGGGATATGAGAAAACCTAGGGATTTATTCTTACTTTTGCCCAATTTAACTAATTACACTCTGTGTCTATTCCACACCCCTGGTCTTCAAGGTCACTCCTCTTCTGGCTTTTTGTAATGCCATTATAACACAACAGGAGGACACCGGGAGATAATAACATAGCCAACTTCCAAAAGAACCAGAAATAATGTTGTTTCTAGAAGCTTAGGGACAATAATGTACATTCAGTTTTGATTATTTCCATTAGACAAATCCATATGGAAAATAAATCATGAAGAAAACTTAGCCTTTTATGGTTGACCCTTCTATCTGCTGAAAGATCCTTACAGCAACCTGCTTGCTTAATATATACATATTTCTTCTCAAAACATTGGTTTTATCGGCAGAACCTGAATACTCCTGTCAGAAAGCAGTGCGTGGCTTTGAGTTTTTACTAAATCGTGTGATGTTTGTGCACATGTCATTCTAGTACTTAAACAGCGGCATTTCTATTGCAGAGATCTAAAAGCATTAAATTAAATGACTATATAGGTTGTCAAAAGCATGCTGTTTCAATCTCGGGATAAATAAAATATAAACATATTCTATAACATAGTGAAATCCCATCTTTACTGGGACTGGAGAATTTGACTTGGCTCCGTACCCAGAGTTGTGGGTCTTTCTGAGGGAGGTTTTTTGATTGTTATCCAGGAGGTATGTATTCCATTTCCTTGTGACCTTGAAGTTACACCTCTTTCCACAGCTCCCAATGACTCAAGAACTATTTGTGGAACGCACTGGAGCCCAGTTGGTGCTCCTATTTTTACAAGCAACCATTCCATACCTATTATAAAAAAAACATTGTTTTTCTAAGAAAGGCAAACAAGCAACAGACCAACAATCATGTTCTAATTATCCTCCCAAGTAACAACGTATGAGATGCAAGCAGCTGTTACTGTGTGTCATGGTTCAAGACCTCTAGTTGATTGTACATGCGTGCTGGGGGTTATTTATATAGTGGTATTGCAAGAGAAACACACAACACAAACGCTGATAATACCTAACTTAGTCTTTAAAGGGATACTGTCATGGGAAAAAACATTTTTTTTCAAAATTAATCGGTTAATAGTGCTGCTCCAGCAGAATTTTGCACTGAAATCCATTTCTCAAAAGAGCAAACAGATTATTTTATATTCAATTTTGAAATCTGACATGGGGCTAGACATATTGTCAATTTTCCCAGCTGCCCCAAGTCATGTGACTTGTGCTCTGATAAACTTCAATCACTCTTTACTGCTGTACTGCAAGTTGGAGTGATATCACCCCCTCCCTTTTCCCCCCCCAGCAGCCAAACAAAAGAACAATGGGAAGGTAACCAGATAACAGCTCCCTAACACATCATAACAGCTGTCTGGTAGATCTAAGAACAACACTCAATAGTAAAAACCCATGTCCCACTGAGACACATTCAGTTACATTGAGAAGGAAAAACAGCAGCCTGCCAGAAAGCATTTCTCTCCTAAAGTGCAGGCACAAGTCACATGACCAGGGGCAGCTGGGAAATTGACAAAATGTCCAGCACCATGTCAGATTTCAAAATTGAATATAAAAAATCTGTTTGCTCTTTTGAGAAATGGATTCAGTGCAGAATTCTGCTGGAGTAGCACTATTAACTGATGCATTTTGAAAAAAACATGTTTTCTGATGACAGGATCCCTTTAAGCTTATTGTAACCTTTAACACCTTTAGCACTTCTCTTTAACATCCCCAAGAGTGTTGACTTCATGCACCTTGTAGAAGGTTCATCCCAGGTTCTCCAAGCAGTGCTATGTTTCCTCAACAATTCATCCCTATGATTTATGTGATAACTGCCGGTCTGATATCATAGAAGCAGCTAGCATTTCCGTAGAATCATCAAAATGAATTGCAGAATCCCCCTATGAAAGGTATGGCTGTGTGCATGGAATGTCTTTTTAAAAATCTGAACTGACTAGTTCCATCTTTCAACCATTTCAGATAATCAATTCCATTCTACAGGCACAGTCAATTTGAGGGAGAATATAGTTGTGGCTAACTGGCTGAACAACTGGATTGTATGCAGTTTGCATCACACAGACCAGACTCTAAGGCCTAGAGGTCAGGGCAGGCAGCACACAATGCAGGGTCTGGAACTTTCCAATAGACTAATAGCAGATTGATGGATAGCAGAAGGATAATTATTACATTGGGTACTTGCAGGAACAGCAACAAGACCGATAGCACCAGCAGGCAAGTATAATCTAAAGAACAGGCAATATTAGTTGGTATCAGGTAGCCTAACTTTTAGTCTGGGCCACTCGTGGGGTGCCAGAGTCCTGACATCATCACCTGATGTCTAGTGTCTAGTCAGTGGTCCAACAAGGACACACTGGTGTCACAACAACAGTCCATTGCAGTAGCTACAGAGGAAGAGACTCACACCAGAAGTGCATAAACCATTTACTGAAGGTTTGTTGGCCAGAATGTGTTATTTCCCAGCATTCCAGTATGATTACACACCCTGTAACCTGGTGCAAACCTTTGGAATTGATAACAGAGGCACAATGATTTATGTTAGGTTGCAAACAGCATAAATCATGAAAGTAGAACAATGACATCCACGTGCGTTCCTTTACAAATGCACTTTTCAGTAGACATGTAGCACCTTAGGGCACAATAGGCTAAGAGAGATAGTTTTTGCACAAAGACCCCCCCCCCCCCGCCCCCATGATGTCATTTTAAAAACATTGGGAGATACCACCAGCAGAATTCAGTAGAATAATTTTTCCATGTCTTCAAGTGAGAATCACTTGCCTAGGGCCAATTACAGCTTTTCTCACTGCATCAATAGGAAGTGACCTACAATGATCCTCAGCACTCAGGGCACAGACATCAGGAAAGAATGTGAGCTGTAGCACAATGTTTGTGATATGTGATTGAGTGTCACATTCAACAGCCTGGGTATAACCTGGGTAAGGTACAAAGTCAAACAAGGGAAAGTTGTTCTCACCACTAATTTTTAAAACCATTAGACAGGGGTGCAATGAGGCTGTGACCACAAAATACATAGAGACAAATACAAGAAGTCCTCTGCACTCAACCCATTATCAATATATTTAAGACAGAGACATTTTGTGCATACTGCTACTGAAAAATGCCTTACCCTTTAAACAAAACAGGGATTGTTTGTCCATATATTGCAATATATTTAAGCTGGCCAACTACGTCAAAGTCATCCCATAGCTGGCCAGTCCTATGCTCAATTTTCATCCGATTCATAAAGAATTCTATTGCTTCATTATACATTTTACAAAGGGACTAAGTTTTAAATTAAAACTCCCAAACATGGCTGCTTTTATTGGCCACCACTGTGATCACCTGACTATAGCTGGGAAGGGTGGGAGCTACAACATGGAGCTGGTCACTGCTCCTGTATAAACTATAACAAATAAGGGAAAGTTGTGCTCACCAGTAATTTTTAAAACCATTAGGCGGGGGGGGATGAGGTTGTTCCTACAAAATACATACAGACAAATACAAGAGTCCTCTGCACTCAACCTATTATCAATATATTTAAGACATTAAGAACTCCCATAGGGACAAACAATCCCTGATTTGTTTAAAAAGGGTAAGGCATTTTTTAGTAGATTAAGGCACAAAATGTCTCAATTTCTTAAATATATCGATAATGGGTTGAGGGCAGAGGACCTCTTGTATTTGTCTAAAGGTACAATGTTTATCAGAGGACATGAGACACACATTAACCTTTATCATGACTAATATATGTCATAATGCTTTGCTGCTCTAACATTGGCCACGTTGGTGAATTAAAGCCCATGTAAAATGTAAGGTTCCTACAAAACAGTGTTTGATGGGGTAGGAAATTTTTTCCCAAAGATATTTGTAGGATGACTGAATTGCATAGTTTATCTTGAATATGTCAGAACTCAGAGAAAGAGGCAAATATGACACTAGGAGGAGATACAAACTGCTGCCAGACTTAAAGCTCATGGAATGAAGGGAGGGCTGGGGGATAGCAGGGGGAGTCAGGAGATAAGAATGAAAGATGGCAGAAAATATTCAGTGAGCAAGAGTATGAATGTCTGAACTCTCACTGACAGCATGTGCTAATGTCAGTGTTCCAATAATTACTTTTGTAGATGTGACTGCTGAAGGAATGCAATGTATCAGTTACATTCCCCTGGAATATCTGTACATGCTGCCGTGCCTATTAGTGTTATTCTGCACAGATATATAGTGAAAAAAGTACCCCCTCTTGTAAAATATAAGGATATTATAAGTTACCGAGGAGTTCCATGACCATATAAAAACACGAGGCAGAAGGCCGAGTGTTTTTATACAGGTCATGGAACTCCGAGGTAACTTCTAATATCCTCATATTTTGCAACTGGGGGTACTTTATTATAATACACAAATTTCAGTGAGTCATGTGACAGAAATGACATCAGAACTCACCGTTTATAACTGATGACATCAGAACTCACTGTTTATAAGGATATCATTTACAAGATATTCATGGCTTTTGTGTATTATAAAGGAATACTGACATGGCACTATTTCCATTCTTTACATTTCATTTATTATAAAAATTTAATTGACATTGAATTGTGCAGCCTTCTGTGATTTATTCCTTAGTGTTCTACAATGCTGCACAGACATGGAACGTACACATGCCTGTATATCAATTCCTTTCTTTGGAAATATTCAGGCACCTCTGGGTATCATGGTTGCCTCCATATGAAATGCACATGTATGGTAAATACCCACAGAAATGTAAATTGGGAATTTATTAAATTAAGCACATATAGGGGCACATTTACTATTGGTTGAATATCAAGGATTAATTAACCCTCGATATTCAAAATACAGTTTCACATAAATAAAGCCTTTTCATGTGTTTGTCATTGGATATTCCCATTTTTTTAAAAAAATATATACATATATATATGTTTTTATTTGCACCATAATACAATGATTCCCATACATCAGAATAAGCCTTTTATAAGATTAGTAAATACATACTTATACAATACATTGAACTGTTTGGTCAACACACTTTAAGTTAACTTTTAGTAAGTTATAGAATGATCAAGTCTAAGCAACTTTTAAGTTGTCCTTAGGGATACTGTGCATCAGTTAATAGTGTTGCTCCCGCAGAATTCTGCACTGAAATACATTTCTCAAAAGAGCAAACAGATTTTTTAATATATTTAATTTTAAAATCTGGCATGGGGCTAGACATATTGTTAGCTTCCCAGCTGCCCCCAGTCATGTGACTTGTGCTTTGATAATAAACTTCAGTCACTCTTAACTACTGTACTTCAAGTTGTAGTGATATCAACCCCCTCCCTTCCACCCCCCAACAGTCTAACAACAAAACAATGGGAAGGTAACCAGATAACAGCTCCTTCACAGCTGACCCAATCCAAAAACAAATGCTCTGTTTTTTTATTGCTGCATTTTATTACTCCTCTTTTTAGTCAGGACCTCTCCTATTTATATTCCAGTCTCTTATTCAAATCATTGCATGGTTGCTACGATAATTTGGACCTTATTAACGAGACTGCTGAAATTGCAAACAGGAGTGCTGCTAAATAAAAAAGAAACACAAAACAACACAAAAACAACAAATAATAAAAAATGAAAACCAATTGCAAATTGTCTAAGAATATTACTCTCTACATCATACTAAAAGTTAATTGAAAGTAGGGATGCACCGAATACAGGATTCGGTTCGGGATTCGGCCAGGATTCAGCCTTTTTCAGCAGGATTCGGATTCGGCCAAATCCTTGTGCCTGGCGGAACCAAATCTGAATTCTAATTTGCATATGTAAATTAGGGGCGGGTAAGGAAATCACATGACTTTTCGTCACAAAAGAAGGATTTTTTCCACTTTTTCCTTTCCTGCCCCTAATTTGCATATGCAAATTAGGATACGGATTCGGTTCGGTATTCGGCCGAATCTTTCACCAAGGATTTGGGGATTCTGCCGAATTCTAAATAGTGGATTTGGTGCATCCCTAATTGAAAGAACTAAAGTGCATCCATTTGGTTCATATGAGTCACTGTGCTCACACACAAACCAAGGATAAATATCCATGCTGTTATCTCTGCAGCCTTTACTATGCTTTAAAGATCCAATTTATGCATTTTTCAATCCATATTTCTTCTCCTGTAGTTACCTCACTTCCTGTTCCTGTCTTGCTACCTAGTCTGCTTCTTAAAGGAGAAACAAACCCTTAATAAAAAAAAACCCTAGACCCCCCTTTCTCCTCCCTCCCAGTCTAGCTGCCTCCCCCCCAGGCAAATGCTAATAACTCTTTACTTACCCCTCCGTGCAGATTCTGTCCAGTGGAGTTCACAGGCGCCATCTTAAGCCGTTCGGTAATCTTCGGAATGAGACCAGCGCTTCAGCATTTTTGGCGCATGCACAGTTGTCACCAAACAGAAAATTTCTCTAACTGCGCATGCACCACTACACTGGTTTCATTCCAAAGATTACCGAAGAGAAGGAGATGGCGTCCGTAAACTCCGCTGGACAGAATCTACATGGAGGGGTAAGTAAGAGTTAGGGGCATTTGCTGGGGGGGGCAGTTAGGCTGGGGGGAGGAGGGGGGTCTATGTAGGGATTTTTATTAAGGGTTTGTTTAGTGGTATATTTATTAGTGATGGGCGAATTTATTCGCCAGGCACAAATTCTCTGGATTCGCCACAAATAAATTTGCGAAACCGCTGTGAAAATTCAGCAGCGATGCCGGCGTCAAAAACGAGACAAAATCGTTCATTATTTCCTGTCAGGTGATCAATGAATGACTCACAGAACATCACAAAATGGTGGTCAAGGGAAAAACATGCTAAAGGGATATGTGATTGGTCACTAATAAGGATAGAAAATCTTTTCAGAACATGAAGTTGTCATTTTAACTGACCTTGAGTGATCCCTTTGCAGGGATTTATAGAATAAAAGTGGAGGAAGTAGAAACCCTATATCTTTCCGGCACTGTATTAATCAAGCCCTGTCCATATAATACTTGGCTTAATTTTCTGGCAGACAGAAAGAATAGTTTTCTCCTTAATGTAACATGCTCATTTAACATGTGCTGCTCTTTATGCCTCCTGTTACTTTTTTCGTTGTACCGACTTGGCACAATTTCAGCAGTGACATAAAGCGGCATATGCTGACAATACTTATCCATGCAGAAGATTCCAGTAATAAGAGATCTTTGTCTGACAACTAAATGGCTGCACTGTGCGCAGTAAGGTAATCTACTGACATAGCCGTACAGCGGAGACAATCGTTATCTCAGAATGAAATGAGAGAAGCAGCAATATGTTCTGGAGGGTAATTAGTCGCTGGGCCGGCGCCAGCATATTTTGCAATGTGGCACAACACGTAAAGAACAAGTCAAAAAAACAAAAAACCCAAGAGACAAGTGGATCTTTGTGTTATAGGGGGCTAAATGATTGGTCAATTTACTGTATATGAAGGCAGCTAGCTACAGCTACTTCACACAAAGTAATCTCCCACATATTTACCAATACTATCATCCACGGGTGGCCTTGCCTCGCCAATGAGGTGAGTTGAAAATAAAACGCAATTGAATTCAACTTCAGTCTTTGATCAGGACTATTCGATCGAATTTTAGACATTCTAATATTTTCATAAATAACATACCATTCGAACTGTAAATATAATCGAATTTATTCGAATTTTTAAAAATTCCCATTGCTCTTAATTTCAACCTTTGATAAATAAGAGTGCAAGGCTGTGCTTTGGAGAAGACTGGCATTCTTATAAAACAATGGGAAATCATATTAAACATATGTACTGCATGCATGGAGGTTTCGTGCATTGGTTTAATTTCCCCCCTGAGTTTCAACACTGACAAATATGGAGTCTGGTCCTGTCAGTTGAGACATAGAGGAGAAATAATCAGTTAATACAAGTTCTACCTTAAAGTGATACTACACTAAAAAAAACTACTCTTCACAATATTAATGCACATTAAGAGGCAGATTTACATAGGGTTGAATATCGAGGGTTAATTAACCCTCGATATTCGACTGTCGAAGTTAAATCCTTCGACTTCGAATAGCGATTTTTCGTTCGAATCGTTCGATTCTAAGTCAAAGTCGTAGTCGAAGGTCGAAGTAGGCAAAAAAAAACATTTCGAAATGTGACGTTTTTTTTCTTCTATTCCTTCACTCGAGCTAAGTAAATGGGCCCCTAAAAGTTACCTATAGATCATGTTTATCATTTTACGGTAAATGGTCTGCTTTTCTAAGTAATTGTTGCTTGAAGTTCCTACAGTAAACCTGACTGTTTTTCCAACCTGACTGGCCCTTCCCAACCTGACAGTTTGGGGCCGATTCACTATGGGTCGAATATCGAGGGTTAATTAACCCTTGATATCCGACTAGGAACTAAAATCGTTCGACTTCGAATATCGAAGTCGAACGATTTTGCGCAAATCCTGCGATCGATCGATCAAAGGATTTTTCATTCGATCGAACGATTAAATTTTTCGAATCGAACGATTCGAAGGATTTTAATTCAACGATCGAAGGAAAATCCTTCGATCAAAAAATCCCAGGCAAGCCTATGGGGACCTTCCCCATAGGCTAACATTGACTTCGGTAGCTTTTAGCTGCCGAAGTAGGGGGTCGAAGTTTTTCTTAAAGAGACAGTACTTCGACTATCGAATGGTCGAATAGTCGAACGATTTTTAGTTCGAATCGTTCGATTTCCGTAGTCGAAGGTCGAAGTAGCCCATTCGATGGTCGAAGTAGCCCAAAAAAACTTCGAAATTCGAAGTTTTTTAAATTCGAACCCTTCACTCGAATTTAGTGAATCGGCCCCTTAGAGTTTCTAAAGCTAAGGGACTACTGCTGCACAAATATAGCACATGGGGGTCAAATAGGTAATGTAAGAGCATCAGGCTCTTTTATGGCAAAATTATAAATAGTAAGCAAAGACAAAGTTATGAGAGATGTTTGAAAAAAGAGTAATTTCTGGTATCAGTATCTCTCCACGTTGAATACGTGGAACTGTGCAGAGACCATTTTCATTGGTTTAGTGCAGAGGGTGCAATGAAATGAATTAACGCTTATGTTGCCATGTGAAGGGATGCATAATGGTACATAATGGAATGGAATGCAAAATGACTCTTTAAATTTGTACAATTCTTTTATTCCCCCAAACAATAATATTAATGGGACTGGTAACTGGTTCTGCACATGCCCATCAGATGGTGCCCAAGACTCTATACACTCTATTTAATTAAAATAGCTTGAGCATCCTTGTGTTTTATCTTGCAGCAGGAAACCTAATCTGTATGGAAAATTATGTAGCTCTCAAACCTGACAGAAGGTTGCAATTCATTGTACCTGCAGGTCAAATATAACTCTGCGTGAGTGACAGGATCTTCCCGGGACCTCTTCATTAGCAAGCTGAATCATTTGCCCAGTTTTCTCTATTACCTATTGTTTTAATTGTGGTTCTATGAGTCTCTCGGAAGTAATTCAAACACACCAGCTAGTATAAGCAAAGGTTTATTACATACATAGAATGAAGAAGATATACATTACCGAATCAGTAAAAGAGCAAAGCAGACAATCTACAACCAAGACTGGGAGATCCCGGAACAGTCAGCAGATTGAATCCCTCAAATGGTCCACGGAAGGTCCTGTGGCGGCACGCGTCAACCCCACAAGTGAGATCTCAACTGACCGAATGTAGACCCCCAGTTTATATAGGCTTAGCAAACAATGAGCTCATATAGTAGTTTAATCAATAGCTCATATTATTCATATAATGGTTTGGTTAATAACAGATCTTGCTTCCCATGCGCTCATCAGGATCTGGCCAGACTCCCAACAAGCACATCCGAAGCAGAGATCTTATTTTAGCTAGCTAGTAGCTGAATAGCATATTGTGCCCCTATCTATAATAAAGAAGAGTCTGATAAGGGCTTCACAAATCATAAGACATAATACATATGAGAATAATGAACAAGTATTAGGTCATCGAGTTGATTACTTCCCATGATTTCTCTTGCACAACGCTTCATTATACAGAATTATGGATTATAAGGCCGCCTTGTATACTATCATACAAAGCTTAGTTATACACAATTATAAGTCATAAAGCTGTCTTTTTACACTATATTGGGCTCAACATACGACATTGGGTTCAACAGTAGAACAGTTCTTTATCAACGTATTGCGATGAGCTATTGGGTTTAATCAGAGTATTACCATGAGCCATTATTGAAAAAACTCCTATTAATACACCTATGTAGAGAGCAACGAAATACTGGGTCAGACATAGATCTAGATCTCTGCAAATGCTTTTATTCCCCTCTCCTGCTTGTATTTTATTTAATATATCCTATTAATGCCCTCTGGTATCCAACTGTGCATTGGATTTGCATTCTCTGTCTCACCCCCAGTACTTGCATGTAGCGGCTTCTATCCTATAATCAATGAGGCCAATAAAGCAAATTATCAATGATTTTAATTATGGGTTTGATTTTACTTAAGCAGAGAGGGCATTTGTCATATGCTTCCAGACACAATAAGAAGCATTCTTACACGTTGCAGCTAATTCCTTTATAACCGGAATATTAAAATATAATTAATAATTAAAGCGGATGAATTAGACTGCACAGATTTCTGTACAATCAATCAGAATCAGAAGGCACCATATCATTAAGTGATGTGCAGGCTGGCCACTGGTTGTTCAGGCTCAGGTTGAAATTTGGGTAACCATTGTGGGTTAGAGTTGGTGAGGGTCAGAGGGGGAAGTGCACTCCTCCACTGCTCTGAATATTCATGTCTTAGAACCAGAGATGTGCACAGAAGGAGCACACAGACCAAGAAGGGACAGGTTGGGCCCAGGTTCTACAATGGCAACATTTTGTGGCTTAGGGGCAAGTGTGGGTTAAGGTTTTGTGTGTGAGGTTTGGGTTCGGGTTGAGTTTTTTTTTTTTAAACCACACATCACTAATATCATTTGCTAGTTAGCTAATTGTAATGTCTTTCCTGAAGATCATTGAGTTCATTCATATCATTAACATTTTTTACAAAAAGTCACGCATTAAGCATTAAGGGCAAAAGTCAGGTTTAGGAACTTCAAGTTATCACGATCAACATAACCTATATGTAATGTGGATTAGTATTTTGAAAAGAACATTTTTATTGTCAGTATCACTTGAATTCCTGGACTCATATTGTGTCAGAAACCTTGTTTCACTTGCAAGGTAGAGAACAAGTTTATATTTTAATTAGTTCTTTTATCCTACAAGTAGTACTTACATTTTCCCTTTATTTAAATGATGTGAAATCCTCTACTCTAAATGGTAGTTTTCGCATCACTTATCCACATGGGTGATTCATGGGCTCCATCTGAAAGCAACAGAGGTTGGCTGCACTCTTTCCGCCTATTACTTTTAGTCTGGATCTTATCTGGGCTCTTAGGTTCTCATCTACCAAACAGGGGATGAGAAGGTCTTCTACTGGTTTAAGACCACTGTGTTCTTCATTCTCAGAGCCTCCTGTCCCAGGTAAAAAAAAAAAATCTCATGGCTGAAATGCCATTGCATTTATATCAACTTAATGCAGTGATGATTCCAGGGGCGACCCTAGTCTTTATGCCAACCCTACATCCATGGAGGTTGGGACAAGGGAGGGGCAGGATAAGGGGCAGATTTTCACATTAAAGGAGAACATGTCAAGTTCCATTTGAGATTTGGTTTTCTGCCTTCTAGTAGAAAATTTAGTGTAATTTATATGCAGGACTTAACTAAACTTTACAGTTCAAGTATATGCCAGAAGAGCTTGTCCCCACAAGTTGTAATGGTTCATGCCACACACACCCTACAGATTTAAAGGGTAGATAAGAGAGTTGCTGCTTTCTCTTCTGATCTAACTTCATGGTCTGTTGATGATATAATGGTAGAGGTTTATATACAGCACATAAAAAGGCATTTTCGCAACACAAATTCTTTGCTGCCCTAATTTGTCCCATTGGTTTCAGTGGGTTACAGAAGCTCTAGAGAGGTATAAAATAATGTGACTTTGACCCTTCTTACCTGTTGTATGGAATCTGTATGTCTCATGTATACACCTTCTATTGTAAAGTGTTGCGGATTACTGTATGTTGGCACTTTATAAACAGCAAAGGAATTCCAACGGCAAACAGGACTGTAAGAAATCTTCAAAATTTATTTCAAAGCGAAGTGCGATGCAACGTTTCGGGGAGTAAAACCCCTTTGTCAAGCATCAAAGGGGCTTGACAAAGGGGTTTTACTCCTCGAAACATTGCATCGCACTCCGCTTTGAAATAAATTTTGAAGATTTCCTACAGTCTTGTGTGCTGTTGGAATTCCTTTGCTGTACTCTGTTGTGGGGCTTGCCGAACCTCTAGCATTGTGCACCAGGCATATCGTTGTTATTGATTGGGTGTGCGAGATCCTGCCTTGTTCCTAGCTTGGCACTTTATAAACACCTGTTATATAATAATTCATAGCATAAGTATGGCATAAAACTCTCCTTCTTTTTGGAGAGAGGAGAGGCAAATCATTTGAAGGCACATGGAAGATAACATTCCCTTTTCATTATGCACATTCACTTAGCAGTAGAGGACGGCCTGGCTGGGATTGCATGTATTTATCCAAGGGATAGTGTGGCTAAGTGATTTTTTTTTCTTAAATTTTATCTGTTCATTCTTCTGTCTGTAACAAGTAATCACTCTTTCCCTTTCCTTCCCTCTGCAAACACAGTGTCTGCCTTGTCTCGCATCCTTATCTGTGTGTCTGGTTCTGCTGTCCTGCATCCTTATCCAACCCCTTCTATCTCTCATACACTCTCATCCTTCTCTCTATGAAACTTCTCTGTACATTTCCTCATGTCCCTTTTGTCCATCCCCTGAGTGCTGTATGCTCTCAACATTATGATTGAGTGATGTTACCTAAGGACAGGCCTGGAACAAACTGAGCTTTATCTGAAATTAAATAGAAATGGCACAATTAAATGAAATGTTGGTTTAGGGGGTGAAAGAAATCCATGGCTCGAGGAGGTTTCCCTTTTCAGTGTCCTGTTACACGCGCCGCACATCTGTGCCTGTGAGTCACTCACTTTGCTTGTTACACACCAAGCAATCCTTGCGAGCATTACAAATATATCCGCAGAGAACTGTCTTATTGTTCTAGACTGAGCTCTATGTGTCATTTCAGTACGGCGCTGACTTCAACCAGTAGACTGAATTAATAAGTTTGACATGTTGGCACCCACACCCTGTTTCAGCTATATCTTATAAAAGGCCTCAGGGTATTGCCTGAGAAACTCATTACAGGGGTGATTTCATGATAATCTATTCATTCTCTAGATTTCTAAATTTAACTAAATTCCTGGCATCTGTTTATTTTATAGTCGGCACTTGGGCCATGAGCCATGGGAATAAATTGGTATATCAGCCATTCTGCCATCATAGTTCCAAGAATATCAAGGACAGCAAAAGGTTTTCTCCCCAAATCTCACCCTAATCAACCCAAATAGACTTTCTAGTCTATGATCTAGGAAAGCAAATACTGTCTTAATTTCACCCTAACTGGCCTTTAAGATGGCCATAGACACACAGATAATATCATACAAAACCAATTTGATATGATATTGGGTGCGTGTATGATGGGAAAAGAGCCGGCTGATATTGGATATCGGTCGGCTCGTTGATTGGGCTGGACAGAAAATTTAGATCGGGTGCTTTTGAAGGCACCAAACATCGGCCTTTGTTAGTGCTGAATCATCAGATACAGGTAGAATTATATTGTTTCTACCTGTATATCTGACGATTCAGCTCTACATTGAAAAAAACGATCTTTCTTGTTAAGATCTTTTCCAAGAAAGATCTTAATTGTTACGTCTGTGGCCACCTTAAACTGAGCCCCTCCTGTTTCTGCTAGGTTCCCCTCCTCCAAGACTAGCAGCCCCATAGTTTAAGCACTTTTACATTGTAGTTTCGGAGAAGCTCTGAATCAATATAGACACATAGCAGATGGTCAGCTGTCTTCTGGGTTCCTCAGGGTGTTTTGCTTGTCACAACTATGGAGATTGCAGCATTCAGAAGGCTTGGTGCTCTGCAGCCCATCTTAATTTCTACAACATTATCCTGAGATGTTTCATGTGGAACTTTCATGCAACTTGTAGAAATGTGAAACTTTCCTGCAACTTGTGGAACATTCACTTCTTGTTCACCTTCTGAACACTTTTTTCAGTTGAGTTGTTTTCAGGTTGTTCACCAGAAATAAAGACTTTTTTCACTTGTTTTCTATCTTTTATAGTTTTCCCAAAATTAAAGTTGAATGTTTGTGTCTCTAGTGTTTCAGTCTGGCAACTCAGCGATCCTGGTGCAGATTCTGAACTGTAACAATTTGCTACATTTAATTGATACAATTAGTTGATACATTTCTCAGCAGTATCTGTGGAATATCAGCAACTATTGGATCAATTCTAACAGCTGCCTGTAATGAAACCCAGAGATTCTGGTCAGCAGGGACAAAGATAATAAATGTATCAACTTAATGTATCATTTTAAACAGTTAAAGTGTCAGCGACCCTCTCCCCAAGCTGCTTTAGAAGGTGGCAAATTCAACTTTACACTTCAATATTAGAAAAACGGTCACAAATAGAAAATAGAATGCTATTGGAAAAAGTCTTTATTTCTGGTGAACAATCTGAAACCAACGGAACAGGAAAAAGTGTTTGAAGGTGAACAACCCTTTTAAGTTCTCTGCCGATAAAGGATCCTTTTAATTCTGGCCCCTGTGAACAAAAAGGCCTCACTTATAAACAACAAGGGGAGAGTTGTTGGACCGAGGCAAGGTTACAGTTATTTCTGTATATACAGTAAGAAACCTCTGTTGAATCTATATTTTGTTCTTTACATGTTCCCATCCCTTTCCAATTAAACGTCCTCTCTTGCCTTCTATCAACATCATCCAGGGAAGAGATAAAACATACGGTGCTATTTTGGCCAAGATGTCACTCATTCTAAGCCCATTTTGTACATTTACTGATATTTGATAACAGCTGGACGCTTTCCCATCCATTTTGGTTACTAAGTGTGTTTGCCTGGTGACTGGCTGCCTCAGGAATCTCATACAATGCAATGTCTCTGCCTTCATTTCCATCCTCCCCGAGCCTTTCCCAGCTCCCTGGCTCATTGTCAGCCATGGAACACACTTTCAGAACATGTTTCTTTTGAACACAACAACAAAAAAAATGCCAATTAGTTTGAGCTGCTAAGGTCTCTTTAACAAGTCTTTTTCAGTCGGCCCCTGTAAGTAAGAAGTGTTCCGTGGGACTCACAAAGGATCCCTTAGAACCTCCACACAATCTGCTCCTCGATACCCAACTCCTGATGTACAGTAACTGTCTGTTTAGCCGCAACAGTATTTGCTACTGCACTGATATTCAGCCACTCTGATTAGTTGAAAGATTTAATGTCCCTTATTAATATGGAATCAACATATTCCACAGAGCTTTACCGAGATTATTAATCATGCATGCCCACTAGCCCAATGAAGCAAGCCGGAGCGGCAGCGGGGGACGGAGCGGGGCCCTGGGGCAGTAGCCCGGTGGGCCCCAAGCCCCCCAGTCCAACCCTGGTTTCTAAGATTCCCTTAGTGCAGTACAAGCAGCACTTGAAAGTCCAACCTTGGGTTAGGCCCCCATTAGCTCATAGTACAGATATGTGTATGTATATTTTTATGTATATAATACTACTTATGTATGCTGAATTGTACAGCAGAACAATACATTTATACAAATAAACACAAAATACAGTTGCATTAGAGAACAAGAGCTTAGTTTTAAAGAAACAAGAGGATGGATGTCCCCTGCCCAGTAGAGCTCACAATCTAAATAAGAAGGTAACGTACAGACATAAATAGGAGGATATTAAATGCTGCAGGTTACAGTGGATGACATTGCAAAATAAGTGCCAATGCCCAGGTCAGATTTTATGCGAGTGCACCAGTCTTTGCATTTATTTTTAGTTTATTTCTATATTAATATAAGAAAATATCAGTTTTTGTTTGGCCTTTGGATATAGAATATATAGTCACTGACTTGGTACATTTCTTAAACTGTTAAAAAAAGGGGCATGGGACACAAAATATGTAGATCGCTCACCATGGAGAACAGGTGATCCAGGTGCACCACCCACAGACCCTCAGCTTAGGGAGCGGATAAACCAGCAAAATACAAGAAGAGGGGTATCGGGCACTCTGAAAACTCCACAATGGCCGCCAAAAATAAGGTTAAAAATGTAATATTTGTCTTAGATTCAAAAGGAACAGTATCTCCATTGGCCCCAATGTAGATACAAAAAGGGCACACTGGTCTTGAGTGACAATTATGGGCAGATTTATCAAGGGTCGAATTTCGAATTCATGGAAGTTTATTTAAACTCCCATCAAAATTTATAAAAAAAAAATTAATTTTCTAAACTCGGGTAAATAGGATCGACCCAAAAACTCGAATCTAATTAGATTCGAGTTTTTTCTCTGAAAAAATTTAGAATGTCAGGAAGGCCGCAAACAACTCTAAATTCATCCCAGAACGTATTCCATTGACTAAAACAGCAATTCGTCAGGTTTTAGGTGGCGAATAGTCGAATTTGAGTTCTTAAAGGGCCAGAATATGCTAAATCTTGAAAATCTTTTAAAAAAAACTAGGATAGAATTTTCAATTTGACCCTTGATAAATCTGCCCCTTCAAATCACAGAGTTGTGCCTAACATATTGGCACCTTCTATAGAATGAACTCTAGCTTGTCCTGTTAGTCATAATTTACACGAATATACATATTCACCCCAAATCTCTCCCCAAGAGGTGGAAGGGGAGAGTAAGGTAGGACGCCTACATGCCACGTGCTCCTCGTGAATGCAGCACTTCATTTATCAGGACGGCTTCAGTTTCAGAGCACAGAAATCTGATTTTGCAGTTTTTTCAGACCACAGTGGTCCTGCCCTGACAACCATTGTTTTTTAATTGGAGTCCTTAGCAGGAACAATTAGAAGAAAGCTAATTAAGACAAAGTAAAGCAACACCACAGACGTTTAGTCTATTTAATGAGAACTGGATACATTTAGTAGGGATGCACCGAATCCACTATTTTGGATTCGGCCGAACCCCCGAATCCTTTGTGAAAGATTCGGCCGAATACCGAACCGAATCCGAACTCTAATTTGCATATGCAAATTAGGGATGGGAAGAGGGAAAAAATTGATTTCCTTGTTTTGTGACAAAAAGTCACACAATTTCCCTCCCCATCCCTAATTTGCATATGCAAATTAGGGGTTGGATTCAGTTCGGCCGGGCAGAAGGATTCGGCCGAGTCTGAATCCTGCTGAAAAAGGTGGAATCCTGGTCAAATCCCGAATCGAATCCTGGATTTGGTGCATCCCTAATATTTAGTATTAAATAAGTGCATCACAATGAAATATTTTTCAGGGTCAGTTTTCTGGGATTTAACCTGCAAAAAATCCACCACGCGTGGTGGATTTTTTGCCAATGAATTATTGCCTGCCGAATATATTCGCCCATCACTACTAGAGTCAATTAAATCCCAGAAAATTGACCTTGAAAAAAGTCAGAACAGTCGCGCACATAAGAATTGTTGCGCGTCATAATTATTTGGACGCCAAAAATTATTTGGACACCCATTGACTTTAACTCATTTGGACTAAATAGGCGCACATATAAAAATTGTCACAGGCGTCAAAATTGCCGCACATTAAAATAGTTTTCATTCCTAGTGACTTCAATGCGTTTCACAAATTTTTCGCTGTTTCCTGAATTTCGTTGTAAATCCGTTACTTCTTCGGTAAAACGAAATGGAACACATTCGCCCATCACTAGACTCTAGCTTTAAATCACGCACTGTTGGCTTGCTACGAATATAATCTAAAATGCAGTAGTTGAACCATTATGTTCACAGAATAACATTTCATTCCTTGCTGTATGAATGTATTGCTTAAGATCCTTGTGTATTTACTTTGCGTTTTTACGTTGTTGTTAGATTTAATTCTAGTTTACCTGTCTTTTAATTTGGTAAAACGTATAGAACCTTTGCTCCGAAAGCTGAATAGGTGTGTTTAATTGTACAGCTTTTGTCCAAATCTGCTGTATATTCTGTAAATACAATAAAAAATATATATTTTTTTAAAAAAGAACATTTTAGAGGATTAGGGATGCACCGAATCCAGGATTCGGTTCGGGATTTGGCCAGGATTCGGCCTTTTTCAGAAGGATTCGGATTAAGCCTGATCTTTCTGCCTGGCCGAACCGAATTCAAATCGTAATTTGCATATGCAAATTAGGGGCGGGGAGGGAAATTGCATGACGTTTTGTCACAAAACAAGGAAGTAAAAAATGTTTTCCCCTTCCCACCCCTAATTTACATATGCAAATTAGGGTTCGGATTCGGTTCGGTATTCGGCCGAATCTTTTGTGAAGGATTCGGGGTTCGGCCGAATCCAAAATAGTGGATTCGGTGCATCCCTATAGAGGATAGTAAGATGATGATGAACATAGATACCATCTTAACAAGCCTACCATCTCCCTAACCTCAAGCACAGCACTGCATAGCACTGATTCAACCGCAGTCCTGGCTCATTGAGAGGGGATGATGGAAGGCAGGATTAAAGGCATGAGCGTGGGAAGAGCCAAAGATAGGGAAAATGATCCTAAAGAGTAATGTATATTACACCACCGGTTATATATGTGTTTTATGTGTTGCACGTCATTCATTTTTATGTCAGGTGAAATTGTTTCACTTCAGCCAGTACAGCTGTTTTCTTTTATATGGAATAGCCGAAATTGGGGAAGAAATAATATCAGTCCATAAAAGCTGACAATAAAGCAAAGCCCTAGCAACAAAGAGTGAGCTGTGCAAGAGAAGCTCAAACATAGGACAGTTGAGTAAAGATCTGTCTTGTGCAGAACACAGACACATTCTGTTCAGCCTGAGCTTCTCTGCCCAGTATTCCTGTCTGGTCCGGGGGCAGCCTGAAATAAACATGCTCCTTGTGAGCTCATTTGGAAGCATTGGCCTGTCCTGCCTGCTGAACTGGGAGATCTTTCTCATTGACACAGAAATTTATGTGCACCAAGGGCCGCTGGGTCAACACTGGCCTTCAGCAAACATGCCTAAAATTGCACAGGGCTACGTAATACGGCTCTTTATAAACAGGCAGCATATAAAAAACAAACAAGATTAACCTGTTTTATCCAATTACTAGTGCTACATGTCAGTAATGTTCCTATTTCATATGTGAAATAAATAAGAATATTTAAATGTCTGGAGCCATGTACACAGTTTAAAGGGGAACTCAGGCTTCCAAACCAACATTTGATAAAGAGGACACATAACACAGAAACCCCTAATATAACCATCACAGTTATCTTTAAAAAGTATGAATAAATGGCATTTTCTATGCTGAAATCCAGCTGTTTAACAGTTCTTCTCTTTCTGCATCATTTGAAATCCTGGCAGGGAAGGAGGGACTAAAGACTGATGTTACAAATTGTAACAACTTCTCCACAGCTTACAGACAGCATGCAGGAACTACATAACCCACAATGCATTGCACGTTGATGTTCCATTCCTTATTAAAGGAAAACTATACCCCCAAAATGAACACTTAAGCAAAATTGAATGACATATTAAAGAATCTTACCAAACTGGAATATATATTTACATAAATATTGTCCTTTTACATCTCTTGCCTTGAACCACCATTTCGTGACTCTATCTGTGCTGCCTCAGAGATCACCTGACCAGAAATACTACAACACTAAGGGCTCTTACTCACGAGCGTTTCTTCATGCGCTCCCCTGCGCTCCGTTTGGCTGCGTTCAGCCGCAGGGGAGCGCAGGTCTAGACGCTGCTAATATCTTTCTATGTGCCTGTACTGACACAGGCGCATGTAAGCGCTGAACGCAGGAAAAATGCAGCATGCTGCATTTTTCTGCGTTTTTCAATGGTTCAGCGCTTACATGCGCCTGTGTGAGTACAGGCACATAGAAAAATATTAACAGCGTCTAGACCTGCGCTCCCCTGCGGCTGAACGCAGCCAAACGGAGCGCAGGGGAGCGCATGAAGAAACGCTCATGAGTAAGAGCCCTAACTGTAACAGGAAGAAGTGAGGAAGCAAAAGGCAGAACTCTGTCTGTTAATTGGCTCATGTGACCTTACATGTGGTTTGTATGTGTGCACAGTGAATCTTATGATTCCAGGGGGCGGCCCTTATTTTTTAAAATGGCAATTTTCTATTTATGATTACCCAATGGCACATACTGCTAAAAAAGTATATTATTATGATAATGGTTTATTTACATGAAGCAGGGTTTTACACATGAGCTGTTTTACTCAGTATCTTTTAATAGAGACCTACATTGTTTGGGGGGTATAGTTTTCCTTTAAATTCACGTGTGCAGAGAATTGTGGGGTTTGAAGGATGCAGACTGCTGATACAAAGTAACAGTAAACACAGTTTCCATAGCCAGTAATGAAGGGCCAACTGGAAGTGATTTTCAGTCAGTTCACGTGGCAGAACACATAGAAAAAAATAATGACCACGTCCATTTTTAATGTCAATTAATTACATGGATTATCTACTATGAAGAGTTCCCAGTAAGACCCAGAATAAAGGAATCCATTGAGCATTATGTACAGCAGCAGAGAAAGCAACATGCTTCACGGAGCAAATCTGTGTCAGGGATAGAGGAGGCCAGGAAAATACGTTTTTGAGAAAGTGACATATATGTGGAACTTATATCTGTGGGACCCAGGGAGCATGTGCCCAAAGGGTGATCTGACTCTGATTAGATGAACATAAACTTGAGGCTCCCTGAATGATTTTATTTGCAGGCTTAGAAATTAAGAAATACAGTATAAAGGTTCTTCGTGACCCCGAATACACTGGTAGGTACCAGGGCTTGTTCTGAGAATGGACAGAGCAGAGAAAACATTTGCTTTGTGCCCACAAGTCAGTCCTGTAAATCCACATTGGTGCCAAAACTATCCTGTCTATGTAATAATGTTCTTGTAGCATAAAGAAACGGTAATCCAAATGACAGAAACAAACCTTATCCAGAAACCCCCAGTATTTCAGGTAATAGATCCCCAGCATGAAGAACATGTGTTATTGTACAACAATGGTTATGTTTAGCACATAGAGCTCACTTGCAAATTAACTGCATTTTGTCAATTTGTTTAAGTATATCTGGAGGGTCAGACACTGACACAAAGGTGAAACGCACACAGCCATGTAAAACATTTGCTTTTCCATTCTAAATTCACAAAATGGCACTTCCAGAATCGATGCGGTACATATGGCCTTCACAGATTTGGCTGCCTTTCTCTTCCTTTTGGCTGACTGCAGTTTGACACAGAGATCCATCCCAAGTTTGAGTTTGAAAACGTGGCTAAGATTTTGATGGCCCTTTGAATGTTTAATTATGACATATTAATTCACCATCATAATAAACAATCCCTCCGGTTTGAATCAGAGCATTGAATTGCAGACTGATAGGTGGCTCCAGGTCTCCAATCCAGGACCGCCATCAGGGGGGGACACAGGGGGGAGAGTTGTAGGGGGCCTCGAGGGTAAGGGGGCCCGACCACACCACACTTACTTGATTAGCTGGGCCCCCCATCTTTCTAAGAGCTCCTGACTTTGGGAAGGCATGAACGTTTAAGGGGCCCTGGCCACAAATTTTCTTATAATGTGGGGGGGGGGGGCCTGGCCACCATTTTTTTTCTCATGTGGGGGTCCTAGCAACCAATATTTTTTAATGGGGGGGCCCTGGCCACAAATGTTTTTTTATGGGGGCCCCTGACCACCAATATCTTTTTATTTTTTATTAACATGTGGGAACCCTAGCCACCAATATTTTTTTTTGTTTTTCTAGTGTGTGGTGGGGGGCGGACCTGTAGGTGGGGCTTGTGGTGGGTGCAGACCAGGGGGCCCAGGAAATGTTGTCGTATGAGGCCCTGTGATTTCTTATGGCGGTCCTGCTCCAATTAGCCAGTGAGATATAGGATGAGTTAAAGGCTCCAACACCTTCTTCTCAGTTAATAACCCACTCGTCATTCATTCATGTTCAGATCCATCTTTAACATGCTCCTCTCCACATACACTGTCACACACTTTCCCACTTATAGTAGGACAGATGGTGCTTATATTAGCAGTGGGGATAATAGCCTCAGGTAGGAAGTGTGACTGTGGGATAGCAGGTATAGTAGGGAGATATGGTGCTTATAGTAAAAGTGGGATAATAGTCTCTGGGAAGGGAGTGTGACTGTGGGATAGCAGGTATAGTAGGGAAAGATGGTGCCTATAGTAGCAGTGGGATAATAGTCTCTGGGAAGGGAGAGTGACTGTGGGATAGCAGGTATAGTAGGGAGAGATGGTGCCTATAGTAACAGTGGGTTAATAGTCTCTGGCAAGGGAGTGTGGCTGTGGGATAGCAAGTATAGTGGGGAGAGATGGTGCCTATAGTAACAGTGGGATAATAGTCTCTGGGAAGGGAGTGTGACTGTGGGATAGCAGGTTTAGTAGGGAGAGATGGTGTCTATAGTAACAGTGGATAATAGTCTCTGGGAAGAGAGTGTGACTGTGGGATAGCAGGTATAGTAGGGAAAATGGTGCCTATAGTAGCAGTGGGATAATAGTCTCTGGGAAGGGACTGTGACTGTGGGATAGCAGGTATAGTAGGGAGAGATGGTGTCAATAGTAACAGTGGGATAATAGTATCTGGGAAGGGAGAGTGACTGTGGGATAGCAGGTATAGTAGGGAGAGATGGTGTCAATAGTAACAGTGGGATAATAGTATCTGGGAAGGGAGAGTGACTGTGGGATAGCAGGTATAGTAGGGAGAGATGGTGCCTATAGTAACAGTGGGATAATAGTCTCTGGGAAGGGAGTGTGACTGTGGGATAGCAGGTTTAGTAGGGAGAGATGGTGTCTATAGTAACAGTGGATAGGGATGTAGTGAACGTCGGAAAAAAAGTTCGCGAACATATTCGCGAACTTGCGCAAAAATGCGAGCGGTTCGCGAACGGTTCGCGAACCCCATAGACTTCAATGGGAAGGCGAACTTTAACATCTAAAAAAGACATTTCTGGCCAGAAAAATGATTTTAAAGTTGTTTAAAGGGTGCAACGACCTGGACAGTGGCATGCCAGAGGGGGATCAAGGGCAAAAATGTATCTGAAAAATCTGCCTGTGTGTGCTTGGAAGAGATAGTGTAGGGGGAGAGCTGTTAGTGATTTCAGGGACAGATGATAGTAAGTTTGCTGGCTAGTAATCTGCTTGATACTGCTCTGTATTGGAACAAAAAAATAAATAAAAGCAGTCCTTACAAGGACTACTGTTATTGCAGCAGTCAGCAGATGAGATCAGAAGCAGGACAGCTGCCCACTGCAGCTACATACAGAGCACTGCAGTAGAAGGTAGATTACTAGCCAGCAAAGCTACCTAAGCTTAAATGTCCCTCAAACCCCTGCAGACTTCTGTCCCTCCAATAACAGAGCAGTATCAAAACGATTACTAGCCAGCAAACTTTCAACTGTCCCTGAAATCACTAACAGGCAGCAGCTCTCTCCCTACACTATCTCTTCAGCACACACAGGCAGAGTGAAAAAACGCTGCAGGGCTTCGGTTTTTATAGGGAAGGGGAGTGGTCCAGGGGAGAGCTTCCTGATTGGCTGCCATGTACCTGCTGGTCTGGGGTGAGAGGGCAAAAAAAAGCGCCAACAATGGCGAACCCAAAATGGCGAACGTCGCGCGACGTTCGCGAACTTCCGGCGAGCGCGAACACCCGATGTTCGCGCGAACAAGTTCGCCGGCGAACAGTTCGCGCCATCTCTAACAGTGGATAATAGTATCTGGGAAGGGAGTGTGACTGTGGGATAGCAGGTATAGTAGGGAGAGATAGTGCCTATAGTAACAGTGGGATAATAGTCTCTGGGAAGGGAGTGTGACTGTGGGATAGCAGGTATAGTAGGGAGAGATGGTGCCTATAGTAACAGTGGGATAATAGTCTCTG